>CM077347.1:25150761-26535761 GCA_039655645.1 Ammopiptanthus mongolicus | reverse complement strand
GAAGAAGTATTATGCCCAGGTTAGAAAGGAGCACACCCATGCTGGAAGGAAGCAAGCTCGTTCTCAAAGAGGCAAGCCCGTTCTCAAAGAAGCACGACTGTACATAATGGGAAGCACGCTCATGCTCAGTCCCGTGCACTAATGACGTTGATTTACGAACTCTGCACGTCCGTACTGATTTGAGCACGACCGCATATAAAGGAAGCACGACCGTTCTGGAGTGAAGCACGCCCGTGCTGGCGACGCTGACAGACTAAAATTAGAGCTTTTTCTCCTATTTTTCTAATAAATAGAGGCCCTCTGTACCACTCTTTTCATCTTATCCCTTACCTTATCTATAAGTTCTAACGCGTAATTTTTAGTTTTTAGTAGTTTGTTTTCTCTTTGATTTAGATTTCTAGAGTAAGATTTGCGTTTGGGGGTTAAGTTGGAGGCTTCTTCGTCATTCTTCATGATGCATCTCCTATTGTTGAATTTGGTTTTATCTATGTCTATGGGTAGCTAATTTCATCACTAGAGTTAGGGTAAATCTTGTATTAGTATAAACCCTTTTTGCTATGTCTTAGCTTTTATTTGAATTCTATTTGATTTCAAGGTTGTAATTTAAATAACGTTATTCTATTGTTCTTCATTCTATCTTAGGATTGATCACCCTTTGCAGGCTAATAATCAATTAGTTGATCAGCGACCGTACTGCAATTGCTTGGTAGACCTATAGGATAAACATGGTTTAAATTATTACATGACCAAACTTGATTTATTCCTTTCAATCATTTAACCTATTTGCTCTTTATGCTTTCTAATTATTTAAACTCTTTGCCTGACAAACATTGGGTTCATATGAGAAAAAGAATATTAATTGCCTGACAAACAATTAATAGTTTTAGTAGAGGGATTGATATTCAGAAAGCAACTGCGAAATTGAATAGAACTAGGATTTGGGGGGTATCGAATGTACAAGTGAAACCACAACTCTAGGCTTCACACTCTTGATTTCAAGACCGTTTTTCTCTTTTATTCATCTTTTTACTATTGTTTTCATCACAATCTTTGAATTCTTTCGATCTGTCTAAATAACATAAGGATTTCTCTTTTCCAGTACTCACTTGCATATTGCTCATTAATCCTTTGGGTTCGATATTTGGACTTCTGTCCTATATTACTTTTGCTACACAATACACTCGCCGTCAAGTGTATTCAGAACGCATCAAGATACATACACGATATATGATAACAATAATAAAAAGCTGAAAATAGCCCAAATAAAAATGGAAAAAAGAAATAGAAGTTTTCTAATAAGCTGGAAATATGCTACTAATCATCTACCATGTGGAGAGAAAATTATTTTCAAATTTTGGTTTAGGAAAAGTAGGGTTTGAAAACCCACCATGATGAATATGTCTTTTCAAGTGTTGGTTGATGCTTGGATCTTCTATATAGTGTTATTTGAATGTTTATAAAGTATTTGATGTCATTCAAACAAGCTGCCTTTAATGTTTTTTGTTGAATTTTCTAAAACGCACGGATGGATTTTCCTTATATAAAGATTTCTTAATTAGAATCATTTTTAAGTATAGATTTACTTCAATTTTTGTTGGGATTTGATATGCGGTTAAGAATTTTGTGGAAAATGCATGTTTCGTTTGCGTTTGAAGCTTGGTCACAACCTTCCATAGTCGGACCCATGTTCCGAACGATTGACCCGATTTGTTGAAAATGACCCAACTCGAATTTATGCCAACTTGTATACAAATATAGCAAAATTAATTTACCTCATATATCATGTAGGATTTTGCGTTATCATATAGTAAGCAAGTAGCAAAGTTATAATAGAAGTAAGGTCAGAGGAAAATGTTATTTAACTTTTCAAAGTTAGTGAATAAATTTGACATAATAATTAAGAGAACAAATCTAAAACATAATAGAAGAAGAAAATACTTAAATCCTTTTTGGTTTTGCCATTTCCTGTTTTCATTTTCAGTGAAAATAGAAAATGAACTTGAATATGTGTTTAGTTGAGTTTAATGAAAATGTTTTCACTAAAAATGTTTCTTGAATTGTGCCAAAATTTGGAAATAAAAAAGTTGTTTTCAGTGTTTTCTTCCCAATTTTTTTAAAATAAAAAATGAAAATAGAAAATAGTAGGTCAAAACAGATAAGTTTTCGAATTTTTCAAAATATGAAAATAAAAACAATTTTCAAAAAATAGAAACAAGAAATGAAAATGCAAACCAAACAGATCCTTATTTTTGTAGTCAAATTAGAGCATATTAGGGAAAGCTTGATTATTAGGCTTTTCAGCTGTTTTTTTTTTTTGGGAAAAATTATTTTATAAGCAATTTGATTTGTTTGGGTCTATAAATTAAAGTTATAAAAAAAACTTTTTTTGAGTAAAAAAAGTTGTTTTATGTCATCTAATTTGTTTTAGCTTAAGATTGTTGTGATTTGATTATTTTTTATTCTCAAAACTTTTTTCCCTATTTATTCCTACAAAAATAACTTCCAAACAAATATTATTAAATTATACAGATAACTTTATACATTTTTTCTTAATTTACTATGTAAAAGTGATTTTTTTTGCACCATTTAAACAAAATAAATTATCTTAAAATCATTTTTCAACAAACATACCCAAATAAAAACAGTTTCTGATTATAATCGATTATCAGCGTAATCTATTTTTTTCGACTTTACCACACACGTTCTTAATGCATCTCATGATGTGTCGGTAGAATTTTTCGTTGCCTTTAACGGAATTATAACAAAAATAACTGAAAGAAAAATGTTGTCAATCTTCTGAAAATTAGAGAATGAATTTGATATAAAAAATTAAAAGAGTAGAAATATCTATTTTAGCTTTATTCAATGGTTCCTGAATTCAAATGTATATTGACTATGCGTCCAAGAGATAAAAGACTCGATAACTTAATCAAGTGATCTGAGGTTTGAATCCTGACTTTTATATAAAAAAAAATCCAATTAAAAGAGGAGAATCCATCTTATATATCCAACAGATTCCTTAAAGGAGATTAATTACTCCTTATGCTGATGAATACTTTATATGATTGAAAAAAAATATTGGCCACGCCAAAACAGAAACATCAAATATGATGATTATGTTAGGTGATTCCATTACTAATTCATGGTCAAATAAACTTTAATCGTGCCGGCCAAGTAAGCAGTTGACACTCATCCCATAAAAAAAAAATAGAAGCAGTTGACATTCATCCCATAAAAAAAAAAAAGCAGTTGACATTCATCTACAGGACTAGTCCGCACGTAACGCCATATAACAAACAATCACATGCGGAAGAGAACAATACACCCACTAAATTAAACGCTGTACGGATTTTTCTGACTTGACAAAAAGGAACCATAGCCATAGGCCATTGGTATGTTATGCATGTAGAGACACTGCACTTACCAATCGTGGGCCACAGCAACACAAGCTCAACGGGTCAACGCGTGGTGCATTGCGTTGCACCACTCAACGTGTCAATACCACCAACCATATCAACGGCCCGGCCCGGCCCACCACACCGAATGGACGCATTTCCTTTGACCAAATCTAACTATCTTAACCACTTCCTTTGTCAACAAATAAACATTCCCTTTGTTATATTTTTCAAATTTTTTAATAAGTTATTTCGTTTTTTAAAAATATAATAAGATAATATTTTCATTTAAACACATTTTAAAACGTAAGTATCACTTTTAAATAATATTGTGGTTACTTTTAAATTTTTAGCTCCCTTGTTTTTCCTTTCGGCATATTGTGGGTCTTTATGACTTATGAGAGGGGTAATTAGTGTCTGGTATTATCATAGATAAGATTTATTTAAAATGAGTTTATTTTTAAAGTATGCAAAGTAAAATTATATTCATCCTTAATCTGATAAAATGTTTAATAATTTTAATCCACCAATTGATTTAAGAATACCTTTATTTGCTCATTTTAGAGACAAAGAGTCTGTTTGGTAAAACTAGCTGTTAGTGGATAAGCTAGCTGATAGCGGATATCGGATGAGTTAGCGGATAAGCTAGCTTATTGTGTGTAGAAGTTTTTGGTAAAATTAGGGGTTGAACTAGCTGAAAAATATAAAATGGCATAAAAGAACATCTTCATTAATGATTTTACATAAAAGAGAGAGAATGAGATAAATGTAGAATTAAATTAAGATATTAAGGATAAAATGGAAAAAAAAAAATGAAACGCTATAAGCTATAAGCTCAAACGCTACTTCAAGTAGCATCTGGAAAAAATGCTATAAACTCGTAAAAAAACGTTATAAGCTCGTGACAGAGGCGCTTACCAAACAGAGCCACTTTCTCATCTGCTATAAGTTATTTGTTATAAGCTCGCAGAAGAGACGTGCCAAACAGGCTCAAACTTATTTTATATGAGTTTTCTCCTATTCTAATATATTATTTATTGTTGTGTTTTCCCACCATAGTTGCTTGAATTAGATTTTTTTTGTTGTGGTTATTGCGTTGGAGAGGTAGAGTTATAGATCCGAAAAGAATTAAATCAAATAACACCATTTTTTTAGATACTTGTTTTTGAAATTAAATCTCACTGAATTGGTTTACCTATTCTTTAGAGTACTATCTTTCTTATACTAGTCTTAAATGATTGAATCTTTCTCTATGATAAAATATTAAAATGAGTGGTGGACTTGTAAGATAAGATTCAAGGTCGTATAAAAGATACGTGCTACACAGTCCGGTTTTTCATAGCTAAGACTTCCTGACTGCGGTTTTAACTAACCTTTATTTTATTTTGATTAAACTAAAAAAAAAAAAATACAAATCCAACTTTAAAATGTCAGGATCCGAGCTATATTGAAACTTAACATTGCTAGCAACATATTTTTTAACACATTTTTTTCAACATAATTCTGAATGTGGTGTTTGGATTGGCGTTGGATTCAATTCAATACCAACATGTGAATAACACTCTAAATTGGTATTGAAAAATCATGTTGGAGGTGGAATTTGCGATGATGTTAAATCCAACGTTAATTCAAACACACTCTAAATCATATAAATTCATTCTTTATTTCGTGGGTTTTATATAAAATCATTAATAAAGAGTCTAAAAGAGAATCTGTCAAAAAATACTTAATAACATTTTCATTGCACATTCGGTTCCGTTATAAAAACGTGATTTGATGGTGAAAACATGTTTTCTACTATACAGTTCATGGGTCATTATTCTTTGGCTTTTGCTAAATCAAGATTAGTGGGAGTTCCTAGGTGTTTGAATAAGATAATAAGAATTAAGAAGCCAAATCAAATTCATAAAAAATTGTAAGTCGTTTTTAGTTTCAGTTAAAAATTATGCCTAAGCAGTGGAGTGGACCACTAATTAGTACGCTCACTGGATTAGTGTGGTCACATCATTTTTAATGAATGATATCAGATGTTAATTACATGCCACCCATATTAAAAAAAATTATTCTTACACAAGCCATTGGATTACAACAAATAAATGTGTAGTTGAAACCCACACCAACTGAATTATTAGGTGGTGATGCTCTTATTAAAGCTTCCTCTCATCTTTTATCTTTATTTATATATTACTTCGAACCTATATATAAATAAAAAAAAATTAACTTCACATGTATTAAAAAAGTTAGTTATATTAATTTAATTGTCTTGATTTATGTAAAAAATAAGTTATAGTTACTAAACTACCCTTTCTTGAGAGTATATAGTGCTATTGGAAGTTGTGTGTTGAGAGTGTATAATGCTCTTGGAGAAATAAAAAAATAATTAATCAAAAGGTATTTTTGAAATATTAGCATTAAATAAGGTTGATTTGATTGACTTTTGCTTATATTTGAGTCCAAAAAATTTAGGTACTTTTTTACTTATATATAGGTCCGGAGGGAGTAGTTTCCTGTAAGTTTTATTAGGAGACAAGCTAATAGTGTAGTCTATAGCTTAGCAAAGGCGACACTTTTCACTACTAGTCCTCAAGTATTTTATCATGCTCCACACTTTAAGTGTGTTTGGAAGAACTTATAGAGAACTTATGAAAATAACTTATGATAATAAACCTAAGCAAATAGTTTATGATCTTTTCATAAGCACTTTTTAGCTTATCTCCATAAGCTTGTCAGAAAGCTTATGAAAATAAATTGTTTTTAGCTTATTTAAAAAAAGTTTATTACATAAACACTTAAATAGGATGCGTATCCAAACGCACTCTTTGTATTGCTTCTTTGATTATGAATTAAATGGAGTAACTTCTTTGTTTTAAAAAAAACAATACATGAAGTTATTATCTATTTTTATCTCTTTAACTATTATTAGGTCAAGCTTAGCCAATGACCACTTCAAGACAACATAAAGTCGCAATAAAATAATTAAAGGTATTTTTCTACACTCAAAATATCACCGGTTGAAATAATTTAAAGTTCATTATTTGAATACTTATCTTTGCCACTGCAATTAACATTATCTTATATTTGTAAATAGTATATTTATTCTACCTCCAAATATGATATATCTCATATGTTTGTTTATATTAGGTATCAAAAGTAGAGTAAAAAAAAAAGTAATTTAAAAGTGGACAGAGGAATCTTTTAAGAGCACACAATAAGGATCTGTATTTTGTACTTTGAGGGATTTCATACATTCACATATTCACCTTAATCTACGATCAGGATTTCATACAATAATTTTTACATTAATATATGAGGAGTCTTTGTTACATATTCTTTAACACTCTATTTCCAACATATACTCTCATATTGGTTGAAATTCATATGGGTCCCACTTGAATTTTGTAGGACCCACATGAATTTCAATCAATAAAAAAGAATATGTTAAAAAGAGAGTGCTAAAAAATATATTATTAGCATTTTTCTTAATATATTTGCCTATACAAAAATTAATCTATGGTCAGAATATGATGCAGTTAAAGGGACACCAATACACATTCCCTTCAACATTCATGGACAGTTTAAGAGGGACACATTCCCCTTGTACACTGATCACTTGTCCATCAGTACATTCTTACCTCCTACAAATATGGTCCTAAATCCTCCCTTCACCTTGCACAATAGCCATTTCTTCTAAATAGCTCTCTAGTCTCTTCCCATCTTCCTAGAGTCCCTTTGGTCTAGTCAGAAACAAAATGCTAGGGAAAAAGATGGTATCGTTGAAGAAACTAGCCAAAAAGGTGAAGGCTGTTGGTGGAACTGACCCTGACCCTCCCTACCATGAATGTTTGCTCAAAGGAGATGAGGAAGAATCCCCTTCTAACACAACCCCAACTGGTTTTTTCGCACTTTATGTGGGGGAGGAGCGCCAGAGATTTGTGGTTCCAACCAGTTACCTTTCTCACCCATTATTCAAGATGCTGCTGGAGAAGACTTACAATGAATTTGGGTTTGCTCAGAGGAATGGCCTGGTGGTTCCATGCAGTGTTTCCACATTTCAGGAGGTGGTAAATGCTATAGAATGCAACAACGGCAAGTTTGACTTATGCAAAATTTTTGAGGAGTTTGCTTAGAATGCAGAGAACAGATGTCCTCTTTCTTTTTTTTTCTTTTCTTTTTGGGGTTATTATTAATATCATGCATAGAAACTATGACCTCTTTTGTGGGGTTATATTGGACGGATGTTCCAGTTAGAATTAGAAAACATACGACATATGTAGAACATAGATCTCTAAGATGGTTGAGCTAGCTTTTTACTTCAATTAGAATTGATCTGACATGTAAATTTGTTTCTGGTATGATAGTGATCAGTGAACTTTCAATATTGGTTTATCTTTAGCTTATGTTTTTCATTTGCTTTAATATTTTTGCCTTATACTTTCAGCAGACGTGGCCCCTCTTTTTACAACTGTCATCCAATGCCGCAACAGTGGCCTCATAGTCAGTGGCAACAACTGTGCACGTTCAATTAGTCAAGTAGGTGTCTGAATAGATGGAAATATCGTGTAATGCATAGATTTGGAAAAAGACAAATCTGCATTAAATTTACACGTGTATTAGGTGCTCTCCCCTCAGATTTTCCTTGCCCAATGGTAAAAATGAAGTGTATGTGGGTTGAGTAATTCCACTTAGAGTAAGGTAATCATAAAATCCACCCACTCAAAAAAGAACAGATTTTGCTTTAGTAGCTTATATTTCACTAAAACATGATATATTCTTTTAGCGTTCAACATTTTGAAAAATAAAGGTGAAAGTAGGCAACCATTTATTTCTTTCGTAAGTTTCATTCAACTTTGAAATGATAGATAGGCAATAATTAGTAGCGTCATAAGGGTTGTTGAAGTGAAGTATGTAGCTAAAATAAATCAATAAACCTTCATTTCTTGTGGCCATCATAGAGCGGAAGAATCCTTTGCATTTTTGTTGAAGGTTATTACTGAGCTAATTGCAACTTTTGCAGATACTTTGTTCATTCATTGCAAATTGCATTTTCTTTGTTCCTTCCTTTTAAAATTCCTGGGAAATTCAGCAGACCAAGGAGAATCCACACCACAAATTGAAGTAGAAAAGACAACAAAGATTGTGAATCAGTCAATAGAATCATCACAACTAGCTCAGAATTGGATTATAGTTCAATTTATTGATTTTCACTGTTACAACCATCCACAAGTATTCTCTTCATATGATCAACTAGTTCTTGAATCTGCTCTCTTGAATGAAGGGGTGATGGATATACACAAGCACAATCCAACTTCCCATTCTGAATGGTGTCGAATATAGCTATGGAAGGGCCGACACCATGTGTAGAAGCACAACCCACATAGTCTTCCAATCCAAGATCTTGGTGCATTTCAGCCGAATCATCAATGACAGGGTCTTCAAACACTGAGATCAAGGCAGTTCTAAGTGATGAAGACGGTGTCAAACCAGGGTTCTCGATGGCCTTGCACATGAGGTAGTTCAGGTCAGACATGTCTGAGAAATGCTTGTTGCAGTTAACAGCATTTACAAAGGACGTGTAACTTCTCTTTGCCAGCTCCCATAAGGTTTCTCCACACACATCATGTGTGTTCATGATGGCAGAATGGTAAAACCCTGAACCAAACAACATATGCATTGGCTGAATGTTAAAATTTTACCAAATAATCAAAAAAAAGTCTCACGTTCCTTCAAACGCTGGGATAGTCAATATTCTGGAAAATCCAATATACCATGCATTGGAGTTTGGAGGTACCCCAGTTCATTAATGTCACTTATTTGTCTAAAAGCGGGGAACCATATTGCTCTACAAGACTAAGCTCTCACTATAAGTGCAATGGTTCATGAGAAATGAAACTCTAAACAAACTTTGAATCAAATGTCAAAAGAACAAAAAAAATCAGAATTTTGAATGATAGCTTTCATATTTCACAAAGGGAGCTTCAACCAATTATCTAACTATTTAAGTTGGTAGGGCCGTAGGGCTGTAGGGAATGACCTCATTAATCAGTGATACTAATGGTTTGATTCATTAGATCTAATGAGACAACCTCACCTTCCTCCCCATGCACAAATTGTTTTTACTAATTTCCAGAAAAATAAATACAAATGAAAATAAATATAAAAGCATTAACAAGATACACAGGGAGCAAGGCAATCTCCTTGTTTTGTTTAGGTCTTGCCATTTCATAAAAATTAAAAGGAGAAATTACAGTGACCTTCCTTGAGATTTGGTTTAATTACACTCGGCATCTCTCTTGTTTTAGAACTTAAACCGACCTCCCTTGAAGTTCATGTTGTCATTACACTTACCCTTTGAGATTTATGTTGTCATTGCACTTACCTTGAAGTTTATATTATTATCAAGAGAGATTGATATAATTTTTCTAAATTAAAGTTAGAAAAACTAACGGTAACCGATCATAAAAGAAACATGATTTATTTCCTATTTATTATACATAGGACCCTTAGAAAAGATAAATTCTAAAATACTCCCCGAGAGTAATATTTGTGGAAAGTTACCGTGAATTTTAATTTCATATTATTTTATTTTTTATTCAACGGGTATATAGTTAGTTATAAATGTCATGTGTTATACTTTCAGTGGGCTGGTGCAATGCTCTTGGAATGTACAAGAACTTCAAAAAAAAAAAAAAAGAGCAGAACATGCTTTTGTAACCAGTCAGGCATAATGTTAATATATTATATAGCAGCAACATATAAAACAGACTAAAATGGCATAAAGATTGCTAGAAACTACAGCTTACCAAGATGGTCGCTGCAAAGGACTGGATCAAGAATTGGGCGGCAATCAATAAGTGTTACTACTGCATACTTTTCTCTTTGATATTCAGGAAGGCGTTTACAGGTCCATGAAGCAATCATTCCGGCTGCAGCAAGTGCTCCACAAAGTTTAATCCCTCTTGATTTGCATCCCTACATTGTTAGGGCCCAGCCCAATTAGGAATAAAGGGAAATGTAATAGTTAGTTTAGGGAGTTAGTTAGCTAGCTGAATAAATACGGAGAGAATGACATTAGGGAGGCAATTAGTCATTTTGTGTTGAGAATGTGACCTTGAGCAGTGGCTCAGTGAGAGTGAACCTGGAGCAGTAGCTCAGTTGTAAGGGGAAACCCGCTAGGAGATTCTTCTCCTAGCTTCAATAATACTCGTTCTCTCTTTCTCTCCGTGCTTCTTTTCTTCTCTCGATATTCAATATCTTAGTCTAGGTGCCTAACACTACATTATATTGCATAATTAACTTAACTGCATGATATTTCATAATTAACTTAACTGATTTGAATCCATCTTGATTTGCATCCCTAAATTGTTAGGGCCCAGCCCAATTAGGAATAGAGTAGAAATGTAATAGTTAGTTTAGGGAGTTAGTTAGCTAGCTGAATAAATAGGGAGAGAATGGCATTAGGGAGGCTGTTAGTAATTTTGTGTTGAGAATGTGAGCTTGAGCAGTGGCTAGAGTGAACTTGGAGCAGTAGCTCAGTTGTAAGGGGAAAGCCTTGGGGAGATTCTTCTCCTAGCTTCCATAACACTCATTCTCTCTTTCTTTCTCTCTGTTCTTCTTTTCTTCTTTCTATATTCAATATCTTAGTTTAGGTGTCTAACACTACATGATATTGCATAATTAACTTAATTGCATGATATTGCATAATTAACTTAACTGATATAATTACCTGATCATTGTTAAAAGGTAGGTACAGAATAGGATGCCATATCAATTAAACTTCACAACAATCAGATTATACAGCATCGGATGCATAACAAACAGATTTAGCATTTTGAAGAAACTTTTGTTAGGAACACTGGTCTATATTAACTTTCACCTTTACCATTTTATCCGGCGCATGGATTTTAATTACAAAAGAAAATAATAAAATATTGCAGCTGATATTAATTATAATTGGCTGCAATTTCTCCCAACAGCAAATGTGAAACATCACTTTGTTTAGCTGATACATCCAATTGATATTATGAAGAGTTTGGATGCCATTGGGTGTAAAATGCAAACCTCTTATGCATAGTGGAGGGTCTCCCCTCTTAAATAGCTTTGGCTTTTAAGAGTAACTTATTGTCTGAAATGCAACAAAAGATATAATATCTATATATATATATATAGATATATATAAATGGTTAGTATCTTCATCTCCATTTAAAAAAAAGGAAATCTAGGCTTTCAAATGGAAATTGTGCAAGATTTAATTAATCTAACAATTGAAAAGAGCCAGTGCTCATAAGCTAAACTATAGTAGCGCTATATTACATTTACTGATTTACCACAAAATACCCTTGGTGGTTTCATATGTCATTTTGGTGATATGAATTATTAGACTCTTGGATTTAACAATGTAGTGATCATAAGTAAATACATAATAAGAATTATACAAAACTTTTATTTCATGGTTGCGTAAGATAATTTGATGAACAATTATGCATACCAGATAGGGCCAGAAGGAGCTCCTGGTATATATAATTTGAGTCTCAAAAAATTACATAGACTAAAGTGCATTACACTCCACAGCTTACAAGACATTTAACTGCTCCATCCATCGCATGTCTCAGGCTTAACACACATAATACAAAAAGGATTTCTCCTAAGAAGAGGACATTCAAGTTGATACCTTTCTTAGTATTGGTTGGCTCAATTGATATATAATCCATTACAATAAATGGAAGGACATAAAATCCAGTTATGCCTTCACTAGGAAGAAGAAATGGAGGTAGAATTCTAGAGAAATTAAATATTTGATTCCCAGTCTGTAACTCATACCAATTGACAGCGAAAGAGCTAGGGCCTAAACCATGATGCCATCACTCTGACATGTACAACTTTGCAACCCATATGCCCATTCCTAATCATTTTTGTTTTTTTTTCTTTTCGAAATATGAAGCCAAAACGGAGTTGTCCATGCCAAATTGCCAATCTTAGATCATTTGAATATTTCAAATTAAACATAAGAGACACAAGGAAAAATGGAAAAGAAACTTTTTTATAGAAAATGATGAAGCTGAAGTAATAACCCATTAACTGAATGCGTAAGGGGTTATGTTGTGAGTCTAGTTAATTACTAAGCTAATAGTTGTGCTAATTAATGGAAAATAGATTTTCTCAAATATTTTTTTATCATGTAGTTAAATGAAAAGAAAAAGATTTTTGTGCCTATTTCTCTTCTCCACTTCACATGATAAAAAAAATGACATACAAAAAATATGACATGAAAGAATTTATTCCCTGATTAAGCACATTTGTGATTAACAGGTATATGAAGGGCTAGCAGACGTTAGGTGTTGTCATGCTTGGACAACGGAGTTATCACTTAGACGTGTGAAATTTTTTATCCCATGTCTGTGCCCATCCTCAATCTCAATCACTCAACTCTTATTCATCATGGATACCTATCTCCAGTCGTCTCACTTTTATTAAAAAATCAACCTATGTATATTAAATTAAATTAAAGAACTCATTCTTGAACCAGAGTCATTCTCCACAACCTATATCCTTCCCGGTGAGTCCCGTGACATCACCTACATTACGTAATTTTTAAAAAATTTAATATATTTTCAAATCTACTAATTAATAGTTATTACTATCAAATTTGCATATTATTTAATTATTCTCATTTAATTTGTTTCCTTTCTGGGATATATTTTCAAATCTCCTAATAAATAGTTATTACTACCAAATCATTGATCATTAACTTATTTTTATTTAATTCTTTTACTTTTCAGGATAAATATTTCTAAAAGAAAAATATCAACACCTATATATTAAATTATAGTGTACACTCTTGAGAATGGTTAAATCTCTTAAGTCACTCTGTACCAAAAAAAAATAAAATCTCTTAGTTACTCTCATTTACATAATGAGAGATGTCATTCTTAATTTATCATTTTTAAATATTTAAATTTACATTTTAGAATTAATTATGGATAACTTTTTTTTGTTTAAATATTTTCTCTTTTAATTTATATTTTTTAATTTTATTTAAATTAATTAATTAATTATACGTAACAAAAAAAATTAATTATATATATCATTTATAATTTTAAATATTTTATAATTCTTCTACATTTAAATATAGATGTGTCATGCATGAGATATTCGCTAGTAAAATAAAAATAAGAGACCTAAAAAAGGTATTATTATTAGAAAAAATTACATTAACCTCGCCTAAAATTTTACTTAATCACAAGTGACATTTATATTGTTTTAGAAATTATTGTGAATTTACTTATGTTGTTATTATACTGGTGGTTTTAATGGCATTGTTATAATATTTAGACTCCCGTACTCCAATTAAGACAATGTCCCTGATAAAATCTTTTTATATCTAACAAATTTGTTTTTGTCTTTCTGACTAGGAGCAATGGGAATCAAAATAGAATAGAATTATTAAAGCATAAAACAATGGTTATGAAAGAGTAGTGACTCACAGCTACTAGGCCCTTTGTTTCTTCTGCATTCAATTGAAACCTCGCCACCTTCGACTTCCTAGGCGATTCAGCATCAACAAAACCCAAATTCCCGAGCCTGAACGCGTTGAGCGAGTAACCAAGCATGTCCAACCCACGCGCCCAAAACGGCTTGTTCCTCTTCTCTTCAGGAATCAGATCCTCAATCGCCAAGTTCATCTTCTCTTCCTTCTCTCCCCCGCCACCGCCGCCAACCCGCCGCAGTATCTCTCTCAGCAGCGCCACCGCCCCCGCGCGGTCGCACGCCGCCGTGTGAAGCCGGAGGAACACCGCAAACCTCTGGTCGCTAATCTCGTATGCGCTCGCGTAAAGAACATCACTATCACCGGCACTAAGATCGCGCCACGTGTTCCGGTTCATCTCGTGTTCGAGGAGCACGAGGAAGGGGTCGATGTGATTATGATCGTGACCGTTGGATTCGGTTTGGACGATTTGGGCCGTTGATTGAAGATCGAAGCGTTGGATTTGGATGGTTGGGTTCGGGGGAGTTAGGAAGTGGAAGGTGTTGTTGGAAGGGTCGAGGTGGATCTTGGAGCGGAGGATAGGATGGGAATTTTGAAGTTTATGGAGGGCATTTTGGAGAATAGGGATGGGTGGGGGTTTGGAGAGAAGGAGGCTTAGGACGGTGATTCCGGTGCCGCCGGGAACCGCCTTGCACCAGCTGAACTCGGTGCCGCCAACGGGTCGGGTGGTGAATTCGGGCATTGTTGGCGGATCGCTCTCGCCATCTTGAGCCATGTTTGCTTACTAAAGTGAGTGAGAGGGGAGTGTGTGTGAAAGAAGGAGGAGTGAGGCCACGGATAAATGAGGTGGGTGATAATAATTGTTAAGCGATAAAAGACAAATCATGATGTTAGTACTTAGTACAGTCCCCCCTGACCCACTTTAGATTTGTAATTTGTTGATTTAACGTGTATAAACCGTACATTATGGATGAATCACACATAATTTAAAATGTTTAATTATTTTAAGAGTTAAAAATAGTAAAGATTGATAGTGAAAATTTTTTTTATATTGTGATCCAATCAGATTTTATTATATTCTAAAAAATAATATAATGAAATTATATAATAATGATATTTAATTAGATAATTGTATAAAATATTTATATTATTAATATATATTTTTTTAATTTTTATTTTAATTATGTTAAAATTTATTCGTATTATAATTTTTGATTGAAATCATACTTTCCCTCCAAAAAAAATCATTATAGTCATATCATAAATTCATACTTTCCTTAAAAAAAAATTAAACTCATACTTTATAGTCAATTGATTTAAATGTTTATTAAGATATTGTTTCTTTTTTTTTTTTTTTGATAAAGAGGTATTGTTTCTTTTTTGACAAGAAGATATTGTTTCTTAATCTATCAAATTTCATTAGGATATAAAAGTTCCTGTTACGAACGAATATACTATTGTTTTGCAACGTGGCCCTCTAAAGAGAAATAGAAAGTGACAAACAATGAAGATGCCATTTTATAGTCTCCACACCATTATTTTACACGTTCTATTTTTTATATCTATATATTTGTTTGGGAAAGATAGACAAAAATTGTACATTAAGAAATATGTTTCTCTTACATTATTTAAAGAAAAAAGTAGTGTTGGAATACTCTAATAAAGATATTATATAAGTAAAATTTCACTTATTTTTTTATTATTGATAAAATTTCACTTTTTTGAGATGACTATTTCAATCATTATTGCTATGTTTAACATAAAAAATATATATACATATATACATGGAAAAGAAGACAAACCTAGAAGATACCATCAAACGAGGTAAATGTGTCTCATTTGCATTACATTTTACCTAACTTAGAGTGTGTTTCCAAAAGGTTATAAAGAATTTATTTAGATTTATAAAAATAATTTATAAAAATAAATTTATGTAAAGAGTTTATACTAATTGTTTATGATTTTTTTATAATATTTTTTTAACTTATTTTTATAGGCTCGTCAAAAAAGCTACAAGATTATAATAATAAGTTAAATTTATTTAAAAATATATTAAATTAACATTAAATTAAGCTGATTACACAAACACGATTGATGTGTTATTTGCCCCATTTTTCCTTGATACAACTTAGCTTAATCGATAGAATTGTAGGATATGCAGAGGAAAACGCCAAGCATTAATCCCAAAAGCATTATCCACCCTTTTTTTTAAATCCTCTCTCCCATGGTTCCTTATGGGCATCCTGATGGTCCACTCACCTTTTCATGCATTATTATAAAATGAGCAAGCCTAGTAACACATTTTATATTAGCGCCTGTTTGATAAGACACTTCAACGAGTTTATAGCGGATAGCTTATAGCGGATGAGAAAGTAGTCTCGTTTGGTAAGCGCCTCTGTCACGAGTTTATAGCGTTTTTTCACGAGCTTATAGAGTTTTTTCCTGATGCTACTTGAAGTAGCGTTTGAGCTTATAGCTTATAGCGTTTCATTTTTTTTTCTTCCCACTTTTATCCTTAGTATCTTCATTTAATTCTACCTTTATTCTCTGCTCTCTCTTTTATGTAAAATCATTAATGAAGATGTACTTTTATGTCATTTTATATTTTTCAGCTTGTTCAACCGCTAGTTTTTCCAAACACTTTCACAGAAAATAAGCTAGCTTATCCGCTATCCGCTATCGGCTACCTCATCCGCTATCCGCTATAAGCTATCCACTATCAGCTAACTTATCCGCTAACAACTAATTTACCAAACAAGCTCTTAATTTTCCTCCAACATACTATCTACTATTGAAATTTCTCTTATAAATTTATAGTTTAACTAATTCTTTTGTTCTTACGTGTAATATTGATATCTGCTTTTCTCTTATCAAATTATAGTTTAACTATCTGCTTTTGATTCTCAAATGTAAAAATTTTGGAAATCGGGTCCTACATGTTGAAATATTAGCAAATTTGTCCTTATCGACAACAATTTGATTCTTATACGTGACACACATTTTTAATTTGATCTCTATACCTAAATTTTTTTTAATTGGCCTACATGTGCAATCCGTAGTAATTTCGCCTCTGCTATCTTCAAGGAGCTCACTTGAATGAAGGTTCTAATCGTATTGATTATTTTCTATATATTATATCAAACTATTACTTCTATTGATGACTTGAACAACTATAGAATATGAAACAATTTTTGGTTTCTTATTTGAATTTTAAAATTTAAAATTTGGACGATGATGAATTGTAAAAATATCGTATTAATCTTGTACTAAACTTTGATGAACATTTGATATTAATCGTCTTGATTTATTTTCAGAATTGAAGGTATTGAAAGAATTTCTAACAAAAGAAGTTAACTCCTTATATTAAACTATATCAAAAGGTTAGATTCTTTTTCCAAACATTCATGCATTACTCATAGAATACTATTTAACAATACTTTTGATTCTTGTCACCACTGAAATAAGTTTTAAAATTAAAATTCCTTAACTCGAATTTCAGAACATAGCGACGTATGTTTTTTAGGGGTGACGGAGTGTCTAAGGATTTTTGGTGATGCACGGACCGAATGTAGTGCATTATCCATTGTTTTCCTCCCTCACTCAGGGTTTGGTTCCTCGACAGTTTTACTTTTGCTTTTGTTCCTTGATAAGTTATTATAAATAAAGGCTTTTATCCATTTATTGGATCAATCCAAGTTTCAAATAATCATATAAAAGATGTCTCAGACTTATATTGTAATAATGCACAACCAAATAAAATTGACTAAAGATGGCCTTTCCATCCAGTAAATAGGGTTTTGTCAAAAAAAAATTCCAGTAAATAGGGCAAATAAAATTGATTATATTATAATCAGTTATAACAATAATAAATTATAAATTATGCATATAATCAATTATTGAATTAATCAATTTTTCTTAGCTAATGAAAACACACACTTATATTTCTATGACGCCTCAAATAAAAAACACTATGGAACTAGTCAATACATGATTAGTTAATAGTATAAACAACCTTTATACTAACAATATATTAAATTAAATCCATAAATCTAAGATATTTTATCTGAATTGTAATATGATATATAATTAATTAAATAAATATATTAATTACAATGATTTAATTGTGATGCACTGTCAGAATATTTTTTTGTATATTGTTAATGAATTATGTACCGTCACATCATTAAAATAATTGACTCTTATAATAATTATTTTAAAATTCACACATATGATAATGTATAATTGGTTGATAATGCAATTTTTTTACACTAATAATGAATTAATTAAAATTAAAATCTAATTACAATTTTAGTATAGATTTTTCCTGAACTTCCATTTTTACGGCCCGTACATTATGCACTTGTTTACCACAATTCAAATTCGGACACTGTTAACATAAGAATGAGTATCCAGCCCAGCCCAGCCCAATTGAGTCCCAGTCCCATACCATGAAACGAGGTGGAACATAAGACCTTCATCATTCAAGACCGTTAGATCGTGATCCCCAATCGCCCAAAGCCGTAGATTATTACATGCATATCGCATTGCATACCCAACAAAAGCGAGACAGGTCAGAAGAGCGTCTCTGAAAAAATTCAAATCTGAAACCCTCCCGCGAGAGAGATAGAGAGAGAGAGACACACACAAAAAGCAAACGGATCTCTCTTCTCTTTTCTTCTTCTTCTTCTATTCTCTGCTTCTTCTAACATTTCTTACCTCTTAGATCCGAAAATGTCTAACCGCCACGAGAAAGAGAAAGGTGTCAACGTTCAAGTCCTCCTTCGTTGCAGGTTTTCTATTCAATCCTTATCTTTCTATTCCAATTTTTAATTTCACATAAAAGGCTTTTTTAGTTTTACATACCGAATTCGAAACTTTGTTGTATTTTGCTTTCAGGCCATTTAGCGAAGAGGAATTACGGAGCAATGCGCCGCAGGTTGTGACATGCAACGAGTACAACAGAGAAGTATCGGTGTCTCAGAACATCGCCGGAAAACACATAGATAGAATTTTCACTTTCGATAAGGTCCTTCCTTCAACTTCCTTAATTTCTACGAATTTAGGTGTTTTTGTTCATTGCAGGACAATTAAAGGATCTCTAATAAATAGAATTGCAGAATCTAATAAACACTCTTTTCCAACATATTTTTTATTATAGAGTATATTTTATTATCAAGTACCAAATAGTAAAGAGTGTCGAAATGAGTGTGTTGCTTGTGATATAGATAGTAGAAATGTTACAATGGCTAGATGATTGATTTTATATTCTGCAGGTGTTTGGTCCTTCTGCACAACAAAAAGATCTATATGACCAAGCTGTTGTTCCAATAGTAAATGAAGTTCTAGAAGGATTTAATTGTACTATATTTGCATATGGTCAAACTGGTACTGGGAAAACTTACACAATGGAAGGTGAATCCAAAAGGACTAAGGTATAATTTGCTGTCTATTTCTTTCTCAGTGGTTAATAAATTAAACTATACAAGTGTTGCATGCATAGTCATTAATCATGATTAGTAATAAGTTGATTTTACTATTCCACAGAGTAGGCCCAATGGAGACTTGCCTGCAGAAGCCGGAGTCATACCTAGGGCTGTTAAGCAGATATTTGATACTCTTGAGGGCCAGAATGCTGAATACAGTGTGAAAGTCACTTTCTTAGAATTGTATAATGAGGAGATTACTGATTTGCTTGCCCCAGAAGAAATTTCAAAAGTTGCATTGGAGGAGAAGCAGAAAAAGCAACTTCCTCTTATGGAGGATGGTAAAGGTGGTGTTCTTGTAAGGGGTTTGGAGGAAGAAATTGTGACCAGTGCAAGCGAAATTTTTACTCTGCTGGAGAGAGGGTCTTCCAAACGCCGTACTGCAGAAACTTTATTGAATAAGCAATCTAGGTAATTGTTTCCTTTTTTTGTGACAGATGGTCAAGTTTTGATCTTTTACTAACATTTGTTGCTTGTTTCAGTCGGTCACATTCTTTGTTTTCCATTACAATTCACATCAAGGAAGCTACTCCAGAAGGTGAAGAACTTATAAAATGTGGGAAACTGAATTTAGTGGATCTAGCAGGCTCAGAAAATATATCTCGTTCTGGTGCTAGAGAGGTAATACACTTTGCATACATTTTAGTTGGCACACACTGTTGAAATTGTCTAATGAATAAAAAGTTAAGCTTGATAAGTTTGATTTTGTGATAAGGGCCGTGCAAGAGAAGCTGGAGAAATTAATAAAAGTTTGCTTACTTTAGGGCGGGTGATCTGTGCACTTGTGGAGCACCTTGGCCATGTTCCTTACAGGTTTTCTCCTCCTCTGTTTAATGCCCAGATAATGCTTCATTCTCTCTGAGTCTTTGTTTAGGGCGCTTGTTTGTGTGCTGTGTAAATAGCTACTTAATGTATGTATCATTTTCTTGTGTGCTTACATAAAAAATTTTGAATTTAGGGATAGCAAGTTGACGCGACTACTGCGTGATTCACTTGGAGGAAGGACGAAGACATGCATCATAGCAACCGTTTCTCCGGCTGTTCATTGCTTAGAGGAGACCTTGAGCACATTGGATTATGCACACAGGGCAAAGAACATAAGAAATAAGCCCGAGGTGTGTCCCCGTTTGAGTCATTTGAGAGGTTTATTAAACTGTGCATCTGTAGAGATGTCTTCCAAATATTTTTTTTTAATGTGTTACAAGTATAGTATTTTTCCATGGATTGTTTGATTTGTGTATTTTTAAGCATTTGTTTGGTACATTCTTAATACATAATTACATACAATAGCATAAACATGTGCATATGATGTTTTATAAATCTCTTGAACAATGATACTGCCTATTGGATGTGCAAGGTATGTCGTTGTTTTTCCTTTTTATTAATTATGATGACATGTTGTCTCATTTTGCTTTGATAAGATTGTGATTGTTCTGCCTCAAGCATTGTTTTCTTCTGATTTTCGTTTTTTTTTTTTTATTTTCCTAGGTTAACCAAAAAATGATGAAATCAACTCTTATAAAGGATCTTTATGGTGAAATTGAACGCCTTAAGGCAGGTAAGTTGCTAAAGTAAGAATTATTTGGGCTCTTTAGCTTTGTTTTACAATTCAAGATGCATAGGTGTGTGAGGCTGATTAAATTTGTGATCTTGACCAGAGGTTTATGCTGCACGTGAGAAAAATGGTGTCTATATACCAAGAGATAGATACCTTCAGGAGGAGAATGAGAGGAAGGTTGTCTTTTCTATCTTCTTTTATGTATGTTACCTTTGTTGTTGCAACACGATTATTTCAAAATGTTCCTGAGGAACATTACTTCTGTCCTGTTCCATAATTTTCGGCTGCTATTACACTTTTTAGAGTAACGTAGACATTCCTTGTTTCTTAAGATGTTTACTTTTTTTTTTTTTTGCTCTTGTTCATTTTTTTGGCATAATTTGGTTTTGTATTTTATTTAGATTTCCTTGTTGTGGTTCATAAATGATACTTCTAGTAGGGTGCCTTTAAGCCCTTTTGTTGATGCATGTTTTTGTCTTCTGATTAGGCCATGGCAGATCAGATTGAGCAGATGGGGATCACATTAGAAACTCATCAGAAGGTTTCTTTACTTGATAAATGGAAACTATTTTATGTAGAAGATATTTTAGCCTGGTTCTTGTCCCTGTTATTCTTAACTTGTTTCTTATTTTGTATGTTTAAATCAGCAATTTGATGATTTGCAAAGCAAATACACTGACCAGGTTCGGCAGTGCTCTTATTTGAGCAGACAACTTGATGACGCTGAGGTGAGTTATTTAAGCAGTTGTTCTTTTTTGTTGAGAAGTTCTATATGTATTATAGTAAAAAAGGAAAAAAAATGACAGAAAAACTTGAACAAGACCAGCAAATTGCTTGCCAACACAGAGCAAGAATTAAGGAAATGTCGGTATACCTTGAAAGAAAAAGAATTTATCATTTCCGAGCAGAGAAAAGCAGGTATGCACGATTGTATATTTTTATCATTATTTCTTATGTATTGCTTTTTGTGCTAATGTTAATTATGTGCTATAGAAAATGCTCTGACTCATCAAGCATGCATTCTACGAGCTGATTTGGAGAAAGCTCTTCAGGATAATGCTTCATTGTTTTTAAAAATTGGTAAGGGATCTTATTATCTGCACTGGGTTGATTGACACAGATTTTTTTGATAACTTATTAATGTCTTTGGCATGATAATTTATAGGTAGAGAAGATAAATTGAACTCTGGTAACAGAGCCATTGTGGATAATTTTCAAGTGGAGCTCGCTCAGCAAGTTGGTTCTCTTTGCAACACTGTGGCAACATCATTGTCTCAACAGAATGAACACCTTGAATGTGTGGAGAATCTCTGTCATTCATTTTTAGGCATTCATGATCAGGTTTGTAAATAAATGTCCATGTCTATTGCTGCCTTTCTTCTTGCTGGTGACATTGTTTCATGGTTTCCCTGTTTGTCTCTGTGTTCTGATTAGATTGTCTTAGTTATTTTCATTCATGGCTTTACATTTGTAGTTATTTTATTCTTTAACCCAGTTATTCATCTTTTGGTTGCTTGTAGACGGTTGTTGATTTGAAAAAAAAAGTGACAGATCTGAGGGCTTTGTATATATCTCATATTGAGGCAGTGCAAAATGTTGTGCGTTTGCATAAGGCAGGCTCTGATGCTACCATGGAGGAAATATCGTCTCTTGTATCCTCCAATGATCACTCTATTGAAGAAGTATGTTGCAGCTGTTCAAATTACTTACGCTTATTTCACTGTAATGTATTATGTATTATGAATTATGAATGTGTTTTTCATTCATGATCAACACTAATAGAAAATTACTTTTTCCTGGTGAATTAGTTTCTTACATCCGAGGCCGCCGAAGCAAGTTCAATATTCGATGATCTCCAGAGCTGTCTTTCAACTCAGCAGGGTGAATTGGCACTTTTTGCAAGGGAACTACGCAATGTATGTATCTTTAATTCTTCTTATGTTTATCTCTGTAAATTTTAACAATTCAGTCAAATCTGTAGTTTTTGTTTCACTGTTGTGCATATTTTTCTACACTTTTTTTACCTTATATATTATATCATTTATTGCTTTGACTATTATTGATCTACTTATTATTTTTGTTTTTGCCTGTGTCCTGTAAAAAGAGATTCAATGTCAGTGCTGAACAAATAAAGGATATATCTGAGTGCACTCAAGAATTTGTGGATAAGCTTTTGGAAGAAGCAAAAATGCTTGAAAACTTTGCAACAGAGGCTGATGAATTGCAAACGAAGAGCATCGCCGAATTTAAAAAAGCTTATGAGGTTATACTGAAATATTATTCATTTATTTTTGAAATAGTTTTAAGGTTGTTGATACTGATGTGCAAAGCTTATTCTGTGCAGGAGCAGTCAAGATCTGATACAGAAAAACTTATTGCTGATATGACTAGTTTAGTTTCAAATCACATTCGTCGTCAAATGGATCTGGTCTGTTTTGACTGTTTCTTTTGATAGTGTTTTCCTTTTCTTCCGGGGCAGGGTTGTTGATGGAGTAATGCATGTGTTTCTGCTCCTGTCAGTTAATTTTAAAATGGATGGGTGGTTGAACTTACAGGTAGACACAAAGCTTGTTGATCTTAGAGAAAATGGCATTGCAAGCAAGTCATTCTTGGATGGACACGTGTCTTCAGTGGGAGATATTGTGACTCATGCAAAAAGGAAATGGCAGTCCTTTTGCATGCTAGCAGAACAAGATACCAGAGATACTGCTGATTTTTCTGCTGCAAAACATTGTCGAATGGAGGCACTCCTGCAGCAGAGGTGAGTGTTATTTCTTGTAGATTTCTTGATCCAATCCTGTTTCTTACATTCTAACAATATATTTTAAATCCTCTTCTTTAGTTTCAATACTGCTGACTCAGCTTTCAAACATACAAAGAGGACACATGACGCTGTAAAAGAGATTGAGACCAATCATATTTCTGCTGCAGTGTCACTTATCAGGTGTGTGGTCAATTGATTGAAGTAATTATCTCTGGTGGCTTAATAAGACTTGATTGAAGTATTATTATTATAGTAATATGAGAAATGCTACTAACACACTCTTACTCTCTTTTATTGGGCTGCATATCACACTCTTCTTTTTTTTATTTTTCAAATCATATTTTAAAGAAAGTATGAGAGTGTATAAAAAAGAATGTTACTAGTACTCCTCGTAGTAAAATAAAGTTACAAAGGGCCAAGACTTGGTTTGAAGAGGGGGAAAGTAAGGTTACAGTGAAAACAAAGCAGCTTCCGTGGGATTTGATCCTCGGATCAAGTTGTCACCAAAGGAACTTGGTACCACTTGAGCTAAGCCTTTTGGCCGAAGAGGGTATTAATAGTCGTTAAGTGGCAGGTTTATCATGTCTCCACTCCGTAAAGCTAATGGTTAATTTTAAGAAATTTATTCAGTTATTTTATGTTACGTTGAGTTTATGACAGAAAACCGCAACTGCATTGTTGATTCACCTAGCTATATTATTGTTGTTTTTTATGTTATGCTGAATTGGTTTTGGTTTTGGTGAAAGTTATGCTTGTTGTCTTATTCATGGCAGCGTACTCTGTTTTCTTACTATTAATCATCTCATTAATAGGTTTCATATGATATTAATTAATTTGGTACAGGAATGCTTCTGATAGCAATGTGCAACATGACATCGAGATCCATTCTGCTCGGGTTGCAGCCGAGGAAGATGTGACAAAGAACAGCAAGGATGTCTTTCAGCAGTTTGATGGTGGGTATAGTGTTCAAGATCTTGGTCATTTGGTTTAACTATATTGCTTTGACAAGTGTGATCCTTGTTACTTCAAATCTTTCATTGTAATTCAATATGCATTCAATTACCTTAGCTAAAACAGTTTTTACAAACATTTAATGGGGTTATGGATTTCATAGTTCTTATATGTGTTGCATTAATGTGGTCTTTTTCTATGATATCTTTTGCAGACATGTCTGTACAGGAGCGCGAATCCATATCCGGTATGTTAAATGTTGTCAAAGCTCACACAAATACACTTGAGACCTTCAGAGAGGATCACTCTGGTCAAGCTGCTTCCATTGAAGAGAAGGCACGTGCAACTTTTCAGCAGCAGTATAGGGTACGTTGACTCAATATTCTGTCGTGTTTATTATATAAAATTGGGAAAAGTCGAAGAAATCCTGGTTAATTTTGTTTGATGAGCACTTGCGCCTCTAACTTTCAAAATATGCATAAAGATCCTGCAACCTTTAAATTTGTACATTTTACTCTAGGATCGTTACATCAGTCAACTTTTGGAAGGATTAAGCATGTGATATAAAAGTACACTTATATTTGAAAGTCACATGCCTCTAATATGATAAACTCTGTCCAAAAGTTGATACAAGTCATAGATTAAAATGCACAAATTTTGAAGTTGTAAGATTTTTATGTACATTTTTAAAGTTACAGTACTAAAGTGGACATCTCACAAATTTGACTTAGGTTTTTTTGGATTTTTTCCTGTAAATTTTGCATGACATTAAATAGGCCTTGTGAATATTGATGAAATATCTGGCTTGTTGTTTTGTCCTGCAGGACTACGAGCCGAGTGGGAGTACACCAATAAGATGCGAGCCTGATGTTCCTAGTAAGGGGGCAATAGAGTCTCTTCGATCCATGCCAATGGAAGCCCTTCTTGAAGAATTCCGGGAAAATAATTCATATGAATCTTTTGATGTAAAAGAGTTGAAACCATCACTAATACCTCGTTCTCCCCTCAGCCAAGTAAATTAAGGATGTCCGTGACTTGGTTGCTCACTCTTGTTTTTCACGGTATCAATTTGTATCTGTAACTTTGTTATTATTATCATCAATTGTTGGGTGCCATCAAGGTATAATGTCAAATTTAGGCTGAATTACTCCTGTAAACCCCATCTTGGGGTTTAGCTATAGTTTAAATAATTTGTATTTGTATATTTTGGCAACAACCGCATGTTGTTTTGTAATTTCACTGTCATTCATTTGGCAATTACCTCTTGTAATGATATAAGTGCTCTCACGTAGTAAAGGGGACTCGTTGGGAATCTGAACAAGGAAAAGATAAGAAAAACTAGTTTTTCTTGCTTTTTTCTCTTGCTGGTCTGAGCTTTTTGCTCTTGCTGGTCTGAAAATTTATCTGAAGCACTTACTCTTACCATCAAATCAGTTAATGTTTTATTTAATCTCCAAATGAGGCGAACAATTTACATCAGAAATGGTAGAGGCCTGAATTACTATTAACTATTGAACTGTTTCTTTGCGAAGCTGAACTAATTATTAAGAGTAATGGTATTTAGTATAACTTTTTTATATGAAATTTGACGAATTAGTTGAGGACCAATCATGTTACCATGTGGCCAAATACGGTGGCTTTTATCGTGTACTAAACATAAGTGGATTGTATGAAACACTCAGCTTTTTATCTGTAATAACAAGTTTTTACATATTTATTAAAACAAGACCTCAAATTATAATATTTATAAATGAGTCCCTATGAACATAAATCATCCAATCAGAAGACGAAGCAGAAACCCAGGCACTGTCTGCTGCCTATGGAGGAGAGCTATTTTCTGGTTGTTTCAAACCCACTATCTTTCTCATTTTTCAGTCCTCATCCTCCCTTTCTTTTACAATTTTATTTTTCCTTTCCCTGATACCAAACCACTTCCAGAAAACAAAAACAACAACAACAGAGACACCATTGCCTAAACTAGAGCACCCTCCCCTTCGAAATCAACCCCAACCTGTTGCAACACCACCATGAACGCACGATCCCAGCCACTGCCTCAAGTGTAATGGCTACAACATTCTGTTGTTCAGGTTCAAGTCAGAGCTCTGCTGCGTTGTCACGGTCCCGCAACCGTGAGCAGCTTCCCACTCGCCAGCAGATTCGACAAACCATCTCCCAGCGACGCCTTATGTCGCCACCACGCGTCCACCATCCAACCGTCGTGAATACCTCCAGACAGAAAATGCAAATCGCTTTCGCCGACAAAGTCGCCGGCGACATCACCGTCGACCTTGCCACTGACATCACTGTTACCACCTGAGCCTCCTCCTCGATCTTCTTTGCGTGATTCAGAAACGTAACCAAAAGCTTTTCTGATGTTAAGGGTTTGAGTTTGAGTTTGATGTTTTAGCGGCGGTGGTGACAGTGGTAGGCTTTCAATCGAGAATGGAAGTGGGGTGGAGGGTGAGCTGGGAAGAGGAAGAGACATTTTTGCAAATACCAACATTCCCAATAAACTTGGTCAATCGGTAATCAATTAACCCATGATTAATGTTATGACAATCCAACGGTGAGCAACACAACATAAAACGAGGAGCACTAGTACACCCAGTTTTTGGGGGGTGCATAGCAGACGGCACCGGCCAAACACGGGTAAGATAGAATAAAAGCTAAACTGTTGGGTTTATAAACCTTTGTATTTCGACCATTTTGTACTGTTTAACCATTTCCAATTATTAATTAATTTAGTGTATAAACCATTTCCAAATAAAATATAACTAGAAAGCCATCCTTACATTTACTATTTGTGTTAGGCTTGATTGGGAATGTATAAATTTGAGTCAAATGTTCTTTATTATATCTTATCTTACATGGAAATCACTCTCTTGGATTAATTGAACCTAAAGTTTAGTATTATCTTACACCTCTTGAAGAGTTGCTTATTTTTTTGTTCTTTTTCAATTTTGCATAACCATTACCACAAATAGATAATTAACTAATTGAATTATATTAGAGAAAAAATTTATTTAACTTTTGGAAGTTAGAAAACAAATTTGACAAAAAATAAAGAAATTAGTGAAGGGATCTTAAAATTAAATAAAGTTAGAATATTGAAAAACTAATTTTGCCTCTATTAAATCTTTTTGGCCGGAAACTTTTGATATTTGAAAATTATATTGGATTTCGACTAATTCAAATCCACTGGAGAAGATCCATTTGAGAAAGCAAAACTCTCATGAGTATATTTTTTTTATTTACAAGTCTAGAATCTGAGACTCAGGTTAAGGGGATGGAACTCGTTCTTTTTCTCACTTACAAGATGTTCTCATTTCTCAGTTCTCACAGCTACGAAGTACGAACTACAAAGTTCCTTTGCTTTAGAGCGTTGCATTCCATTGACATTTGACTCTAACTAGTTAGCATGCTTTTGTTTGATCCTTCAGAGCATGTTTATAAAGTGAGTTAGGGTGATTCTTTGATTTTTGATAAAGTGCTTAAAAATCTTTAATATCTTTATATTGCTCACTAGGTCAGGAGTTTTTTTTCCATGTTTAGCTGGTATTAATTAAGCAAAAAAACCTTAAACCAAACCAGCATCCTCCATTTCCATTCCTTATCGAATGGGACACGAGTGTTGTATTTCTCTGCTATTTCGGTGCAGAAATGTTCTCCATATCAGACAAGTTCATGCCCATGTGATACTTCATGGAACATTCCAAGACCTGTTTGTTGCAAACAAGCTCCTTTACACTTATACCCATCACAAAGCCATGGATGATGCTCATTCCCTGTTTGATGGAATGAAAATGAGAGACCCCACAACTTGGAGCGTCATGGTTGGTGGGTTTGCCAAGCTTGGTGACTATCTAAGTTGCTATGCCACCTTCAGGGAGGTTCTGAGATCTGGTCTTGCACCTGATAATTATACTTTGCCTTTCGTTATTAGAACTTGCAGAGACAGAAAGGACCTTCAAATGGGTCGTGTGATCCATGATGTTGTGTTCAAACATGGGTTGCATTTGGATCATTTTGTTTGTTCCTCCCTGGTGGACATGTATGCCAAGTGTGTCGTCATTGAGGATGCGCAGCGGTTGTTTGAGAGAATGCTTTATAAGGACCTTGTGACTTGGACGGTGATGATTGGCTCCTATGCTGATTGCAATGCGCATGAGTCATTGATTTTGTTTGATAGGATGATGGAAGAAGGTGTTGTTCCTGACAAGGTTGCTATGGTTACTGTTGTCAATGCCTGTGCCAAATTGGGGGCTTTGCACAGGGCTAAGTTTGTTAATGAGTATATTTTGAGAAACGGTTTCTCTTTGGATGTTATCATGGGGACTGCAATGATTGATATGTATGCTAAGTGTGGGAGTGTTGAGTCTGCAAGAGAGGTTTTTGATAGGATGGAAGAAAAAAATGTTATTTCGTGGAGTGCCATGATTGCTGCTTATGGTTATCATGGCCGGGGTAAGGAAGCAATTGATTTATTTCATATGATGTTGAGCTGTGGAATATTGCCGAATAGGGTTACCTTTGTTTCCCTTTTACATGCTTGTAGTCATGCAGGACTTATTGAAGAGGGTCTTCGTTTTTTCGATGTGATGTGGGAAGAGCATGCTGTAAGACCTGATGTCAAACATTATACCTGTATAGTTGATCTTCTAGGCCGTGGTGGCAGGCTGGATGAGGCCTTGAAATTGATTGAAGCCATGACTGTTGAAAAGGACGATAGGCTATGGAGTGCTTTGCTTGGGGCATGTAGGATTCATGGGAACATGGAGTTAGCAGAAAAGGCAGCAGATTCTCTACTTGAACTACAGCCACAAAATCCGGGGCATTATGTGTTACTATCTAATATTTATGCAAAAGCTGGTAAGTGGGAAAAAGTGGCGAAATTTAGGGATATGATGACCCAAAGGAAGCTGAAGAAAATTCCTGGGTGGACTTGGATTGAAGTGGATAACAAAACCTATCAGTTTAGTGTTGGAGATAGATCCCATCCTCAATCAAAGGAGATCTATGAAATGTTGATGAGTTTGATTGAGAAGTTGTTGATGGCTGGTTATGTACCTGATACAGATTTTGTGTTGCAAGATGTTGAGGAGGAAGTTCAGAAACAAATGTTGTATGCACATTCTGAAAAGTTGGCTATTGCATTAGGCCTAATTGCCATCCCAGAGGGAGATCCCATTAGAATCTCCAAAAATCTGAGGGTCTGTGGTGATTGTCACACATTTAGTAAGATGGTTTCAGCTATCACGAGAAGGTCCATAATTGTTAGAGATGCGAATCGCTTTCATCATTTTAGTGAAGGGACTTGTTCGTGTGGGGACTATTGGTAACATGATGACAATGATGACGCACAAAATTAGTTTAGTTTAATTCAAATTTATTTAAATTTCCAACTTTATATTATCATGTTATCTTCTTACCTTTTATGAGTAGTTCAGATATTTCCCTCCAATTGCACAGACTTTTATCTATCTAAGAAAACTTATAGTCACAACTTACGTTGAGTTCAGCCACACCTTCTACATACAGTGTACGGATCAATTATTGTGTCTAACTAAATATTACATATACTTACCAAGTACTAAAAGTATATGATAGTTTTCAAATGTAATTGTTGACTATAACAGGTAGGTATTTAGTAAGTTTAGAATCCATGTTGGCCTTCTGCATGTATGAGTAGATTTTTGGAAAAGGTTTAATAAATATTTTGGTTCCTGCAAATAGGATGAGATTTGGTTTTAGTTTCTCGAAAAAAATTTCTTAGGTTTTGATCCTAAACGTTTTAAAACTTTGAAATTGGTCCCTGCCGTTAGAATACCTCCGTTAAGTGATGACGTGGCAGACGGAGTGCCACATCATCAATGCCACGTATAAAAAATATTAATTTTTAATTCCAAATTTTTTTTAAACTAGTTTTTGGTCCTTGCAAAGTTCACAATTTTGGTTTTAGTCCCTGCAAAAAATTTACTTAGAATTTTGTCCCTGCAATCTCAAATTTTTTTTTTTTTGTAAATAGTCCCTACCATCATTTTTCTCTGTTAATTGCTGACGTAGCAAACGGAACACCACGTCAACCATGCCACGTCGGTGTCACGTCCAAAAATTGGGTGTTGTAACAGTTTCGCTCAATATCGATGAACCTAGAAAAGAAAGTTAACACTTGGAACGAGCGTATAACAAGAATTCTTGGCATTCCCTGGTAATTCTTGATTGGTGCTGAGCTAACTATAGTGCAAAGTCGTATTTCTTTGGTTAATAAAATCCAAAAGGTTTATCGATCCCAGGGAGTGCACATCCATAATAGACATATAGAAATTATTGTGCGTCAAATAACATTAAAAGTCTTGGTTTCCGAAGATGGAATGTCTAATGTTTTTTCACTCGGTGAGCTTTGGGTCCACTAGCCCGATCATGATTTTCCTACCTCCGGAAGTAAATTACAAGGACGAAATCCTAAAAATATTTTTTTACAGGGACTAAAACCAAAATTGAAGAACTTTTCAGAGACCAAAAAGTTATTTAATTTTTTTAAGGAATTAAAAATTAATATTTTTGTACACGTGACACTGATGATATGGCATTCTGTCTGCCACGTCATCACTTAACGGAGGTTCCCTAACGACAGAGACGGATTTCAAAGTTTTAAAACGTTTAGGGACCAAAACCTATGAAAAAATTTTAGAGGGACTAAAATCAAATATTGTCCTATTTGCGGTGACCAAAATATTCATTAAAACTTTCCATTTTAATTAGAATTTATATTTTTTGCAATAGCTAGATAGTGATTGAATCAACTTAATTTCCCCAATATTTTTGATTTGAACGTAACATCTTCTGAGCTCTGACGATCTGTGGATGTATGCTCTCATTACTTACAATGGAATAAACATTGGACTGGACCTCAATATTAATTACTCCAGCCTAATTAACAACCATAGGAAGATCATATCATAGCAACTGCATCAAGAGGATACAGCAACTCAATAGCTGATGAGACTGCGCTGCCATTATATTTTATGATGTTTTTGTGAGTTCATTTGAATAAATGGCATCAATAATGGATTTAAATGATATGAACTGTCAATATAAAGATTTTTTATAGAATCAATCAATCAAAATTTGACACATAAACTAAAATATTTGACTCTTATCCTAACTACCTTAAAAGTCATTTATACTATGATTTTTTAATTGGTTGATAATATAAAAAACTTTACACTAACAATATATAACAATTAAACTCTTCAATAATCGTGCGGACTGCGGTTAGGAATAATTATTACTCAAACTCTCTTTGTATTTTTGAGCAACGAAATATGGATTTGATTTAATTCCATGACTCCATATGAGAACAATATGAGAGCGCTATGATATATTATGTAAGGGAGGTAATGTTTTTTTTTTCTTTCTAATTTTGATGTGCTAAATAAAGTTGTTTTATTTAATTATATCACCAATCGTATGCTCGCCTGCCACCATGAAATGTTTGTGTATGTTTGGATTCATTGCGAAAATTTAATTATTTCAATAATCGATTATATGAATAATCGATTATTGTTATAATCGATTATAATACAATCAATTTTATATTTGGGTATGTATGCTGAAAAAGAGATTAAGAAATAATCTATTTCGTTTGAGTTGTGTAAAAAAATCATTTATATATAATAAATTACTAAAAAGGGTATGAAGTGGTTTGTATAATTTAATAATATTTGTTTGATAGTTAGTTTTGTAGGGATGAAATAACTAGGAAGAATGTTATTAGTTTGAAAATTATCTAACAACTTTTTAAATAACGAATCATAACGCGTTTCATAAAAATGAACGTGATAAGTAGCATTCTTCTTCTTTATATATTTTTTTATCCGAGACTTTCGATATATATATATATATATATCTGAAAATCACATTGGACTCCACTAATCTGAGTTGAGTCGAGAAGACCCATTTAACAGGGCAAAACTCTCCCCAGTGCCTATTTTTTTCATCCACAAGACTCGAACCTAAGACTTTGCTTAAGGGAAACCAAGCTCCTTGCCACTTGAACCAATAAGCGTCAATTCTTCTTTATATGGTATATAGTAACTAGTAAATATTTAATACTAGAGTTTGATCTTGTGCCCGCATGGGAAAAATAATCCAAACACTCGTCGGCAACATTCCAATTGGACTTGCAAGCTAACAGTCTAACGCACATCGATAATTTAGAGTCTGATGCGTCTTGATACAACAGCTTATTTGTCTCAATCAAAAGATTCAGAAATCTTTGTGCTTCCTCATTCAGAAGTTCTTCTTCACTCCGAGAGCATCATCCACCATGTCCTGCATTAATTGACGCAAATTGTTTCCCATATCTCATATCTGCGCAACTGCTTGAGCCACCCATGCAATTCTCATCAACCCCTAAATCAACATTTGACACTTCTTCACCATGATCAGTCCAAATCTAGTAATTGTCCTTAAACCCAACTTTATACAAATCTGTTTTCACCTCATCATCGCTTTTAATCTGTCGACATTGACATTTAAGGTACGGATATCTAATTCCCCCATCATCTATGAAACGTTGTTGTCGCTTCGCCTGAGCAACAAATTCTTCAATCCCATATAGAAAGGATCGTTTCAGACCCCTTCTTCCCGGATATATCCTATCATACATCCAACTACAATTGGAAGGATAAAAATCCATCTTCTGCATGTTAAAAGAATGCAAAACCATTAAATTTGGACAACGTGTCAACTTAGATATATCCACATTCACTTTCTTTATTTGGTATGGCTTAATCCCATTCGAGAAGAAACTTTTTCAACACCCGATCCTAGTATTAATAGTTATTACCTAATTCACATGCCTTATATTTGGCGAAATTTCGGTAGCATTTCCTATTGATCTTTAAGTACAATAGTTGACCGCAATACTGCAGTCAAGTTTGCACCCAGAGAACAAAAGGAAATGTATTGGACTGATATTTCGTCAAATATAAAGCATTAGAAATGAGCAATATTACTATTATACAAGTGAAGTAAAAGTTTTTGCCAAACTGTCCTCCTTGAACAATTCAAGGTTCAATACAATGAGCGGCACCTCTATGCGATTACACACCTGCTCAATAATATTGAACCTCAAACGGGAGCCTTAGCACCTATTTTAAGTGCTAAGAAAATTTGGTATTGTATTCCTTGTTGCAAACTTATTTATTTTATTAACATATTTTGTTATTTAATTATTGTTGTAATTTAATTTCAAATATTAAACCTCTTTATTCAATTATTCAAATATTATTTATTATTTCTACCTTATTTAATTATTTATTCATTAATTAGTCTCGCCACATCGCACTATCCGCTGCCGAACCATCTGCAATTTGCCATGACTCAGCCACCACCGTCCAGACATTTTTTTCATGTCCAGATTTCTAACTTAAACTAATTATTTTTATAATTTATTATTTAATTATAACTCTTATGAGGCTTAACACAAACACAAGTGTTAAGAGATTTTGATATTCCATGCATTAGTATTTTATTTTACTATTTATGATTTATTAATTATCCACATTTAGTTTAATAATTAATTTTTAAAATTTGTTAAGCATTAAGTCTTATGAATTAATTTATTATAATTATTTAAACAAATTATTAAACTTAGTTCTAACATATTCGAAATGTAGCATCCGTTGCATCGACGCCTCCATCCGACGCTCACGGTCCTCGGCACGCTGCTCGGACTCAGCCAGTTTTATGTGGCTTAACACTTGTTATAAGTGTTAAGAGCAATTAGTTTATCTTAATTTATTTTATTTATATTATTGTATTATTTATTATATTTATTTATTTATTTTACTTTATTTATTTATTTGATTTTATTTGGCTAGTCCCTTGGGTCGATATTCCTAAATTAAGCTAGAAAAAAATATTATAGGGTAACATCTTTTATTTTATAAGTCTTATGAGGCCTATAATACAACATGTAATTATACTAAAAAATTCACGAGTGAAAAAAAGATTATTAGACTATCAGTACAAACATGCAAATTAATTAAAGCATCATGAATATAATTTAAAATGAAATTACGGAATTAGAACAAATAAAAAAACAACTTAAACCTCAATTCAACCTAAACCCTACACAAAAGAACATACAATTTCACCAGCAATACACAGTTTGACAACTACAATTTCAACAACATAATACATGTTCAGCAACTACAATTTCAGCAACATAATACATGTTCAACAACAATACAGTAATGCAAAGAAAAACAATATTATCCAATGGGAGATTCTGAAATGACTGACTCACCTTATGTGGTTGAATGGAAAGGGAGAAGTCTGACAGGGAGGTAGCAGAGAGGGAGGGCCCACAGTGGTTGAATGGAGAAGGTGACTCGCGGTGGTTGAACGTGGCCGAAGTGGTGGTGGCAGAAGTCTTGCGATGGCGGCGGTGAAGAGACTGAGAGTTCAGAGGGATTGAGAGACTGAGAGTTCTAAGGGTTGGACTTACAGTGGTGCGGTTGGTGGTGGTGGGCCGCAAAGAGGTGGTGCTGGGGGTGCAGCGAGGTGGTTGCTGATGGTGCGGTGAGGTGGTTGCTAGCGGTGCGGATGGTGGCGGTCTCAGTGGTGGCTGATATAGAGGAGAGGAGAGGAGTGGAGAGGGAGATGGTGGCGGTGGCGGTGGCTGTGGTGGCTGGGACGACGGAAAGGAGACCAGACACGGAGGGGGAGGGAAGGGGAGGGGGAGCTTGGTCGCGGGAGAAGGAGAGAAATGATAGGGAGAAGGCGTGGGCCTCGGCTTAGTGAACATTTCCGACGATTGTCGTCGGTAACGTTAAAATACCCTTACCGACGGCTAAAGTTGAAGTATCATTACCGACGGCTTAAACCATCGGAAATCCAACAGGGATATTTGGCCCCTAATTGCGCGAAAATTAGCAACGGATGTACTGACGGTCTTGTCCTCGATAAAGTTACCGACGATTAGAGCGGTCGGTAAACTGGTTTCGCTTTTTACCGACGGCGTAGGCCGTCGGAAATTCCTGAATTACCGATGCCGTGACGGCCATCGGTAAAAAGCCGTCGGTATTAGCGGGTTTTCTTGTAGTGATTAATGATGAGTGATTTATTAAATAATGAAAACATTAACGAGTTTATTATACAAATTATATAAAGCATATAATGCATGAAAATATGGTTGCCAATTAACGGATTTTTAAATTTCATTTAAAGTGATGTTAATAGTTTTTTTTTTAAAAATTTGAATGCCATTAATTAGGAATGAGGCAAATTGTAAACGATGCAAATCAGTCAGAGCAATTACTTCTAGTCAGATGGGGTGTCAATTAATTTCAATTAATTTTCGTCTGATTTCAATTAATTTTTCCTTTTTATGGTTTTAATAAAACAATAGAAGATCAACTTTTCTCATACGACACGTGGTAGAGGACACATGACACACACTCCTTACATAGGGGTCTGCTTTGTATTGTTTATAGATAGATTATAGATAAAGTTATAGATAATGCAAATCAGTGAGAGCATTCACTTCTAATCAAATGAGGATTTCAATTAAATTCAATTACTTTTCCATTTTTATGGTTTTAATAAAACAGTAAAAATCAATTTTTCTGGTGACAATACGTGACAGAGAATATATGGCAGTCTCTCCTTGCATCTGCTTTGTATTATTTATAGAATTAACAACATTAAATACGAGTAGATAAAAAAATGTTAAATAGTGTAGTAAATCAACACTCGTTACTAAAAAAAAAATTGTGCGTCATCATTTGTAGGATTATGTAAGTTCCATCTAATTTAATTTTGCTGCACTCGGTATAAAAAAAAATTATACTATCACCTTTTGTAACTTAATTATGTTAATTACTACATGAAATGTTAAACTTACTAAATGGTATAATAACATATCATTAGATAATAATGTAAAACATTTTTAGACTAAAAATGCATCAAACTAAATATATAATAAAAAGTTTGGCCTAGGTTATGATATACTTGATATTGTCTTCTATTTTTTTCTTGTATTTTTAATAAAACATTTACCAAAGTAATTGGGCCTGTACTAACCAGAAAGTAGAAGAATTTGATAAAAAAAGTTGTCATAACAAAATCGCCGGGCGCAGTTTGTAGAGAGTCTACCGATCCGATGGAGATCTTCTGTCTCAATTTCCTGTCACATTTTTTGTCCCCCACCAATAATAATTTGACATTTAAAAAAATAAAATTACAACTCATTAATATTTGTGTTCATTCCCAACATTTGATTGGTGGGAGAACACCGAAACATCATTTTTGGAATGATACAGCAGATTTTTATTCCTAAGGAACACGTTCAAGTTGTAATGCCAATTAGCTAGCTAGTTTCTTCCTTATGATCTCAGAAAGAATGCATGGTTTTACAGATATAGCCATACCCATACATTTACGTACCCACCAAATTATTTCTGATTTGTATTCCGTCCTTACAAGTTTCATGCTCAAATTAGGTAACGTAAACAGAAAAGGAAAGTTTTAATGAACTTTTTAGTCCCTACAAAGTGGACGAGTTTTTGTTTTGGTCCCTAGAATATTATGTCGTTGGTTTCGGTCCCTATAAGTTCCAGAATTTTGATTTTATTCCCTGCCGTTAGTGTCCATCTGTTAAGTGCTGACGTGGCTAATGGTGTGCCACGTCAGCACTGTCACGTAGGCTAATTTAATAATTTTTAATGCCACATAGGATTAGTTTTAATGAAGTTTTTAGTCCCTGCAAAGTGTACGAGTTTTGGTTTTGGTCCCTAAACTTTTTTTCATTGGTTTTGATCCCTAAAAGTTCTAGAAATTTGGTTTTAGTCCCCGAAAGTTCCATAACTTTGGTTTTAGTCCTTGTCGTTAGTGCTCATCCGTTAAGTGCTATCGTTGCTATTGGCATGCCACGTCAATGCTACCACGTTTGGGGATGAATTTCAGAAAAATAATTTCACTTACCTTCCAATTAAGGCAAGTCTAAAATTGTCCGTTCGGATTCTTCTTGCTCTTGGATGTCATCAACTTCAACCAATCTCCACAATCACAAACACTATCACGGTATTGGAGATTGAAGTAAATGACTCGGGGTCTTCTAATCAAGTTGGCTTATCGGGACAGTCTTGGTGATGGGAAGGGGAAGAACGAGAAAACAAAGAAGAAGCTGGATGAACGAAATGCGAGAAATGAGCTTCTTCCGAAGCACGCGAAGGAGGTTGACGGAGTTGGAAACGCGAAGAAAAACATGAATGAAATCCTATTTAATAGTTTATAAACTAAAAGAGAATAATAAGATTAAAATAATAAAAATAAATTATTTTAATAACTATAATAAATAATAATAATTATTATTTTTGTTAAAAATAAATGTTTTTCCTACTGACATCCCACATTACTTTAAAATATAAAAAAATTAATACAACTAACAACAAGGACTAAAATTAAAGTTCTGGAATTTAATCGATGAGCACTAACAACAAGGACTAAAACCAAAGTTCTGGAACTTTCAGGGACCAAAACCAATGAAACAAGTTTAGGGACCAAAACCAAAATTCGTACACTTTGCAGGGACTGAAAACTCCATTATATCTAATACCGTTAGTCATGTCAGCACTTAACAGATGGACACTAACGGCTAGGACTAAAACTAAAATTCTAGAACTTATAAGGACCGAAACCAACGAAAAAAAAAATGTAGGGACCAAAACCAAAACTCATCTATTTTGTAGGGACTAAAAAGTTTATTAAACCTTTGGAAAATATACCCTGATAAATAAACAGAAAAGAGCAATCTCAGATCCACAATAATTAATAGATAGAAAAAAGTAAAAGTATGAGAATCTGGATTGGTTTTATTCGGAACCTTTTGCTTGGTAATGTGAGTTACTTTTGCTAGCACCTTCTTGCTAATTATCTTGAGATCAAATTATATTATTGTGAACTAGCTTGTGTGTGTCTGCGCGCGCGCGTGTGAATGCCACTCCTTTCCCTGCTCTCTCTTAGCTACTGCTTATTTTGACTTGATACTTAGATCATTTAAATTTAGTTGGATTGTGTTTTATATGGAATCTATAAAAAAAGTGACGTTTTGGAACCTAGTTGAATAGTGGATTTGTGGAAGTAAAGAGTTGAGGGTGTTTAAATCAAGTATAGTTATTCAATGTTTGTGAAGTTTTCAGATAACTGCAATACTGATACCCTGATAGGAAGACCAAGGAAAAATTGCTAAAGAAAATGCTTTATAGTTTCCAGTTGTAGAAATCTGTGTTTTTCCTAGTTGATGAGTTAACTTCCTATTTTTTTCTTAGTAATTTTGTTGTTGACACAAATTCTTACACACATGCCAAAAAACATATCTTACACGCTATTTTTACGTTAATGCGTTGCAAGGCGGCAAGGCCGGGCTTCAGGCTCCATTTCCCCATATGCTTGGATTTTGTTATTTATGTAATATGTATTGGCTATGTTATGTTAATGATAGCATGGTTCACTTGCTTGGTTTTAACATGTCATGCCTCTCATGAATGTTCCACCTTTCAGAGTTATATATATACTTGTTTTAACTCGTATTGCTGTGGCTGAAACATCAGGTGTGGCAGTGTGTAGCGACTTAATCTCATGTTTCATTCCTTAACTGCGTTCATACCAAAGAGATTTGAATTGTCCATATTTGTGCATGTCATCCTTGTGAAACATCAGGACAACTTGTATAGATATGTAATAACACAAAGAACATCAGCGGCTGCTGTTAGTGCTTAAATCAGTAAGTGATTAAGTTTGAAAGGGAAAAATAGTTTAGAAACCGTAGGTTACATTAATTTTATTTTTAAAATTTGATATATAATTATAATTATATGTATTAATATAAATAAATAAATATAAATATAAATATATATATATTTATATATGCGGGTGCGGGATGGGTACTAGAGTATCTGTACCCGCACCCATACCCTCTCTTGTTTGCGGGTAATTACTCAGACCCGCACCCGTACCTACAAAGCGGGTATTTACCCTACCCATCATGAGTATTTTTTGTGGGTATCCAGCGGGTAGGGTCCAAATTGTCATCCCTACTTAAGGTTAATTATAATTCTTGAAGCTTGTTCTTTTTATTAGGATATGTTTGGAAAAGCTTACAGAGAGCTTAAGGAAATAACTTATGATAATAAACCTAAACAAATAATTTATTAAAATAATTTATGATCTTTGTATAAGCTTTTTTAGCTTATTTCTATAAGCTTGTCATAAAAGCTGATGAAAATAAGCTGTTTTTAGTTTATTTAAAAAAGAGCTTATTGTATAAGAGCTTAAATAAGCTGTATATCCAAATGCATCCTTAGACTATCGTATGATCTGCTGGTCAATTCTGCCTTTAGTAATACTAGTGACGGTGTATTCTGCCATTGAAAAAGTTCTTATCTCTCATGAATAAAGCATGGTTACTTCCACTCATTCTAATACTATTTAGAGTATGATATATCAGATAGATTTGAGAATCATTCACAGGCAAGGATGAAATTGTTATCATTATCATCATTGTTAGAACGTTTGAAACCAAATTTACAGTTTGCAAAAGCGAATTCGCTTGTTTTGGAGAACCTGTGGATCGAATTGTTGCCAATATATTCTCTTGCAAATTATTGTCAAGCTGATATCATACTGTCAGTTTCAGTTTCACATGCCTTTGAATTAAATTAAAAGGGTTACAAATTACATAAAACTGTTTTTGTTCAAGTTTGCATATAATTTTTTATGCCTATGCAGTTCGACAATATTGTCCTCGACCATTTTCACTGGTTTTCATAAAAACATACATGATTTGCACGAGAGGGAGGGTGGGTTTGACAATCACTAGTTCATACAAGGGCTGGCTCTAGCATAATGCTACTAAAGCCCTTACTTGAGGCCCACAAATTCTAGGTCCTACAATTTATTACTATTATATTTTCATAATAAATTAAGAGTTTAATTATTATGTATTATCAGTATAAAGTTTTTTACACTATCAATCAATCAAAAATTATGGTATGAGTGACTTAGTGACTAGGATAAAAGTCAAACATTTTAGATGATGTAACAAATTATGATTGGTTGACAGTATAAATATTTTTTACAATGTCAGTGTATACCAATTAAATCCATAAATTAAAGCCTCTTAGTTCCTCAATTTAGAGCATAATAAATCTCATTCTCTCTCATTCATATTAAGGAGCAGTTGATCAACCGCCCGTTTTTTTCCAACACCTTATAAAACCCAATGTTCTTTTTTTTTTCTTCTCTTTATTTCATCTCTTTTGCTCTTATTTTCTAGGTTGTTGCACATCATAAATTCATATTTACTGGTTGGTCGAATGGTAAAAAATTTCTTATTTGCTAAAAAAAATATGGGTATAATTTTAGTCCCCAGAAAAAAAATTAACTATTTAGTCCCACATTTTTACAAACGCGGGACATGTTAGTCCCTCAATCCATTTTCGTCTGTCTTGGTCTATTAGAGTTTACGTTTTTGCTTATGTGGTCCGTTAAGTCTCCTATGTGGCAAGTGCAACATTTCACCACGGAAATAAAAAACATGCAGAAAATACACAAAATAACGTCGTTTTATTTGCTGCGTGAAAGTTGAAGAATGAAACACAAAAACGACATTGTTTTTGTCTTCTTCAACCTTACTTCTCCTTGCCTCATTTCCACAGACATGGTGGAGCAGGTTCTCATGCGTACCCATAAACAAACATCAGTTACATTGGAGAGAATGTGAACAATAAAATTCAAAAGGAAAAAAGCTACCAGGTAAAAATGTAAAAAAAAAAAAAAATGAAGAAAGGGAGAGATAGGAATCTACTGTTTGGTATGAAAATGAAGGAGGCGAATTGGAAAAACGACGCTTAGAAGGATCCAAAGGTTAGATCCATAGGTATAATGCATTGGGTTTGTGTGTTTGGATTTGTGTGAAAAAATGAAATGAGGGAAAATTTGAAAAATCAAATTAGAGAGAATTAGGTAAAATAAAATTAAAATTAAGGGAAATGAAATTGAAATTAGGTTGAAATTAAGGCACCGTCACCACCAGCTTCCCGCTGTTGCAAACGACAATGACCTCGACCGAGTCGGTGGCATGTTGGGAACACTGATTGTATTGCTTTTTTTGTGAAGGGGTGGACCTTCATGGTGGTTTTTGCTTTCATGGTGAAGGGGTATCGCCTATAAATGAGGTATTTCATTGCTTGTTTTTGCTTTCTTTATCTGCAGGAACCCTCAAAAGGGGTTGATTTTGCAGGAGATAGGTTTGAAACAGAACAAGGAGGAGGAAGGTTGAAGAAGACATAAACGACATTGTTTCTGCGTTTCATTCTTCAACTCTACACAACACACAAAACGATAATGTTTTGTTTTTTTTTTATTTCCATAGTGGAAATGTTGTACTTGCCACGTGGAGACTTAATTGGCCACATAGGCAAAAACGTCAACTCTAATGGACCAAGACAGACGGAAATGGATAGAGGGACTAACGTGTCTCATGTTTGTCAAAATTAGGGACTGAGTGGTTACTTTTTTTCTGGAGATTAAAAGTGTCCTTATGTGTTTTGAGGGACCAAATTGAGCCTTTACTCTTCCAAGTATTTGTAAGTTTCCACACACAAGTCCACACTACAGGCCATTTTCGCTAGTCCTTTAAACGGATTCGATCCGATCTGCGAATCCGATGGATTCGAACTAAAACGAATCGAATTTTGGTGGTTTGCATCGATCCATCGGATTAGATTGGATTTTAAATATTAAACCTGAAGACAATCAACTATGGTTTCAGGGTCAAATTTTTGAACTCGTTCAATTCGAACCGAATCAATTACTATTATAAAATTAATAATATTATTATTCTAGTTTTTTTAATTTTTTTAGTATTTTTAATTTTTTTAGTATTTTTAGTTTCTTACTGCAACTCAACGTTGGTGATGGCTCCGACAATACGCTAAGTTTTACTTTCAAATAAAGGTTAATTATTCATTGAAACTAAGTATATATCACTTTGCAATGTAATAAATACATCACTTCCCATAGAAACTTAGGATGCATTTGGTTTGTTTTTTATTTCCCGTTTTCTATTTTCAATAATAATTGCAAACATGTCAAATTATTTTCACTCTTTTTCTTATTTTCAAAGATTTGTACAAAAAACGGTGAAAACATTATGACATGTTTAGTTTGTTTCATATTTTCACTAATAATTACAAAAAAGCTGCATTTTTTCATTATGTTTCATGTTTTCACATATTTGTATGGGAAACGTAACTCTTTGAACAGTAAATTTTTTTATTTAGTTGTATATATAAAATTTTGTTTATCCACAATAACAAGAATTATATTTTAAAAAGAAAATGTTGTATGGTGTCCACTGTCCAAGACATACTGGACGTGTATTTATACTTGAGTATGAGTTGTGACATGAGACCTATGTGTGCATGTTGCTAGTGTATTGAATTTCAAGCCTATTGAACTAGTTGGTGCTTGTCTACAAGCTATAAGTCAAGGGGTGTTAGTTCTGATTTAGCCTTAATCTTTAACTCTTGCAAAGGGCATCGGATAACATATTACTCCCTCTGTCTCATTATATATGTCACATTTATAAAAAAAAAATTATCCCAAAATATATGTCATTTTCTATTTTCATTGTAATATTAAATTATTTTTTGCCTTATCCCTAATTATGTTTTTAGAATTCTGTTATGTGATGCCTTAACCAAAGCCATCACTTTTTCATTTTCAAAGTGAAACATTTGAGTGACCAATAGCTGCATTTTGTTCTATTGTATATCAATGTCTTGGAATACCTGTTTTTTCTCATTGAATGTACCTTATCATTAATAATAACATAATTTGTAAAAATAAAGAAATATAAACAATGTTAATTTGGTAAAATTGTTGTTCACTTTCTTTCATTTATTGTTTTTTCTTAAACCGTGTGATTTATCCAAGTATGACATGACATATATAATGGGGCGGCGGGAGTACTACGTTGGCACATCCCTTCTTAAAGGGAAGATCATTTTTCATTTGCTGCCTGTTTCTCGAGTGTATGAAGCTTTTGCTTTCTTGAAATATTTGCTTTCAGTAGGTCATATCCTTTTTTTATAAAAATATTTGTACATGTTGGGCTATGTTACTCAGAGTTGAGGCCCAACTAGTATTCTGTTTGCTCAAGCCCACTGAACTTGCTGGTCTGTCTCGGTTTCTTCTTCTGCTACTGGTCTCGGACTTCTCTACCTAATTCTGTTTTGTTATGTTAGTTAATTGGTGATTAACTGTAACAGAATCTGTTAAGCTCTTTGAGTGTTAGGTAGAGTATATATACTTGGGCTTATTTGGGGCTTAGAGTAATCAAGAGATATCATCTTCTGTGAGTGATAGAAAACCAGAGGGAAAGGAGAAAGAGTGAGAGTGTGAATTAAATCAAGAAGATTCAATCTCTGTAGTTGCTGTAAACATTGTTCTACATAGTGAAACCTTCTCAGTCGGATCCTGTCCCCCAGACGTATGAGCGAAGCTCTGAACTGGGTTACCAATCTCTGGTGTTCACTCTTCCTCTCTAATCTCTTGTTTCTACTTTGATCTTTACTGCATTTTATGTTTCTGCGTTTTCTGCATATTTGCTCCACTAGCATTTGTGTGTTTGCGATTTTCAGGTTACAGGTTAGATTCAATAGGAAAATCTGGTTACAACAGTACATTTTGAATATTTCAACTAAGTGCTTTTCTTTTATTATTTCAGTCAACTGATGCTGCAAGTGAGCCAAGTTCCCCTTTGGATGTAAGAGGATCATCCGATGGCAACAATGTTTGATGTTCTTTTTATATTCATTTATTATAAAACTATTAGGTTAGTAAGAATTTAAGTTGTACACTATAAATTACAATTGATATTTGAACTACAAATATTTGAGTCATACTTATTTCATTATAATTATATTTTTGATGAAAATTTTGTGATTATTTCGGTAAAATTTATTAAATATTTTTCAATTGCCAAAATTAATTAGGAAAACGCAAAATGTTAGCAAATAATTACATTTGAAACAAAAATTGCCTGAAATGGCAAAATATAGTTGTAGGCAAGCGATGCCGACAATAAAATCATCACAATTGAGGGAGGTTAAAAACTTTCTCAATTACAAATGACGATAGAGGGGGTTTTCAACCCTACATTAATATAACAGCCGCTCATACAGGAGGTTAAAAAAACCCCCCACAAAATACCCGCCTAATAGGCCCAGTGTTATAAGCTTCTGCAAAATAACCGCCTCAAATTAAATAAGATACTAGAGGATGCTGAAAATCGCCACAAATTGTTTGTGACAACCGTAATTGCGACCGCAAATTAATTTGCGGAGGTCAAAAACCACCACAAATTGAGTTAAAAACCGCCACAAATTGGTAATTTTTTGTATTATTGTGAATGTAGATTGCCAAAGTTGGGGGGATCTCATATGGTGAGTAAAATATTAATCTTCAGCAACCGGTAGAGCTTAGCTTAATTAACTAGTCCCTCCCCAAACTTTATTGTACCAAAAAAAAGAAGGAATATGTGAATGGTGTTATGAGGGAAGGACGTACGTGTGGGTAACTTCGTCAGGTAAGTAGGTGAAAGAAGCACCAAATCTCTTTCTGGGCTTCCTTGATATAGAATGCAAACAAATGTTACAAAATTAGGAAACTGTCACATAATTTGGAAGAAAGGTGTAACTCATTTCATCAAGTAGCACAGGTCACATCTGCAATGTAAGCAACACCATCATGTCATTGCTTGCTAGCTAGCTTAACCAATTTGGAAAGAGATTCCTGGCCTGGAATTAATATATTTACATATCTGCAAACAATAGCTTCTTCAAGATGTTGATAGGCAACATTAAAAGGATTAGATAAAAACTATCCTCCCTATCGCGACTTTACATGTTCTTCAACATGGTGGATTGAGTAGCGAGAAAAAATGGAAGCATATATAGTTATTGATATGGTTTTCTAATACATATAATTTTTATGGTTACATCATAATGGTTTCGTCAGAAAGTTTCAGATTGATTATGAATTATTAATAGGAATAATAATTTAGGATTAATTTCTAATTCTTTTTAGATTGATGCATCAACTCACATGTATTAGACAAAGTGGCTCCTATTTTGGCTGGATAAAGGTTCAGTACCCCTTGTACACCTTTTTTTAATACATATTTAATTGGCTTACGAAAGAAAAAAGAGGATAGCTGAAATAAGGGATTCAATCATTCCTAGTGAGTATTAGAAAAATGTACAATAAGTCCACATGTGATGTAGGAACTGAAATGGATTTATCAACGTTTTTAGAATCTATACATAATATATGATTCTAAGTTGTGGTATAATGTTTTGAATGATAATTAGTTGAATTCTATGGCAAATAAAATTAATGGACCTTGTTGAGTGCTTAAAAGAGTGAAAATCGCTTGCTTCTAAAACTAAGAAAAACACTTTAGGCAATACTGTATGATACAAAAGACTTGCAAATGGATTTATATAAAATGAAGGAATTAATTACAAGGAGACATTTGTTGCTTACTGGCAAATATACCAAATTGTTAAACTAATGTAATAGTGAGGGAGTATCTCTCTCATAGAATTTATATTTGTCAATTACCAAATTCACCAATTCAACACTATGTAGATGATAAAAAAAAAATATAGGTTAGAAAACATAAAACAAGTAAAAATAAAAAAAACTAAAGAACAATATTGGTCATCATAAGAAATTTGGTAGGTACCATATCAATCAAATTAAAATTCACAATTTCATTTTTTATCATTTGTATGTAATTCATATTAAATTGACAGGCAACTTCCATGACAATCCTATCAAAGTTTTTTTGTATAAACCAAATAAATTTATTTAGTTACTCTGACCCACAACTTTGTCGTAGTTGAATTCTATCATGTGAGTGCAATTGGATATCATGATTGGTGCAGCTTTTGTAGCTCAAGTTTGATGACACTTACATAAGAACTGTGCTTAAATTTAAACAAATTGTAATGAAAATTGAAAAAGGTGCTGTTTGTGGAATCTGGCATGCATGTATGTGCGAGTTCTGAATGCAATTCTGGTAAGAAGAGATTGGTTCGTTATTTTGTGAGCTGAAAACAATTAAGCAGTATCATGGTACGGATGTTGGTAAATGGTAAAGAATATAGTGCGCAATATATACTGGCGCACTTTGATTCCAACAACTGCATGCGTTTGAGTTTGTCATGTCCCTGAACTTTTTACCATTGCGAATTGACATGCACTGACATAAATAGTGAGATGAGAAATTCAACTAATGAGTGCTTTGCAGGCTGATTTCAGATAGTTAGCTAACGAGGAAATATAATGACTAACTCACATGCTAGGAGAGGATTAGTGAAGGCAGGAATTGATTCAATGTAGACTTTATTTGGTTTGAGAAATAAAATGGAAAAGAAGAAGATAGAAAGAAAGAATATGAATAAAAATAAAGTGATGAGAAAAAGAATAAATTTTAAGAGTTGTTTGGTATGAGAGAAAAATGAAAAGAAATATGATTTTTTAAAAGATAATTATGTCCCTATTAGATAAGAGATCTGTTGGTAGATGAGGGATAAATTTGACATTTCACATCACTTTTTTGTGTGTGTCCCACCAATTTTTTTATCTCTCCATTTTCTTTTCACGACCAAACGAAAACTATAAAATCATTCTATTTCTCTCTTCCCATTTTCTTTCCTCTCATTTTCACCAAAAACAAAAGTGTAATTATATTTACCTGCAACATATTTTACCAGTTAAGCTAACTAATATCATTTTTTTTTATTACAAACTGCCAATTTTTTAAATAATATTTGGCTTAATATGGCATCTAGTATCTACAATGACTCTTGTTTTTGAAAAAAAAAGTTTCATTTTGATATATTGTCAATTTAAATTTTTTTATATCGTCAATCAATCATAAATAATTAAATATGTGACTTTTAAGGTAGTTATGATAAGAGTCAAACATTTTTAATAATATAACAATTTATAATTGGTTAACAGTGTAAAAAATCTTTACATTAACAGTGTATACCAATTAAATCCAAAAAAATATGAAAGTGTTACTGTCTACAAGATTAACATGTATGCTAAAACCTGAAAATTTAATCTTTTTACCTTCAAGAGGAGAGAGTATCAAACTCTCATGAAGATTAATAGAGTTGGCAATTTGGGCCCGGAGCCCGAACTAGCTCGATTTCGAACTGAGCTGGGCTAAAAAATTACAAGCTTGAACCAAATTCGGGCCAATCCGCCCCGACTCGATTGGTTCATTGGTTTGACCTGACTCGGTGACCCATTTTTTTAAATTTTTTTATTTATATAATTGTCTTTAGAATAGAATCATACTTTCATAGTTTATATTATAACTTCTAAATAAATTATCTTTCAATTTATTAATGATGAAAAATATACTTATTTAATGACTTTTATGAAAAAATGTTTCTTTAACACTTGTTTACATAGTGTTAATTAATACATATATAAATATAAATGCCTTCACTACGCCACATTAGGGAATAATTGACGCTACCTTCACCAGCATTTCCCCGTGAAACGCTAGAAAATATGAGGCAGAAGAGTATTCCCAGCGCTTTCTTAAGGAAGCGCTAGCAAATTGCGAGACTTTACCAGCGTTTTCTTCAGAAAACGCTGGGAATACTCTTATTATAGGAATTGTCAGCGCTCTCTAAAGAGAACGCTGACAAAGGTGTAGAACCTTTACAAGCGTTTTCTTAAGAAAGCGCTGGGAATACTCTTATTATGGGAATTGTCAGCGCTTTCTAAAGAGAGCGCTGACAAAGTTGTAGAACCTTTACTAGCGCTTTCTTTAGAAAGCGCTGGCAATGTCCCTTTTCTAATATTTCAATTTCCCACCTACAGGTTACTTTTCAATTTCAATCTAGTCTCGCGCGCCTAGAGCTCCGTATTCCTTCTCGCGACCCTCACCGCCCCACCGTCGTTTTGCTCGTGCACCACCGCGACCTTAAGCCCCTCACCGCCCCACCATCGTCTTGCTCGCTGCACCAAAAGGACCACCGCGACCCTCAAACCTTCCCTAATTTCCTGTCATTCTTCCTTCGCGCAACCTCCTGCTCGCTGCTCTCTCTTCTCGCTACCATTGTTGCTTCCATTGCGAGGGTTCACTCCTCTCTGCTTGGGTTCTCAACTCCTGCCATTTGTTCTTTTGAGTTTCTCTTTGTGAGTTTCTCCCTTTTTTAATTTTGAGTTTTGAGTTTCTCAACTACTGCCATTGTTCTTTTGATTTTGATTATTAGAAATCACTTTTTTGTCCTTTTTTATGCTTGAAATTTTGGTTGTTTCTCAACTACCACCCAATGCTTTTGATTCTGATTATTAGCAAATTAGAGTTTCTCAACTACTGCCATAGTTTTCTCACCTATTATACATTCATTATGCTTGTGTCAATTAATTTCACCTGTTTGGTTTTAAATCATCTATATCTTAATTGTTTGTTTTGCTTGTGTTGATTTTGCAAATTGTTTTGGTTTGCAGGGAATTGCCAGCGCTGGTAAAGGTGCACAATTGCCAGCGCTTCCTTGGAAAAGCGCTGGTAAAGGTGCACAATTGCCAGCGCTCAGGATCTTTCCTTACTGTGCTTTGGCCTTTTATTTTGATATTTGGAAAAGCATTTGGGCAGGACACCCCCACCTATCAGTCTCCTTCAATCCAATTTGAGTACCTCTATAGGATGGAGCTCAACAGAAAACTGAAGAGTATACCTTCAGTAATGTGGGTATACCTGCAAAACAAGATAACCACTACGCCCAAAAGGTATCTCTGTATCTCCATTAGCACAGATATTAATAGATGTCAAAATAGAAGAGGTGCAAGTATCAGTATGTAAGTATAAGTATGCACGTCTTTTTCGAATTAGGAAACCCCCTTAATGCTTTGCCTACAGCCTCTATATCCATTTTGTCCAAATGCTATCCACACCAGCCCCTGTTTTTGCTAAAGCATCTGCATAATTATTAATGATTAGCTAGCTTCTCTATTTTTATGAATGAATTCAACTTTTTTCAGCACCCTCATACGAACTACTGTCTGCTTGTAAGGTTGAAGGTAAAATTCTTGAAAATCTAGAAAACAAAACAAACATGGTGGTCACTAGTACTCGCCTTCTTTGTGTATGTGAGGACTATATAGTGTGCAGGATCTTTTACAATATTACCAAAAACCCCTATTTTTATATGAATTGAGTTTCTGTTCCTGTCATATCCAATGATTCTGTAGTAATGCAATTAATGCTTAATAAAATTGCATAACCAGCGCACAACTTTGTTACATGGCTTCATGGATCTATCTAAATGAGGAGTCGTGGGAATAGCTTGGTAACATGGGTTTTGGCCCATGACTTGATACTGTCATTTGTCTAAGATAGCGTCAGTATATATCTTTAATTGCTTCTAACTAGATTTATTTGTGACAACACTTAAGCAATGGTTTCAATACTTAAGCAACATCAGTATTGTCATATTCAATTAATAGTAATGGTATTTTGACTATTTTCGGCATATTTCTTTAGCAGCCTCAGTACTGCCACGCTTCACATGCTATATGTGCGGTATATTTTCTATGTGTGAAATAAATTCATTATGTTCCCAACAAGTCTCAAATAGATTACTAGGTTGTTTACTTCTCATTTTCTTTAACTAAATTATGGTACTTTTCAATCACAACATTTTTTAAAAGTGTTAGAATAGGATAAGAAAACGTGTGAGGCACGTTGCTCAAAATTGGAAAGACAAAGGGGTTTTGAACATGTGCACGGTGCCCAAAACAGAGAAGATAGCACCTGATGTAGGTCCACCCAAGAGTAGCCTTGCAGCATGCGCCCAACGTAGACCTGCATGTGTCCGACACAGGGAGAAAGGTTCTCAACCGGTCAACCCGAAGCAGTCTTCCGGAGCGCTCGACGCGACCGAGCCAAGCGCCCAGTGTCGACGATGCCAAATTCTTCAGGCACGCGTTTTTATATTGATTTTACAACAGACTTTCCAATGGGCGTGTCTTTAGAGATAATCATGTCTTTCCAAATGTGGTTGTGTTCTTCCATGAATTATATCTCTTCATCAAAGGTTACAACATATATGAGAATGATTCTATTTGATATGGTACCCTTGTTGGAATGGAGAGGGTTTTGATATCCTATATCCAATCAGAATGCGCCACCTTAATTAAATGAGTCATGTCAATGTCACATGAGACTAAGTTCTCATTAGATAATTGAGTCACATCTGCAAGGATAAGTTATCCAAAAGGTACCATAGAATCTTCCTATAAAAAATAATTAATTTAATTGAGTATATATTTTGTTTAAGTTTTAAAATTTTTTTTCTAAAATGCACTTATCTCTAAAGCAAGTAAGTGATAATGTATTTATTTTTAATTTAATTTAAAATACACCATAATTTTAACTTACTAAAATTTAATATTTAATAATAAATACAATCATTATTTACTCACTTTAAAAAGAATGTTATGCTCTAATTGTGTACAAATAGTTTACAAAAAAATATGTATACCAATAAAAGTTCACTCAAATTCAATTGAATTTAAATGAGATTTCGCAATGTAGTCAGTAAGCCTAAGATAGAGGCTCCATATTAAGAGGTTCATGAAATTGATGGGCTCCAAGTAAAGCTGCATATTGATAGGGATGATTATAATTATATTCTTGAGGATGTTGGCGGGTGGTTACGAGGTAGTTGACACAACATTACCGAATCAATATGATTTGGACGAATCTAATGAGGATACAAGTATCTCATCCGACAGTGAGGAGAGTGAGAGTGATTTCAGTGATAGAGACTCCATTTAGGTAATTCATATGTAAAAAAAAAAAAAAATTAAGTTTGCTATGATTTGTTATTTGTTGTATATTCCGCTACCTGATTATATTTCTGCATTGAATAAGAAACAAACAACATGAGTGAGAAGATGACTCACTTGTTTTAGTCTAAAAAACCATAGGTTAGGATCCAACAAATGTTTTTCAATTAATGATTTATATTTATATATATAATTGGTAATTGTGGTATTTGTTTTTTCTTGCAAACATATGGTGGACGATGCAGGTGGAGATCGACCCATTTGTAGCAGAAATGGCAGTCTTGCACCTGCGGTGGGAGACGAACGACCACACCATCATCCGACCTGCCCCACGTGAACTCTACAAGCTCACGATCTATTGTGGGGCCCCTAGTAGCACCAGTAACCTTACCGTCTACCGTGGGGTCACATTGACCATATCTGCCACGGGAGCCACACAGGTGTCCCGTGCACAACACGTGGGGCTACCATTTGAGTCGGGAACGACAAATCCCACCGATAGGAAGATATGGCTTCGTCCTGCGAGCAAGCTAGAGTAAGTTTTATTTATGTTTACTTATTATGTTTATTGATTAAGTTATATATATATATATATATATTGTTTGTTGCCCAAAGCTTTGACCATCCATAACGCCCGTCGGAGGTTATTTCAAAGATTATCAAGGGTAAGTATGACCTATTGTGGCCCATGTGGACGAAAATCGACAAGGGTGTTCGTGACATGTGGTTTAGGAAATTCGGGGTAAGTTTTAATTTTCATTTGCATTCTCTTTTTTTCAAATTAGTTATTGTTGCCTAATAAGATGTATTCTTCGCAGGGGACCGTTAGGGGGTTGACTTCCAACAAGAATGCGATTAGGAAGTCCTTTGAGTCAAGAAGAGGCAGATTGGAGAAGAATGCAATGAATAAGATTTCGAGTGGCATTGATACCGGTGATTGGCTCTTCCCACATGTGCTAGAAGGCCTGCAAAATTATTGGCCCGAGAATCCGGAGTTCCTAAAGAAGAGCACAATCGACAAGCAAACAAGGCTAAGGATGCTGGAGCTCCTCGGTACATCGGTGGCTCCAGGTCTATTCCATGTCATTTTAAGAACTTGGTAAGTAATATTCTAAACTAAATTTAATTTCAAACTTATTGCGCTCTTTTTTATTATTAAAAATTTTAAGTGCTACTTTTATATATGTAGAAGAAGGACATTCAGAGAGACCCCATTGCATATGAGATCATGGAGGTGACCAAGAAGACAAAGAGTGGGGTGTGGGTCAACAAGAAGGCCGAGAGCCTTGTTATAAGTATTATTTTGTTTTATTATTTTTAATAATGGCAAATGCTAATGTTTGCAATATTATACGGGACGAGTTTCATCACCTCCGAGAAGAGGCTGATAGTTAGGGGCAGGAGCGCTCTACTGTCTCTGACAACACCCTCTTCTTGAAGGCGGCTGAAGGGAAGAACAAGAAGGGTTATGTTTATGGATTAGGGCGAAAGAGGGATGAGTTTGTGGCCTCATCAACGCCACATACTCAGTCTAAACCCTGCCCTACCATGGACTGCCAAGTGGTCATCCAAAAGCTAAACCATAAGCTAGCTTCGAAGAACACCAAAATCTTGATGATGAGGACTCGACTGGATGACCAGAAGGCTAGGATTCGGGAGCTTTTCCGGATGATGACAGCGAGTGGTTCGAGTTTTGGACCCACGATGATGCAGATGATGATGATGCTGATGATGAGGACGTTAATGATATCAGCACATTACCCTCACTCCTCGTGATTAGGAGATACATTTAACATTTAACATTTATTATATATATTTGTTTTTATATTTTACGGATTAGACAATGTGTTAAATTTTAAATTTTATATATATATATATATATATTGTGTTATTTTATATTTTATTAGTTGATTAAGTGATTATTCTCCAATTTATTTTAGTTTTATTTTTTATTTTATTCTAATTGTATCTTTAAATTTAAAAAGTAAAATACAATTTAAATTAAATTTTTTTTAAAAATAAATAATTCATATAGCGACTGAATTAGCACTAGCTATTACAATATATAGCGGTCGAATTTGGGGTGCTAAATTTAAAAAAAAAAAAAAATCTGTCGTTGAATGGTTACCTGAACATGTGTTGGTAACCAAATTCAGAGACCGAATTAGCGACCGCAAATTCGGTCGCTAAATGGCGACTACTTTGAAAGCGATCATTATATAAGCTTGTGACCAATGTTTTAAAAACGTCCTTGAAACGATCGTTGGCTTATTTAGCGACCAATTTCCTTCATTTAGTGACCGATTTTGCAGTTGCTAAAACGATGTTTTTTATTGTAGTATTTGTTGGAAGAGGCAAAATTCACTTTGGTAATCTCTACGTCTCGAAAGAGATTAGTCTCCAGCTATCGGCTAAGTGATATCATGGTGCAAACTGAAAAATGAAAATCAATTTCATTTTCATTTTTTATAATAAGTTATAAATATAAGAATTGCTTTTTAAACTAAATTAAATCAGTTAAATTTAATTTGGATTAAATCTTCGAACTTTTTGTAATTCTAAACTGAACATTTGACGAATTCTCTCTCCAAATCTCTTTGGTGTAGTGTGTGTGTTTAGTTCTACGATGGAGATTACTGAGAATTAATTTTGCCCTATGTCAAACATGATTTTAGTAAAAATAGAAATATATTTTTTTTATGAGCAAAAGTATATTGATAAGAGTATAAGTGATACTCTAATTCATATACATGAAACAAGAAGAGGAACAGGCCGTATATAACTAAGATAGTGCCACTATGAAACATAAACAGTACAAATAGAAGTGTTTGCTTACTGTCAGATAATATTGATTTTGCCATCAAACCTCGATTTGAAAAATTTACCCTAAGTTTTATATCAAACTTGTTTTAAAAATAAAAACATCCAAACATAAACCACTTCACTTTAAAATTATTAATTATAATCAAAACAATTTTACAAAATCAATTGTAGCGTATTTTTATGTACCCCTACCACCTCCCTCTCATTTTCTTTCTATATATATAATGACAACGGGTACCTCTCTTCCTTCATAGTTTCCTGTTCCCCCTTCATGTATGTTGTTTCTTGGTTTATTATAATGGGTCTCCAAAAGTGTCTCACTGTTTTAATAGTAGTTTGTGTGATATGTCACAATGGTGTTGAAGCGTTTCATTCCAATTACCCGCATCTTCAATCCGTTTCAGTGCATCCCGTGAACAAACTACACAGAACCGGATACCATTTTCAACCACCTAGGAACTGGATCAACGGTAACGTTCTTTAGTTTCTTATTACTTATGTACAGGTTTTCCCTGCTTCCCCTTTATATATAACATTTTTAGTGCAATTCTTTTCAATGTGATTCTTATTTTCTCTAGTTTGTTTTCAACTGTCATGTCTTGAAGTAGTTTCTCTTAAAATAATAACAATATATTTTTTTTTCTATAAGCAAAGAAAGTATATTAATACAAGTACAAAGGGTGCTCAAACTCATATACAAAAATTAAAGAAAAAACTAAATACTATATAACAACTAGCAAATATTGGAAAGGCTAAAATAATAACGATATGATATTGGGATGGGTGTTCAAGACTAGTCCTGGCTAGGTTCATGACCAAAATAAACTTTTAGTTTTAAGTCATTTGGCCTAATTTAAATAATTAAAGTGAACGAAAAAATGAGTCAAAATTAATCATAAATTTAAAGTAATGATAACAACTTCTAAATATACTAAAAAATAAAAATAAAAAAGAACACAAGGCATATATACCTTATCATTAATGATAATTTTTTGTTGGTTACTTGAAGAATAATTAAACCAATTCTTGATTGATTTCGATCCCTGTCTCTTGTGTATGGAGAAAATCTGGTTGGGAGAGATCAGTCTTTCAATGTCGTCCAATACCTCATGGGATTAGTCTCCACAATTACATGCGGGATATCCTGAAAAACCAAAACAACACATATCTTGATCATAGGGTTCTAGTATCATTCCAGCAAAGGGTGTCTAACCCAAATTTTGGGGGGAAATGGTAAAATGTCAATAAATTCGCCTAATTTTTTTTGTGCAAAAAAATAATTTGGTTCTTCCATTCATTAAATGGTCACGATCAGACTTTGAACTCATTTTGGTAATTTATAGAAGCTGGTGGACATAATTTTGGTTTTTTTTACTGGTAATTTTTATTTACGAGCCTTTGAGTAATAATTTTAATAAGTTCGACACATGGTGTTGAAGCTTAAACAATGCCCACACTGTCATTGGTACAGTTTGACGTATAGGCATTTGCTTAGTGATGTAGATGGAAAAGGGGGAATGGTTGCACATTAATTTCTTTTTACACCTTTTGTTTATACCTACCTGATAAAAAAAATTTTATATTGGAAAGTTATTTTTATCTAATTATTTAAAAAATAGCGTAAAAATAATGTAATAAAAAGTATAGTGTGCAAATAACGTTATAGAAAGGAAATATGTATATAAGCATGAGCTTATGCCTTTTGCATGCCCTTCTCTAATTGGGATGAGGATTTCCTGTTCCATTTTGGTGTAACATCCCATATCTCAACCAATAATATCTTATCATGTATTTTACGTTTTTAATATTAAATAAAATTTTAACTTACATGATAAATTATTATTGATTGAGACATAATATGATACATCAAAATGAGACATTAGATCCTTATCTCTCTAATTTGTCCACAATAATCATGCTCACGGAACTCTTCTATCGGGCATTAAGTTGGGATAAATTAACCACTATTGCTATGTTTGGCAAGCTCAATTCTCCCGGATAGTTTATAACGGATGAGTTTGTAGTATTGCTTGATAAATATTTTTTTCCTAGCTTATAGCGTTTTGTCCAAACGTTCAAGTAACGTTTGAGCTTATAGTGTATTATATTTTTTCATTTTTATCCTTACTAATTTATTTAAACTCCTCATTTATCATCTCTTAAATAAAATAAAATATTATAATCCTAAATGGATCATTTTTTTTTTTTACTCAAATCCTAAATGGATCTTAAACTTTTAGTTTAATTATTAAAATACTTTTACTATTTTGAAATTATTTTTTTATGGATTTAATTTGTATACACTGTGAATGTAAGTATTTTTTTACATGACATCAATTAGAAATTGCCATATAGGCTAAAATGTTTGACTCTTATCCTTACTACCTTAAAATTCACTCATATCATGATTTCCGATTGGTTGACGGTGTAAAAAATTTTATACTAACAGTGCATAGCAATTAAACTCTTTTTTTATTATGCATGTTCAAGTTTTCTATCTCATCTATATAATTTCTATGCATATAATTTTTAAATCTTTGTATGTCACCTATGAATGCATAAACAATGTATATAATAATTTCAAATATTTAAAATAGCATATAAACAACTGATAAATAATTTAAAATAAATTCAAGTATTAGAAGTGGCAGTTGTTTTAAAATACAGGGCCGGCCCAACACTTATTGAGGCCTAAAGCAAACTCTGTGGTGAGGTCTTTTTAAAAATTAACCCAACAATTTTTTCATACAAAATTAATTATTTTGTGTAAAGTGAGGACTTGATCCCTGGACCTGACAGCTAATGATAAATTTTTATATCAAATGAGTTAACATATGTTTGTTAATATATCAAATATATCAAAAAGATAAAATAAAAAAAGACAAAGTGGATTTTTTTAAAATAAAAAATTGTATTTTGAGAGGCCTAAAGCAATGGTCTCATTTGCTTTACCCTTGGGCTGAGCTTGTTAAAATAAATTTTATATATATATATATATATATATATAAAAGCATATAAATATATACTTTTATATCATTTTATATTGATCATCGAGTTCAATCACTAATTTTACAAAACTTTTACAATCCAATAAGTTAGTTTATACGTTATTATCTATCTTATTCGCTATCAATGTGGTTTTACCAAAGAGAGCCTATATGTTAGTGCTGTGAAGATATGAGTATCTGGGGACGATCCGTTCAGTTTTTCATGGAACTCCCTTTTCATTCTTCGTGGCCTTGTAGTGGTAAATCAGACTTTGTAGGAGAGTCGAAGATAATGACACTTACAAGATATTGGAGTTTTTAATCTAGTCAGCTGCTTGAATATCAATGCCAAAAATTAAGGAAAAAATTAAGGGTCAATGGGGTTACCTTTTTAATTATAAAAGTGTCAATGTAAAAAGAGGAAAAAGGCTAATCTGGTTATCCTTGTTCTTTGTTAACTTTAGATATTGCACTCACGTAGTGCACATATCACCTTTTTCTATTTTGTACATTTTTATGCAAAAATATGAAATTAACTGCTCAGTAATTATGAACCCCATAACACTACCTATCCCAAAATGTAATGATTAGAAATGAAAGTGGCCTATCCCACCGGGCCATTCCTGTCAAGTTGCTTGCACCTTCTTGTCTTCAGTCCCCTCGCGTCCACGTTGCCCAATGTTTTTTGGGATCACATGAGATGCAGGCCTAATTTCTATTAATTAATATAGAAAATAAAAGCATCTGCTTTATGTATGAATTCGCCCAAATGTGTAATAACTTGCTTCATTAGTCATTTTTTCTTACCTTAGCATTATGCAAACATCATGGAAGTAACAACTAACATGCTGATTTAAGCCAGTTTCAAGCACATGCAGTGCCTTTTCTTAGAGAGAAACGTAAAATAGCTACGTTTAGCATTGTGGGTTTTCAGCTTTTAATAATTATGCAAAGATGGTTGGTTACTCCGCTATTGTTCAATGTCTTTATCATCCTTTTAAAAAAACATTGTCTTTATCGGTTTATCCTCCTTTGCTGAGTTAATGCAAATTAATTGCTGATTCAAAAAGTTCCTACATTTTTTTTTGGTGTAAAAAAGATTTAACATTTTATTTTTTACAATATGTATAAATATCAGTTTGTGTAAATTTTCTTACTTTTCATTTTGTTTTATGTGAAGAAATTTATTTATTATTTATTTTATTCGTAGTTGACGAGCTACAAAGAATTGGATAATTTAATAGATCTATAGTTGATAGAACGCTGATTTAAATCAAAATTCTTATTATGCATGATGTTTTGTATACCCATGGTATTATAATTGAATTAATTGCATAAACAGCAAAACAGCTGTTATGCGGAAACAGGACAAGAAACTTGGTAGGAACACCACTGCAAGAGCAGTGACTTGATGCAGAAGAAAACCAGTTGCAGAAAACTGGTTGCAGCAGAAAAATAGAACACAAGAATTATCGAGGTTCGGAGCAATTGATCTCCTACGTCCTCACTGAGATAGCAGTTCATATTGATCACACAAAACACACAGAGATACAAGAATTTGGTTGAGTTATGGCTCAACCGAATCACACACCTCACAGTGTTTATCACTCAAAAGAATCTCTCTGAAAAACTCAGCAACAAGTAAATTGTTTCATGTGCCTACAAAAGCACCTAGCCAAGACTTATATAGCCTATGCTACCCCTATACAAGTTAGTTCCCAAACGGTTACAAGCCATACCCGAATAACTAACTAACAAGATGGATAAAACAGTAACTAACACTCAGCTAACAAACATAACTAACTAACTACCAACATTGAATATCCACTAGATACAACAACAGCCATCATTGGTCTTACTCCATTTAAAAAAATAGTACATTGTGATTTATAATCAAATCAAACTATAGATAATACCGTGTGTTGTTTGGGTGGAAGTGTTAGGTCCGTTAAACATGTAATCTTCATTCCATCTTGAGATTCATATGTAAAAAAAAATCATTAGGAACGGTCTTCATAAGTACTTTAATTAGAAGATTTAAATCTTGCACCTATGGTATGGATAATCTGAGGAGGGGAGGGGGGGGGGGGATGAAGCTCTAGGCAATAAACATATTCAACCCAAACTATGATCATTCTAAAAAGAAGACATAGTGTAGGATGACAAAATTTCTTGATATATCTATAGCTCAATAATTATTTATAAAAATTTAAGTAAGTGATTTTAATATTCTTGATTTCCTCAGCTTGGAATTATTTAGCTCTTGAAAATTGAAATAAAAAACAAATTGTATATATTGGACACAAAAATTTGATTATATAAGTAATCAATAAGAGATATTCAACAATAAATATGACTAATTGAATAATTAATAATATATTAATCTTAGCTTCATTAGATTAGAAACAATATAAGTCACACATGCATCAATGAGTGTTGATCCAAGTTGAAGGGGCTTAGGTCCCTTAAGTATGTGACGCGGCATATTGGAATCGCATGTTGACAGGTTATATTACGAAGGCAATTGGGATTGGGATGCATGGATACTGATAAAAGGAAATGGGTGTGTATTAGACTTGTATTATATGATAGAGTTTTATTTGTGTAAATTTGTTGTATTAGATGAGATATTTTGGACACGGACCGTAAAGTTTTAGGTTGATAGTGGCTCCTCGATTGTAAAGTTTACGAGTTAGGGTATCCCTTATATTTACTTTAGAGGAGTTTTTTTTCCAAATAACAGTTGTATTTCTTTCAATGTTCTTTTCTTCTCGTCATGTGCTTCTAACTTTAATTTCCATTCTTTTCTATTTCTTTCATGGTGTCCAATCGGGTGTAATGTACGTATGCATTGATCGATCAACCACATGCAGACCCAAATGGTGAGTTGATTTTTCCCATCATTGACTTTAATTTTTTCCTTTTGAAGTTCCTTTTCATCTTTCAATAATCACTCACTCATGTCTTTGTATTGTAACATATACGTAATATTGTCTTCAATGCCAACAATATAGGACCCATGTACTACAATGGAATCTACCATCTATTTTACCAATACAATCCCAAAGGTGCAGTGTGGGGTAACATTGTATGGGGCCACTCAGTGTCAAAGGACCTTATCAACTGGAAAATACTTGAACTCGCCCTTTACCCATCCAAACCCTTTGACAAATACGGGTGCTGGTCCGGGTCAGTGACTATCCTCCCGAGTAAAGGACCCGTGATCCTCTACACTGGAGTTATTGACAAGAAAAGCAATGAGGTCCAATGTTATGCCATACCTGAAAATGCATCCGACCCTTTTCTCAAGAAATGGGTAAAGCCCAATGCCTTCAACCCGATTTTGTTCGCCAAACATGGCCTAAACGGTAGCGCGTTTCGAGACCCGACCACAGCATGGTGGAGCAAGGATGGACACTGGAGGATGTTGGTTGGTAGCAAAAGGAAAAATAGAGGAATGGCGTATTTGTATAGGAGTAAAGATTTTGTGAATTGGGTCCGGGCCAAACACCCGATCCATTCAGCAACACATACGGGTATGTGGGAATGCCCGGATTTTTACCCGGTTTCTTTGAGAGGGAAAAAAGGGTTAGACACATCCATGGTTGGGAATAACGTTAAACATGTTCTTAAGAATAGCCTTGATGTGACTAGATATGAATACTATACGGTTGGAACATATTTGTGGAATAAGGATAAATATATCCCGGATAACACTTCAGAGGATGGTTGGGGTGGCCTTAGATATGATTATGGTAACTTTTATGCTTCCAAGTCTTTCTTTGACCCAAGCAAGAATCGAAGGATCTTGTGGGCCTGGGCAAACGAATCAGATACCAAAGAGGACGATATTAAGAAAGGATGGGCAGGAATACAGGTAGTTTATGCACATGAAATTTAGTTTATGTTGCTATATATTATAGTTCAATTTGACCTTGATTCCTAATTACTTATTACTTTATTTTAATATATCATCATCATAACTGGGATATGTGATACATGACTATACATCCATCTCTTTTTAGTTTGAGTTTAATTGTTATACATTAATAATGTAAAATTTTTTATCCTATCAATCAATCATCAATCATGTTATGAGTGACTTTTAAGGTAGTTAGGATATGAGTCAAATATTTTTACTCATGTGACAATTTATGATTGGATGTTTGTGTAAAAAAACTTTATACTGTCAGTGTATAACAATTAAACTGTTTTAGTTTTACGTATGTGTATCATATTTCCAGACAATTCCAAGAACCGTGTGGCTTGATTCTCGTGGGAGACAATTGGTACAATGGCCTGTTGAAGAATTAAGTAGTCTTAGAGAGAGAGAAGTTAAGATGAGAAACCAAAAGCTTGGAAAGGGAGATTATGTTGAAGTAAAAGGAATTACTGCTGCTCAGGTCAGCTTAATTATTAATAAATTGGAACCTTAAACTTATATTATATATAGTAATTATTACATGGTTTTATAATCTCTTTTGCTAGCAAATGACAGAATGTATATACTGCAGGCTGATGTAGAAGTTATCTTCTCATTCTCAAGCTTGAACAAGGCTGAGGCATTTGATCCAAGGTGGGTGAACGCACAGGATCTCTGTGCTCAAAAGGGTTCAAAGCATCAAGGTGGGGTTGGACCATTTGGGCTTCTGACATTGGCTTCAGAAATACTAGAGGAGTTCACTCCTGTGTTCTTCAGAATCTTCAAAGCTAATTCAAACAAGCATGTGGTTCTCATGTGCTCCGATGCAAGAAGGTATGTTTAATTAAAATGCGGATGAGGACTTCTAATTTGCTTTTCTCTAATAATAATGCATAATTTCTTCTAACTTTCGCATTTTTCAACAGTTCCTCTTTGAAGAGTGAATTGTACAAGCCATCATTTGCTGGCTTTGTAGATGTGAATTTAACCAATAAGAAACTTTCTCTTAGGAGTTTGGTATGTGCAACTTTACTCCCCCATTTGGTGTTATATAATACATACATTTATGAGCTCCAAGAGCTACCATATAGTAATTATATAATGTTTGATTTTAATGGCTAGATTGATCACTCCGTAGTGGAGAGTTTTGGAGCCGGAGGGTTAACAAACATCTTGTCTAGGGTATATCCAACTCTAGCAGTGAAGAATCAAGCTCACTTGTTTGTATTCAACAACGGTACTGAGCAGATCACTGTGGAAAACCTGAAAGCATGGAGCATGAAATCTGCTCATCGAAACTGAACAACTACAAATTAATATAAAATATAAATAAATGAATAAATATAAGGGTAGAAAATAATTGCTCCTCTTATTTCCTACAAAAGGAGGAGTGTTTAATATTTAGCCTTCTACCCATGGTGTTTTTGTCACCTTCACGTGAAGCTACACTAGTATATTCTAATTTTAATCTCTTTCAACCAAGTTTTAACTGGAAATTTTAATGTAAGAGTAATTTTAAATATTCTATATGTGCAATGTACTTTTATCCCACACTAATTTGTGGTTAAATCAATTTTGGTTCACTACAAGAAATGCACAATTTAGCGACCGACGCCAAATCGCTAAATATCTTAACGTCTGCCAATGTGCAGATGGCAGATGCCAAACCCCTAGCCTGACATTCATATTCCATGATTTAGTGACTGATGTTATATCGGTCGCTAAATGGTACAAAAAGAATTATATAGTCCTCTAGCGACCAATTTAGCGTCCACCTCTAAGAAAGTAGGATGTGTGATTGCTTAATCAATCACTAATTGGTGGAAGCTGACGTTCAAGAACTGTGATATGGTGACCGAACTCTAATTAGTCGCTAACTGATGCAAAAACCAATTATATTATCCTTTAGCAACCACTGGTTAGAGACCACAAATAGTGGTCACTAAAAGGGTCGCGAAACAGGCAAAATTTTTTTAATTCATCACTTAACGACTGTTCTAGCGACTGATTTTTTTGCAACCACCTTAATCGGTCGCTAAGGCGATCATTAAAAATAAAAAAATCAATCTTATTTCTTATTCACCTCATCAGTCGCAAGATCGATCGCAAATGGTGATCGACGTACTATTGGTCGCTAAACTTGATTGCAAAACTAGACTTTTTTTGTAATGGTTGTTATATTAACTTTGAGAAATAATTTGAACATACGATTGTAGCACACTTAAAATACATAAAAATGGTCGGATAATTCCACTTAAGTTCCTTTTCCTTTATATTTAATTTTAAACTCCCAAACAAAACCTTCATTCCCTTCCGGGTTAGTATTCCCCTCATCACCGATGTTAATAAGTTATCCAATTCAACAATCAATTTAGGAAGTCTTTGTTATAATCATAACACGGCATGGTTGTACATAGATTCATTTCGTTTATACTATTGAGCAATATAAAAACGTGACTGTACATAGCATACATGATCTTTTACCCGAAAAAAGCATGTAGTTAAGAAGGCAACAATAAGAGATGAATGCCCAGTGTGAAACATGAAAGTGATCATAATGTCTTCATAAAAGTGTATAGATAGTTGAATGCAACTACAAATAAATCCAAAACCATTCAAAAATTGATAAACATCACACCTGGTATATAATCAATTGGAATGATGTAAATCAACAAGTGGTCCTGACTCCCCACATCAAGAAGAGATGAATCAATAATTTACTTAATCTTCTTCTTTGGCCTCAACTGCAAGAGTTAGGCAATGTTTCAGGGATAAGTTTTTTTAACCACTAATGCACAGTAGTAAGAATAAAACATAAGATCAGTAATCACCCTGACCTGATTACTATGACCACATTTCTTTTTCCGGCAGTTTACAGCCCTTGGATGTAGACGAGCATAGCATCTAACAAATCAAAAATATTAAAATTGGTGAAAAACGGCATAACGGAATATGGCAACTAAATATTTGCAAGCCACACTTAAATATATGGGAAAATAAGCAATAAAACATGGACATGATGAGAATCCTAAAATCACTTATTTACAGCTCAGGCCTTTGTCCCTCTGCCAAAACATGAGGCAGTTGATAATGCAAGTATTTGAGAAGAGGAGGATATATATAGGAGGAGCATTGATTACTTGCGGCAGATCATTTTGTCTTGATTGTATTTGCTAGCCAAAGCCATCAAAAAAGGTTATATGATGCCACCACGAAGCCCAAAGAACGAGATGAAGTGTTGATTCCTTTTGAATGTTGTAATCAGATAACGACCTTCCATCTTTTAGCTGCTTCCCGACGAATATTAAACGCTGCTAATTCTGTGGAATACCTTCCTTGTCTTGAATCTTAGCTTTCACATTGTCGATCGTGTCGCTACTCTCCACCTCCAGAGTTATCGTCTTCCCTGTTAGGGTTTTCACGAATATCTGCATCCTTTTTTCTTTCTTGGTAAATCATCATGTCCGAAAGTATGAGCGCGCTGCCAGTTCAATCCCCAATTATGAAAAAGTCCTTCATTATTAATTTTGTCAATCAAATTAGTTCCTCACTATTAATTTCGTCAGTCAAGTTAGTGTCAAGTTAGTTCCTGTTAAGAATTAACTTTATTAACGAAATTGACATTCAAGAACTTTTTTAATTTTGCAGATGTTTTCATTATTTTATTGTTGGATGTCTAGGGAGGGGTTTTGGACTCGATCCAATTACATTACTTCATCTTCAAGTTGGGCTTCACTGGGTCGGCCTGCCTCATCCATTAGACAGAAGGAGAAAACGTAAAAGATTAAAAATAAAATTTGACAGCTGTGGGATTTGAACCCACGCCCTTTCGGACCAGAGCCTAAATCTGGCGCCTTAGACCACTCGGCCAAACTGTCATGTGTGTTACCTTTGTGCACAATATTTTTATTAGTATTATTAATGATACAGCAATTTGTGAATCATAAGTGGCGAGTTAATTATGGGTTAGCTCATCACAGGGTGCTGAGGTGACACTTACAATAAGTTTGACTCGACTTAGAACTCAGTTCAATATTTTGACTCCGTATTTTCTTTAGATAATATGAATCCAATTTGCCCGTGGCCTAAAATTGTCCAGATCAAATTAATTGGGCTGATTCATTATAGACATAATGTATAAATTTTAAATTGATACATAAATGTGGCACAAAATATAGAAGTAGGAAATTAAAACTAAAATATATTTTACATTATATATATTTCAAAGCAAACAAATCAATATAAGTATATCATTGTGATATGCAAAAATTAATAATTTAATTTAAGAAGTTTATTATTGATAATTAATTATAAAATTAATAGTATGAGTTCTAAAATAATATGTGGGATACTGAATTTGATTGTAACTTAATCCCAACCAAAAATGCAATGCGTCTAATTTGCAAAACTCAAATATATCCCAAATTAACTCTAGGCTAAGACTGATTCATTAGACGGATCAAATTTTGAACATATGTAGCTAGTGATCTTGTCCGTGTTGATTTGTAGCATGTAGGTACCTAGAAATACTACATAAACAAACAAATTGGCAACTTAGTGCGTGTTTGGATTTGTGTCCAAACCCCCAAACGCATGTTGCAACACCAGAGAACGTAACTTTGCCAAAAACCTCTTTGGTTTCATGTTTTCTCTGCCGCGTTCAACGAGATTTTTGCTTAAACATGCGTTAGAGCCAAAACAACAATTTGTTGCTTTTATGTTATATGTTTGCCATCAGGAGGATTCAATTACAGATTTGATTCTCACCAATCATTGTCAGACGATATTACCCTTGTATTAAACCTTCAAACCTACCATCACGTTTTCTCAACAACCCACAAGTGGGTATTTATATATGTCGCCAGATTTGGTCATTTCTCTACTCTGTTGCCTCTCTCTTCACTTCACATTTGGGTATAGACATTCTCAGCTGGTTCGGAGTCCTCAAAGCCGAGTTTTCCTTGATCTATCAAAGCTCCATGTGTGTTTCTCTAAATATAAGAATTTCCCTCAGCATTTATTGATTTCTTATATGCATGCGCCATAATTGTTTCCTATGCATCTAAGGTGTGTTTCTCAATCTTTGTTGTACCTTCTTGACCCATTGAATAATCGCTCAAAATAAATACTACCACCAGCAATTAGTAACGAGCCTGCAGTATATGTTTTTTTTCTCTGTGCAAATTTTTTTTGCAATAAGTTTGTAAGCGCAATAAGTTTGCAAGCTATACTGTAACTTCAGTTTATTTTTTTATGTGAATTGATGTTTAAAGTGCTGTGTTGTAGTAATAACAAAACCCAAAAAATAGAGAAATAATGCTATAGTCTCATGACTTTTTGAAATATGTCTAATGTAAGAATAAACTGTGATATTTGTTTTGTAATAGAATCATGAGTAACAAGAAGAAAGACATTGTAGATACCCCTTCAATAGATAATGAAGCTTATAAGCTGAAGGTTACATGAGATTTGAAGACAACCGAGCAATTTATCAAATAATGCTTGGATACTTCAAACATTATATGAAATAGAAATGGATTTAGGACGAAAAATCCTTACAGAATATGATGTCAGCGTTTTAGTTTAATTATGTATATAGCTGTTTTTGTTATATTTATTTTTAATGTTAAATTAGGAGAAGGGGATATTGGAAATGAAGTTCATATTTCTGAAGTACATTTAGAGCAACAACATTACAAGTCCTCAAATCATGTTCACAGTTCAAATGGATCAATTCTGAGGTCATGTTCGCTTGCCATCAGCATCCCAGTGCAAAGGCATGTTGGACACATAACCTGGAAGACAGACAAGATTATTAGTTAAAGACAACTAAATGACTAGTTATAACTCAATCAGTTGCATAGATTACACTCACACATACAACATTATTTATTATGAATCCAAATGCATACTATTGTTTACATTCTTTTTTTCTTTTTCTTTTTTTTCCCAAGAAGGGAGAGAGGGTTGAGCAATAGACGAGTAATAGGTCAGCATTTTAGGTTACACCAAGAATTGGTGAATATTGTTGAGAAACATGGCAAGAGACAGAAAACTAAGAGAATGTGAGAATAGAAATAAAAAATTGATAAAATAGCGAGAGGTGTGTACTATAAGCCAATCATATGGTTCATATAGAAGAAAAGGGTGTAATTAACTAATAACCAACCTACTTACTGATCTAATTAGCTTCTAACCAAACTAACCAAACTCTAACCATGGTAATAAATACACAAAATAAAAACTGAGTCCCTTATCTTTATTTCTTTTTTCAGTTTGGTCTTATATCTTATATTTTGTCCATTTGGTCCCTTATCTTTCAAATTATCAACAATATAGTCCTATTTAACGATTCTAAGGAGTGATTATTTGCATTACACTATTACAGTGATAATGTGGCAATGGTGTGACAATGATGCGGGCGATGATGCAGCATCACCGGGTAGTGACACAGCATCATTTTTTTCTTTTGTGAAATGGACGGAAGTGTGACGGAGGACCACATTGGTTGATGATTTAGAAGATAACATGCCAAATTGAAAAAAAAAAACATACGGGGTCAATTTGAAAAAAGAAATAAAGCTATAATATGGGGTCAATTTGAAAAAATAAATAAAGCTAAGGGACTAGAATGCTTATTTTGTCTAATAAAGGAAAAGTATTTTTGAACAACTTTTCTTGGACAACTATGCGACAGCCTAAAATTATGTAAGCGTGGGTGGTTATCAAGGTATTGCGTATTTTGAGGTAGAGTAGATATACATATTCAAATGTGAGTGTTGTTGCCCAAAAGTTGTCAATTTTAGTTGTACAAATAATAGAAGTGCCTAATAAATATCTTGGCAAACACATCTAGTGCACAAAGGCATAAAAGACACTGCCCATTTAAAGTAAAATTTCCAAGTACTATACAAGGTTATAATGAGAAAATGACTTAGATATGTCAACAGATTCTATACCTTTCCCACACCGGAGCAATTTGGACACCTTTTGGTTGTAGGAACTTGCAGATGTCCCACAGAAGCACTAGATTTTGAAATAAGATCAATGTTCAAGCACACACCACTCGCAGAACACCGAGCACAGGCCAAGTATCCTGTCCACAAAATTACATCAATTTCTATAATACACGAATTTGGCATAAGAATCAGAAGTAACAAGAATTTAATATAATTCTTTAATCTGGTTGCAGAACCTGAATTCCTGACTAAACACTGAAAATATTTCCAAATGCTTTCCAGACAAAATACAAGCTAAACAAGTAATCACAAGAGTATGTTATACAGATTGAACAGCAAACTTACTGCATATAAATTCTAATGAATTAATGATTAAGAGCAATAAAAATGATTTCTTACCATATCTGAAAAAGGATAAGTGGAACTCAATTATCATCACAACCACCAAAACTTTCACTCTACTGAACAGTATAATTCCAGAAACAATGGAAAGAAAAGAAAAGAAAGATACAATGTGTCTGAAATGTGCATGATTGAGATCTATTAAGATAATGAAGATCTTTAGAGCAGGAACAGACCAGTTCCATGGCAATACTTGCACCTCTTTTTCTCTTGTTGCTCAACATTATTAACCTCAATTAACATCAGTACTGAAATCACGCCAACTGCCCCACCAGAAAAAGATGCCACAATTGGGTCGACTTGACTGCATTCATGAAGTAAACAAAGTGTAATCAGGTATTGATCAAGCAAATCTGCTATTCATCAACAGAACAGTTTCCGCCACGGGAAGTCATGAATTAATAAAGCGCACAAATCAAAAAACAGTGTACCTTAGTTGCAAAGGCAAATGCATGCTTCTTATGAAATCTTCATATGAGGTACCACCTAGTCCTAATTTTAGCTCCAGCTGCCATTAACATAAGGCATCAAAATTTGAAATATTTGAAATGAATATAAATCATGGTAGAGATCTACAAATATACAGCTTTTACAGCCAAATCCACATCCAACTAGATAGATATCATATTCAAGGCATAATATTGAGATCTCTCATTGAATTGGAATAGGTTCGGCGGCGGATCACGAAATCTTGGTGATCTTTTCTATCTTAATGAATGGGGAGGAGTCTGTTTAATGCTAGAAAGCTATAGAGCAAGATAAAATACTATCAAAGTGACTTAAATTACTTTTATCAGATTACTTCAAGGTAAATGTGTGAATCAGGAAATTCAATGTTTTTGTATGCCTTCATTCTTAAGATTGCTTCTTTTATGGGTCATCCATCAAAAGTGACAATTTCAGAAATCTAGGTCTTCATATACTATGTGAATAAATGCACCCTCTCAAGTTATGAAGCTCCTACGCTTTATATACCAACTAAAGCATAAAGAAAAGGTTAAGGGCCAGTTATCCTTAATCATTTGCTCTTAGACAAAAAGTATCATAAATTCAAGTTATCAACATATCTTAATCTTGCCCCCAAAAATTCAAATTGTCACAACAAAAGAATGTTTCACAAGGCTTGATGACATATTGAATAGGAGCATTGACCTAAAATTTCTATGTTTACTTAGATGTTTTATTTAAATTCTTCAATGGTAATGGCTTCCTCTATCCTGGTCTCCATTAATATTCTTCATTCACCTTATTCTACCATTCTCAAAATTTCCTTCCCATTTAAGATGGAAAGAAATGTAGTTATGGGGCAGAGAAATGGTTCTCATGGAAAGAGTAGAAGTCAACATTTTCAAATTAACTAGAGCATAGAATAGACAGTAATATTAAAAAAACCGGTACCAAAGTATAAAATAGGATACACACTCCATAAAAGTATAATTAAACACGGCAAGGAAGAATAAAACTCAGATCAATGGCACAATCAAGACCATTTTAAATCTGAACAGTGAACCCTTATAAAGGGTAATTAAGAATGTCAGATCCCTATAACAGATAGGGAGAATAAAAGGATCCATTGATAGAAATTTAAGTGATTAACAGTAAAGTTTGATTATCTGCTATAGATTAAAAAAGAATAAAACACAAAATATAATAAAATTACCGTCGGCGCAATAAGCCCACCAAATATCATTATTGCAGATATGAATGATATGCTTGTTAGGTAGAGCTTCTTCAGAGTCTTGGGCGTCTACTTCAATAGGAAGAACACACGGTTAGCAAAGATAAAAGATGCCAAATGCTCCAGCTTTATTTAGATCTCATGAAGCATTTGATAGAGAAACAAGAGGAAGTTATTAAGGAGGACAAAAGAAACAGATGTTTAAAACAAGTTGTTGTGTAAAAATTTCTTATAAGTGTGAAAAAACTTAGTGTATCTTCCTTTCCCTAGGGGAAGGGGGAGGGGTGGGAGAGTATTAAATATTTAGACTATCATCTCATCTCAATAAGCTTCTTCAGGTACTTCTAATTGGGATGATTTGCCACTTAAACATAATTGATCTGCAATCTGTTTCTCTCCATATTCCATCAATCAATGGGAGGATGATTCAGTCAATATATACAGCCTAATCAAAACAAAGTTTTGAGACTCACAACATGAGGCAGAAAAGGAATTGATGATGGAAATTCCGGCATCTCATATGATTCCTCCTCTCCCTCTTCATTGACAACTTTTTGTACACTTCTTATGCGTTGCTGCACACGTAATCTCCTTACCTGCCATACTCAATACTCATTATCAAAAGTATGTTACTATGATTTATTGTATAATCCTAGTGTATCAAACTTTGGTGCACTAAGGCAGTAAAGTATTGCCCTATCATTAATATAATAGTGAACACAACAGTTGTTTAATAAGAATCAATGGCCTGATACTAACTTTATACAAGAATCTATCCTATGATTTATGGATAAAAATTGATACTATTTCATAGTCTAAGTGCGCATTTGGATAAACAGTTTAATTAAGCGTTTATTCAATAAGCTTTTTTTCAAATAAGCTAAAAACAACTTATTTTCATAAGCTTCTCTGATGAACTTATTAAAATAAGCTAAAAAGAGCTTACAGAAATATCAGAAACTATTTTGTATACGTTTATTTTCCTAAACTATTATCACAAACTCAAATAAACACTTTATAACTTCTTCCAAGCGCACCACCCTAAGGCATGTAAGCTATGATAGGGGTGCCACTATAAGCTAACCTCTTCCATGAGAAGAAAGATTTTGTTGCGCCTACTCTTTATGTTGTCTTGAATTTCCTGCAGCTGCATCTGAACAAAATCCTGAACCATCTCTGGGCCCTCAATAATGCAAAAGTTACTGGTCACAAAAAAAAAAAAAATGTACCTTTTGCTCAAACCAATAGCAAAAATTCATATTTCAATCAATTTAGACATACCCAATAACCAAATGAATTAATAAATTAATAAACCCCAGGGAAAATACAACCTTGGTATGTTGTCACCGGAAGGGGCATCATTTGAAGAAGAGTGGACAATAATCCGTGACTGCAAAAGGGTGCCTTTGGAAAAAACGAATCGCTTGGTGTTGTTGTCTTTGAAGGGGGAATAGAAAATTGAGGTCTTAGAGAATGAGGGAATTGGAGGAATTGTGGAGGAAAGGAAATGGGATTGGAGAGAGAAAGTAGTCATAGTTTTGATTCTGAGTTCATAGACTGGAAGAATGAAAGTAGGTGGATTGAATTGAAAAGAAGAGAAGGGTTTATGTATGTACGGTGGAAAGTGGAAAGTGACGGAAAACTGTTCCACCAAAGGTAAAGATATCGATGATACGTCACCACGACACCAAACCGTTACCGATAATTTGGTTATAATTTGTCGTTACTCATTAGTCATAGTGTTCTGTTGATATTTTAGAGTGTGTTTGGAATACAACGCCAATCACACTTTGCGTTCAAAAATCAGTGTTAGATTTGTGTTGGGGTTGATCCCAAAGTCAATCTATTTATATTCTTAGATGTCCTAAATTTATTTTAGTTTAATTTTGATATACTTTAGGAAAATAATTGAATCAAATCAAATAAAAAAAAAGAGAAAAATACAACAAGTTTATAACTTGAGATGTATATGAGATACCGTCCTTAATAATTATTTATTCAGAATAATAATAATAATAATAATAATAATAATAATAATAAAAATAATATCAACTCACACCAGTATAAAAATAGAAAAATAAATCAAAAAACGCTTCTTGGCTCTTTTTTTTTGGCCCGGAGTATTTTTAATCGATAATTGAAGATTAATTTCTTTCGTGATATAAAGGTTACTAAACTAAGTTTTGCATTTTTCAATAAATTTTTTTTCATACACATGTCACGAATCAAACCCTTAACAACATGCTTAAAAAACCTAACTATCTATGAGCTGTGTTGGATCTTATTGGTTCATTGCCTCGTCTTTTCTTAAACATATGTGGACATTGAGTGCCCTAGAAGTTGTTGCCGTTGGAGCCGTGTTAGTCCAAATTGAATGGCATTTTATTACATATCAATATATATTACGTTGGAGCTATATTACTTATTGAAATGTAAGTAGGGTTTTGATATATATCATATATGTACTAATCCATGAACTCATTGCTCTATGGTGTTATATATGTATTTATATAGCATTGGAAAAACATAACGTTAACAAATTGAAGAATGGTTAAGATGTATCAAGGAGTTGCTTAACTAGTGCTTGAAAAATAAGAACCAGTTTTTATTAAGTTGCATAGTTGGAATAAGATGATATAACACTAACATGCATATGTAAGGATAATTGTTTCTATATGCAATTGGTTCTTACATAAGAACTTAATAAAAAATCACATAAAAGAGAAAAATAAGTTAGAGAAAAATGGGATAACTTATAGGACCCATTTGGTAAAGTTTTTAGCATTGCACCATTGTAATGGAAAATTGATAAAGTAATATAAAGTAAAAAGTAATGATGTAATATAATGAAGCCAATAAAAAAGGAGAATTAAACAACTTCCATGACTTGCTTTATTGAAAATGCACTCAATAGAGAAAGTAGAGATCATTCTCGTTCACATAAAAGAAAAACAGCTTTTATAAAAGCCGGATAGAGCATCAGAATAGTGCTTCAAATCTTTTGTTTGTAGCCAATGGAAACAGCCACCCTTAAAAGCTAATAATAATATGATTAAAAGCATTTATTTGTCATGAATTTTCTTAAATCAATTTACATTATAACTCAAAATGAAGGCATCATTTTGCATATGTATCATGGTGCTATTTTGCCTTGAAAGACAACGCATTAAAAACACAATAACTCTAATCAAAAGCAATCAAGAAAAAAGGAAATCTAAAGAATTAATAGATAAGCCAAAAAAAAAGAAAGAAGAATTAATAGGAAAGATGGAAACAAATTAATTATAGGTTAAAATAATAATTTGGTCCCTATACATGACATGAATGATTCATTTAATCCCTATATGTAAAAAAATTGGAAATGAGTCCCTACATGTGTAAACGTTAGCAAATTTGGTCCATATATATGCAAAGGTTAGCAAATTCGTCCCTGTCGTCAACAAATTGGTCCTTATATGTGACACAAATTTTTGATTTGATCCCTAAACCTAAAAAAAAAAAAATTAAGTTGGTCCTTATATGTGCAATCGATAGTAATTTTTTCTCTGCCGTCTACCAAGGAATTCGAACCCAACTAAAGATTCTTTTCGTATTGAATATTTTCTATATATTATATCAATCTATTTCTTCTATTGAAAGCAAAAATTGTATAATTTTGTCCGTAAATGGTTTATATTCTGAAAGTTATCCAAGTTGACTCTCAATAGAAGAAATAGATTGATATAATATACAAAAAATAATCAATATGAAATGAATTATTAGTTGGGTCCGAGCTCCTTGAAAGACGATAAAGACAAAATTATTATCAATTGGATATAAGGACTAATTTGCTGACGGCAGGGACGAATTTACTAACGTTTACACATGTAGGGACTCATTTTCAAAGTTTTTTACGTATAGGGACTAAATAAAAAATATGTATCATGTATAAGGACCAAATTATTAATTTAACCTTAATTATAATAAAAGGTATTAAAAGAAAAGGTGTAAAAGTTTAAATTTAAACGTAAAAGAAATTATTTTGAAATAAAATATCCTGCATTATCAACCAATCACAAATCATCTTATATATAACTTTTATAAGGTAGTTATCATAAGAGTCAAACATTTTTTATAATGTGATAATTTATGATAAGTTGATAGTGTACAAATATTTTATATTAACAATACATATCAATTAAACCATATAACAAATGTGAGGTAGTACTAGTGTTTTGAAAAATATTTTCATTACTTATTGGAGACGCTTGTTTATGAAAATTCTACTCCCCATTGTTAACACATGTGACATGGTCGTTAAATGAAATAATAGGCTTAATTTTGTCCCTCAAATTCTGAAAATATTATTTGGTTTAAGTCCTTACAGAAAGAATTGGTTTATGATGAAGTTTTTCAAAAATAATTGGTCTTGTCTTCTGTCGTTAATAAGCATTTATAACATGTTTGAGAAAATTGAATTATTTGAATTTCTGCTTTTTAGATGAAAAAAATTGTTTTTGAAATAATCTTTTTTGTTTGATACTTTGCTTAAATTTATGAAAAGGTTTTTTGGGGAGAAAAAACTGTTTTATACCATCGAATTTGTTTTAACTTAAGATTGCTTAATTTGATTATTTTTCATTCTCAAAACTTTCTTTCCTATTTATCCCTACAAAACTAATTTCCAAACAAATATTATTAAATTATATAAATAACTTCATACCATTTTTCATAATTTACTATGTAAAAGTGAATTTTTTGCACCACCCAAACAAAATAGATTATCTTAAAATCGCTTTTCAGCAAACATACCCAAACAAAAACAGATTATCATTATAATCGATTATCAACATAATCTATTTTTTTCAGCTTTCTCAAACACACTCTAAGTGATGAAATGTCAAATATAGAATCACTTCATCAATGCTCAATATCAAAAAAAATTTTGTAAGATGCTCTATATCAATTCATTACAGAGAAATTGGTTTATGATGAAGTTTTTCAAAAATAATTGGTCTTGTCCTCTGTCGTTAATATTAAGGGTGAATTCTCGGGTACCCAACAAATGAAAGGGTAAAAATTGTTCTGTCCAATCAAATGTATCACCTCAATTAAATGAATCATGTTAGTGGATCATGTCAAATAATTCTCACTATCTAATTGGATCACCTAAACAAAGTAAACTTTTACCTTTCTATTTTATGGGTACAAGAGAATTCACCTTTATTAAGCGATGATATGTCAAATATAGGTCCTCCTCATCAATGATGTGTCACAATTTATTCACCTAATAGCCTAATTGGCATCTAAGACCATTTTGCATGCTTAAGTAGTGCCATCTGCTAATCACATTACCACATTTGAAGACATATGACTTTTGGGATTTCAAGAGAGATAATTTTTAAAAACAATTTATAAAAACCTTTTGAACGTAAAAACCTCTTTACTAAAGAACCACGTATCGCACATGAATCACAAGGATATTGTATTTACCTCTTGAAGCGTAACTTTACCACGAACACTGTGAGCACGTTAACCACACTCGTAAATCACGAACACTGCTACGGTGTGAATGACAACTTGATCTACACAGCTATAGAGCAGCAGATCTGAGGAACATTGCTGCTATTACCACAAAGGGAGAGATTTTTCTCGATCACCAGAATTGCAAAGTAGCAATACCTCTACTCAGTCCACACAAGCAAACCAACGTCAGAGATAGTGTAGTACTAGCTATCAGGATTGGGAGAGGCACGACACACAGAGAGAGAAAAGAGGGCACGCCTGTCAAGGGTGTACAGCGGCCGTTATGAATGCTCTATGTTGTGTGTACCTTATGTGACGTGCACAGCTTACTAATAGTTGTCACTCACTTAACCTAACTCAGTTGGATTACTATACACTACAGGCCTAATATTTAATTATTAATTAAATCATATTTAATTAATCAATTAAATTAATTCTCTGAACATTTGCTCTATGCGTGTGACCCTATAGGTTCTCAATTAATTGGCAATAATATTAATTATTATTAATCATATCAATAATCAATTAATTTAATAAACAATGAGCGGCATCTAGCAATACATCATTGCTATCCAATTAATTAGAATATTGGTGATACAATTAAAACCTTATTGTAACCATATAATGTGCAGTCAACTTCCTTTCGTCTTAATGTCTTAATTGAACACAAGGCATAAATATGTCATCCTTGTTAAGTTCAATTATTTATTTCTTGATCTAGTAATTGACGTACGATCATGTGGGCCCAATATCTCATATTGTCCACCTTAACATGGCCATCATATCTACGTCGCATACCATCAAGAGGCCTATAAACATTACCCCTGTTATGTAGGAGGGGCGAATCTTATCTACATCACTCACATTCCTCAACATGTTTCATTGCAGGCACAATAACTATCTTTATAGTTATCCTGTTACAGACAATGTTTAATAGTATTAAAGCCTATAACTACATATGTTAGGAATCGTAGTGACTTCAAGTCGAATGACTACTTTACTATAGTCACCATGAGAATCGCTTATGACACTTACATAACTATTATGTAGCATTCTCATAGCGGGTCACTCCAGTATAAATATTCCACTAATATTTATACCTATGTAAAGACTTGATATCTTATATCTATGACCCGTAAGATGTGGTCATCAGTACACTCACATAATAGTCTCAATGTATTATTATAGTCCTTATTAATAATAATGCTTTGACTATGGATATTTAAGAATAGTGTTATATAATTTAATGGCATCTCACGGTCAAGTCATACTTGACGTTCCATTTAATGAACTACCTATTCTAAGGACTTTATTATGCTATAAATATGATCATCAAATATAGCATAATAAATAAATGCCTTATACATATATCAAATATATGATCAAAGTCATGATACAAAGGATTATCTATTCAAAATAGATTGGTCACGAGAGCTTACCCCAACAATGACTACCTCGAAAACAATTTCGATTATAACATGTTAAATTATAAAATAATTTAAGTTTATTTAATCAAATCATCACCAACATTACGTTGGTCCGAGTAGAATTGGACTTGGATCCCTTAAGAAAGGTCTCAGGTTCAAGCCTTGTGGATGGAAAAACGTGGTTAAGGGGGAAGACCCGCTAAAGGTGGCCAGCCAAATTCCCCGATGGAGATTAGTCATCGACGAAACCGATGGATACTTCGCACCTATAACATAGCAATAAAAAAAAAATCATCCAGGATAAGAAAATGGGCTTAATCCTTGTAAGTGCTGCAATGAACAAACACGCTCATCATCATAATTGCAATACTCTGCTTAAATGTTTTATAAGCATATTTTGTGATTTCTCCAAGCCTCACGATCATTATAAGAATATTAATATGAAGACTTGATATACTTTTCTAGATGCTTTAATGTGAACCTTGCTAACGAATTTTATTGTGCAAAAATTCTAAGTTAGCTGCCAAAGGTTCAATCTTAAGAAGAAAGAAAAGATGGAAAGAAGAGCCAAAGAAGTCAGATGGCTCAAATGAACAAGGTCGAACAACTACATCAGATGACTCAAGGTTAAATAAATTTTTAGATGACCCTAAACATACGACTCGAGCTGAAAGAAAATATGGGTCACACGACGTATCCTTCAAAGCCAGCCAGATGACTATGCAAAAGTCGGACAACACGACAAAAGACAAGGACTAAAGTGGAAGAGGGATAAGAAGGCTGACAAAAATGTTAGATAATGAAGAAACACTTCAGATCCCTAATGAATAAATTGTGGTTTTTGTTCTATAAAAAATAATTAAATGTTATGATCAATTTGAAGATGTTTTAGAACCGGCTAATTTAGTGATTCATGTCAACTGAGTGTAATGTACCTAATACTTCATTAGTGTGGTTTAATAAAATCAGTCTATGTCTATAATCTAATAGGCTTTTGATGGGAAGATCCACTCGGTTATGCTGACATGATTAGGTTCTCCCCGCACTAATCTAGCATATTACAACTCTTTAACTTGTCCCATTCAGGGTCGGTCCAAGGACCAAGCAATTAAAGCTCTTGCTTTAGGTCTCAAAAAAAATTTATTTACACAAGTAAACATTTAGCATCGGTCTGGCCGTTGCTAAAGCTCACGCTAATTTTTTTTTTAAAAAAAAATCATTTCAAAATATCACTCGTCAAAATTCACTTTAGGCCTAAATAAGTGTTAGGTCAGCCCTGATTCCATTGATAGTACAAGGAAGAGTAAGAGTTGTAGAGAAAGGTCTAGTTTTTCAACTGTTAAGAATTCAGGCATCCGAATGGTCCCCTCAAAAACCAGCTTATGAGGGGATGGTCTACCTAGCTATATAAGCAACGGCCAGGCTCGTTAACCACCCGATGTGGGACTCGCAACACGCCCCCTCGAGCCTGGGCTCGTCACCACAAGCGAGGGCTAGCGGCACTATCCACACCACCAGACAGAATGTGGCTCTGATACCATGTTAAGAATTCAGGCATCCGAATGGTCCCCTAAAAAACCGGCTTATGACAGGGTGGTCTACCTAGCTATATAAGCAATGGCCAGGCTCGTTAACCACCCGATGTGGGACTCGCAACACGCCCCCTCGAGCCTGGGCTCGTCACCACAAGCGAGGGCTAGCGGCACTATCCACACCACCAGACAGAATGTGGCTCTGATACCATGTTAAGAATTCAGGCATCCGAATGGTCCCCTCAAAAACCGGCTTATGACAGGGTGGTCTACCTAGCTATATAAGCAATGGCCAGGCTCGTTAACCACCCGATGTGGGACTCGCAACACGCCCCCTTGAGCCTGGGCTCGTCAAGGGGACCATACGGATGCCTAAATTCTTAACATGATATCAGAGCCACGTTCTGCCCGGTGTTGTGGATAGTGCCGCTAGCCCTCGCTTGTGGTGACGAGCCCAGGCTCGAGGGGGCGTGTTGCGAGTCCCATATCGGGTGGTTAACGAGCCTGGCCGTTGCTTATATAGACGGGTAAACCACCCCCTTATAAGCCGGTTTTTGAGGGGACCTTTCGGATGCCTAGTCGAATTTAACATTGTATCAAAGCCACGTTCTGCCTGGTGTTGTGGATAGTGCCGCTAGCTCTCGCTTGTGATGACGAGCCCAGGCTCGAGGGGGCGTGTTGCGAGTTTCACATCGGGTGGTTAACGAGCCTGGCCATTGCTTATATAGCTAGGTAGACCACCCTCTCATAAGCCGGTTTTTGAGGGGACCTTTCGGATGCTGGCCGAATTTAACATGGTATCAAAGCCACGTTCTGCCTGGTGTTGTGGATAGTGCCGCTAGCCCTCGCTTGTGGTGACGAGCCCAGGCTCGAGGGGGCGTGTTGCGAGTCCCACATCGGATGGTTAACGAGCCTGGTCGTTGCTTACATAGCTAGGTAGACCACCCCCTTATAAGCCGGTTTTTGAGAGGACCATTCGGATGACTAAATTCTTAACATGGTATCAGAGCCACGTTCTGTCTGGTGGTGTGGATAGTACCGCTAGCCCTCGCTTGTGGTGACGAGCCCAGGCTCGAGGGGGCGTGTTGCGAGTCCCACATCTGGTGGTTAACGAGCCTGACCGTTGCTTATATAGCTAGGTAGACCATCCCCTCATAAGCCGGTTTTTGAGGGGCCCATTCGGATGCCTGAATTCTTAACATGGTATCAGAGCCACGTTCTGTCCGGTGTTGTGGATAGTGCCGCTAGCCCTCGCTTGTGGTGACGAACCCAAGCTCGAGGGGGCGTGTTGCGAGTCCCATATCGGGTGGTTAACGAGCCTGACCGTTGCTTATATAAATAGGTAGACCACCCCCTTATAAGCCGGTTTTTGAGGGGAGCTTTCGGATGTCTAAATTCTTAACATCAACCTCCCAGGTTCACATTCACGTAAGGATTTCATAGATTGTTCTCGCCGTAGTTTCAACAGGTAAGATCTAAGTGGTGTTCTAAATCTCATATAATTGTCTATTTTATTCTTACACATTCTCTAACCTTGAAACCTCAAACTTTTTGCACACTAAAAAGAATAAACAAACAACACAAACAGGTAAACAGGACATAACACGGTAAAATTTTTATCCAATGTGAGTGTAAAATATCTTTATATCATCCAATCATGTATTACCAAAGCATTAAAGAAGTTTAACTATCAAAACTACTACCTAATAAGTCTAACACTTAACGAAATGCTAACGTATCATTAGAAGATTACTGTATACAAAACTTTAAAGTAATAGTGGATCAAATCTAAACCCCAACACAAGTAGGTACACTAAAGTTATAACATATAAAACAAACAAGCTTTCTTTTGTTTATCAAACAAACAAAACTTTTTTTAATATTTCTTGCCCATGCAAATGAAGAGCACATCACCGTGGCTGATATTATTGGTTACTAGTTTCAAATCGTGTTTCTTTAATCTTTAAGCCAAAATACAAAGAGTAATGATATCTTCAAATACATTTTGCCTCGCATGTCTCATATATCATGACTTGGGCACTTTTTCCACTCCTCACTTCTGCATGTGGGGTGGTGATCTTCCCAACTCATAATATTAATATATGAGGAATGTAAGGAAAAATGGTATGTGTAAATATCATTTCTCAAATACAAAATAGAACTAGAGTTCAATATCCAGAAATTTATTCACAGTTCAACCACACGTTGATCTCTTCAGTCAGTGAACATAATATGAGATGAATCAATTGGAATAAATATATACATCAAATTCAAATTTCTTTTACGTCAATTTTGAGCTCAAAATCCTACAAGTATATCAGGAAAAAATATATATCACAATTTGGCTATTTCAACTGATTTCTGAAGAGCTTGCAGAAGGCTCCTCATGATTCTGGCCTCACCAGGCGGTGCCTTATCTTTTAAAGGCCCATTTCTAATGGCACGGAAAATTGGAGCAGAATTGTCAGTTGCTGGAAAAACCAAGCAATCAATATACACAAGGACTTCTGTTTCCCCATCTCCAATGGTGATAAAACCCAATCTAGATCCACCAGGTATTTTGTCCACCTATTTAATTGAAACGAAGACTGTCACATACTTTAAGAAGCATTGAGCCAGCATCATCTTATTATAGTGGTTATTACTAACCTGGGTTATAAATTGTTAGCCCAAGGTTCCCCACTTGATTTATGTTTTGTGAATTGTGATGATAACAAACATGTGGAATCATAACTTTGATATTTATGCTTGATCTTTGCCAAGTTTCGATTCAAGCAGAATATTTGGAGAACTTGATGACAAAGTAAGGAGTTGGGATGTCAAAAAGAATATACAACAACCAAAGAAGAGCTGCTGGACACATTGCATCAAACTTGATACTCTAATGTGCTTACTTTTAGAGTCAAATATATGTACGGAAGCTAATATATTAATTCCAAATATTTACAAGAAAGCCATCCTGAGTCTACATGATGAAGTTATGAAGATCTTTGATGTTTAAAGATTATTGGATGAAGACTTGAAGGCTTCAAGATCAAGAGAGAATGCCTGACAAAAGAAGTCAGGTCGCTTAGAAACAATCTAATAGTTGTTGTGATCATATGCCTATTCAAAATTCACAAGTTGCTTTCAGAGATCAATTGCTGCGATCAGATGCCTAATGAATAAGACCATTCAACTGAAGACTGCCACGATATTTTTCCTAATGCTTCTAGAGCATTCTCCAATGAACCTATGAGCTCTGCGGAGTGAGCTGTGTGTCAAACTAGCTTGGAGAGGCTAGAGGATAAAAAAAAACTTGGGTTTGATGGTGGAAAATCACAGTTAAGCTGATGACTGGACAAAGATTCCATGTTGGGGTCAAACCAGTATAAAAATCCTACGTGAAAGCTCTCTCTATCCATTATCTTTTATATTTAAGTCGATATGTTCTGTTTTCTGTTTGTGGTTTGATTTCTGAGTTTGCAGTATGCACTAACATCAGCTGATTGATCATTTTATAAGCTGTCTATTCTCTGTCAGTCTTTTTTAAAAAAAATGTTTTGAAGAAACTAATTTTTGAAGGACATAATTCAATCCCTCATTTTCAAGTCTTCTTTCGCCAACATAAATAACCTACAAGCAACTATAACTTGAATTCTACTATGTTTGTTTTAGACAATCAGTTATGACAAAGATTGAATCACTTCACTAGTGCTTGATAGTGGTGTTTTACAAGTTGAGACTATCAAATCAAATAGCCATACAAGAGTAAGAGTCAACAGGTAGAACTAATTGTGAGAATGAACTAATAATTATATTTATTTCTCTAAGAGATTTCAAGCAAGAATGACTTAAAACTACATGACTGACCATCAGATTATGATTAATTGGGGAAAATTATGTAGACAGAAAGACAGGTTTGCTTCATGTGCATTTGAGTAAACAACTTAATTAAACACATGCAATAAGCTTTTTTTCAAATAAGCTAAAAACAATTTATTTTCAAAAGCTTATCGAACAAGCTTATTGAAATAAGCTAAAAAGAGCTTATGGAAATATCATAAATTATTTGTGTAAGCTTATCTTCATAAGCTATTTTCATAAGCTCTTTATAAGCTCTTTCAAACGCACCCAAATCTACGCCTTCATAGATTTGACAAGAAGCCAGCAAGTAAATTGATTTTAATCTCACTCAGCTGCCACCATTCACTAGGCACATCCCCTTCATATAAGCTTAAACAAGCAATTAAACAACAATGCATCAGTTGACCTATGCAAATTTTACAGATTGAAAAGTGTATCTGTAATGCATACTCTAGACCTCTCTACCAATGTAGCCTCCACCACGTGGTAAAAGACATACCAAGTCATACCAGACTAGACATGAATATATAGTTGTCAGTCCGGATCATAAACAGCCCAGAAGTCAGAATACATATGATCAAATGACGCGGTATAAATTATACACAAGGATGCTTATTGTTTATGACAATAATATGAAACGCGCTAAGAAAGAACATACATACCTTGAGAGGCATGGGAAGTGGCAGATTGGCTCCCTGGCAAAGACTGTTTGCCCACTGTCACAACACATTCAAAGACCACGGGAGGTAAAAGCATGTAAATCAAATAGTACCCGATCATATAACAAATTAAATAACAGATATCTTCAATAATAATAAGTAATAACTAAAAAAAATGAAATGAAGTGACACATTCCGACATATATCATTGTTGTTGCATTACTGAACAACAATTCATGAAGTGCAAAACGATTTCTCTTATTATAATACTTTTTGAGTAAAACACCATTTCCAATCCCTGGAATGGTAAGCATGTCTTACATTAGTCTCTAATTTTAAGAAAGGATTTAATTGGTATGCACGGTAAAGATTTTTACATTGTCAACCAATTATAAATTGTTACATCAGTAAAAATGTTTGACTCTTATCGTAATTGGTGGCGGATCTTGACTAAAATTCTTAGGGGAGACACTAGCTACTAACTAAAACAATGTAATTAAAATTCATATGAATATTCATATATAATTTATCAAAGTTTCAAAATAACAAATTAACATATTAATACAATGTCATAGATTTCAATAAATCCTGTCAATTTCTGAATCAATACTTTTGTAGTGTGCACTAGATGTATAACATTAAATATATCTTGGGATTTTTGTTGTAAAGCTTGACAAAAACTATCTATAGTCTCCATAATCTCTTTCATCAACTGTAAATCTAATATGAACTCAAATGAAGTCATAATCTTATAACCAACATCAACATTCCATGTCGAGAAGGGTTGGCCTAAGGATTTGGGGAGAGGCTATTGAGTATGAAAAAGGGTACAAGCACCCACCGTATCAATTTCTAAATTTTATATATTCTAAGGACCTATTTGACTTATGGATTACAATTTCACAACAAATATGCCCCGTGTTTATAATTTTAGGGACTAAAATAATAATTTTCCAAAATCAAATATTAATTATGTTTTATTGATATAACTAGTACTTACAATTTAGGAATTAAAAAAGTCATTTACTGAATTTTGGTTTTCTTTGGTTTTTAGCATAAAACAAAAATTAAATTACATAAAAAAGTGTGGGAATCTAAATGAGAAACCTGAAAGAGTAAGGAATCGAATCTCTGAAGGTCGGTATCCAAAGGCAGCTTCATTGTACCCAGAGACACTCCGTCTTGGTTGGACGGCGATGCAGGGCCGTCGTTGGCCGCGGAGGCTTTGGGTATCAGTAGTGGGAACGACGTGAGATGAATGCGGTGGCGAAGCAGAGAAGAGCGGCGGTGGTTGTGGCAAATAGGAATGATGGAAGGGGAAGCGAGCGGAACATGGAAACTGAGTCGAGTGAGGTACACGCTCTGCCTTATACCACAACATATGGCCATTGCCATGCCTTTCCTTCCTCCCACGAAGACACAGATTTTCTTTCTCAATTCTTATCGGTGAGGTGAAGAGATCAAGTGTCAAGTTATCTAGTGGTACAGGATAATACTCCATATCACTCCTTTTTTCTCGCGGATAATTGTCTTTTTTGTTTAGCTAAATTATACATTTGTTCTCTATTTTATTTTAATTCGATTTGGTTTTGGTTATCTATCTTTAAGAATATCTGTTTTACTCCTTTAAATCATATATATTAGTCAATCCTAACCTTTTTATCACCTCTATTAATAACACCTTAATTTATATATGTGACGGTTAAGTGCTAATTTGGGAAGCCGAGTTAGCACGTTGCATATGTGCTAAAGTCACCTGCATATGTGCTAAAGTCACCTGGAGGATCAAATCGATTATCCAATCCAAAACATAATATAAATGACTAAATCGAAATTTTAGCCTTCTTCCTTATGTGATTCCTCCCGAATATGTTTTCTTCCCAAGTGTTGCAGACCAACTCAAAATTTTAGCCCTTTTGCTTGATTTGAGTAAAAGTAGGTTTCTTTTTCTTTTCTGAACAATCAACAATGTATTTATCTATCACTTTCATTTTGTTTGATTGTTCAACTTAAAAACAAAGCATGCAACATTTTTTTTCTGGTGCTTAAATTATGTGTCAAAAGAAAAAATCCCGTTGTTTTAGTGGTGGCTTCTAGCATGAAGCACCTCAGTGTACCACCATTTTTACCTGTTAGATATAATATTAAAATAATCAATGGTCTAGATTTGATGGTCCAAAAAAAATGTAACTTTGAGCAGATAATACAGGTAACCAAAAAAATTGAAAATGATAATTTTGTCCTTCACCCCTCCCACCCCACTAGCCATCGCAGTCTTCTCCATGACGACCACCACTACGTTAGTCATCGCACACCCACCGTCGTCTCTCCGATATATGGATCCAACAGTGGATTCCCGATGCTCGCGAAGATGGCTTGGCTTCGATCATGTTCGTTCTCGAAAATGGCTCTCTCAAAACGAAGACCCAAATCTGACCTACTCGGAAGAAGAAGAAAAAATTATCAAATCGTGGATGGCAGCATGATGGTGGCGCGTTCGCGTGGGTAGGGGCCGAACCAACTTGGATGTGGTTAAGCCACTCTCCCTTTCCTTCTCAAAACCCACCCTCCACCGTAAGCAGTCACCACAAGGTCCTCTCCACCCTTTCCCTTTCTATCCCGCAAAAGAATACCGATTGGACCTACAATTTAGTGGGACATGAGTGTACCACCTGTTTTAGCAGCCAGTGGCATATGGTATTTTATGTTGGTGAAGATTTTTGTTTGGTGCATTGTGTAGGTGAAATTTACTTGATAAGTTTTTTTTTTTTTACTGGATTTACTTATAAGTTATAATAAAGGAGTTTAAAAGCAATTAGAATCACCTTATGACCAGGACTAAATTTACCCTTAAATAGGAGTTAATTTCGCACGGAAAGATATGAAAACAACCCATGGCCTTACCAAAAAAGAAAAGCCATTGCCATATCACCATTAACCAAGCTATAGTAGTTCTCATGTCTTCCCTTTTTTTTTTTTGAAGTTAAACAAGTTGATTGCATTAAAAGAAACCTGGAACACTAGAAGGAACATAGTTGACCAAGGGAGGGACATGCCCCAACCAAGTTTTTGATCCAATACTTCTAGCTAGGGACACTAAGCTATGAGCTAAGACATTAAACAGTCTCTTAATGTGGATGATTGAAACTGACTCTAAACCATGTAAGAGTTCAATACAGTCTTGAATCACAGGGTCAATAGCAGCTATAACAGATAAACCATTAATACAATTCACAACTACAGCAGCATCAGAGGCTATAATCACATTGTTGAGGTCTTGATCCTTTGTTACTTGTAAGCTCCATCTTATCCCCAATGCTTCAGCTAGAACAAGGTCGATCTTAATGTCTTCTCTTCTACAAGCTGTCATTGTGACCTGCCCATCTGGTCCTTTGATGACCATGCCCCATCCTGTTACTCCCCCATCGAAACATCCAGCATCAACAAAAATTTTGTTGCAAGGTATGTTATTCGATACTGGTTCCAGAGGGTTGCATTGCAGGTCCAAAGCTGGTCCTCTTGGGTTGGCTTGATTGAATTCTCCTACAAAAGCCTCAGTTGCTCGGGCTACTTCAACAGGGTTAAGGTCCGGCTACTTGAAAACAACTTGATTCCTAGCCTATCAAAGTTTCCAGAGGGTAGTGCAAAAGAGCTGTGAGCCAAGTTTCTCATTATAGGGCAGCCCTTTGAGCATCCAAGCTCTAAGATCAAGGCATTGAGGTATAAGAGCTCCTGGTTGGGAAAAAAACCACACCAGTCTTGCTATTTGACACTGCATAAAAAGATGGTTTGAGGTTTCCTCTGTCATTTGGCAGAGAGGGCAAGAGCTATCAATGGGGATTCCTTTCTTAGTCAAATTTGCTCTTGTTGGGAGAATGTTCTTGGCTAACCTCCACATGAAGTTCCTGATTCTATTTGGGATTGGAGCATGCCAAATTTCCTTCCATAGTTTGGCAGAGGGGTCATTGAGGGTCCTAGGTTGTCTCTGGTTCTATCCTCTCCCAATAGGTGATAAGCTGACCTGACAGAGAATCTACCATCCTTCTCCCAATGCCACAGCAGCCTGTCCTCAGGAAGTCTTTGAGATAGGGGTATGCTGATGATTTCCTTAGCTTCACAACCATTGAAGCAGGAAAAGATGAGGTCCCTCTTCCATTGTTTAGTGTAAGGGTCAATGAGATCACTCACCAATGAGACATCACCTCTGTTGGCAGTTGGACTCCAAACCTTGAATCCTGCATGAGAGGGGAACCATCTGTCTTCCCAAACTTTGATGTTATGACCATTCCCTACCAACCACCTAGCTCCCTTTTCAACCACATCTCGGGCGCTCATCATACTCCTCCAAGCATAGCTAGGCTGGTAGCCATTTGTTGCTTGCATAAAACTGCCCCTGGGATAGTATCTACTTCTGAAAACCTTAGCCATCAAAGAATTCTCATCGGACGCCAACCTCCAACAATGCTTCCCTAGGAGTGCTTTGTTAAAATCACTGATCCCCCTGAATCCCATTCCCTCAATCTTCTTTGCCTTTGAGAGTTTCTCCCAGCTCATCCAGTGAATCTTCCTAGCCTCCTTAGTGGCCCCCCGCCAGTACTTTGCCATCATCTTTTCAATCTCATTAGAGCATCCTTCAGGAAGTCTATAGCAACTCATAATATAATTGGGAATGGCTTGGACCACTGCCTTAATCAGGACTTCTTTCCCTGCCCTCGAGAGGCACTTCTCCTTCCACCCCTTCAGTTTCTTCCACACCCTGTCAATGACAAAAGAGAAGATAGTCTTCTTTGATCTTCCAAATACCACTGGAAGGCCCAGGTATCTATCATGAGTTTCCACAGTCTTTACTCCCATCATATTACAGATCATATTTTTCTCTTGGTTTAGCACATTTCGACTAAAGGAAACTTTAGATTTATCCATATTGATCAGTTGTCCAGATGCATGCTGATAGGTGTTCAGGGTATTGAGAATTGCCTTTGCTTCAGAAGGATTGGCCCTAGCAAAGAGCAGACTGTCATCTGCAAAAAGCAGATGTGATATTTGTGGGGCACCTCCTGCTATTTTGATGCCATGGATCCTGCCTTGTCCAACATTGTTGTGAAGCAGCCCAGACAGAACATTAGCACATAGGATAAATAAGTACAGGGAGAGGGGGTCACCTTGTCTAAGGCCCTTCTCCGGGCTGAAACTTTTGCTAGGCTGGCCATTTATGAGGATCTAGTATGACACTGTTGAGATGCACTTCATAATAAGTTTCACCATTTGTTCAGGGAACCCCATAGAGAGGAGGACAGATTTGATAAAAGGCCATTCCAACCTATCATAGGCTTTGGACATATCCAGCTTCATTGCCATCATTCCCTTCTTCCTTTTCTTTTTCTTCTTCAGCCAATGGAAGCATTCCATTGCTATGAGGGCATTATCTGTGATCAATCTTCCTTGTACAAAAGCACTCTGCTTTTCATCAATTATATCAAGGAGTATTTGCTTGATTCTGTTGGCTATCTCTTTAGTAACAATTTTCATCACTACATTGCAGAGACTAATTGGCCTGTACTCCTTTGGTGTTGAGATGCACTTCATAATAAGTTTCACCATTTGTTCAGGGAACCCCATAGAGAGGAGGACAGATTTGATGAAAGGCCATTCCAGCCAATCATAGGCTTTGGACATATCCAGCTTCATTGCCATCATTCCCTTCTTCCGTTTCTTTTTCTTCTTCAGCCAATGGAAGCATTCCATTGCTATGATGACATTATCTGTGATCAATCTTCCTTGTACAAAAGCACTCTGCTTTTCATCAATTATATCAAGGAGTATTTGCTTGATTCTGTTGGCTATCTCTTTAGTAACAATTTTCATCACTACATTGCAGAGACTAATTGGCCTGTACTCCTTTGGTGTTGTAGGGTTTTTGCACCTTGGGATCAAAACAATGAATGTTGTATTGATAGCTGAAGGAGATTCTTCACTGTTTAAGTTTCCAAGGACAACGGTTTGGACATCATTCCCAACAACGTGCCAATATTTCTTGTAGAAGAGAGCTGGTAAGCCATCTGGCCCAGGGGCCTTCAGGGGATGCATCTGCTGGATAGCCACTTTCACCTCTTCAAGTGTGAACAAGTTAGCGCACCACTTTTCAAGTCTTCCCCTTACTATCATGTGAATCGGACACTATTATTTAAAAGTAAAACAAAGTTACCCACCTATTTTCGCCAAAACAAGTCTGACTCTTGCTCAAGACATTTTTAACAGTAAAATAAAGTTACTTAAACACCTATTTTCGCCACAATAAGTCTCATTCTTGCTCAAGATTCTTTAGATTAATGTAATTTGCTAAATCAAAAGCTTGTGCAAAGTTAAAAACATTTACTTTTGTGCCTGTAATTAGTTGTAACTACATGTATACAAGAGGGGGGGGGGCGAGAGCAGGTAAATGCAAAATAAAAGAGGAGTCGGACTCCGGTGACAAGAGTAGGGTCTAGGTTCTAAAGATGACATCAGATGACATTTTAAAGATGTAGCTTTTTACTTTGTTTAAAATTTGTACAAAATCAACTTGTAAGAAAATCACATCTTTTACAACATAATTCCAAACAGCAGATAACTACCTTAAGCCCTTCTTCAAAACAAGAGCTGCGTCTGCCATTGCCCTAGTCCTTGTGGTCCGGGAAGGAGTACTTCATTTGATTAATTCTCTACGAGGGTGAACATGCTTCCAGTTTAGGAATCAAACTTCGCCATGCATCTGCGATACCATTTGCAAGGCGTGCCTGACCTTTGGCGAACTCATTGAAAGCAATCCCCATATCTAATGTTTTCTGTTCCTGAAAACGCCCTATTTCTTCATTCATTAATCTCACAATCGTCTCAAATGTCTTTGTTGCTTGTTCACTCTCTGCCTTCAACTGCAAGATAATCATGTCAGTCCAACATATATAATTTCTCATAAATGGATGCCAATAATAAGCAAACTTGCCTCATTATATTCATGCTCAGCTTCTCCAACTTTATCAGATCGAATCAGCATGAGTTTGTCACTGCATTCCAAACAATAATAAAATATATATATCAGAATATAAAGCACCAAACAGTCTTCTAGCCCATCAGCTAGATAGAAGATAAAACCTAAATATATATATACCAGAATTAAAGACACAAAGAAGGCTTATATGCATTTTCAGACAAGATTAGAGTTTTGTTTGGGGGTAAGGGGCCTTATGCAACAGATGAACAGATCGTGAATGCCAATTCAAGCACAGAAGAATGTCATGTAAAAAAGAAATATTTTCTTCCACATAAACTAGATTAGGCAAATAATACAAACTGAGAACCAGAAATATACAGATTAATCTCCTTCAGCTTCATTGTTTCAGCCAATTCACATTGTCTCCTGAAGGCATTGGCCCTCTCTGCTATCGTTGCCTGTTTCAGAATGTAAAACAAGGGCATTATTACATTGAAAAATAAGTTTCAACAACCCATTTTATCCCATTCTCGGGGGAGGGGTTGGAAGAGCAGAAAAGTCGGGGTTCCGATATCTGAATAATTATTTTGCTAAGGCAATTAAGATATATATGCAAGGAAAAAACACCAACAAGATCTTAATCAGGTTAGACAATTTAGTTATTACATAATGAAAGAGAACAAAACCAGGCCTACCTTAATAGATTGCACGGCACGGACATAATCTTTCAAAGGTTCTTCAAAATTCATCAAGAGCAGATGAGCCTGCTTGAAAGAGTCATATTAGGATTGTTCTTTTCACCCTTAAATAATGTATATACCATCAAGCAAGCACATATATATGAATTGCCAGTAAAATAATGTGTGACGCCAACACATGGAGACTTACCTCCTTTTGCAGCTTGGCTGATAAAGTCTCTGACTTCATCCCAAGTTCAGAGAACGCTTTCCCGAGAGCATTTCCTTCAGAAGCACCTAGAAGTTTTACTGCTTTCCCAAAATCTGACAGTGATTGTCCCAACTCTGCATGAACATTATAAAGTAAGATTTGAGTTATGAAGAGAGAAAGGACAACACATACAGAAGACACTAATAGAAACTAAACTAGAACCTTAAATTCAATCATCACCTCTGTGCCTCTTCACCAGACGATATGCATGCTTTTGAGCTTCAGCCAAGTGATTTTCTAACTCAAAGATGTAATGTTTCAGCTTTTCATATTCAGGATCTGATTCTTCCACTGGCTTCTCTTTCCCAAGGACAACATCACTCACTTTAGATTGCACATCCTGTCAAAATTTACATAAGAAATTACGAATGTGATAAGACACCTGGACAGACAGCACACTCAACCCAGATAGTTTACATTGCATTGCATTTACTCATTCCCTAGGCAGCACGTATATGACACGGGACACGGATACAAGAAGATTCGGACATGGGGATACAGCAAATTTTAAAAATTATAGGACACGACATAACTACGATATAAGATATAAAATTGATATAAGGTTAATATAAAAGCACAAATATTAAATTAAAAGAGAGAAATATTGTTTTAAAAGTTAGCATGAGCCATTGCAAACATAATAAAATGCTAACATTTATCTAATTATTATGGTATTTCCATCTATAACGGTATAAAAATTCAAAAAGTAAAGTAAAAAGTTGTAAAATACAATTACGAGTGTCCGTGAAGTGTCCGATACGGATAAATGTCCAACACAAACACACCGACTATTTTTAAGTGTACGTGCTTCATAGCTCACACCCAAAGAAAATATAATCCAAGAGTGAAATACTGAAGTGGCATAATTGCACAATAATGTAGCAAAATGCAACTATCATACACACAGTAGATTTCAGTGGCGGATCCAGAACAAAGCTAAAACCAGGTAACCTCCTAGTCCATTGCTCTACTCTATGGGTCTCCATATCATCTATGACTTGGTGATTTGCAAAAAGCAAACCAGAAATGATTTCATGCCAGCCAGCTTCCTTTGTCTGAATTATTATATTATACTAAAAGAAGAAACTCAGTAGTAACTTTCATTTTTCCTTTTTATGTACTTATTCCAATAGCATCCTTTTCCATCCCAAGACAATTATTTTAGATTCTAAAACTATGATAGTTGAATATGTAACTCGATTTCTAGACTCAAATAAGTAACTCCCTTCCCTTCCACTATTGCACAGTCTCTATTTTGCTGTTTTTTTTTTAAAAAAATAAACAGTTTTCTTTTACATAGTTTTAAAATTACAAAGTCTAATTCCATGCTACCAATATCTCACCCCATCATTTTACTCTTGAACATAAAACTAATACTTTCAGATTATTATATAATTCGTACGAATTTAAATTACATTATATTTATTTTGATTATTTTCTTTATATTTTATGCAGGCCCTTGTGACAAAAGAAGCACCCATTGTTAGATCATTTCAAACAGAAAATGAGTGGTAAGTCAAATTCAAAATTACTCCATTAAACAGATTTCAACCTTTTAAATGAAAACCATCCATAATTCTTACCTTAAAAATCTGCATTATATCAGCTGGCTTCTTCTTGAATATGCCAGTCTCTTGGAATCTTAATCTCTCCATTGTCTGCATAATATGTTTAATGAAGTAAAGCTTAAATTAGGTTTTTCTTTTCCCTCTTAAAAGTCAAATGTGAGAAGAGCATAACTAGAGAACTTATAACTACAATATATACAGATACATGGGAGAGAAAGGGAAAAACTATTATAAGTCTTACACATTCTACATCCCACACTCTCCAACATGTACAGTGGTTGTAAGGTAGTTTTTGAATCGGAGACCATAATGCATAACTAAATTTTCTATATATCAATCACTAATATAAGCTAATGAATCTGAAATCCAGCATTTAATTTACGGATACTCACCATCGCACTAAACAATTTATTTAATCACAATGCTTAGATTTAATAGAAGATTTAGACTACAAAAAAGTGCGGTAACCATGGCATAGCGATAGAAGTGGGAAAAAAAGTGAAACAAAGCAAATCATATCTAAAATAGATATAGCTGCATAGAGGAATAAAGTAATCTACTAAAGATGAGATATCACCTCTTCTTCTGCCTGCAAAAACAGCCTCAGGTCCTCACTTTGTTGAAGTTCATGATGTGATGCTATCCTATTTACAAATATATCCAATGCTTGTCGCCTCATCTCAATAAATTCAGCACTGAAACGGAATTTCTCTGCAATAACAAACCAAAAATGAAGTCCGAATGGAATTTTGGATGGCTTTAAATCAACACTCAACAGCAATGTTTCAAGTCTCCATTGAATAAATAATAAATAATAATCACAATGCAACAGTTTTTTGTGACTGGAATTTTGGATGGTGTTTCATAAATGATCAAATTTAACAGCAAAGATATATCCAGTCTACAAAGAAAATTCTATAAGCATAATGCAAGGCTTCTCTATGATTATCCACTTAGACTAGTCAATATCAGTGATGATGGCTCCATTGTTGAACAAACCACCAACTAAATGCACCACTGGTCATGCTATATGCATTCTGGGTCACACTATATACAGAAATAGCATGTTAATCTCTGAAATGTAAGCATTATTACGTGATAGATCAAACAGGAGAAAATACTAATCATGATATTAAATTGCGGTCCGCAACTGCAATTGTGGCTACAATATTGAGGTTTTAGTGCATGTTTGGATTACCGTTGGGAAATTACAAACGTAAATTTGGGTCAAGGTAGCTATAGAGTTCTGATAGGAACTGGTACCGATTAGCATGAAAACAATGGAAAAGATGAATGTTATTGATAGAACTCAGGATACAAGTGTTCTCCAGGCTCTTTGAGAGGCCTAACTCTCCCAAAACTCACTAACAAAATGCCTACCTTCTCTCTCAAACCTCCCTCTATTTATAGGCAACATGCCTTATTCTCTTATACAACTAACTAACAACTAACTAATCCCTTTACTAACTATTAACAGAACAGAGGCCCACTATGGCCTATATCTATCAATACTCCCCCCCTAAAACATTCACCTTGTTCTCAAGGTGATAGTATGGACAATTGGAAAGCAATTACAAAAGATACTTATTACAACTGAAATACTCGCACTATCCTACAGCCTAATCTCGGTTTGATCATCGCCACCTGGATCCCACTGTTGGAAGGACAAAGACCCCATATGTGAACCATTGAAGTAGCCCTTGCTGTCAATATTCAGTGACTTGTGAATTTTTTTGAGACTTTGAATAGAGCCCACATGGAATACAGCATAAACAATTACGTTAGGTTTGAACATTTCCACCCTGACATGGGCTTGACTTCTTAGGGTAGCAAGTGGGCCCAAAGTATGAAACCTTGCTCCCGATGTAGCCCCTTGCTCCTCCTCAAGTGTGACACACACAATGGGAGGAATATCTAGGCGCCCCACACCAAGAACCGGGACCGGTGGTTTTGGCGGTGGCCTGACCGGAGTTGCGCCGTCATCCGTCGTCCCACTCTTGCAAGCGGTGTTACAGGCTGGGGTTTGACGTTCCGCAGCCCTCTCAACCGACGTTGCCTTGGTATCATCAACCACCATAGGAGGATCTTGGTCCGCCGATTCAGGTGCCAACGACGGGTTGATCGGGTCTCCATGTCGCAACGCCCTTGGTCCCTTCTTCACGGTGGTGTTACTAATTGGAGGTTGCGATGCAGCCGCTACCTCTTCCCTCGCCCCAGCAACGAACACACCATCAGTCGCCGCATGAGGATCCCAATCAGGCGGTTTTGGTGGCGGCGGCGGCTTGGCCCGCCTACGCGCAAACCACCTCACCAAGGCTGGAGTTGGGTCTTCCCGTCTCAGTCCCCTTTCCAATGCCGTCATCGCGCCATTGACCTCGTTCTTTTCTTCCTCCTCTTGAGTCGCGACCGTCACTGCGCGAGTACTCTTGTTTTGCGGTTTCATCTCAGGTGGTTCTTCTTTCACCGTCAGGTTTGTAGTCTTCAACTTTCTTGCTTGCTCTCTTCCAATTGAGCGACCCGAAAGGAGAATCTTCTTCCCCACTCTTTCTTCCATTTTCCCCATTCCCCGGTTATCAAGAACAATGTTGTTGCGACTTCCGTTCCCGGTTCTGCCCCACTTCCTCTTCTTTTTTCGTTTCTCCTTTGTTACAACACCCATCATCTTCAATGCTCGCTCAATGTTAACCGTGGACCAAATCTGAGAATTGCACTCCTTTGCTTTCATCCTCTGGTCATTACAACTCCTTTTCTGAGCCTGTTTCTTGACTTTCATCCCCAAAAAGATTGGTTGTTCAAGAATCTTTTCTTTGCTTTCAGCCGGTTGTGAAACCCGATTTGAGGATTTGTTTTCCCCAAGAGTGGATTCTTCGTCACTGCCTTTGCCAAGATTGGGATTTCTGTTGCGGTTTTCCCCTCCATTTGGGTTGCTCCAGCACTCACGCAGAACCTGCCTGAACTCCCGCCTAAAGTCTTCGACGAACTGCTCTATCCAAGTTTGCGAACATTGTTGTCGGAACAGTTGACCTGTTTTCTGCACCAGATGCTGTCCAGAAACATGCGTCTCCATCTTCTTCTTTCCCAGATCAGAACTGCTCTGATACCAGTTGATAGGAACCGGTATTGATTAGCATGAAAACAATGGAAAAGATGAATGTTATTGATAGAATTCGGGATACAAGTGTTCTCCAGACTCTTCAAGAGGCCTAAATCTCCCAAAACTCACTAACAAAATGTTTACCTTCTCTCTCAATCCTCCCTCTATTTATAGGCAACATGCCTTATTCTCTTATACAACTAACTAACAACTAACTAATCCCCTTAATCCCTTTACTAACTATTAACAGAACAGAGGCCCACTATGGCCCATATCTACCAAGTTCCTTTGAGTCAAACATATGTTTAGACCCAAACGTACATTTGCAATGGTAAACCAAACATAGCTTTAATAGGCCCGCCAGGGCATTTCGACCGCAATTGCGGCCATATAGGCTGCATTTTCTCACAATTATCCATTAATGCGTAAACGCAACGCAATTGCAACCGCAATTTAAAACTATGATACTAATTCAGGCTATTACGTGCCACCATAAATCTGAAAGGCTGAGGAAAGTAGACAAGATGCAAAGCAGATGACTGGGTACTTCCAAAGTTAATTCCTTAAAAAGAAACCTGTAGTAACTTTATCGACCATGTGAAAAGCAGCATGAAAAAATATAGCAGTTGCCCTTGGTCAAGATGTTTTCATTACAATAAATGAAAAAGGCAACATAACTTCTGAAAATTAACATAAACCGGAAGATAAAGCATTGAAAGAGTGTCAAAGAAGCATTTGCATAAGAATTCCAATGGCCGTTAAATATTAAACATGCGAGAAAGAGTCCTGCTTACCTACAGCACTTTTCTCTGGAAGGGGGGGAATGAAAATTCCTTTGTACTTCTCAAAAAGGCGATCGCGTAACCAAACAAAGTCACTGTATCGCCGGATGACAATCTTCTCAGGTCCCTGGTATTCTGGAAAATTTGTCTGCCAAATTATTTTAGGTAGTCAGATGATCAGATGATGACGTGGCAGATGTTTATCGTCTCACATCTCCCCGTACACTTCGGAAATGGTGGAAAAAACTAACACTCATAAATGACAAAAGAGAATATGTTTGCATTGACAATATAGGAAAGGCAGTAATTATTCATTATTTTATAGAAATTTCATACATATGCTACCCAGTAAATTTCATAAATAGCATTTAAAGCGATAGAAAATATTTCCATACTGGTAGACTGAAGTGAAAATAAAGATCATAGTCACATGGATATTAAGAGCATTAAAATTTCGTGACATGATTTAAACTAATTGAAAATTGACCATCATCCTCAAAGGACTTAGCATGTTAGGTTTGACGTTTCCCATACGCCAACGCAAGGGAAACTTGCTTTTACGTTTTCCTTAAAAAATTACACTATTACCACTCTCAACGTGATTTTCCCTGACGCGACACCAAAACAAACACAGTCAACCTTCTGCTTCTAGAAAATCATAACCAATTTTTTTTCTCTAGGTCTCTCTTCATTCTCACCACACAAAGCAACAAGCCGTAGGAAACATAAACAGGCATCAACAAACACATATGTCTCAACATAATTCTTAATCACAACAAATGCATTAATGTACATCACATTATACAAAATTGATAACAAAGTTCAAAAGGTAAACAGCATTATACTAAATCCATCCAAGATAGTTCAGCTCTGTGTCATTTCTATCTATATAATCACAATGCTCTAGATCGCTACTTACTGAATTCATTGCGACAAAACAATCCGATTACTCCTTAAAATCAATCTCATCAAAACACGATTATCGATGCATCGAACATCAAAAACCCTAAACTGAACTCTTCACTTCTTCTACTCAGTAAAATCAATCATACAAATATATACAATGACTTCTCATTTTTACAAAAATAAAATAAAAAGCATAAATAAATAGCGTGCAGTGAAAGAAAAAAAAAAGAAGAAACGAAGGAAAATGAATTATAGTACTTTGGTGATGACGCGGTATGAGATATAGGCTTGGACGCCATTGCCGAGCTTAACCGGATCGGTGACGGAGACAGAAAGAAAAGGCTGCGATGAAGAAGGGGATCTAGGACTCTGCGACGAACCGGAGAGACTTCTCTGCTGTTGTTCCATTTCACAAAAAATAAAATCAACACTCAACAGAACAATAATTTTTTGAATAAAAAAGAATGAACAAAAGATCGTGCTTGCTATATGTGAATTGGAGAACTGGCAGTGGCAGATTTGTAATTACCGAGGGATTCATGGTCGTTTATTAGATGTGCTGTTGAAGAGGGAGGAGGACCGGAGCGAAACGTGTCTTATGGAGAGAGAGTGAGGGTGGTTGGTGGCGGGTGAAATATGGCTCCGATTTGGAAAGTTGGGTTCGAATCGGTGGTGAGTTTGGGTGCACGAGTTTGGCACGAGGTTAACGAACAAAAACCACTAGAGGCAGAACTTTGGTTAATTGCCTAGCTGGACCTTTTGACCAATGACCTTCGAGCTCTGACGTGTGTGTGACTGTGAGGTGTCACCCCGCATTCAATATCAATCGGCTTAAATATATGTAAGTTGATATGATATTTTTGAAATTTAAACGATTTTGATATTTTATGTTTAATTAGAATGTGTTATTTTAATAATTGAGTCGTATGAATATTATGTGGGCTAAATTTTTATCATTTAATTAAATCACATATCACATAGATAAAAATATAATATCCAATAAGTATCATAAAATCTTCCAAAATATATTTGGTTAAGAAGAGACCCGCGGGTGTAGATGGTTCCAATAATGAATCATGAGTAATGAAAAAAATTTGATTGAGAAGTGTCATTATAAATTATGAAAAAATGATTTTTATATAATAATTTGTCATAAATATATTTTTTTCTCCTCTATAGAATCATATTTTCGTGAGAAGCTAATGAGAATAACTTCTCATTTTAACCATAAAGATGATTATTTTAAAAAAATAATTTCCTAAAAAATCTTAAATAAAAACGTAATTAAAGTCACTAAAAATGATTTTTAACTTAAAAAATGATTTTTATTTAATCTTAGACAACCGCACTCTAACTCACTTTGTGGGCCCAACAGGTTCTTCGAAAGAGATTAGTCATTACTAACGGCGGTGGATACTCTATACCTATACCATGGTTACCAACAAAAATTAATATTTTATACTGATTTTGAATTTGATCCCATATGTGAAATGAAATCGGTTTCTATATGTACAATTATTTTTAATTTGGTCATTGCTGTTTATTGATGTTATAACGTCGTTTGTTAAAGTTAAAGTATAAAGACCAAATTGAAAATAATTGTCACATATAAAAATGATTGTCACAAATAAGGACCAAAGTAAAAAATGATAATCACATATGGGGACAAAAAAGATTTTGAATTTAGTCCCTACATGTGAGAATTATTTTTAATTTAGTGCCTATACTTTCACTACAATAAACGGTATTATAACACCAATAAACAACGATGACCAAATTAAAATTAGTTGTATATATAGGGACCGATTTAAAAAAATTTCATGTATAAGAACCAAAATCAAAATCAGTAAAAATAAAATAGGACCTTTTTTGTCCCTACAAAAAAAAATATTTTCATCCCTAAAAATATGAAAATGCTTGCATTTAGTCCTTGACATTAACTTATTTTTTGTTAAGTATGATATGGCAAACACAAGATCACATTAGTCATGACATACAGTTGATCACTCTTTTGATTTTGGTTTCTATAAATATGTTTTTGATATCTTCCTCTAACAGCTAATTTTACCAAACAGACTCTAAACCTCGTCTTTTAAAAGCCCTAAAGAACCAAACTAACAAATCACTAAAACAAAAAATCACCACAAATTCCAAACACCCCATTATGCCCAACCTCCCACGATCACCACTAATATGGCCAAATCACATGGTATCTCAAAGTCATATGAGAAATTGATATGAGGCTTTTGCTAAGGTGGGCGAGTTAGTCAAGTGGCTCACGGTGGGAGATGTTGGAGTGACCTGCTCTAGCAGGTATTGAATTAATTTGCAGGTAATACGGTCCAGAGTATTTCCACAGTTGTCCTGCTTAGGTCCCTATTTGCAAAAGTCGCGAACAACAAAAGTGCACCACCATCCCAATCCTTGACAAATGGGTTTTTGAATTAAAAGCGGAGCACGTCCGAGCGAATCATGGCAGCCGTTCTCCTCACTTCGATTCACCCATTTGCAACCATTTCTTTTTTCTTAATGCACCCGGTGATTAATTTTTTTTTTTACAGATCAACAATTTATACAACTAAGCACTACTTTTTTTTTGTTAAAGGTTCTGATAATCTTCCAATTCAATAAACTTGCCAATCAACCATTAAATCACTTTCTGCTATATGAACCACCATCGAACATTACACAAATATGATGAACAATAGGTTACCTGGGCGACATCGTAATTTACCTAGGGCAAAGTTTTTGAAACAATTCACATCAGAATACAAAGTCTTACCAATTTCATGCCCCAATATCAGCACACACATTATCCAACAACAATACCCTATCCGGTTTCTACAAAATACCTCATGAACTAGGCACACTATAACTGTGAAAATTGGGTCTCATGTACTTTACATATATTTGTTCCATAACTCTAATCACCGCCGACATCGACCCCCTACATCTCTGATTCGGTCATACCAACATCCACCGCTTCCTGAAGCGGCAAGTTGTTGATAGTCACACCAGACATCGTGGGCTGTCATCGCACACTCTTGAATCGCCGGCGGCCAATAAGTGGAGATCTGCCTTCGAACTTTTCCTTCCAAATGTCCCATCAACAACTTTAGGTCAGTCACAATAAACATATTATTTTCAACAACAAAAATAATAATATAGGCAAAATAGGTTGATTGGTCCTATACGTTTATTTAATTTTTCACATCGGTCCCATTAGTTTTTTTTTCCAAATTGGTCCTATACGTTATATTCCGTTTCCACGTTAGTCCTTTCTGTCAATTTTGATCTAACGCCGTTAGTTTTAAGCTGACGTAACCATGATATTAGTGCGACACGTGGCTCTTGATCAAATGCCGTAAGGTCGAAATTGACGGAAAGGACTAACGTGGAAACGAAACATAATGTATAGGATAAATTTGAAGGAAAAAAAAACTAATGGAACCGATGTGAAAATTTTAATAAACGTATAGGACCAATTAACCTATTTTGCCAATAATATATTATAGAGACCCCTACCTATCATAAGGACTGATTGCCAATTCCAAAAAAACGTATTTAACCGGTTGCACACTTACACATCACCAGCGTCCAATTTTTAATTTTTATATCGAACGGTGAAAAGTAGTCTCCCACGATGAGCAATATGGCGCACACGCTTACGCTAGAACCCGTCATTGATATGATGGGTCTGTAGTTTGTAACATGCCAAGTAGATAACACAACAGATGAAACTTATCCTTCATCTTTGATGACATGTTTTAATCTTTCAGTAACATGGACTACGTCAAGGGGCAAATCGAATTTGAGTGCATCTTGATTGTAGTGCTAGAATAATAATATTTACATGATTGCAAATAAATGCAAACCCAGTACTTTTTGTATATTTCTCCATCATTGCACTAACAGAAATGAAGGGTATTATAACATAAGAAAATGGATTGAATCTATATACACAAAATAGATTGAAGCTAATTTACACAAAATAGATAAGAGTATAAAAATTAGTACATACCTCTATGTAATGCAAATTGGGCATCTTTGTCACGTTAGAAATATATTTATACAACTTCGCCTATCATAGAGGCTTGTGAATTAAAATATCATGCTTGAAAGATGCGATAGAGTATAAAAAAACAACGAAGTCGTTAGTCATCGAGTAGGGATGTGTTTGGCTCAAATGGGAAGAGAGAAGGTGAGAGATTTTAATGGAGGGAAGAAGAGAGAAGGGGAAGGAAGGGGAGAAATTTTAATTAGATGTTGTGTTTGGTTGAGAGGAGAGGAGGGAAGGAATTCTAACGGAAGGGAAAAAATAACACTTTTCATATTTGGTTCATGAGGGTAAAAGAGCAATTTTAAAAGTAATTTACTTTAAAACCCTTATAAATTAAGAATTCAAAACATATAAGTGAGGATATTCTAGACAATTTATTCAAAATATCTTGAATCTCCTCCCCCTCCAAATTCTCCAATATTGGAGAGGAATCAAAATTGACCCAGGAGGGTTTTTGCTTCCCTCTCCTCCCTTCCAAAAAAATGATTGCTTTTGCAAGAGTTTAAGATAATGTTGTTAAAGTTGGATCAAGTAGTAAATCGAAAAAGGTTCCGGTTCAGTCGAATGATCTAACCGGATGATGTATAACATAAAATTTTCTGATAAGTTATAACATGCCGTACTAATAAAATGTTATAATTATTAAAATTAAAACAAAAAAAAAAAGTTGAACTTACCATCTCTATAATATGATAATATTATAAAGTTTTTTTTTTTATTGTAAAATGAGATTAATTGTGGTTCCCCACTTCCTCCTATATGACTCAAACCCACGAGTCTTTGGGTGTAGGTGAAGTGTCTTACCACGTGAGCTGCGTTGCGTCTTATTATAAAGTTTATAACTTTATACGTCATAACTTTTATCCTTGCGATGATTGAGGATATGGAAAAAATGATTAGTCAACTGATTAAGTTTTTATTTTGTTTCACTTTTTAAGTTTTATTTTTTATCTTTTAGAAAATCGGTCAAATATCCGGTTTAACCCTGTCCAACCTGGTCCAACCAGATTTTTGACCGGTTTAAAATTGGTTGACTAGAGAAGCGGTTTTGACACCTGACCAGGACAATACAAAAGACCGATTCACGATTCAACCAGTCCAACTGTCTGGTCCGAATTTCATAACCTTGAGGACTACTTGGGACGAATAAATAGTTGAATGATTGATTTTATAGATAATAGGAGTTTAAAAATTAATTGGGAATAGTTAAAGTTACCTATTTACAAATGAGCTAAAGTTTAGCGGGATATATGGATTTTTTCCTAAATAAACAGGTTTATTTGCATTTTTTGTCTCTCAACTTTTTTAATTATGTAATTTTGATCTCTTAAAAAATTTTAATTACATATTTAATCCTTTAATTTATGAAATTGTGCAAAATCAATTCTTTTATGATCAAAATAAAGATTTTTATTGTACAATTGAAAAAATTGAAATATAAAAAATGTAATTAAAATTTCGGTGGAAGGAAAGTCACACGAGTAAAAAAAAGTTAAAAGCCAAATAATAAACAGCAAATGAGGAACATATATGCACCAATCTTTAAGTCGTGCAAAATAACGCAGGTGGGTTAAAGAAACAAAGCCTGACTGACTTGTCCCTTTGCGCGCAAATGTTGTAATCAACTATGAGCATTTTGAATAAGTGTTTGAAAAATGTGATTTTGAATAGAATTAATTATATAGAATTGATTTTAATATAATTGAGTTTAAAATGAAGTAATTTATGTTTAGATGTTTTTATTTTAAAAATAAATTTGATATAAAATTTAGTATAAATTTTTTAATTTAACGTAAAAGTTACAAATTATAATTTTTATTAAAATCATATTTGAAGGTAAAATTAATTTTATAAAATAATAATCAAACATATCTGTTTTTATCAAAATCGCAGTGTACACACACGAACTGGTGTAGGGGGCTTCTGGGTTTGGGAGACATCCAACTACTGTGTCGGAGAGTAACCACGAACTCCAACCCCCCCTTCCTTCATCATTCAAATTTGAATCCTCCATTCGCAACTTCTTCTTCACTTCTACTACTTCCTTTTTCTCTTCAACTGCGCGATGGAGTTTTTGAGGGTTTGAATTTCACTCTCGCTTACCATGCCCTATTGTTCCTGTCTCTTCTGCATCACTTGACGAATCACTCTGTGAGTTTCCAAGCCCTAATTTGTTGCCCAAAATTTCATATTTTTTTATGTTTTTTCTTCTGGGTTCTAGATTCTTCTTAGCTGTGGCATCCCCAATGTTAGTTGTAGTTACTTGCTAGGGTTTTTATTTATTTATTTTGTGATCAATTTTGTTTTGATGAACTTAACTGTGTTACTTGAGGCTCACTGCTTCGATTTTCCTATACTGGGTGATTGATTTTTTTTGTTTTGTTTTTTGCTTTGTCTCTGTTCCGAAGCATTTGAATTGCTGTGAACCTTGGGGGTTTGGTGTTATTGGCATTATATTTTGATCAGAGTGCAAAAAATATTATCAGTGTGTGTGTGTGTGTGTGTGTGTGTAATATGGCTTTGTTTGTGGTCAGGAAAGTGTGTGTGGTGTTGTGTCAAGATGGCATGGATGGAAGATAATGATGGGAGTGGGGGAGAAAAGGAATTAGGGGAAGATAATGGTTTTTTGAAAGTGTCACAGCCTTCTATCAGTAGTAGTGGCTCTGCTGTTGGGAATGTTGATTCGGCAAACCGGAGATGCGAAGGGAAAGATGATCTTTCTTATGCCAATATCCTACGTTCGAGGAACAAGTTTGTTGATGCGCTTGCCCTGTACGAGCGTGTCCTGGAGAATGATAGTGGAAATGTGGAGGCTCTCATTGGAAAAGGGATATGCCTGCAGATGCAGAATATGGGTAGGCTTGCTTTTGACAGTTTTGCTGAGGCTGTCAGGTTGGATCCTCAAAATGCTTGCGCTCTCACGCATAGTGGTATTCTGTACAAAGAAGAAGGTCGCCTGGTGGAGGCAGCTGAGGTATGTCCATGCCATTTAAGTGGCTTTATGATGGAAATAACATGGTATTTTTGTTTCCTGATTCCAATTTTTGATTATGCGATGTGTTTTAGCCACTCAATATAGTTTTCCTATTCTTATATGAAGCTTGTATTTAACTAACCTGACGGTGATTATAGATTTATTTGTTGGTTGCATTCCATCTTACATAACTTGCTGGGCTGCATATAATAGATTGAGTGAGGCATATAATACAACTCCTTAAGTTTATTGATTGTGACCAGTCTCTGGTTATGTCTTGCATATTGCTTATCAATAAAGTTGTAAAGTTGTAGTTGTTTTCAATATAAGTATGATAAATTGGCAGGGAAGACATGGTTATGTGTTGGGCACCCTGAAAATGTGCAAGTTACTTAAAAAATGAGTACAATCATGTGGGGCACCCTTGTAAGTTCTTCCAGTGATGATCCACAGTGCTAATTTCAACCTACTTAGCTTCAAATGGGAAGATTGTACATAGCATATGTGAATGTGTCATCATGGTTCTTGATTGCTTGTTTTTTTGAACTCAGTTTAAAATGGTCTTGATTAAATTTGTTGACATTGAAATCAAGAACCGGAAATAGCTATGAATTACATATATGTATGGAGAATTGGTTTTAATCCTCCTCCATTCAGCCCCTTATTGCCTTCCTATTGAGCAAAGAATTTTCTTTGGGGGTTTGCCTTTTCAGTTGTAGATGCAGCATAATTAGCTATCGGGTAATAGATCTGGTTACTGGCTTTTCTTTTAGAAATGTAGATTCAGTCCATGCAGTTTTTGATTGCGAAATGCAGATGCTAAGACTGGCAGCATATTTTACTTAAATTGCTTTCGAACATAAAGAGATGCATTTTCCTGTAATTTTTCGCTCTTCCAGTTTATGGCTTTGATATGTTAACATATGAGATTAAACATTACCTTATGGTTAGGTAGAAGGCTACAATTTGTTAAATTAGGGTATTATACAATATGCATAGCTTAGCCTAATTTTCTTTAGGGATACATTTTGTCGTGCTTGCCCATATCACAAAGTGTTATCTAGCATTTTACCTGTTTAATATATTTCTCATGCCAGTGTTTTAAGAAGTTAGTTGAAAATTTTCCTTGAAGTCATCACTGATAGTCAATTGATTTACTTGGAACAGGCATATCAGAAGGCTTTACTAGTGGATCCTTCATACAAAGCAGCTGCTGAATGCCTAGCCATTGTTTTAACAGATATTGGCACCAACATAAAGCTTGCAGGAAACACTCAGGAGGGAATTCAAAAATATTTTGAAGCCCTCAAAATAGATCCACACTACGCTGTAATTCTCTTTCATTTCCAACATGTAGACTTCATTATTAAATCCTTTTAAATTTATTTAGCTTTCTGTCTGCATGATATGAATATTTTTTTTATATCTGTGCTTGCAGCCAGCATATTATAACCTTGGTGTGGTCTATTCTGAAGTGATGCAATATGACATGGCCCTCACTTTCTATGAGAAGGCTGCATCAGAGAGGCCTATGTATGCTGAAGCATATTGCAACATGGGTGTGATTTATAAAAATCGTGGTGATTTGGAAGGAGCTATTAGTTGTTATGAGAGGTACTCTATATATCTAGAGGTTGCACTTTCTTTTATGTGCCAATTTTTGCATGTAATTTTTATATTTTGTTTGATGACTTGACTTCTATGTTGCACGGATACAGTACCGGACTACCGGTATCTAGTATGGATATGGGTACAGGATACAATATTTTTCAAAAAACTAAAGGATGGGCACGTCAATATAAATTTTGAAATAATATATATAAAGATATATATACACACAAAATATGAAATTAAAATGTTACTTGATAATAAAATTGCATAAATGATTAAAAGACCCAAATTTTCACAAATTTATGCATAGCGTATAACATAAAAGGAGCTTAAATGGTTCTACATGACAATAAAACATATTAGAATTAGAATTCTTAGAATTTGTATTTTAGGCCTAACAACCCCAAAAACTAGCTCAAGAGGTGATGATTATTCAAGTCTTATAAAGACTACTATGGCCATATCTCTAGTCGATTTAAGATCTCAGCACACCCGTCATGCCCAGCACCGAACATTTGGAGTGTGGACAATTGCAGGTGGAATAATTGGTCCAATAACAGATCTAGGATAGGCTCTGTTACCATCTTAGAATTTGGATTTTAGGCCTAACCCAACCCTAAAAGCTAGCTTAAGAGGTAAGGATTGCCCAAGCTTTATAAGGACTACTTTGGCCATATATCTAATCAATGTGGGATCTCAACAACAATAAAAAACTACAGATCTTGAAATCGTTCACATTACGAGATCTAAGCATAAATATGAAAATTACACTCTAACAATGACAATCTTATTATGTGATTATGTGATTCATAGATTCAGCATTGTATTGTGGTTGGGAAGAAAAAACAAAAAAGCCTTTAGTTTTCAACCCAAAACGACGTGGTTTTAGAATAGGGATGGCAATGGGTAGCGTACTATAGTACCCGTCCCCGTACCCGCGTTTTGAAAAAGTACCAGTACCCGGACCCATATCCTCGTGGGGAGTAACTTCAATATCCGTATCCTTACCCTCTGGGTACTTAAATATCCGTACCCGTACCCGTTACCCACACTTTAATATAAGAAATTTTAATTAAACAATAAAATGTTTAAAATCTTGTAAACTCTTTCATTCCAAACTAAAAAATGAAATCTGTGGATCTAATAAATAGTTTGTGAATATAAAATCCAAAGGTTTTAATACAAAATACTCAATAATCAATCTCCAAAACATCAAGTAAATATTCCAATAAACTTCTAAGAACAATAATTCATAAACTTGGCGCTCCTGAGTTCCTGGCACTCTCCAAAATCTGTCAAAAAAGATACATTACACTAACTAAGTGTAATTGTAAAGATACCAATTAATAACACATTGTAAAGTAAACAATGATACTTTACCTCATCATCTGAATCAGAGTTCTCAAAAGACTACCAAATGATTATCTTTCAAATGTAAATATTATTTTGGTCCAATAATGCCAATAGAAGCTAGAACATAATAAGAAAGTAAATGATTACTCTAACAAATTAAAAGTAACAAACACAAATTTAATTAAGGATCGCAAGAAGCAGTGATACTGAATCAGCGGCGTCGGTCACAATGAGATTAGGAGAGTGAGAGTGAAATAGTTTAGGTCAGAGGGTTTCTTACTTTCCTTAAGTTTTTTTTACTTTTTTAAATTAATATCAGGATATGATATATTATAACAGATATCAGATATTCAGATTATGTATATATAAAATAAATATTATATATATATATATATATATATATATATATAGTGCGGGTATGGGGCGGGGTGGGTACTAAAGTACCCGTATCCGCACCCATCCCCATTAATTTTTGTGGGTAATTACCCGTACCTGAACCCATACTCAATTAGAGGGAAATTACCCTACCCATAGCGGATAAATTTTGCGGGTACCCAACGGGTCCGGTACCCATTGCCATCCCTATTTTAGAATGAGCCACACTCAAGATGTATCCAGCCGTACCCAATCCGTGTACCCAATTTTTTTTTTTTAAAAATGGTATGTACCCAATATGTACATACCCACGCCTATCCAATGCGTACGGGTACCCAATATGCATATGTTACCATTGTTGAAGTACCCATGCTTCAGAGCTTCTGCTGTTGGCTTTTATGATTAGTTGATGTTTTGTGGCAGGTGTTTAGCTGTTTCACCTAACTTTGAGATTGCAAAGAATAATATGGCTATAGCTTTGACAGATTTGGGAACAAAGGTGATGCATATGATATGATATCTAATTTATTGCCAATTTTTTTTTTCTGTTATCTTATGGGTACTTTCTATTTATATGATGTCTTCTTTCTTTTTCGATATTGGGGTAAAACACTTCAATTATCAACATTAATAATAATGCAATGGTAATTGTTGAAGCATTATGAAATTAGGGTGAGGGCATAGTTAACAATCCTGGATCGCAAAAGCCCTGTAACAAGTTTAACCTGAAACAAGTTTCTTACTCAAAAATAGGAATGAAATGACTAAAATGCCCTAAAATAAGAATGCATGCAGCTCCAAAAAGAGGATATAATAGGGATTTCACCCCTGGATCAGATAGCGTCTGCGAAGGAGGCCATAGAGGCGGTGATTTGCAGCTATTGTGCCCACGAATCACTGCGACATCAAAATTGGACACGATGCTTGGCTCGTTGCAGTTAGGCTGTGCGACGCGACCCGGCAGTGCAATAACGGTGCGAAACACCGCTATTGATAACTATGGGTTAGGGAAGAATGAAAAGAGGAAAAGACTGCTAACAAGCATAACCTGAGAATATTATTGATAGGTTGAAAATGTGATACAAAATACTAAATTGATATCCTTATTTATTTGTATTAGTAATTAGGTAAAGGACTTGTATTACTAGTACAAGCCCAACCCACTAACAATTAGACTACACCTAATTAATTACGAAAACAAATCATGAAAATATTCTATGATAATATAAAAATGTTCAAAATATTTTCTAACACTCCCCTTAATATTAAGCTCGTCCAGCTATAGCTTGTTACAATTAGCAATCCCACATCATAAAACAACTATCACAACCTGTCTTTTACCCGAAGCCATGACTAATAAGAGAAAAGAAACTCAGCACAATAGATGCTGAACCATCAGGAAGCAATGCTAGACCAATCAATGCCCCAAAGTAGTCAAAGGTGAAAAGCGCCCTTAAGGTGCATGGGACTTTTAACGCCTTGAGGTGAGAGGCTCCGAAAGGCGCATGCCTCATTGAAGAAAGGCGTTAAAGAACAGTAAATGTATAATATAACTATTCTGCATAAATTTGCCATATAAATTGAATACTTCATAGCAACAATAAAACATAAATTCCTTGGTAAAACATGGCTATAAGTTGATAATAATCTTTAAAGGCTCTAATACATAATCAAAATATATGTATGGCAGCCCTACAGTTCCTAAAATTCCTAAAGTTCACCACAAAAAAATAAAAAACACTCCAGGGGTGCTTGTTACTCTGTTTTGTACATGAAGCAGAAAAAAAATGAAACTGAAAACAGAGTGTTGTTGCAGCACTCTGTATACAAAACAAAAAAGCATAACAACAAAACAGAATAATATTAATATAATATTAAGTTATCTGATTAGGATCCTTTAAAGTGAGCTTAGATGTATATAGTGTTTGGTTGGAGGGGAATGGGGCGGAGGGGAGGGGTTTTTTTAAGCATCTATTATTTGGTTCATTTTTTAGGAGGGGAGGAGAAGGGAATGGGGGGGAGCAAAATCCCTCGTCACCCAATTTTGGCTCCCCTCCAAAAGTGAGGGGATTTGGAGGGGAGAGGAGGGGATTTAAAACATTTTGAATGAAATGACTAAAATATCTCTACTTATATATTTTAAAATCTAAAATTATATGGGTATAAAAGTAAGTTTTAAAATCCCTCCCCTCCCCTTGTGAACCAAACACAAATAGTGTTACTTTCCCTCTCATCCATTAAAATCCCTCCGCTCCCCTCCATTTAAATCTCTTCCCTCCCCTCATTTGAACCAAACACACCTGTAAAGTGAGCAAATAAGGATGTATCCACCCTTGATTAGTTAAAGTGCATTGAGATCTCAACCCACTTTAGCCAATCAAGGGTGGTTACACCCTTACTTTCTCATTTTACACTCAAGCTTACGTTTGAGGAACTTTATCCTAAGTTATTGTGGTATTGAAACTGTTTAATAAATAAAAAGCAGAGAATAGTAAAAAAAAAAAAAAAATAGCAAATTCAGACTAAAGGAAAAGGTTGGAAACTAATAAAGACAAAAAACATAGCACCTTTGTTGGTGTTGTAAGCTACATAATTAAATTGAAAAAGTAGTTTTAACTTTTATATTGTTAGTCACACAATGACTTGGTCAAGCGGTCGGTCACTTTAGCCAAGTAGTGGATCACTTTCTTCCTCCGTTCACCTCGATTTCTCGTAACTCTCAAGTATCATCTGTGAGTGTCTCTTTGGTTGCACTTCTTTTTATATTAAAATCTAGTTTATCATGGACTGAGCTTAACACTAGGGTGGCCCAGTGCACAAGGCTTCTCCTTGGTGGGGTCTGTGGAGGGTAGATGTACGTAGCCTTCTCTCGTAAGCGGAGAGGCTATTTCCAGAATTTGAACCCTGGCCTTCAGGTGACAAGACAACAACCTTACCGTAGAGCCAAGGCATCTAAGCTTAACACTAATTCCCTAAAAAAAAAAAATCCTTAATTATGAGTAAGGTGCTCACCTTGAGTGCCTCTGCTGAAGTGTGAGGTGCACACCTGATTGAAGAGGCAACACCAGAACCAGTAAACACATTGGGGCCTTGTAGTGCCACGGCTCAGCGCTGAAGGCGCACTTTTTAGCACCTTTGCTTACATTGCATTGTCCTAGAAGAAGAGAAGAAAAACTTGGAAACTCATATTCCGAAACCTGCGACACCCTAGGTCACACCTTTTTGGCTGGCCAAAAGCACAAATACGGGAATGACTCTTGCCTAGACCTAGCCTTGGTTGAACCCTGCTGGCTGGCCAAAACATTGGTCACCAGATTTACTGCCCGCATCACTCTTGGCCGCACATAGAAGAAGAAAAAAGGGAAGAATAGCTGATGGTCTCAAAAGGGCATAATAATAGAACCGAACACAACGAAGCACCAACTCAAACTCGAACCATCTCACTGTCACCCCTCAAACACCATGATCCTATATATCGCAACATCATCGAAAGCCATCAATTGGAAGCCAAAACCAAGTACTCTCCTTCAACCCTCTGGCTTGCCGGAAACCTCATCGTGGGGCGAGTGGCATCAAATTAGTCGAAGTAAGAGAAAACACCACCTATATAACTTAGAGCTCACTCAAACTTGAACCTCCTTAGGTAGCAGATCACACTGCCAGTCACAAAATCGTAACTTTTTGTCCCCCGTACTCATGAACCCAAAACAGAAAGAGGATATATACTGAGTTCCAGGGAACTTATTACAACGGAAACGTATAAACTGAGAGGAAGAACAAAAGAGGAAAAGACGGCTAACAAGCATAAACTGAGAATATTATTGATAGGTTGAAAATGTGACACAAAACACTAACCTAATAATACCCCTATTTTTATATGAAGAGAAGAAGGGGCGTCAATAGCAAGATGGCTGCGGTATTGCAAACCCAAGCCGGGAGCACTACTCGCAAGAGGGGAACAACGACTGACGAGGCACTTCCGGCCAAGCCACCGCCAGACCGGGATGCTCGTGCTTCGACGGAATGTGCACTTACGGTTAAGACAAGGGCGGAGATGACAATCACATCGCAACCCCAAACCAGTAGCATGGCCATGGAGAGAGGAACAAGTACGTTGAGGTATGGAGTTTCGATCAAGCCGCCGCCGCCGCTGGAACCACCGGACTGTGATACTCGTAGGATGGTCGAAGGGACCCTTCTGGCTGAGAAGGGTAGTAACACACAAGTTGTGCCAAGGAGAGTTGGGGCAGATTTGGCATTTCAGAAATTGGGTCAAGGTTTTGACTTCATGGGCCAGTCCCAAATTAGTGAGGGAAAGGAATTGGGTCTTCAGAAACAACGGTCTAGGGACACTGCCTATGAAGGGTCCTTGATGCGGCCACTAAAAGGGGTGTTAGTCTCATGGTAGTACCCAAAAAGAGAAACTGGTCGGGGTCAGATTGGCTGCCAACACCAAAAGCAGTGTTGAGGGGTGCAAGGCCCTCCCAACAGAGGCAACCGTGGGGACCGGGAAGTATGCACAAAGTATGTTTGACAAAATGACCATGAGGGAGGTTAGAGCAAGAACAGTGGGATTCACAGGTTCCTCTAGCTTAAGGATTTGTCCAATTTTCTCTTATAAATGCGGCAGTCCTTTTTATTTTTGAGATTATGAGTCAAAAAAATTTAGGGATGTTGGTAATAATAGGGGAGGGGATGACTCAATGCTTGAGATGTGGTCTCTTAGTCAATTAGAAGCTGCTGCTCAGCCATTTATTCCTCTGCAAACAGTCCAGGTGAAGCCAATAATGGAAAGAATACACACATTAAGGGGTACAGCAAAACTGGATTTTGATGTGATTCAGTTTAATCCCTCCTTGCAGAAGGCAATTCTCTTTGCTGTTGGGAATACCCTTGTTTGCGATGATCTTGGGGGGGGGGCAAAGTTTTAAGTGGGAGTGATGAGAGATTCAAAGTTGTAACTGTTGATGGAATTCTGCTGACGAAATCCGGCACCATGACTGGGGGCCCTGGTGGTGGAAGGGAGGCAAGGTCATAACAGTGGGGCCCAGGAAAATTTGTTTCAAGGGGCAACTTGTGGTTCACCTTGAGTACAAGGTGAATGTTTGGGGGGAGGGGTATTGTTAGGTATGGGTCTTAATGGGCTTCTGATAGGCCTTATTACCTTGTTAGGAAAGCAGTTAGAGTAGTTAGGGGGGTTAGACTTCTATATATAGAGGTAGAGAAGGAGAGTGAGGTAGGCAATTGATTAGTGAGTAGTGGCAAGGGGGAGATAGGCCTCTGGAAGAGCCTAGGAGCATTCTTGTATTCTTCTACTAGCAACAATATCCATTTTCTCTTGTTAATTTGAACCAGTTCGTATCACATTCTTTATTCTTTCCGTTTCCCATGTGTAATGAGATACATTGACAACTTTGGTTCACTGTTTCTTACATACAGAGATCACTGTTTTGGTTTATAGGTTAAATTGGAAGGTGACATCAACCGAGGTGTGGCTTTTTATAAGAAAGCTTTGTGTTACAATTGCCATTATGCTGACGCCATGTATAATCTTGGGGTTGCTTATGGTGAGATGCTTAAGTTTGATATGGTACGTCTTGCACACATTTTTGCCAATATTTCTACCTGCGCATCTGCATGTATTATATTATATTAAGATACAATTGTTATATTACTAATTGCACTCGTGAAAAATCTATTTATATTATTTAGGCTATAGTGTTCTATGAACTTGCCTTCCACTTCAATCCACATTGTGCGGAAGCTTGTAACAATTTAGGCGTTATATATAAAGATCGTGACAACCTTGATAAAGCTGTAGAATGTTACCAGGTAATGACTCTCATGTCAATTTTTTTCATTCTTGCTAAGATTACGTTGGTTTTTTTTTTTAAACCTTGTTTTTGGTATTGTAGCTCGCTTTGTCGATCAAACCTAACTTTTCGCAGTCACTAAACAACCTTGGCGTTGTATACACTGTCCAGGTTAAGTATTGTGCACTTCCTGAACTTTTGAGTGAATCAAATGTCTTCAGTAACTGATTTTTTCTCTGATTTCTCCAGGGTAAAATGGATGCTGCCGCAAGTATGATTGAGAAAGCTATCATTGCAAATCCCACATATGCAGAAGCATACAATAACCTTGGTCTTTTATCCTTTCTCTAATTAATTATTTGTTTGTTTATTGTGGTTTTGCCATGGCATAAATGTGGTTGACTTAGTCAAGGTTGTGGTGCTTCTTGTTTGACATGTTACTGGCATAATTTTAGATTAGGTTATGTGGCTTTGATCAAATATGGATTGTGTGATTAATATGTAAAATGGTTTTCTTATTTAGGTTTTGCCAGGCTTCTTGGTTGCAAAGAGTCATCTTAACCATCAGATTTCTTAGTAATCTAACTGTGATTAGGTAACATTATAGACTTACCTTGATGGTCAGAAAAGGTGAACAAATAATTCTCAAATATATTCAAGTGAATCATGCCTGCTTCTCTTTGGTTAGGCTGTTTTCGATACAAGTCTATTGGGTTGACTTATATATATATATATATATATATATATATATATATATATATATCAAGAGATCGACCAAAAAGCTGGCTAAAAGCTTATGTTGAAAACTTGAAATGATATTACTACTGCTCAAGCAAGGATGGCTAAAATTGATATGAAACTTCCATTAAGCTATAAATATTCTGTGCAGAAGGTGTTTTAAAAATTTGTAACTGATTGTGTTTACATTTTTCCAAGTTTGCATGGAGACTTCTGTAAGTTGTTCCCCCATCCCCAGAAGGGTTTATAGGTCCTTTCTCGTTGTATTTAGTTACAGATTATGATTTATTTTAAGGTGCACAAGCAAGTGAAACTCTTAGCACATCTTTTATCATACACTTATCTTTTGTATTCTTGTTGTGCAGGAGTTCTTTATAGGGATGCTGGTGATATCACTCAAGCAATTAATGCCTATGAGCAATGTCTTAAGATCGACCCCGACTCTCGAAATGCTGGCCAGGTCTGGTGCATTATGGGTGAATGTTTGATTCTTGTTTACTTCTGTTAAATTTTCCAAAGCTGGAAATTGCCGGCATGGATGCTTTATTATTATTATTTGATAGAACAGCATGGATGCTTTATAAAACCATTAAATCATCGTTTGTAGAGAATATGTATAGTAAATAAGTTTGAACCTGTTATTGTTCCTTAAAAGCTTGCACCAAATACAGTTGAGCTGTTGAGAGAAAAATCACATTGGTATTTAAACACCTCTGGAGAATCATCTTGAATAAATCAGGATTTTACTTAACCCTTCAAGTCCTCTGATGTGCAAGCTGGCAGGAGACGACAATCAAGTTACTCTAACAGCTATTAAATAGAATGTTAGAATAAAGGTTTGTTAAGGACCAACTCTCTTAAATTTTTTTAGCTGTAAGGTCAATTCCCAAGACTGGTTTTATATCACTAGCACACCTCATCAGACAACAGCCCTTTAGATTTTGGCCCTTCGGAAAAGAAAAGGAAACAAATAACAGAGTGATTTGACATTAGAGTTAAAAATAAAACAAAAAGAATATTAGAACTTGGTTGCATTTAGTTTTGGGCTTGATCTAATAGTTGAGCTGACACGAGAGGAGTGGTTTATTGTGAGATAGAATATCAAAAGCTTGACTGTTGGATCTAACATGGATGATCTGGATTTCACTATAAGCCAATCCTCTCACTTGATAGGAATATCCTGTGTATATATATATGTATGTATGTATGTATGTTAAGTTGAAATAACTTAAATGCGTCAGTACTTAATCAACAAACCATTGATTCCACCCCTAGCAAGCGAACAACTTCACATTACTTTAACTTTAATTAAAAGAGCAAGCTCCATGTTGTAATGTTAATGTTGTTCACCAAGTTATTCAACTTTGTTGATTAAGGATTGATGCATTTTAACTTATTTCACCAATTTTTTAAGATATCGATGGTTTAAGATATCCTTAGTTTCTTCCATTTCATGACATCTTTTACCAACCTGCCATTGTAGACCTACAAGATTCTTTGGCCTTTACAAATACTTTGCTGTCCGTGAAGGGCAACAACCATTTTTGTCATCCATAAAAGATGTGTCTGGGAAATATTAGCTCATTTTAGAATGTAAGTTGTAATGATAATCACAGGCCTTGCGTTGCCAATTAAGTAGGATTAAAAGCCCCCTCTTAACGTCTTTAAATCCCTCATCTTGTGCTTTTTGAGAAACCTTTTTCCAACTAACCCAAGATATCCTTCTTTTTGTCCCCTTTTATTTTCCCCCACCAGAAATCTTGCCTCCAATCTATTTAAATTTGGTTGAGGCTGTTTTGGAGTTTAAAGCAGGACATTGTAAATACTGTATCTCCAAAGCTACTGCAAAGTTTTTGCTTCCAACTATTGAGCTTGCAAGCCGACCTCTCTCCTCTGCTATTGATACTTTCTTGGATTTGCTAACCAAGGATGGGAGGCCTAGTTACTTATCTTTGCCCCTACATAAGTAATTAAGTATCCTTAAAGGCAGAAAACTCTTTTGTTGGACTTCTTAGAAAAGTGGAGGATAAGTTGCTTCGATAACATAATGTAGTCTATTTAAAGTGACATTTTTTTTTCTTTTTCAAATTCATATAATTTTCTCATAATTTGAATATTTTCTTGTATATTCGCCTTAGTTGTGATACAAGGTGCAGATGACTGGATGTTGTTCTTTGCAATAATTATATGTCTTTTGATTGTTGGAGCTTCAAAGTGATTGATATCTCATTTTATTCCACCTTAATGTGCAGAACCGCTTGCTTGCAATGAATTACATAGATGAAGGAAAGGATAACAAGCTTTTTGAGGCTCACAGGTTGCAGCTTTCTCCCACGAACTTATTGCATGCATAAATTTTGATTATTGATATTGTTTTTTGATCAAATTTTGATGGCATATATAATTTCCCTAGGTAATGATAGAACTAATACTTTAATTGATTTCGTAATCAACTTCGTTAGTTTCGGTAGGTGATAAAAGAATAGTACTCTAATTGATTGCGTGGAAGATGTATACTGTCTGCATTGTGCTGGTGGAGAGCGATAGATAATTTTTGCCTTTTTATTAGCTGTTGATAATGATGAAGGTAAAAAAGAAGAAAAATCAAAGATTAACATTTAATAGATGAATATATTTTTTGGCTAGCTGCTTATTAGGAAAGAGAAGCACAAATAGAAAGTGAGAACATGATATAATTTTAAAGGCATGAAGAGATGAATTCTTGTGTGGCACAATGTTGTCAATGGCGGTTTGTGGCGGATGACCAAAATCCGCCACACCATTCCGCCATGGCGCGTTGCTATTTAACAACACTGGTATGGCATCACTAAGATGAAATAATTTCTGGTAACCTGGATGTCAACTTTTAAGCCCAAAAGTACTTTATTTTTCAATGAACAAAAGTTGAATGAATACCTTTTTGTTCTCTACTGGAATTCCCTGTTTTGGATGTTGTATCGAGTTCTCTTACACTAGTCACTTGTATTGGAAACTATGTCCTAAAGCTCTCAATTTTTTATATACGCTAAAGGAAGCCACTAATATGATCTTGATAGTTGCTGAATAACACTTCAAAATTGTAATGGCATATTATTTATAATATAAACCATAATTCTGTATTAATATTTACAAATATATTGATACGAACTTTGAGAGAACCTCACCACAAAAGCTAGCCGTTGTGGTTCAAAGAGATCAAGACCATATAAACCCCACACTAGAATCCCATACTTAAGATGTGGGACTCATGTCTCATACCTTACAATTGGATCCTAACATCCCACCATACTCTGCAGCCCTGCGCCCACACGTGCTAGTTGTGCACTAGCCTTTTGAGACAAGTCTCGGGCAAACAGTGTAATGCCAGCATCACCACCTGTGTTGCTTGTTTTCAGCTGAGAGACATAATGTAAAGCTCTGATACCAATTGATATGAATCTTGGGTGTACCACACCACAGAAGTTAGCCGTTGTGGATGGCGAGCCCTTAGGCATATAAACCCGACAGACTTAAGTCTCATACCTTGCAATTGGATCCGTATATGTTTCTTCATGTTTACTCTGCAAGTAGTGTTTCCTTATGTGATTAATGATATGCATGGGTTTTGATTTGGTAGGTTCAATTGCCAAATTTTGTAAGGCATAATATTTTATAGCCCATGCATGGCCCTTTATGCGAAAAAGTAGAATGACATGTAGCTTGGAGACTTTGATAAAGTGAAAATTTTACCTGCAGGGACTGGGGAAGGCGATTTATGAGGCTATATCCACAGTTGACATCATGGGACAACTCAAAAGATCCTGAGCGACCTCTTGTGATAGGATATGTTTCTCCTGATTATTTTACACATTCTGTGTCATATTTCATAGAAGCTCCCCTTGTCTATCATGACTACACCAATTATAAAGTGATTGTTTATTCAGCAGTGGTCAAGGTATCTTGACGAATGAATGTCTGCAAAATGCAATATGTAGTTCTATTAATTCATTTGGCCAATTTTTCTAGCCTTTTCAATGCATTTGGTTGTTACACTAATTAACTGCATCAAATATTTTCCCATGCTCTCTTAATATTATGAGTTAAATTTAGGCAAAATAGGTAGATTGGTCCTATACATTTATTTAATTTTTCACATCGGTCCCATATAATTTTTTTTTTTCAAATTGGTCCTACATGTTTCATTCTGTTTCCACGTTAATCCTTTCCGTCAAATTCGACCTAACGCCGTCAAATAAAGAGACACGTGTCGCACTAATATCGTGCCACATCAGCTCAAAACTAACGGCGTTAGATCAAAATTGACGGAAAGGACTAACGTGGAAACGGAATGAAACGTGTAGGACCAATTTGAAAAAAAAAAAGACATATGGGACCGATGTGAAAAATTAAATAAACGTATAGGACCAATCTACCTATTTTGCCTTAAATTTATCTGTAGTCCCTAGTAGGAACTGAAAAATTTGTTGTTGATTGGCTTTCAAACATGCTGCATGTATGTTGTGTTCCTTTTTCTTTAACTAGATTAACTCCCATCCTCTGCGATGCATTGAGCCAGAGTCATTAAAAATTTAAATTGTGTAATAAGATATTAATAAATTCTTTCCATAAATAAGATATTAATCATGATTCAAATTGATTTTTTTTGTTATAAGATAGCAGTGCAAATTCAAATTTTAATTTTTTTAATAATTTATTGTACCTCACACATGGCACAAGAAAATTATGACACTTCAAAATTTTGCTGAGACGTTAGTTCACAAGCTGAAGCTCTGCTGCTTGGCAGAATTTTACAAATCTGGTTCTCCTTTTATATATTATACTGTATATTGATATTGACTGATACTAGAAATGTCAAAAGTATTAGAAGAGCCTTGAGCCTGTTATTCTTCAGGGGAACTGGCAATATTTTGTGGCTTGTTGTCTGAGAGTATTTGGAAGAGAAAATTTCCCAATCTTTGTGAGTCAATAATGACTCTGGTGACTCTCCCCTAATAGCCACAGGCCCACATCATAAATATAAGAAAGCCATCAATAGGGTGGGATTGGGGACTACTTAGAATGTCCACATCTACATTAATACTGGTCCAAGTAAGATGGTTTGATGTTGAGAGTCTTGAAAATATGATGTATTGCATTGCTCGCCGAACGAAATCTAGATAGTAAGAAGACAACCCTTTAATTGTCATGAGCCAAGAATAAAGTCCTTGTGTCCTTTCCATCTTGGCTGTAGTTGCTTTTTACAGGGGGCATCCATTCAAGTTGGTGCTTATCTGCCAGACTGCCATTGTGGATTTCATGTTAAAGAACTTTCTCATGTTACCAATTATAGTGGCTTATGGCTCCTCCAGCTTAGCAGGCTAAATTGATTCCAGCCTGCCTACAGACGTTTACATACTTTGTGTTCACATACATTTCTTTGTTGTTAATATTCCAAGTTTGGTTCCATAAATTGTCTTGTCATCAATATCTCCCCCTTTTTCCATATAATTTGAAATTGATTTTCATGTGATGTTGCAGGCAGATGCAAAAACCATTCGATTTAGAGAGAAAGTCTTAAAGAACGGAGGGATCTGGAAAGATATTTATGGGACTGATGAAAAGAAGGTTGCCGACATGGTTAGAGAAGATAAAGTTGATATTTTGGTAGAACTTACTGGTCATACTGCAAACAATAAGTTGGGAATGATGGCATGTCGACCTGCTCCAGTTCAGGTGTTTTTATCTAATCATATGTAGACGTTTTCCCTTTGTTTTTCAGCTTATAACTTTTCTTACCCTTGCTTACTTTATTCTTTTTTTAAAATCTTGCCATCTCTATTTAGTACTATGTTGTTTTCTTAAAGCTGCAAATATGGATGCTGTAGCATGAGTGTTAGCATATTGTTTCCCATTTATCGAAATGTATTATACTGTTAATTAATGTGATTTTCTTGTATAATAGAAATTGGAAGAGTTGGTTGATTAGGAATGGTGCTTAGTTTACCTTAGATGCGATAATATTTAACTTAATTGATGAGCATTATAAGGCCAGCGTTCAGAAGCAAGATGCCCTTTTATATATTTTAAAGAAATTGGCATGTGGAGTGGATCAATTTTGAGCAGCTATTACGTAGATATGTCTTTCATATTTGCTTTTTTGTTTCAATGTTACATATAGCTTGCTCCATGTATATATGCTATGCTAAATTTAGTCATCAAGCTTGTGATATGAAGTGGTATGTATCATTCATGACAACGTGCATTATGCTATCTCTACATGCTCAATGTATTTAACTTGATCTCTGCAAAATTGTAAATTATATTGCTTGACATGCAGGTGACTTGGATTGGTTATCCCAATACAACAGGATTGCCTACAATTGATTATAGAATCACTGATTCTCTGGCAGACCCTCCTGAAACAAAGCAGAAGTAGATCTCTTCTAGAACTTCTGTACTTTCTTGTCATTGATCCTGTATCTATTGCTCCTTTTGTTGTTTATTTGCTAATGGTACTTCTTGAAAAAATTTCAGTTTACTGTTAGGGACTAAGAAAAAGAGAGGTTGCTATAAACTGAGTGTATTATTGAAAGACATGATGTGATGCGATGTCATATAAAAGACAAAGCTAAGAGTCCTATTGTATACTAATTGTAGAATCCTAGTCATAATTAAATAAAAAACAAATCATGAAATAATAAAAAAGAAATAAATCCTAAGAAATCTTCTATGATACTCAAACATTCTAGGATACAATAAAGATATTATAAGATAGTTTTTAGATATTTTAATGCTCCCCCTCAAGCAAAAGCTTCAAGTTTTGGATTGTTATAATTGAATGCACACAAAAAAAACTGAAAAAAATAATCTAAAAAAAAGCTTTAAGATCTTGGAGAAGCACAACGGAAGGGGCATCTTCATAAGGGTGCATAATGGAATAAGGGCCAAACTGCATTCGGGATGGAACCAGCTATCAGGCTGTGAACAACAGAACTGATCGGAGATGCATACTGGAGAGGTCTGAACACGATGAAGGCGCAAAATAACAATAGACATAGGCTGTGATGGAGGTGGCTTATACAGTGACAAAGACTGACCAGCAATGAAGGCTGATCGGCTGCGGTGGCGAAGACGGACCGGCAATGAAGGCTGATCGGCCGTGGTTTCAAAGACAGACCAACTTGAAAGGTGCTGTTTGGACAAGGTGTGGGCAGATCAGGGTAAAGGAGGTCAAAGCGAGTCTGGTGGTACCAACAGTGGCCGGAGATGGTGGCTAATGTGCTATCACACACCGGTAAAGGGACACACTTGGAGCAGCATGCTAAGGATGGGAGGTGCATGTGAGAGGAAGGCTTGAGGTGGATCTTGTGTGGCTGGCTGGAAAGGGGACATCGAGTAGTCCGGTGAGGTCGCCTTTCAGGAAAACAGCAGTGCATGGCAGTGGACAGCGGCGGGTTGGCAGCTGGAGTCTGTCGGAAAGACACAATGATAGAGAAAGGTGATGGTGGAGGGATTATCTGGAAGAAGAGTTCGACATTTTAGGGAATGCAGATTAGTGATGGGTCAGGTAATCGAGTATGGTACCACCCTTATACCATATTGAAAAAATTAGGTTTGGTGATAGAGAATAAGGAAAAGAGAGAGATTGCTACAAACTGAGTATATTATTGAAAGACGTGATGCGATGTGATACAAAAGACAAACTTAAAAGTCCTATTTTATACTAATAGTAGAATCCTCGTTCTAATTAAATGAGGAAACAAATCATGAAAAATTAAATAATAAATAAATTCGTAGAGATCTTGTAAGATACTCTAAGAAGATACAATAGAGAGATTTTAAGATGCTTTTCAGATATTCTATACTACTTTTCCTAATTTTCAGGCATGTTGAAGAGTTAGTTCGATTACCGGAATGCTTCCTTTGTTACACTCCTTCCCCTGAGGCCGGTCCTGTTTGTCCAACGCCTGCTCTTTCCAATGGCTTTGTTACATTTGGTAGTTTTAACAATCTTGCCAAGGTAGCGATTGTGTTAATTATATTTTGCATATGTCTGTTCTTGTTTACCGAGAACAAATTATAAAAGGTAAGCCATGTATCTTTGACTTATGATGTTTTGTTTTATCAGATTACACCTAAAGTATTGCGGGTTTGGGCAAGGATACTATGTGCAGTTCCAAATTCTCGCCTTGTTGTAAAATGTAAACCATTTTGCTGTGATAGTGTGAGACAGAGATTTCTTTCAACGCTAGAGCTGTTAGGTTTAGAACCACTACGTGTTGATCTTCTGCCCCTTATTCTTCTTAACCATGATCATATGCAAGCGTATTCTCTAATGGACATCAGGTAATATCTATTTTTTTTATTCTTAAGGTTTTTATGATCCTGCACTCCTGCATAAGCTCATGTTTTGTAATTCATAGATATTTTGGTTGTGTGGACTGCAAGTTTTGTTATCATGTGTACCACTTCGGTCTTATACCTTTTTGTAGTAATTTTTAACCTTGTTCATATCCTCTGTTTTCCATCTTTAAAGCTCTTTCTGATTCTTATTGCTGTTAGTGATTTGAATCTGTTTATCTTTAATGACTTTAGATTAGGTATGGCTGCAATTCAGCATAAATGCAATTCTTGGACACCTGAAAGAGTGACTCAACTAGGCACGTAGCATAATTTAAATTAATTAATATGCTCAATAGCTTTGCCTTACTTGGACAGCATAATATGAATGGCATCTAGAAAAGCGCAAGTAAAGATTTTGTTTACAATATAGATTACAATGTTTTCTCTTGATTACCTTGTTGAATGTTAAAACATTTAATTAAAACATTACTTGCAACGATTCTTTTATTTTTTTTCGTAAAAGAAGACATATATTAAGAAGAAGAAAAGATAATCAGAAAGAGTGCAAAGGATAAGAGATCCTACTTTCAGAAAGGACAAACAAGCTGAACAAAAAACATCAATGAAGCAAAGCTACCCAATCTTTCAACATATCTGTTAGAGAAACCCCCTCTAAAAAGCCCGTGGGCTTTACACCAAGTAGAAGTCTGCCAAATGCCTAATCTTATCCCAAAGAAGCTGCTCATCCAAAGAAATCCCCTTAAAGATGCCAGAATTATGCTCCTACAGTGGCAAAGATTTCACATTGCCACCAGAATTTGACTCCTTTCCTTCTCACAAAACCAGTAAAACTAATCAACAGAATCTGGTCCAAGTAGATAGGGCACCCGGCACACTGAGAATACTAAACAGATAATTCCATAGTGAAAGGACCACAGAACAATGTAAGAACAAGAGAGGAACAGTTTCTGAACTCACACCACACATAACACATATATATAAGGGGAAATATCAAATATGTGGCCCGTTGACTTGCAACATGTCATTGGTATTAATTCTATTAAGCCAGCTGTCTAAACCAAGGACATAGCCTTAGAGGGAGCTTTGGACTTCCAAATAGGTTTATCAAGGTGGAATGAAACGATTTAAAGAATCTGCTAAGAATTGAAAGTAATATTTACAAGAAAACACCCCAATTTTATCTGGGCTTGAGGATAAAAGGACAGAATCAAGGAGTCCCTATCATTTAACTTATGAAAAATGGAAATTCCAAGAAAAGGTGGAGTCATGAATATTATAAAAATTGTGGATAGGAGAAATGTGTAAAGAAGAAGGACAATAAAGACGTAGGAAAGCCACATTAAAAGAGGAGTCTCCTACCCAATGATCCTCTTAGAATTTGACATGAGAACCATGACCTACCTTCTCATTTATTTTCTCTATCGACCCTCCAACCAGGATTATATCATCTGCAAAAAAACATGTATTGTGGCACCAACTCTTGGATATGCTCAGTAAGCACATCCAAGATCAAGGTCAAAAAGATAAGGGCTCAAAGTTGACCCTCGGGGTTGTCCTATACATATAGGAAAATCTTTTGTGGCCCCAACTTGTGTTCTCACACTAGTCGTGACCCCATTATACACATTTTTGGTTGCTCGAATATTGTCAATACAAATTCCTTTCTTCCCCAAAGTCCTGTACAATATCTATCTTCATACCCTATCTAATGCCTTTTCGAAATCGATGAAAACCATGTGTATGTCTTTTTGATTCCTCCGATGTCTCTCCATCAATTTTCTTAGCAAGTATATTGCTTCCATGGTCGACCTCCCTGGCATAAAACCAAATTGGTTCTATGTAATGTGAGTCTACCTCGCAAAGGACCATCCAAGTAAATAGGAGGCCACTTCAAAACCGGGTAACCTGCTAGAGAAGCAATAGAGGATAGAGTCTGGGAATCTACGTTAATACCAGCCAAACTGCTTTTGGACATACATATTAATTTTCAAACTGGAGGACAGCTCAAAAACCTTAAATAGAGAGCATTAAAATAACCACCCTTGTCATTTTATAAACGCAAAATGGTGTCAGCAAACTGCAAATGAGATATTGCTACCCTCTTCCGATCCCACTTTGACACCTTTAATTGTTCCACTCACAACTGCTTTAGAAATTAAACGACTAAGAACATCTACTACCAAAGTGAACAGAAAAGGGGACAGAGTGTGTCCTTGCCTCAAACCCACTGACCACGAAACCAAGCTTTTGGCTCTCCATTAACAATCACTGTAACCTAAGATCCGACTTCTCCATCTAGATCCAAACCACTTTCTCTCTAAAGGCTAATCTAAAAAAACCCAACTGGCCCTGTCACAAATATTGTTCAGCTTATCTAATTATCTTCATTAGTTTTTTATGAGATGTTCTCTAAATACAGTGGTTTTAATCTTGTTTCCTAAATCATGATGGAGGTTTTACCATTTTATTGTTGATTGTTCATATTTCTAGCAATATGCAAGTCAAAGCTACATAATATCTGAAATATGATAAAAATTGAACTTTTGAATGTTGGACTAGTGATTGTGAATTTATGATCAATAATTGCTTATAATCATGATAAGAATGTAATGCTTTGTGTTTGTTCTTGCTTGTCTTATACCCCTTGTAAAGTTTTCTCTCTTTTCATGTAGTTTGGACACATTTCCATATGCTGGAACAACCACAACATGCGAATCTTTGTACATGGGAGTTCCATGTGTTACAATGGCTGGTTCAGTACATGCACACAATGTTGGTGTTAGTCTTCTAAGCAAAGTTGGTAAGCAACTTGATTGAATATTTGTTTGATGTTGATTTACGCATAGTCTTCTGCATTAATCCCCAATAAATTATTATTAATTTTTTGACGACTTTTCCCAATAAATTAGACCTTGTGATTTTGTGGAATGCCTTCAATCAAGCCAAAGCAGTACTTGGCTAATGTCCTTGAAACTTTGCAATAATTTGGCACAAAATTTGATTTCCATCTTGATCTTGTCAAACTAGTAGTCGTTAAATGAAAATTTATTTTTCTTCCACTTATAATTCCATCTTGGTTGTTGTTAGTCTGCAGCTAACACTCTGTGAATTAGTTGATATTGAATTTTTTATTTTGTATAATAATTGTACAATTAGTCGATTTCTGAATAGTTGGGTGAAATTTTCTATCATTTTTTTATGAATGATTAATTAAAAAATTTAACTGTGGACAATTCTATGGTATCTCTGTCTAGTTGTTATCCATGCTGGCTTTTATATGAATTTGATTACAGAATTCATTGATCCAAGCAGCAGACGAATGAAACCTTCTTTGGTACCTAACCCCAATTAATTACACATAATAAGTTTTTGCCAACTCAAAGACTAACTTTGTGATAGAGAGATGAGTATGAAAAAATGCAATAGGTAGTTAGGTGCATGGTGCAAGTAAATCAAGAATCACAGTCAAAATGTAGTTTTATTGCAATTGGTACACTAGTGGATCCCAATAGTTTAATTCCTCGGACGTTGTCACAAAAGGACAGCCACCAATGCCTGATGGACTTGGTTGTTGCCTTGATCTAAGTAGTCTGTGTGATATGCCATGATTTATCATTTATCTCAGTGATCTGTTGAATCTATTTAATTTTAAGGAATCCTGCTTAGCTAATTGCCTATTAAGTTTATTTATAATGGATTTTATTTCTCATTTCTTTCCTTTATTTCCTTTAACAATTCAGGTCTGGGGCATTTGATTGCCAGAAATGAAGATGAATATGTCCAATCGGCTCTGAAGTTGGCCTCCGACATTCCAGCGCTACAAAAATTAAGAATGAGTCTTCGAGGACTCATGTCCAAATCCCCTGTTTGTGATGGAGCAAATTTTGTCCTTGGTCTGGAGTCAAAATATAGGCATATGTGGCGCAGATACTGTAAAGGAGATGTTCCATCTTTGAAACGCATGGAATTGTTGCAACAGCCTGTTTCTACCAGTGAGTCATCCCATAAGAATTCTGAGCCAACAAGGGTTTTAAACTCAAATGAGGGCAGCCCTGGATCTGTCAGGGCTAATGGATTTAGTTCAACGCAACCATCAAAGCTTAATATTCACAGTTGCGAAGAAAATGGCGGGTCATTGAATCAGAGTAGTAAGCAAGGATTGGTGGGTTCAAGTTGATCTTCATCTTAGAATCCTTTGTAGTGATTCAAGGATGTTGAACTGTATTACAATAGTTGCAGTATTAGGTTGTCCTGATGTATATTGTGGTTGCTGCTGGAAGAGGCTTTCAACAACCACAGCATCACACAAAGTTAATTTACATAGAATGACATTTTTCTCTCTCTACGGAAACAAGTGTGTACTGTAGGCAACAGTTATCAAATCGATTTCTCTCCTCAGTTGTGGATATGCAAAGAGGCGATGCTGCTTTGAATGACTTCTTTGGGTAGCTGTAACACATTCAAAATCAAAGCCCCCTCCCCCACCAAAATTATAGTAGTTGAGTGTAAACTGTGTAATATTTATTTTCTAATGTTATTTTCTAGCATGGCATTGCTGGTCAGAATGTCAGATCATGATGGAGGAGTTTACCTGGGAGGCAGAAGTTTAAATGGAGCCGCTAATATTTTGATAGAGCAACTTGTGCATGCATGCAGAATCAGTCTAAAAAGTTGTGAAAGCGTATTGATTAATTTTTGCGGCAGAAATAATTCTTGAATATTGAAGTAGGGACAACACTATGATGTCCTTTTGTTTGTTTTTTTTTATGTATTTTTGAAATACGTGTATATAAAGAAGATAAAAAGCGACAGATTGAGATAAAAAAATATGATATCCTATACGGTGTCCAAAATATAATATTTAAATAACACAATTGTTATTGTGGAGGGAGGGTAGTAATGTAGCATTTACCCTAACTTATTTCTAAGGTGATTACTTCATTTCCGTTGTAAATCCGCCTACATAGTTATAGTTATGTTATCACACTGATGTCAGTATCTACAATTGAATAATACAGGATGCATGCCTCATTAGTCATTCTCACCTGATCCAGTTTCAAACATATTCAAACAAGGAATTACTGAATTAATATAAACATAAGGTATTTATAACATGATATTAACAATTGTAACATGTCGATAAAACGCAAAAGGATTGGATAATTACACGATTATTGTATCATTCATACCACGCTTCATGAAAATACATTCGTATGCATTATCCTTTAATAGAAACCTAGAAAATGAAAGTAGTTCAAATCGCAACCTCCACTGCTAGCTAGTTAATGCATTCAATTATTATCCTGTAGTTCCAGATGTTATAATGGATATGTAACTTTGCCTAAAGGAAGTAGTTAAGAATCCAACCTTGCATTAATGGATTAGGTTTGCTTTCAATTAACTTTGGTTGACTGATCAATTAAATGACTTAAATAATTATATGCATTACTGGATTAAGGAAGATGCGTAATTTGGTTGACTGATTAATCATATAAGCTTTGTTTGTCACAGTAGCAGGTTGTATGCTGAACTTCAACTATAATAACTGTCAATTCTTGTTTCATAGCTTTCATTATTTCGTTCAACATTTGATGCTAAAAACAGCAATAAAGGCTGCCATATTGAACCTGTGATTTAAGAAATGCCATTACACGAAATTTATCTTTCAGTGACAGGCAAAATCTGTCACTATATGTTTTAAATTCGTAGGTATATTTAAAATTTATATTCACCTACGATCGGTCCAACCATCTATTATGAGTGACGAATAACAACGGGAAATGATTGTCACTATAGGTTTTATCTATGATCCACATACATTTACCTACAGTTGTATTTGACTATCAATAGACTTTACCTACGGCCCATCTACCTTTACCTACGGTTTGACTGACACTAATATCTATACCTATAGTTTTAACGACCATTACTAAAAGTGTCCGTGAACATATGGTAAATTTATTGCAGTATATCCCTACAAACCATGACCAACAGTTTCCTGTTTTAAATAAATATAAACTACTTAAGGAGGAAAATAAATTAAATGAATCTTTGTCTCACACCTACTTGCTTTGTTATCAAAAGGTGCATATATGTGTAGTGGAAAGGGTTTCACAACAACTCAGCCTGACTTAACTTATCCTAGCTAGTCAACTTATCCAAATGCTTACCATTCTCCCTTTCTATATAAGCTTCAATAATCAAGCCATTTGCATATTCATATTAAAGTCTCATATATATCCTTACAATATAAGCTTCTCTCATTTTCAAAGCTAAAAAAATGTCAACCACCATTGATGTTCAAGAGTCAAGCAACGTTGCAAAAGGGAAAGCAGTTGTAGTTGCAGCCCCAAGACCAGGAGGATGGAAGAAAGGGATAGCCATAATGGACTTCATTCTAAGACTAGGTGCCATAGCTGCTGCTTTGGGTGCTGCCGCTTCCATGGGAACCAGTGATGAGACTCTCCCTTTCTTCACTCAGTTCTTTCAGTTTGAAGCCAGTTATGATAGTTTTTCTGCTTTCCAGTATGTGACTCTCAAAACACTACTTTCTATGCGCTTCCAAAATATTAATCTTAGCACTCCTATTCACAGAAATCAAATATATATAATTATATTATATATGCTTAACAAATGCAGGTTTTTCGTTATTACAATGGCAATAGTGGGTGGGTACCTGGTCCTATCCCTACCTTTCTCTATTGTAGCCTTCATACGGCCCCATGCAGCTGGACCAAGACTTTTCCTCATCATCTTAGACACTGTAAGCTCTTTTAACACTTATAATTATATTCACTACTTAATTCAATAACCCTGTATGATTGGTAAGTCTATGTCTCATTATTTTGAGAGTGGTATGTTTGCACATATTTTTTCTTTTACACGTTACTTCTTTTTTAGATAATTAAATAAGAAATATATAAATTCCAACCTAGGAAGAATGGATACCATACAGACATGAATACGATACAACATTGACACAGAAATATGATAAATTTTAAAAATTATAAGAGGACACAATTATGATACAAAATATAAAATGAATATAAGGTTTATAATATAAAAGCATCAATCTTAAATTAAAAAAGAGAAATGATATTTTAGAGTTTGCAAAAGTCCTTATACACATAATATATAAAATACTAATATTTATTTAATTATTGTGGCATTTCCATCTATAATGCTACAAAAATTTAAAAAGCAAAAGCAAAAAGTTGTAAAATACGATTAAGAGTATCCAAAAGTGTACTTATGTGGGGTTTCAGTATGAATACATGTTTGACACGGTCACAATAACTAATTTGAATTGTCAGTGATTCACAGATTAATTCCAACACTCTCCTACTCTACTTTAATTATTTCCAAAAGAAGGTGTAAGCAAGCATGATGGGATTATTTTGACGTGCAAATTAATGATTAACTTGAAGCTTTCTCGATCTGTGTGTTTATAAAATTGCAGGTGTTTCTTACTCTAGCCACTGCTAGTGCTGCTTCAGCAGCTTCCATAGTTTACTTGGCACATAATGGCAATCAGGATACAAATTGGCTTGCCATCTGCAATCAATTTGGAGATTTCTGTGCGCAGACAAGTGGGGCAGTGGTGTCATCGCTCGTTGCTGTAGTTATCTTTGTATTGTTGATTGTTATGTCTGCTTTGGCCCTTGGGAAGCATTGAATATTTTATGATGCATGCAGGAGCTTAATTAATTAAGTTAAACTTACCTTTATCATTGATGTGCATGGTTTATTCTGTTAATTTCCTGAGTCTTCCTCAGGTTTTGAGATATTTCCATTAAATCATACTTGTGTCAAATTGATTACGTATTAATTTCGGCAGATGTTGCTGTGGAATATTAATTATGAATAATATTTATGCTATATACGTTTGAGCCAATTTGTTTAATCTTTATGTCCCCTCATTTTCAAATTGTTTCCTTCTTGTTTCCTTGAATCTACACTTATAATTATAAGTATTTTTTTCTTTTTTTGTTGTGTACAAAAGTATGTCTCGACTGATAGTCGAACACTAATATTTTTTTAGACTAGAGATCACCGAAGTAGATTTGGACTCTCTCTCTACAAAGTCTTTTTCATACACACGATAAGAATTGAACCTCTGACAACATGCTTAAGGAATTCAACTACCAATTCTAGGTCTTGTTGGTTAATATTAAGTATTTAAACCATTTGTTGTTCTGGTTCTGCTCCTGTGGTTAGAGAAGTTAATTTATCAATTAAGGAAAGATTACAAAATTAGACATATATGCCATAAAATTAAGTTATAAGGAGATGCAAAAACTAAAAGGAGGTTGGTGTTTGATAGATAATATATATGGGTCAAAGTGATGATAAAGTGGTTTTAGTGAGACTCAATTCTCCTATGAAGTTTGAGTAATTTTTTTGGGGGATCCACTTGCATATAAGTATATAACTATATACTTTTCATACATTAATTGACAATAATGGGGATTTTAACAATCCAATTAGATAGGTTATTTCTTTTAAAAGATTTACTCAAATAGCTACATAGCTTTCATAGACAAACAATAAACACTTGTGTGTATATATATATATATATATATTTTAATCGAAAAATATTTCTTTAAAGTAAGTGTCGCTAAAATAAGAAAGTAATAGTGTAGTTATCCTCACATCATATGTACTGGATTGAGATCTTTATATATTTTATCAAATCAAGATATATATACAATTACTTGCTCACTTTTTAAAAGAGTTTTATCAATTTCAATTAGTTATAACAAATAGTGCGTTATAAGATGTGTATGGATTTGAATTTTCTATTAATGCTTGGTGACCATTCCCCCTTAGGCAGAGCCATATTAATGGTGCCTAGGAGCAATTAGTGAGTAGCAAGCCCGACCCAAGCGTAAAGCAAGTGAGACCCTTGTTTTAAGTCTCTCAAAAAAAAAATTTCTTTAAAAAAAACTCATTTTGTATCTTTTTTATATTTTCTTTTTGATATGTTTGATATATCAAAAAACATAAGTTAGCCCATTTGGTATAAAAACTTACCATTATCTTCAAGGTCTAGGAATCAACTCCTCATTTCGTACAAAATAATTAATTTTGTATGAGAAAATTATTGGGTTAATTTTTTAAAAAGGCATCACCACAGAGTTTGCTTTAGGCCTCAATAGGTGTTGAGCTGTCCGTGATGAGTAGCCTCTATATGGAGAAGTACATTGAGTGAATATAGTAGAGGCAATTTGACACCGACCATTTATATTTGGCACCAAGGGGACTCAAAAACATATATAACGGAAGTAATAAAAGTAATAAAAAAATTAAGTTTTTCTTTGAGACAATTTAACAAACACTATGATGACAAAGGAAGAAAATTAATCGATTAAAGACATTTGGTTAAGTTTCACAAGGTTTCAACCATTCAATTGGAATTAACACAAGCCGAATCACCTATTATGACAACCAACCAATTCACTCAAATACCCAATCCCCAACTCGTAAGGGTGATTGGGCCTTAATTTCCAAACTAAAACCTTAATTCCTTAAGTGAGTCAATGAGATAAAAAACATTCGGTTCAAGAATTCAAAGGGTTACATGCACATACATGTATATTCCTAGACTAAAGACTTGCAAGGTTAATAACCTCATCAGCATAATCGTATACATCAAAAATTTCCATTTGCATGCACAATCAACATAACATCCAAGAGGTAATCAATTACAATAAAGCATTAAGAACAGAGATTACAATCTCAAAATAGGAGAAAAAGAAACTTATATAATCAACCCAATGTCAAATACAAGTAAAATTTATCAAGTTCACCAAACCTCAATAAGAGGAAAATTATAGGTAAACATGCTACGAAACACAAACAAAATAAAAGAGAAGGGGATAGAAGCATTGAATGAAGATGAAGAGGGATAACCAAAGATATTCTCTTCCTTCCTCCGCCAAGCTCCAAGGAGATGCAAAATTAATAGGGTACAAACAGTGCCCCCTCTGCCTTGGGAGGTTGAAAGATCCCTACTAAATGTGCAAAATGTGTTTTATAGCAATAAAGGGTCGACGACGGCCAACGTTGGGCGCTGGCATCACAGAAAGTGTTTTTCCATGCAGGAGCTGGGAGATTAACTGAAAAAGCAGTAAATTTGACTAACAACAACAATAAAATGAAAGTAAACACTAAACTAATAGAACTGAGGGATAAACATCATCAAAAAGATACAGAAGGAATAACAAACCACCTAATTTGACCTCATAAAATTGATAAGGCTTAATTGCATTTTTTATCTTTGAACTTTTTTAAATGTGCGATTTTGGTCTCTTGAAAATTTTAATGGCACATTTAGTCCTCTAATTTGTGAAATTGTGCAAAATCAGTTATTTTTAGGTTGTTTAGACATAGTTTTTTTAGGTTGCTTAGACGAATTTTGCACAATGTAACAAATTAGAGGACTGAATGTGCTATTAAAATTTTTGTGGAACCAAAATCGCATATTTGAAAAAATTGAGAGACGAAAAGTGCAATTAAGCTATTAAATAATATAAAAAATTATCAAAATCCTCTTTAGGTGAACCTCTACTTACTTTAGGTCATTAATGCCCTATCTCGTGATTTTGGAATAATTGATCCTCATGTGGACTGATTCTCGTTGAAATTATTGGAATGGGTGTTAGAGATTAATATTTATTTTTTATATAAATGGTGTGAAAATTATTTCCAATTAGCATGTTTTAACAGGCGTGACAAGAAGTGGTAGAGGAAAGTGGGACGGACGATTTTCACCCGTTGTCGCTGAACTAAATATACTCTCTCATACAGCGATTATCCCATAAAATAATTGGGGTTTTTTTTATCAAAGTAACATTTTTTAGAAATAATTTATCAAAATGGGATTGTTTTATAACATTTTATCAGAATGAGATTGTTTGTAAAACGTCAGTTCAACTGGCACTTTTAAAGACGCCAGTCCAACTGGCACTTTCCACAAGAAAATGACAAGTGTCATTTCCTTATATTATCTGAAATTTTTTAAAATAAAAAAAATATTTCGATAAAGCTGTAACCACCACTGCGCGCCCCACTTGGCGCGACGCAATGAAGGCTGCCGCAACCACCCCAAACCCCCCCCCACACCTACGCCATTAATACCCCCTCACCCCCCATAAATACCCCCCCACCCCAAATATTTCCCTTCTAAATTTAACCAAACTCATCCCTTCAAATCTTCCTTCATATCACATTTCATACATTCTATTTCTTCGTACATTTCATTTCTTCTACTTCTTCTTCTTACACTACATTTTTTCTACTTCTCCTTCTTACATTCTACTTTTTCTCTTACACTTTAATTCTTCTACTCTTTGCTTTTTACGCATCAAATTTGAAACACGGTATTATTACTATAATTATTATTGCTATTATTATGATTAATTAATTTTATTTTTATTATTGTTACTACTATTATTACTAGAAGTCTAATTTTTAGTTTGTTATAATTTATTATTATTATTATTATTATTATTATTATTATTATTATTAGTATTATTATTATTGTTATTATTATTACTATAGTGATTATTGCTATTGTTATTGTTATTATTATATATTTGTTCATTGTTACTATTTTTTAGTGTTACTGTTACTATTATGATTATAATCATTATTAACACTACTTATTAACACTGTTATTTTAGAGTGGAAAATATGGCTTCAAGTTCGACTGGGGGTGGACGTTTGATTAATCCCGGCCCAAGTAATACGTCATTGCTAGGGATGCAAGCAACCCATATTTCCACACATATATGGAATGGAGAAGAGGATCGATTATTGAGGAGTAGATTAGCTGCAGGTGGTCATCATGGACCTGCACATATTCCGGAGGAGATCGTAGACTATCTCAGTCAAGCCGGCTTCTTGGGAATTGCACAGCTTGGGTTGTTCCAAGTTGACATGAGATTAGTCAGTGCACTAGTGGAGCGGTGGAGACCGGAGACTCACACTTTTCACATGCCATTCGGAGAATGCACAATCACATTGCAGGATGTAGCAATTCTTATAGTTGTCCGGGTGGATGGCAAAGCAGTCATTGGTAAAACCGCGGGCAATTGGGTAGAATACGGGGATAATATGTTAGGTGTGATCCCACCTGATGAAGTCATTAATGGAAGTCGAATTAAGATGATATAGCTCGATGAACAATTTGGCAATTTTGATAAACATCGTCATTCAGACTGGCATATCGTAAGATATGTTCGTGCTTATATTTTGAGGTTGCTTGGTGGGTTATTGTTCACGAATCACTCAAGCACATACGTGTCGTTAAGGTACCTTAAAGGTACCTTACCTTGTTAGAAAATTTTGGAGAGGTCGGTGAATATAGTTGGGGCACTGCAATATTAAGTTACTTGTACCATGAGCTTTGCAAGTCAACCAATTATGAGTATAAGGAGATATGCGGCTTTAGCCCACTGATTCAGTTATGGGCATGGGAAAGATTTCCATCCATTGCGCCCTCCATCAGTCATGATAATCGACAATTCGATACCACTTACGGTGCACGGTGAGTGTAATGTTATTTTGTGATGTTTTGTTAATTGCTTATATTAATTACGATAGTTGTTTATTTAATTGAAATTGGAATGCTACTTTTTAATAATAGGTGGATCCGCGGTGTTAATTTTGCTCGATTATCATATAGTTTGAAACACTATCGATTGGCGTTTGACCAAATGAAGCAAAGAAATGTAAGATTGTTTTGTCTAGTTTAAACGTGATTCAGTACTTTTTTATCAGTAGAGTTGTTTTTTTTTTTTAATTCAATATTATTCAATATTTGTAGATTGTTTGGGAGCCATACACTCCAGATATTTTGAGCACATTACCCATGATCTCCCTGACGGTATACATGTGTGGAAGGCAGTTGCTCCTATGATATGCTTCCATATTATGGAGTGGCACCAACCGGACCGTGTCATGAGACAGTTTGGAATGAAGCAACATATTCCACGTCGTCCATCCCAACCTGAGAGACTCCATGATTTGATGCTGAGGGGGAAAGCGGGTGATAATTGGGAAAGGAGATTGGAACCAATTATTACAATATGGGATCATAGGAATAACGAGATAATTGCAGGTGAACCCCAACAACGACCATTGAATAAACAATCGGAGTACATGCAGTGGTACTTGCGCCGTACACGGAGGTGGATAAGCAGATATGGCGAGCATCATTGCTCTGCGGTAATATAAAATTCAATATACCTATACCTACTTAACTTTTAAGTTTAATTAGTTTATTATCTTTTTGTAATAATGTGATTTTTTATTTGTTTTAAAGGTTGACGAGGTTGAGCGGATAAATTATCTCTGCACGCCGGAAGGGAATTCGGCTTTCTCGATGGACGAGGTGAGGGAAGAGACTGAACAAATACTTTCAACATTGGAAGAGGTAGAGCGCATTATGGTCCCCACTGAACAAGCTCCACTCCCAACGCGACAAGTAGAACCAGCAAATGTAATTAACACTATCAGCAAATCATCGGTTGAGGGACGTGGACTTGATCGGCGAAGAAAACGGGTAAATCAACAACAATACTAAGCTCCAACAATCCCAGAGCGTGAACCGGGGATGTATTTTGTCCCATCCCAGTATACCCCATCTGGGTCACAAGAACCACCTGAACAGTATCTCGATCCATATATGCCTCCTCCTCCATCAACCACTTCAACACCCTCACCTTTAGTGTCGAACACACACCCACCATATTCACCACATGAGTACTTTACCCCATCACCGTATATACCAGTTGCTTACACACCGGATGCACCCGGGCAGTGGATAAACCAACAACAAAACGCGCAATTACTATCTCCGGGTTACGATGGTATGGGAATTGATCTTAATGTTGATTTCTCTGCCGCCATGCATGGAATCAAGCATACACGAGACCACACTGACCGAGTGATACAGATCCTACTGCTGGGACCTAACAAGACATCCGAAGAAATCCACACCATGGTGCTAGAGATCGTCCTTGACAATGCATTTTAACTCCATTGAATGACAATAAACACGAGGCACACTGATGTAAATAATAATTATCTTGATGTTGACTTTTGTAGTTGGTCATTGTATGTCTCCTTTATGTTATATTCAGTTGAGTTGTATTAGTTTATTTTTAATGATGTGTACTCATTTTAAGTATATTAGCAAATGTGTAGTTGTATCACACAATAATTATTATTTTTAATTAGAAATTATGGAAAGTAAATCAAAATATTAAACATAATAAAAAATAAACAACATATACGATGTAATTACTACACTCCAATCAAATCTTAAAATGTTACAAGAAGTGGATTTTAAACATCACGATCCCCATCATTTGGTTCAACCCCCGATCCTCCCTCACGTCGAGGACAATGATGCCGGTTATGACCCTGAGCTCTGCATAGCCCACATCTTTGGCTTGGTTGTGACTCTCTCCAATCCATTTCATTCTGAATGCGGGTTGATTTAGGGCGTCCCTTTGGACGTAGCATCGACTCATCCGGGACCAAAGTCCAAGGCACCCACATCAACGGTATGTCTTCCTCATTTCCGATGGGCCACCACTGACCTGAGTACGCTTCAATAATGCTCTGCAGCTTGTATTTGGGATCGACGTACTGATAATAGTCCATACTCACGGACGCACAAGCTGCGATTACATGTGAGCAAGGATATTTATACGCTTGAAATTTTCCACATTGACACATCTTCCTCTGTAAATTGACGTCCCAAGACTGGCCCCCTCATTGCGTGAGTGGATTAAAAGCCTCTTCAACTTCAAATTTTTCATTCTCAAAATCATATGATCGAACCCGATGGGAAGAAGCCTCCTCTTGATGTTTCATGGTCGCTTTCATTACCTTTTCGAAATACAGTTGACCGGAATTAAGTTGAGCCCTAGTGGTTGCACCTCTTTGAACAAAATATTCCACCACCCGCCTATATGTGGACTTGACCAAAGCTGTAATTGGCAAATTTCGAATGCCCTTTAAAATTTTATTAACAGCCTCCGACAAGTTGGTGGTCATGTGACCATATCTAAGACCATTGTGATCATGAGCCTGACTCCATTTTTATTTTGAAATGCCGTCAATCCACCTTTGTATTTCTGAGCTTAATTCGCGGAATCTTTCCAACCTCCGCTGAAAGTGTTGAATACAGACTGTATACCCTGCAACAGTGCAAAGCAAAACATATATAAATTGTTAATGATTCAAAACAAAGTACCTTAAACAAATGAATATAATAATATGTTACCTAGCTTTAGCAATTCGGACTTTAACTTTGCATTCTTGAATTTATGATTAAAATTACTGGCGATGTGTTGAATGCAGTATACATGGTACGCGTTCGAGGGCTGCCAACCAAGGTATGGATTTGCCACAGCTGATTGAATGCTTTGGTGACGGTCAGAGATCAAACATATTCCTCTTGTATTGGTAACATGTTCACGTATAAGTGCCAAGAACCATGACCATGCATCTAAAGTTTCTCCTCCCACGATTGCAAACGCAATCGGCAACACGTGACTGTCTCCATCTTGTGTTGTGGCAATCAACAATGTCCCACGATACTTACCATATAAATGTGTGCCATCAACCTGTATTATTGGTTTGCAGTGGTTGAACGCATTGCAACATTGTTTGAAAGTCCAAAAAACTCGGTGAAACTTTCGGCATTGGGTGTTCACCCGATTACCAATTACAACATCATTGGTCTCGATTTTGTAATAAGAACCATCAGCATGCAACTGCATGTACTCCAACCATTTAGTCAATAGTGCATACGATTCATCCCAATCTCCAAATACACGCACGATGGCTTTCTGTTTGGCCTTCCATGCCTTCGTATAAGATATCTTGTATCCAAACATACTTTGGATCCTTTCTCGGATAAGCGAAATCTACACTGATGGTTTATCTCAGACCATGCCTAAAAACATTTATAAGTTCAATTCAAATCTTAAATGAGCCAAATTAAATATTAATGTAGAAAATAAAATTATGGTAAAGATCATACCCAGTATGACTGAGCAAACAAAGTTAAAATCCAACTTTGTATGGTCTTGCGACAGCATAGGATTCACACAAATGTGTTGGCTACCCCATTTCGTAACATGTCATTTGTCTGCCTTCTTTGATAAAATTGTCCTCATCCTCCGTGGGCAACCCTGAGCATGTTTTGGACATTTAATTTGGTAAACAATGTATTTTGTCGGATTTTACGATATCATAAATCGGGTGACAATTTTCGAAACACATTGATTTGGATGAAGTTTCAACCTAGCATGAATCGTTGCCCTCAGAAGCTCATACCCGATTCCAAGTTTTATTTGCATTGTTTTTTTTATCCCCTTCGAACGTGATTCCTTCTTCTCCATCAAAGATCCTCCCATTGGAGTACAAGAACACTACAATTACAGACATATTGTGTGACCTAAAATAATAACAAAAATTTAAGATTAGTGTTAATAATGATTATAATCATAACAATAACACTAAAAAATAGTAACAAATAAAGATATAACAATAACAATAGCAATAACAATAATAATTATAATAATAATAGCACTAATAATAATAATCATAACAAATTACAACAATCACTAATAATAATAATCATAATAAATTACAATAAACTAAAAATTAGAAATCTAGTAATAATAACAGTAATAATAATAAAAATAAAAATAAAAATAATACTAATTAATCATAATAATAGCAATAATAATAGAAATCATTTGTAAATAAAAATAATAATGATAATCACAATAAAAATAACAACAATAACAATAATATACAATATTAATGATTAATAATAATGACAAATTTATAGTAATAATAATCAAAACAAAAGTAGCAACAATAACATTAAAAAATATTTAAATTAATATTAGTCATAATATTTTCTTTAATACTACAATATTTGAAGCCATTTTTTCCATGCTACAATAACAAAAATTTAAGATTAATGTTAACAATGATTATAATCATAACAATAACACTAAAAAATAGTAACAAATAAAGATATAACAATAAAAATAGCAATAACAATAATAATTATAGTAATAATAACACTAATAATAATAATCATAATAAATTACAACAAACTATAAATTAGAAATCTAGTAATAATAATAAAAATAAAAATAATACCAATTAATCATAATAATAGCAATAATAATTACAGTAATAATACCTTGATTAAAATTTTGTACGTAAAAAGAAAAGAGGAGACAAATTAGAGTGTAAGAGAAGAAGTAGAAAAAACTATAATGTAAGAAGAAGAAGTAGAAGAAATGAAATGTAAAAAGAAGAAGTAGAATCCTATGAAATGAGGTTTGAAGGATAGGATTCGATGAAATTTATAGAAGAGGTTTGGAGGGGGGGAGGGGGATAATTATGCGGGTGGTGGGGGGTTGGGGTGGTTGGGGCTGGGGGGCAGCTTCCACTGCGTCGCGTCACGTGGCCCGCGCAGTGGTGGCTGCAGCTTTATCGAATTTTTTTTTTTTAAAATTTCAGATAATATAAGGAAAGAACACTTGTTGTTTTCTTGTGGAAAGCGTAAGTTGGACTGACGTTTTACAAACAACCTCATTCTGGTAAAATGTTATAAAACAACCTCATTTTGATAAATTGTTTCTAAAAAACGCTATTTCGGTAAAAAAGCCAAATAATTACAAAACTTGAAACAAAATACAGAAGAGTCCCCAAAAAATTGATCACATATCCGTTTTTCCAAACCATTAAAAAAAAATTTATTTTAATTATTATTGAAATTAAAAATACCCCATTTAGTTAGCTTGATTTTGGTGAAGGTTATATGCATGGGTGAAGTGTTTGTTGAAGTGGTTTGGTTGTCCGATTACATAAGGAGACTTTGTTGATTATTTGCATCAATGGATTAGGGAGGCTATGTGGTTTGGTTGGCTCATTAATTGAAGAGACTTTGTTTTGAGCTCTTTATGTCTTTTTGATGATTAGGGGTGGAGCTTTAATGTTTCATGTGATTATGTTTTGCTGTGAACTTTTGTATACTTTTTGTCTAGCTGGGAGTAAATGATAGAGTGGGTGTTTTGCAACCTTTCATAAAAGGTGGGTAGAACTTCTTACTGTGATGTTGATGCTAGATAATATTGAATAAATCATTTAACTTATGGGAAAAAAACTATCAAATTCTGCTTTTTACCTTTTCCATTACAACATCGATCATTTAAAACATCCAACATTTTTATGCTACATTGCTAACAGAAATGAAGAGACAAACTTTATGCACCGTGATTGACTTTTCATGCAAATTCGGTTTAACAAATCCTTTTTCAATAAAAATAAAATAACAAAAAAACGAAAAAAATATGTTTCTCTCGCACGACACTCTACTTACTTTGCTATGAAAAGGTGATATGTAGTGGAAGTGGTTTCCTTACAACTTCGTTAATTGACATCCCTTATTCTAGTTAACTTATTCAAACGTTGACCATCTGTTTCTCTGTCTATATAAGCTTCAATCATCAAGATACATTTGCATCGTTCGGTCCCATTAATTCACATTATCATATATATCCTTATAATATAAGCTTCTCTCGTTTTCAAAGCCAAAAATATGTCAACCACCATTGATGTTCAAGAGTCAAGCAACGCTGCTAAAGGGAAAGCAGTTGTAGTTGCAGCTCCAAGACCAGGAGGAATGAAGAAGGGGATAGCCATAATGGACTTCATTCTAAGGCTAGGTGCCATAGCTGCTGCTTTGGGTGCTGCCGCTTCCATGGGAACCAGTGATGAGACTCTCCCTTTCTTCACTCAGTTCTTTCAGTTTGAAGCCAGTTATGATAGTTTTTCTGCTTTCCAGTATGTGACTCTCAAAACACTACTTTCTTTTATATATATGCTTCCAAAACATACGTCTTTCCACTCATATTGATAGGTATCCAATGCTTAACAAAAATGCAGGTTTTTCGTTATTACAATGGCAATAGTAGGTGGCTACTTGGTCCTATCCCTACCTTTCTCTATTGTAACCATCGTACGCCCCCATGCAGTTGGACCAAGGCTTTTTCTCATCATCCTTGACACTGTAAGCTCTCCAACTCTTAATTAATTCAGCTAAGCTATAGTGTAAGGAAGATGCAAGAGGTAATTCATTATATGTTTAATTAGTTCGGAGGTCTTGAACCACTGGAGAATTTTCAAATAGGTCTATACTTTAAAAGTTTGGAATTGGAAAACTTGTAATTTGGTTACTCATACACTTTTCTGTTAAGGTTTCGTTAAGTAAAGGGACCTATTTGAATTTTTCTAAAAAGTATAGGGACCTATTTGAATTTTTTCAAAAATGTTTAGGGACCCAAAAATGATGAGTGGATGGACCGCTTAATGGATACTTAATAAAATCCTAACGAAAAAATATATGAGGGACTCAACTACAAATTTTCTATGTGTTCAGGAATCCAATTACAAACTTTTAAAATATAGGGACCTATTTAAAAATTTCTAAATAGTTCGGTAAGTTATGGATTAATTTAACCTTAATTATAAGCTTGTTTATTTTCTAAAAGATCTTCTCTGGTGTAATATGGAAGCACCTGAGTTCATTAATACAACTACAAGGGATTTTAATTACTAGAATAATAGTTACTGGCTGACATAGCTTTAGGCTCCATTCTAGCTAGAACAGCATTTAATTTAACTATGGAGTTTCTATGTGTTTATGAATTGCAGGTGTTTCTTACTCTGGCCACTGCTAGTGCAGCTTCAGCTGCTTCCATAGTTTACTTGGCACACAACGGTAATCAGGACACAAACTGGCTAGCCATCTGCAATCAGTTTGGAGACTTCTGTGCGCAGAGCAGTGGAGCAGTGGTGTCATCGTTAGTTGCTGTGGTTATCTTTGTATTGTTGATTGTTATATCTGCTTTGGCTCTTCGGAGCTAGGCATTGAAATTTGAGTTGTTGAAGCTTAAATATTATTACCTGTATTATTGTTGTGCGTGGTTTATTCTGTTTCCTAAATCTTGCTCAGGTTGTGATCAGCTTGGTATCCTTGAAGGGTGTCGTGAAGTGCCAAATTGATTACTTGTATTAATTTGGGCAGATGTTTTGAGATGTAATATTTTATCATAACATTCTGGTATATACACGTTTGAACCAATGTACGTGTTTAAGTTTTCAAAAGTGTTAACTTGTAACTTTTTTTCATTATACTACTATTGGTAGAATTGTACCATCTTACTTACTTGAGTTCCTACTATTTGTCTTTAAAATATATAAGCTGAGACGGATCATAAAACATTAGAGGGATGGATCGAATATATGACAAAATATATATATATGTATATATATATATATATATAGTAAGATATTTTTTTATGAAAAATACTGCATATATATATAATTAGTTTTACAAAATATATGTAAAAGGAGGGGCGTGCTTGCCCCCTCTAAATTCGTCCATAAAACTAAGAGTCCTTAATTAGAATGTATTATTACACTTTTTTTCTTGAATTAGTCACCTCTAAAATGATGTAAAGCGAAAAAAATGGGATTGTATTCGTTGTTGATTAATAAAATGTGGTTTGAGATGTAAAATGCACTTTAACTAATTAAAAGTTAATAATACATTCTTACTTTCCCATTTTACATTCAAGCCACTTTAGACTAGTTTTATCCTTTTTTTCCTTACACCCTTTATACAACTAAATCATTGATCAAAAGCTTTTTTCAAAACAACGATGAGTACAATGATATCAATGGTTATAAAGTAGATATGTGAAAAGGAATTGGAGAAAAAAAAGTTGAGAATATCATTCCTCCATTGATTAACTAAAGTTTATGGAAACCTTAACCTACTAAATGATATAAAAGTCACCTTTATTTGTTAACTTTAGACACATCTCATTTAAAAAAGTTTTATTCTTCTAACAAAATATAACGTGTCTTGTACTCTTACACCCCATGATGAGGTGATTAAAAATAGAATATCATATTTTTATCATCAACAACAAAAATAACACCACAGCTAGCTAAAAAAACTTTATCAATATTGTATCCTAGTAATAAATCGTGCCTACTACAATAGAAAGCGGGAAAAAGAAGAAATGGCTCAAGTTGTAACCTCGACTACTAGTTAGTTTTTTTTTTTTTTTTTGTAACCATCTTATAGGTATGACGTATCCACAATTATTAACAGTGACTAATCTTCGTCTAGAAACCTAACAGGTACATAAGGTGGGTTCTCTCCTCCCAACCAGGTTTTTTTCCTTACAAGAGTCAGGATTCGAACCCCTGATCACTTGCTTAAGGTGCACGAGTCCCTTATCACTCGAACCAACCATATGTTAGCTAGTTTTATTCAGTTAATTAATGCATAAATTATTTTCCATAATTGCTCCGAGTTATAACTTTTTTTTTAACAAAGAGATATAACTTTTGTATGGCCTTGAAATATTATAAATGTATATTTTAAGAAGTATTTTTATTAGAGTTTAGGTTAAACTAATATTTTGGTCCCTATATATGACACTGATTTTCAATTTAGTCCCTATACGTAGAAAATTTTCAAATCAGTCCCTATATGTACAATTATTTTTAATTTGGTCATCATCGTTTATCGGTGTTATAACGCCGTCATATGACAGGGACCAAATTGAAAATGATTGTCACATGTAGGGACCAAATTGAAAATTATTGTCACGTATAGGGACCGAATTCAATTTTTTGTTGTTGAATTCCGTCCCTACACGTGACAATCATTTTCAATTTGGTCCCTATACTTTAACTCCAACAAACGACGTTATAACACTAATAAATAACAAGGACCAAATTAAAAATAATTGTACATATAGGGACTGATTTGAAAAGTTTCTACGTATAGGGACTAAATTGAAAATCAGTGTCACGTATAGGGACTAAATAATTAGTTTAACCTAGAGTTTAATTGGTATACACTATCAGTGCAAAGCTTTTTACATTGTCAACCAATCAGAAATTATGGTATGTGTGACTTTTAAGGTAGTTAGGATAAGAGTCAAACAATTTTAATGATGTGTCAACTTATGATTGGTTGACAGTGTAAAAAATATTAACACTAATAGTGCATACCAATTAAATCTTTTTTTATTAATTTTAAACAAATAACTTTCATAAATTTTAAGCTATTAATTTAAAATAGGTTTAACTACTCAGTTAGGGTCCGTTTGTTTTAAATTGGGATATAATTGATTATGAAGAATTGATTTTAAAAAAATTGAGTTTAAAAAAATTGATCTGTGTTTGGTAATGATATTTTAAAAGTGGGTTCATAAGAATTGATTTCGTTTGAATGATAAAAGTTGAATCACTTTTGATGTGTAAATATAAATAATTTTGTGGGTTCCACACCCAGAATTAATTTTATTCAATCCAAAAGCTAAGAATTTTTACTTCCATCAGAATCAATTCTACCCACCATAGAATCAATTCTATCCACCACGATTTTGCCACCCAAACACAAGAAGAGTAACTTTCACTTCTAATGACCTTGTTTTTGCTCTCTCAAAATTGATTCTAGCCTCTCCAGAATCTAAACCAAACAGGCACTTAGTCTCTGAAGTATTTGGGAGTTTTCAAATAGATCTCTGGACTAAAAAAGTTTTTAATTGGGTTTCTGAACTTATAAAAAAAAATCAATTGGGTCTCTGGGGTAGGTTTCGTCAAGAGGCCCTTAAGCTTGCTTATACGGAACATGAATTTTTTTCCCCAAATTAGTATTTAGGGCTGTAGAGACCAAAATGTTGGACTAGAAGACCAAAAGCTGCTTCTCCCCCATTTGAACCAACAGCTCCTTCCTTCCCCAATTTCTATTTCATTGTTGCATGTACACTACAATATAAGTCACTTTTAGCGACATTCAATAAGTGTCGCGAAATTGTAAAAAAATGTTGCTTATTGACATTAGCAACATTTTAGCAAGTGTCGCACAAAGTCTATGTCGCAAAAAATCTTTAACAACATTTTTTATACTATAGTAACATTTAATAAATGTTACAATATATTCTTTTTGTAACATTTATTTACCATATAACAACATTTTTGTTAACTGTAGCTAAATGTTAAAAATGTCGCTAAATGTATTTTTAGTAACATTTTAAAAAATATTGCTAATTTTAAAAAAGTGTTACTACTTAATTATTTGAAACATTTAAAAAATGTTACTAATTACTTTTTTTGTAAAATTTTAAAAATGTTATTGATTACCTTTTTGTAACATTTTAAAAATGTCATGATTTCCTTATTGTGACATTTTAAAGATTTTATTTATTTTAAATCTTTACCTTGAAGATGTCACTAATTTTGTGACAACTAAAGAAAATACATGAAATAACCTAAAAATAGTTTATATATAACCAAATCAAATGAAAGTCATTCGTCTCCGTTCACATTTAAAGTAAAATCAAGTTTTACAATAATGTTAATATTACAAAGAAACTAAACTAAATTTGCCTTCTGAACAATGCATTATTTTGTTTAGCCAGCAAAATGGACCAATTCTCCCTTTGTCACACACTCTTCTGCTCTTGGCCTTAAATAGACTTGGAATTTTGGAAGTGGAGGTGGAGGTGGTGATGGTGGCAGTGGCCGTGTCCATGGAACCAACTCCTTTGTCTTCTGCTTCCATTAGGCAACTTTATAAGATAGACAAACCTAAATGTACATAACTTATCATCGCTAGCCAGCAAGACAAACCTAAAGTCATAAACTAGAACACCATCAATTCTAATTATGCTAAGATTGCCTTAAATTCTTCAAACATTTAACAAGAGGTACTGATAGCTCCTGCAGGAAATGTTTTAGGTGTTAGTGTATATAAAGTTTATCACAATTCACAATAAAACATGGTACATGGTTATACCATATAAGACACCAAAAAATTTTAGATATGAACTCACCGAGAGGCAGTATCCTGCATCTATTTGTTCAAGAGCACCACGTCCACTAATTATGAATATTAAACCGGATGCGATTGGAAAGCGATTGTTTTTTACTCTGTTTCCTCTGGGAAGCTAATGTCACTCTCATTAGTTTTTAGCACTTCCCATCATCTAACAGAGAAGAAGCATTCCCTGCCAATGGAGTCAACTTGTCTCACATTTATGATTTAAGAAAGCACACAATCATGCTGTTCAAAATTGCCAATAAGAGTTCTGGAAGATAAAATAAGAAAGTGCATTGTTAGAGTCTTTTGATCAAACTTGATCATAGTTGGGTTATAATCTTAATCAACTCATATTGATGAATGAAAGCAATAAAACCATATACATTGAGTTAAAGAAACGATCAAATCAATCCAGAGGTATTATCAGTACAATATAATAATTGAGTTCAAAACTATAATATTATGCATGTGTATATATTGGAAACTTAAATAGATCTCCATACCTACCAATTTCAGAAACTTCTTAGCTCCAACAAGAATTAAAGATAGCGACGAACAAGAGAGAGAGAGCTCACAGTTGAAAGCGTCGATGGCTCCCATCGTTTCTGAAAGTGTTTTGATTTCTGAAAGAAGAACGAACGATTCTCACTACAAAAAAAAAAGGCTATTTTGCCACCGAAATTTTGCTACAGATATTCATCAGTCACAAACTATTAGAATTGCAACCGAAATTGTGACCAATAAGAAGTTAACAAAAAATAATGGAAAAAAGAGAATTTGCCACCGATGTTGAGACGGATACTGCCGTCTCAAAATAATTTAGTAAATCGGTGACAAAATCGGTGGCAAAATAATGAATAATGAAAACTCAATCAATCTGTTTGACTATTTTGCCACCGATTTTGCGACCGGTAATGGTTATATTTTTGCCACCGATTCAAGATCGGTCGCAAAATAGGAAAAAATGACTTTGCCAAAGGCCTTGCGACGGATTCCACTTCGGTCGCAAATCAATTTAACTAACTTACGACATCCCCTCCCTTTCTCTTTCACATTCATGTTCCCTCCTTTTCTTTTCTCCCTTTCACGTTCCAGCGCGAGCCACCGCCTCCACCGCCTCTACCGCCAGCCATCGCGAGCCACCGCCCCCTCAGGTAAGCCTCCATTTCCCTTCCTTCTCTCTATTTCCTTTTTCCCTAACCCTCTTCCTATTCCTCTTTTCCCTAACCCTCTTCCTTTTAATTTCTCTTCTCCTTTTAACGTTCTAGCGCGAGCCACTGCCACTGCTCTCTGCACTCTGCTCCTCTCTCTATAGTTCGTCCACATCTCACCTCTCTCCTCCTCTTCAGGTTAGAACTTTCTTTTTCTCAACATCCATTTTGCTATGCTTTCTTCTTCTGGTTGCTGTTCTCCATTTTGCTCAGTTTTTTTTTTTTTGCTTTTTTGCTTTTAAGGTGTTTGGTTTGATGATGGCAGTAGGAAACATTGGGGTTTGATGTTTGGTTTCCCCTCTTCTATTGAAGCTTGATTTGCATTAAGATTTAAAGCCTTGAGATGTTATTTTGGATTCAAAACTAGATTGAGATTTAAAGTTTTGTTAGATTAAACATGGAAAGTTTTGTTCGATTGGGATGATGCACACTTTTTCTTGATTCTGGAATCTTTGTGTTTGTTTGTATTCTTAGCTAGTTGGTAGTTGTTCCTGTTGTAGAAAGATAGAAGTGGGCTATGGACTTTGCAGGTTCGCCTCTTACTTTATGCAACTTGTAAGTCTTGGATTTTTTAGGCTTGGTCGCAATAGGTTGGTAAAGGATCGATTGGGGTGCTAGTTTTGGCGACTAGCTTTCTTATTTATTGTTGGTGAAGGAATTTGCAGTAGCTTGATTTGCTCCTTTTGTTGGATGAATATGTTCTCTGGGAACATGAATTTGGGGAATTAAGTGTTTAATATGGTTGAAGAGGATATGTCTCTTAGGAAGGAATGCTTTGAATGTGTGATTTGTTGGGGCTACTTGACTCGTGGGTCAACCAAATAGAGTGCAGATGTTTTCAAATAGCCTCATCATCTTTTGATTCTCAAGGAATGCAACATCATTCTTTTTTAGTTGGCTTAGATGTGCAGTTAGTTGTAAATTATCATCCAGTGACAAGCAACTACATAAGTCATGCATCAGCTTAGGTTTGCTTTTGTCCTCTTTGGTTGTTGGTGGTTTATAGTCTTTCTCTTTGTTTCGATTTGCTATTGAAGTTTGTGTACTGTTTGGGCTGCTTCAATTCTTTGTTTCAAGCTGCTACTTATGGATCTTGTTTTTATGTATTTTGGTTTCCTTCTTTTTATGTGTTTAGTTCTTTTTTCTAGTTTTCAGTTTATGTTCTTCTTTGTATACCTATGTTTCAGTCATATCTTCTATGATGTGAACACTGCTTATCAATGTCTCTTTCGTGATGAAAACTTGCCGCTTTCCTTTTATTATATCTGTATAACCCCCTACATGCTCAAAGTAGAACGATTCTTTTCTGCTATAGCTTAGGTGTTTAAACTGAACTACCATTCAAATAGTAAGTTATATTAAACAATTTGTTCATCATGACATGTGAGTGGCAAAAAGGCTTAGACTTGTCTACTGGGAATTATTTTTGAAAAAATAGTATTACTGAAAATGGCTTGATGACATTATTTCTTATTGTGCTGTTCTATTTGCTTTGCCCTCTGTATTATCTATGATATTTCAGTCTAAAGAACAACAATAGATAAATGTCCAATAGCAAGAAAATTGCACAGCTTCATTTTTCTTATTATGATATTTGTTTAAGGAACCACTAATGTAATTAAGGCAGTTATATATGATAAAATCTACATGTATGACTTCTAATATTGTCTAAACAATAGATAAATGTCCAATAGCACTAATGCTTATTCTATTTTTTCAGGTCCTCACTCAAGTTTACCCGGTCTCTTTGAGGTATGTCAAATACTCATCATTTCTTGAAGACTTTGATCGATTGTATACATATCATATGTTCAGTCATATGTTTATCATTTTGTGATGTGTATAGTTACATATTCTTGTGGTTTCGGAGGATCCAGCTTCAGGAGAATCGGGAACGAAGAGCTTTCCCCCCCTTTTTTTCAATAATGTTATGATTTTTCATAATGTTAAAGTACCAACATCTCTCAATTTTGTATTGGACAAAGTTGTTAACAAGGAATCAAGAGGACAAACCTACATTGCATAATTTATTCTATATGAATAGCAGAAATATTGTCTCTTGTAATTTTATTTAATTTTGTTATTTATCTGAAGCTATAGCTGCTAAATATAGATTTTGTCTAAGTTTAACTATTAAATAGATAGCATGAGTATTCATCTTTGAGACTTAAATTATTCACTCCAACTGCAAGAAACTTGATAGAGAAAGTCTTAAATTATTCACTCCAACTGCTAATTATGCATCATTTTATTAAGTTCATGGTTGCTTCTATTACTAATGTTGTATGTATATGTATATATAAAAGAAACTTACTTTACTACATATTTTTGCGCTAGTGCGATTGGTGTTTTTTGGCTTTACATTGCAATGTGTTTGGATTAAGGTACCCCATTGTAATGTGTTTGGTGATGATTATGTGTTTGGTGATTCATTAGGTGATTAAAAGCTGTTGCTTGCATAGGCCGCCACGTCCGCACAACTTCAGTGGATCTTTGAGCACTTCCGCCTTCAGCCTCCCCCACTTTCGCTTTTTGCGCCACCACCTCCACCATCGCCTGTTGCAGAGGATGTCGGGGACATCGACGGGGTTGATGCCGTGGACGACTATTTGGGCGAGGACGACTATCTTGATGAGGACGGGGGCGACGACATTGCACCTCCATGATGACCTCCATCATTATGTATTTTGATTTGTATTTTGGTTTTATTTCCATACATTATAAATGTATTTGATACTGTTTTATGAATTGATATATAATTTTATTTAATTGTATCATGTTTATTTTGATTTTCTTTATTTTGCAATGTAAATTTTAAAATTTGTGCCATTAACAATCAATATAAAAATAATCATTTATTATTTTAATTAAATAAATTTGAATTTTATTTCAAATTAAAAAAAATAATATTGCGACCAATTTTGGCACACCGTATTTGATCGCAAATTGGTATTTAAATTGTAATGGTTTGATATTTTGCGATCGATTTTGCCACACTGTATTAAGTCGCAAATTGATATTTAAATTATAACGGTCATATTTTGCGACCGATTTTGCAACAGCCATATCGATCGCAAAATTGGTTGATAAACATCAGAATGACCAACAGATTTGTGACCGATTTCTAAAGCTTGCGACAGATTTTGAGGGTCGCAAATTTGCAACCGATTATGCAATTCGGTCGCAAATCAGTTTGCGACTAGGCTTTTATCAACCGAAATGAATCGGTCGCAAAGAAGGTGGCAAAACCATTTTGCCACCGATTTTACCAATTTTGCCACCGATTTTGGCGGTGGCAAAACGCCTCTTTTTTTGTAGTGCTCCTTGATGGCTCTCCTCGAAGCTTCAATGAATCAGAAAACTCAGAAATTTGTAGGCGCAGAAATGAAGCTTCTTCGGAAGCTTTGAGTCGGGAAGGTTGGATGCCTTTAATTAGTGCTAAGGGAAAAAAAGAAACTTAATGTGTGTCTGCTTTTAGGAACATTTTATCTAATAAATGTTACAAAAATATTATTTTGTTATAATTTGGTAACATTTTAGTAAATTTGCTAAAACCACTAAATGTAGTATCCTTCCCTGAATAGTGAATGAGGGTGGATTGTTACCCGAACAATGACATGGCATAGATGACGGATATGGAATGTCCAACTTAGATGGAATTAGTAATATTTCGACCAATTTAATAGATCACTAACGGATTTTCTACTCTAGGGATCCAATTGAAAATTTTATATAAATTCATGGACTCAATTAGAAATTTTTTTTAATTCAGAGATCTACTTGAATTTAAATTCCCAAATAGTTCGGAAACCAACTAAATAATTAAACCTTTAAAATAAGTGACAGAAATTTATGTTAATGTATTCTAAGAGGATATATGGTGCAATAATCTCTATACTTTTGTCTAACTTAGGCATGGGATGACAAAGATTTTGGTTAACTGATTAGAAGAGACTTTGTTAATTATAGCGACAAAAGTATATAATTTGAACTTTTTGATGCAAAATTGATTTAACAAATCCCCTTATCCCTACAAACCTTTATCGATAACAGGTTGCACCTGCAATAATAAGAAAGCTTGAATTAGGCTGTTGAAGGACTTTATATATATCTGCTATGTTAGGAACTTTTGAGTTCATGAAATGTACTGGACGAGAGACAATTTTAATATTTTGAATGAGAATAACAATCTTTTGAATGAGATTAGTCTTACATGTGTTTGGATTTCCGTACAAGTACTAAACATCCTTACAAAACTGACGACCATTATTCTTTTTTAATAAAAAAACTATGAAAAAAATTAATATTTCTGTTATATTTTTACATATAATTTCTGCTATTTGAATACCTAATATATGATACTTACACGGTGCAGCATTCAAATTTGTAATATTATATATCCATTTTAACTTTACATATAGTATATAACAATATCCAATCATTCTCACGTTGGATATAATTAATGTCTCATGAAAATATTGTATTTTGAGTATAGAAAATCATTTTTTTTTATTTCTACTTGCTTTGTTATCAAGAGGTAGAGATATGGAAGTGGAAATGGTACATATCATAACCACTCCCCCCTAGCCTTCTCCTATCCTACCTAACTTATATGAGCGTTGACCATTCTATCTCTATATAAGCTTCTACCATCTCTCGGTCTTATAATTCCTTACTACACTTGTTTCATATTCTTAGAATATAATATAAGCTTCTCTCAAGTTTCAAAACCAAAAATGTCCACAACCATTGATGTCCCAGAGTCAAGCAATGTTGTTAAAGGAAAAGAAATTCTGGTTAAACCTCCAAGGCCAGGAGGATTGAAGAAAGGGATAGCCATAATGGACTTTATTTTAAGGTTAGGTGCTATAGCTGCTGCTCTAGGTGCTGCTGCCTCCATGGGAACAAGCGATGAGACTCTCCCTTTCTTCACTCAGTTCTTTCAGTTTGAAGCCAGTTATGATAGTTTTTCGGCTTTCCAGTATGTGACACTCAAAGCTCTACTAAATTTCTATCTGTTTTCAAAACATATAAACATCTTTTTTTTCACTCATATTCATATAATTCATATATGCTTATCAAAACGCAGGTTTTTCGTTATTACAATGGCATTAGTGGGTGGCTACCTGGTCCTATCCCTACCTTTCTCTATAGTAACCATCATACGCCCTCATGCAGTTGGACCAAGGCTTCTCCTCATCATACTAGACACAGTAAGATCTCTATATAACTACATATAAATTGGCTGACACAATAAGTGTATAAACATTCACATATAACTATTAATAATCAGAGGATGTGAGAGATCGATAAAGGTGATAGGCATAAGCCACTTAGAGAGAATACTCATAAGGTAACATATTGATTTGATAAAAGATAATCAAATGAATTACACATGCACTTATTTATAGAGCTTATTGGACTAACTATATGTAACTAACTTCCTAACCAACTAACTAACCATATATTCTATTAATAATTTATATATATTGAAATTTTGTTTGTTTCTTTATGATAAATATGAATTGTAGGTGTTTCTTACTCTTTCCACTGCCAGTGCTGCTTCAGCGGCTGCCATCGTTTACTTGGCACACAACGGAAATCAAGACTCAAACTGGCTTGCCATCTGCAATCAGTTTGGAGATTTCTGTGCGCAGACCAGTGGAGCAGTGGTGTCATCGTTAGTTGCTGTGGTTATCTTTGTATTGTTGATTGTTATGTCTGCTTTGGCTATTAAGCCGTAGAAAAGTATGAAACATTATGAATCATGCATGCAGCGCAGGGGCATAAGTTACCTGTATTCTTGTTGTTTTTGGTTTATTCCGTTGCTCAAGTTTTCCTCAGGTTGTGAGGGTAATTTTCTTTACTGAAGTGTTGAAATGTCAAATTGATTACTTGCATTAATTATTTGGGCAGATATTTCCACTGAATGTTACTTTTGACGCGTACGTGAATATTAGACGTTTGCCTCTTCTCCGCTAATTAACTTTTTGGTCCTTGACCCCGAGTTTCCCCGCTGCAAGTGGGGAATAATCTCCTCCAGGAGGATGAATGACACCTGAAGGCAAGAAATCCCCTTTTAGCGGAAATTCGTTTTGTACGCAAGAGCTGACACTACAACAAATTTGGTATATACCTACAAACATTTTTAATGACAAATATTAAAATTATAGGTATAGGTATTAATGTCAGTCAAACCATATATAAAGATAGATGGACCGTAGGTAAAACTTAATACAACTATAAGTAAATATATGTGGATCGTAGGTAAAACCTATAGTGACAGTCATTTTCCGTCGTTATTCGTCGCTCATAATGGACTGTTGGACCAGCTGTAGGTGAATGTAAGTTTTACATATACTTACATATTTTAAACATATAGTGACAGATTTTGTCTGTTACTGAAAGACAAATTTCTTATAGTGTGGGATTTGAACCCTGTTACTTGGTTAAGGAACACAAGTCCACCACCACCTGTGCCAACCTCCGTTAGTCTCTGCTAATTATCTGATATCTCTTTCGATCTTTCTTAATTTAAGGTTTTAAATTTTAGTTGATAATTACAATTTTAGTCGATAGTTTTAGTATTCTCTATAACCGTATTTATTTAATTATGATCGCAACTATGGTCCTGTCAACTGGATTTTCATAATCATCCATAAATGCAACATAATTATGACAACTAACATCCGTCGGGGTCGGTCCAAGGCAATGTGAGGCCAAAAGCTAAGTGAGGCCTCAGGGTTAAGAGTAAACAAATAATGGGAAAGGGCTTCATATGTGCAGTTTTTGTTTGATATCAAAATGGAGGTAAAATCATAAAATTAGTGAGCTATATAAAGGTTAAGTGTTGTAGGGCAAGAACTTAAAGCAAAAACTTGTCTGATCTTACTATCCATGGTCCGGCCCTGACAATGGCGACAACAATTTAAAATTATGGTTTCCTTATTCTCGAGTAAGAGCAACATGGAAGTTTATCCATCATGAAATTATTGAAATGGACTTGCAATCTCACCTGTTTTGTCACTTTTGTGACTTCGTCAATGTTGAATGTTGATAAAGATACAAAGAAAGCAATCCGAACACTTGTTTTGTTATTTTTTGTCTAATTGAGAAAGGCATATAAATATGAGAAATGATATTTCACTTGTTTAGATAAAAAAAACAGAGAGAAAAAATATCTTGGAGTTGTGTTTTATGAAATTTTTTTTTGGGTGAATAAATGGGGCAAAAAGCCAAAGAAAGAAACCTAAGAGAGAGAATCTACACAGGATAATGAGACCCAGACACATCTCACTAAAAAAAAGTTTTGCCAACTCCGCAGGAGGTTGCTCTACGACATGAAAGTCCAACATAAGAGATAAGCTCTAATTAACCAACCAATTAGCAGTCATATTCCCTTCGTAGGAAAGTGGTTTTATTACCTAAAAAAGTAATGTAAGACTAATGTAAAGATTTTGATTAAAAAAATCCCTCATATAAGTTAATTATGCACACAAAAATCACATTAATATTCATATAATATTTTACACAACAACTTATATTGAAATTAACATGTTAAATATATGAGCTCGGCTACCACATCCGAATCAGATTGGATTTGGCAACTGCAAGGCAGCAAAGTAGCTTATAAGTTAATCAACTATTTTTTTGACAAAAAAAAAAAACTATTAGAGTAGTTTGCATGGTAAGGAAGTTTTTTTTTTAAAAAATATCTTATTTAATAAGCTAGTAGAGCTAGCTTACACAAAAAGCTAGGGGCTGGATGATTTTTTTCTTCTCGTTTTGCACTTGTCAGTTTCCAAAAATAACAATATTTTATCATCTCCTATCAATACCTTTATTTTCAGCTTTAATGTCAAATAACCTAAAAGAAACTCACCTTCTACTATCTCAATAATAATGATAATAAAATTATATATTTTAAATATTATTATTATTATTATTTAATATATTTATATACATTCATAATCATATCCTTTTATATCATTTTTTTTTGGTGAATATCCTTTTATATCATTTAATTTACCCGTATCAATTAGTTAATCAACTAATTTTACTAAACATTTTCAATTCAATCAGCTAGATTATCTGTTTTCAGCTCCCACCTTTTAATTAGCTAGCCAACTTTTCAACTTTCAGCTAACTTTTCAGCTAGCTAGTTGTGTCAAACAGAGCCTTAATTACTATAACTACCAATGTTTTAAATATATAAAATTTATAAAAAAAAACACAAGAAGGAAGTTGTCGGAGATCATGCCACTGACTTCTCAAGCTTCTTAATTACCATTTCCCTAAAAATTGCTTGGAACATTAAAATGAGGACATGTATTATGTATATAAAGAAGATAAATGTATATGATATTGAATAAGATACTCACTTGATGCTCAAATAATAAGAGACTCTTTTCGCAACATATCAAATTAATATATTAAAATTAATAAGTTATATTTATACATTCTTATTTATGTTCAATTCTTTTAAATTTGTATTTGTGCCCATTGATATCCGTTATAGTTATATAACAAAACAATTTATAGTTATGAATTTGTAAAATAAAAAACAAAAAAAATGGTTATGTGTTGGATAAAGGTATACAAAGAAAATGTATAAGAAAAAAAATCCTTAGTAAAAAGCTTGGGAACATGACAATAACAAAAAAAAAAAAAGAAAAATATATGAAATGATAACCCTCTTTTTCCAATGTATTAATTTTTTTAATTACTTTTAATTTAATAATTTCTATTTTAATTTACTTGCAATAGGATAGCTAGTTCCACAGTAAGAAATAATAACTCATTGTTAATTACAATATTTAATTACAAAGTGTTTTTCATTGTAACATTTTTCACTTTATTATAGGATGCATCATGCATGGCGTGGCTCTCACTAAAACTAGAAAGTGGACTGGATAGGTTGGGACACCAGTTGAAAAATTAAATAAATAAAAAAAACTCGCTTTGATTTCATGCAAAATATATCTATGGAAAGATCGAGAGTCAAACCACCTGACAACCATTACCATTATTATCATACACTTATTATAAAGTAACAACTAGAAAAGAAAGTTGATTAAGCAGACGTTTGTATCATTCTGTTTGACCTGATTTTTCTGTCTCCACACCTCCCTATACTTGCCTTGCAATCAAAAGGTGACTTCAATTTTTTAAAGAGGAAATGGTTTCCTAACGACTCCCCTAGCTTCCACTAAATTGATCCTATATACTGTTGACTATATATATTGTCTGAATTCTAGTGCTCCCTATATAAGCTTCAGCACCAAAGCTTATATACCGTTTCCTGAATCTAGCGCTTGTTTGGAAGGTGGCTTGGTTCCCGGATATAGGATGTTCTTCATATAGCGGCCTCAGAGTGACAAAGAGAATAGGGGTGTGTACTTTACAAAAGACATTTCAATTCCTAAGTTAGTACAATGAATTTCGAGAATTTAAGAATAAGAAATAGCTTAAGAGATTGTCTAGCACTACTTGTGTTGGGTATTTGCTATTTATAGAACAGTGATTGGAAATGTTTTCCCACCTAATGTAGCATCTGCGCCAGGTGGTGCTGCCACCATGGCAAGAAGCTATGAGACTCTCCATTTCTTCACTCAGTTTCAGTTTGAGGTCAACTATGATAGTTTTACTACTCTCCAATATATGATTCTCTTAAACTCTCGTCAATTTCTTTAATTAGAATGCGTTTGGAAGATCTTATAAAGAGCTTATGAGAATCACTTATGGAAATAAATTTATGCAAATAGTTTATGAAAGTAGTTTTGGTCTTCCCATAAGCTCTTTTTAACTTATTTTCATAAGCTTGTCAGAGAAACTTATGAAAATAAGTTGTTTTAAGCTTATTTGAAAAAAAAAACTTATTGAATAAGCGCTTATTTAAGTTATTTATCCAAACGCACCATCAATTCTGAAAACATTCACATTAACACAAAGGATCCCAAAATGCAGGTTTTTTTGTCATTTCCATGGCAATTGTGGTGGCTACCTAGTTCTATCACCAATGTTTTAAAAATCGGACCAGTCAGACATTGATTCAAGGTTTGATGGTTCAACGGTAATTGAACAATGGTCAAACCGGTGATAATTAAATATGTAGTTTTAATATATATATTATATTATATTAAGTACCAAACTTAAGACAAATCAAATTTTAAACTAACATAAAATAATGATATTATATATTTCCTAAGATAAAAAGTAAACAAAGAAGGATAAATAATAAAAATTCATTTATTTATATATATATATATATATATATATATATATATAACTTGTTATTGGACCTTTATTTGACTAAAAATTATATATTTCTATAATTTAAAAATAAAAAGTTGAAAAATTAAAAAAATGTCTGGTTCAAACCGGTTCTTACCAATTCTGCATCCAACCGATTTTTTTGGATTGAACAAATTGGATACCTAACCGATTTTCGGACAACTGACCGATCTAATCCCGGTTTCAAAACTATGCCCATCACTATAGTCAATATTATACATCCCCCGTGCTGTAGGAGCAAGACTTTTCATTATCGTAATCACTGTAACTTTGTAAGCTCTTTTCAATATCTGTTTTTATCTTTTGATACCGTAAGTAAGGCTAGGCTAGCTATACATAGCAAAAGGTTAAGTAATTATGTTTATAGTTGAACGCGGGGTTTTAAAATATGATCCGTAATAATAATTGTCAACGCAATATTACCATTTTGATAATATCTACAACTGCATCGCAACAATAATTGTAGACATAGTACGTGTTTGGTTCCTTGGTTTGAACCCCCAAACGTGCTTCTGGAATTGGTCAAACGTGGTTACACCAAAAGTTTTGTTGTTTGGCACCAAGTTCCAAAAGTGCTTCTAGCCCCATAATCAAGTTCACCTAGAAGCTGGATTTTGTTGCTTCTACGGTAGATCCGAAAATTGATTATGCATGTCAGGTAACTCTTTTCAATAACTCCCACCATTACCCTCAATAACTTCCCTCAATTTTTCTATTCCATTTTGATATACAGAAGGCAAACTCAACGAACTTCTTCAATTACTCTTTGCTCCTGTGTTCAACGTGTTTAATGTGCATCACCTAATTGTGAGTCTATATGTGTTTAATGTTCATCATCTACCTGTGTTAATGTGCAGCAGATTCACCTCGTACCTGATATGCTTGTGTTCACCTACCTGAGTTAATGTGCATCTGCTGCATTCAAGATGCGTGCGTTGTATCTGATGTGAGCACATTAGTTGCTGCTTGAAGAGTTTACTGTAAAGCTGAAGCCGCATGCCCATCTCACACAATTTATTTTGGAGCATCTGGTTTGAGCACCTGGTTGTTCCCCAAGGTCCCAAGGTAACTTATTGCTTTATTCTTTATTGTAGTTCTTGATTCCTTAACTTCTCTCTAGTAGTATAGTTTATATTTTGTATCTTTAATAGCTTTAAAAATTGGCTTCAAGATGTTTGATAAAATGCCTCTTTAGGAGTAAACAAGGTTTTTTTTTTTTGTAATGTATGTGATGCTGATTTATTTATTCCTTGCATTGATGAGTTATCTAATATGCTGTCAACATCTTTATTTCATACCATTGAGTTCTTTTTCGATTATCATACATTGCATGGTTTCTCCAAAAGGCATTAGTGCCAAATTTTGCCATCATCTTTATTTCATTGCATGAGTTCTTTTTCAAAAACATTATTCACCTCACTGCATCTACATATGCACTAATTTTTCCTGTAGTGTAAATTTAGAAGCGGTCATCTACTTCACAGCAACCTTGCATTGATGAGTTATCTAAATATCAATCCATGTCACAAGTTAAAATCATATTCTGCAGAAAATAATGGGAATCATGATTTACTTAGACAAGTATCTGTTTATCTTACCCTTTTTTGTTTTATACTGTATTCTTGAAAGGTGTAGATGATAAAAAGAATAAGTTGGATATTCAGTAGCTTACTTTGAGATGAAAATGAGCCTCTGTTCTTTGTTCCGTTTCAGTGTTGGATATTCTTGAAAGGTGTTGATTTACACTTTTTGTTTGAGTGTTCTGTTTATTTAAAATGGAAGTTTGAAAAACTACACATTTTATGTATAGTGCTTTTATTTTCTATCATACTTCGTGTATATAGAATCATGGCTACTCTTAAGAGGAAAGTTGTTGCGGATCCCTCTGTTTCTAACGATGAAACACAGAGAGCAAAATCTGTTTGGGATCCTAAAGCGACTGAATACTTCATCCAAGCATGCTTGGATCAAGTTTCCAAGGGTGAACGCGTTGGTACTAGCTTTACCAAGAAAGGGTGGAAAGTTATTGTTCCACAATTCAATGACTCAAATGGTAGGAAGTACGACAAGGTAGAATTGAAGAACAGATATGATAGCTTGAGAAAAGAATGGCGAGTATGGTATAAATTATTTGGGAAAGAAACTGGATTAGGGTGGGATAATGTGAAGAATACCGTTGGTGCACTAGATGAGTGGTGCGAGAAAAAACAATTGGTATGTGATAAATACATGTGTTGTTTTGTAAGTCTTAGAATTATATTTAGTGTGTTTATATTATGATGATGAGTTATGATCACGCAGGAAAACCCTTTATATGGCAAATTTAGGAACAAAGGACTTTCATTTGCTCACCAACTAACCACACTTTTTAAGGACGTAGTGGCTACCGGAGAATTTTCTTGGGCACCATCATCTGGGGTGTTACCTAATGAGCCTGGTGATGATGATAATGATGTACCGCCCATGCCTAGAGAGTATTTGCCTTGATATGGAAGAAGGCTCTGGTGATAGTGAAAATGCGAGTGTTGGAGCAACGAATGAATTTGCAAATATGAAATTGAATACTTCACAAGGAACTGTTAGCCAAAGGAGTGGAGAGAAGAGAAAGAGAATTAGTGGTGCTGAAAAGATAAGTAGGAAAAAAGCAACTACTTCCACAAGGATAGCTGAGGCTGTTACTGTGATTGCGGAGACATGTAAGTCACGCAATGATGCTATAGCCAGTTCATTTATTGGTGAAGTGATGGCTGAGATTCAAAACTTGGATGAAGTTGCAAATGATCCGGATTGCCACACAAGATGCTGTCAACTGATGATGTTTAAGCCAGCGAGGGAGATGTTTGTTGCCTTGCAAGGTTAATTCAGAGGATAATAGGCTGCGTTGGCTTAGGCATGCGGCATATAACCCTCTACCATTTATGAATATGTAATTGACTCAATGTAGCTTAAGTATTAGGACCAGTTCTGCATGAAGGTTTAATTTTCTCTTTGGTATTAGGAATTAGGAATTGGACCAGTTCTAACTACAAGTTTAATGTAACCTGTTTATTTGGACCAGTTCTCACTGCAAGTTTATTATCATATTGCTGCACAACCAGTTAATATATTTTGCTATCATATATTTTGCTGCACAACCAGTCTTTATCATATAGTTAGAGACTGGAGACTTGATGTTGATAACATGTCATATGAGCAATTGCTTGAGCTCGTTGAGAGAATTGGTTATGTGAACACTGGACTTAAAGAAGATGAGATGGGACTTAACATAAGGAAGACTAAGTTTCAATTTTCAGATGATGCATCAAAGCTTCAAGTAGATAAAAAGTGCAGCAATTGTCAGAAGGAGTATGAAGCAGATAATGAGCTGGGAAAGTTAAATTGTGAACACAACTATCACTTTTAGTGTATAACAATGGGTTGCACACAAAAATTTCTGCCCAGTGTGTAACCAACAAGTTGTGGCTCGACACTGAGTGTGACAAGCCTAATGTTTTTTGCGAACATCTAGTTATTCTCATCCTTAAATTGGTGTATAGTTTTTGATATTCAATACAAGCTAAGAATTTTCATTCTTTGCTGTGTCATCGTTTAAAACTTCAGCTTCCTTTGGAGGAGTGGGCCTTGCCTAATCTTTTTCTTTTTTATAGAGTTTGTGATAAACAAGGTGTTTATATTTGGGATGCTTATCTTAAACTCTGCCCATTTTGGATCTTATGGAATTGTTTGTGTTGCAAAAAAAAAAAAAAAAAAAAATTATCATATTGCTGCATAACTAGTTCTCACTGCAAGTTTATTGTCATATTTTTCTGCACAATCTTGGTGAAGTCATGCATGAACATATGCATTGAGAAGCTGATGCATTAATGAACAGGAAGTACAATTTGAAGATATATGTAGATGATTAGGACTTTTGGTTTATGTGCTGGAATGTTCATCGAAATATTGGGACAATTTGCAAATGCACCTGCTGATAATTTAAAAATTTTAGAATAGTTGAATTTGTGATGGATATGAATTGGTATTCCATGGTACCTTTTAACATATCACTGAGACATTAAAGAATGTTGTCTCGGTGGTGGATATGAATTGGTATTTCTAATTATTTATACTTACTACTTGTCCATCATTCCTTCAATATTTTCTTTAGCTTTGACATCTAATTTTTTGCTCTTGAATGTCTCATCCTATTTGAATATGCAGTGGGTTCAATTCCCTCACATTCACTTTGGGTTAAAGAGCTATGAATGACTGGAACGAACAAACGGAGCTTAATACAAATGAAAACGATGATGTTATCGAAGAAGCCTATCATGTGGCTGCCCTAATTGGTGAGTATGCAATAAAACATATATGTAAAGAGCCATGTAGAACTAGTGAACCAACAGATCATGCATGGGTGCAAGATATATTGCAAGGGCATTACATTTGTTGCTATGAGATGTTCCGAATGGAAAAACATATTTTCCATGAATTTTGCACTGAATTAGTTGAGCATGGTTTAAAGTCCACTAAGCGCATGGGGGTTGAAGAAATGGTTGCAATGTTCTTAAACACCGTTGAGCATGCTGTAGGTAATAGAATGATTCAAGAAAGGTTTCAACACTCAGGAGAGAATATTAGTAGACACTTTCATCGGGTACTATTTGCTTGCCTTAAGTTGTCTTTGAAATATATTAAGCCACAAGATTCTATATATCGTGATAATCATGCAAAAATTCGAAATGATCAACGATATTGGCCATTTTTTAAGAATGCCATAGGAGCAATTGATGGTACACATGTGCCATGTGTGATTAGTGCAAGTGAACAACCAAGATTTATTGGAAGAAAGGGATATCCAACACAAAATATAATGGCCGTATGTGATTGGAACATGTGTTTCACTTTTGTATTAGTTGGATAGGAAGATACTGCCCATGATGCCCGTGTTTTTGACCATGCTCTCACAAATGCGAACCTGAATTTCCCACATCCTCCTCTGGGTATGTTTTTTTGTATGGCTACAAATGATTTCCTCTTAGTAATATTCTTTTTATATTTTAATAATTTTATTTTTTTATTAGGTAAATATTATTTGGTGGATGCTGGCTATCCAACACCAATGGGGTACCTTGGTCCCTACAGATGTGAACGCTATCACCTTCCTGATTTTAGGCGTTTATCCGGGTTTGCAAATCATAATGAAATATTCAATTTTTATCACTCAAGTTTAAGATGCACAATAGAAAGAACTTTTGGTGTATGGAAGAACAGGTTTGCAATTCTACGTCACATGCCTAAGTTCCAAATTGAAACACAAGTTCAAATAGTCATTGCAACAATGACTATACACAATTTTATCAGAAGGAATGCTGAAAGAGATATTGATTTCAGTCGTTATGAAGATGAAAACATAATCCTTGACACTAATGATGATTATCATAGTCCGATTAACTTGGATCCATTCCCAGTTTTAAATATAGCTTCTTCAGCAGAGATGGATCATGTTTGAGACTCGATTCGACATCAAATTATAGAGTACCCGACAAAATAACTAGTATTGTAGTTATGTTTCAATGTTGTGTTGCACTATAAACTATATTCCCTACTTGTACCTTTTTTTAGTTACTTCAAATTTAGAAGTTATGCTGAATTAAGACTATGGTTGTCCATTTTATGCTAATTTAATTATTTTTTTAATCTCTTAATTTAACATAAATTAAAATAATTATCTTAATCTATTTATTTGAAGTGTTAATAAATATAAAATAAAATAAAGAAACGGAAACAATTTTGAAGCCCCTTTTAGTAATTTCACACCCAAAAACAATTTTGATTCAAACAATCCAAACAACATAAATTGATGAAAATCAATTTTTCATGAATATATCCAAACATAAATCACTTCACACTCAACTCATATTTAACCAAAATCAATTCTATAAAATCAATTTTATCTAAAATCACGTTTGTCAAACGCTCATCCAAACACACATACATATTACGTGTTTTCTCATCGTAATTACAAGTGCAATCACAATCTAAAATCATATCGGGGCACAAAGTTAACTTTACTTAGTCGAACCAACTAATTAATACTTTCAAATTCGAGATTACATCAACTTTTGTGTAATATTTACACAATATTATACTACTTAAATCTTATACAATAATTTTAAAAAATAATAAAGTTGTATAATGAGTTCTGCTGTGAAAATAACATTACTAGACTTTATTTTTTTGTCAAAACATTACTCAACTTTTAAATCTATATATTTTTGCGTTAATGATTTGCAGGTGTTTCTGACTCCAGCCACTTCTAGTGCTGCCGAAGCTGTTGCCATAGTTTACTTGCACGCAATGGCAATCAGGACTCTAATTGACCTGCCATCTGCAACCAATTTGGTGATCATATATTTTTGCCAGGAGATCAGTGGAGCAGTAGTGACATCGTTCGTTGATGTGGTTGTCTTCGTTTAGTAGATTACATTAGTTGAATAAATAGATTACAAGTTATTTCATAGAGTACACTAAATTAATATATTAAATACAAGTATGCTTTTTCAAAACCATATAAGCCGTGTAATATTAGTATATTACATTGAAAAACTCCCACAAAATCAACAATTGTTTCTCTTACATTTTCGTTCATCTATGTGTTTAGTTTTCCATCAATTCTTTATTCTTTTCTCTATGAATCTCGAAACCACTATGAAAAAATAGAATAGAAACATTATAAAAAGTCAAACTGACTATACAATTCCATCGTCATCTCCAGAAAACAAAAAGACCATAAAACCCCAGAAACGACAAAGCAGCGAGACTCACGCAAAGCATATCCAACCTCCCTTCAGCCCTCGCCTTCTCCTCTTTCCACTCCTTCTTCTTCTTCACAAACTCACTATAACCTTCTTCTTCCTTCCCATCTTTCACCCTCTCCCTTTTACCCTCCAACGCCCTCTGCAAAATTACCAAACTGTCCCTCCCGTTTAGGTTCATCCCATCCATGTCCTCTATCTGCAAGCTCACCCCCCTCACCTGTATTCCCCCTCCCACCACCCCTCCCCACGTTACCAACGCGCTGCACACCGCCACCTCCGAAGCCGTGCCCATTCCCACCTCGCCGCCGTAAACCACCGTCGCGAACCGTGCCTCCACCTCCCCGCTCAGCCAGTGCCGCTGCACCGACACCGCCTTCCGGCTCGACACGTTCACCGCCCGACGCCCCGCCGGGTCGATCAAAATCCAGCTCAGACTCAGCTCTTCGCGGAGATCACGACACGTGTCCTCCGTGACCGGGTATTTGACCGGAGTCCGAACAGCGTCCTTCGGGTCTATCAGGTCGACCCGGAACGGGGAGCACCGGAACCACCCCGTCTCGGTTTCGGTCTCGACGACCTTAGAAAGAATTAGGTTCTGGCTGTGGAAGAGATCGACGGCTGAGATCAGTTGGGGCGTGCGGTCCAGATTCATCCGCGAACCGTTAGCTGGGTAATTAGGGCGGGAAGCGGGGAAAGAGTCCGAGAAGAAAGAACGAGAGCCGTTCGGGAACGTGGAGATGACGTGGCGGACACGTGGCGTATTGGTGGAAGGCCACGTGGAGTGACAGGCGTTTGCCCAGAGTTGCTCGTGGGAAGAGAGGGCGCGGAGTTGGGAGGAAGTTGTCGCGGCGGAGGCGAGGGTGGGGCCGTCGAGGCGCGTGAGGATGTGGGTTTGGATTATGTCCGGGTGGATGGCGGTGTTTGTGGTGGCGCAGCCGGTGGTGAACCCCTTGGGCTCACCGGAAGAGCAAGCCATACAGAGATTTTGTTGTGTTAATACTTAGTAGAGTGGATTTCGGAGGGATTGGTGGCGGTGCTTATATACACGCTTAGTGGAGATGAATTCACGATACATAGATAGATAGATCGAAGGGTGAAGAGCAGGTTCAAATGCCCTTCAGTTTTTAGTTTAATTACGAGACTACCCTTTTGTCTTTCTTCCTTGACTATTTGGTGTTGGACTGATTGCAACTGCAAACTAGTTTATCATTTATGTCCCCTTCACTTATGGCTGGCCGTACCGTAGGCGGTGCTGTGATTGGGTTTGGGGACATTTTGAGATTTGATCTATTCATTAAATTAATGGGTTAGGTCAACTTTGTAATTTAGACATATCTGGAAATAATTAATTGTAATATAGCACCCAAAAAAACAATTCATTATAATATTATAATATGAAATTAAAAATAAGTACCGAATAATTAAAATTATATAGTTTCCAAATATACTTAAAAAAATTCATATGATGAATTTCGCTCTAACAAAATAAGTTTCAAAAAAATAAATATATAAATATAAAAATTTTGGCCTAAGTTTTTTTAGTCCAGGATTATCTTGATTATTGGTCCCTAAAAATATATAATTAAATATAAAATAAAAGCAAGAATTTTTATTTTTTGATTGAATAAAATCAATTTTGGATGTAATATGAATCCATTTTTAAAATATCATTATTAAATATAAATTAATTTTTTGAAGCTCGATTTTTTAAAATTATATCTATTAAAATTAATTATTTATAATCAATTCTATTACAATTTAAAACAATCCGGCCTTGGTTGACTATTTGGTGGTGGACTGATTGCAACTGCAACTAGTTTATCATTTTATGTCCCCTTCACTCATGACTAGCGACACCTGAGGCGGTGCTGTGATTGGGTTTTGGGATATTTTGAGATTTGATATATTCATTAAGGGTGAATTCTCTCCTACTTTTAGGATAACTCTTATTTTATTTATGTGATTCAATCATATGATGAGAATTTAATCCTATATAAGATTTATTGATTTATTTAATTGAAGTGGTACATTTTAATTGGGTAAGTAACTTTCAATTCAAAATTATTGGGAGTACCAGAAAAAACGTTATCATTAAATTAATGGGTTAGGTCAAATTTATAATTTAGACATGTATTAAAATAGTAATTAAGAATATTAAAATATGAAATTTAAAAGACTAAATTATATTTTTGATTTCTTATTTTTATTTTAGGTTTTCATTTTGACTCTCTTTTATTTTTTTTTATTCTGAAATAATCCTTTATTTTACAAATGTTATATTATATTAATCTTTTTCGTTAAATTTATACTAACCGTATTAATAAATCATTATTAATCATTATTTCCTTACAAGATCCTTCTCCCTTCTTCCCTCCAAATCTCCCTTCATTCTTGGCCCAATGTTGGGTGTAACAGTGAACAAGTTCCTTGAGGTGCGGCCACTGCTCCAAGTTCTCGTCATTGTGGTGTAAGCAATAACTACCACCTGAAACTTGAATGGTTGATCATTGAGCTACGGTGAACTTAAGATAACAAACAAATGAAACACCTTGAAATGCAATTACATACTAGATCAAGCATCAATTTTCCTACAATTCCAATTAAATCACTGGCTAAAACAGATCCAGATCTACGTAAACAATCTCAATCAAATAAGCTCTTTTGGTTTAAGTGTTTTTAGTCCTTATAAGCATTCAGGTGCAGGGATGGCAACGGGACGGGTGCGGATAATATTTTCCCACATTCATATCCGTCAATACCTAAGGATATTTATACGGATAGCATCGTAGATATTTAAGAGTCTAAAATAAAAAAAATAAAATAAAATTATATAACATAATATAACAATATATTATATGTATTTAAAAAAATTATTATTATGGATTTAACAACTAAAAATATGAAATAATAAAAAAATAAAATTTATTTAATCTAGAAATGATCATAATATATATATATATATATATATATATATATATATATATATATATATAATATTTAATAAAAAATATTTATTATAAATATGCGGTACCATAATCTCCATACCCATTTAATAAATATTCATTTACTAATCACTATGCGGATATTATAATCCATACGCCGTGGGCACATATAATTTTGACATCCCTGTTCAGGTCTCTGTTTTGGCTCGGGTTAGAGGCCGTATCCAAACTTGAGCTCCTTCTGGTGATGAGCTATTTTTTGCAAAGGCAACTAGAAGTCTTTCTGGTTTGCAACAGTTTCAAATATATCTCTCTGACTTTGGTTGCGAGGAAGCTAATATTGAATACTGCAATTGTTATTGAACAAAAGGAAGAACTTGATTTGGTCATCGACTAGGGCATGTTTGGATTCAGTTTAAAATTGGCAAACGTGGATTAATGATTTCAAAACTTACTTGTACAATTTTTTTATGATGTTTGATTTACAGTTGGAATAATTAATTTTGGGGTCAAACGTGGATTTGGATGGAAGCAAGAATTTGTTGCTTTTGCGTTTGTCAAAACTTAGTTTGAGTTTTTCAATTATTACTTTTATCATACTACCCTTAAAAATTAATCACTTTTCGTATTCATTTAAAAGTTGAAGGACATTTTGGTAACTAAATATTCAAAAGTCAGTTTGAATGGTATAATCCAAACAACATTCATTCTACCAAAACTACTTTTAACAATAAAATATCCAAACATAAATAAATTAATATCAACTCACTTTTAATCAAAACTCAGTTCATCAAAACTTAGTTTTGCAAACGTTAAATCAAATATATCCTAACAAAAAAGCTTTAGCATTCGTCCAGTGATTCACAAAAAATACACCATATAAAGGGTATTTCAATAAATTCGTATTATTTTGTCTTATATTTATACATATTAAGTGTCCGTTTGATTTAGATCATTTTCAACATAAACGTGAAAATAACGCTTCCCGAGACAATTATTTTGGAAACTATGTGAGAGAAGCTTTTTCCCAACTTGATTTTCAAACGTGATTTTACCTTTGCAGAATCTAAAATAAACAGACACCAAATCATGAATAATACAAAAATTTCGGTTATATGCATTAATTATGATACAGGTAACGACACAAAATTGTCGTGTGATTAGGATGTAAACAAGTTGAGCCAAACTTAACACTTGAAACGTCAGGCTTGACTTGAGAAAAAAAGTTTGTTAGACTTAGATCATTTACTTAAACGAACCAAACTTAAAGTTTGAAATTGACTTATTTAAAAATGTGGAGCTTTAAACTTGCTCTATTTAACTCATTTACTACTTGAGTATTTTTTTCATTTTTTAAATTTCTACCTGAATTATTTTAAAATTTATTAATTTAATATTTGAGAAACATTTTTATGCTAGAAAATGAAGTAAAATATAATTTTATATTTATATTCCATTATATAAGTGATTCATGGCTTCCCATCATTATTCTCTACATAAATGCTCGAGTTTAACTTATTTAAATAATTAAATCTAAGCATTTCAATTTGTTTTTGTTGACAATATCAAAATTAAACTTAGTTGTTTAGCTAAACAAGTGAGCCTCATTGAATATTTAACAAGTGTCACCTCAATAAGTCACCTCATTTGACATTAACAGACCACGCAAATGTAGTAGAAGTTTAATAATATTTAACAAGTGTCACCTCATCTGACATCATATATGTTTATTTCTATCTTTCACTTGTTTTTTATCTTCTTTATATATACGCATCTCAAAATTACATCACCAAAACAAAAAGGACACCGTATGATGTCCCTATTTTGATGTTCAAAAATTGTTTCTCAATATTCAATGATGTATATATGTAACTCTTTAACTTCGATCATTAATTAATAATGTTCGATTCTTACAACTTATCCATAGTATTTTTAAAGATTTTTGATGATGTAGTTGTTAAGAATGTTAAATAAGAAATTATTATTTTTAAAAGAAAAGTATTTAATATATAAAAATATTAAAAAAAACTTCACCTTTTTATATAAAAATTCCTATGACCTTAACAAGCCCTTTTAACATGTACTTACCTTCTTGTTATCAAAAAAAAAAAAAAAAACATGTACTTACATTAGACTTCTCTTTGGTTATATGTCATGTCACTTGACTACTTTAGTAGTTAATTAAAATTAACGTCAAGTAAGACATTTTGCTAACTTCATCAACCTAATTAACAAACCCTTTTAAAACTTATTGCATTAGATTTTTGTTTTGTTATATGTTCATGTTACTTGACTACACTAATGTTTGTTTGTTTTAGATTTTGATAAAATTAATCAAAAAATGATTAATATTAAAAGAGACCTAAAATTTCTAGTACTTTAACAAGCACTTTTAAAATGTATTACATTAGACTTCTCTTTGGTTATATGTCGTGTCACTTGACTACTTTAGTAGTTAATTAAAATTAACTACACATTTTGCTAACTTCATCAACCTAACAAGCCCATTTAAAAGTTATTGCATTAGAATATTGTTTTGTTATATGTCATGTTATTTGACTGCTTTAAGATCTGTTTGTTTTAGATTTTGATAAAATTGATTAGAAAAGAATTGATTTTAAAAAAAATAAGGTTAAAAAATTTGATTTATGTCCGATAATGATATTTTAAAAGTTAGTTTATAAAAATTGATTTGGTTTAAATAATAAAGTAAAATCACTTTTGAGGTGTAAATAAAAAAAATTGTGGGTTCCACAACTAAACTCAATTCTATTTAACGGAAAAGCTAGAAATTCTTCTCTTAAAATTAATTTTACCCCTCTAAAACCTCATTCTATCCAACTCTAAGGGTAATTTGTATGTCCAAGAATCTAAAACAAATACACACTTCAATAGTTAATTAACATCAATTAAGATGTTTGCTACCTTCATCAATTGCAAACCCAAGATGCTGCAGTAGCTTTTGAATTTGACAGATGATAAGATTTAAATTTATTAACTGGCCACTACAACAATATAAATAATGTTTTTATTAATATAAAAATTATCATTATAAATTTAGTCCGGGTGCATCTGAGATGGCTACAGGCTCTAAGTTCCCCACTTACAGACTGCCAAAGAAAATGGCATATTACAAGTGGGAAATGAGGACATATTTTGTTTCCAAATAGGAATTTAAGAAGGTCATAACTACCTATACAATGCATTCAGGTAGAAACTTGAAAATAAAAAAGAATGATAAGAAAAGAATGAGGGTAATATACAAAGGAGGGTGTACGTGGAATGCATATTGTGCCAAATTACCTAACGAGGACACATGACAGTTAAGGAAGGTGGTGGACAAGCACATTTTTAGTAGGAAGTTCTGGGTCAAGCCGCTGAGTACCAAATGGTTAAGCAGAAAGTTACACTTAAGTGTATAAGGGAAATCCTAAGTTGAAGGTGAATGACATATGTGAGAAGGCGCAAAAGAAATGGAATGCTATAATAACTAAGTCTAAGGCTCTTAGGGCAAGGAATGTTGCGAAAAACATGGTGGATGGTTCCTACAGAGAGCAGTACACTAGGATCTATGACTATTGTCATGCTTTATTGAGATCAAATCCTGGATCAATAGTCAAGATAACAGTTGAGGCATTACAAGGTGTGTTGAGTCTCCAAATGTCTGATATGCATTTACCATAATTTTGATGAGAGTAAAACAGTTATTCAATAATTTAATTGAACTCGTCTGTGGTATTTAACTCGTTTACTTAGTGTGCAGATTAAAACATTAAGTGTCTATATGAACGGTTCACTCGTTTGAACTAAGATAAAGTTCACTCGTCTGAACTAGCTAATGTTCACTCGTCTGAACCAAGGAAAGTTCAATCCGTCTAGTGAAGTTTTCAACCGTCTGATCAAAGGAAGACTCACCCGTTTAAAAGACTATGCAACTGACGTCATCTCTTTGTTAAAGAGTCAACCCGTCTAATGAAGTTACTCACCCGTCTGGTGACTAACGTTAAATAATACATTGGATGAAAGATGTCTCGTCTCTGATAAGGAACTTCGACAAAGTGCTTTACCTAAACACAACTGCATCTTACACCAAAAGGGAAAGTCTTCCCTCTGCAAACAAAAAACACGTATACAGACCTGCTGAGACCAAAGATGTATCAGAAGTCTTTATCACTCTGATGAAAGAGAACAAACGAAGTTCCCTATGCTTTAATGGCTGACCAGAACGACTCTATTGCATTTAATGAAGATTTGCAAAAGGCCAAACTTTCAAATATTGTGTCTAACGGCTTTAAAACCTTGAAGCCTATTTAATGAAGAAGACTTTGAAGATTTGAGCAGAGAACGAACAAAGCAATCAAAGAGCATTTACTCTGTGCATTTATATCTTCATTCTTTCATTATTTATTCTTCAATCATTTGAAGTTATTACGCAATCTTTTAGAACTTCACATTTAATACACTCGTCTGAGTGCTTGTGAAAGACTTGCAAATTGTAATTTACTTTACAACTTCTCTCAAACAATACCCGTCTGAGCCTGGAGAGGCTAGGTGTGCAAACAATACTCGTCTGAGCCTGGAGAGGCTAGGTGTGCCAACAATACTTGTCTGGAGCCTAAAGAGGTTAGGTGTGAAAATAATATTCGTCTGTCTTATAACCTAAATCAGTTATAGTGAGAAAACTTGGTGCTGCCAAGGAATGGACGTAGCCTCAATGTTAAGGGGTGAACCGGGATAAAACCTACTGAGTGATCTCTCTCCTTCCCTTAACTCTTTAGTTTGATTATTTATCTTAACTATCATCTAACTAAAGGGGTTTATAATTGTGTTTATCAAACCTATTTTCATCTTGCATGATTTTGTGTTTTCTGTGAAAACCTTGAGACGAGTTATTAGTCTGATTGACCTGTATGAGTTTACTCGTCTATGCCTTACTCGCCTGTGCTTTCGAAAAAGTTTATAATTCCGCTTAAATTTGCCAAACACCATTCAACCCCCTTCTAGTTTTTTTTACTTGTATATTTCAGTTGATATCAGAGCTCAGCCTCTGGGTTGAGCACTTAACAGTGTAGAGAAAAGATCCTGAAGAATAGACAATGACTTCTGGAGCAAGCTCAAGTGGGAACCCCCAACCTGAAGGAGCCTCCATGAACAGACCTCGCTTCTTCAATGGTACAAATTATAACTACTGGAAAGAAATGTTTCACTGGGTCATCTTATCAACAAACTATGATATATGAGATGTCATCATTGATGGTCCTTACACTCCTCGCAATGATGATGGCTCAGACAAGCCAAAGGCTCAGTGGACACCTGCAGAAAAGACAAGATGAGATTTAAACCATAAAGCCAGATATGCTATAATCTGTGCTCTCAGTTCAAAAGAGTTTGAAAAGGTATATGCTTGTGATTCTGCTAAAGAAATGTGGGACTCCTTATCTGTCACACATGAAGGAACTGCTAACGTAAAAGAATCTAAAATTTCTATTCTTGTTAGAAAATATGAATTGTTCACCATGGATGAAGGTGAATCTGTTGCTCAAATGATTGGTAGATTCCAAACTATTAATAACGGTTTGAAATCTCTTGGTAAAATATATACTAATGCTGAGAAAGTTGCTAAGATTCTCAGAAGTCTTCCAAGGTAGTGGAGACCTCTTGTCACTGCTATATCTCAAGCCAAGGATCTCACCTCCTTGACTATGGATGAACTACTTGACACACTCACTGTTCATGAGCAAGAGCTTAATGAAGATGTATCAATCAAAAAGAGCAAAGCCATTGCTCTAAAAGTTGATCTAAAGGCAGCTAAAGCCTTAAAAGCTTCAAAGACAGACGAGTCTGACTGTGACATAAACGAGTCTGATGATGAGGATTCTGATGATGATGAAGAGACTTCTCTCATGACCAGAAAGATGAAAAAGCTCTGGAGAAAGAAGAAGTTTAGAAAGGAAAAGCCTTTCAGAAAATTCAACAAAGAATCCACATCAACAGACAAAAGCCCTGTTGTCTGCTATGAGTGCAAGAAGCCTGGTCACATCAAACCTGAATGCCCTCTTTTAAAGAAAGCTTCCAAAAAGAAATTCTTCAGAAAGAAGAAGAAAGGAATGATGGCCACATGGGAAGATCTTGAATGCTCATCTTCTGAAGGAGAAGAGACAGAAGAGGAAGCAAATCTCTGTCTGATGGCCAACATAGATTCAGAACTTGAAACTGAGGTACATTCTGAACTTGAGGAATTGCATGATGCTTATGATGAGCCGGTAAAGGAATCCAAAGGCTTATCTAAGGCCTTCAAATCCCTCAAGAGAGATTATGTTAAACTCCTCAGTGAGCATAAACAAAAAGCTCAAGAGTGTGAGATGCTGGCCAAAAAGAATAGCCAGCTGAGGACTGAAAAGTCTGATGAAGCTTCGATCTCAAGTGAAACATCGCATTCTAAAGAAGTTGTCACACTTCAACAGAAAGTGAAGGACCTCACTTCTAATCTTGCTAGATTTGTTAATGGCAGAGATAATCAGACAAAATTGCTAGGATGTCAGAGACACTCTCTTAACAAAGAAGGCATTGGATATGATCATCAAGCTGATCATAAAGTATCAACAAAATCTTCAACTGTCTATGTTAAACCCACTCTAGTTAGAATTAGACCCGTCTGTAACTTCTGTGGAAAAGTTGGACATGTTATGTCTAAGTGTCTTCACAATAAGAAGAGGAAGTCTTCACAGACTCCTAGAACTAACAGAAAATGACCCAAATAAATATGGGTACCTAAAGATAAAATAATTTCTGTTGCAGATATCCTTAATAGGACAAAGCAGACGCCTCTGCTGGTACCTGGACAGTGGCTGCTCGCGACATATGACAGGTGAAAGGTCTGTGTTCCAAGACCTCCAGTCTAAAAATGGTGGATTTGTTGCCTTTGGAGGCAACGAAAAAGGAAGAGTAATTGGTGTTGGTACAATTGATGATAAACCCCTTCTTCCCTCAGTCTCTAATGTGCTTATGGTTCAAGGACTAAGACACAATTTACTTAGCATAAGTCAATTATGTGATAGTGGATTTGATGTCTCCTTCACTAAGAATGAATGCATAGTCAAAGACAAGAGTGACAAGACCCTCTTTTCAGCTAATAGACAACAAAATCTTTATAAGATTGAGCTAACTGAACTCTCAAATCGAAGTGTAACCTGTCTGATGTCTAAAGAGGATGAAAGATGGTTATGGCATAAGAAACTAAGACATGCTAGTATGAAACTTATTTCGAAATTGAAAAAGGATAACCTTGTGAGAGGATTGCCTGACATTAGTTTCAAGAAAGATGTTTTATGTGATGCATGTCAGAGAGGTAAACAAGTAAAATCAAATTTCAAATCAAAAAACCTTGAATCAACCTCTAGACCTCTCTAGCTGTTACACATGGATCTGTTTGGACCAGTTAGTTTTGCCAGTTTAGCTGGAAGGAAATATGGATTTGTCACTGTTGATGATTATTCTAGATTTACATGGGTACTTTTCTTAACCCACAAGGATGAGTCCTTTAAGGCCTTCTCTGTATTCTATAAGAAAGTACAAAATGAGCAAGATTTCTGTATTTCTATCTTTAGAAGTGATCATGGGGGAGAATTTGAAAATGAGCAATTCAAACTATTCTGTGAAGAGAATGGAATCTCTCATAACTTCTCTGCACCTAGAATTCCACAGCAAAATGGAGTGGTTGAGAGAAAGAACAGATCTCTGCAAGAGATGACTAGATCAATGCTCAATGAAAATAATCTCCCTAAGTACTTCTAGGCTGAAGGAATAAACATTGCATGTTATGTGCAAAATAGAATACTTATAAGGTCTATCCTAAAGAAGACTCCTTATGAATTGTGGAAAGGTAGAAAACCCAACATATCTTATTTCTGTCAGGACCCAACTTAGGCGTCCCTGACCGGCTAGAATGGAACTCCGTTGTTCCATTCCGAAGGCCTTTCAAGAACGTATAAGTCACATCATAGCAATATATGTAGCATGTCAACAATAAATATCAGAGTAAACGATTACACAAAACATAAGCCATGGCGGCCCTGAGTTAACATACTAAAGTTTAAAAGAAAAAAACAAACCAGACGAGTTTACAAATCCAAAGGAGATTCAAAACTCTAAAACGAGGAGATTTCCCATATGACAATACCAAACTAAAGGAACCAGCAGCAGCTACCCAAGCACAACACACATGCGAGGATTTCCTAAGATGACTTCCTTCATAAAGTACCTGAATCTGAACCAAAAAGGGCGGGGGTGAGTCCCAAAACTCAGTGAGGGATAAACAAAACATAACATCAAATAGTACAACATATAACCATATATTTAAGCATATGTCAAACTGAAAATTAGTACGTACAAAACCATACATAGCAGATCATTTCTTGCCATGATGACAATTTAGCATTGGGACAGATGCTTGTGTATCCCCTTGGAGTTGTTCACTAGAGTCTCCCACTCTGACGGTCGCATTTCTATCCCTGTCGAAACCGTTGACCGGCAAGTGACCTCGGTCACTGCACAACATCCCTCCAAACTCCAGGGTTCTTTCACTAGAGGCTCTTGCTCCGACGGTCACATTTATATACCGGTCGAGTCCGCTGACCGATCGGATACACCAAGTATTGTTCAATGTCCAAAAATCAAACCCCTTTTCATAAGCATTTCGTGTTCATGCAAATCAACTCACAATATCACATGTCTACTATGTACCTCAACATAGCTTATATAACCATTTCAATGGTAATCAATAAATTACATAATGACCTCAATCATAAATACATGTAGGTAACATTATAGTCATTTCATTCACAAACTAGAAGTATCTTACCAACCCGGTATCAACATTTGCTTCGTAAGCAAATACAAAGTTGAATAAATAAATCTTACCTTGTTGTTTGTCAATAATTTCACAGCAAACCTTGTTCATCACAAAAAAGCATTCACTTCGCTTTCGAAACTTAAAACTCAATATACAAAAGTACAATAAACTCATAATTCAATAAATACGTGAATAAAAAGATCATTGCCCATAGACCATCATAAGTATAGAACATAACAATAATTCACATATTCAAGAATCACTCTTAGATTCAAGAAGAATATAAACGTTGCTTATCACACTCTAAACAAACACTTGTACCATATAATAATCCTACCACTACATTTACTTAAATCACAACTCTATTCCAGACTTCATATATTCCCCTCTAACCCTTTGTGTTTTATAATCTCATATCCTATAAACATAGTCCGCAATGTTGTTCACTCATAGTAACTCATCAAAACATCTCATTAAATTTTATAATTCATAATATCATCTAACTATTATAGGATCACAATCTTTAAACATCTCAAATCATCACATCAAAATCCAAGAAACGTATTATTATTTTTATAATGAAGCTAGACATGATAATAATTAACCTCACACCAAATTCAACATTTACCTAACTCATCTCAACAAATTTACAACAAGGTATCGAATACATTAGGTTCCACTCTTTAAAACCCTTTTATTATTGTATAATTTATAACAAATAAGCATATCCAACCTTTCACGCCTCAAATGAGCAAAACAACACATTTTTAGAAATAAAAACATTGATCTTTGATCACTATTTTGACCATAACTTTCAAAATACTCGGAATTTTAGCTTCAAACAAGTTTCATATGAAAGTAGATTCACAAAGCTTTCCAACAAGGGGTCACTTACCCAAAGCAGATTATAAATGAAAAAGTTATGAACGTTTAAAGTTTGCTGTCTCTATCAATAGCGCCTAGCGCTAGTTATACAGCGCTCAGTGCTGGTGTCATCTTCCAAGACCCCCTTTCGGGTCCTCCAGCGCCCAGCGCTTAAAAAGTGGCGCCCAGCGCTGTCTGGAAATCGCAGAAACGCAGCAGGACGCTGCTGTTTCGCCATTTTTGCCCAAAAATTCTATTTTCATGTTTTTCCACCAACAAACAGCTATAACAACTCACCAACAACATATAGATCAAAGATTAATCAAACTACACATGTTCCAAATGAATTTCATGAAAGAATTTCATCCTAAACAACTCCCAAGCATCGTTATTTCAATCATCACCAACTCATTTCATATCTAATGCTAACACCTATGAAAATTACTCAAAATAAATCACAAATCCCTCACCTTGTTTGAAGTTTATGAATATATCTTTTCTTTCTCCCTCTGCCGTTGCTACTCTTTCCTCTTCTCCTTCTTTTCTTTCTTCTTCTTCACCCTTTCTTTTCTGCTAGGGTTGCTAATGGTTGCCCCCCTCTAGGCCTCCTTTCTCTAACTATTTATACCTAATCACTTTTACTGAAAAGCCCTTGATATGTGAAGTTAACTCATGACTTAACACTCGGGTAAAAAGGTAACATGTACCTATCTTTATCATGATTAATAATTTTATTTTATTTTATTCGAATTGCTTAAATATATTAGTACTTATTATTTACACTCTACTAATATCCTCATGTTATAAATAATTAATAACATGGTAAACAAATATTAACTTTTCCTCTATATTTTTTTATAAAAAAATAAATATATATACCTTATGCCATTTTTGGCGGGTTTTACATTTTTCATGCATTTGGATGTGAATGCCTCATCCTAAATACCAAGGATCAACTTGGAAAGTTTGATTCCAAGGTAGACAAAGGTATCTTTATTGGATATTCTGAAGTGTCTAAGGCATATAGAGTTTTCAACTCTAGAACCTCTGTTGTTGAGGAATTCATTCATGTAAAATTCAATGATAATCTAAAGACTGATAGGGAACTATCAGATCTAGAAGATGATCTTGCAGAACTTGACCTTATCCAGTAGAATAGTCAATAGCCAGACATATCAAAAACTGAATGTGTTGTGGAATCTGTCGGACAAGTGGAGCAGACGAGTCATCAGTCAAGTCAGCATCAGCATGATGATCTCGGAAGAGACTGGAAATTCAAAGCTCATCATCCTGAAGATCTTATCATTTGAAGTCCCTCTGAAGGTGTTAGAACCAGATCTGTCTTAAGAGAGTCAAACAATATGGCTTTTTTATCATAAATTGAACCAAAGCATATTGAGGAAGCTCTTGAAGATGAAAGTTGGATTCTTGCTATGCAAGAGGAACTTAATCAGTTCAAAAGGAATGATGTCTAGAAACTTGTCTCCAAACCAACAGACAAGTCTGTTATTGGAACAAGATGGGTTTTCAGAAACAAACTAGATGAAGATGGCAACGTCGTCAGAAATAAAGCAAGGTTAGTAGCTCAAGGCTACAACCAACAAGAAGGTATTGACTATACTGAGACTTTTGCATCTGTTGCTAGAATAGAAGCTATTCATATACTTATGTCATATGCTGCACAACATCAAATCACTTTATTTCAAATGGATGTAAAAAGTGCTTTTTTAAATGGAATAATTGAAGAAGTCTATGTTAAACAACCTCCTGGTTTTGAAGATAATGAAAAATCAGATCATGTTTTCAAACTTAAAAAGGCTTTATATGGTTTAAAGCAAGCGCCTACAGCATGGTATGATAGACTTAGTTCCTTTCTTATGAATAATGACTTTATAAAAGGAAAAATTGATACAACTTTATTTAAGAAAAGCTCAAAGGATAACTTCATAGTAGTTCAAATATATGTTGATGATATTATTTTTGGAGCTACTGATGAAAAATTGTGCAAAGAATTCTCTAAGTTGATGCAAGCAGAATTTGAAATGAGCATGATGGGAGAATTGAAGTTCTTCCTTGGACTGCAAATCAAGCAGACGAGTGATAGTATCTACATCCATCAACAAAAGTACATCAAGGAAATTCTAAAGAATTAAAAAATAAATAGCTCAAAGATCATGAAAACTCCCACGCAAACTAATGCTAATCTAAGCAAAGATGAGGAAGGTAAAAAGGTAGACCCAACTGTCTACAGAGGTATGATTGGATCTCTTATTTATTTGACATCTAGCAGGCCTGATATTCAGTTTAGTGTCTGTATGTATGCTAAGTTCCAATCTGATCCCAAAGAATCTTATCTTACGGCTGTTAAAAGAATCTTTAGATATTTGCTTGGAACTACTAATCTTTGTTTAATGTACTTGAGAACACAAGATTACAGATTAGTTGATTTTTGTGATGCTGACTTTGTTGGAGATAGAATTGAAAGGAAAAGCATCAATGGAGAATGTCACTTCATTGGAGCAAACTTAGTCTCCTGGTCAAGCAAAATACAGACGACTATTGCACTCTCAACTGCAGAAGCAGAATATGGCTCTGCTGCAAGTTGTTGCTCATAACTATTATGGGTAAAACATCGACTCGAAGATTACTCTATATTTAATCATAATATACCTGTCTGGTGTGATAATTCAAGTGCTATTTGCTTAACTAAGAATCTCATACAACATTCTAAGGCTAAGCACATAGAAATCAAATATCACTTCATAAGAGATTATGTTCAAAAAGGTATATTTGATGTTAAGTTTGTTAAAACTGAAAATCAATGGGCTGATATCTTTACAAAACCATTAGCTGAGGATATGTTTAAGTTTATAAGAGACAACTTGAATATACATTGATTTGCTGAAAAACCTGTCTGATGAGTGTTTACGTTACCCGTCTATGTTTAATCGTCTGACCTTATGAGTCATTCGTTCTTCTTTTAAAATTCTTTTTAAATGGTTATTATCTTTAATGCCGTTTTTTTCTCTGAGGCAAAATGTGTACAAGACTGTTTTTATTTTAAATCAAAACTGTTTTTTTTAAAACCTCCATCTTTTTGTTATTTTCATTTAAAATTAAAACCGTCTTTGGTCTTTAAAATGGGAAAACCTTTTTTTTCTTTTAAAAGGTATTTCGTTCTTATGTTTTCAAATCTCTTTCTCTTCGTTTTTAAAACCATCAAAGAGGATGCATCTGCTCAGGGGGAGCAGTTAAAGAAGCCTTTAGGCAAAACCAAAGGATAAACTTGCTTTTAACTCTTTTTGTGCTTTTTAATACTTATTTGTAATTTTCTTTTTTAAATTACCTGGTACACAGCCAATGATGGTTAAATACAATTACCTCCTTTGTTTCTCTTTTTTGATTATGACAAAAGGGGGAGAAAGTTAAATGAAAAATGTTTCAATGTTTTAAGCTGATATAAACAATTGTTTATCCGTCTGATATAGAAATATGATAAATAATATGTATCTTTTCTTTTCTCTCTGTCTATGTTTTATTGCTTTTGATAATGTCAAAAGGGGGAGAAAACACTAAGATAAAACTAAGATAAATAAAAAGATCAATGCTTTCAATGCTTAGCTGTCTGAGTATGTTGTAATAATGGAACAATGTTTAAATCTGTCTGATCATGTTACAATTGCCTGATACATATACATGACTGCTTTATGTGAATTTTCTTAAGTTCATTAAATCATTTAACATCTTTTATCATCATCAAAAAGGGGGAGATTGTTGAGTCTCCAAATGTCTGACGTGCATTTACCATAGTTTTGATCAGAGTAAAACAGTTATTCAATGATTTAATTGAACCCGTCTGTGGTATTTAACTCATCTACTTAGTGTGCAGATTAAAACATTAAGTGTCTATATGAACGATTCACTCGTCCGAACTAAGATAAAGTTCACTCGTCTGAACTAGCTAAGGTTCACTCGTCTGAACTAAGGAAAGTTCAATCCGTCTAATGAATTCTTCAACCGTCTGATCAAAGGAAGACTCACCCGTCTAAAAGATTATGCAACTGATGTCATCTTTTTGTTAAAGAGTCAACTCGTCTAATAAAGTTACTCACCTGTCCGGTGACTAACGTTAAAGAATACATTGGACGAAAGCTGTCTCGTCTCTGATAAGGAACTTCGACAAAGTGCTTTACCTAAACACAACTGCATTTTACACCAAAAGGGAAAGTCTTCCCTCTGCAGACAAAAAGCAAGTATACAGACCTGCTGAGACCAAAGGTGTATTAGAAGTCTTTATCACTCTGATGAAAGAGAACAAGCGAAGTCCCCTATGCTTTAATGGCTGATCAGAACGACTCTATTGAATTTAATGAAGATCTGCAAAAGGCCAAGTTTTCAAACATTGTGTCTAACTGCTTTAAAACCTTGAAGTCTATTTAATGAAGAAGGCTTTGAAGATTCAAGCAGAAAACGAGCAAAGCAATCAAAGGGCATTTACTCTGTGCATTTATATCTTCATTCTTTCATTATTTATTCTTCAATCATTTGAAGTTATTATGCAGTCTTTTAAAACTTCACATTTAATACACTCGTCTGAGTGCTTGTGAAAGACTTGCAAATTATAATTTACTTTGCAACTTCTCTTAAACAATACCCGTCTGAGCCTGGAGAGGCTAGGTGTACAAATAATACTCGTTTGAGCCTGAAGAGGCTAAGTGTGCAAACAATACTTGTCTGGAGTCAGAATAGGCTAGGTGTGAAAATAATATTTGTCTATTCTGTAACCTAAGTCAGTTATAGTGAGAAAACTTGGTGCTGCCAAGGACCGGACGTAGCCTCATTGTTAAGGGGTGAACCAGGATAAAACCTGCTGAGTGATCTTTCTCTTTCCCTTAACTCTTTAGGTTGATTATTTATCTTAACTATCATCTAACTAAATAGGTTTATAATTGTGTTTATCAAACCTATTTTCATCTTGCATGATTGTGTGTTTTCTGTGAAAATCTTCAGACGAGTTATTAGTCTGATTGACCTGTCTGAGTTTACTCGTCTGTGCCTTACCTATCTGTGCTTGCGAAAAAGTTTATAATTCCGCTTAAATTTGTCAAACACCATTCAACCCCCCTTCTAGTGTTTGTACCTGTCTATTTCAAGGTGATGAGACTGATTTGGAACACCCTGGTAGGTGTCTTAGCTCAACATTCCAGAGGCTATATATCTGCTTTAGAGGATGCAAAGATAGCTTCTTGAAGTGCAGATTCATAATTGGTTTAATGGTTGCTTCCTAAAGGGTTATTATGGAGGTCAGATACTAGCTGCCATTGGGAGAGACCCCAATGACTAGATGTCACCCATTGCTTTTACAGAGGTAGAAGGGGAGACAAAGGATTCATGGTCATGGTTCCTGGAGCTGCTCATTAATGACTTTGGTGGCCAGAGATTGTGTCTGACTTACATTTTCAAATCTGATCAATTGAAGGTACAGACTTTAAGTTGGTCCTCTTATTCTTAACTTACATTTAATTTGGTTCTGCAATTTAATGGTATTGTTTAATTGGTCATTTCAATATTTTTTATTACAAAAATTTGCCGCTGACTAGTGTTTTGTACTAGTGTTTTATTGTGACCTGCATAACTGTAAGGGTTTGCTGCCAACTATAGAGGAGTTGTTGCTTGGTGTGGACCAAAGATTTAGTGTGAGACACCTATTCAACAACTTTAGAAGAAGGTTGTTTGGGAAAAAATTGAAAGAGCTAATGTGGAGGACAGCAAAGGCCATATATCCACAGGCCTGGGAGAGTGAGACGAGGGAGCTGAGATCGGTGAATGAGAAGGTGTTCAAGCACCTAATATAAATTCCACCTAGGTATGTACTTACTCCCTGTTCTTTAACATTCTAAATTCAATTAATATTCATTGATATTGATATTCATTAATCATTTGGTCCTTCAATCCTAGGTTCTGGAGTAAGTCTAGGTTTACTGTTGGCCCAAAGTGTGGCATATTACTCAACAATATGAGTGAAGCTTTCAACAGTGTCATTGTTGGTGCTAGGGGCAAGCCAATAATGACAATGCTATAAGAGAAAAGAGTTTACTTCAAGGAGAGATGGACTACAAATAGACGAAAAATTACCTCATGTGAAGTAAGTATTCTGCCTAAGATAAAGAAGAAGCTTCAGAAGGAATCACAGTGCACTAATTGGACTGTCATTAATGCAAATAATGTATATACCGACATTCAATTTTTTTGAATTTCTTTAGGTGGTTCGGAGAGCATTTCTATGATGTGAGACATATAAACCTTCTTGGAAAAAAATTCGTTATCAACTTGTAGACCAAAGATTGCAATTGCAGGAAATGGATGTTGGCTAACATCCTTTGTTGTCATGCCATTTCCTCCATGGAATTCATGTACATAGATCTATAGTAGTGCATCCCTGCATATTTCCGGAATGAGACATATAAAGCTGTATATGCACCACTAATCTACCTAGCAAATGGAGAATATCTATGAGAAAGAACGGAGTTTACTGATGTTTAACCACCACTGATCAAGATAATGTCAGGAAGACCAATGAAGAGAAGGACCCGGGAACCGGGGGAGCTGGAGAAGGATGACACAAGGTTGAAGAGGACCAGTTTCCCTTCGAGATGCAGTAAAGGTACACCTACAGTTACAAACAAGGCTACTTTAAATACACATCCCTTCCATCTCTGGTTCCTAATGTCCGTAACAATGTCATAAATATAACATTCATCACAAACCGAATTGTGCCAGTAATTATGAAGAACTTCAACCATGTTTTGGTAGACTTCAATGAACTCTGAAGATTGACAATCTTTCTCCTTTGTCTCATTATGATTGCATCTCTATCATCAGCTATTTCATATGAAATCCATTGACAGAAATTGCAGCCAACCTCTTGTTCGTTCCACTATGCTTTCAACATATACAAAACAGACATTAGTTATAGACCCACACTTTACCTTGACACCAAAAGATGAACAATATATTACCTTGTAGTTCTTGCATCCCTAGAATTTCCTCCCAAGGTTTGCAGGAGCGAAAGCCATTCGCATAACCGCCATCTTCCTACATTGGCATATAAGAGACCATCTTGGAGTTCCACCACCCCGAGAAGAGCGCGAATCCATGGGTGCATTGTGATTCATAGACGAATTCGGACGACATGTACATAAGGAAGCTTGAAATTAAGACATCTTCAACCAACATGCAGGATAAATTTCGGATTTAAGGGCATAAATGAAACCCTAAATTTTCTCTTAAATTGGGAAGAAGAAAGACCCATAACCCCAACAGTCGAATCCAGCAAGGCTGGTGTGAAACTACCACATAACCAATGTTTTTGGCATATAGGACAAGGTTAACGACGTTAGTGAGAAAAGATATGGAAAAGACCAATGTTGTATAACATTTGACAAATAGTGGAATAGATGATCAACTTGAACATTTTAATAATAAAAAGACAAAGTTAAATAAATTAAAAAAATAAAGGATGAAAAGGGTAATTTAGTCATTAACAAATAAGGGTTTTGCTAACTAGTATCATAAGGACATTGGTTAAGGAATCAAAAAATAGAAACTTTGCATTGAGAGGGTATGTTTAGTTTGTTTCTAGTTTCCTGTTTTCATTTTCTATTTTTATAAATAATTACAACACAAATAATTATAAAATTGTCACATTATTTTCATTTTGTTTCTTATTTTCAAAAGTTTATATAGGAAATGCTGGAAACAACTTTTTGTTTGTTTTCATTGTTTCCTATACAAATCTTTGGAAATAAGAAACAGAATGAAAACAATATGACAATTTTATAATTGTTTGAGAAAATGAAAACAAAAACTAAAAATAAACCAAACAGACCCTTAAACTAAGAAAAAATTGAATACATTGAGCCTGTTTGGCAAGACACTTCAACGAGCTTATAGCGGATGAGAAAGTAGTCCCATTTGGTAAGCGTATCTGTTACGAGTTTATAGCATTTTTTCACGAGCTTATAGCATTTTTTTCAGACGCTACTTGAAGTAGCGTTTGAGCTTATAGTTTATAGCATTTCATTTTTCTTTCCACTTTTATCCTTATTATCTTCATTTAATTCTACCTTTATTCTCTTCTCTCTTTTTTATGTAAAATCATTAATGAAGATGTCCTTTTATATCATTTTATATTTTTCAGCTAGTTCAACTGTTAGTTTTATCAAACACTTTCATAGAAAATAAGCTAGCTTATTCGCTATCCACTATCTCATTCGTTATCCATTATAAGCTATCCAGTATCAACTAACTTATCTATTAATAGTTAATTTTATTAAAGAGGCTGATTATTTTTCAATACATAATTCCAATATTTGTTTCTTTAATCTATTCCTTTAACACCATGATTAGCATTTGGAGGTGAGCATTGCCACAAAAACATTCGCTCTGGATACTGGTGTGTGATTTCTGGGTTCTCCACGTATACGGATAAAACACCCCTCGTGCCACATCATTATTTCCTTCTTTCTTTCTTTCTTTCCGTGTCTGTTTGGGAACACGCAACTTCTTTCACTCTTTTGTCTCTCTTTCTGGACCCAAGCTCAATTTTCTCTCGTATTCTGCATCCACTACATGGCAGTTAAATTGCACAGCAACAACAACTTTCTACCGTTAAGGTGATCGATTTCTCTATTATTGTTAGTGTTTCAGGTTCCAATTCCATTTCATCTTGTTCGCTTAGTGAGTATACTAGCAGCTAGGTTTTCCAGATAGAATAAAGAGTAGACGTCTAAATTGATCTCGACAAAAATACATGGTGACAATTTGGTCTTTTTTGCTTCTGAGAAATGGAAAATATCAATTTGATTTTCGAGAATGTAAAATACGGGTCAAAATGATCCTAATAGAGACTAAAATGTCCCTAAAAATCAACCTAAAAAGATAAATTTGATCGGCATCTTATATTCTCGAGGACCAAATTAGTATTTTTTATTTCTTAGGGATCAAATTGTTATCATTAATTTTTGTCAAGGACCAATTTGGGCCTTTGTTCCAGAATAAATTACCTTTAATTTAGTAATATCTGAGGAAGGAATTAGAGTAGCAGAAATAATGTAATTGAAACATGTATTTTTTATCTAGCATTTACCTAAACTAATTAATAATTTGTAATGGCAATTTTGTCTCAATAACTGTGTTTATTTAATTATTTTCTTTTGGATTTCACTTTTCCCTATTTTAGTTTTTCGGTAATATATTCTTGTCTTTGCTGCGTGGAGATTTATGTTTTTCAATTTTGTTGTTGAGGCTCGGTAAAGAAAGATAAAGCTAACTTATAATGCATGATTTTCTTGCAAGTTCTTGAGGTAATGATGATATGAATATGTGTTATTGTTGAGTTTGAGAGGCCACAATTTTGTACTGCCATTTTGGTGATACAAGGATATATTGTTGGTTAATGGAGTAACTAGTTATTATTTTGAGGTCATGGTGTAATCCTTACTGACTTATAATATAGGTTAGTGTCAATCACCAACTCTGGCAAAAGTTTAAGCCGTAGGGTAAAGGCTCATGAATAGTTTTATATGTAGCAGTTTACAGTTACACCGTGTTAAGAGATATCATGGTTGAACTAGTGCTCTTTTCACATTTATTTCATTCCTTTGTGCTTTGTTGTTGCGTATAATTCTTTGTGTATGTGCGTTCTGTTTCTAATTGCATTTCATTTGGCAGCTCTTCGAATTGTCGGCTTTTGAATGGTTCCCCTTGTGCAGGCAGAAAAGTATCAGATTTGCATTGCCTACTGCTAAGTAAATGGGGTAGCTCAAGAAAAGGATGCCTCATACGACATGCTCTGTTATTGAATGGTGATCATGGTTTGGTGGGATGTAGGAAATACTATTTAACAATTTCTAAACCCAGAAGAAGGGCAAACCTTTTGCCATTTGCCTCTGCTGACGATGGTGTGACTGTCAATGGGAGTCCCCAAGCTAGCACCAGCACCGACCTTGAAAAATTGAGGGTGAAACTGAATAGTTCACTGGAAGATGAAGACTTCTATGATGGACTTGTCCAAGCTTTATACGATGCAGCCAGGGTTTTTGAGTTGGCAATTAAAGAGCATAAATCGTCCTCAGGAGCATCTTGGTTTTCAGCAGCCTGGCTTGGGGTAGACCAAAATCCATGGGTGAAGACCCTGTCATATCAGGTATTTTCAAGATTTTTTGTTAGATAGTATTATTTGGGTCATATCATGTGTAAAGTATGACATGTATTTGTGAATATGAAATTTTGATAGACAGCCTTTGCGATAGTGTGTTATCCTGTTGTCTAACTCGTGTGAGCTTAGATGCATGGTAGATGAATTGTAAAAGGAAGAAGTGTGACTATAGGTATTATTTTGCATGCCTTTATTAGTATTTTGACAAAAACATGCACTAACATATGGCAATGCACAAAGCACAGTTATGGTCATGTGAAGAAGCTTTCCACAGTTAGGCATGTACTTGGGGGCATAGATCTAAGAGTTAATAGGACATATTATCCTTCCATGTTTCCAGTCATAATCACTGAGCTATATCTAATGCCACTGTGTATCCGTGAGATCAGTAACACTGCCTTGTTTTTAATAACTTCAAACTGTCTGCTACATTTGTCAGAAGAAAATAAAGACAGTGCATCAATACGGCAAGAAACTAATTGTTGATCTTTGGCGTCGACTGTTAAAAACTAATTATTGAAAGGAGTTATTACAGAACTGCAGTTCTTTCCTCCCCCTAAGCCAATCTAGTAGTGACCGGACAGTATGACACTTCAAAGTCATTACCGCATAACTGCTGAAGGAATTATCAACCTTATTGGATTGGTTTTAGCTCATTGACTTATCTCTTTTCATGTTTGTACACGTTTGTAGTTAAGCAATGCTTTATCTTTTTTATCTAACAAATTGACCTCACGACTTCTTCTATTATCTTTGCTACAAAGAACTGTTACTATTCATTGGTCATATTTCACTTGAGCTCATCGTTTCCGAATTTTCCCATACTTTTATGAAGAACTGAGAAACTGGTTGCATTTTTTCTCAGGCTGCTGTGTTTTCCTTACTGCACGCTGCAAGTGAAATTTCATCCCGAAGTGATGGTAGAGACATAAACGTCAATGTCTTTGTTCAAAGGAGGTAGCTTGTTGCTTTGCTTTTTGGTTCAGTTTTATCTGTTTCTTTTGCATTAAACATGTCAGATTTAGTTCCCCGAAGGAAATAGAAATTGTTGTGTGAAATAGAAACTGTTTCTTTTTCACAAACAAAAACATGTCAGATTATTTATTAGAAGGAAACAGAAATTCTATGCTTGAACTTGTTGTGTGAAGAAGTGTTCTAATAGATGAACCTGAAAATTTTCATTACATAGTTCAGTGGTTTTATGTTTTATATCATTGAAGTGTGTTTTCTGCAGCTATTTGTTTTACATCTTAATGTCGATTTCTGTAGTTTAAGACATGTACTGTTTTGTTTTCGCGAATGGAACTGTTAAGAGTAAAGAGAGAAAAGCAAGACCTTCCCAATCAACATCTGAATATCCAACAATCTGAATGTGACCTTTATCTTCATAGATCCATAGGACTGTTAACAGGCTTTGCATTCAACAAACTTGTTTCCTCAAGAATGTTCATGGCATTCTTCCTTTGTGAAATTACTATACCATCCTTGGATTGTGCCACCTCTATTCGTAAGAAGTATCGAAGTTTGCCAAGACAGAGTGGTCTGCCTCACTCCATGTTGTGCCGAACTGCTAAACTTTAGTGCTAAATCGGCCAAACCAAGTTGTGGAGATTGTTTAAGGCCATGTAGATATTTGTGAAAATGACAAAGCAATCCAGAAACTCCCCCTTGAGCAACAAACCCTAGGGATTGCTCCATATAAACTTCTTCTACGAGATCACCATGGAGGAAGGTATTCTTGATGTCCATAAAGGGGTTAGTGGCGAATAACTGAAAAAGGCAAACAGAAGCCATCTTCGCCACTATAGACAAACTGACCCCATGATTGAAGCCAAAAATCTGGGTATACCCTTTAGCCATCCGACGAGCCTTGAGGCAATCAATCGTGTCATCAGGGCCAACCTTCATTGTATAAATCCACTGCCAACCTATAACATTGTGAAGAGAAGGGTTAGGATTAGATCGTATACCTTTGTAGTCAATAGCGGCGCTGTCGCGGAGCGGAACTGGGGCGCAATGAGATCGTGCATAGCGGGCGTCGTAGCCATGAATTGCGGCCAAATCGTGGCCGTCGTGGACGTGACGGTGAGAGCTTGGTGAAAACGTGACTGTTCTATGCAAAGAAGCTTCTTCTAGCGGCTGCTAACTTAGAAATAGGGTTTTTTTTAGGTTTCTGTTTCCTTCTCTTTTTTCCTTACCATTTTACCCTTTCTTTAACTAACCAAATATCTATTTTGCCCTCTCTTTATCTTTTCAAATGTCTTATTTACACAGTAAATTTTTATTTTACCCTTATTTTTACTGCCCTATTCCAACCAGACCTTCTTCTTCCTAACGTTCCTCTTGGTCCAACCAGACCTTCTTATTTTACTGCCACGTTCTTCTTTTTGTCACTTTCATCTTCTTCTTCTTGACACAAACCCACCTTCCCTTCTTTTCCTTCTTCCCCCCTTTCCTTCTTCTCCCCCTCTACAATAACGGTTATCCCGCTATAGCGTTTTTGGGGTCTGCCGCTCCGCGCCGCTATCTGGGATTGACTACATAGCTGTATACCTATTCTTAGAGCAATAGGAAGCTCAAGTTCAGGAGGTAGTGTTGGAGTTGGTACAAGAGTTGGTTTCGATGAAGAGTCCACGGTGTCCTTATCAGCGACAGGAGGAAGAAAAGTCTTTAAAGGTGGAGGCGACCGATGATGATATACCTGGAAGGGGCAAATAGTAGGGGTGGGTTCCTCAACATAGGGGGTCTGAGGTGAATTTAACTTGATTGAGATAGGCAGAAGAGGAAGAAGAAAGGAGGTAAGGCCACATAGATGGACTCGAGAATTGAGGAGGGAGACCCAAGGATGGAACAAACTCGGAAAAAGGTAAGGTTGATTGACACTAGGTAATGTTCAGGGGGAGAAACAACGATAACTCTTTGTGACTGAGTATAACCAAGAAGGACATTCTAAAGGGATGGAGTCGACGATTTATCAAAACTAGGAGTGAGGTTGTGGACAAAATCGGTAGACCCAAATACACGAGGTTGCAGGGAATGCAGAGGTTGATGGGGGAAACACCACAATGAGGTACCTTGTTATTAGGACAAGTGAAGGCATGCGGTTAATCAGACAGCAAAAAATAAGAATAACATCATCATAGAAAGGAACATGTTCATGAAGTAAGAGTGTCAAAGTTGTTTCAATAAGGTATTTGTTTTTGCATTTCGCAACCCTATTTTTGTTGAGGGGTATGAGCATAAGATGTACTCAACTACAAACTCTATCGAGAAATGGACCGCGAGTATATTTACCAAGTTGACCCGACTCAAAATTTAAACTAGACAACTTGAATAGGCTCAACACCAATATGTGTTGCTTGGCAAGGCTAGGATGACCTAATTAAGCATAGATGGTGACGGAGGAATCTGTGATGGAGAAATCACGAGAAGTGTTTGAATAGGCTCAACACCAATATCTGTTGCTTGGCAAGGCTAGGACGACCTAATTAAGCATAGATGGTGACGGAGGAATCCATGACAGAGAAATCACGAGAAGTGTTGGAGAGCTGGTAGAGGCCATTGGACTCATATCCGGTGCCAATCATTCGTCTCGAACTCCAATCTTACAAAACGACAATCTATATTGAAAGAAATCATACAATCAAGAGAAGGAGTCAAACAACTAATTGAAAGTAAATTAAAGGGAGAAAAAGGGACATAAAGCACTAAGTCAACTGTGAGAGGGAGGGGGGGAATGAGCAATGCCAACCCCTTGGGATTTTTTTAGAACTATTAGCTTAGGTGATTTTAGGCAAATAACCAGATGTAGAATGCGTGGAGAAAATGGTTTTATTACCAGAGGCATGATTAGGCATTCTTGTGTGATAGGCATTCTGGTGTTCTAGTTCATTAGTCCCAGTATGTTTATGTACATAGGCTGTCCTTCGTTTTGTCTTATTTGTATACGGGTTGGAGTACCCCTTTGTACTCCCTTTATTATATTTTATACTTTGTTTTATCAAAAAAAAAAAAAAAAAACCAGAGGCGTGATTAGTTGCACCATAATCAAGGAACCTAGGACCCAAAGATGGTGACTAAGAGAGACAAGCAAAGGAATTACTTGTATCAGCAACATAGGTAATGGAACTAGAGCTCTGGCATTGCTCAAAACACTTTACAAAATCTGCATAGGCGGCTAGAGATGTTGGTTTGTCTGACGACTCAAATGTCTCTGAAGCAACAACTTGTGCAACATTGGCTATGCGAGGAGGGTAGTAAATTAGAGTTCAACACCTATCAATGGTATGGTGCAAATAGTGGTAGTGATCACACTTAGGATGAGGTTTACTCAAGTTACCACCTTGGGAACAACTACAACTATTACTCTGGTACACAAGTGCAGAGGTATCAATCGGAGTAGGTGCCATAACCAAATCAGAGGATTGTTTGGCCAGGAACTAGAGCAAGGTGGACCAAGTCGTGGCTAGAGTAGGGACGGTGGGTGAGCCCAAATTTGGTCACGATTGGTAGAGTATTCTGGAGGCAAACCATATGCATATAGGGCTAGCAACATATAAAAGGTATTGCATTGTTCAAGTTCCTGCACCGGTGTCTCTGCTGGTGGCAACAATTCATTGAAATCAAGTGGAGCGTCGTGAACCATCCCCAAATAGGAAGGCATAAGATTGTCGAACTTTCGAGAGTCAATGACACTTATGAGGATATTACAAATCCCATAAAGATGTTGAGTATCATTAGTATAAAGGACGTTGGATTGTGCCCAAACTGATTTGCAGGTGATGTGAGCACAAAAGATTTGCTCCAGGGAGGGATGAACGGTGGACTTTATAACATTGCACAATTGGGTATCAATCTTAGTCCATTGGGATAGTTCGTTCTAGGGCATCGTTTCAACCTTTTGAGTGAGGTGGTCTGCGTAATCTTGCTTGTTGAGCCACAATTTGATATCGTAAGGCAAATTATTATAGTTGCTTCCATTCAATTTGTCAGTGGAGAGAGGGGCATTAGCATACCTGGTGATAACAGGGCTCATCCTTTGAGGTGTCTTTCGAGCCATTTGTGGAGCAATAACTAACCGTGAGTTAAAATACAAAGGGTAAAAAGTGAAACCACAAGGCACTTGAAAGGCTCTAGTGAGTGTATGAGGCAGCATAGAGAGTGGTTGAATGAGGTGAGTTCAGAACTTCAGATCTGGGTAGAGGGGAGGAGGGCGAGTATTGCACTAGAAACGATGGCCGGAGATGGTGGTGGATGTGCTGTTAGGTGCTGGTGGAAGAGACCTGATTGAAGCAGGGGGCATGAGAGATGCGCATTAGGGTGCGTCGATCAGCTTTCTGGGCGAAACCTTCGAGTTTGGGCCGCATGGATAGGTGCGAGGTGGCCAATGGGGTGGTAAGTCGAAGATGCTGCCATAAAACGTTGATAGGGGCGACGTACTGCAGCTGAGATGGAAAGAAGCTGCGTCAAAGGCAGCTTGGCAAGGGAGAAAGGCCGAAAAACTAGAGTGTAAATACGATTTGCCAGAAATAATTTCACCGCAAAGCAGTGGGCTCATCGGGCACTCATGGTTATAGGGTTTCCTCTCTTTAGGCTCTAGGTACCATGTTAAGAGTAAAGAGAGAGAAAAAGAGACATATGATGAATCCATGTGTCTGAATTACACAGTGGAGGCTTGTTTATATAGATTTAATGTAATAAATACAAAGATTACCATGAGCCTAATTACAATAATTATATAATTTGGTTAGCCTGTACAATGTGGTGGAAATGATATGCACTTAATGTAGTGTTGGAATAATCGGATCCTATGCAATAGTTTAATGCTTCTTGTAAATGCAAGTTGTATTTATTCCTTCATGAATATGAATATCAACATGCTAAGTGCAAATCACTCAAGCAATTCACAACACTTGTGTTCTCTCTTTTACCTTTCCTACCTAAAATCCTCCAATTCAACACAATCTAGATACTATTTACATAGTTTTCGACCAGAACCATCTGGTTTGAATTTATAGACTCGGGTGTTTAAGGTAGTTACTTGTGCTGTAACTTTTTTTTTTGGATAGAAACTTGTGCTTTAACTTTCATACGGAAGTTTTATATTAAACAGATGAATTATGAGTATCATTTCAATTTTCTATCCATACGCAAATGATTGTGTACTTTTAAATTTTTTTTGATTGGGTTCCAATCTTTGATTCACTGTTATTGCTGTGTTTCATGGTTATATTTTATTTCCATCGTTGTTTGTTTAGTTTTAATATTCTATACTAACTTATCTGTAGTTGCTTTGGGCATAAAACTTGTTGAAATGTTGCATTGATACAGTTTGCTAAGGCTATCTGCTCCCCTGGAAAGTTTAATTAGAGAAAAACTATCAGCCAAACAGCCTGAAGCATATGAATGGTTTTGGTCCAAGCAAGTTCCAGCTGTAGGGACATCCTTTGTTAATAAGTTTGAAGGGGAGGGACGCTTTACTGCTGCCGTTGCTTTGTATGTTCACTCGTAACATTTCTGTATATTGATATGTTATCTTTTATTTTTATAGATAATGCCTAAGTGATCTTTTGACTGATTTCCCAGGTCTGGAAAAAATATGGGTTCAACTAGTGCAAGTGACTTATCACTTCTCCTGCTTGCCCTAACATGCATTGCTGCAATTACTAAACTTGGACCAGCAAAAGTTTCTTGTTCACAATTCTTTTCGATGATCACAGAGATAAATGGCAGTTTGATGGACATGCTGGTTGGTTTAATTCCTGTAAGCCAAGCCTATAATTCAATAAAGGATATTGGTCTGCGCAGAGAATTTCTTGTTCATTTTGGTCCCCGAGCTGCAGCTTGTAGGGCAAAAGTTGAGTGGGATTCAGAAGAGGTTGTTTTCTGGGTAAATCTTGCTCAGAGGCGGCTGCAGCAAGCTGTAAATAAGGAGAAAATATGGTCAAGATTGACAACATCTGAAAGTATTGAGGTTAGTTACTTGCAGTTTTGAAGACAACTTGGTTTTGACCCTTCTAGATGGAGGATGTTGGATTGCATGTCTAGAATTCATTTTCGGTTGAAAATACTACACTTACAGCTAAGCTATCATATTGGGACCTATACTGTGCTCGAAATGCACTTTTTTGAAAATTCTTATTGATCAATGTGGTTATGTTTTTCTGTTTGTGATTTTAGTTTACTTATATTGAGATACGCAATTCATGACATTCTTATTCCTGAAATTTGTTTTGTTGGGCTGGCTTTGAAACAGAAAAGTATTTCATAATCTCTGAAGTAATTTTTCAGTGAAAGAATATACTTAAGAATTGAGCTAAGTTTATTTTCTGTTAAAAAGTTACAAGAGAAAGAGCTTTTATGTAAAAAGAATAATGAAATGAGTTGAGTTGAATCGAGTATAGTAGAGATCCTTTTCCATTCATGTATGTGCTTTGTTGTAACGGAAAGCTTCAATTGAAAGTTAGCATAGTGCAGGTTTTGGAGAAGGATTTGGCTGTATTTGGGTTCTTTATTGCTTTAGGCAGAAGTACGCGGTCCTTTCTTTTGGCAAATGGTTTTGATACTTTAGATGAACCAATTGAAGATTTCATCAGGTACAACTTCTGTTATATGTTACTCCTTTTCTTAGAATATTAGGTTTCTTATTGTTTTAGCTTTTTAGGAGTCTTGTTATGTTGGTAGATTCTGGGCTGGGCATGTTTTAATTGTACTACACTAGTGCTTGACCTAGATAATTAGTATATAGCTGTACTATTAGGTTAGTTACTTTACTCACATCGTGTCATCAAACTAGCGATTTTTCAGAGTATCTCTTCTTTCCTTTTCCATATGTTGAGATCCCACATCAACTAGAGATACGACCGAAGTAGTCCTAAGGCTTGCGCAATCCTCACCTCTTGAGTTAGCATTTGAGGTTGAGTCAGGCCTAAAGTCCAAATTCTAAGACCATCAAATTTCTGTAATTTCAACAGCTTTCTCAGTAACCTTATTTTTGCTTTCTATGAACTTTTGTTCATTTGTTCATTTATATAAATATTTGTTAACAGGTATCTTATTGGAGGCAGCGTTTTATACTACCCTCAACTCTCATCCATTAGTTCGTATCAATTGTATGTGGAGGTTAGTATTTATTGTCATTGCATCTGACAGATATGCTTCATTACTAAGTTATTTTAACTGGTAAAAGCCCTTAACTGCATAGGTAGTTTGTGAAGAGCTGGATTGGCTTCCTTTTTATCCGGGAATTACAAGTCTTACAAAACAGTTACACATGCATAGAAGTAAACAAGAAGGTCGTCCAAATGCTGAAGCAGTGTCCCAAGCATTTGATGTTTGCTCTCATTGGATCCAGAGCTTTATTAAATACAGTACATGGTTGGAGAGCCCCTCAAATGTGAAAGCAGCTGAATTTCTGTCAAGAGGGTAACTGGACCTGTGTTTATATATTGTTTAACAAAATATTACCACCTCGTTTTAGAAATTCTTTTATGAATCTTCTTTTATTTTAGGCACAAGAAGCTGATGGAGTGCAGGGAAGAACTTGGGATGATAAAGTAAGCTACGAGGCAAAGTCTGCATTTACAGTGTTTTTTGCATTCAAATAGGTGCATGTGCATATTCATTGACACTAAAATCAGGCATTGAAACTATACATTTTTGGGGTAAAATAGAGATCATGACATCATGGGATAGATGAAATCTAACAATTGAAAGAGACTGGTGTAGTAACTGCAAGTTGTAGTTGCATATGCTTCTCTCACAGTCGTGCTTCAAAGTACAAAAAGTTGGATGGGTTGTCACATGTGCTTGGCTGGCTTTGAAGACTAGACATGTGGGCATTTCTACGACTTTAATTTGGCTTTCACAATAGACATTTCTTTTCTTCGATATGAAATTTGTTTTCACTGAATAATCAAAATCACGTAAAAGAAAGTGAATATGGCATGTTAATACCCTTCAAACAAGTGACTAAATGCACGGGGAATGCAAAATTATAAGACCAATAGTTGAATGTAGAGGCTAGGACAACAACCTTGAAGACAGCACTGATTATTAAATTTGCATAATTCTTATGTCCTCTGAGGCAATGAAATTACTCCTTTTACTTAAGTGTTCAGTGCGTTATGTCTGAATATGCACCTCTGAGCCACACATCTGTGGGATACAAATGTATCTTGTCAAAGTCCAAGACAACCCTTTAGGAGATGAGCTCAGAGGTTGATCAAGGCAGTGTTACCTTTTTACGTCTAATATGATGACTCTTTGCTTTCATATATCATTATCCTGTCAGTAAAATTTGGTCGGCAAATATCCACTGAGAAGAACATTCGTATCTAATGGATATGGGGTCAATGATCATACTACAGTACAAGAGCATCCTTTTTATAATGAGTTATTCTTGTTCCGAAATTTGTGTCACTTCATATGGTAAGATGTAATGCAGGGATAAGACATTGGAGGGTGATAATGCAAAAACCGTTAACAGACATAGATCTACAATTCAGTCAGCTTCAAAAGAGTCAGTTTCTTTTGATGAGGTTTGATTCTCACTTTCAAATTTTGAATTTGATCCAAAAATGCTGCTTCCAAGTTTGTTAAATTAGTACTTTACTAGGATTAGTGTCAAGCCTATAAGCATAGGGTTTAAATATTAATATGATTTTTTGATTAAATATTATAGGGCTTCATTTGGTGCATTAGATAGGATAGTATAACTTCATTTGGCATCTTGGATTAAATTGGGCACGATAGGGTAAGCTATCTTCCCATCCTTTTCTATTTTCTATATATTTATTAGATAGTATAAGCTTATCCAGATGGTTTTTTAAATCCTATATTTGTTGTATAACTCCATGCTGCCTGGGAATGAGGCAAGGCTGGATAGGATAAGAAGCTAAACATCATTCCCACTTTATCCCCACTACACCATCGGCATCAACCCTACCTCTACCTATCGACTGTCACCACCATTACCATCGTCTTTTCTTTTTACTACCTTGCCACACCTTCACCACCAAATCAACACTGGCCCCACCATTACTTGGTTAGCACAGCACCTTACCCCCTTCTCAGCCCCCTCACATGACCAACAGCAGGGTTGCCACCATCACCTGATCGACATTATTGTTATTACACCTGACCACCATTTCTGCCGCCTCCATCATAAGTGTTTAACTATTCTTACATTTGTTTATAGTAGATGTTTATATTTCAAAAGAATGATATTTGTCTAAGTAAATATTTGTCTATACTATCAAGTGTTTATTCATTTGTGCACCAAAAAATTGATAACTATAGTACAAACGTTTAATAGCATCTTATCCAATTTTGCCTTATCCTATCGCATCTGATGCACCAAAATAAAGGCGCATAAGATAAAAAAAATTGATAAACTCTTATACTATCCATTGCTTGGTGAACAATTGTATAAAAGGTTGATAGCACAAATAAATATTTACTTAAGACATTTTCCCTTCTTCCTAAATTGAAACCCAAAGCGTTAGCAGTAGGAAAGGTGGAGGCAGTAGTGGCAATGGCAGTGGTGACAATGACAATGGGGTGGTGACAGTGGTGAAGCGATGATGGTGGTTATGGAGGTGGACTGGTGGCAGGCAGTGGTAGTGGCGTGGTGGTGACAGTGGTAGCAACGACATTGTGGTGGTAAAGATGCTGGGTTGCTGGTGGTGGTGGGGTTGGGAATAATGTTTTATCACATCCTATCCAGCTAATCCACCCAAATCGGCTAGATAGTAATATAGGAAATGTAGGTGAAAATTATCATTTGGATAAGCTCATATTATCTATAGAAATGAGAGATATGCAATAGCTTGAGTGGAATGACACTCAGCTTCGTGTATACACACACACACAATGCATCATGCAATTTACAAGGCTAAGGAAGTAGGATATATTTCGTAGATACTAATTCCTATGAATCTAGATACATTTAACATGTGACACATGAGCTACATGAATTGCATTGGTTATTCTAACGCTCCCCGTCAAGCCGGCATACATATCATATGTACCGAGCTTGTTGCCAATAAAATCAACCCGAGGCCCTCTTAAGGGTTTAGTGAATTTATCTGCCAATTGTTGGTTAGAGTTGACAAAAGATGTAGTGATCTCGCCTGAAAGAACCTTTTCTCTGATAAAATGACAACCAATTTCTATATGTTTGGTCCTTTCATGAAAGATTGGGTTAGAGCTTAGAGGCAATATGTAGAGCAGCTTGGTTGTCACCAATTAATTTCATTTCCTTGACATCTCCCAATATGCTGCGGCCATAGTGCGATACTCAGTTTCTGCACTAGATCTTGCAACTATGCTTTGCGTCTTACTCCTCCATGAAATTAGGTTGCCTCCAACAAACACCCAATACTCGGATGTTGATCTTCTATCTGAAGGCAGGTCTGCCCAATCAGCACCAGAATAGCCAACGACTTGAGTATTACCTTTGTTTTCAGAGAGTAACCCCTTTCCCTGTGTATTCTTGATTTATCTCAGAATACGGACCACGGCATCCCTATGGTTGTCACAAGGGGCACCCCAATGTGTGTACACAAAAAAAACAGCGTTTTCATAGGGTTGTCCTTGACGGATATTTAGAGAGATTGGAGAGCTCCTCTGTGTTGATATATTTTTTCCTTTGTTTAATGTGTTTTGTTCTCTCTGTTTTGTTATTGCTGGATGATGTTATCCTGTTTTTCTCTTATCTGTCATTGCAAGAGTGGAATTTGTGTATTTGGTTCAGTTTTCATTGGTATAAAATTAGGGTAAAGATGGATTTAGATTTTCTGATTTGATCTTTATCAAGGGACCTGAAGGAATCATGAAAAGTTCAACACAAAGTAATGATATAAAAGTCAGAATACTTGTAAAAGATTATTGATTTAGGAATAAATCGCCGGAGTTATTGAATGTTGAGATGCTAATATATGTTTGAATATATAAAACTATTCATGTGCTTTTATCTAACAGCGTAAGCTTTTGGGAGAGATGGTTCATGACATGGTATCAAATCTTCTATAACCAAGTGGTCTAGAGTTCACATATGTGCAATATCAACTGTTAATGTTCTAATCTCTGTGTTTGCCGGTTTGACCTAATCTGTGGTGTACATTGCCATATATATATATAGGGGGCGACTCAAGTGAGAGGAGTGTGTTATTGTGAGAGGAACAAATATGGACCTTTAAACCTTACATGGATGGTCAGGATTAGAAGCTAGTTGGTGGTCATATCATCACTTAAAAAAGTCACATGACTTTATGTTTTAATCTTGACCATTCATGTTTGATCCAAAGGTTCAGATTTACTCCTCTCATCTCTCACAATAACACACTTCTCTCACTTGAGTCGTCCCCTATATATAAAATAAGCTGACAGCATCTGTCAGACATTATTCCATATCTGCAATATCAACTGTTAATGTTCCAATATATCTGTTTGCTAGTCTGCCCTAATCTGTTGTCTGCATTGCCATATCAAAATTGTATGGCTGCTTTCGTCCTTTCTGTTTCATTGTTGTATAAATTGCATAATCTTCATAGCTAAACATATCAATATTCTTACTTTGTACTGCTTTAGACAGATCCCAAACCTTTTGTAATATATGATATTGTTGTTTATGCCTTCTCTTTGGCATTTAATTTTAGGCATTGAAAAGTGTTGAGGAAGCTGTGCTAAGACTCGAAAAGTTGCTTCAAGAGTTGCATGTATCCAGCTCTAGTTCTGGAAAAGAGAATTTGAAAGCAGCCTGTTCCGACCTGGAAAAAATACGAAAACTTAGGAAAGAAGCTGAATTCTTGGAGGCATCTTTTAGAGCAAAAGCCGATTCTCTGCAACAGGTACGCCTTCATCTCCCCCATCCATTTATCAATTCCTTGGAACAACACATCATGGTTAATGAGTAAAGAGAGGAAAAAGAGACATATGATGAAATCTGTGTCTAAATTACACAGAAGAGGCTGAAAGCCTGAAATATAGAGTTAATGTAATAAATACAAAGATTACAGTTAGTCAAATTACTGTAATAACACGATTTGGTTAGCCTATACAATGAAGCTAGAAACAATGTACATAGCTTTTAATTGTCCTCCTCAACCTGGAGCATATAGGTCATATTCACCAAGTTTGTTCCAGATATATCTTATCCAAGCACCTCTCAAAAACTTAGTGAAAACATCTATCAATCAATGATTTGAATGACAGAACTAGTGTGATGTCTCCAGATAGGATCTTCTCTATTAAAGTAAGAATCTATCTCAATATTTTTGGTTATCTCATGAAACACTGGATTAGAAGCGATATTCAGTGTAGCTTGATTATCACAAATGAGTGTTAATTGCACAATCTCCAAAATTGAAGCTCTTTTAAGTAGCTGTTTTAACCAAATGAGTTTGCAAGTGGCCAAGGCCATGGTTGATTATCCCCGATGAATACACAATACCCAGAGATGGATATTTTATCGATAGGAAAACTTGCTCAATCTATCTAAGAATCGAGTGTGAATTTATCTTCATAGGCCGGGCCTTTTCTTGGAGCTTCTTTAATATACTTCATGATACAAATCACTGCATTCCAATGTCTTTTGCAAGGTGAATTGAGAAACTGACTTTCAACCCTAACTGCAAAGAGATGTCTGGACGACTAACTATGAGGTCGTTTAGTTTCCCAATTAATCTTTTGTATCTTCTTGGATATGAAAGTGGCTCCCTATGATTTGGTAAAAGTTTAGTATTCATCCGACTTGTTTCCTCAAAAATGTACATGGCATACTTCTTTTATGAAATTAATATACCATGCTTGGACTGTGCCACCACTATTCCCAAGAAGTTTGCCAAGATCTTTGTTCTGATGGTGGTAACAAAGATGTTTTACCTGAATTATGCCGTGGTGATCATTGCAAGTTATAACATTGTCGTCAACATATAGAATCAAATAAATACATCCTTGAGGTGAATGGCAGATAAAGTGTTCAGCCCCACTCCACGTTGTACCAAATTGCTGAACTACAGTGTTGATTCGGCCAAACCATGCCCTATGAGAATGTTGAAGACCATATAGAGAATTGTGAAGACGACTGTTAGAGTGAGTGTTAGCTGTTAGCTTGTTAGCTTGTGTGCACAATAGTGCTATGGGCACACATGCAGCTGATCAGCTCCAAAGCTGACTCAGCAAGGTTAGTTAGGTTAGTTAAGCCTCTAACCATATAGCTTCTCTTGTACTCTTGTGCAGGCTACTATATATAGACTCTTCTATAAATATTGGTCAATCAATAAACTTAGAACATTCTTCTCTCAAATTCTTTCTTCTCTCTCTCTCAAATTCTATTATGGTATCCAGAGCTTGAGATCTCAAGCCATGACTTCCGTCAATCTCAATGGTGGAATGCCACCGCCGCCACTGCCTCCGCCTCTAGCGATGATACCGAATCTCTCCTCAGTAGTCACTAACAAGCTCACCGATCGAAATTTTCTGCACTGGAAGCAGATAGTTGAAGCCGTTCTTCGTGCCAATCGTCTAGAGAGGTATGTTGTGTGTCCGCGAATTCCACCGAAATTTCTATCCGAACAAGATCGTCTCAATGAAGTAATCAATCCAAATTTTCTTACGTGGGAAGCGCAAGATCAACACCTCTTCATATGGATGTTGAATTCGATTTCGGACACAATTCATACGCATGTTGTTGGTTGCTCACACTCATGGCAACTATGGGATGAGTTGCACAATCATTTCAATTCGCAAACGAAAATGCATAGCACTCAGCTCAGATCTGAGCTTCGGCACATGACAAAAGGTGATCGCACTATTTTTGAATATCTCCTTCGCATCAAAGCAATCGTGGATGCTTTGATTTCGATTGGTAATCCAGTTTCGTTTCAAGAACACCTGGATGCTATTCTTGAAGGTCTACCAGAGGAGTATCATCTCCTATTTCCAACAATTGAGAGTCGCATAGAACCATACTCGATTGCAGAGATTGAGGCGTTGTTGTTGTTGCGTGAATCTTATCTCGAAAGATCTACTCCCAAGGTGAATTCAGATGCCTTCTCTGTCAACATCGCGCACTCTAATTCTCAGCATCAGAATCCGAATCAGGTGACCTTTCCTCTAACTCAGACTCAGTCTCAAAGCAATTTTCAACAATCTTCTTGTCCGTCGGCTAATTCCCACTTTGACTCTGGCTTTCAAGGTGGTCGTGGTGGTTATCACGGCCGTAGCAGAGGCCGCTCTGGTCCATGCCTCTACCGTCAAATATGTGGTAAAGGTGGACATGAGGCGTTGAATTGTTGGTATCGGTTCGATCAGGCCTATACAACCACTGATAAACTGGCAGAGGTTAGGGATCTAGTTATTCGAGTAATGCTCGGCACTATGGCTATTCACTCAAGGCAGAAGAGGACATGGACATGGCTCCAACTTTGCTCCATTTCAAGCCACTCCTAATCATTCACAGCAAGCTCCTCCTCCTCAGCTAGCCGCTCCTCTCCCTGCACCACCATCACTTCTACAACTCCCATGGCATCCTCAAAACAGTGATGGTGGCAATCAATCCTCTGCTTCTGGACTTATGGCCACGGTGGCTTCTAACTCCGGCACTGATTCGAACAGTGTGTGGTACCCTGACAGTGGAGCCACGCATCATGTTAATTCTAACTTGGCCAATCTCACTTCGCAACCTGAAACCACTGGACAGTACCATGGTCCTGTCCTCTACAACACAACTCCTGACTATTCCTTCCTTAAAGTCTTTGGGTTTTCTTGCTGCCCCTGCCTAAGGCCATACAACAAAAATAAGCTTGACTTTAGGTCTTGTGAGTGCGCTCAGCATCTCACAAAGGTTACAAGTGTCTATCCAAAGAAGGACGACTATACATTTCTAAAGATGTTCAGTGTAATGAGACTAAGTTTCCCTTTGCTAACAACACACAAGATACACAACATCCTAGTGCTTCACAGCAGCTTCCTGAGCATTGTCCTCCTCCCATCCTTCTCACAATTGTTCAGCAGTCCACTCCTTTGTCTACTCCTCCTTCTCCTACTATACCTAACACTGCCTCCCTCTCCTTCCCCAGAATCCTCCCCTGTCCTTTCTCTTCACTCGGGTTTAACTCCCTTATACCCTTCTCCCACCTCTGTGCCCTCAACTTCCCCTGTTTCTTCATCCTCTCCTCTGCCTAGCCCTGACAGTCCTCCCAATCCTCTCCCTGTTAATCAACATCCGATGGTCACACGATCAAAGAACCACCTGCTACACAACCCCACTTCCACCATTCTATTAACACAAGTAGAACCTACCTTTCCTAAGCAGGCCCTGACAGTGCCTCAGTGGAAACAGGCCATGCAGAGTGAGTTTGATGCCTTGATCAGGAATGGCACATGGACTTTAGTTGATTTGCCACTACACAGACAAGCGATTGGGTGCAAGTGGGTGTTCCGGATCAAAGAAAGCCCCGATGGCTCAATTAATAAGTACAAGACTCATCTTGTTGCAAAGGGTTTTCATCAAAAATTGGGGTATGACTACACTGAAACTTTCAGCCTCGTTGTGAAGCCTGTCACGATCAGAATCATGCTTACTCTTGCCATCACCCACAGCTGGCCAATTCAGCAACTTGATGTAAATAATGCCTTCCTTAATGGTCTCCTTGAAGAGGAAGTCTACATGGACCGGCCTTATGGCTTCATCAGTGGTCAGCCATCTCAAGTGTGCAAGCTCAACAAAGCTATATATGGGTTGAAACAGGCTCCCTGCGCCTGGTTTGAGAGATTAACCGAGGCTCTAGTTAGCTTTGGGTTCAAGGCTAGTAAGTGTGACTTCTCTCTCTTCATTCACTCGAGGACAGGCCATTGCACCTATGTTTTGGTGTATGTGGATGACATAATTGTCACTGGTTCATCGGCCCAAAGGGGTGATGAGCTCATTTCCAAACTGAATTCAGAGTTTTCTCTCAAGCAACTGGGTGATTTGGACTACTTTCTAGGCATTGAGATAAAGAAGCTACCAAATGGCTCCCTCATACTGTCACAAGCCAAGTATCTCAAGGATCTCCTTTCAAAAGCAAATATGATTGATGCCAAAGGGATCCCTACCCCTATGGTCAGCAACTGCAAGCTGACAAAGTATGGAGCTAACTATATGATTGATCCTACTCTCTATAGGTCAGTGGTTGGGGCCTTGCAATATGCAACCATCACCAGACCTGAAATTTGTTACAATGTGATTAAGGTTTGCCAATTTCTCAGTGAGCCACTTAAGGAACACTGGAAAGCTGTAAAAAGGATTCTTAGGTACCTCAAGGGCACCATTTCCCATGGTTTATTGCTCAGACCAGCCTCACATGGGCAGCCCTTCACGCTGCAAGCCTTCAGTGATGTAGATTGGGGGGCTGACCTCGATGACAGGAGGTCCATGTTAGGAGGTCCATGTCAGGTTCCTGTGTTTACTTTGGACTCAATCTAGTCTCTTGGTGGTCAAGGAAGCAAACCTTAGTTGCTAGGTCTAGCACAGAAGCAGAGTACAAATATCTAGCTACCACCACTTCAGAGGTAATGTGGGTTCAGTCCCTGCTGACAGAGTTGCAAGTTCACACCCGGTAACCAGTCGTCTACTGTGACAATCTGTCAACAATCTCTCTCTCACACAACCCAGTTCTTCACTCAAGGACAAAGTACATGGAACTAGATTTGTTTTTTATTAGAGAGAAAGTCATAAACAAGACCCTTGTTGTTTGTCACATCTTGGGTGTAGACCAAGTTGCAGATGTCCTCACCAAGCCACTCACCCAAACAAGGTTCGAAGCTCTTAGATAGAATCTTGGAGTCACAGAAAATGCATCCTTTGTAAACCCTCCTTGATGTTATGAGGGGGTGTAATAGAGTGCTCACAGGTCACAGGTCGTGTAAACCATCCTCAGTTTATAAGGGGTTGTGTTAGAGTGAGTGTTAGCTGTTAGCTTGTTAGCTTGTGTGCACAATAGTGCTGTGGGCACACATGCAGCTGATCAGCTCCAAAGCTGACTCAGCAAGGTTAGTTAGGTTAATTAGCCTCTAACCGCATAGCTTCTTTTGTACTCTTGTGCAGGCTACTATATATAGCCTCTTCTATAAATATTGGTCAATCAATAAACTCAGAACATTCTTCTCTCAAATTCTCTCTTCTCTCTCTCTCTCTCTCTCTCTCTCTCTCTCTCTCAAGTTCTATTAACGACAAACTAGTCCAATGACTCCACTAAGTAACATACCCTAGGATTTGCTCCATAAAAACTTCTTCATCGAGCACCATGGAGGAAAGCATTCTTGATGTCCAAATGATGAACGAGCTCGTGGCAAAAAAATAAAGGCAAACAGAAGCCATCTTCGCGACCAGCGAGAAAGTGTCACCATAATCCAAGCCAAAAATCTGGTTATACTCTTTTGTCGGCAAATGAGCCTTGAGGTGAACAATCTTGCTATCAGGGCCAATTGTGACCCCCCCCACCCCCCCACACGCGCACATGCACACACCTTAATAGCCTTAAGCACACTCAACCTTGACTTTCGTTTATGTAGAAGTAAGATAAAGTATATGTTTAGCAAGAGGCACATTAATCCTTGTTTAGAGGTTAAAATTGGAGATCATACCATATCACAAGTCACATGGTTTAAGTATCTTTACTCCATCATACAAAACGATTGGGGAATAGAGGGAGATGTAAACCATAGCATTCAAGTGGTGTGAATTAAATGGAAGAGTGTTTCAAGTGTTATCTGTGATAGAAAGGTATCGCCCAAGTTTGTATGGGACTCTGAGTATTGGGTGGTGAAAGACCAACAAGAGAATAAACTCAGTTAGCAGAGATGAGAATGTTGTGTTGGATGAGAAGACACATTGGACAAGATAGGATTAGAAATGAATGCATTAGAGAGAAAGTTGGGGTAGCACCTATTATACAAAAGATGGTAGAATCTCGCCTTAGGTGGTTTGGGTATGTGTGGAGAAGACCTATAGAAGCCCTAGTAAGGAGAGTAGATCGAATGCAGGGTAGCCTAATTGCTAGAGGGAGAAGGAGAACAAGAAAAAACTATAGGCAAAATTATTAAGAAAGATTTAGATGTCAATGGTTTGTCTATAGACATGATTTATGATTGAACATTATGATGTCATTTGATGCATGTAGCAGACCCTACCTGGTGGGAAGGCTTGCTTGTATTAGTTGTATATATATAATCACTGGAGGGCAGTGGGCTCACAAGCATGCACAGTTCTCGGGTTGCCTCTCTTTAGGCTCTTGATATCATATTAAGAATACAGAGAAAAGAGAGACATAATGAAATTTGTCTGTCTAAATTACACTGCTGAGGCTGAAATATAGAGTTAATTTAATAAATACAAAGATTATGATTAGCCCTACCAGTCAGTACATGATTTGAGCTTCTGAGTTTGTGTCTTTTCTTAAAACCCTTGGTGAATATTGGATGCAACTTTATATGTGTGCTTGGACAATGCTGTTTGCTTCTTGCCATGGCATTTAAGGTGTCTTGATAATTCACCCCCCCCCCCAAAAAAAAAAAAAAAAAGATTCTATGAGTTGTACTCAATTTTATCATTTCCCTGCACGGTGATTCATATTGTCTTGATTGACTCCTATGTATACTAGTCACGTGTTTGCTTTTTGAGAACCTCTTTATTTTCTAGTCAATGGTATTTCCGTTATATTCGTTCAGGGAGTTAATGGTGGTCAGTCCCACACACCAGCAGGTGAAGAGCAAGAGTATATAAAAGGGAAAAGCAGAAAGATTGGTAATGTAAGGGTGGAAAGTAGCAAAAGGTATGAAATTTGTATAATCAATTTTGGCTTGCTTATTTTCATATCTAGTGACTGGTTTCTGGAGAAAATCATAATTGCAAGATGTTACATTCTTTTTTTTTTTTTTGTGGGTAAATGTTATTTTCTGTTTGTAGATTTATATAAAACGTCCATGTGTCATTTTCAGAAATGTTGAAAAATCTCGTGGATTCTGGAGTATCTTTGTACGTCCAGTCACCAGAATGCCTGACCTGGAGTCAGATGTTGATGCTCGTGTATGCATTGCCAACCCTATAATTTGATGATGTTGATTTCCATTTGGTACCTTTAAGTATGTTCGGAAGGAGGGGTTATGGAGGGAAAGGGAAGGGAAGACGTATTCTTGATTTGAGTAAACATTCTCTGTATTTGAGATTTTTTTTTTTCAAATGAAGGAATAAAATGAAATATTATCATATAAACTTTCAATCATTCTTTTATTTATTTCTATAAATATTTTGTAACTCTCAATTTATAAATGAAAATAAGGGTTCCTCTTCCTTTCCCTCTAAATCTCTCCATCCAAACATACTTAGTGATAAAATAACTGTGTATTTGGTTTTGCCTTTATTGTATTGTTAGATAACCTATTAGAATAGGATGTTTGATAATCTTGTTATACTCTTGTTGTATATTCTTCAATAACTGTCTTGTTGTCTAATTGATTTATTGAAATGAGCATAAAAACTGAATGTTTGATTGGTGGTACAACTATGATTATAGCAGTCATTTAAAATAGGTTACTAGATGTTCCAGAAAGATGGGGGGAAAAACCCCTTTTGATTGGATACTCATGGGCTATTGGGAGTTTTACTGTTCCACCCCATCAACAAGTGGGTGCTTTACTGCTGCATCATTCACTAACCCTGCCTCAGGCAACTTGAGGTAATGAGTCTCATTGCCACGCTGCTTCAGCACCTAGGCTGCCACATTATGCGTACAGAGTTGAGATGCTTTTTCATTAGCAGGGTAGTCAATAGTGTGCGATAGCAGCGTGGAGAAGACGGTGACGAGAACAGTGTCGCATTAGCAGTTTCTTCATGCAATTGCGGCCAGTCGCGGGTGCAATCGCAGCCATAGCACCCACTATCTTCATGCGGCTGCAGAAAACCTTCAATTTCTGTGTGGCGGCTAACTTCTTGCTAGTAGAATTTTTTTCATTTCTGTTTCCTTTTGTTTTTTATTACGATTTTTCCCTCTCTTTAACTCATCAAAACTCTATTTTGCCTTGTCAAATGTCTTATATACTCTAACTTAAACGATTCATTTTACCTTTACTTTTGCTGCCTCTTCCTCCCGTGCACGTTCTTCTGCTTCTTCTTCTTCCTCGCACAAAGCTTGCAGAGACCCACCTTTTTCTTCGTCGCACAAACCCATAGCACAGCGGTGCAACCTCGCCAACCACAGAAGCCACCTCGCAGTTGATGCTTCTGTCCAGACCTCGTAAAAAACCGACCTTCTCCCCCTCTTTTCCTTCTTCTCCCTCTCTTTCCTTGCTGCATTTCAGCTTCTGTTTCGCTTATGATCTCTGAGTTTGTTTGCAATTTTTGGCAATTTGTTATTTTTTAACTTTTACATGTGTATTTTTAAATTTTTGGCTTGTATGTATAGACTTTGAAATAGCGGCTATCATGCTTCCGCTATCCCGCTTAAGCGGTTTTGGGGGTTGGCTGGCTGCTATTCGGGATTGATAACTATGTTCATTAGTATGATTGTGTAAAACATTGCTAGATTGCAAGGAATTTAGGATGCTTCTAATCTAAAATTTTAAAAAGCAAAACAGGAAAGGCTGAAGTGGCTTTTTAAGTGCAATCTTTGACTTGCTTCTAACAACCTTGAAAAAAACAAAATGCATCCATTGAGAGGTGATACCAAACAAAGCCAAATGTTGCTGGTTTTGGTGGGAATGGCGGAAAAGAGAGAATAGAGACTGAATAAAACTCTCATGTATACGGATGTGTGACAAAATACTAACACAATGATCCTATTTATAGTAATAATTTGGTCAAGTACTAGTGTACTCCACTATACTACAAGCCCAAGCCCCCTAATATAGCCTAATCAAACAAGGAAACAAATTAGGAGATATAATGAAATAGGTGGTGACTCCTAAGATTGTTTCTTTAATTACATGATTAATTGATTTCACAATATAATCTAAATATCTTCTAAGATAATATAAAGATATTCTAATATAATCTAAAGATACTCTAAGATAATCTAAAAGATATTATGAAGATATTCTAAAATACTGTTAAGATATTTTGAGATATTCTAGCAGTAACCATGTCAAATTGTGAGACGGTGAATTTTGCTGGTTGGTTATAAAATAGGTTAAGTGAGAGAAAGACAAGGAAATTGCTACAGCTTACTTGTTGCAGAAGTGAAAACTGACCTAGTAAAGCCTATCCCAAGATTTTCGGAACCTCAGCTTTCTGTACTTGCTTTTGCTTAGCCGGTACTTTCAGCCCCTCCGTACATAATAACAATAACAACAGAAAATTGGCTTTTTTAATTATTCACCCAATACCCAAAAGTTGGTCGACTGTTCGTAATTTCAAAATCAGTTTTGTGATTTCAAATTGCTATATAGGAGCTTGCAACAACATTTATTTTGCTTGAAGTTTTATTAAGAAGTTTATTACCTAATAATCACTCTTTCAAACTGGCCCTTTGCTTATTTGGTTTAGCTGATCTGTGAAGATAATTATCTGTTCAATTTGGTGGATAATGTATTGAGATTTGAGTAATATGGATTTGCTATCTTATTTGCAGGAAAATTATATCGAACAATCTACACCAAATGTAGGGGTTGTGGACCAAGAATCCAGTGAAATCAACCGCTTTGAGCATCTGAGAAATGAGCTAATAGAACTTGAGAAACGGGTTCAAAGAAGTGCCTATCAATCAGAAAATAATGAGGTATTTCTGAAACATTCAATGACATTTAACTTCGATTTTATATTGCATACAAAGTTGTTTCTTAGAAACTGCATAATTTACGTCCTACCTGAACTGCTGCTCTCTAATGTCTATTTCTATTCTATCATCTTGCTTTTTGATTTATAAGGTTGTAGCTTACAAATTTCCTTGCAGGCTGCAGCTGAAAAACAATTTTAAAGGAGTATAGATATATTGTTTAAACTATCTGTTGCCTTTGGTTTGGGATACATGTTTTGTTTTCCTTCACCTACTTTCTTGTGTTCGGATGGTGACTTTCTCTTGATATATGGTCTTTATATCAGCGCATGGTGTAAAAATTGTCCACACACAGGGATAACAAACTTGATAGAATTTTATGTTATTGGGGTTTCAAAAATTTAAATTCGAGGCCTTTGCTCTGTACTTACTGTTGATTTTACTAGACCTGCATGTTCATTGATATTGACTACTTTATCTTTATCTATATGCTTCTCATTAAGATTATATTTTTCTTGACCATTCTTTTAATTGAGCATTGTATCTTGCTGTTACAGGATTTGGTGGTTATTGATGATGCTGGAGCTCTTCAGATGGCTAGGGTTCAGACGAAAGAAAATATCATAGAGAAATCTTTGAGCAAACTAAAAGAAACAGGAACAGTATGATTTAGTCTGACGCTTCTCTTTCTTGGAAAGATTATCTTGGTTTATTTGATCTATAAATTCATCTGCATCATCACATTGATTAGATGAACTACTTAGATTTTGTTCCCATGTCTTCTCTAGAAACTAAAAAAAAGTTGTCTGACATAATATAAATTTGTATACCATCTCTGATAATATTGACTACGTCCCCTGTCCAGAAAAAATGGTTGGAAATTTAAAGTCAAGTCCAGGGGGTTTCTTGTCACTAACATCTGAGATCTGAACTCTGAAGTCTGCTACTTGATAAGCAGGATGTCTGGCAAGGAACTCAACTTCTAGCTATTGACGTTGCTGCGGCCATGGGTTTGCTTAGAAGGGCCCTGATAGGGGATGACTTGACTGAGAAGGAGAAGAAAACACTTGCAAGAACCTTGACTGACATGGCTTCTGTTGTTCCAATTGGTGTTTTAATGCTTCTTCCGGTGAGTTGAACACCTTTTGACACTTAAGATTTGTTCTCATTTACTATATCATGCATAACATGTCCTGTTCTCTGTGAATTCTCTGTTCTGGCTAGAGCGGCATAAGTGTTTAATCTCAAAGATCCCATTGAAAGTAGGTTAGGGTTCTTAATCATTGCATTGTTTGAATATCGATCAATTCAACCTAACCCATTTAATCCCCACTCCCAGGTTGGCAAGTCAAAAATTAAAAAAAAAAAACTTATTTAAACAAATCATGAATAGCTTTTTTTTTTTTTTTAATCAAATCATGAATAGCTTTATTACATCTCTAATATGCCCCTCAGGCAAGATGACAAGATCATGGATGCTGACCAAGGAGTGCAAGGTAAATTTATTTCTTCCATTGGCCCAATCACACTTTCAAGAGCTAAGAGGATGGATTCTTTAGTTTCCATGATTAAGAACATAATTTTGGGCTTGAATACTGTTAGAGTTGTATTGGAATGTTGTGTGTCTTATGTGACCACACAGTCTCTATTTATAATCAGAGAATACAATCGTATAATTAATTACAAAGGATCAAATCAAATCCTTGATTTGTATAACTATATCCCTAAATATCAGCACATATTAACTCTATAATAAGCACATGTTAAATATGCTTTCTAACACTCCCCCTCAAGCTGGATCGTATATGTTATATGAACCAAGCTTGTTACAAATATAATCAACCCGAGAGCCTTTGAGGGACTTAGTAAACATATCAGCCAATTAGTCCTCAGACTTGACAAAATCAGTGGTGATTTCTCCAGAAAGAACTTTTTCTCTTACATAGTGACAGTCTATCTCTATGTGTTTGGTCCGTTCATGAAAGACCGGATTTGATGCAATGTGAAGTGCAGCTTGATTGTCACAGATAAGTTTTGTATCCTGGAGTTCTCCTAATTTCAGCTGTTGGAGTAGATTCCTAAGCCATGCAAGTTCCTTTGTAGCTGACATCATAGCACGATATTCTGCTTCTGCACTAGATAGGGCGACTGTGTTTTGCTTCTTGCTCCTCCATGAGATCACATTTCCTCCAATGAGAACACAATATCCAGAAGTGGATCTTCTATCTGATGGTGATCCTGCCCAGTCAGCATCTGAGTAACAAGTAATTTTGGCATTGCCTTTATCTTCATATAATAGTCCTCTACCTGGTGCATTTTTGATGTATCGAAGAATACGGACGACCGCATTCCAATGGCTATCACAAGGAGCATTCAGAAACTGACTTACAATACTCACAGCAAAAGTGATATCTGGTCTGGTGACCGTGAGATAATTGAGTCGGCCTACAAGACGGCGGTATCTTCCCGGGTCTTTCAATGTCTCCCCCTGACCCGGAAGAAGCTTGATATTGGGATCCATAGGAGTATCAGCTGGGTGGCAGTCAAGCATACCTGTTTCAATAAGAATATCCAGAGCATACTTCCGTTGGTTAATTGCAATGCCTGAAGAGGACTGAGCAACTTCAATCCCCAAGAAGTATTTGAGAGGACCCAAGTCTTTTGTCTGAAAGTGTTTGAAGAGATGGGCTTTGAGCCGCTGGATACCGTCTTTGTCATCACCAGTAATGACGATGTCATCAACATATACTACTAGAAAGATGCGGCGACCGGTAGGGTAATGGATGGAGAAAACAGAATGATCTGATTCACACCTGGTCATGCCAAATTGTATTAAGGCAGAGCTAAACCGACCAAACCAAGCACGAGGAGACTGTTTCAATCCATAAAGAGCCCGGCGAAGCCGACAAACAAGGCGAGAATCACCAGGAATAATAAAACCTGGGGGCTGGTCCATATAAACTTCCTCCTGCAACTCTCTGTGCAAAAATGCATTTTTAATATCTAGTTGATGAAGTGGCCAATGATGAATGGCAGCCATGGCAAGAAATAGACGAACAGAAGTCATTTTGGCCACTGGAGAAAAGGTGTCTCCATAATCGAGACCAAAGATCTGTGTATAACCTTTAGCCACCAGACGAGCTTTGAAACGATCAATCTGACCATCTGGCCCGACCTTCACTGTATAAATCCATCGACAGCCTACTGTAGTTTTATGTGGAGGTAACGGAACAATCTCCCAAGTGTTATTTGAGTGCAATGCTGCCATCTCTTCCAACATCGCCTGACGCCAGTTCGGATCAGTCATGGCTTCACCTGTAGACTTAGGAATAGACACAGAATCCAAAGCAGAAACAAAAGAAACATAGGATGTAGACAACCGGTCATAGTTTAAAACACAAGCATATTTAGGATTAGGGTTGCGAGAGGACTGAATACCTTTCCTTAATGCTACAGGAAGTGCAGGTGCAGGCGACGTAGATGGAGGGGCAATTGGAGCAGGAGATGAGACTGGTGGATCAATGCCAGGAGGTACCGCTGGAGGCTGTGTTCGCCGCTGGTAGACATGCAAAGGAGGTGGAGTAGAAGTGACAATAGGTACCGGAACAGCAGGTGGGATATCCCAAAGGTCCGCTGTGAAGGTATCATCAAGTAAAACAGAAGAGGAGAAGAACGGGCAAGCCTCAAAAAATGTGACATCAGCAGAAACAATGTAGCGTTGTAGTTGAGGACAAAAACAACGATAGCCTTTTTGTACACGTGAGTAGCCCAGAAAAATACATTTGAGAGATTTAGCTGAGAGTTTATTTTTACCTGGAGTGGGGTCATGGACAAAACATGTGCAACCAAAGACACGAAGAGGAATGGGATATAGATCCTGCTTTGGGTATAGAAGAGAGTACGGAATCTGATCATGAAGGACAGAGGAAGGCATGCGATTGATAAGGTAACAGGCTGTGAGGAGCGCATCACCCCAAAAACGAAGAGGAACATGATGGTGAAGGAGAAGGGTGCGTGCTGTTTCAACTAAATGGCGGTTCTTTCTTTCGGCCACACCATTCTGTTGTGGTGTGCGCGCACATGATGTTTGGTGAACAATTCCCTGGGAAGACAAAAGTGATTGAAACTGGGATGACAAATATTCACGAGCATTATCAGTGCGTAACATTTTAATAGAAGTACCAAACTGGTTTCGAACTTCTGCACAAAATCCTTGAAAAATAGTAAAAACATCAGAACGATTTTTCATTAGAAATAACCAAGTACATCGGGAAAAATCGTCAATAAATGTGACAAAGTAATAATAGCCTAAAGTTGAACAGACACGACTAGGACCCCAAATATCAGAATGAACTAAAGCAAAAGGTGACACAGCATTTTTATTGACTCGCTGACTATAAGTTTGACGAGTATGCTTTCCTAACTGACATGACTGACACTCAAATGATAAAAGCTTAGAAAAACTAGGAACCATAAGACGCATTTTATTGAGGCTAGGGTGACCCAAACGTTGATGGGTAAGGGTTTGAGAAGCAGCAGAGACACATGCCACCGGCAGTGAAAGGTGATATAATCCTCCAGACTCATGTCCTGTTCCAATCGTCCGTCCAGTACGTCGTTCCTGCACATAAACAGAATTATGAACAAAAAGGACTGAATAATCAAGGGTATGAGTGAGTTTGTTAATGGATATTAAATTAAAAGGACAACCAGGAACATAAAGTACAGAATTTAAGGAAAGGTCGGGAAGGGGTTGTGCTTGACCAATGCCTTGAACTTTGATTTTAGAGCCATTTGCCATGGTGACAGAGGGCAAAGAATCAGAGTAAGACAGATGAGAGAAAAAAGATTTGTTACCGGTCATATGGTCAGAAGCACCGGAGTCAAGTACCCATGGTCCAAGAGAGGAGGACTGAGAGACAAAGGCTACAGGATTACTAGACTGAGCGACGGCAGCAGAGGGTGTTGGCTGATTGGCTGCTTTGAACTGAAGGAACTCATTGTAATCAGCGGCCGAAATAGTAACATCGTCAGTGATTGCAGTATGAGCAACATTGGCAACCTTGGACTGTTGTTGTCTTGCCTTGGTGCGACATTCAGCTTCAATATGGCCATAGCGATTGCAATAGTTACATTGAGAACCGCGGCGTTGGCCACCACGTCCTCCATTCCGTCCACCACGACCGGGATAACGGGAGACTAGAGCGGAGGAATTAGCAGAACTTGAGGAGTGGCCAAAAGCATGAGGAGTAGCTAGACGCAACAGTTGTTCACTGACTGTATCATATGAAGGAACAGTGGATCCTGATAAAATCTGGTTACGCACAGAATCAAGTTCTGGTGGTAAACCGGCTAGTGCAAGAATCATGAAAAACTTGCTGCGTTGCTCGGCATGAGCTGCTGCATCACTGGTAAAAGGCATTAGGGATTGAAAATCAGCAATCAAATGGTCAAGCTTACCAAGGTATGTCTGCACATCCATGTTGTCTAGCTTCAAAGAGATGAGGTTGAGAACGACACTATAAAGGCGGTGAATGTCGTTGGAGTAGACTTTCTTGGCCTTTTCCCAAACATCATAACACGTGGTGAATGCTTGGTATTGCGGCTGAAGCTTGGGCGAAATGGAAAACCATAGGACAGTACATAAGGAAGCGTCAACCTGCTTCCATTTTGAGCGGTCTTTGGTAGCAATATCCTTGGCTTGTTTGGTCAAGTGGTCTTCACGGGCTTGACCTTGGAACCAAAGCTTGACAGCAGCAGCCCAGATGCTGTAGTTGGCTGTCCCGGTCAGTTTTTCGCACGGGATCAACGGAACCTTGGTGAACGTCACAGTGTCGGAATCGGAATTATCACCCATGAGTTTTTGTAGGTGAAAAACAGTCGGACAGGGGCGCCTGGTGGTGGGGAAGGCGGCGGAAGTGGCGGCGGGTGGTGGGCTGGGCCAGAAAAGGTGAAAAAATGCAATCTGGGCGCGGGCGCGTGTGGTACACGCGCAAGAGTGTGGAGGCGCTTGCGGCGGCTATTGGTGACGCGCTTTTGGCCGTAGGGTCGACTCGGGGAGGTGGTGCGACCGGTGGTGGCAGACCGGAGATACGAGTCACGGTTGCGGAGAAAAGTGGCTTCTCAGTCGCGCGGCTACTGTTCACGCAGGAAGGAAACAAAGAGAGGTGGCGACTGAGGCAGGAGATCAGAACCTAAACTACTGATACCATGTTAGAGTTGTATTGGAATGTTGTGTGTCTTATGTGACCACACAGTCTCTATTTATAATCAGAGAATACAATCGTATAATTAATTACAAAGGATCAAATCAAATCCTTGATTTGTATAACTATATCCCTAAATATCAGCACATATTAACTCTATAATAAGCACATGTTAAATATGCTTTCTAACAAATACATTGTTCAGTTGTGAACAAACTTGAAATTGGTGGTTTGGGCTGAAACTAAAGTTCAAATACGTTGTCTCATGTGGAGCGCGATTTTAGTTATCTTATTTATGTTTTATTATAACTTGAGTCTTGAGTGCCTTTTGGTTTGCCTTATTAAGTGATCTAACCACTAGTGCTGATTTATCTTGTATTTGATTGGCCAATTTGTTGGCAAAGACCTCTAAATGGGAGAATAAGAACCATGACAAGAAAGAAAGAATCGAGAAACCTTGGATTGATTTTAGAATGGCACAATCTAAAGAACATCGGTTGAATTCTCCATGCTCTAGAAAAGAGAAGAAAAATGAGAGTGATAAGAATTGAGGGTAATTCGCCACTAGCAAAAAAAATTTGATGAGAATTTGGGTAGATTTGCAAACTAAATCTAAAAATTATCTCTATTCAATAATCTGAAATTTGAGTGCATCCTCTCTTTAAAATGAGTTTTTGCCAACAAATTGGTCAATCAAATACAAGATAAACTAGCACTAGTGGTCAAACCACTTAATAAAGCAAAAAAGTAAAACATAACTAAAAACGTGCTCCACATGAGACAATGTATTTTGACTTTAGTTTCAACCCGAAATAAGTACCGTACACATAAATAAGCAATCCAGCCACCTATTTCAAGTTTCTTCACAACTTAAAAATGTAATCCAGCCCTCTTCATGGACACTAAAGACTCCATCTTCGTAGCTCTTGAACGTATGATTGGACCAACGGAAGAAATAAATTTACTTTGCACTCTTTAGTCAGCATCCATGATCTCATCATAAGAGCCCTTTGGGCTTGAAGTGTGAAAAATATACAGGACTATTTTTACTGTGTTGAAATTCAATTTTTATTTAGATAATTGTGGGCACCACACATTGAACTCTAAACCATTTGGTCATATAGACGCTTTGACAACATGTCAAGGACCAACTCTCCTCCTATCAGCTTACGCTTTTAGGTGAAGGTTTATGAATAGGTTTATTATATCTCTATCATTCTCTAACTTCTATTTTTGAATCTATGGTTACTTTATTTGTTTAATTATTGATCTTGCATCATTGTGATTCTTGCTTCCTCCAACTTTTTTCTGGTGAATCTGACTGCCAAATTTTTAGTGATCAACTAATTCTTATTTTTTTCCACTTTAATTCTGCTGCTGCTTATAAATATTGAAAAGAAAAGAAAAGATAAAGAAGAGTGTCTGCTTATAGAAAATAAATAAGAGAAAAAATAGGAAAGTGGAACGAACTTCTTGTCATTTCATATACTTCTTATTTCTTAATATGCGGCGTTAACTGCTAAATTATCATTTCCCAATGTTAGATGTGGTTCTTTCCTAGGCTAGTAGTCCAGTGTAACCTACTAAGGAGGACAACGTTTATTTTGCGCAGGTTACCGCGGTCGGTCATGCAGCCATGTTGGCTGCTATTCAGAGATATGTACCAGCTCTGGTATGTACATTATGAGTGGCTGCTGTTTTTTTTTTTCCATTCCCTACTCAGAATGTTAATCCTCCAAGCATCACGTCATAAGAATTTGATATGTCTTCTTTCATGCAGATTCCATCTACTTATGCACGGGAAAGGTTGGATCTCTTGAGGCAGCTTGAGAAGGTTAAGCAAATGACAGCCAGTGATACGGACTCAGATGAGCAAGTGGATGAAGTTAAATGATCAGAAGCAATGCAGATTTATGTACAGCTAGCTAAACTAAACATTCTTTGTGGTCTGATAGAAGTTGGATTGGCTTTGTTCTCCGCTTTCTGAAAATTTTTTGTTGATCCCAAATTTCTTGGAGAGTAATTGAGCATAGAGAAGTTCATTCCACGTGTCTGGCACTCCGGGTAAGCACCAGTGACTACAATCCTGAGGAGCGTCAGGTGGAGTACCTGGTTCCCGATACTTGGAAGGGTGACCATCTTTCCTTAACTCCGAAAGATATGTGATGTTCAAAAACTGGACCTTCCTGCTCCCATATTGCATCTGTTTGACAACGTCAGATATAAATTTGTTATAATATGGTTCTAGTTCAAGTTTTGTAGGGTCCTTTTCTGGTTCTGTTTCCATGTCACAGTTTCCGCCTTCATTCCATGTGCCATTCCTGCAATTTCATGGCGGAGTTAACTTACTATCCAAATGTACTCAGTAGGAAGCCCCACTATCCTAAGGTTTGCCTCAGTTCATATGTCATCCATACCCCCCGCCCCCCGCTGGAGCTAAAGATTGCGGATAAACCCATAGATAGCTGGTAAAAAGATACATAGATTAAGATCTATATACAAAATCACTACAAATGCAATGTGGGGAAAAATTGAGAAAACTGATATATTGATAATTGATATCTAAGCAAGCATTGATTGAGAGTATAAATTCATAAATCAATCCTGCAGAAGTAAGCAGTATTTATCATTTGATTTTATAATTTTACAATGGGGTAGAACCTTTGCATGCAGCCCTGAAGAAATCGTTAAAACTGAAACAAACATAGGTTGACTCATTTTGATCAAGAGTTTTGAAGTCAGTTGACATGATTTTGTTTGGCATGAAAGTAAGTTTTGTTATTTGAATGTTTAGAATATGATACCAGATAACATTTTATTTATACATACATACATTTCAACGTTACCATATAAAAATTTGCTGGTGAATTTCATTTTCCGGAAGTAAGTCATAAAACATGTTGTCGCTGGTGAATTTGCTGCTTGGGTTTGACTGCGTCCACCCCCAGGTTCCGACTTTCTCTTTATTCAATTCATATATAGTGACTTTAATAGGATGGGAGCCTGGAAGTGTTTTCACCTAAGTGTCTACACAGGTTGAATTAATCAAATATCAAACTGAATCACCCATTTATCTACGTATTATTAACTATAAATTCATTAATCATTTATCAAAGTCATTTATTCACTTATAGAAAATTATGTAATTAATATTTTATCTAACTGAATTAACTACTACTCTAATCGTTATCGGGAGGTATAAGAGCAACTTTATTTCCGCATCCACTTTTTTTATTTTTTGGAATTCTTAAATGGGTTCTATATTTATACATCACTTATTTTTATTTTTTACAACTTAAGTATCTCCTCTTCAACCCAACAACTTTCAAAAAGTTCTTAAATGGATCCATCAGTGATTCCATATTCTGACATTTCATCAATAATTTATTTATTATGTCATAATTATTTGATTTATAATTTATTTTCTTGTCAAAATTCCACAAGCATCGATCTTTGTGGAAGCACCCCTCAAATTTGGGGTGCTTGTTAAGAACTCTCTGCATCACCTCTTGCTTATTAAGAAACGGGTCTTAATAGGCAAGCACCCCATTTTTTCCACGGATGGAGATGCTCTAATAAGTCGGGATATCTTTTCTCTTAGATCTCTCACTATGCAAGGAAAGGGGCATGAAAAATGGTGTAAAAAGAGAATCATTTCTCTTTTGCTATGTGTAATTTCTTAAACTTTGTCATATACTTGCCTGTAATGAACGGAGGAATAGCTACGAAAGAAGACAAAACTCCTTTTGGGATCTAAACTATTGAATGCCCATGATTTCCATGTCTGTAAGGATCTCCGAAATGCTTCCTTCACATTCATAGTCATATTTACCATCCCTCGTTCCTGGAAGTAGATGCCCCTGCAAAAAGATAAAAGTACATAAGAAATTAGCCAATATCAAATTTGAACAATTAGTGTGACTTAAAGAGGAAAAGGTTTTGGGTGTTCCTACGTCTTGATAGTTTTGTCTGGGTTCCACCAATGCCCAGAATTGAAAATAAGAACATCTGCTCCTGCCCAGTTATTAGAATACCAATGCAACTCGTCAAGCCTAATAGTCATTCGTACTTCATTAGAGGAATTGAGTGGTGGGCGACCTATAATGGAAAGGAAAGGAGCCCTGTAGTACTCTACTGTCATGTTGTACTCTTGGAACCTCATGGCGAGGTAGCCTCTGTGTTTGCTTATAGGATTGCCATTTACTTCATATATTTCAGACAGGTTGGAGACCCCTTGTGTCAGCATGCAGAGTAACGACTCCCATTGGTTTCTTCCGACCGAATCACCGGCGAACACAATGCGTCCGTTGCGACTTCTCTCTAGGATGTCACTGGCATTGAATCTGAGAATAACATCATGAACCATTGAGAGAAGTTGCCAACCAGTTATGATTTTTGAAGAGTATATATAATATATTCAAGTTGAGAGAAAAAATGCTTAGGGTGGGTGGGGGAGGGGAGGCCTGTTACAGGATTTTTCTTAGCTAACGGACTCCTTAAACCTTATCTCACCCACCTTATTTGCTTCTAACAAAACTTTAATCATGCTGGAATATTACATGTTCTACTATTGGTATGGTATTTCAGTTGGACACAAACTGTTTTTGTTAGTTGAGCACTAGTGTAATATGGGATTAAGATATCTTATCTTTCTTTCTTACATGAAAGAGTGTGAGAAAGCACAAAAAAAAGACACAAAAGGAAGTTATAACAAGACTTTTCATCATTCATGTAGGATCAATCAATTTTAGTTGTGTATTTTTCTTTTATAAAATGACTGTCTCATGTTAGGGAATAACATGAGAGGATCTTAATTTGTGTAACATGATAGGTTATTGCTCTAATTATTTCTCTACTATGTTCATAATTCAATCCTCAAGTGAACTTAATAGTACTAGTAGTAATAGTAATAATAATATATAATACCAACAACCGCAGCAATCTAACCAATGTTATTTTCATATCACTTTTCTTACATTTTCTTATACATACTTTTTTTAATATAAAACAAGAAAGACGCACTTTTTATTATATATTCTATTTTTTTTAATAAGTTGCTTTAAATAAAAAATATATAAAAATGGTGTGCAATAGTCGACTCGATGAGACTCAATGCTCCCTTCCACGTCTGAAGTAATACATAGTTACATACTACTGACGGTAGTATATATTATATGCACGTTTGGTATTCAACTCTCACTTAACAATTTTTTTTTTTTTTTTGTAAAAGAAGTCATAAATAAATACCGCTGTAAATACATTATTAATGTCATTTCACTTACTGAGCCTTGGACAGAGCCCCTGCTGGAAATTAGGATCTCAATGGTTCACAAGTGCTGTCTTGGTTCCAACCATGTTTCTTTAATCACCACACTATTTCTTCTCTATGCCCGCTTTTATTGACTCTTTCTAATCAAACCCCTTTTCTTCCCCAAAAGCAGAAAAAAAACAAGAGAGAGGAGAAACAGAAAAACCATTGAAATCCACATGAAGCCATTGTCTTTGGCAATTTGAGGTTTAAGTTTATCTCATAATTACGAAGACTCTTTGGAAAACAGATCAAGACAGCATGCATGCATGAATAACTAGGAACTAGGAAGCACGAATATGGTACAGGTATAAAATAATAAGGATTTTTTGATATGACAAAAATTTGTAAAACAATTAATTAAAAATATATTAATGAAAATATTTAAAAATATCAACGTATATGTATCAAATATCGATGAGAAACCATTTTAAAAGTATGAGTGCTACATTAATGAAAACCATAGTTCCAAAATTGTGTTCCGTAACCACAATTACAATTACGTAGGGTCATAATATTACGGTTTTGATAGTCATCACAATCGCAACATCATCATAATTATTGTCACATTGATCACATTTTCATGTAATTAAGTTAAACGCAACATAACTGTAACTACGATTTCAACCACAATTTAAATCCAGGACGATTGTCGCAAGTGTGTATCACATGATGCCCGTATAATATGATTAACATGTAAGTCACATACCTGGGAAGGTGACATCCATCAGGTTGCCATCTCCATTTACTATAACCTTTATCTTTCCGTCCGTTTTGCCGGCACCGGAAACCGGGATCAAGAAACTGGCAATTCTCGCTGTATAATTGAGGTAGGTAAGTTTCGTCCCACACCCAGCGGCCTCTGGAATAATCACAGGCTCCTCTAATGAGTGGCGATTTTTGTGAATTGTTGGGAATGATATATGACAAGAAAGCAAAACGAGAGAGAGACTTTCGATCAAAAGGGGTCAGAAGGTTGAAAAAGAATAGGGAAGAGAGTAAGAGCATGAGAAAAGAGAGTGTATATGCCAATTCTTTGTTCATTGTTAGGTTCTACTAAAAACTAACTTATGAGAGGGTTAAAAGTTTTTCTATATGTTGTGGTTGCTACTTAATTAAATAATTAATAATTAATTTGATAAGAGGCTGTTGAAGATCCATAAGAAAAGGAAAGCACGAGTGATTTTACTTGTCTACTTGAAGTAGTCTTATCATATGAGGTTTAGAAAGATATAGGTTGAAAAAGTAGCATACACGTGGAATGAGACGCTAAAATAGTTGCATTTCTCTTCTTCCTTCATTGTTGGTCGTAAAATAGCTGCACGACCTTATAATAATGTATGATCAAAAGGAAGCAGATAGAAAACTTTGCAATTGTGAGCTTTGATTTTTTTTTTTGATCAACCAAAAAAACGATATTATTAAATGAGAAGTACAAGGAGTACTCCAATCCTTACATCAACAACCTAAGAACATTGTTTAATACAATCCAATGGATTCAAATACCGTTCCATAAAAGAGAAATAAGCCCCTTCAACCTTTGCTCTAACCCAATTGTGAGCTTTGATTGATATGATGAGATATATAACTTCACTTCCATTGGAGACAGTACTGCTGCTGCTAGAAATGGCAATTTTCACCCGGATGCGGGGATCCCCGCGGGGACCGCCCCATTCGAGGCCCCGCGGGAGGGGAATTTTTTCCCGCGGGGACGGGGGAGAAAATCTCCCCGTAATCAATTCGGGGACGGGGACGGGGACGGGGATCACACCCTCCGCCCCGCGGGGTCCCCGTCCCGAGAACATTACTAAATTACCCTTAATGTAGGTGTATAATACAGTGTACATATATGTCTTTTTTAGTCAATTTTTTTAAAATAAAAATTGAAATAGTAAAACAATTAATCTGAGACCACCAGTCCACCATTCTCGCTCAACTCAATAAACGAAATCCCTAGAGCTCTGAGCTCTCTTGCTGCGCTGCCTACCAGCACCAGGAAAGTGGAAACCTAGCCGCCACCGCCTTCTCATGAGCCACGCCGCCGCCGCCGCTTCTGCTCGGTCCTTAGCAGCTTCGTCGCTTCTGATCGACCGCCGTCGCCGTCGCTTCTGGTCTGCTCGGTCCTTAGCAGCTTCGTCGCTTCTGATCGACCGCCGATCGCTATCGCTTCTGGTAACCTCGGTCCTTAGCAGCTTCGCCGCCTCACTCGGTCACTCTCCATCTCACTCTCTCTCCACCGCAGCGTCGTCTCTCTCCACCGCACTCTCTCTCCACCGCTTCTGATCAGTTATCTGCCTCACTCTCTCCATCTCACTCTCTCTCCACCGCAGCGCCGCCGCCTCCTCAAGGTAAGAAAAGCTCTGATCTGTAAATTGAACTTAAGATTGTTTAGGTGAGAATTTTGCATTTTCGTGGTCCCCGCGGGGATCCGCGGGGACGGGGATGGGGGAGAAAAATCCCCCACGACGGGGATCGGGGACCGGGGGAAATCTGGGGGGCGGGGACAGGAGCGGGGGAGTCCTCCCCGCCCCCGCCCCGCCCCGTTGACATCCCTAGCTGCTGCTGCTCACCCAATAACTCAAAGCCAGAAGATGACTATTTCCTTATCTATGCCAGAGAAGGAATGGATGTCATTGTGATCCCAAACAAAAGAAGAATATCTTGTTCATTGGAGATGGTATCAACAAGAATGTCATCACAGGGAATCAATGTTATAGATGGTTGGAGGGACAACTTTCAATTCTTCAACTTTTGGAAAGTAAAATAATATTCCTCCTTTTTGCTTGAAAATTCAATGTAATCAGTGCTCTCTTTATAACAACATACATATATAATTTTAGTAGAGAAATAATAGATGCAAAAAAAAAAAAAATTCACATAACCCTCAATGAATAGTTGAGAAAGTTTGGGTTTATGAGAAATTTTAAATAAAAAATTTTCAGCCACCAAAATTCGAAGTATCTTTTTTCTCCTTTTTACTCCCCTATTTTCTATGTTAGGTTCATTACCTACTACATTGATATTTTGTTCCATACTTGTTAACTAGAGTTGCTTTCTGAATTTTATATATATGTTGAGAACAATGAAGCTTGCCTATTTAGGTGGAATGTGGAACTAATATAAAAAGAAGTCCTGTCAACAGCTACATTTTCATACTTGGAAGAAGACCAATAATCTTTTGCATTAAATTAATCTGATCAATTTTGATTCCATTAATTGATCATGAAAGGCTAGTTACATCATACTTGGTGTTATTTCTCTCTGTTGTAGACCCACTGCAGGGGAAATCCAAAGTTTAATTTTCAAGGTGCATGATTCTTGCCCTTGGACTAACAAGGATGAGATGAGATGAAATTCTCAAGTCTTAAACAATTATGAATCATGACATATATTTAAAATTGTTATCTGTGATCTGCAAGTTTCTCTTCACTTTCGTTCAACCGAAGCTGATAACAAGGATAGAATTCTCTCTCAAATGGCACACCTTGTTCTAAGCTGCATTAATTTACTGGACCTAGATTTCCTTTTGCTACATACTTTGTAATTTGATCTTAGATGTCCTGAATTTTGATTGATGTGTTGTTTTACACCAAGCAATGACTTGACTAGGGAAGAAATATCAAACCTGCTTGTAGAGTTAACTACATATAAATAGCAAAGGTACATGATGTATTTTTCACAAATGTGAGCACGCACATGTCATAATTGTATTACTTGACTTTGATTGTGCAGTTTCACGTGTTGGTTGCTGCAAAAGGAGTTACAGGATTCCCCAGAGGGATTTATTTAAATCTTCATTATTGACACATGCAAAGAAGATATATACTATACACACAAATACAATCTATAGGAATTAAACAAAGTTTTTGGTCACATTGTGAGTGAGTTTAATTCTTAATGTGTCAAATGGGATATATTGATTGCATAACATGAGGTTTATTCCTTTTTGCTTTTGCCCCACTGAGTAACACTTATTTTTTTGATAACCATGATATAGGTACAAAATATCCACCATCGTTAGCAGTGACTAATCTCCGTCGGAAAACCTGTTGGACAGGAACGGATCCAGAAAGCATTAGAGGGAAGGGCCGAATATATATCAATATACACTGGCCCCTTTTCTGTTTCTTATAGTGGCCGAAATTTTATCTGGGTTAATACACAGAGCTATTGAGCTGGGCAAATTTGACGGCATAAGAACGGGCTCTGAAGGCTGTGTCAGTATATTGCAATATGCCGATGACACTTTGTTGGTGGGAACGGCATCTCACTCTAAATTGTGGACGATAAAAGCGGTTTTGAGAAGCTTCGAATTGGTCTCTGGGTTGAAGAAAAATTTTCATAAAAGTTGTATCTTTGGCATTAATGTGGCCGAGAATTTTTGCTCTGTTGTAGCTAATTTTCTTCATTGCAAAATAGGTGAACTGCCTTTCAAGTGTTCTTGGGGTTACCTATTGGTGCTAATCCGAGGAAACTCACAACTTGGCAACCCGTTACCGATATTTTGAGAAGAAGGTTGGCCTCTCGGAAAGGGAAGCGAATGTCTCTAGGGGGACGCGTTATTTTGGTGAATTCGGTGTTGACAAGTATTCCACTCTATTTTTTGTCATTCTTCAAAATCCCCAAAAGGGTACTGAAAATTATGGTTCTGATACAAAGATCTTCCCTTTGGGCGGGCGTTGAGGAAAATAACAAAATTGCTTGGGTTAGTTGGCAGAAGGTATGTGATACAAAGGAGAACGGTGGACTGGGTGTAAAAAATCTGGAAATCTTCAACCTAAGCTTGCTAGCTAAGTGGAAATGGAGATTTTTGGAGGAACCGGGGGCTATTTGGCATAAGTTGCTGGAACACAGATACGGGGCGTTGGAGCAGCCAAGCTTCAATATGGAAGGGGCATCTATTTGGTGGAAAGATCTTGGGAGGGTGGAATCAGGAAGCGGCACATAGCTTCAGTGGTTCTCAAATGGGTTGGCTAGGAGGGTCAAAAATGGTAGGAAGGTTCGATTCTGGTTTGACAAATGGATCGGTACTGATTCGCTAAAAAACCAATTCCCAAGGTTGTATGCCATTTCTGAAGATAAAGGTTAATTCTCTTATTGCGGACATGGGACTATGGAACGATGAGAGTTGGGAGTGGATTTGGAGGTGGCGTAGACCCCTTTTTGTTTGGGAGGAAGATCAGATGGCTGACTTCATCTCTATAATACAAGCAGTTAGCCTTTCTAAAGAGGATAATGACTTCTGGGTGTGGAAAGCGGATAACTCTCTCAGGTACACAACTGCTTCTGCTTATGCTTTGTTGATGGAATCTACCTAAGCTCCCCTTTTGGTTTCTCCATCTTCTTACTATTTCAAAAATTTGTGGAAAAGTGTGGTTCCCCTTAGAGTGTTTGCCACTACTTGGAGAATTTTGCTAAACAAAATGCCAACCCGTTCGGCCCTAGCTAGAAGAGGCGTGTCAGTTGGGGAGCATGGTATAGTTTGTCCCTTTTGTAGTAAAGACATAGAAGACACGAATCATCTTTTTTTTGGCTGCGTTTTGTCACAACAGATTTGGGCTTCTTTATATGGTTGGTTAGGATTATCTGTATTTTTCTCTCTAGATGCACAGCAGAACTACAAGGATCACGGGCAAATTTTCAAAGGAAAAAAGCTAAAAAGGTTAAAATTTATTTTTTGGCACTCCACAGTATGGTCGATCTGGTTAATGCGCAATCACATAATTTTCCAGGGAGATGTCTTTAGCGTGACCAATGCAATGGACCAAAGCAAAACGCGTTCATGGTTGTGGTTCAAGGCGAGGGTAGACTCCCCACTTCTTTTTTCGGACCATTGGTGTTGGTTGCCTCCGCTCTTGAATGATATGGTTCTTGGTTGATGGCACACTTTGGTTGTGTTTTTGATATGGTAAAGTGGGGAATGATTTCTGTTTGGCTGTTGCTTTGGTTATGGCAACTGTTAGAGGATTGGAGGGTTGGTCTTTTTTGGCCCCTCGGTTGGCCCTATTGTGTTTTAGAGATGGGGGCTGGCAGAACATGGTCTGGTCTTTTATTTTTTGGATAGAGTTCCCACCGTTGTGTAACTATTATACGACTCCCTTTTGAGTTAGTATATATTTTACACTGCTTGTTGGTGCTGTTTTTGTTTGGTTTCTTGGCTCCTTGTACATGGTTTGGGGTACACCTAATACTCTAATACAATACAATTATACTTATAAAAAAAATATGTACAAATATTTATAGTAAGATATTTTTTATGAAAAACACTACATATATATATAACTAATTTTACAAAATATATGCTAGAGGGGCGAGCATGCTCGCTCGCCCCCCTCTAGATCCGTCCCTGCTGTTGGGCACATAAGGTGAGTTCTTTCTTCCCAATCAGGTTTTCTCCATATACACAAGAGCCAAGATTCGAACCCCTAACCAGTTGCTTAAGGTGTCCGAGTCCCTTACCATTCGGACCAATCACATGTTGGTTGAGTAACACTTTCTTTGGATGATCTTGTTGCGCTCTAGAATATATAGTGTCTTCAAGTACATAATGTTTTGTTGTGCATTGTGAAACATCTTGGAATATATAGTGTTGGCCCTACCGTGGACTATCGGGAGGTTATTGCCAATCTGAATGACGAGCTAGCGGCGAAGGACAATGATATTTGGGAGTTGCGGGATCGGATGCAGTGACAAGATAGCCACATGCAGGACCTTTTCAGGTTACTCTAGATTACAGTCCAACGGTTCTGTTGCTGGCCTCCAAGAGGATGCAGATGACACAGTCCAACCCAAGTATGATGTCGTTGCTGATGATATAGATGTTGATGATAGCTTGTTCCACTCACCTCCTCATCACATTGATTAGGAGATATATTTATTGTATTACACTTTTTCATTTTTTTTGGATTAAATGATGTATTATTCTTGGATTAGGAGATATATTTATGATATTTCGATTTATACAATTTATTTAATGTTTATATGATTTTATTTTAACTATAATTTGATTATTTTAATTATGGAATATATTTTGTTATTTTAATTGTAATTTTAAAAAAATATCAAAAGAAAAATTTTAAAAAAATAAAAAAGAATTTAGCGATCGAATATATTTTCAGTCGCTAAATAGTGACCGTTGTTAATTAGTTAAGGAATTCAATCGCTAAATAGTTACCGTTACTATTTAGCAACCAAATAGATTCGGTCTCAAAATTCAAATATAATCGAACGTTGATTTGGTACCCTATCACGTGGTGGAGACCCAAGTAGCGACTAGATTTTGTTTATTAGCGACCGGATTTGGTGGTCGCTAAAATAGTTAGCAACCATTGTTTTGGCAACCACTCTTAGGCGATCGTTAATTCGGTCATTAACTTAGTGACCGAATATATGCCTTTAGCGACCAAAATTGTCGGTCGCTAAACCCCTGATTTTTTATAGTTTATAATAAAAATATTGTTTTCCATATAGTAGATGCACATTTTATATCCATCATTTGTTACAAAATATTTGTTGAGTAAAATAAATATATAATGGACTGAAAAAATAATTACTTATATGGATTATATACTAATTTTTATAAAATATTCAAATTAAATAATTCATTTTTAAAATTAGAAAGTCAATTTCATTTTATAAACAAAAAAAATATAATTAAGACTAATCTTTAAAACCTTTTTTAGTATGTAAATATCAAATAACTTATTATTTTGTAACTTAAAGGTGTTGGGTCAATAGTTAGCTAACACTAAAAAAATGTAATGATGTAATTTATTTACAATTAATTTAAAACTTGTTATTTTAATAATGCAAATGCTAATCAGTATCCTGAAAATATTGATTAAGGAATGAAAAATAATAATTTTGCATTAGAAATTATGCATTTAATATATATATAAGTGTTGATTTAGTTTTCCAAGGTAAACCTACCCTTTTCCTTAATTCCTTAACCACCATCCTAAGCAAAACCCTTTTAACAAAAGAATAAAAGCTTAAACTGGTCGTCGACAAAAATAACTACGGCACATTTTGATCCCTGAGAAATGAAAAATACCAATTTGATTCTCAAGAATGTAAAATGCGGGTCAAAATAGTTCCTGACAAGGACTTAAATATCCCTAAAAAAGACTAATTTGACCCGTATTTTATATTTTTGATGACCAAATTAGTATTTTCATTTTTCAGGGATCAAAATATCACCGTATTTTTTTTGTTAGAAATTAATTTGGTCCTTTAACTAAGGCTTTATTGTACTTTTGATCCCTCAGGTATCACGATTGTGCAATTTTGGTACCCCAAGTTTCAATTGCGCCAATTGGGTCCCCCACGTATCATTATTGTACAATTTTGGTCCCCCAAGTATCACTATTGTACAATTTTGGTTCTCCAAGTATCACGATTGTGCAACTTTTAACATCAATAGCCTACGAAGCACATGTGTGACTGATTTGACACTTAATGAGGCTAGCTTGACAGCTTACGTGTCAATCTTATATGACATTTAATGATGTGCATTTGACCTTTAAATTATGTGAGATGTCAATAATGTCTTATAAAGAATGTCCCGTAAACTGTCAAGTTGACTTCACTAAGTGTCAAATCAGTCTCACATGTCGTACGTAGGCTACTGATGTTAAAAATTTCACTATTGTGATACTTGGGGGACCAAAATTGTACAATCATCATATTTGAGGGATCCAATTGACGCAATTAAAATTTAAGGGATTAAAATTACACAATCATTATATATGGGGGATGAAAAATGCATAACATTGGAAACATTAAAGATAAGTGAGATATAATTTACTCTAAAGATTACTACGAAGAGCCAAACTGTATAACATTGGAAACATGTCCATTCCGGCATTACACCTTTGTTGATAAATTGATATGTCGGGTTGAAAGAGAACATCAAGATCCGATTAAAAAAAAAAAATGCATTTGCATTTGCATGCATCTCCGGAATTTAAGACAAGGAAAGATCCTCTATAATCTCCAAGGTGAACCTATAATGGAGTAATATTCTTAGAACAATAACAATTCCTTTCATGTTAATTAACGACAAGATTAATTCATTAATTAGCCATAATTATAATTAATCTAGTGGATACATATTTGTTTTGTAGATGTTATTACACCAGATCGCAGACAAAAAAGTTAAGAGAATCCAATCGAAAAGGTGACAATCAAAATTAGTACATTCATTTGCTTATCAAAAAAAAGAAATCGAAAAGGTGGCATATATATATATATCTAGTAATAGTATGGTTGTTGACGTACCAAGTGAGGGTGAGGATTGGAAGAATAAGAAGAAGTTTGATGATGATGATGATGATGATGGTGGTAGAAATGAGGGGTATCTGTACCCTGGGTTGATGGCATATTATTATTGTATGAGCATTCGGGTGTAGAGGGTCCTGAATCATTTTCAGGTTGACATTCCATGTTCACCCCGAACAGCCTAAGTACCCTCGAACTAGAACTAGAACTAGAGCTGGGACTGTTTCCCACCGGTGTCGCCCTTTGGTTCTGACCTTGGTACCCTCTACCTATAAAATTACAACACGTGCATATGTCAATGCTTTAATCATACATATCAGGGAAATGCTAACCAGTATTATTATTACTATACTATTATTATTTCATTAAAAGAAACGAAGTTAATAATGAAAACAAACAAGAAAAATGCATTAAAATTTCGATTTTGATGAGGATGAAGTGAAGGAAACAAATTATAAACGGCACCGCCTAATTTTCTGAACTTGCAACTTTTGTTCAAGGCAAAAATGTCTTGCTGTCGATTAAAAAATTGAAGATGATAAATTTGTATTAAAAATATGATGAATTAAAATTTATAAAATTATACTAAAATAAATTTTCTATTTTTTTAATTTTCAAGGGCATCGGTTAATAAAGACCTTTTTAGTTTAAAAAGTGAAATTTAAAAAAAAAAAAAAAAAAAAAATCCCCACGTTCATTCAACGAAAATGGGCTCGTTTTCTTCACTGTTTTCTTCACTTGGTGTTTGAGCAATCTGAAAAGATAAACACAAAGGATTCCCCTTGACACAAATCCACGTTTCTCCCAATTAATTGGAAGGTAACCTTTACGCACTTCCCCGGGTGTGCAATTATTTACTCCTATCTGCTTGTCTTTCTTGAAACAATTCAACACAAAATAAATTGTGACTTTGTTTTTAAAAGAAAAAAATAGAGTGAGCATATATATATTTGAGGAAGAAAAAGCAAAAAAGAAAGGAAAGATAAATAAAAGAAGGAATTCTAATACCAAAAATATAACGAATTCATGTTATTTATGTAAGAGCGCATTAAATTGAAAAATGATATTTTTACAACATATTTGAACAACTTTCAGGGACACCACATGTTTTTGAGTATAGTTTGGAAACAATAGAGTAAAGGGAAAGAGAGACTAAAACAATAAAAAAAAATGTTGTATTATATGTTTATACACGAATCACTTTAATCAACTCTGTACCGTCAAGCTTGCCGGTCTATTTCTTCTCATTTTTTAAAGCACCAAAGAAAGTATTAAATACGCTTAGTTCTATGTAGCGTAATTTTCTTTGGGGAATAAATAATGAAAATCAAAAAATGTGCTGGGTAAGTTAGAGAAATGTGTGTAGGCCGAAAGTTTTGGGGGTCACTACCAAAAAAAAAAGTCGTTTAGGGATCGATTTTTGAGACCAATTAAGGCCAGATCGATCCCAACTGATTTGGGGACCGATCTAGCGAAAATCGGTTCCTAAACAGCTCTTTTTTTGTAGTGGGTCATGGTATAAAAAATTTGGAATTGTTTAATTTAAGTTTGTTGGCCAAATGGAAGTAGCGGTGCATTGCTGACACTGGGACCATTTGGTACGACTTTCTCACACAAAAATATGGGCATTTGTCATATGTAATTCTGGAGGGAGGACCTATTTTGCATCATTATTCTATTTGGTGGTGGGATGTTATGTCTTTGCAGCATGTTTGGTTCAAAAATTAATGTTGTCTCATTGAAGTTGGGAGATGGCAACTATGCTAGATTTTGGGAAGATAGATGGGTTGGCACTTCTAAATTCATGGATTTGTTTCCTAAATTGTATCAGCTGTCAGCTACAAAAGAAAATTCAGGGACTGCAACAGGTGTTTGGGTAGAAGGAAAATGGGAATGACGGTTGGAATGGAGAAGGCATTTGCTAGCATGGGAAGAGGAACAAGTAAAGGAACTAAAAGTAATGCTTACAGAATTATATCCTTCACTTACTCATCTTGACTTTTGGATTTGGATACATGACTCAACAAAAATGTTTACTGTAAAGTCAACTTATTTTAATTTATTAGTTCATGCTGGACTAAATGGTGATCAGGTAGATGCAAACTTAGCAAAGGCAGTTGTGGCATGTACTGCTATACCAACCACGGTTTCAGTTCTGATTTGGAGAATTATGCTTGGACGAGTCCCTACGCGTGATGCTTTACTACACCGTGGCGTTTTAGATGCAAATCACAATACTTGTTATGTTTTCAACTTTCGGGAGGAGGAGACGGTGACCCACTTATTTTTTCCCTGTTCTTTCTCATATAATATTTGGGCTGCGGTATTTGCATGGTTGGGTATATATGGTGTGTGGCACTGTAATCCAGTGGACAATTTATTGTAATTTGGTGAGCTGATAAAAGACAGAGCTGTTAGGAAGGTGAGACATTTAATTTGGAGTATGATGGTTTGAGCTATATGGTCTTTGAGAAAGAGGATTATCTCTATGGATGGGGTGGCTGAGTTTGTTGCAATCATGACACAAATTAAACAAGTATCATGGCACTGGTTTATATCAAAGGAAGGTCGTAATTTAGATTGGAATTTTTTCGACTAGTATATGAACCCTTTGGGGTGTTTTTAAGCTATTAATCATTAAAAACAAATTGTAACGGATTAGAGTACCCTTCCCTTCAATAATATTTTTGCTTATAAAAAACAAATTTTGGTTGTCCAAATATCAAAGCTCCAATAAATTTACACAAATAATTGGTGTGTTTTCATATCTCAGAACTTCGAAGAAGACCTGCACTACTATGTTTTGTTTTTAAAAAAATAAAGAGAATTGAGTTGATGAATGAGTGATGAGAGTATATATATTAAAGAAGAGACCTACCTGCATGAAGACATTCATGTTGGTATGGCAAGGGATGATGCGTAGGATAAGGATGCGCAGGATAGATCCCTGTGGTCCACCTCACGCCCACACCGCTAACCTCATTCCCATCACCACTACCCTTGCCGTGTCCCACCCTACTAACATTCACCGGTACGGAGCTGCCGCCACTAGGCCGGCGGCGCCTCCAGCTAATAAAGAGGCGCTGAGGATCATCACGGTGGCGCTCAAACAAAACGACGTCGCCTGCATCTAAGCGTTTGTCCTTCACGTAACGGCTCCATCCCTTGGTCAACACGTAGCTCTGGCTGCTATTCCAATAAGAGTAACGGAACCGCCAACACTTTCCCGACTCGTCCTCGAAACTCAGTAACAAACCCTTACACTCGCCCGAGTCGCCGCCACCGTTACTTGCTCCCAAAGGGAAGTACTTCTCTGCGTGTTGTTTTGGGATGACGAGGCGGTTAAGCTTGCCTACGTCGCTCGGCGTTAATGGCTTCTCGAACATGTGTTCCTTCTCGTTCTCCTCTTCTGCTTCTAGTTGTGAAGTGGTGGCAGCGGCTTGGTCGTGGTCGTTGTCGTTGTCATCTTCTTCATTGTCGTTTTGATTGTTGAGGTTGAAGCAGTGTGATGTGGTGGTGGGGTAGTGTAAAGATGGGTCTAACCATGTGGGTTGGTGGTGGTGGTGGTGGGGGGGCCAAGAAGGGTTAATGGGTGGACCAGAAGTAATGGAAGGGTTTGGGATTGGTTCCATTAAGATGGGTTGCTGTTGTTGTTGGTGTTGAGTCCACCATAGTGTCGTTTCTGGAAGGTCTAGGGAGTAATGGTTTGTGGACATTCTCTCTAGGTGGTTTATCTGTCTTCCTTGTCTTTCTTTCTCTCACACAGGAAGAGAGAAAAAAAAAATAGAGAGAAATTTGAGGATTTTGTAAGGCACAGAAATTGTAGCGGGGAATGGAGAGAAAGTGAAAGACGAAGGGTTTCGAAAGAGGCGTAATAATTATAGGCTTAATGTGGAAACTGTGGGAACTATTTTGATGGAGCTACCAAAAGATAGGATAATGAGAGAGAGAGGGATAGAGAGAAAGAGACTGAGAATTCTAAAGTAAGTACGAGGGTTATTTAAGGTTGCGTGTGAAGTGTGTTACTATATGAAAAAGAAAGAGTATATATAATTGGATTTAATTGGTATATATGATGAGTGTAAAGATTTTTTTACGAAGATAACTAATCAAAAATTGTTACATAAGTTAAAGTGTTTCATTTTTATTCTAACTACCTTAAAAATCACACACATAATGATTTCTAATTGATTATCAGTATAAAAAACTTTGAATTACATATCAATTAAATTCTGTATAATTTGGATCGATTCTTATGGAATATCACTATATCAGTATATTTATATACTGTCAATTAACTATATATAAGTATTACATCATTAAAAATATCTATATCTTATTATAATTATTTTACAACTTATATATAGAATAGTTTGTAATTGGTTGACACTAAAATTCTTATATTAACAATAATTTTTCTCTAATGTACTTGTATTTTTACTACTCGTGCGGCTTTTCTATTCACCGGAATTTCTATGGTATTATGAATGAGTGATAAAGTATTTATGAAATGTTAATTTTATAATTAATATTTAAAAATAATTAATAGTTAAAGAAGTAGTTGGTAAATGATAACTTTTCTAGTAATCATGAAATAGGTACGAAGTATCTACCAATGTTAATAGTGATTAATCTCCGTCGGAGAACCTGTTAAGCACACAAGCTGAATTCTCCCCTCCCAATCAGGTTTAATCCATACATAAGAGTCAGGATTTGAACTTCTAATCACTTGCTTAAGGTGTCCGAGTTCCTTACCATTCAGACCAACCACGTGTTGTTAGTTAGTACATGATAATTGACATTGATTATTGTATTTTTAAAATAGATAATTAATGAAATAAGTTGTTAAATATTTTATTATTTATAATTAATTTTTAACATTTATTGTAAAATTTGCTAAAAAAACATTTATTGTAAAATTAATGCTCAATAATAAATACTTTAATGACTCATTTTTAGAGACTATATACTATAGGCTCTGTTTGGCATGTCCAATAAGCTATCTTATAACTTATTTGACTAGCTTATAAGCTAGTTTGACTAAAATAGAGTTGTTTGGTAAACAAGCTTATCTCATGAGCTTATAGCTTTTCTTCATAAACTAATTCATTTAGCTTATGGCTTATAATTTATAACTTATTAACTTTTCTCTCATTTTTATCTTCATTCATTTAATGAAATTCTCATTTTACTATGGTTGTCATAAATATCTTTTATGTCATTTTACATTTAGAAGCTAGTTCAACAATTAATTTTATCAAACACTTCAAATTCAATCAGCTAACTTTTCAACTATCATATATAAACTAGCTTATCAGCTATTTTTACCAATCAAAACCTATTCCTATCAAGATAACATAGACATTTCCAAATTATACTTAGTACGTGATAGAATAATGAGTTGGATGAGTTCGCAAAAAGGTGTACACTTGTATGAGTTCTCTTTTTTTTTTTGTGCTTAAAAGTTCTCTGCTTAGTGTAAGTTCTACTACGCGAGACATACAGAGATTATAAAAATGAATTATTACAGAATTCGGCCGAACATGTATGTTTTTGAATCTCGGGAAGAAAAGAGGGATTTCTACAGGTGAATAATTTCGTGTAATTAGGGACATCCCATGTTACTAAATTGGCAAACAAATCAAGTGATGGGTCCCCCTTCCCTCCCTCTCTCCTCAGACTAAGTAATCATCATAATCTGCTCCCACCTCCACTCTCCCCTCTGCTTCACTCCTAATCCAATCAACAGCCGGCCTGCCTAATACATAAATTCCACTTTATTTGCACACCGAATTCCATTTTTCATTTTGCCTCAATTCGTCACACAGCCATTGACTTTAGGTATCTGTTTACAGTCTCTTTAGACTTTGGTTCAGATTATTGGTAAGTTGCTTTCTCCTTAAACATCTTTTTGGTGGCAAACATAACATTAATCCAAACATACTTTTAAATTCATTGTAAATATGAAAAAAAAAATGAATTTTAAGATAATTATTTTAAAAGTTACTTGAGAAAAAAATAAATTTTAAAACAATTATTTTAAAAGTTACATAAAAGAATCCTTTAACTAACGTGAGTTATAATGTGATTTTTTTATTGTAAAATCTAAAACAAATAGCAACTTAATCAAATCAATTTCATAACTTCAACTTGTTATATATGATGCAATGGTACAAAAGTACAAACAAACTATTTTTTAATTTAGTTTTACCTTTTTTCTTGGTGTTAGAGGGGTGGTCAATGATCTGAAAAATTAACAGAGCCCAACGGAGTGGTCCACGTCCTTTTTTGTTTGTTTTGGATCCTTGTGATGGACGCATGCTGTTACACTGAATATTACCTTATCATTCTTTTTTTTCATTCTACTATTTTTTTTTTACACTTAAATCTTAATTATTTATCATTTATTGATTATTATTTTATAATTATTTATAAATAATTAGAAAATAAGTATTAAAACATATATGTAAAAAAATGTGATAAGAAAAATATGATTCTTACTATCATTCACAGGTCTAATTCGTTCAAATGTCTCCGAAATGTATTATATATATATATCTTCAGGAATCAGGATGAGAGAACGGTATTTATGTCACGTGCATGACTGCATTATCAGTGTTTGGCCATTCCTAGTTTCCAATGAGAGGAAATTATCAAATTGAATTTTGAGGAGGGGAAATGCATGGCAATAAAGAATAAAAAGTAAAGAGATGAGGGAATAAAATATCTACATATATGAGATGCCTTCCCTTCCCAATAAACAGAGATAGAGAGAGATGGGATAAGATATGTCCAATTAGAGAAGCAACAAAACCCCTTTCTGGACAGTCGTGTTTGAATCCCGTCCTCACACTTCAATATCACTCCCACACGCATTAATAATAAAAACCACAAGAAGTACGTACTCTATCTTTGTTTACTTATCGTGTCTTTAGGCTGTCTCTATAGTTGTATTAATTTCCATCCTATTAATTTATTGGTATCTTTACTTAGATTGTGTCTTTTCCATGACTTAAAGACAAAAGTCACCTCAATTTCCAGGTAGATTCAGACACCCTTTTGTGCTCTACAAAAGGTTGAACTGTTTTGTTTTGTTTTGTTTAAGTACATGTTGGAGTCACCCATAATTATAGAGGTCATTTGGTCTTTTCTTATTTTTCATTCTCTATTCTCTAATACAAACAACTTTTCTTGTGTCATCTTACTCCAGGTATTTACTTATATATGCTCTCCATCATGTCATGACCCTTTTGATCCGACGGTCTGCATAGAATATACAAAACCATAAAACACATGGGTATGCAATTAATTTCCCAGAAGAAAACTTGAAAATTACAGGTTCTGCAAATGATGAGAGACTGGCTTACATGTAAATGCCGAAACCTGAAATTTTGTATTATTCGCACAAAGATGTTACTTGGCCTAGTGCAGCAATCCTTGAACATGAAGAAAGACACAGGCTGGCTGGGCATGGGTAATGAATCTGCCATGTTATTATTTATGGTGTGTTAATTGGTGGCGTGTGAGGCCTATATATATCTGGAAAAAAAATTCAGTAGTTTATTTCAGGGAGAGTAAGGCAATGCACTGCCATAGGGAATAGAAAGACTCGGGGTAACTAAGTAATATTATACAAAATAAAGTTGTTTAAAAAAACCGTACATACAGGGTCTTCTTAACGGGTGTCGTTACTGTTTAAGGAATCAAGAAATAATAATATTTTATTAAAAAACTAAAATTTCATCTTTTAATATATTAACTATACCAATTTTTCATAAAGTGTGAGGGATTTTTAAAATATGAAAGTCTTAAAACACACAAAAGGAATTAAAAGTGAGAGATTACACTTTTCTTTTATCTTCTTTTCTTTGTTGCAGACTCACACCCCATTATCTAACAAAAACTTGTTTTCTTTCATTTCTTAATAAGTGTCTTTAAGTTACTGATTAACATTCAACACCAAGCGGGTTTTGCAGGATCTGGTTCTTTTAGCAATAAATTGCCTGGGGACATACCTTCATAAACTAGGCCTAGGTTGCCAACATTTTTATATTAATAATGATATTTTCAGGTTATTTTAATTTCTTTATATCATTCTTATTATATAAATTACTTTTTTGAATGATAAAATTAAAAAATATTTTTCTACCTTATATTTCAGAAAAAAGTCAATTGCAAACACAGTGTAATACTTGTAATATTACTCTTCATGTGTAAATATTATTTCTCTTTTTATATATCATATTTATACTAGGCAAGGATTTCTTTCTTCTTTTTATTCGTTTCGATGAACAAAGCCAGCGAGCATGGTTTTGTCATAGAGATGCTATGATTGGTTTAACTAAATATTTTGTCTTTTGTATGATATCACAGAGTTTGTTCCAGATTGTAATAGTTCATTGTAGCAGTGATATATTCCAAAAACAACTAGTTAACAAAAGGCCAAGAACGATGTATGCAATCTATTATCTTGATACGCATCCTGCACCTGAGTTTATCGTACACCGACCGAGACTAATAAACAACAGCAGCTACTTAATTAATATATCTACTTGAACACCATCCAGTGCTTGAATTACAATTAAAAATCATTACACCAGTTAACAAATTAATTGAATTTCAGTTTATTCTTGACCAGTCTTAATTAACACACCTTGCATATGCTATCAGAGTTTAAGATTAATTGATTAAATTGCAGGGTGATTTCTCCGTACTCCAGGATAAATTTTACTTTGTCTAGATAATACAATCAAATGGTTAGAATCATTTGACATAACCCACTAACATGACTTATTTGAATAAGGTGACACATTTTATTTAGGTAAAGTAACTTGTACCCTTATATTTAATAGATATCAGAGAATTCACCAAATTTCGGACTAAGAACTCCTCCTATATATTATTGAATTGAATAAATAAATAAATACACCAGTAGATAAAAGGGTTTATGTGGGCCAATTAGTTGGAAGTCGATCTCACTTGGAAATTATTAATTAATATTAATCATTGTAAATATAGTAATATGTTTGCATGTGGCCCTTTTAAAGTTGAAAAGTGTACAACGGATCCCAGATGCATCAATTATTTGTGCGTATGTGACCTTAAATCTCCAACAAAAGCAGTAAAGGAAGTTGAAAGGTACAGTCCCAACCCAACCAAATAAGAAACCAGAAAGTTCATGCCAAATTTCAATAAAGTTTGCCTCATGCAATTCAAAATTCCTGTATATTTGTTCCTTCAGAACTTTAATTAATAAGTGGGGGACCATAGTACTTAAGTCTACACTTGAGGCATACTTGTCTTTCTACATGGACCATTAACTTTGATAGTACGTATTGTGCACAAATGTGAAGTGGCCGATATGTAAGACTTTCATTTCATAGGTTGGGGGCTAGGGGCTGAGGTGGTACTGACCTTTGCGTTGTCCTTGGACATTAATGATCAATATTATCCGCATGATTAGTTCCAGGAGGGATTTAGCTTCTTTAAAATGAATGAAGTTTTAAAATGAGAAAGTAAAGGCTATATCCACCATTGATTTGAATAAGTACATAGAAATCTCAATCCATTAAATAATCTAAGAATGGATAGCCACTTACTTTCTCACTTTAGAACTTTACTTACTTTAGAGAAGCCAAATCCTTCTAGGAGAGTCGGGTTTAACTAGCCAGCAAAGTAGGTATAGAATTTGATGTATTAATTGGAAGACTATGAGGAAAGTGGGGAAGAACATGACTAGTGGTGGTGCAGTAAACCAAATATGGTCCAAGTATTTCTAATTTGACCAATGCCCATGAGTGAAAGAAAATGGAAAACACATAAAGTTAAAATGCATTTTAGCACGCCAAATGGCAAGGCAATGAACACAGATAGGCTAAGGAAAGATATGATCAAGAGGTTGATAATTACCCATAATTAAGAATTGTGAACCAATTAATGGATTCTATACGCTAATGTGTTTCATCAAGCAAGATATAGCCATCTGTTCGTGGTAAGGAATGGCTCAAATTCCTGCTAATCCGTTGTCGTGAAATAATGGATGTTCGATTAAGACATATACCAATGATTTGGCTTATCGAAAAGATCATTAATCATGGTTTAACATCATTTAATTGTAGGCATGCAAGTCTTATATATATTTACTACTTGTAGTGCATTATAATTATATTTGATCTGTCGGCATAAGCCAGTGCCCCACACCCTCTCCCCTCTTTTTTTTTCTTTTCTGATAATTCGCGGTGCTGTACATAGATACATAAAAGAGAGAAATTAAAGCTAGCATATCATATCTGTGCGTATTCATTGGAGAATATAATTTTTTTTCTGCGGTTGAAAGAACTTAGAATGATAGAAGAGTTTTGAACTCAAGTCGTTTATCAAATTAATCATATTTTCTGTTATATTAATCTTAAATTTGCTAGAATCCAAAATTATATATATATATATATATATATATATATATATATATATATATATATATATATATATATATATATATATATGTGTGTGTGTGTGTGTGTGTGTGTGTGTGTGTGTGTGTGTGTTTGCCTTTTCCGGTATCCCCAATAATTTTGAGGTAAAAGTTATCGTGTCCAATCAAAATGTGCCACCTCAATTAAATGGGTAATGTTAGTGAGTCAAGTCAAATGATTCTCATCGTCTGATTGGACCACCTAAACAGGATAAAGTTACCCTTGGGATATATATATATATATATATATATATATATATATATATATATATATATATATAACTCTTAGTTTTTTTTATGGGGTAATACTCTTAGTATTTTATAAATGTCTATAAAGGGTGTAAATTGGATTGTTTGGATGAATTTTGGGTTGGATTATAATGGATGTGTTAAAACTAAACCACTAATTCATTTTGATCGATTAAAAAAATATTAAAAATTTCAATCCATCATTGACCTATTTAATCAAAATCATCCAACCTATCTATTAATCATTTTTTATGGATATTCAACTCCCCATCCATTTAAATATATATAATATTTTTTTTAAAAAAAAACTATGAATAAAGCTCCGATCGCCATCGAAAGTTGTCGCACCTGGTCTTCGGCAACGTTAGCTACCAAGGGGCTAGTAGGCATCCACCGACAGTCAAAGGGGCCGGCTATATGGTGGCCATAGGTTGGGATCGATGGCCAACAACGATGGTCAAAGGTGGCTGGCGTGGTGGTGAAGATTAGTCCGATCTAAGGGCATGGAAAAAAATGGATCTAAAATAATTTATTTTTAATTCGGTTGATTTAAATGGATTGAAAAAAAAAATCAAGCTAAGATAATTCATTAACCATATATCCATCAATGAAAATAACCCAATTAATTCAGTTCAATCCATTTAAAGTTTATTTATAAATGGATGGATTTAGTTGGATAATGGATTGTTGAATTGTTTTGCTAGCCCTAAATTATTTATATATTTTTCAAATGCACTAGAGTTCATTATAAATAAATTGAAATCATCATTTTCAGAAGGTTGCATTACTTAATGTCAATGGTAGACATCTTTCAAATGGGAAAAAAGAAAGGGGAAAAAAAAAACGATTCATCTTAAAAGGAAAGGGTGGAAACAGTATGTATGACGAAAATATGCAAAGTTTCCTGGAGTTACATGAACTTGAACTAATTAAATATTCACCACGTTATAAGACCCAGGCCAAAGTATCAAACAGACAAAAATTATTTCTTCGAAGTGAATATTTATTTTTGTCTGCATTAACCCTGAAATTTTTAAATAATTTTTTTTATAAGCTAAAATATTAAATAATTATAGGAACCAAACAGCAACAGATCTGGGTTCCCCACTTTTCAACCTAATAAGGTTGGCTACTCTACTTTATAATACTTTGTCATGAATCCAAACAACCGAATATCTGGCATGATGGAGTCACTGGTCTAAACTCTAATGCAAGCATAGGCTAACAAGACAGCCTATACCTAGCTACAGCAAGAAACCAACATATACAAATACATAATCTATTGAATAAGAATAAACGAGCGACCGAATAAGAACTCCCCAAGGCATAAGTGTCTCAGTAAGATGCTAAATGCTGCAACCTCTAACAGATGATAGAAAAAGATTAAAACTCTTTAATATATACATTGAACAAATTGTGACACATAACAACTAAATATGAATTATTATATTAACTTTCGCATTTAATTGATATACACGATTAAGGTGAAGATTTTTTATATTAATATCAGTCAATCATAAATTGTCATATTATTAAAATTATTTGACTCTTATCATAATTATCTTAAAAGTCACATATGATTGATTGGTAGTAGTATAAATCTTTTATACTAATAGTGTTTCAAGATTAATTTTTATTTAACTTTAACTGTAGGTAATTATAGTGACCTCTTATGTGATTAACATTTATTACTTTGAAACCTTTTTTATGTGAGAAATTATATGTACCTCTCTTACTTAGTTACTTTATATATTACTTGCACATTTTTAACTTGTTTTGGAAAAACGCATACCTTCCATATTTTATTTGAATTGTTGATGCATGTAGAAAAAACACCTACACTTATATACCAATTAATATTTGAATTGATGATGTAATGATATATATCATAACATGGAAACACAAAATTTATGAAATCATGTTATTGTTAAAGTAAACTCTCCAAACACAATGAAAAAGAAAGAAATACTGTGGGAGCCAAGAAGAAAGAGGCCATGTCTGCTCTCTCTTTTTCGCTGGCCGTGTGGTATGGGGAAGGCATGCGGGGTGGTGGGGCTACCAAGAAGGGGGCCCACAAGATCAATGTATAGTGTGGGCCCACCGGATCAGAAGCCCGAACCGGTACTATTTTCTCCTCTCTTTTTATCCCTTCTCATTTGTCAACCATCTTTATTCTTTACCTTACTGTTGGTGGCATGACTCTTCTCTCAATTCTCATCTCATCTGTACAAAGTGGAACAAAAGAGTTGCAGAGAATGATGATGGAAACGGGTAAACGGCACGTGGCACGTGATGGCTTTTGTAACTCTGAAGAGTATAGGATAGTAGGGGTGGATCTAGATTCTAGATTAGATGTGGGACCACCCCATACAGGGAGTTTCACAGAAGGCCCAATAGTATGGTCCACTATGCCCCAACCCTCTAATTGCTTATTTTTCATTCTACTCCTGTGAGAGAGAGAGAAAGACATGCATGACACGGTGACACCTCTTGGTTGTAACTTGTAACCAAGAAACTCAATTTAATTTGACTTGCCTTTTAAAGGAATGGTACTGCGTGCGCTATATATGGCCGTATAGGACATCAATGAATGCATGGACCGAAAAGAAAAAACAAATAGGACATCAACGTCATCTACAACGAGTCCTCGGCAAAGGGAGACAAAGAAGGTTAATTATAACTTTATAAGCATTTCTTTCTTCAATTATTTTCCTTTCTTTGAAGAGATAGTGTGAACTCTTTAACTTAGCCATAATTTGATAGATAGTTGAGTTATGTATGTTATTAGGAATTCGATTTCTATCGTTTGTATGAAAAAAAATTTATTGAAAAAGATTGTATCCACTTTTATGATTTCTTCGACCCCAAAAGAGACTAGTCTTCAACTATAAGCTGGAGGACACATTGATATGCATGAAAATAGAGAAGGATATTATCTAATAAACACCCGAATAACCGCCCCCAAAAAAAGTTCTCCATTTAGTCCATGACATGTTGTCAGCAATGTGACATTGATATTCTTGATGTTTGGTGCTCCTTTTATAGCACTACAAGGGCGCTCCAATCACCAAAAAGAACGTAACACATTGAAATATTTCTTGTTACAATAGACAAGCAATTACTTGAGTTGAATAACAGATTTAATGACAACGCATTGGAGCTTTTAACACTTAGCTTTCTTTTGTTTCCTAAGTATACTTATAAAGCTTTCAACATCAATAATATTTGCACTCTTGTAAGAAAGTATTATTTGATGATTTTATTGAGCAAAAAAAGATAATTTTGAAATCTCAACTTCACACTTTATTATTGATGCTTCCAATAATCCACATTTAACGAATCTATCAACTGTATCTAAATCGTGTTTTGCTTTGGTAAGAGCAGAGAAATTCAAGGTATATTACTTGATTGATCAGTTAATTCACCTCATTTTGACTCTTTCAGTTACTACAGCTACAACAGAATGTTCATTTTCAGTAATGAAAATAATCAAGATCGACAAGATTGTGTAATAAAATAGAAGATGATTTTCTTATAGATAATATTGTGATTTATATTGAAATAGAAATAGCTAAAAGTTTTACTTTTGATACTATTATTGATTATTTCAAGTCATTAAAAGAGAGACTAACAACACTTTAATTAAGCAGACGTAATTTCTGGTTATTTTTTTAACATTATGTTTAATTAATTGTGTTAGTATATTTCTAAATTTTAATACATTATTTAGTAAACCATTTTTTGGTGTCCTAGTATCTTTTTGTTCTTTTATAATTGACAGGACATGTACAACAAATCAAGGTTTTATCTTATGTAATACAATCATTTATCTTTGTAAAAGAATATTTTAATATATTATACATTTTGTATCCAAGTATGATATTATAATATTATATATGCACATCATTATAATTTTTTGCAATTGATTATTAAGTATTTTTTTGCCTCCTTAATAATTTTGTTCAAGATTCACCGCAGCATGAAAAGTTTATAAATGAAAAGCAAAAATGAATTTTTGAATACAACAAACAAAAGAAATTAGAATGTGATATAATCCATGTGGAGCTTGAATTTGATGAACAATATACTTCGCCCAGGGCTAAAAAGATTTGCTCAAATGCTTGATTAAGACATTATATTGTGTTTATAAAGACTTGTATACGTAATGTTAATTTAACGAAATAAATAGTATAATTATATAAAGCAAGAGACACATTGTCTACGATGCCTATCCACAAAATAGTAGCATTGTCACAGTTCATAATAAATTCATATATATACAATGAACATGGACCTAAATTAAATATTGAGATACTCTTGGATTCAATAAATCCCACCTTATTCACCATGCATAATTAATCTTGAACAGTTCAAACTATTAAGGCTCGTTTGGTGGTCAGGATAGGATAAAGACTGATAGAATATGAGAGCTGGATAACAATAGGATATGAGCATGATAAATTCTTATCTTATCCGATGTTTGATGCGCATCAGATAATGATAGGATATGATATAAAATATGCACAAATGATAAAATTACCCTTATATCAAAATTACTTTTTTTTTTCAAAAATAATTTTTACTATTATTTGATTTTTTTATACATTTAAATTAAAAAATATTTGATAATATATATTTTTGGCTTTTTAATTATACATTAGTCAATTTTTTAAATTATATATTTTTGGCTTTTTCATTTTTTATAAACTAATTAAACCACATGTTTTAATTAGTAATAGGGTTGACTAATTAGGTTTGAAATCATAATTAAATAATATTAATATTAAGAATAAAAAATAAAAGAGAAAATATTTTCTTATGTTATCTTGTTGGTTTTAACGCAGCCCCTCCCTCAGAATATAATTATAACTAAGTAGCAGGATATGATAAACTAACAGGATAAGCTTGTCCTTTCCTGCCGATTCACCGAACTACAGATTAAAGCAGGATATGATAGTTTATCTTATCCTGACTCCCTTATCTTAACCACCAAGCGGACCCTTAAGATAAAAATACATGATAGTTTATGGATTAAGATCCTCTCCTGTTGTGGGAAAACAAGATTTAATCTGAACCTTACGTTTCTATTCAGAAAAAAATATTTTAAAATGATATAATTAAAGTTTGAGATAGATAAATGGTGGAGATTAACTCAGCAACCCTCCTGTTTTTTCATAATAGGAGAGGATCGTGATCCATAGTTTATATCAAATAATATGATAATTTACATCGAAAATTACATACAAGATATATATATATATATATATATAATGAGTTTAATTGTTATGCATTGTCAGTGTAAAGTTTTTTATACTGTCAACTAATCAGAAATCATGATATGAATGACTTTTAAGGTAGTTATGATAAGAGTCAAATATTTTAGCTTATGTGACAATTTCCGATTAATTGACTGTGTAAAAAATCTTTACACTGATCGTGTATATCAATTAAATCCATATAAAATTTTCTTTCAAGTTTGAACGGGTACTTCAATTAAAATAATGTTAATAGTTCCTTTTTTTTAAAGTTAAAGTGTTTTGGTTAACAATTTAATTTTAATATATTATGAGTGTAAAGTTTTTTACACTATTAATCAATTATAAATCGTCATATATTTGAATTTTCAAATAGTTATGATATGAGTCAAATATTTTTAATGATATAATAATTTATAATTGGTTGACGGTACTTTTGACTAGTTTATAAGGTCGTTTGATCAACTTTTTCTCATTTGTACCCTTATTATTTTAAAGAAACCTTACACAACCCTTACCTAAAAAAATGTGTATATATATATATATATATATATATATATATATATATATATATTGTATAAACATATTATTTTATTTATATTATTTAATCAAATATTTAAAAAATAAATAAAAATAAAAAATTAATATCCTAATTATAAAGATTTAATTAGAACTTAAAAAGAATTTATATAAAAAACATATAAACGTGTTATTTTGTGTCATTTTATATTTATAAGTTATTTCAATATCTAATTTTACCAACAAACACTTCAAATTTAATCAACTGACTTTTTCAGCTATTAACTGTCAGCAATAAACTATTAGATAAAAATTAATTTATCAGTCATAAACTAGCTTATAAGATATTTTTATCAAAACAAACCCTTAGAGTGCATCTATACCAATTAAATGATTTGGTTAACCGTGGAAAATTATTTAAAAGAAAAATTTATGGTGTCTTTTTCGGTATCCTCAATAATTGTGGGATAAAAGTTTTTCAGTTCAATCAGAATGCACCACCTCAATTAAATGAGTCATATTAATGAGTCGAGTCAAATAATTTTTACCATCTAATTAAATTACATTAACAAAATAAAATTATCCTAAGGATACGAAACAATTCACCAAAATTTAATCTTGCAATTAAACTTTTTTAGGCTAATAGTCCGATCAATTGATTGAGTCTAAGGAGGGTAATTTCTTTGAAATTTCTCTCTTATTTTTTATTCATATTGTTATTGGAATTTATATGATTCCACGTATACATAATGTCACAGATACTTATTAGTAATTATTATTACTGATGGGGGTGTCAAAAGATGTGGAGATGGAGATGAACGACAGGTCATAATCGTCGCCTAACTTTTGAAGAATGAAGTCAATCCGTTGAAGACTCAATAGAAGACCCTGTGTCCTGTAGCTTTATGTCTATACTCTATAGTTATCATCATCGCCAATGAAGCATCGTCAATTCTAGTATGGAAAGTGACGAAGTTAATTTCATTTTACATAGTCGTATGTTAGTAATAATGAAAACAACCCTGTTATTTGTACAATACGATTGGGATATTAATACGAGATATTGTAAAAGAGAATTTCTATGATTTCTTGATAAATTTAACTGTATTGATATAATTGGATAATAAATCAATAGTTGAAGATGTATCATTTAATGTAGTCATATCATGCTTGACCATTTAGTAGAAAAAGTTTCATTTTTTTCAGTTTAGTCCCTAGGTAGGTAAATTCTTTTTTCACTTTTAAATTAATAATAATTATTATTTAAAAGTTAAAAAATATGTCTATTTTTTCATTTTGGATTTTATTGTTTAATCTGTTTTATCAATCCTAATTACCCTCTCTTTAGTGTTCTAGAGAGAAAAAAGATAAGACTACAGGGTTTCTAAATCTGATGGTTAAAAAATTTCAAATTAAATCATATATTTTCTAATTTAATCATGGTTATTTAAATTTGGTGTCTTCTCTTGTATCCCCAATAATTTTGGGATAAAGTTACCATATCCATTCAGAATGCGTCACCTCAATTAAATGGATAATGTTAATGGATCAAGTCAAATAATTCTTACCATTTGGTTGGGCCACCAAAGCAGGGTAAAGTTACACTTAAGATATCATAGAATTCACCTTTAAATTTATCAGAGGTAAAAAAATATTTTACTATTAAAGATTAAATTGTAATATGTCTAAAGTTTCACTACTAAAAAATAAATTTAATAACACTAATGCATTAAATGAAGGTGGGAACTAATTATGACAATCATAAATACCTACTTCAACTGCACCAATATCGTTAGATTTCTCAAGGCATCTTAGCAGGATCCATTGTAAAAATATACGGTTGTTTCATATATTTATATGATGATTTTATTTTTTGGTAACTATTTGTATGATGATTTCATCTTTTAACTTATTTTTTTAGGTTTAATTGTATTTTTCATCCCTTAACTTTTTTAATTATGTGATTTTGATCCCTTAAAAAATTTAATTACATATTTTATCCCTCAACTTTGTGAAATTATGCAAAATTAATCCTTTTAGGGATCAAAATAAAAGCTTTCATTGCACAATTTCACAAAATTGAGGGATGAAAAGTATAATTAAATTTCTTGAGAGACTAAAATTGAACAATTGAAAAGGTTGAGGGATGAAAAATACAATTAAAATTTTTGAAAAATTAAAATCGTATAATTAAAAAAATTGATGGACCAAAAATATAATTAATTTTTTTTTACTTTTTCCACTGATCGCTAACAATCACCACCGCTTTTTTTAGTTTTTCCCACTGATCGCTGACAATCACCACCGCTGCCGCTGGGCGACCGCAACTTTTCCAGTCATCATCAGCAACTTTTCCAATAACAACCCTTAACTTGATTAGTCATGTTACCTAATTTGTTTAGAGAAATATTAATAATATATTCTTTAACATTTTTTTTTTAATACTTTTTCTTTTTTTCTTATTGATTGAAATTCATACGAGTCTTATAAAGTTTAAGTGTGATCCACATAAATTAATGAGACCCACATAAATTTTAATCAATAAAATAAAATATGTTGAAAAGAAAATGTATTATTAACATTCCTCCTTTTTTTTTATAAGTGTCATGCCGTCATATTACCTATTTAATCTATCTTGATAAGAATAAATTTTTTTTTTGACTGGGATAAGAATAATTAAACTTACTTAAAACTTCAAGCGTATGTTGGGAATAACGAATTTCACTACCAATTTTTTTTTGTGTAATTAATAAATTCCTTTATCTTAATTGATTTAGTTATTCTTTTGTTTGGTGCTTTTAATTGATTTAGTTATTATAAAGAGGTGATTAAGTTATAAACTAGCCAAATATCGCGGAAGCAAAACTACCATAGCATTTCTTATGGAACAACCCTTCCTGTGTTTTTCTTTAAAAATTTGAGAAATGTTTGATACCATTACCCGGTGAAACTGGGATAATGCTACCACCGAACCGCATCTATCAGTCTATGAGGCCAGATAGTATTTGTTTACTTATTGGCTTATTGCACAGCACACGTATCTCCTACTTCCATCTTGTTCGGAATGAATAAAATCTTCTGGGCCCATTCCAGCAATGGACATTTATCCACAAAAGCTACTTATGATGCTCTCAAAGATAGAAGAAGGGCTATGTCCACAAATAACTTATGGAGTGAATATGGCGGATTCAAGCTCCAGAGAGGATGAGAACCTTTGTGAGCTACCTCGGCCGTGATTGCTTCCGCATAAATCTTCAAAGATTTAAGAGACATATTGTTAGGCCCAACAGTTAGTTAGATGGGTAGTTAGTGGAGCTTGGTTGCACTTAGTTAGTTATAAGGGTGCTTAATCAGTTGAGTTAGACAGTTAAGTTGATAAAAAATTGTATAGAGAGGTGGCATTTGGAAAATTGTATTTTGAGAGAACCGGACAAGTGCTCAGTTGAAAAAGGGGAAAGTTTACATAAGAGTCTTTCTCCTATATTGGTTCAGACTCATTCATTCAATAAAATAGTTCTTTCTATTTCTCTATTGTTGTCAGTTTCTCAAATTTTCTAATTTGGGTTCCTAACACATGTAGATAAATGTCCATGACTTTGCAACAATCCAAGACCAATATAGCAAGGCTTGTGAGACAAGACTGGCTAAGTTTTTTTAACTTGCATAGTTGCGTGTAAACCATGTTGAAAGCAATAAAAACTCGTGGGGGTTTGTTTTACTGAGAAGTGAGAACCAAAGAGAATCAAGCTATTCTGGATAAGTTGTGTCACCTGTTGAAGAACCATGTGTGAGTGTGGAAAACAAAGTAAGCCAAGGGTAATAGGAAGAAAAAGACCAAGTAAGCCAAGGGTGATGGGTCAAATCCGAGGTTACCATTTTTTTATTGAAATGATTCTAAACTGAAGTGTCAAGTGCAATCCACACGAAGTCATCAAAAGCTCAAACATTCTCCAAGCTCAAGTTATCAATGCCGTACCAAAATCCAGCATCACCAAAAGGTTACTCAATAGTGAATACCACAACTCATGTGGAAATATATATTGAAAGGACCCTCCCCGTTTAACTACAGTCTAGCTCGGGCCATGGCCCTTATCACGAGTACAGAGGAAAAAAAGATTAACATGTTTTACGTCTTAAAGTCTATTGAATACGTGGGTAAAAAATCAATTATAATGAATTTAACAATTTTGATCCACACGAACTAGCCTTTGGAACAACCTTACCCCATCAACTAGGTTTTGGGGTGAAATTAGGCCATTATACTACTAACATGTTCTTAATCACAATACAAATAACGCCATATTCTGCAATCCCCAAATCCTTCTCAGCCAAGACAACAATGATGCATAATCATATTTTTTTACAAAGTCAGACCATACAGTTTCATATTGACATTTCTGTGCTGATCATATTTCCGCTTTGTACTGCAGTTTGGCATACAACTATTCAATAAAAGCCTTAGCAAAAAGCACAATCAAGTGTAAGAGACCCAATATTCTGTTACAGTGAAATATGCACACAAGGTAGAGAATGACACTTCTCAAGGTATATGTTTAATATTGTTTCAATTGAACAGTGATAACATTTCACAATTACAAATGGAAAGTAATGGAAGTAAAGAATCTCAGAAAGGAAACATTCAGAAAGAGGAATAGGAGTCAGAGGAAGAAGAGCAGAATTCGTTCATCACTATTTTCATGCCCTTTACGTCATTGGTCCCTCCTCTTTATAACAATTACTCAGCATCTTTTCTGTTAACCTTATTCCCTTAATTATTGGATCAGCTGACACATGTCCCTTTCCTCTAACCATTTTGTTGACCCCACTTTGATGATTTGGCTTTTCTTCTATTGGTATCATAACATTACCTCCCCCATTAAAATCAACCTTGTCCTCAAGGTTGCAGCTAAAACAATGTTGTTGGGTGATAGTAGTATCTATCCAAGGGGCCTCCAAGTCAAATGAACCTTCCCAATGGATAATATAAGAGAACATCCACCCGGATCCCATTGTTTGAATTGTAAGGACCCTTTAGTATGGAAAAAATAGTCATTCGCACCTGGATCCCATTTCTTGGAGTGCCATGTAAGAACAATAAGAGTAGCACTAACCACATTCCCTCCCAAAAATTGGCCTGGTATCAAGGAAGTGAATGTATGACAATTGGGGCTGCATCCTGTGACAAGCATTTGAACAAAAACTTCAAGGGACAAGTCCATGCTGCCCATATCAGAAGGAGAACGAGTAAAAATAGAGTAACTAACAACATTTGGGTCAAGACCCTTGTCCACCATCATATTCACCCAATTAAATGCCTCCTTAATCATGTAATCTTGGCATATTTCAAGGATCAAAGCATTATATATTGACCCCACGGGTGTAAGTCGCAGAGATAGCTCATTTGCTTTGTCTGCATTACATGGATAAGAAATTATAGTGGTGTAACTCACATTATTTGGAGAACAGCCCTCAATCTCAATCTCAAGGGAGTGCCTCTGATTAAGGCCATAAATAACCTGCCCCATAGAGTCAGGCAAACCCAGGATATTGGCTTGCCCATAACTTGGATTTGTCGACACAGTAGTACCATTTACCATCATGTACCAAAATTCCAAGAATAATAGAACATCTGGTGAAGCCAGTGAAAGTTTCACAAAGCTAAATAAGTGTGCAATTAGTAGCCATGTGAATCCACTCCAAGCAACTGCTGATTTGGTAATGAAAATCGATAGGTTAGCAATGATAAGCACCCACCATGAGGTGGTAAGAGGATTTGCAACTCCAATTAAGCCCCATCCCAGTTTCACAATTAGGAGCCAATTGAAAAGTACATGCAGCGGCAAAACAATTGCTAATATGCATAACTTCCCTATGCCAAGAGTAAGCACTGTTTCTTTTAATCCCAGCCAAAAGTTATAGTCGGATATTTTATAATTGATATCCTTTTCTGCCTTTATCAGTATAAACTCTCTAAATCCTGAGGTTTGAATGTTGTTCACAACAGAGTCAAAGGAAAAAAGTACCTTAATAATAAGGGCCACTCGCTTGTGCCTGGCGCTTAGCAAATTCACTCCAGTCAATCTTGTATCACTGGTTCTTCTGCCAGTCTCCACAAAATTGACAACACCATGGTTCAAATAGAGAACAATAGGAAGATGCAAGAGCTTGTGGCCATTTCTTGCATAACCGGATTGCATTGTACCTTTCCCCCGATCCTGTTCTGTGCTATTGAGATGTACCGAAGTATCCTCCTCAAACTCAAATCGGCGGTGATGCTTGTAGGCGTTAAACACGGCGGCAACGCCCTTGGTAGTGCGCAAGAACCCTAATGCAGGGACACAAATTCGAAGACATAGTGGTGGGTTTATGTTTAGACTCTTTCCACAGTTCTTAGAGTCCCAAATCTTTTCACGATTAGGCTGGGTTTGGCCCATTTTCTTTGGAAGGGGTTCAACCTGGTACCCACCCTGTTTCTCGTTTCCAGACTTTGTTGGTTCCTGCCCTGAGCATCCATTGAACCCAGTCTACCATCAAACTCGAGTGAGGCAGTTTGAGTGGTGGTGTCGGAACTGCCACTCGATCTGGTGGCTCCGGTGGGGGTAACTCGGGTGGAACGACAAAGATCCATGGCTTTGTCTCGACCATTTTTGTCGTCATGGAAGAGGCGTCCGCCAACACCACCGTCGACCATGGTTGCGGCTTCACTGGTAGATCCATAAATGCAGCATGAAGATCATCGGTTTGCTTCACCATCCCTAGGGTTTGTGGAATCGATGTATCAAGCGGTTGACAGACAACGATGTGGTCCACCTCCACTATTGAATTCTTCTCATTGACTGAAGGTGCCGCGAGATGTGCCGTGGAGGGAAGAAACGCATCTAGAGCCGGGAGCGCATTGTTCAACGATTTTGAAGCATCAATCACCTCTTGCAACTTGTCGAGTATTGATGTAAACAATTTTCTGATTTCTCGATACGATTCAGCTAGATGCTAATCCCTTTCTTGGGACGATTCTGCCATGGAAACTATGGGCTTCGACTGAATTTGTTGTCTCCGGGTCTCTTTAAATGAGTTCGCAGCACCATGGGAAGAGCTCCGTGATAAGTAGTAGCTCTGCAGATCCAATTTAGCTTCAATTCGGTCCATTATAGTGTAGCCAGGTGCATCCATTTTTGCAAATCGAGCTTCTACTTTGTCTAACCATGTATGCTCTGCCATGATGACGATGAAAGCACTAATGTAAGAGACCCAATATTCTGTTACAGTGAAATATGCACACAAGGTAGAGAATGACACTTGTCAGGGTATATGTTTAATATTGTTTCAATTGAACAGTAATAACATTTCACAATTACAAATGGAAAGTAATGGAAATACAAGAAAAAAATCTCAGAAAGGAAACATTCGGAAAGAGGAATAGAAGGAGTCAGAGGAAGAAGAGCAGAATTCGTTCATCACTATTTTCATGCCCTTTACGTCATTGGTCCCTCCTCTTTATAACAATTACTCAGCATCTTTTCTGTTATCCTTATTCCCTTAATTATTGGATCAACTGACACATGTCCCTTTTCTCTAACCATTTTGTTGACCCCACTTTGATGATTTGGCTTTTCTTCTATTGGTATCATAATATCAAGTTGCTTAATTTCATACTACCACTGGAAGCATGTTTGGTACATTTTACTTATCGAAAAAAAATGTTTGGTACATTTTATTAAACTATGTACCAAATAAATATTATTAAACTAATCAAACAATTTCATAGTCTCAATTATAATTTACTATATAAAAGTAATTTTTTACCAAACTGAACCAAAGAGAATATCATAAAATCCCACTTGCCATTATGTAATCCACGCCAGAACACAAAAAAAGGCCACCAAATTGAAGCTTCTACTTTGTAAAGCCACACAAAATTAGATGTTGATAACAGCTATCATACAAATGGAGCAGAATTTAGTACGAACTCAATATGAATCGTTCCATCACACGTATACATATACACCGAATTTCCAAATGGCAATAAATTGAAACAATTTCCATTACCAAGGAAGGAGACAGAGGCACGACGTCGGAGAAGGTAGGTGGCAGCTACGGTAATTCCTATGGTCAATCATCGAGTAACTTTCTGAGACTCTTCTTAATTGCTTCACTGCGAGCTTTCGCGCGAGCCTGCTGAGGAGCAATGTTAGCAAAAGAGAGATAAGCTCCTATGCCAACAAGCGAAGCTCCGATCACAAACACGGTGGCGGTGGCCGTCAGTTGCCTCCCCGTCGGCGGATACGACCACACCCCCATCTGATTTCACACCACCTCCTAACACGTTACTCATCTTCGTTTCATTTCCCTTTACCGTGACATAAAATAGAAGGGATGCCTCATCTGTGGGCTCGGGCCCATTAAGGAGAAAGCCCAAATAAAACAGATCCAATACCCTCCACAGTACACACATTGAGTAAATACTCAATTTGGTCCCTGAAATTGTAGGGTCGTATCAACTTAGTCCTCCACATTATCAATATTCCAAAATGATCCCTGAAATTGCAGAAAATTAGTCAGATTCGTCCCTTTGTTGAAATTTACATGGACTATAATGACATTAAGTTGGTAATGTCAGGGATTTATTTGAAACTAAGTGGATAATGTCAGGGATGTATTTGCTACATTTTGTAATTTCAAGGATCATGTTGGAATATTGATAATGTGGGGGACTAAATTGATACGACCCTACAATTTTAGGGATCAAATTGAGTATTTACTCTACATACATTCAACAAAACCCAATCCCCAATCTCTCACTTTCTATTATGGGTGTTCAAGACTTTAATTACGAGTCTTTCTTATTAATTACACTCTGTTCAAAGTTAATTAATTGGAGTGTATTTGGATTTTACAAATTATATCCAACATCTTTTTTAGGGGATGAAAATCTTCTGTCTCAATTTCCTCAATTTCTTGTCACTTTCTCTGTCCCCTACCAATAACAATTTGACACTTAAGAAAACAAAATCACAACTCATTAATATTTATGCTCATTCCCAACGTTTAATTAGTGGGGGACACTGAGACATCATTTTTTGGGATAACGGATTTCTATCCCTTTTTAGGTAGGATTCATTCAGGTCATGACTTTGATTGTCCCAGCTCAATCCGATATCAGAGTCAAAAAAAAAAAACTCAATCCGGTATCACACTTTATTTTAAAATTCATATTTTTAATAATTAATATTAATAATAAATAATAAATTGTTTAAACTTAAAGTAATCACTTTTGTATAACAAGATAACATATTTATATGAGTTAAAAAGAGTATGCACTAACAATGTAAATTTTTTTTACACAGTTGTTCAATTAGATTTCACCATGTAGATGTTTGTTGAGATATTCTAAAAAATAATATAACAAAATAGCATAATGATAAAATCTGATTGGATGATTATGTAAAAAAGGTTTATATTGTCAGTGCATATTCCTTTAACTCTATTTATATTGATATTATTTATTTTAAAATATATACTATAGATTATACCTAAATTTTAATAATTTATATTTTGACCTAATCATTTTCATGCTCCTTGAGTTTATTCTTGCTGCACCTACTTGAGTTTGAGATGATTGTTAGTTATTATTGTATAGAATTGTATATTAATTTAATTAGGCAAATGCTAACCAATGTCCTAAGGGCATTGGTTAAGGAAGCAAACATAGAAACTTTGCATTGAAAGTAGTGTATTCAATATATTGAACAATCAAAAGTTACATTTTTCAATAAATTTTTCTATCTATGGATCCTTAAACAATGCCCTTAGGGCACATGTTAGCAAGACACATTTAATTATTTAAAGATTTCCTTGTACTTTGCACTGCATTTTATGGTTCTTTTATTACAATTAGCCTTAATTGAACTTTTGGTCCCTCATGTATTATGATTGTACAATTTTAATCCCCTAGGTTTTAATTGGTTTAATTGAGTCCCCCAAATATCACGATTGTGCAATTTTGGTCCCCAAATATCATGATAGTGCAATTTTTAACGCCAGTAGCCTACGTGGCTCACGTGGGACTGATTTGACACTTAGTGCGGTCAACTTGACAACTTACGGGATATTATTATGTGACATCTTTGCAATCTCACACACTTTAATGTTCAAATGCATATCACTAAATGTGACATAGGAATGACATGTAAGCTATCAAGCTAACCTCACTAAGCGTCAAATTAGTTTCACATGTGGTTCGTAGTCTATTGACATTAAAAATTGCACAATCGTGATACTTGGGGGACCAAAATTGCACAATCGTGATACATGGGGATCCAATTGTTGCAATTGAAATCTGAGGGACCAAAATTGCATAATTGTGATACTTGAGGGACCCAATTGACGTAATTAGAACCTAAGGGATTAAAATTACACAATCGTGATACCTGGAGAACAAAAAATGCAATTAAACCTTACAATTATCATAAAACTCCTCTCTGAATAAGTTTTTTTACTCATTTTTATGAAGACACCAAACTAACCCTTAGGACTTTTTCCTTTTTCCTTTTGCCTGAAGACTGGTAAAAATCTGAACCAACTAACCAAACAAATGAAATTTGGTGGGTTTGCTTATGTTAAATGGGTTAAATTAAGTACACCCTTCGGTCCTATATATAAGAAATAAAAAGATATTTTTTCTTGGTCCTATTTATAAGAAATATTGACCCATTTTTAAATATATTTAATATTAAATTTCAATTATATCCTTATTTATTATGAGAGAGAATATTAGAAATAATTAAATTAGTGAATTAGGAGTAATTAATATAAGGACATTTATGAAATAAAATTTAAATTTATAGGAATATTAAATGAAATCAACAGATTCCAATATATTTCCTTGATCTTGATGATTTTATCAAATATTTCTTATATATCTTGATCAAAAAAAATATTTCTTATATATAGGACCGGAGGGTGTACTTAACAACCTTACCGGTGAGTAACACTATCGGACAAACAAGTTTTTTATGGGCGGGGGTGCATCAAACAATTAATTTTATCAAATCTTGTCCATGCAGTAGGGTAGTGGATTCAATTATGGGTCGTGCTAACGAGTGTCCTAAGGATACTAGTTAAGGAATTCAAGAAAAGAAAGTTTTCATTAAAAATATAAATATATCATTTCTTCAAATACTAAATACAATAAGTTTCAATGAAAATTCTTTTTTTTTGCTTTCTTAATCCGTGTCGATAGGATACTCCTTAACATTTTACTTCGATTATTTATAGTTACGTGTTGGATATATCCACCATACCTTGTTAGTTTTCAACGTAGAAATTAAACTCAACCTCCAACAGATTTGCTTATTGATATAAAATCAATTATATCAGTGGTTAGAGCAGTCTCTATAGCCAAACGAAAGCATGTGCAATTCCAAACCTAGAAGCCTCCAATCAAAATCAAGTGTAATTCTCATCGAAAGCTCCTTCCTCTTACTTCTCAAATTCCCTTTTATTGCATTGTTTCCAAACCCGCGTATTACATTCAATGTCATTAATGTCTCTCCTACCTTATCATTCTTCTACACTCAAAATTTAATAGAACTGTCACAATGTTCTTCCATTTCATGGCTCAAGCACAATCAGTGTTGACCATATTCAGCAGTAGCTTAATATAAGAATTAAATTCCTATATAGTGAATAAAAATATAAAGTGAGAAAGTAAAGATATATCGACCTTTGATTAATTAGAGTGTATTGAGATTTCATACCATTTTAACTAATTAAGGATGAATACTCTCTTATTTTCTTACTTTACACTTTTACTCATTTTAGAGGATTTTTATCCTTAATATAATTAAAATGTAAGTTCAAATCATTTTCTGCGAAAAAAATTTACTTTGCACCAAAAATGGCAGAGCAACAAGTTCGGTATAGGTTTCTATCGCATCCTTAAAATATTGTCAACAACAAATTAAGGGCCCTTAGCCGGTTAGCCTTACAAAATGTTGCAATCTCATCTTCCACTAGTTTACTAGTATTTCCAACAACGATATTTTCTGCACAGTTTTATGCCTTATTATTTTATTTTTATTTCAAACTGTGACTATTATTTTATTATTGTTCTAAGGGTTAAATATGTTTTTGATCCCGGTAAAATAACGATAACTCGTTTTTAGTCTCTTATTTTTAAAAGGTCATTTTTTGATCCCTCAATTTTCAAAATAGCTTTCTTTTGGTCTATAATGTTATCTCAATTTTCAAAATAGGGACCAAATATGAGCTATTTGAAAATTGAGGGACGAAAAAAGAACATTTTGAAAAGTAGGGACTAAAAACAAACTTTCACAATTTTACAGGGACCAAAAACATATTTAAATAGGTGAAAACTATTTGATAAGTGAGTAAAATTTATTTATAACATTATTCTTTACAAGTTTATCTGTAAATTTTTCATCCTTAATAAAAACAAATATAAGACATTGAGGTGGGAAATCATTTTTTATAATAGTATGGATGAATAATATCAATTCTCTCTATTGTGTTAAGTTTTATTGTTTGGGTTTATGACACATTGAATTAAAGTTTAGGGGAGTGTATGCACTTTTTCCTTAACTAAAAGTGTTTTTTTTTACTAAAAGCCCCATTTGGTTCCTAAAAAAACATGGGATACTTTTTGTCCCTAAAAAATAAATGAATCACTTATTCCCTTAAATTTATAAACATGGGACACGTTAGTCCCTTTGTTCAGTTCTGTCTGTGAATGTTTGCTAGTCGTCTTACATGTCCTGTTAAGTGTCCTATGTGGCACTGTTTACATTTTCACCGTGGAAAATAAAAAAAAATGCAAAAAATACATCAAAATGACATTGTTTTGTGTGATGAGTGGGAGTAAGAAAAAAACTACAAAGTTGGCCCAAATTAGAACTTAAAATTATTATTAGTGAACCAAGTTAGTCCTTGAAAATCTAATCATTGCCCAAGTTAGTCCTTGGATGCACAACTCATTGAGCACCAAAAGCTAACTGCTCATGGAGAAGGGCAAACCAAATCGTTATAAATGATTTCTTGGTGATATATTCCATCGATATGGGACTTAGCAAATGTTGTGTACACTGTATGCTATGATTTTGTGAGTAAATTGTGTTTGATCTTGATGTTGCCATTTATTGTGCTATTGTAGTCCTATTTTGGGAAGGATGAGTTTGAGAATGTTGCACTCACAGGAAAGCATGTTGGATTGAGTTAACATTAATTTTTTAGGCCTAAAATAATTTTCTTTAATTGTCAAATTCAGACGAGGATGTTCATAATCTGTTTGAGTGGTACTTTGACGAACATTATCTTTGTGCTACTTCACATGAATGAATAGTGTTTGCTTCCTTTGCAAACGTGTCATCTTCACGTGCTGGTTTTTTACTAGAAACTGAGGCAGACAATGTCTAGACTATCATTCCCTGTCCATGTGAAGTGATACCTTTTAGATGTTGTTTATTAGGCAAGATAGAACTTGATATGAAATTGGAGTAGCTTGTACATATGATTGTTGTTTGACTTCATAGGAGAGAAGGGGAATTTTTATTTTTCCAAAAGCTTTTTTTTGTGGGACTAGGGGTTTCGTTTCTTCCTAGATAGGAATGAGCCCTAAATGCTCCAATCAAGGGGTGATGTAGCATGTTCCACTCCAATTGGAGTCATTCTTGGAAGTAGTAGCACCATAGTAAGCATTGTGCTGATGTAGCCGATATTTAAACTAAAGCACCACATTTGTGCTCATCCCATAGTAAGCCAAATATCTCATAACATGCACTTCATGTAAATTAAAACATGAAATGATAAGCATTTCCCACCTGATATCATATCCCACCCACCATAGTTGGACTTGGACAAACACTACAATTGATGACCTAAGATGAAAGGTTGAAATCAGTCAAAATTGATATAGATTCGATAACCGGTTTGTCAAAAGTTTTAGACCGGTTCACAAACTTGACCCACTCCAGGTAAGTGTGAGGCATAATCTCACACTATATTTTATAACCCTCATTTCACACTGCTCCCCCTAGTCTCAACGATGTGGGACTCCTAAAAAGCAAGTTGCGTCAGACTTCAGGTTCTTGTAACTGAAAGCAGAACTCCTAGTCTGCCTACCATTATCTAATACATCCACCACGGAACACGTGCTCGGTAAGAGCTTGCTATTTCCTCTTTTTTATTTGTACTTTCTACTGTAGATGCAATTGTGGCTCTAGAAGTTGTGCTAAGGAGGGTACCCATGTATTTCATTTGGGACTTGTTCCTCTGTGATTTGTCTTGAGAATTCAATTCAATCCGGTTTAAGTGCTGCATTTATTGCATTATAAGGGACAGAGTTGTGCCTCGGGTGCCTATTTCTATTGGAGGAAATTTAGCCACCTCTTGCTCACTTGTAGAGAGGCTAGTGATTTATGCATTTTTCTTTGATTGGTGATGAGGTGACAGAAAAATATTATGATTTAAGATGGGTTGCTTATGGTTTTGTTCTAGTGGGGAAATTACAGAGACTCCGGGGCATTTTGTTAAGTTTCAAGTGATCTGATTTCACAAGAATTCTTCACCATATGTCCAATTAATGGTAATTTTCCAAGAGTAGAATCTTTTTCATCCTTCATCTTATGTGGTTTTGACACGCATAAGAAGCAAGAAACAAGCCCTATATGCATGCAAACTTATTGATGATCATGATGCAAAGTGTAAGTTCCTAGTATATGAGCTATAGTTTCTATAAGATGTTTTCTATTAACATTATAGGAGGAATGAATGGATATTTTTGCTCTTGCATGAATTATTGATGCTATTTTTATTATATAACATTAAAAAAATTATTTAATTACAACTGATATGATCATGGTTGGATCGCGTTGGACCGATGAACTAGTGGTTTCACTAGTTCAATGACAAGTCCAATTTTTAAAATATTAAGATTTCTAATGGTATCATTTTGAGGGGGAAGGGGAGCTTTTGGAAGTAAAATGGTATCATTTTGATTTGCTTTTACGATGACGAAATGTAACAATGATGAATTAGAGCTTCATTTTAAGAAGATAAGGAAATAGCTTTGTCTGATTTATTTCCTTTTCTCCCTTATTGTCGAATTAATATGTTGTTTCCATTTGTTCCATAATATCCCTAGCAAATAATTCCTTTCAAAATGTTTCATTCTTGGAATTACTACTACGTGTTATGTTTCATCCCTTTTTTTTTCGTTTGTTAAGAGTTATGTCCCACATCAGTGAAGTATATCAGCAATGAATCATTTATAATGATTTAGGTTTCCCTCCTCCATGAACAACTAGCTTTTGGTGTCATGTAGGACACGTAGGATGACTAATTGACTTTCAGGGACGGAACTGAACGAAAAGACTAACATGTCTCACGTTTATAAATTTGAGGGAGTAAGTGATTTTTTTTTCGGGAATCGAAAGTGTCTCCTTAATTGTTTATTTTAAGGACCAAATAAAGCCTTTAGTTATAAAAAAAAAAAAAATATGAATCCTGATCGAATCAATATCATTTTATGAGAAGGACAGGAGCACGTGAAAAGATGACAGAGGAATTCAATATAAACATTGAGGTTGACTTAAAAACAACATTTACTTCTTTATATTAAACAAAAGGATCTCGATCCAAAATAGAATTGGAAGGGATAAATGACCCCTTGCATATCATCCACCAGAATATCCATATACTAACATAAATATTTGTAAACCCCATGTTTTCGCACCGAGCATAAGAGGTAGGGGTGATATAATGGATTGGACCCGACGGACTAACCCGTTTAGCCTATCTATTTTAGTTGGTTGGGTCAGAGGTTTTCAACCCACCAATCCATTTTGACTAGTCCCGCTTAACCTACCAAGAAGGCGGGACAGGGACGGATTATCCCGCCAACCCGCCTATTCTAAAAATATATATATTTTAATTAATTTTTTACTATTTTAATAGTTTGGAGGCGGGGTATGGCGGGTTGACCCGCTAACCCGGCAATCCATTTTCAATTTTTATGCCTAATTTCTATCTTTTATAATTGTTTTTTATTTTTACTTTTTAATTTGGTGGGCTAATTCGCCAACCTATTTTTCTAGCTTTTTGTTTTTAACCCACCACTAAACGGGATGGGTTAGGAAGCCTAATCCATTTTGTTTAAGCGGATCAATCCATCCCATCTAATTTTAGGCGGATCGATGATAGGTCGGCCCGTTTTCCCATCCTTAATATGAGGCTAACCGGTCTTCCAACCGATTACTTTCTTTGTGTGAGTGTATGATCAGAGAAATTCTTAAATACATTTAAAGCAATACATTTCTCTTTCTTTACGTCAAATCTGGAGTCTCAGACCATTTTTCAAAGGGGCTTAATTTAAGATAACTCGTCAATATACTCAATCCAATTTTCTTTTTTTAGCTTTCTAAGATGAAAAATCATTTATAAAAAATTATAATCAGAGACACTCTTGGATAGACACAAACCAACATGCTCCAGTCCGATGGGATGCATATGGTGAACCAAAATTCTAAAGAAGTTACAAATGTCAAAACCTAAACCAAATTCTTATTATCTTTTCTCTCTCACTTTGTTGCTTGAAGTGCGGCTATCGACAATCCGCCACTATATGAACTCTCACATGACATAGGCCACGTGTCATAAGTTTGATCATGAAAACCTTCATTCTCAATCATTCCATCACCATCCTTGTTGATCTAATTGATCCTTAAAATCATCGCAACAGAAACAGAGGGTGGCATTGATGACAGCCTCTGTTTATGTTGCAATCGATCGACTTCCCGCATGTTACTATTGTTTTTTAGGTATAAGAGAAATCGGTTTCTTGCGTTTGGCTTCTTAACGGAACCTTTTTTTTTATATCGTTAAGTGACTTCTCTTATACAAAAAAAAAGTAATAGATGGAAAGTTTGTAAATTGATTAGGGAAGAACCGACTTCTAAAAGGATCAAATACAAAAAGCAGAATTTGGTAAATAAACCAGCAAGCAACAATTCCATAAATTTTTTTGGATTATTTTAATAATTTTGCCGTATTTTTCTTGTGATATACTTTTCATTTTATATACCAAAACATAGTAAGTTTTAATTGTATGCTTATAGCAACTGTTGTCATGAGAAATAAAAGAAGCAGCAGCAGTTGGACATTAAAAAAAAAAAAAAACAACAGTAAAATCAACGATTTTTCCCCTTAAAATTTGCATTTATTATCCTTTAGGTGCATGTCAGTTAAAGTACTAGTGGTTTTAATTGAATAAATTAATTAAATTAAAATTTTTTTATAGTATATATTAATATTTGATAGGTGAAATATATAAGAGAGACTACTATTAACAATTTTTTATTATCGAACTCAAAACTAAGTATTCAAGGAATTTAAACTCCTTTCACTTATATGAAGGAGCAATGTACAAAAACTTAGATATGTAGAAGTTAGGGTGTTAAGATCCAAACCAATTAAAAAAATAGAATATCAATATAAAAAAATCGAAAATCGAACAAATCGATTTTTGTTGGATTTTTCTTTACAAAGATACCTTACTTTTATATTGATTTATTTACCTACTTCAATATTTATAAAAAAAGATAATAGTAATTATTAATAAATTTACCAACTTGCCCCTAAGAATTTCTACAAAACCACTCCTAATTAACCCTATACTACCTTACTTTTATATATAAAGATACTTTACTTTTAAATTGATTTTATTTACCTACTTTAAGATTTTTTTTAAAATTAATAACAATTATTATAAAATTTACTTAAGAGAATCTACAAAATTACCTTTAGTTAACCATAGACTACCTTACTTTTTTATATAAAGAATAACCAAATTGTTCCTAAGACAATCTACAAAATTATCCCTAGTTAACCTAGACTACCTTACTTTTATATATAAAGATATCTTACTTTTATATTGATTTTATTTGCATACTTTACGATTTTTAAAAAAAGATTAATAATAATTATTTGAATTTATCAAATTGCATATAAGAGTTAAGACAATCTACAAAATTACTACTAGTTAACTCAATTACCTCTAATAGTGAACCCTAGGTTACCTTACTTTTATAAATAAAGATACCTTAATTTTATATTATTTTTATTTTTCTACTTTAAGATTTTTAAAAAAATATTAATAATAATTATTATTGAATTTACCAAATTTCCCCCAATATTATCTAGAAAAGTACCCCTAGTTAACCTTAGACTACCTTACTTTTATATATAAAGATACCTTATTTTTATATTGATTTTATTTACCTACCTTAATATTTTTTAAAAACGATTAGTAATAATAATTTTTGAATTGATCAAATTTACCCTAAGACAATCTACAAAATTATCCCTAGTTAACTTTAGACTATCTTGATTTTATATATAAAGATACCTTACTTTTATATTGGTTTTATTTACCTAATTTAAGATATTTAAATTTTTTAATAATAATTATTATTGAATTTACCAAATTGCCCCTAAGATAATCTACAAAATTACCCCTAGTTAAACCTAGACTACCTTACTTTTATATTGGTTTTATTTACCTACTTTAAGATTTTAAAAAACTAATTATTATTATTATTGAATTTACCAAATTGCCCATGTGGCAATCAATAAAATTACCCCTAGATAACCCTATTATCTTATTTTTATATTGGTTTGATTTACCTGTTTTAAGATTTATTTTTAAAGATTAATAATAATAATTATCCCCAAGATAATCTACAAAATTACCCCTAGTTAATTCTAAACTACCTTACTTTTATATATAAAGATATGGGTAAATGCAGCAAGTGTAATTTGTTTTTAATTTTTTTTTTGTTCTTTTGGTTCCTTTTGACTCTTCAGTGAAAATTAATTTTGCTTTTGACAATATCAGATAGAACGAAGTATCATCGGAAGAGTTAAACTTTTTATCGTGTCTTGTTACAAATAATTTTTAATAAAAATGTAAAAAAATATAACTTACCGTGTGAAAATAATTTACAACATGTATATATAACCCAAAATAATTTGTTTTAATGGAAAATATTATGAAAATATGTTTTCATTAAATTTGAGTTCCATATTTGTTTATAAAAAAAGTTTGAAGTCCTAAGTTGAAAATTTTAAAATTAAAGACTTTAATTGATTGCAAATGTTACTTGCAGAAATAATTTTGTGCACAAACCTACCAACAAAAATGAATCATTGATGTAAGGGTAAAAGAGAGAGAGACAGAAAGTAGAGAGAGAAATTAGATGATTGTGATCTGAAATGTTATGTGAAGTCTAAGATGTTTTTCTATGGAATAATTAATATCACATATGCGCATATTATTTTATATTTATATAATTTTTATTATTTAATTATACTATTGGTTTCACATTATTTTTTTTATATTTTTATGTTGATTCGATTACTTAATGTGAGAGTGAAAGGTGTAGTGACATGTGGTACGTATTTTCCTCTTCTATGTAAGTATCATTACTGTAAATTGATTTTCCCATTGAAGTTGAGTCCATACTTTCATCATCTCTGGACCATACTATAAGTACTTTATCCTCTTGAGGCTTTGCTAGGAGTTATTATCATACTAACAAATATCAGCTTCCTTGGGTAAGTGCAAGTCTGCAACAAATACGACTCACTCTTCTTTCAAAGTTCTATCCACCAAATTGTTCATTCTCATTATTATCATTAATTATGGCCTACAGGTAGATCATTTCTGATGTCTTGCACAAATTAAATGAAGTTGAATTCTCCATCTACCAGCTCTACAAAAATAAAAATAAAAACAAAGATTAAATGCCAATAAAGTATACTCTCACCCGACCTATATATAAGCAAAAAAACTAATTTCACATGTATTAAAAAAATTAGTTATATTAGTTTAATTGTCTGGATTTGTGTAAAAAATAAGTTATAGTTAAAAAATTATCCTTTCTTGAAAATATATAATGCTCTTGAAAGTTTTATCTTGAGAGTGTATAATATTTTAGAAAAAATAAAAATTAATTAATCAAATGATATTTTTAAAATATTAACATTTAATAAGATTAATTTAATTAATTTTTACTTATATTTGAGTCTTAAAAATTTAGATAGTTATTTATTTATATATTGGTGGAGTAAGAGTTAACAAAATGAAATTTGGAACTGTCAGCTTAAAGCCCACATGTTTGACTTTCGGTGGTCCAACTTACGGTTTTGGTATTGTCAAATGCCTAGATATTTACAATTAAGTGCTTAATCGTCTTCACTTAGGAAAATATAACTAAGGATATTTTAAGGAATTACATCCATTATAATTTGATAAATTAATGGTGTAATCGATCCCTTATAGGAATCAAGATCTGCTTTTTTTTTTTTGTCTCATTTCATGTCTCTTGTGACTTAACATTAAATTTTTATGGGTGACGAAATATATAATATAAGATTTTAATTGATATATTAAAATATGAATGAAAAAAAGTCAGTAAATGAGATAAAGAAATGAGACAACAGAATACTATTCCCTTTATAGATATTGGCCTGCATAGCCAATCGTTGAATGTGATTTCACATTGTATTTCCTCCCCTTTTATGCAGAATTGCTTTAGAATGGAGTGTTATTCCTTGTTCTTTCCTTTTATTGGCATAAATCAAGGTGATCCCTTGCACCATACCTCTTTGTCATATGCATTGAGTGTCTCTCAATTGATTAACAGCCTGTTTCGTTTAGCTTCCATTAATTAACTGCAAACCAGCATTGACAATAATGAATAACAAATGAGCTTTTGATTGAAATGTGTGGTAAGTGTGTGAAACACGTTAGTGATGACGATAAGCTCAAATAAACAAGTACTAATTAATATGGCCAGGGATAATGATTTTTGGGAGCTCATGACCCCCTCTAGAGGTGGTTTAGTGTGTGTTTGGATTAGTTGCGAAAATTTGATTATTTCAATAATCGATTATATGATAATCGATTATTATTATAATCGATTATAATAGAATCAGTTTTTTGTTTGAATGTGTTTGCTGAAAAGCGATTATAAGATAATCTATTTTGTTTGGGTTGTGTAAAAAAATCACTTATATATAGTAAATTATTAAAAATGTATGAAGTTATTTATATAATTTAATAATATTTGTTTGATAGTTAGTTTTTGTATGGGTGAAATAGGAAGAATGTTATTATTTTTAAAATAATCTAACAGCTTTTCAAATAAGCTTCAAACTTTCAGCTTCGCTAAAAACAATTTTTTCCTTATAAAAATAGCTATTTTAAAATTTAATTAGTTTACCCAAACATACCAATTTCTATTAAAAAACAATTTTTACCATAAAAAACACCCTCCTAGTGTTTCTTTGCAAAATGCCTATATCATTGATCACGTCTCAAGCAGGTTATTCTTCATCTTTTTCTTTGTTCGAACATAATGGACGTTAGACATTCAAAAGATTTTGAGATTATATTACTATAAAAGGATTAAATAGACTTCAAAAAATATTGAGACAGAGATATTAGTGACATCTAGTTAGATTATTGATGATGAGAAATTTAACAAACTACAATTCCAATTGTGAAAATGTGTGAAAATGATTAATTTCTTTTGAAGAGTCTCACTGTATTTTAATTATATATTGACAACTAATCTGGGCAATAAACGGGTAAGAACTGAATCAGTGCAGCTATAGATATGAACTACAGATTTATAATCTAACGGCTCACAATTTAAAGGCTACCGAACCTTCAGTATACCGGATATCCTAATCCGTATACAAAAACAAAAGAAAAAAAAAGTCAGGCAAAAAAAATAGTGGAGATCTTCTGCGGTTTAAAAAAACAACAACTACAGAGGATCCTGATTCTAAATAGGTTTTGTTTGGAAGACAATGAATTAGTGGATGTGACCTACCCAACCCAGTGACATGATCTAACTTGTTTCTTTCCTACAGTCAATAACCATTATTTATATCCTTCATGAATGCAGGTACCCTATATTAAGCCTTATATATTGGTATAAAAAGCAAAATCATTAAAAAAGGCCTTATCCATTTACTACATCGTACATTCAATTTATTATAGCCACTGAATAATATAAAGTATGTACAAAATGCCCAGGATGCTAGTTTGATGGGTTATTGGTTACATTATTTTTCATTACAACTATCGGGCTGCACATTAAAAATACACGGTGAGCCAATTTGTTGTGTATTTATTTCACGTTTTTTGTTGGTACATATTTATGTCTAGCCATACTTAATCTTATTGCGATACTACATGTTAGGGGTATTTATCAACTGATCCAAACCAATTCAAATCGTAAAAATCCAATCGAAAAATTGAAAACCAAAAAAATCGAAAAAAATCTAAAACAGCAAAAATTGCATTTTTGTCATTGAATTGAATCGGATTTTGGACCTCCTAATGAAAATCGATCGAATTCAATCCAAACCGATCGATTATATACATATACCATTATTTTTTAAATTATAGTATTAGTCATACTTAAGCATTGTTTTTCATACTTTTATGAACGAACACCCTCATTGTCTTTAATATTTTTGTTGGGATTGTCAAATAAATGTATTGAAATTTGTATAGTTATCCATGTATCTAGGAATCAATAGTTATTTATGTACCTAAAAGATTTCATACATGTACTTAGAAACTAGAACTACATTAATGATCCGGTGAAAAACATTCTTATGAGATATTGAAAATCGATGTTAGACATTTTGACGTAATATAACTACATAATAATGTATCGATAAAAAATTGAATTATCCAATTCAATCCAAACCGTATTCGATTGGATTGGTTTGAAGGTTTTTTTAAGGAAGCAAACAGATCCAATCCAGCAGATTGTTTCTATCTTTGGATCAGATGATTTTTGACTCAAAATCGATTCAATCCAATGTGCGAACATCTTATGCATAAATGTCATCTTGGGTCTGACAAAAAGAAAAATATTAAGGACACATTTTTTATATATTTTTTTAATATACTATATTTTATTGACCCCACATCTTACACTTTTTTTTTCTCGATAATTACCCCACATCTTACACTTAAATTTATAATTTAAAATAAAACTATTAATTTTAAAGAAAATGTGAGACATGGCTCGATAATAAAGAGTGTAAAATAATATTGCTAATATTTCTCTTGACAAAATAATAATTAAATTATATTGAGTTTACTCAAATATATTGTGGTTAATGGTGTGCAGTGGTAACATATTATGCCACAAGTCTGTTATTTCATTGCTTCTCAAAATTTGAAATATTTTGATATCCACTTATACTCATCTCAATTTATGGTGTTTATAAAGAATGTTCCAACCATCGATATGAAAAATATTTTCCTATATAGTGTGCTGCGAAAAAAGCACATGTTTTAACTCTTGAGTAAATCTCAATATTGAGGGTCATATTTAAATCATTTCAGTTCTGAAAGAGCGTTGCTTCAAGGTTATATTTAGGGATGGCGCGTGAGTTTGGACCAACCCAACGACCCGATTGAGGGGTTTGTGTGTCGGGTTAGAGAAATTGCAACCCAAGCAACCCAACCAAACCGAATCCACTTTTATACCTTAGTTCTCACTCAATCTCTATCTTTCATCTTTCTCTGCAAGACTGCTACCGCACTACCCTGAACCCTCGAATCAACGTCGTGTTACGACCTCTGTCCAGCCACGACAGCGCCCCACCGCCAAAAGCTTCGCGAAAACCAAATCTGCCATCTCTGTCGGCAGCCACGCGGTCTCCATAGCCAACACTACAAGAAAAAAGCTGTTTAGCTACCGAATTTTCCGGTAGCTAATATCTAAAATTCGGTAGCTAAATTGCTTAGCTACCGAATTAGCTACCGAATGGAGTTGGTAACTAAAGTGCTGGTAGCTAATCGATTTAGCTACCGAATTTCACTTCGGTCGCTAATAGCTACCGAATATTTCGGTAGCTAAATGTAAATATTGTGGTCGCTGAAATGGTCAATTAACCGTGCCTGTTACCAGTTTAGCGACCGAATTGGCGACGAATAATATTCGGTAGCGAAATATATATTTTTGTTTAGCTACCGAATACTATTCGGTAGCTAAATATATATTTGGTTTAGCTACCGAATCCTGTTTATTTTAAATCCCTAAATATATAATTAAAATTGAATAAATTTATTTTATTAATTCTTACCCTTTACCAGATGGCCTGATGATAGGTCGACCATCGGCCATGACCTAAACCTCCTCCTCCTCCTCCACATCCGCCTCTGAAGGTGAGGGTGTATATCCTGGACTATACTCCTGCTCCTGCTTTGTAGCCTGATGACTAGGTGACGATGCACCCACACCAGCTGAACTAGAAGCGCCCCGATGTGTGTGTGTCACAAACCCCGGGGTGGGAATCATATCGATCCCGGATGTTGTGAATGGCGTAGGTAAAACCGATGGAGTAGATGCAGCCGGTGGAGGCGGTGCTACCCGCTGTGTATGTGGTCGTTGTGTACGTGCAGGCAGGCATGATGGGCGTGCAGACACAGCAGGGACATATGTCGAAGGGATAGACACGAAACCATCTGCAACGTCACGAGTAAAAATGCGAGATGCCCTGGTCCGACGACGAGTCGAACTAGAAGCAGTGTCGACACCCTTACCCTTACCACCTGTGGGTGGTATGGGTGGCGGTGGATCACGTCGTCCAGATGCCATGTGTCTATAAAACAATTTAATGTAAAGATGAAATAATAAAATAATAACATAATAAAATAATTATGAATAATCATCTAAGGCACGGACATTGATCTTAATTCGTCGACATTGACATTTAAGGCATGGACATCTAATTCCCCCATCATCGATGAAAAGTTGGTGTCGCTTCGCTTGAGCAACAAATTCTTCAACCCCATCTACAAAGGATCGTTTCAGACCCCTTCTTCCCGGATATACCCTATCATACATCCAACTACGATTCGAAGGATAAAAATCCATCTTCTGCATGTTAAAAGAATGCAAAACCATTAAATTTGGACAACACGCCAACTTAGATATATCCACATTTACTTTCTTTATTTGGTATTGCCTTATCCCATTCGAGAAAAAAAAAATTCAACACGTGATCTTAGTATTAATAGTTATTACCTAATTTATATGCCTTATATTTGGCGAAATTTCGGCAGCATTTCCCATTGGTCTCTAAGTACAATAGTTGACCGCAATACTGTGGTCAAGTTTGCACCCAGAGAACAAAAGAAAATGTATTGGACCGATATTTTGTCAAATATGAAACATTAGAAATAAACAATATTACTATTACACAAGTGAAGAAATTTTTTTTCCCAAACTGTTCTCCTTGGATAATTCAAGGTTCAATACAATGAGCGGCACCTCTATGTGATTACACGCCTGCTCAATAATATTGAACCTCAAACGGGAAGCTAAGGTTTTGTTTCAGTATTAATAAATCGTCTAGAAAATAAAATTTTAACCTCTATGAGATAATTTTACTTGAAAGTCAAGTTCATAGGGTAAAGTGCATAGGGACAGATCAAAGTTGCAAATAAACCAACAAGTAACTATTCGTCTTATGAACCATAACACCTATTTTAAGTGATAAGAAAAATTGGTACTGTATTCCTTGTTGCGGACTTATTTATTTTATTAACCTATTTTGTTATTTAATCATTGTTGTAATTTAATTTTAATTTCAAATATTTAACCTCTTTATTCAATTAATCAAATATTATTTATTATTTCTACCTTATTTAAATTTTTAATCGATTAAATTTTATTCACTAATTAGTTTCGTCACATTGCACTATCCGCTACCGAACCATCTGCAATTTGCCATGACCCCACCATCACCGTCCCGACATTTTTTTTCATGTCCAGGTTTCTAACTTAAGCTAATTTTTTATAATTTATTATTTAATTATAACTCTTATGAGGCTTCACACAAATACAAGTGTAAGAGATTTTGATATTCTATGCATTAGTATTTTATTTTACTATTTATGTATTAGTTTTATGTGGCTTAACACTTGTTATAAGTGTTAAGAACAATCAATTTATCTTAATTAATTTTATTTATATTATCGAATTATTTATTATATTTATTTATTTATTTTACTTTATTTATTTGATTTTACTTGACTAGGTCCTTAGGTCGATGTTTCTAACTTAAACTAAAAAAAGTATTACATGGTGACATCTTTTATTTTTTAAATCTTATGTAATTAAACATGTAATTTATCTTAAAAAATTCACGAGTGAAATCAAGCGCTACGTTATCACTACAAAGATGCAAATTAAAACATCATGACTATAATTTAAAATAAAATTAGGGAATTAGAACAAATAAAAAAAAACCTACCTCAATTCAACCTAAGTCCTACACAACAGAACATATAATTTCACCAGCAATACATAGTTTGACACTACAATTTCAATAACATAATAAATGTTCATCAACTACAATTTCAGCAACATAAAACATGTTCTACAACAATACAGTAATGCAAAGAAAAACAATACAATCCAATGGGGGATTTTGAAATGACTGACCAAACGTGGAGATAGCAAACAGTGGCGAGGTGGTGCTGGCAAGGGGTGGTCCGGCGAGCTGGTGCTGGCGGGGTGGTACTGGCGGTTGGTGGTGGTGGCCGGCGGAATGGTGGTGCGGCAAGGTGGTGGTGGGCCGCGAAGAGGTGGTGGTGCGGCGAGGAGAGAAGATACAGAGGAGAGGAGATGGTGGCGGTGGCTGGTGGCTGTGATGTGGAGGAGAGAACGCGGAATGGGAAGGGATCGAGGGGGAGGGGGAGAGAAATGAGAGGGAGAAGGCGCGGGCCTGGTGTAAGTGGACGTTTACCGACGACTTAGGCCGCCAGTAAGGTGAAAATGCCCTTACCTAAGCCGTCGATAAGGCAAATATACTAACGGTCACATTTGGTTACCGATAGACCGTCGGTAAGGTAAAAATGCCAAAGTCGTCGGTAAACTAATAGTCACATTAGGTTATTGATGGCCTAAACTAACGGTCACATTTCAATTTACTGACGGATTAAACCGTCGGTAAGGTTACCGACGGCAGATAAATGAGCGAGAACATTTGCACCAAAATCTACCGACGGATTTACCGACGACCTAGTCCTCGGTAAATTTACCGACAGATATAGCAGTCGGTAAATAAATTTAACTTTTTTCGATAGCCTAAACCGTCGGAAGTTCATGAATTACCTACGCTGTTACGTCCGTTGGTAACAAGTCGCCGGTATTACCGGGTTTTTTTTTAGTGGTAGCAATCGCTACATAGAGGTTGCTATGATTCGATCGGTCGCTGAATTGGTGGCAAACCCTTTCCCTTAAAAAGTCAAATTGATTAACTAAAACGTAGCTATTGATGTACATTTGGTCGCTATGATGCGGGGGTGAAATTGAAAATGCATGTCATTTACGACTTTTTTGTGACTGATTGTTAGTAATTAAGATTTAACGACCGTCTTTTTCAATAGCTAAAGTCTAAAAAAATATAAAGACTACTTTAGTGACTGATCATTTCGATCAGTAAAACTAAATCACTAATAGTGCCAGTGAGCCCGCTTTCCCCTTTCGCTCTTTATTTTCTTAATTCGCGAAGCAGACTTCCTTCAACCATGCAAACTAGACCTCTTTTTCACCTCCACTTCATTCGCAAACACTGTTTGCATTTTCATGTCTTGATACATCTTACCAAAAAAGTTATGCAAAAAAAAAAAAAAAATACATCGTAACATTCTTCACTCTATCCGAGCCATACTCATTTCCTCTTCTGCCTCGAGCATAATTGGGTGAAGCTCTTACTATTGTCTATGTTATCTATCGTCTCTCCTCCTCTGTTTCAGATAACGTGTCTTCCTTTGAGCATCTTCATCATACTTATCCATAGTAAAACTCCGTTAAGGTTTTTGGTTGTGCTTGTTTTGTTCCTTTTTAACCTCATAACTACACTAAGCTTGAGCCTTGTGCACATATGTATCTGTTGTTTTCTTGGGTATGATACTAAACATAAGGGTCAACGCGTTTAGGATCTCATTTGTCAATGCATTTTTTTCTCTCGTCATGTTAATTTTTTGGAACATACCATGTTTTCCTTTTTCTCGTTTCAAGGTCATTCATTCCACCTCGGCTCCTCTTTTTACTAACCCCTCTATTGATATTCTCCCTGTGATTCTGAAATAGGTTCTTCCAATGAGCTCAAGAAACTTTCGATGTTCCAACCATTTCTGACGAAGCAGTCCCGATTGCTGGATCCTGCTCCGGACACTCCTTTATCTCCTCCTCTACATGATCGTCCAATGTGATTAAGAATTCATCCTCCATACCTTCATAATTATTTACTTTCTGCTTCCTTGTCATGAACTACAGTTCTATACAGAAGCTTCTGTGTATCTTAATTGGAAATATTCTATGCAAGACAAGTTACAGGCTTTGGAAAGCAAGAAACACCTAGGACCTTGTTGATTTTCCCTCTAATAAGAAACTTGTGGGATGTAAATGAGTGTACAAGATCAAGACATGTTCTGGTGATTCTATTGAGTGCTACAAAGAGTACTGTATGGTTGCTAAAGGTTTAATCCTAGAATATGTATTGATTATGAGGAGATTTTTGCTCTAGTAGCTACGTCTCATATGTTCACATTCTTCTTGCTATTGCAACTATTCGAAAACGAATCCTTAATCAAATGGATGTCAAAATTTTCTTTTTGAATTGTGATTTGGAAGAAGAGGTCCACATATGACTGCTTCCCGGTTACACTTATCCCCTAAACGAATCCTTTTTTCTTTGCAAAGCTTTCGATGGTCTCAAACAAGCACCTCGTTCTTGGTTTACCAAGTTTCACAACATTATTAGTCAACTCGTTTTCCCTCTAGTTCTCACGATTTTACTCTTTTCATCACAAAAACTGATTAAGGTACTACCCTACTATTTCTCTTTGTTGATGATATAATTATTATTGGTGATGATACTCATGGCATCTCTAAGCTTAAGCAGCTCTTGAGTCAAAACTTTGCGATGAAAGATCTTAAACCTCACAGTTAATTTTATATGTGAAGTTAGATATTTTTTACTTTTTAATATTTTTATTAATAAAAATATTTTTTGAGAAATCGAGGTCCTTAATTAGTAATTATAAAAAGTTCAACCCTTTAACCGATTTATCGTAAAATAGATTGGGTTATCAAACACTGTCATACTCTAACCTACTAATTGTACGTGAAATCTAGTTTACAATATTTTTAAATAGTAATTAAGGTGAACATATATTTGATGCCACGATGGATTCCCAAATATCTATCTAGATGAGAGGCTATCCTACATAAAGACATGTTGGTGTTGTTATGTAACTTTAGCGTTGATTAAAAGGTTAATAGGACGGTAATCAGGTCGATTTGGATTGGAATTGGGGTAATTTAGTATCCAAATGAACTAATGTTGATTGGAATGGATTTTATAAATTTTCGGTATGCAGCCCAAATGAAACCAATTCGATCGATTAAATTCGGGTTGGTTTGTCAAGTTACCTTATGTTTTTAAATCAATTTAATTTAAATTTTCAAAAATAGAAAAAAAAATCTAAAAAAATAGGGTTTTAAGGAGTAAGAGAGGATTTTAGTGATTAGAGTTATTCTTTTGTCACAAAAATGGCAAATCCGAAGGGAAGTGAGGGATTTGTCTCAGAAAGGTAAAATAATAATAAATAATATATTAATTTAATAATAATAATTGATTTGGTTGAACGGGTTCAAATCTTGAACTCGAGACCCGATCGAACTGATGGTTTTTAATTTGGATTCAAAAAATTGAAAACGAATCCAAACTAATGGACTGATCCAAATCGCTAAAATCGTTTCAGTTCAAGTTGAATCCACTGGATTCGCGGATTAGATCGAATCCGCTTACAGATCTAAAGATCAAGGAAGTGTGTTGAATATTTTGATTATTTGGATTCAATTTTTGGTCAATATTTTAGAATGTTAGTTCCTTTTTAAGGAAAATGATAGGTAGTCAAACTTTGATTCATACTTAGGGATATTAATTTTTTGGGGTGCATTCCATCACAGGTGCATCCTTAAAATTATCCAAAGGAGAAATTCTTAGAAAGACACACACCCAACACCTCATCATTGGGAACAACCAATGAGTGGTGAACAACACATTAAAAATTTGACAACACATCAAAATTTAAAACAATTATTTTAAAATAAAAAAGACAACTCATTTCTCCTCAAGCTCATTAATTTCTCCTCAACCAACAGAAAGGACTATGGCCGGCGGACGAGGCGCTAGTCCTTCGGTGGCGACGTGTGGTGGCCGGTGGTGGTCGCAAATGTCCGATCGTTGGGTGGTGGTTGTCGCTGTGGGTACAGGATAATAAACGAAGAAGGATTATTCGAGAAACAACCATTGAAACAAAGCTATATATCTATAGCGGCACATGGAGTAAAACCTTCTGAAAATAATTAAAAGAACAGTCCTATAACAATTATTTTTGGCATCCATTAGCGCGGTTAGAAAGTAATAAAATCATTTTTTAAAAACAAACTTTGTCATTTGAAAGCAAACAAAGGCAAACTGCCAAAGTCAACATTTCTTAAACAAAAACTCGTCATTTCAAATTAGCAAACCAAGCCCTATAGGTTGGGGGGATAAAAGCCATCAGATCTCTGCAACTATCACCACCCACAACGACCTTTGCAACCACCGTCGTCACATGCCACCATTGACAGACTACGTACCACCTCGTCTTTTGGTCATAGTTCTCTCCGTGAGGCGGAATGAGTTTGAGGAGAAATGGATTGTCTTTTTTATCTTAAAATAATTATATTAAATTTATATACGTTCTCGGATTATTTAATGTGTTTTCCACCTCTCATTTGTTGTGCCCAATAATGAGGTGTTAAATATGTGTCTATCGATCCTAGAATTTCTCTCCTCAAAGATATCTTGCCTTAAAAAAACTATAAAATAAAACATGCTGGTAAGGCCTAATTAAGGAGCAGGTAAAATGACGATATTGGTATAGCATGGTTAGGCAATCGCTCTCCAAAACATCAATTGCTCGTTTTGGGCTTCGACATAACAACTCAATTACTCTGAAGGTTTGATCAAACAGCAGACAAACCACTGTTTCTCTTTCTTTCGCTGACCTTTTATATGCAGTGTTATAATGTTGTATATATTTAGAAGCCAACAAATAATCTTTCTTTAACATGGGCTCAACATCACGAGCTGTTCTATAAATGTGAAGTTAATGATTCAATTTTATAAGAGCAACTTCGATTGGAGATGGATAATGGATTTTTCATGTGGTTCATGTTCTTTCCACTCCTGCATCCTTTTCCCTCTTTGGTTTTGTAATACAGACCATGCATTGATAGATGTACTTGTCCATCACTAAATTGACCATGCAAATTCTAGGACGATGTCTACCTACCCTATCTTATCCGGATATTGGTTCCCTGCATTCAAAATTCACTACATTCACCACATTCATTATTATGCACCATTAGATGCATTTGAGTGTGCATTAATTAAATGAATTAACAATGATCCAATGGTACATATGAGTGAATGCAGTGAATATAGTAAATTTTGAATGCAGTGAATCCAAATCTATCTTATCTATAAGAAAAGTGTTTATCAAGAGATTTATAGGAGATCTAGACTTTTTTGTGAATAAAATTGAATATTATCATATATTATTATATATAAAATTAAGAAGAATATAATATATATGTGTGTGTGTGTAAGTATTCAATAACAAAATTATATTTTTTTGTGTTTGACCGAGTATCCCACAGGCATAGCTGTGAAACTAACCCTCAAGTCTGGGTAGTGATTAAGTAAAACTCTCCCCAGATAGATGACTCCATGATTTGATCCTCTGACATTGTAGGTGAAGTTATAGCCCGTGGTCATAGTCCACTCCCACTATAACCAACCATCAGGGATGCATTTATGCATTGATTGGGAGGGGCCTTGGCCCCCAAATAGTACAATCAATGCTAGATTACCATCACATTCCCCTGCTTCACGCTTTGCCACATGGCCTTATGCCCGGGATTACCTTGTTTTCACACCAAGCTATAAAGATGACCCACTGTGCCATATCATCAAAACTTAACGACAAAGAGTCGAACAATTTCAGAGAGTTGGGATGAGAATGGGGTAGAAGGAGGAAACAACATAGAAGCCATTGTCCTAGATTAGAAAGTGTTCTGAGTAGCTACCAACGAATGTGTCATTGGTGAGAGAGAACGAGGAGTTAAGGACTGAGCCGATGAGGATGAGATGTACATTTTGGAGTTGCCAAATAGCATTCAGGGGACGACGTCGTCTGTGTCATTCACTAAGAGGCCCACCTTTGGATGAACTTTAATTTTTATAGTTGGCTCCCCTATCATCCATGTCAGGCTCCATCCCTGTCAACCACTATTGCGTATTACAAAATTATATTTATAATGATACAAAGTAAAAAAAAAAAAATTTTTTTTTACCCTCTTTCCTTTTTTGAGGCTGGTGGTCAAAATTTCCCATTTTGAAGTTTTATTTGCGAGTTGTTTAGGGATTGTAAGTTCCAACATTGGATTTGATAGTAATGACCAAAATAAATGATATTATATATCACAATATTCTCATGGTGTTCAAAGTCAATCTAAACCGAAAATTGAATAAAAAATCAAAATCCAAACTAAACATAGTAAGTTTGGATCTTTTTAGATTGATCTTTTAAAAATTAATTGGAGTGGATCAGTTTTTTGTTTAAGAATTTAATTGGTATGCATTATCAGTGTAAAGATATTTTACATAATAAACCAATCAGAAATTGTCACATAAGCTAAAATGTTTTACTCCTATCCTAACTACCTTAAAAGTCATCCATATTATGATTTCTGATTTGTTGATAGTGTAAAAAAACTTTATACTAACAGTGCATAACAATTAAACTCTTTGTTTAAACTTTATAAAATGATACCGTCCAATCAAAATCAATAAATATTATATAATATATTTATTTTTATATTTACTACTGAATTTATATTTTACTTAACTCTAATTTGTCACACCACTTTTTCATCAATCCAATTCAATTCAAACCTATATAAATAACATTATTCATAACTTTGAGGGGTGACGTAGCTCAACTAGATTGAGTTAAGGGTATAAGAAGTTGAAGGAGTTGTAAGATCAGGGTTCAAACCTTGACAAAGAAAAAAAAAACTAATATAACAATTAACTTACTAACATGGCCCATAAAAAAAAGATTATTTATAACTTTTTAATTTATAGTGTTGATAATAGATAATTAATAACAGAAATCAAACCAAGAATTTAATTTCATTCATCGTGTTGATAGATCCAAAAAACAAGGTATGTCCTTAAAAAGTATTCCCTCTAGATTTATATATAAGCAAAAAAGTATCTAAATTTTTTGGACTCAAATATAAACAAAATTCAACGAAATCAACTCTATTTAATATCGATGTTTCAAAAATATCCTTTGGTTAATTGTTTTTTATTTTTCCAAGAGCATTATTCACTCACAAGAAACAACTTCCAAGAACATTACACACTCCCAAGAAAAGGTAGTTTAGTAACTATAACTTATTTTTTACACAAATCAGGACAACTAAACTAATATAACTAACTTTTTTAATACGTATGAAATTAGGTTTTTTTGCTTATATATAGATCCGGAGGAAGTTAAATCCAAATCAAGCCAATTGTTAAGCCTCTAGATGCGTCAAGAAATCAAACTCTACTCTATTAGTGGCTTGTTAGTTGGAAGATAACGTCTAAATTCAAAACACACACAGGGACAAACACCGCCTTCTTAAAAGTGTTTAAAGTGAATCTATAATCTATCTATAATATATACATACAAAAATGTATATAAGAAAAAATTTTAACACATGTCATTTTCTAACGCATCCACATAAGCAAAATCTTACGCGTCATTCATAACACAAAAGAAGGGATTCACATTATTGTCTTCCATGTCATATACTATCCATTTAATTGTGGGCCGGTGCATTTCAAAATTTAAATTTTAAAATAATTTTGTTGTTATACCGGAACCAATTATAATACAAATCAAAGAATTTGAAATTTGAAAATAATCTCAAAGCAAACAATGGAAACAATTTTAAATTTGAAAATAATATCATAATCAAAATTCTTTATTTGGAGGTGTATTTAATGCATATGGCAAGAAAATCGTAATTTTGGAATAATTTTGCTTTCTCTCCTAATATGTAAAGGCACAAATATTTTGAAATGATTATATAATGCAAAAACGTTTTCCAAATTTTGAAATAATTATAACAGATTAAATGCACAAATATTTTGGAATAAATGCAACAAAAATGTTTTCCATATTTTGGAATAAGTATAGAAGCTTTTAATTATTTTATTCAAATCATTCGCAAATATTTCCCAAAATTATTCTCAGGACATTAAATTTGATCAGCTCAATCAGGTGGATGTGTATCAAACTTAATTGGCAATACAATATTTGTATCACTAAAATTTGTAATACTCCTGATTTTTAGTTCAGATGCACAGATAAGGAAATATATATGGAGACTTTGCACTTCAAGCCTCTTTGTCCAAGACATGGTACGTTTTTTTAGTCTTTTTTGTTTTTGTTTTAGTTTTAATATATCATGTTATTCTTTTATTAGGACAGAGGTGCTAATGATGCTTATCAGTAAGATCATTGGTAATGGTGTTTATGACTTCACAAGAGCTACTCCAAGGACTTCATTTCTTGCTTCATGTGTCTCTGCTTGCCAGAGCAGAACAATGAGTCCTGCCGACACAGTTAATGTAATGACGTCAAAGGTACAACCTCATCCCCTCCATCGCCTCTCTTCTAAAAACCATTTTTGGAACCACCTTCTCTTTTTTATTCTTCCTCTCATTTTTTTTTTTCTTTTTTTCCTTTGACTCTTTTTTTCCCTCTCATCTTTTGGTTTCAGACATTTGGAAAGATAGATGTCACGGTGCAATTTTAATTTTTGGTTTCAGATCCATCCTTTTAATCTATTTAATGCTTCATTGTTGTAGGTTGTGGTTGTTGTTCATTATGTTAGGAAAGAAATTTTTCATGATTTACCTATTAAACAATTTTTTTCGTTAAGTATGAGTATGAAAGTTGAGAAGATTGTTCCTTGTTTAATAAAATAATTTCATATTTTTTTGCAGAGCTGTGGCATAATGTTGCAGGATTGCACCAAATTTTTTAGTTGCACGTGAGGATTATTTTGAATGTTGCGGGATGTTACCAATTTTTTTATTATTCCTTTCTTATTTATTATTCTCTTACCTAATTAATTTATTGAGGATTTTTGTCTTATATGAACATATTTGAATTTTTTTTATGCTTTTTATAATTTATTTTTCTTTTTTTTTTAGGAAAATTTATTTTTTCTTTTATACATTCATATCTTTGTAAATTGTTTATAAAAAGGATTTAAATGGTACACTGTAAGTGTAAAGATTTTTTTACACTGTCAACCAATCAGAAATTGTCACCTAAGCTAAAATGTTTGACTTTTATTTTAACTACCTTAAAAGTCACTCATACCATGATTTTTGATTGGTTGACCGTGTAAAAAATTTTATACTGACAGTGCATAGCAATTAAATTCTTATAAAAACTATAATATATGAGAATAAGCATTTTATATGAAAGCATAAAGGCAAAATTGCACATAAAATTGGAAATAACTATTTTACATAAAAATATGTTAACATATGGAATATTAGGAAAAAAATATATTTTATTATAATTTAAGTACCTATTTTTAGATCAAATTTTAATAACTTTAATATTAAAATAACTCTTTCTTATTTAATATCTTTTCACGTCAATAATTTATTGAAGTTTTTCTTTTATATAAGTGAATTTGAATTTTATTTTACTTAATTAATTTAAATTTAATTACATGATTAAAAATTAAATTAAATTCATATGTTTATTTTTCATTTTTTATTAAAAAAATTTAAAACTTAATAATTTAGAAGTAAATTTTGTTCTTTTCTTATTTACTATCTTCTCATCTAATTAATTTATTGAAGATTTTTTTTTTGTCTGAAAAAATTTGAATTTTCTTTTACAAATTAATATATATATATATATATATATATATATATATATATATATATATATATATATGTAATCTTATTAACCTCTAAATTGCTAGGTGAAATTATACTTTATTATTACTTTTGTACTTTTTAATTCATTATTACAAAAAAAAAATGATACATTAGGAGTCAAAATATATCACACAGAGATAAATATTTTACATGAGAGTATATAAATATAACCATGAATATCTATTAATATTTAAATTACAAAGTAAAAATATATGATAAGTAGTTAATCATTTTACGTGAAAGAATATTTGTATTTAAATTATTATGGATAAGTATTTTAATAGAAACTTCACATTAATGTTTTTTATCGAAAAAAGTCTCAATTTTCTATTGGTGAATATTTTAATACAAAAAACATATTAACATTTTTTATCGAAAAAAATCTCAATTTTCTTTTAGTACAGTATATAAAGCATTAGACATATGAACATTTAACAAAAAGAAACACGTCGAGAAAATGACATTTAACACATATTATTTTTGTTCGTTATTACTCTGTATAATTATATAAATAGGCTTTTTTAAAAACCTGAGTCCGGCCTTTTTATTAAACAGGTCAGGTCAGGTCATAGGTCTCTCTGTTAGACAGTCTGACATATTTCCACCTCTAATTGCACGAGTCACTTACACTAGGGAAGTATATTTTTTATTAAATGTTTAACTTACACATGAAACGAGGAGAAATAAATCAAATAAATTTTCAAGGAAAAAAAGATTATATATATTGAAAAATAAATATATTTTCTAAAAATGATTCACTTCCACTGAAAATAGGAGAAATAAATCAAATAGATATCCAAGAGAGAAGAAAAAAATTCATATCATTACGAAGATCATTGGGAATTGTTTAGTATTAGTATTAGTATTAGTATTTAAATAAATTACATTGAGAAATGATTAATTAATCGGGTTGAAATGCAATTGTTTCTTTGAAAATATATATTTACTATTAAATATTCAAAGAAGTATAATAATCGGAGAAATAGAAGAAATAAATCAAATAGATATCCAAGAAAGAAGAAAAAAATTCATATCATTACGAATATCATTGGGAAGTGTTTAGTATTAGTATTTAAATAAATTACATTGAAAAATGATTAATTAATCAGCTTGAAATGCAATTGTTGCTTTGAAAATATCTATTTACTATTAAATATTCAAAGAAGTATAATACTATGAATATATTTTTTAAAAATGGTTAACTTACATGAGAAAAAGATGAGAAATAAATCAAATAAATTTTCAAAAAAGAAGAAAAAAATATGATAGATAAATATATTTTCTAAAAATTGTTAACTTGCACTGCATAAAGATAATAAATAAATCAAATAAATTTTCAAAAGAGAAGAAAAAATAATATGATAGATAAATATATTTTCTAAAAATAGTTAACTTGCACTGAAAAATAAGAGAGATAAATCAAATAAATTTTCGAAAAAGAAGAGAAAATCAACATAGTAGATAAATATATTTTCTAAAGATGATTAACTTGCACCAGACAACGAGAAAAATAATAATAATATGGCAAATAAACATATTTTTTAAAAATGGTTCACTTGCATGGAGAAAAGAGAAGACTTAACTCCAATATGTTTTCAACAGATAAGAAAAACATAATATGATAGATAAATATATTTTCTAAATATGGCTAACTTGAACGGAAAAAAGGATAAATGAATTAAATAAATTTTTAAAAGAGAAGAAAGAAGTAATATAATAGAAAATATGTTTTTTAAAAGTTGTTAACTGCACTTGGCAGAGAAAAGAAATAAATCAAATATATTTCCAAGAGATAAGAAGAAAAATAATATGATAGATAATTTTTTTTGACTCAAATATGATAGATAAATATATTTTCTAAAAATGGTTAAATTGCACCGGATAAAGAGAAGAAAAATAATAATATGATAGATAAATATATTTTTTTTAAAAAAGGTTCACTTGCACGGGAAAAGACGAGAATCAACTCAAATAGCTTTCCAAGAGAGAAGAAGAAAAATGATATGGTAGATAAATATATTTTATAAACATGGTTAAACACGAAAAAAAACAGAAATAAGCCAAATAGATTTTCAAGAGAGAAGAAGAAGATCAATATAATAGATAAATATATTTTCTAGAAATGATTTATTTGCATGGGGAAAAAAGTTAGCTTATAATTTTGCTTTTCAAATTGTCAGTGTTAATTTATAATTTTGCTTTTAAAAAAACAAATTTACAATAAAATTTTTATACTAAAATTGTGTAGTAAATAATATATACTTACTATTTATACTTAACAGTAATTATCTATATTGTAATATCAATAATTATTATTAATTTAATATCGGTTACATTTTGTAATCGAGGGTTCAGATGAAATGATTTTCAATATATAATTCCCCATTAAAAATTTTAAACCACTAAATATGAAATTAATAATTACATATTTAAAATTGAAATTTTAAAAAATTATCATATTCCGTCACGGGTCCATACACTAGCTTTATATTGGATTAGGCCATCTCACCTTTGTCCATCTCCAAAGGTTACGGCACATTGGTTTCAAGTTCAAGCCAAACTTAAAGCCTACCATTTGCAATCGCTGCATTCATTTTGTTACGAAGCTACTGAAGATTTACAGTGAGAAAACTTCGATTATTATATTATCATAGAAAGCTAGTCATATTTATTAATCTTGATTCTCGAAGGCAAAGCTTCTCGATTTCCACACATTTTTTTATAATCATAATATAGATAAGAAGTATCTATTATCATTAATATTGATTAATATTCGTCGGGAAATATGTTGGACACACAAAAGTAAGTTCACCCCTCCCAATTAGATTGCTTTCATACACAAGAGTCAGGATTTAAACCCATAATTATTTGCTGAAGATGCCTGAATCCCTTTTCACTCGAATCAACTACATGTTAGTTCTCGATTTCCGCACTCAGTGTATCTTACCCTTTGATTCTAAGGTCGGAGTTCTTTATTTTCAAGACAGAGGGAGCAATTACTACATTTTTTACCTTGGAAGAAGCCTCATATTCTCATAAAGATATTAGGCTTAATTGCACTTTTGGTCCCCTAGGTATAACAATTGTGCAATTTTAGTCCCTCAGGTTTTAATTGCGCCAATTGGATCCCCCAAGTATCATGATTATGCAATTTTGGTCCTCCAGTTTTCAATTGTGCCAATTGGGTCCCCTAGGTATCACGATTGTTCAATTTTGGTCCCCCAAGTATCACAATAGTGCAATTTTTAACGTCAGTAGCCTACGTAAGACACGTGAGACTGATTTGACACTTAGTGAAGTCAACTTGACAGTTTACGGGACATTCTTATAAGACATCATTGACATCTCACACAATTTAATAGTCAAATGTACATCATTAAGTGTCACATAAGAATGACACGTAAGCTGCCAAACTAGCCTCGTTAAGTGCCAAATCAGTCGCATATGTGCTTCGTAGGCTATTGATGTTAAAAGTTGCACAATCGTGATACTTGGAGGACCAAAATTGCATAATCGTGATACTCGGGGGACCAAAATTGCACAATCATGATACGTGGGGGACCCAATTGGCTCAATTGAAACTTGGGGGACCAAAATTGCATAATGGTGATACTTGGAGGACCCAATTGGCGCCATTAAAGCTCGGGAGACCAAAATTGCACAATCATGATATCTGAGGGACCAAAAGTGCAATTAAGCCAAGATATTACTATTGCGTACTTACGCAATATTCAAATTAAGATAGCGTAATAGCATACGATGATTTTGGCTTTTGGTTGCTCTTATTAAAGCTCCAACTCAATGCACATTCAATGAATGCAGCTTTGAATTTATTAAAATAACCAGACTGACCAGTGCTGCATTGATACAATTTTTTGGTATGTAAGGTATCTTTACTAATCCCTTTCGATGTACAGAGATGTGAGATTTGCCTCTCCCAACAAAACTTTTTTCATATACACGATAAGAATAGAACCCTTGACAGCATGCTCTCAACTGTCAACATAAAAAATTGTTTTTTACACACATTTTTTTACACTACGACGTATATATATATATATATATATATATATATATATATATAAGGGTGATTCAAGTGAGAGAGAAATGTATTATTATGAGAGATGAGAGGGAGTAAATTTGGACCTTTGGATAACACATGAATGGTCAAGATTAGAACATAAAGTCGTGCGACTTTTTTAAATGGTCACATGAGCACTAACTAACTTCTAATCCTGATCACTCGTGTATGATTTAATAGCTTAGATTTACATGAATGATCAGGATTAGAAGTTAGTTAGCGGTCATATGATCAATTAAAAAAGTCAAATGATTTTTTGTTTTAATCTTAACCATTTATGTAAGATCCAATAGTCAAAATTTATTCATCTCATATCTCATAATAAACCATCTCTCTCACTTGACATGCTCCCGTCTATATATATGTATGTATATAGAGAAAGAAAGAGGGCGAGTAAATTTTGATAAGTGCATTTTCACTTTTATTTACTCAAAGAAAAATGTGTAGAATTCTTGTGTAAAAAGGAGTGTACAAATATACATGTCCAAAAGTAGTGCAATATGTGACATCCGTGGCTGACGAGGGTGAGGAGTGATCACCGGTGCAAAAACAAGCACTGACAAAGAGCGGCTCCAGGCAGGCTTCTAGGCGGAGGGACACATGAACAAACCAATTTCACGCCAGAACGAGAGAGATTCCGATACTGTGCAGGTGTGAGACTATACAGTTGAGGAAGACTTAAAAGAACTGATTGGTACTACCTAAAACAACACGATGCATCTTCTTTTCGGGAGCCCAGAATATAAGAACTTCATATTTAAGCGTGTTTGACTTGGAGCCCTCGTGAGATGAGTGACCTCCTGGGAAGTTTCCCCAAAAGCGTGTGAGTGAGGACAAAACACGCCAAAAACACCCATGTTGGTTTGTAGGGACAGTCGGCAATTCTGAAAGCAGTCCGGATCAATAAAGTAAGTTCGGTCAAAAAAATACTTTTATTCCTTTAACTTACTTTCAGGTTTTAAGTTGGTCATCTAACTAATAAACATTTTGTTTTGGTCCTCTAACTTCAAAACGTTACTCCACGTTTGTTCTCAACATCAACTCTGTCATAATGGTATTATATTTTCACCCATCGTGCTCGAAATTTTTCCGACACCCTCCCGCCTCTTTAACCTCTTCTTTCTCTTCACCCCACCATCCTTCCAACTCCAGCCCCCACAATTCCTCGACCATCTTCATCAAAAAATCTTACCTTCTCCATTCATTCAATTTCTTGTTTCTGCAATTTTCAAAGTAGCAAAGAGCCAAACTCTATATGAACCCAAACCAACTATAACCCAAAAACCCTAAACCTGAACCTAGTTGCCATCATCTCTATAAAATCTTCCAAATACCTGTATATTTATGCTTTAGATCTCACCATACTCCACTTTTACTTTAGGATTCAAAATCCACTTTATATAATGAGGATGGAAAATTGTTTTACTTTACTTTTCAGATTTTTGGTTTGAAATTAAGTTGAATGTCTAATTATTTCAATTTTTGTTATGCTTTTGTTCTATTGAATCGATGAAATTAGGCACATTCGTGCAATAGGTATCTGTTAGATTTGCAAGTTCAAATTCTGTTGCTACAAAACAGTCCTCTTCTAATTTGGGTGGTTTAGTTGGATTAGACTCCATTGACATTTGGGGCTACACATCTGCTGGAAAGAATGGCATTCAAGAGCACAAGAAATTGGAGTCATGTTGGAGTTGTTCGTGAGATAGGGGCAACTAGTGGCAATGTGCAAGCCTCGACTTTTAGGGAGCATATGGGTTGTATACATTTGATGTTTCAATAACATATATAGAGCTTGTTTGGTAAAATTAGCTGTTAGCGGATAAGCTAGCTTATAGTGGATAGCGGATGACGTAGCTGATAGCGGATAGCGGATAAACTAGCTTATTTTCTGTGAAAGTGTTTGGTAAAACTAGCGGTTGAACTAGCTGAAAAATATAAAATGACATAAAAGGACATCTTCATTAATGATTTTACATAAAAGAGAGAGAAGAGAATAAAGGTAGAATTAAATGAAGATAATAAGGATAGAAGTGGAAAAAAAAAATGAAACGCTATAAGCTATAAGCTCAAACGCTACTTCAAGTAGCGTATGGAAAAAACGCTATAAGCTCGTGACAGATGGCTTACCAAACGAGACTACTTTCTCATCCGTTATAAGCTATCCGCTATAAGCTCGTTGAAGTGCCTTGCCAAACTGGCTCATATGCTCCTAAAATGGTGGAGCTATACTAGCTCATTATGTGAGGAATGTTGTGTTTCTTGATTGGAATGTTTGTTGGTGGTGGTCGGGGTGAAGAGAGATGAGGAAGAGGAGGAAGGGTTCATGCGAAATTCCAAGCACTAACGGTGAAAATCTGATATCGTTATAATAGAGTTGATGTCAAGGACAAACATGATGGAAGCAAGAATTGATTCTAGGATAAGTAGAATTAATTCTGATGGAACCAAGAATTCATAGCTTCTACGTTGAATAAAATGATTAAAATCAATTCTGGGTGTGGACCCCACAAAATTATTTATACTTACACATCAAAAGTGATTATATTTTTATCATCTAAATGAAATCAATTCTTCTGAACTCACTTTTAAAATATAATTAACAAATACAAATTAATCTTTTTAAACCCAATTCTTTTAACATCATTTCTTCATAACCAATTTTATCATAATTTAAAACAAATGGAGGCATGGATGCAGTGATTCAAAAGGGTGAGAAAGATAGATATAGGATATGTTTGAGTAAACAACTTAATTAAGCGCTTATTTAATAAGCTCTTTTTCAAATAAGCTAAAAACAACTTATTTTCATAAGCTTCACTGACAAGCTTATGAAAATAAACTAAAAAGAGCTTATGAAACGATCATAAATTATTTTCATAAACAATTTATATAAATTTAATTTCATAAACTATTTTCATAAACTCTTTAAAATACATACATACTCCATAGTAACTCATCCCTCATCGATGAGATGCCGACGTGTCAAGTACAATGGGATTGTTGTGTACATATAGTAAGCAGCAGCACGTCTTTAAAGCGGGTTCCATGAACCTATGCCACGTTGACCATAAAGATCTTCATATGGAAAATGAAATGCCTATTTGTAGGTGATTTTCCTCACTTCATCAAATTTCATAATGTCCTTGACCTCAGATTTTCGTTCGTTTTCATATCTCAATAAATAATGGAGACATGATTATGCAAGATAAGAGAGAGGGAATTTTAGGGTACTTCAATTACCCATCAGCAAGTGGAATACTTTGTATGATTGGCATGGGTGGAAATGAATTGGGCTAAAGTAGACTTTGTCTAAATTGGCTTCAGTTTGTTTTCATGAAGTGTTGGCACGAATCTAATTTCTTGTCTCTCATAGGCTTTTTATTGGTTCGGTTTGTACTATTTATGAAAATATGCAAATCTCACTTAACTTGAAAGCCTACATTACATAAAAATTTTCATAAATAGGTTTAAGAAACTTCAATTTTTTTTTAATGTTTTGGCCAACATTTTTCAATTTTTAAATATATATAACCTTAAATAAAATTATTATTGGATATAAAATAAATATATTTTAATAATATATAATTAATAAATTATATAAGTATAATCAACCCTTAATTATATGTAAATATTTAATAGACAGTTGGGTTAAATATGCTTTTGATTCCCGTAAAATGAAGGAATTTTGGTTTTGGTCCCTATAAAAAAATTTCTTTTAGAAAGAGTTAAACATGTTAGCTTGTTTAAAGTCACTCATACTTCTTTCTTCCACATCATTTGTTATTTTGTTTTTGAGTCAAACAAACTTTAAACAAGATTTAATTGGTATGCACTGTCAGCGTAAAGATTTTTTACACAGTCAATCAATCAGAAATTACCACATAAGCTAAAATGTTTGACTCTTTCTTCCACATCATTTGTTATTTTGTTTTTGAGTCAAACAAACTTTAAACAAGATTTAATTGATATGCACTGTCAGTATAAAATTTTTTACACTATTAACTAATCAGAAATTATGGTATGAGTGACTTTTAAGGTAGTTAGGATAAAAGTCAAACATTTTAGCTTATGTGACAATTTTTGATTGGTTGACGGTGTAAAAAAAATTTACACTGACAGTGTATACCAATTAAATCCTAAATTTAATTTGAAAAACCCGCATGAATTCCTAAAAAATGATACCTTACTTTTATATTAGTTTTATTTGCCTATTTTAAAATTTTAAAAAAAAGTGCATACCCCCCTAAACTTTAGCCCATTTGCAAATAGATATTTTCAACTATTTTTTCATCTCAACTAGTCCTTACAAGCGCACTTAATTAAATATATTAACATGAATTTGTTAATTACCAAACGTTTTTGGGCCTCAACTAGGTCAATTATTTTAGGAAAAATACTAAATCCATATAAATTTCAAATATATAAAGTAGTATAAAATTATTTTTGTATCTATACTGGAAGTTAATATAAGGATTGATTTTACTAATAGTAGGAGTTCAAGGACTAATTGATACGGAAAAATAATTGAAGAATAGTAGAAGTTTAAGAACTAATTAGGTAAAAAAAAAATAGTTGAAGGTGAATACAAATGAGTTATAGTTTAGGGGAGTGTATGCACTTTTCCCAAAAAAGATTAATAATTATCCCTAATACAATCTATAAAATTATCTCTAGTTAATCCTAGATAATTATCTTACTTTTATATATAAAGATAGGTGGTCTCATATTCATATTTTTTGTATTGCTTGATATCAGGGTTCTAATTTTTTTTCTTTCATCATGAGTTGTCAATTGATTAGATATCCTTTCTTCTTTGTTGGAATAATGTTGGGTAGTTGTCCATTCCAATATTTTCTAATGCGACTTTATTTCTCACATATTTTTCTTAATGAAATTTCTATATATGGCAAAAAGTAAATAAATATTGATCACTCAAGTAAAAAATATTACTAACTACTCCCTCATGGACTCAATTATAAGAAAAAAATAACCAAATATGGTGGACATAAATATAAACAAATGTCAACTAATCTATCCATATTTCATGTTATTTTTCCAAAAACACCTGAAGTTATTAATTCATTAATGTTGTGAGCACCATTATGATTAAGTGTAGTTTAGTAAATGTATTTACTTTTTTTACATGAAACCAAGAAAACTAAATACACTTAACTACCATTTTTAATCAATGTGCAAGTAAGTATTTTTGCTTATAATTTAGTCCAAGATGGAGTATTTGTCAATAGACAAAATTCGAGACACAAAAGGAGAAATTTTGAATCTCATATAATAATGTGGTTATATCCTCAATAAAATAGGTAAGATTCTAAACAAACTATTTTATGCAGTTCTTAAAGAATTCAATCAAGAATTTAATATTTTTTTTTGAAAAATGACACAAATTTTAAATGAGTGCGATTTATTTATTTATTAAATTTTGTAGTTTGATCCCCGTCTTACAGGGAAACCATGCGAAAGCTACAATATTTCACAAAGCAAAACAAACCTAAAAGCCTAAAGGCAGCGATTGTGGGCACAATTGGAGTTCAAATCTAGTAAATGCTCCATAGCAGCATTTTGTTGCTGCATTAACAAATCATGAATAAAATTGACAAAAAAGCATTCATTTTCCTGGTGATGGCAATATTGTTTTGGAAACAATCAATGGTCCATTGGTCCCCATGATAAAACACAATGAGATCTTGTAATGTCTGTCGGGAGATGGACACATATATTGTACTTCTTCCCAAAGCAAGTGAGAACTTATTCCTCAAAAGAACAACAGAGACTCAGACACACCGTGAGAATTCCATTCACTAAACAAGATGCATAATTAGCTCAGCAACAAGGTTAAAACATTTCCCTACACAAAGCCACAAGGGTTGCTGCTACCTGCTAGAATCTATCATTCTTTTGAAATATGCAGCAAGCAATAGAAGAAGATCTAATGAGAGACAGGTAGTATTTAAAAAAAGGGTCTCGCTAACGAGTGTCCCAAGCGTACTGTATTGATTAAGAAATCCAATAAAAACAATTTTTCATTGAAAAACTATATTCTAAAGTAAATTTAGCATTTAAACATTAAACAAACAACCGTTTTTTCAATTAATTTCATCTAATGAGGGTGTCGTCATGTATCTCCTCCTATTATAAATTTTTCCATTAAGTTTGTTTCCATTTTCTTGGTGAATATTTAAATTTGCGGGAGGGCTGTTACAATTGATTTTCCATCGCTACTAGTTGAAAAACTTTGGTGCTTGATATTAAATTTTCTTGGTGGGGTTGGATTTATCTTTTATTAAAATATGGGGTTTAGCTTTAAAAGCCTTTGTGTGTTCTCCCGTGTTGTGTTGCTCCGAGACTCTTAAACACCGACTCTCATTCATATAAGCAATGAATGAAAGAAAGGTCCTCACCCTGCACTTTGTAATTGCAATATTTACTACAAATTTCCCCTTCCTGCATACTTCTTGGGATTTTTCCAAACAATTAATACATTTCCTGGCCACAATTTACACTCTTCTTCTACCCAACAATACTTCAATTCAATTCAATTCAGTTCCATCACTCACTTTCTCTCTCCTCTCTCTCTTCACCACCTCTCTCCCACAATTAAATTAAGCTTTAAATCACCCCCTTCATTTTCCTTATATAAAATGGCCTTCAAGGTCCAACCCCAATACACATATCAATTTGCTGGTGCTGGAGTTTGTTATGCTCCAAGCTTTGTCACTCTTTTTCTAACCATTCAATCCAACCTTTTTCTCTTCCACTAGCCACAACTCCCTCCTCCAAGCTTTTTCGAAGGTAGATAACTAATAAGTACTAATAATATACATATTACATAATGAGTGATCAGTTTCTTTTGTATTTCAATTTTCTCTGTTTTTTCTTTCTTTCTTTCTTCTTGGTCACGGAATTGGACTCTTTTTTATGTTCCTTTTTTTTTTTTTCTTTTTGTGGTTAACGGTTTGTGTCAAAACAGGTAATTAAGGGTACTTTGCAGAAAGAAAAAGGCAAAACCATGAGTCGTAGAAATGAAAGTGTTCCGAAGCTTGACTTGAAGCTGAACCTCTCTCCACCAAGGGCTAACCGGAGGCTAGAGTCACCAACCCGATCAGCCACGCCGTCGCCGACATCGCCACCGAGTTCTTGTGTGTCCATTGAGCTCAACCAAGAGGACAACAACCTGAGATACTCTAACAGCCCTGAAGCCACTTCCATGGTGCTAGTAGGGTGCCCTCGTTGCCTTATGTATGTGATGCTCTCTGAGGATGATCCTAAGTGCCCCAAATGCAAAAGCACCGTTTTACTTGATTTCCTCCATGACAACAATATCAACAACAACAACAACAACCCCACAATAAGGAGGAACTAGCTAGAGTACTAGGCTACCCTGCAACCACTTCTGCATTTTCTTTGCTACTAGTAGTAGGACATGTTAGCTTTTTAATCTTAGGAATCTCCTTTTGAAGATCTTTCATTTTTTGTTTATCTTTCTTATTATTAACCCTTATATGAGTAGTTCTACGTGCGCTCCACTTTTTACCTTTTTTTCCCTCGAAATCACAATTTTTTTGTGTCTAAGAAAGGGATGCAAAGAGTGAGAGGAAGAGTGGAGTGTAAATAGCACTATTCTAGTTATATATATAGAAAGTTAAAGGGAAATTTCAGAATGCTAGGGGGTATCTATGTGACTATATATCTGGGTTCAGAAACTATGTATTAGGACTTAACTTGAGGTGCCCTTGTAGTTTGCTTATTGAAATTTTAGGTGAAATCAGCCCTAGTTTATCATGATTCTATTTTCAACAAGCAAACATGCATGTTGTTATTGTTAGCCAGTGGCCACCATATATATGACACTAGAAAGTTAAAATTGAGACACATAAAAGTAGCAGCATCGGAAGTTAATTTACTGTGACAGCATGCAAATCCTCTGTACTTTGTAACAGTAAAACTATAGATTGCAAGGCCCACTAGGCGGTTGTAAAACTCATGAACCATGATAGCTGGTAGACCGACCTAACCTATGTTTACAGCTCAGTCCACATCAGTGACCACCTGCGAAGTTTCAACATGCTTGACGTATAACTTTTTTTAACTAATAAGCCATCTGAGTTGAAATCCTAAGCATAATGGTTGGCAACTAATGGCAATAGATAATAGTAGTTGACTTTTTTTTTTGTAGATTGCCTGGTAACAATTTAAGGTTGGTATCTATATCACCAAGGCAAAATCAGTTTTCCAATTTCATTCAAGTTTTTTCCTATAATAATAATAATTGCTGAAAGTAAAAAAAAATATTTTCTAGTCCAAACTGTTAGACAGGTTACAAGTTACAACCATCATCCACGAGTATAATGAGAGCAATGGCGTGAAAGTCATATGTCGTGTAGTATAAGAAATTTTTATTGTGGGTTTGGAAGAGAAGGATATAAATATAATCAATCAAGTGAATTAAGGTATGGTAGAGGTTTGGTTGGGTAGTTCCGAGCATTGAAAGAAAAGGCGATTCTATTAAGACCATTTAAATCACATAAATGCAAGAGTAATTGAGACGGTTGAGAATAATGAGGGAGATATTTCGTTCAGATGATAAATGCCCACTTTTTTTCCATCCATTTTCTTTTGCTTACTTCGCCAATAGCTCCAATGTCCACCACGATCACTTTAATTTCTTTTCATTACACACAACATTTACACATTTCTCGACTAAAATGGGCTACACATTGCTTTTTCCGTTTCATCTTAATTTGAATGCGTTTTCACTCTTTTTAAATCAGATAAAGGCATCATCAACCCAAGCACTCATGATGTCAGTGTCATCAATACAAGTGCAATTTGACAAAAGTTCACAGCACAGAGGGAGAAATTAAGCGGGGTAGAGGTCCATCATTCATCAGGATGAGGGACCGAAGACTCAAGCGAAACTACAGATAAGATCACCACTATGCTATGGGGTCGTAAGAAGGAACATCAATGCATTAAATCAGTCATCAATACGAGAAAGTATAATAAAGATTTCATGAAAGAAGAATAAACATCCGACAAGTGATTAGAAATGTTTAGTAACTCTTAGAACCGGAGGCCCAACTAGACTTAGGCTCATCACAGTATAGTTGGTAATTGATATCCGCTACAATTTCCACTTTATATATGTATTATTATCTTTTTGTCAAGGATATTAAATACTTTATTCACCAATGCATGAACTGTAGATTAATATAATCATTCAAGCACAAAAAAAATATATTAATTCAATCATTCATCACAGGTTTTAGTCGTTTTATAGTTCCCGTTTATTCATATGTACGTCAAACACCTACACTACTAAATTGCATGTTCGCCCATGTGCTATCCATATCCATGCGTCTTCTTCTGTCTTGCACAGTCCGTCAAAATAACTAATTAACCATTAAGGATGTCTCTTTCCTTCTGGACTCCTACTCCCTCTCAATTTATATATAAACAAAAAAGAATTTAAATTTTTTGGACTCAAATATAAGCAAAAGTCAACCAAATCAGTTCTATTTAATGTTAGTGTTTCAAAAATATTATTTAGTGAATTGTTTTTTTATTTTTTCAAGAGCATTATATATTCTCAGGAAACAACTTTCAAGAGCATTATACACCTTCAAGAAATGGTAGTTTAGTAATTATAACTTATTTTTTACATACATCAAGACAATTAAATTAATATAACTAATTAACTTTCTTCATATGTGTGAAGCTAGTTTTTTTTTGCTTATATATAGGTCCGGATGGTGATATTAATATTCACATAAAGATCTACTGAGTTTCAATACAAAAACCAGCCTCCTGATCAGAAAAAGAAAGAGAACATCTACAGTTTACCAGTAAGAGGGGATAACCTAGGATGATGAGCAACACCTTTTTCTCCATGACACAGCTAACCTGCAACCATGAAAGCTCACTAAATGAACTTCAATTTTCATAAATGCATATTCATATTTTACAAGGATGCAAACAAGGCATCACTTCATCAATCAAAATATCTGATACAGCATAGGAGTATTTAATGAACAAGTTGACTCTAAATTTCAAGAGTTATATATATATGGTTCGTTCTACGGTGCACCTTCTAAAAAGAGGTGTATCATGCTTCATAAAGTGAGTGTTATTTGGATCAATGAAAGTGTCATCTTGTAACAACTTTTTGGTTTGAAAATTTGACCAAGTCAAACATGGAAAAGTGAGATACCGAGTTTATAGTATTTGCATATTGGGTGTTGCACTCATTGTATTTAAATAAATTAATACAATATTTTGGAAATTTTTTTTGGCTGAAACCGCATTTGTTTAGGAGAAGATCTATAGATCAGGCCTTGAGACACCCATAGATCTTGAGTGGAGGTATGACTGGTGATCTAACTTGAAGATAGATGAGTGGTTAAAGCAATTTGTAGCAGTGAGTATCCAATTTTATTCATAATATGTAGAAAAGATTCTTGAGAAGGTTCGAGAAGCTCTCTTTTTCCTGCTTGTAGTTGTAGATCATGGAGTTTATGATTTTAAAGTAGACTCTGTCAGTAATTTTTGTTTGTTCCTTTAGATGGAGCCTTTGTGATGTACAAAGGCTTATAAGAATAATGTTTTTCTTTAAAAAAAAAAAAATCCACATTTGTCTTACCCCTCCTTCTTCGTCTTAGTTCTGCAAGCCACCATTCCAACCTCCATTTGCAATCAAGAACATCACCAACACCACCATAAACAGTCGAGCCTCGTTCATGTTTTCCTCATCAAAAGCCATTGTCGGCCACCACCTTGCAACTGTGAGTCACGTCGGCTTCTCCTCCGCCCCCACGATCAGACGTTGAACAGTGCGTAACGTCACCATCCACCTCGTGAATCTAGATCTAAGTTCGAGTTCACCACCGCCACACTGAATAGATTTGGTTAATTTGCCCCATCCTTTTTCTACAAATCGAAAGAAGTTTCCATCGAGGCATGATGATTCCACCTAGGAAGATAACGAAACCAATGCCACCCCGGAAGAAAATTGATGTCCAAATACAGACAAAAAAAATATTACAATATACATGCAAATACAACAAATTATGAGACTTAAGTGTAAATACAAAGTATAAGAAATATATTTGACTCAGAAACTGCTTTTTAAGTAAGTCAACTACAATCCCAAAAGTTGTTGTGCAATGTGTCTAAAAGAAAACTTGCAATTGATCAATAAAAGTGGAGCATGTTGCACCACTTTTTTTGTGGTGTAACTTAGACAATACTTTTATATATATATATATATGTATGTATGTATGTATGTATGTATGTATGTATGTATGTATGAAGGCTTATCCATTAAATGCTTAGGTTAAACAACATAAATTACCTTGTGATTGTTAAAAATATGTTACCACCTTTGACGCTGTTCTCAAGTGGTCTGATATGGAGAGCAGTTTCATTTCTCATGAAAAACAGGATGAATACGTAAAATTTGCTTCCACGTCTTAGTATCACAACCACTAATACATTTAAAAAAAAAAATACATATTTTGGTCGAAATACCCATCCGATGTTCAGAGTATCCACTCACGCATGACATAATTTGAAACCTCGGTGCTAGCTATTCACAGAAGAGTCCATTAACCAAACTCATTAGATATCCTTACAAAATTAAACAGTCTACCAATGTTCGCGCGCTTAGGCATTTGTTTTACCTCAGTAACAAGCAGTCGATCGATCGAATATTTATCCCTAGGCCTTTTTCTATGTATTAGCGTCAACTTTTGAATTTTCAAGGTGTAAGAGAACAAATTGTCAATCACTTAAAAGAGTGAGTTGAAGAATCTAGTGACTCAAGAAGTCAGAACGTTTCAATTTCATAATGAATTTAAACGATTTAAGGAATCTGGTTCTTCCACACTAGGTGTAACTAACTAATGTGAAAAGAAGCACCTGAGTCTATGATCGATCCAAAAATATGGAGTAGACCAAAAAGGAGAAGTAGCAGAAGATGAAATGTAATGCTCGGCATTTGGTTTGGCGGCTTGTGACATCTGAGAAGCCAACATGGCTAAAATCGGTTGGTACTGAGTTGATGAAAACTGAATATCAGATGCATCAGCATGTTTAGTTTCAGAAAGGGAAACTTGATGAGCATCGGGTTGGTAGCATTTTCCTAGCTAGGATCTTGGCTTTTATCCACGTGGATCAGTCGACCACAGTGAATTGAGATTGGGCGATCTTTCTTAAAGCATATGTTTGGTTCAACTTATTTTAAGAGAAAAAAATCACTTATAATCGCTTATTATAAGCTGTTTTATATACAAAATACATTCAGTAGCTAGGCTTAGCCAATGAAGGATCAGGTTTAACTGCAAATGTGAGGTGAGAATTGTCCTTCATATTGCATGGAACTAGTGTTGAGAGTTGAGACCAATTTCCCTTTGCTTTTCCCCTTCATGATCAAGGAAAAAACATAATTCAAAGGAGGGTCAGGGTCCATGAGCAGAATTTGTCCACAAACTGGGCAAAAGAATCATTCAAACCCATCTGAAATGATGTGGAATGTTCAGTTCGAGCATGATCTAACAACGGCTTAATGCCACCACAAGAGCAATTACACGGGCTTGCAGTCATATATAGCGGATCATCACCTGGTTGTGGAATTGATCCATCAACAAAGCAAAACTTGTTTTTGACAGTGTTACCTTCATGTACAAGTATCAAGCCACCAGGACTGACAGAATGTTGGATGTGGTAGAAGAGGGTCGATCAGATGTATCCTCGGTGCCAGAAAGATAGAAAACCAGTGATGATGAAGAGAGGTTGTGGAAGCAGATTCATCTCCTAAACCATATTAGAACCGGGAATTGGAGAAAATGAATGGATGATCACAGATTAATTAGCTTATCTGTGGAGTATATATACTTGTGAGCTACGTACACACCATGCATGATCATATATAGATGGCAGAATTGTAGTTATAGTTCAGAATTAAAATTGATTAAGAATATCAATTTATATGTTTGGAACAAATAAAGAATTGGAATTCCATTCCAAATTGAATTTGAATTTTATTGTTTGAATACAGGTTGCATTGTCTGATTACGTCTCCGGTAGTGATGGATGCTAAAACAACGGGGGCAACATGGTTTGAGCATGCTGGCAGTGACGATGAGCGGAAAATGCTGACTATGACAGTGATCGAAGGAAGGACATTGTCGACAAAGGTGGTACGAGGCAGATACCACCAGCAATGGTCGCCGGAGTATCACAACAGCAACAGTTGCTAGAGTATGTAGGAAGCATCGATACTTCAAAATAGTTGTCCTACTAGTATTCAATACATATCATATTGGATACTCTTCACATAATTTTCGATACTTCAAGCCTATATCTTTCAATTATTTTCTTTTGTTGATTTTTTGTACCAATACAAGTGGGAAATCACAATATATAATTAGATAAATAATAGTATTATATTGTGTCTATAATAACTAAGTTGACATATAAAATATTGTCTTTAATTATCCTAATTTTGGATTTGTGTTTAAAATATGTTTATATTTATATTAATATTAGTTTCGTATGTTATATCTTAGCCATATTGTGACTTGTAATTTTAAAATTAGTCATATCCATGCATCATTATCATGTCATAACCATACCCATGCTTCCTAGGTGACAATGATAATGAGCAAAAAATATAAATATTGCTTTTAACTACTTTGCTTTGGATAGTAATTCTTAAGGTCTAAGCTAAGAATTTGAAATATCATAAAGTAGTTATTTTTCAATTCCACAGAATTGGGCTCAAAAATTCCAATTCTAATGTGGCATTTGCGTTTTATATCCCATTATTTACTATTCTTACCTCCCCTCTCCATTTTTTTCTAATTAAATCTCATAAACACCCTTCAGATCTTCCCATCCTTTTTTTCATAATTAATTTTTTACCTAGTTTCCGTAATGTATTCAAGTTTTTTTACATTACGGAAACTATAGTTTCCATAATATAAAAAATCGAATACATTACGGAAACTGTATTCAATTTTTTTTATATTACGGAAACTATATTAATAGGAAACTATAGTTTCCGTAGTGTATTCAATTTTTTTAATACATTACGGAAATTATAGTTTCCATAATGTATACAATTTTTAATACATTAAGTTTTCGTAATGTAAAAAAACTTGAATACAGTTTCCATAATGTATTCGATTTTTTATATTATGGAAATTATAGTTTCCATAATGTATTCAAGTTTTTTTACATTAGTTTCCGTAATATATACAATTTTTAATACATTAGTTTCCGTAATGTATTCAAGTTTTTTTACATTATGAAAACTATAGTTTCCGTAGTGTATTCAATTTTTTTAATACATAATGTATTTAATTTTTTTTACATTACTGAAACTATGTATACAATTTTTAATACATTAATGTAAAAAACTGAATATATTATGTATTCAATTTTTTTGATACATTACCGAAACTATAGTTTCTGTAATGTATTCTATAGTTTCCGTAATGTATTCAATTTTTTTTATTTATAGTTTTGGTAATGTATTCAATTTTTAATACATTACGGAAAGTTTCCGTAATGTATTCAATTCTTTTACATTAGTTTTCGTAATGTATACATTTTGAGTAACGTAATCAATTTTTTTACCTTAATATTACGGAAACTAATGTATTCAATTTTTTACATTAACATTAATGTAAAAAATATAAAAAAATTGAATTTATTAATGTATTCAATTTTTTATATTACGGAAACTATAGTTTTTGTAATGTATTCAATTCTTTTACATATTGTATCCAAATTTTTTACATTACGGAAACTATAGTTTCCGTAAGGTAAATGATAGTGTAATTTGGAAAAACCTCTGAATCCTTGCGCCATATGCATGAAAAAACGAATCTTTACATGCGTTCTCTCCCGAAAAAAAATATCACTGTTGTGCTCATTATCTTATTGGTTGTGCTCCCCTCTGCAGCTTTCCCGATGTGACAATGGGGTTGGGTGGGATTGGGTTGAGAGTAAGAAAATAAAATATGAGGAGAGAGAAGAAAAAGAAGAAATAGAAGGGGTGGGGGGAGTTTGATCACAGCTAGGAAAGTTAAGGCATTTGCTTTTAAAATGGGGAGAGGGTAAGAATAGTAAATAATGGGGTCTGAAAAGCAAATGCCGAAAGTTAATTGTGGAAAAAGGGGTTAGTATAGGATGAAATGATAGAAGGTCATTTTAGGAATTTATTTGAAAAAAAATGGGAAGAGGAAAGTAAAAATTGTAAAAAGTGGAGGTATTAAAAGCAAATGGTTTCTAATGTACACACAAAACATGGTAAATATTTATAAAAAAAAAATAAAAAAAAAAAATAAAAACAAGGTAATTGGACCAAGGTTCAAGTCCAAGCCCAATTTCATATGCCAAACAACACCTAAAAAGAGTTGACCATTTGATGCAGACCAAGAAAGAATAAAAGGTTTTAGTTTTGTTACGCACTTCGTTAATTAGATAAAAGGGTAAGTTGGTGCTTGCTGCATATGTGAATTGATGTTAACTATGGTTTCTACAATCTTTTTTTAGGTTCTCTACAACCTTGAATCTTGATACATGGCTATTGATGTTAAATACCAACAGACTTAGGAGGCTACTCCATGAATGCAAAGCTCGTAATTCGTGGATTCTGCCAGGACTGGCATGCAAAAAAACAAACAGTACACCGGAGAAAGATTTACACTTTATCATAATCCACTCAATAGATTGGAAATGCAGCTAAATCAAATTGCCATAGGCTAGTAATAATGTCACAATCAAAGCTTCTAATCTTTCCTCGTGGAACTGGATGGAATTACTTGATTTGAATACTGATCCCTAATTTGTGTGATTTCAACATCCAACAATTATAAAGTTATAAGCAACATATACAATTAACAATCATAAGATTGTCACTATGAGGCCTACATAATATTAACATAAAACTGAAAACTGCTGATACCATAAGCAAACACGAACACAGAAAGAAGCTTGTCAAATCGGCGTCGAAACACGTTCCCGACATCGGTGCACTGGCAACATTGACACTGACACAGGATACGACACAAACATATATATACAAAATTCTAAAAATTGTAGAACACAGACACAACATATATATGTATATAATATTAAAAAATTTAGAAAAAAAATTCATAATTCATAATATCTTAGCCGTGTCAAAGCCCAAAAAAAATTATTTTTGTAATAGACATGTATCAGACGTGTGTCGTGTGTCATACAAGCGTAAGCTTCTTACCAAACTATTCATTTGGAGTTGTAAGGGTCCCCAAAGGCTCAAAGTGTTCTTGTGGCTACTGTTCACGAGAAGCTTCTTACCAAACTTTATAGAAGAAGTTGGAATTCAAGGATTTCAGCCTTATGCCATGGTTGCTCTGATGAAGAAGAATTAGTTATCCATGTCCTTCGCGATTGCATGTTAGCTTTGAGGGTTTGGATCAGATTGGTCAAATCATCAGCTATTGGTCAGTTCTTCTCTGGTAATCCTGTTGAGTGGATCTCTGACAATTTGCGCAGGGAGTATGGTGTCTGCACTCAATTCAAATGGGTGGATGTGTTTATGGTTGCTTGTAATTTTCTTCGGAGATGGAGAAAGTCTAGTGTTTTTGAGCAAGATTTTGAGAGGTCGTCTGATGCTTGCCCTCTGATTTTTGAGTATGTTATCGATATTATGAAGGCCAGGGACTCCTCTTTATGTCACATGCAACTCAATTGTGGGTTTGATGTTCAGATCAGATGGCAGGGTCCTCCGCAGGGTTGGTTAAAAATAAATTCCGGTGGAGCTTCGAGAGGTAACCCATGCATTGCTGGATGTCGAGTATCTTTCGGGACGCTGATGGAAAATGGGTGAAAGGTTTCTTCTATAATCTTGGCTTTTGTGATGCTTATACAGCTGAGAGATGGGGAATTCTTCTTGGTCTGAGGGCTATAGATGTATAATTGTTGAAAGCGACTCAATGGTTGTCATAGATCAGCTGAGAGCAGATGAGTTTAATAAGTCTAATGTGCTTCTTAGACGTATTAAGGACCTGATGTCTCGTCAATGGCAGATCCGCTTGAGCCGTGTTTTGAGGTCTGGGAACAAATGTGCAGATTGGATGGGAAGATATGTTTATCTTCTGATTCTAGTGTTGTTGCTGTGATGGACACCCCTCCTGAGGATTTGAAGTTGCTATCTAGACTAGTTTTTTCCTTTTTTGGGGCTCTGCCCCTTGGTTTTGTACAAAAAAAGGCATTTTCAAAATTATTTGATTGCCTTTTATATCAAAATACTTAAATATGTTTTTAGTTCTTAGAGTTTTTTTTTTTTTTTGATCCTTAAAAAAATATTTTTTCAATTCTAAAAACAGAGAAATACCTACTTTTACGTTAACTTGTTTATGTTAAGTGTTGTGGCAAACGAAAGGTCATATTAGCTGAGACACATGGGACCAAAAGCAAGATAGCTCTACTTGATAGGGACTAAAAACATATTTATGTCATTCTTCTTCTCCATTCATTTGTCCCTTTTTGTCACGTTGTCCCCCTCTTCTTCTTCGTTTCAGTTTTTTCTTCTCCTCTACCTCCCCCCATTCACCATTTTCAGAAAAATGTCATTTCTCCACAAACACCAAGCTTCGGTCACATTTCAATACAACCTTATCCAAAAAAAAAAACAAATTCTTCAAACCAACCACCAAATTGCCACCATATTGTCCCAACATCTCAAAATCCACCACCACATCAGAACCAACTCGCAGTCACGCTACCATAGCTGCCACCACTACACCGAAAAACAACCACTACACCCACAAATTGCGCCAGATCCATGCATAGATTTCGCAAATTAGCTTTGCGCAACCACCCCCTCACTCTTTCTCCTATCCTTCACAGCCTCACTTCTCTTCGGCCATCACCTTCGCCGCCCTAAACAGAAACCCAAAACCACAAAAAAAAGGCCGATATGTGAGCACTGCCTTTGGCCACCACCGGCCCTACCACCTGCGAGCTCGACCACCAACACACAGCCTCCAGCTTCGATCGCATCTGCCTTTACTACAATCACATGTGACAATCACATATTCCACAATCACATTTTTTATAGGCTTAATTGCATTTTTGGTCCCCTTATTATTGATCATATGTGATTTTCGTCCCTATAGTTTTTTTGAGCACATTTGTTCCCCCTATTTTTTCAATATTGCAAATTAGGTCCTCCCGTCCAATGTCTGTCAATTTTTTCAATGATCAATAGAGAGGAACTACTGTTCTAAGCGCATAGAAGCTCTAGTAGAGCTTCTCCCTCATTTTCTTCTCCGTTTCAACATGACCATTTATCGGTTTCGTTCCTCCTTTACTTGACCGTTTTTTTGTTCCACCACAAGTTCCTTTATCACAGAAACTCAAGGCGAGGTTCTATGCCCTTAAAACAGTGGTTCCTCTCTATTGATCATTAAAAAATTGACGAATATTGGATAGGAGGACCGAATTTGCAACAATGAAAAATAGGGGGACCAAATGTACTAAAAAAAACTATAAGGATCAAAATCACACATGACCAGTAATACGGAGACCAGAAGTATAATTAAGACTTTTTTTATATTAAGAAAATTGGAAGTAATAAGAAAGTGGGCCGAAGGACCAATATGGGCCCATTGGTCCGGGGCCATAGAAGAGATGAAAGAGGACCATTTGTTAGTAAGAAAAACTTCACCCACGCATCATCACCCTCCAAATCCATCATTCTACCTCTACCCCCTTACCCTCTTTATTCCCCACTCGCATTCCTCCCCTTCCATATCGTCCAGATTCTCCTTCCTCCCTTGCCCTCTCTCTCTCGCTCGCGCTCAACAAACTGCGATTCTTTCGATCAGATCCACAACACCCACCACACCAAAACCCCCCTCTGCTACCCATCCATGACGCTTGGTTCAGGAGGATCCAGTGTCGTGGGTCAGTCCCTCACCCCTTCACCCTTCTTCTCAACGCTTATCGATTACGCTGCTTTTATTTTATCTTATTGGTTTTATTGTTTTCCATTTTTTCGGAAAATTATTTTTCCGACTATTTAGATTTTGTTCTTTACTTGTTGCCGTTGACCTAAAACATTCGACGCGGCCTCTCTCTTTTTATATTTAATTAGTTTATTTATTTTGGATCCTCTGTTTTTACAATTTTGTCCCGGTGGAATTGTGGATCGATGATTGTAGATTTGGATTTTAGGGTGATGAATTTTGAGATAAATATTGGTTTTCTGTATATTTTTTGATGATTTCGTTATGTTAATTGACATATTAATAATTTGCCTTCTGTATGTTATATTTTAATCATTGCGCAATTTTTGTGGATTTGTATGTTTCTTTTAAAATCTGTATATTTCGTTGCTGCTGTTGTTTTAGCTTGAAGTGATGGCTACTACTCACTCCTTGGACAAGTTTTCTGTTAGCACCACGCGCTATCTTATGATACGAAAGATATTTTTGTACCAAAAGCATTTTTTATAGAGTCTGATTCAGTTAAATTTAATTGCTCATTTCGCCAACAAGAAAATGCATGGATAGTGAAGACTAAAATAAAGAGAATTTCAATGAGCATATAATTGTTAGTACAGTGGAAGAAACTAAAGTTATTTTCTCCTACTGTATTTTTTTACCTCAGATGTGGTTCCTGTTGCATGCTAATGTTTTTTATGTCTTAATTTTATACTGAAAGTGTTTTGTTAAATGTGTTTATACTTCAATGCAGTTCCAAGGAACTTCAGATTGCTGGAGGAACTTGAACGGGGAGAGAAAGGGATTGGAGATGGTACTGTTAGCTATGGAATGGATGATGGTGATGACATTTACATGCGCTCTTGGACTGGAACAATTATTGGCCCCCATAATGTAAATATTCTGTCACCGATCTACATTCAATTTTATGCATGTCTATGTAAATTAGCATGCAGCAATTGGCTTAAATTATCAGAACCAGTTCATTTGAAGTTAGACATTCTGAAATTGAAGTTGTTACTTCCAGCTAATAGCAACAGAGCATATATTACAACATGTTTCCTGGAAAACGCTCTGCTGTATGTGTACACCAGTATGGTTTTCAAGTTCTTGTCTAGATTTAAAATTAGGTTACTCCTCGTGAACATAAAGAAGTTTATTACAATTCTGCAATATAAGTTGTGGCTATAGTTGATAATTTTTTGGCTTTTAAGTATAGAATGAATTTGGTCCTCTTCTATTTATGTCCTTCCAAATTGTTGGCACAACTTGATTAGTGTAGCATATTTATACCAGTTTTAAAGAAGTTTGGTGTATGAGTTATTGACCTATCCTTAATTTTGGAAGATTATACTTTCTGTATATTGTATTTGCTTTCATTGTGTGTAATTATCAGGCTGCTGGCAGGTTCAATAATTGTGTTCTTAATCATTTATCTTTTCTCTGTCAGACTGTACATGAAGGAAGAATTTATCAATTGAAGCTTTTCTGTGATAAAGACTACCCAGAAAAGCCTCCAAGTGTTCGGTTTCATTCACGGATCAATATGACTTGTGTTAATCATGAAACTGGAGTGGTATCATTTATAATTATTCATATGCTTCCAGCTTTTAAATATTTTTGTGCAGTGCATGCTGTTGTGGGATATATAAACTATGCTAACTACAGTATTTTCCACTTTGATTTCTCAACTGGTGATAACTTCGAGACATGTTAGCAGAGATGTTATCAAGATTGATATCGATTTTTGAGAAGGGAATAACGGAATATATGTATATATTTCATTCTTCCTTTATGAGAAAGTATAGGGTTCCCTCGTCACCATCCCATGATCCCATCCCACTTCTCATAACTATGATAATATCAACTTCAGCCCTTTTTGCAAAATTGATAACAAATTATCCGTGTAGCAAGATTTATAGACTTTTAAATGAAACAGGTTGAACCAAAGAAATTTGGTCTTCTTGCAAATTGGCAACGAGAGTACACCATGGAGGATATACTGACCCAGCTGAAGAAGGAAATGGCAGCTCCTCATAACCGGAAGCTTGTCCAGCCTCCAGAAGGTACCTACTTTTAGCATCCAAGATCATATAGATGTCGGATCATATTGCATTTGCAGTATGCAATATATGGTGTGTAATGCTTTGTGGATCCTTCTGAATTCAAGAACATATAGGGGAATGCCCCCCAAAAGCTTCATATTTCCCTCTCCATGGCTTCAGAGTTGTTTTGTTGTCTTTGTCAACTGTGCTGAAGGGGTGCTGTTTGATTAATATTATGTGTGTCAAAAATTGAAAATAACTCTTTAAAAAGTAGTATTTTCTCTTCCTAATTAGAACGATGCTTTCAATGTTAGTATTGCTTCCTTTTTCTTTACTTGCTTTCTGCCCTGTAAGTAAGATGGAACCAAATGGAAAAGTGGCAATAACCACTTTGATTTGAGCCTTGTCTTTGCTTTTGGTTCTTGTTTAGTTCCCTACTCAGATTGTCTTTTTTTTTTCTTTTTTATGAAAAACGTTTGTAGCAAATATGAACCCATTCCACGATGAATGGTTCTTTCTCTCTAGTCAAGGTTCTGACTTTTCAATTTTCTCGATTGATCGAGAGTTGTGCATTTATCCCGAGCATAGAGTCTTTTGGATCAGATAGTAGTAACTAGTAATGCGTTCATTTGGGTTGGGCGCTCTCCTTCCCTGTTTCCAAGCACGTTTGGCTTGGTTTGCGTTGGTTTGAATAACATTGACGCATTAGGCAGTGTTCTAAGCCTTCTATTTCCTTGCCAGTCGCGTTAAAAATTATGATCTTTTTTTTTAAAGAATTTCAACATTAATTTTGCTGTTCAGTTATTAAGTTGAATTATTTATGTACTTGGAAAAATTGAAATCAATCAGTTTTATAACTATAAAAGGAATAGTTAGTTTTTCAATTATATATAATATATAATTGATATTAAACTAGTCTTTTGATATAGTATTTTGTTTTTTTTAATTGAGGAGCTAAATTAATTTTAATTTTTTTTTAGAAGATCGGTGTGATGATATTTGCATATTTCGAAGACTAATAGGCTTATTCTGTTTAAATATTTAAATAAAAGATAATTTAATAGGATGCAATATTTTTTCTATAATCAAATTATTTAATAGCTTCTTTAATCTTACATTCTTAAGAGGATTTTTATTGTATCATAAAGATAATTTCAAAAATGGGTCACAAATGTAGTGGGTCATAATGTTTGGTTAATTTATTCATGAGTCATGATTTTGAATCTAATAACTGATTAATATTTTCAAGATAAAAGAATAAGGAATTTTTATGGAAGTTGAGTGAGTAAAACATTTAAGATAGGTTGTCCAGTATTTACTAAATTTATTAAATACTGATTTGAAAAAAATATATAATTAATTAATAATTACAAAATATTAAATACTGTATTGTTAAAAAAAAGACTACAGCAGAATTTCCTAAAAAAAGAGAACACTGCTCCATAAATTAAGAGTAACTTTAGTAGGAGCTACTTAACTAGTTTTAAGAAATAAGGTTTTTATTGAGTAATATCTTGGAGCACAAGCTTCTATAAACAATACAACAAAACAACCATGATAAATGTAAGTTAAAAAAATGGTTTTCTAGGTATTTTATACGTAATTATGGAAACTAATCCCTCGAGTTGGATAATATTAAAACAGGGATAAAACTTTGTTTGTTTGTCTCAAGTTTTAACGTAAGTTGAAACAAAAATTTGTGCAACCAATTTAAAGTATCAAATCCTTTGAATTTTTTTTTTTTAATTTCTTAATTAATATCTTATGAACACAGATTAATATTCTCCTTAAAAGAATACCTAATTTAAAGGTATACTCATCATCGTTTTCAACAACTCAAATAACCGGTTTTCAACAACTCAAATAGCCTACTTGTAAAAACAAAGACGACTCAAATAGCGGTAAATATGGTTGCAATTATCAGCCAAATTTCATTGGAAAATCAGAATCTGTGATATATGAAGCGGTTATTTGTCTTTGCTGTGTAGGTTTAGCTTGAGTTTTACAGAAGTGATATAAAATTGCATTAGCACCTAATGGGAGCAATGAAAGGGAGTAAATATCCAATTTTGTCCTTGAAACTATAGGGTCGTATCAACTTAATCCCTCATATTATCAATATTCCAAAATGATCCATGGAATTGCAGAAAGTTAATCAGATTCGTCCCTCCGTTAATATTTGCATAGACTATAATGACATTAAGTTGGTAATGTCAGGGATGTATTTGAAACTAAGTGAATAATATCAGGGATACATTTACTACATTTTGAAATTCCAAGTATTATTTTGAAATATTGATAATGTGAAAAATTAAGTTGATACGATCTTATAATTTCAGGGACCAAATTGGATATTTACTCCAACGATAGGATTCCAAAACGTGTAAAACGTTTGACATTCTAATTTTGATGACAATAAACTTGTAGTTGCTTGGGCGGCAGCCGCTGCTTTCACATCATTAAGCATGTGTCCTTTCCCCGGCCTCAAAAATCAAAGTCAATTTTGAGACAACATTCTTAGACATAATAATTTGACTTCACGGTACATCTATGCTAATTATTTTTTTTTGGTAACATGCTAATTTTATTTTTTTCATAACCCACAAATTGACTCTACATGAAAAGCAATTTTGATATTTTAGAAGGATTTTAGTTTACATGGCAAGAAATTAATTTTTGGAGAGAGACTACATAACTGGTGTTTTTCCAGTTGAATAAGGATTAATTTTAGAGCAACGTTTTTATTTTGACTAAATTTTAGAGCAACACATTTTTTATCATGTTCGCTTAGAGATGACAATTTATACCTATACGTGGGATCCCCGTGGGGACTGCCTCGAATGGGCCCCGCAGATGGAAATTTTTTCCCCACATTGACGGGGACAGAGGAGAAAGTCCCCCCGAAAACACTTTGGGGATAGGGAACATGCTCCCCATCCTGTGAGGTTCCCAAACCCGAAAAAATAATTAAAATATCATTTTAAATAGGCAAAATAGGTTGATTGGTCTTATACGTTTTCTTTATTTTACATATCAGTCCTTTAAGTTTTATTTTTTTCAAATTGGTCCTACACATTATATTCTGTTTCCACATTAGTACTTTCCGTCAATTTTGACCTTATAACGTCAGATAAAAAGTCAGGTGTCGCACTAACGTAATAGCCACGTTAGATTAAAACTGATAGCGTTAGGTCAAAATTGACGGAAAGGACTAACATGGAAATGGAACATAACATGTAGGACCAATTTGAAAAAAATAAAACTTATAGGACCGATATAAAAAGTAAAAAAACATATAAGACCAATCAACCTATTTTGCCTTTTAAATATATGTGTGTGTGTATATATATATATATTAATATTATAAATATATTTTATAATTTAAAATATATATTATTTTATAATTTTAAATATATTTTATTTTACTAAATAAATAAAATATTAAAAACATTTCAACCCTTAATTCCAAATGATTCATCAATTCCTCATTCATATGACATTATAACTAATTATCTGTACAATATTATTTTAATAATACCATTCTTTTTTTTTCTCTTTTTTTAACAAGTTTACAAGAATAGAAAATTTAAACTCTTTGCCTGAAGCAGATCAATTCCCATATTTTATTCGGATATGTAGATTAAGTAATTCTCCCTTTTAGATATGTATCAAAAATAGAATCTACTTATATATATATATATTAGTATTTTATTAAATTGAAAAAGTTTGAGCCCTAAAACTACAAAAAACAACCCTTAGAGACCGAATTTAGGGACCGATTAGAATCAGTCTCTAATAGGGACCGTTTTAGGGGCTGAATCCATAATTTTAAGAATTTGGTCATTGGTATCTACCTGGAGACCGAATTAGGGAACGAAATTAGTGGACGCAAACAAATCGGTCTCCAGTTCAGTCCCTAATCTCAAAATAGAAAAAGTCAAAACGGTCTCCAGCTTTTGTAGAAAATTATTTTTTTAAAAAAAATCATTTTTATGACTAAAATGAAAAGCTACTTTTATTAGCTTCTCATTAAAATCTGTAACTATAGAGGAGAGAGAATATATGTTTGTTATAAATTAAGGAAAAAATAATTTTCATATAATCTCTAAATTATTTTATATGAAAATGATTTTTTCATAATAAAAAATAAACGGGCCCTATATCTTAAACAATTCAATTGAAAGATACTAAATTTGAATTCTACTTCGCAAGATTTGATTTATTCCATATCACAAAATTCAAAATAAAGAATTTGATATGAACGGGAAAGAAGGGGGAAAGAAAGGGAAAAGAGAGATGAGAATCGAAAACTTGAAAAATGACTTCTCCCTTGCTTGAAATGGAAAGAAATGTAGGGAAGGAAAAAAAGGTGGGATCTAGTGCAAAAAAAAATTCTTCCACTTTTGGAAGAAAAACCCGGAAATTGAGGGCATTATGGTGAAAAGACCAAAAATTTCATTCCTTTATTTCTTTAAATCGTTACATGGAGATATTTATGTCATTTCAGAAATATATTTTTCTTTCATTTCACTTTCTACTCAACCAAACAAGAAAAAAGAAAAGTTTGAATTTTTTAACCTTTTTTCCTTTCATTTTCGCTCCTACTAAATTACTAAATAATCATCCAATTTTATACTCTTTTTCTTTCTTCCGTTTTCTTTTCTCTACTTTTCTTTCCTCTTCCAAACAGAGCATAAGAGTAGATAGCTCATTATTTGTCTTTTTTTTTTCCTGTAACATTATATCTTATGGTATCCTAGTTTATAATGTGATATTTAAGAATCACCGTCAATATCTTGGTATAGATTCATGATAGCAGATTAGCAGCTTGGGTCAAATACTCTGTGTTTTATTTTAACATCATAAAATTCGATAACATCAACACATGGTTAATGTCGTATAAAATAATGGTTAATGAAATTCAATAGATGGATAACGACGATTATGAACCTTTGTACAACATTAACCAAGTCTAACACATCATGAATCATGGCTTTGAACTCTGTTAACCACTCCTCTGCTATATTGGTGCATGTTATTTTTTTGCGTAGCTTCAAACTTGGTCAATAAAGTTCACAATTGTGGTTAAAGATGTGTTGAATTTAGTTAATGAGTACAAGAGTTAACAATCATCGTTAACCATACATTGAACTTCATTATCCAAGATTTTATATGTCATTAACCAGGTGTCGACGGTGATGTTAAAATAAGATTTCTCATAATTTATATGCCATACTTTAATCATTTATGTTTATCCTTGTAAACAAGTCCAAGCTTCTCAAATGTCTCTTCTATTAAGATTGTTGTCAGGTCACGAACTAAAGTGGGAGATGATTTTTTATTTCCATTTACCCCCCAATAAGTATCATCTCTTTCACATTCTCTATTCTCCTATCACCTTCCCTCTTGTAAGGCATACTATGAACCTCCTATTGGACAAAAAAATAAAAACAACTACTAAATTAAATTCTTACTTAGATAAAAAAATTTATGACTATTTTATCTATTGTTAAGACCTAATTTTGACATTCTTTAAAAAAAAAAGACCTAATTTTGACATGTTTCTTCAATAATATTGGAGGAATCACCATTTTCTATCTTCCTTATCCATATTATTACCCTTCTAGTGTATCAAATATAAATATGTATATTTTTTTACAAAATGATACTTGCATCATTTTTATCACTCATAGGAGAATTCAATGATTTTTTTTTTCCATCATCTTATAATATTAATAAGTTTAATTTTTATGCGATGCTATTGTAAACGTTTTTACACTGTTAACAAATTACAAATCATTATGTTCCATCCAAAAACCCTATGTTTGAAGTATTCAAACAGAAGATGCTTTTGGTTTTTCATGCTCTTACTTCTCTGTGAGTTGTCTCCCTCTTCTCTAGTCAACTTCCATGGAACCCACAAAGTTAGTACCTGCGATTTTGTGAAGACATTCTGACACTGAAGTCAAAATGAGACTAATAAAAGTCAAGAATGATCAAGAGATGATTTACATGTAGTATACCTCTTTTATTTATAGTATTGGTGTGTAACCAACTTCAGATAAGCTTTTTTTTTTTTGCCTATCAAAAAGAAAAGATAAGCCTTTTTTTAAAGAAAAAATCAACAGGCTAAGCCCAAGAATTATATTGCAACCAATTTAGGGGAGGAAACCCCTTAATACATCGGAATCAATAAGCCTTTTATTAAAGTAAGATGTTCTTGTTTTACTGAGAGTTAGGGATGGCAAAAAAATCCGTACCCGCGGATATCCGCGGGTAAAATCCATCGCGGATCGGATTTGGATAGTTTAGCGGATATCCGCGGGTAAGGCTTAACGGATTTTTTCACTATCCGTTAGTTAACGGGGCGGGTATGGATTTAGTACTATCCGTACCCGCGGATATCCGCATATACTAAAATAAATATTTTCTCCCTAATAATATAACCCTAATTTCACTCTCACTCTCTCATTCACGGATTTTTGTAACTTGTTTATGTAACTTTGAACTTGGATTGGAATTTAGATTTTTGTTGTAATAATTAATTTTAGAATTTTATTGTGTTTCAATAGGAATATATGTTTTTTATTTTTTTTTATTTTTTTAGTAAATATCCATGGATATCCATGGATATCCGTGGATTTTTGAAAAATCCGCGGATATCTCCTTAACGGATATCCGCGCGGGTAGCGGGCAGGCACGGGGCGGATTTTTTTCTCGCGGGGCGGGTAGCGGGTAGCTACTATCCATGCCCGCCCCGCCCCGTTGCCATCCCTAGTGAGAGTGTGTCGTGTGAATTGGACTCCCCTCCAGCCATTTAGGAGACAGATGGGTACAAAATGTTTTTAATGATTGAAGTTTTTATAAATAATAAAAAAAGTTTGAGATACAAATATCTCATTTGTTTTTATCTCTCTCATAAAAGGAGCCATCTATTTCTTTTGAGAAATGGAGAGGATTCCAACTCGTGTCGTGTATACAATTATAAGGATAAGATCGATATCCCTATGTAGTTACATGGATTTTGGATAGTAGATAAGAAATATTTATCTTTATCTCGTGCAATTATGTTGTTGTGATAAATATTTAAAGACATGGCTCGAAGATATCTAGGTTGTCATAATATCGGATAAGTGTATAGTTACATATTTTTTTGGTGCTACCTATGATATTCTCTAATGATAGCCAAAGACTAATCTCTTTGAGGTGTAAAGATCACCGAAGTGGGCTTTATTTCTATTAACAAAGTCTTTTCTATAGATATGATAGGAGTCGAGCCCCTAATGTTATACTTAAGGAACTTAGCTATCTGTCAACTGTGCTGGAACATGTTGGTATGTACAGTTACACTTTGATTAAGTTAGGTTTGATTTAGTGATAATATGTCAGAATATTTATCTTTTTTGGGTAAAGACAAGATATGTATCTTTGGTCTTAAGATTGTATCTAGTTTAGTATTTGTGCTCGACTTAAGAGATGTTATTCTCTTTATTTATGCATATATAGTCTATAGATAAAACTCACATCATTCATTAAGCTTATGTCGATCCTATAATCTTGGTAGTATAAATTTTATGTATTATGTATGACTTTTATAATAGTTATTATAATTTTCTTTAATAATATACATAATACATAATGTTAGATAAAAAACGTGGATTTAATAATTATAATTTTAATTGATAGATAAAAAACGTTCAAAATGTTTTTGCAAAGTGCATAACATAATGATCCAATCCATGGATGGTCAATGAAGGAGTCCACAAATATTCTTAGGTCCACTTCGCTTCCCTTTCTTCAATATATATTAGAGAAAGCAGAGAAAGTTACAGTTCTGGAGCTACGAACACTGAACTGCGATTGCGAGGGTTTTCTTCAATTTGATCGATAATGGTAATGGATTCAACAAATCCATCTTGCGGTGGCGCTTCTCCATTCCTAGCAAATCTTCCATCTAGAGGCCACTTACCTTCCACCGTCGTCTCTTCTATTCCGGTATAAATCATTCACTTTCTCTCTCTACTTTTTCATAAATTACTCTACTGTGAGATTTAGGATAGTGCTGTCAGAAAATTATGCTTCACTGTTTTGCACGATGAATCTGGTGTTTTCGATTTGTTCAACTATAAGTCTAGAACATTCCGTTTCTAATCTGTTAAGCACTTCCAGAAGTCATCGATTTATGGCTATAGGTGTAGGATTTTGTTGAATTTTAACCTAAGCTTGCCAATGTTAATATTTGTAATAATGCGTCCTTTTAAATTTCTCGTGTCAAGTGTCGAAGTTATTATTATCAGTTTTGCTACAAAGAGAATTCGAGTTTGATTTTAGATAGTATAAGATTTTTATTTTTCATCTTGATTTATTTGCTCTTTCCCGGCTTCTTTGTTAAGGTGGTAGGTAATGTCTGATATTTGTAGAAAGCTTGTTTATCTGATAAAACCTTTTTATGCACATTTTTTTAATGTTTAGCTATCAATGCCATAGTGATTTTTTTGTATCATAGAAAGTGATTTCCATCCAATTGTTGGGACCTCTTGCTATTAAATTTAAGTATTATCTTTTCTATAACTATGATGTTATTGCAGAGAATTTAGATTTGAATTTGACCTTATAAATTTGCAGGGTGGGATACCAGTTTATCTATGCGATCGTAATACCTCACCTCCAGGTCTTCTCATTCGTAATCTTAACGTATTTCAATATGCTGTTGCAACTCATAAAGTATATTGTAACGTCTGCAATTTTGTTATATCATATACCTTACACCTTTCTGTATAGAAAGTTTCTCTTCTATAGAAATTTCTGTTAAGCTATCGCAATTAGTTTTTGATGTGATATACTATATAGCATAAAATGTGATAGAAAGTTTCCTTCTCTTCACCAGAGTTAGAATAATGTCTCTGTATCATCGATAAGAAACATTATACTCGGATAAGATTCAAATGGTGGTCGTTTGTAATTTTTTTACTTGTAGAGGAATGACCATTGACTGCAATTTTGTCAAGACAAATATGTGAACCTATAAATTCATTATGTTATATTTTTTAACATGCTAGAGTTTTGTACATTTAAAAAGGGAAACCTGGCACTATGTGCGGGTTCAGGGAAGGGTTAGAGCCATTATGCGAGTCTATAGTAGGCAGGCAACCTTACCTTACATGGCCACATCTCCAACTATTGTGCCAAACTCCCCTTCCTATTTTTGTATATTTATTGTTGCTTAAATTGTCTTTGACTTTGCAGTCTTACTTTAAAGTAGTGCAGGATAGTTTAGCACTCTACCTTGTAAAATCCATGCTTAGTTATATGTTTCCACGTTCCACCAACTTTATCAAGCGTGCTCAGACTTTTATCATCTTAGTTTTCGTAAGTTAAATATTAATTTTCTAAATGGATCATGTCATTGAATATTCGTTCTTATTTACTGTGTAGAAATATTGGAATCATATGATAAGGGCTAAAAGCTCCTGCCACCCTCTTGACAATGTCCAGTAATCAGATCTATGAGTCAGCTAGCCACATATGAATTATCTTAAACATGTGTTAATTCTAACAGTCATTATGCAATGACTTTAGCCATCTCTATAGTTGTTTTTTAAGTAGATAATTGTTGTAAAGTGGATATTCTGACTCTTTTGTTTATCCAGAGGGCCAACATATTAAGACAAACCAAACGAACATTCTGATCAGATCGCTTACCCTTAAGAAACAAAAGGATGGAGAGGGTTCAAGAAAGAGGTATTATTCCCACCCTTTATGGATGAGTGATATTTCAAGGGTACGATATAATATGTATACAAAATTCCTGACAAATTTGCTGGCATTTTCTCTCTTTCGGTGAAAACCTTATGAGACTGGTTTCTTTTGCTACTTGTTAGCTTATCTAGTGAATAAGTTATGGCATCTGTTTCCTGTTGTTTAATTTCTATATTTTTATTTTGTTTTAGTGCTATTGAACCCTGTCTCATTAAACAATTTATCAGGACTGCTGAAAAGGTTTTGGATAGCAGAGCTACAGCAAAGAGAACAAATAATCATATAAATGACCGACAAGGTGGGTTCATATGGTCTTAGTAATGCATTAGCATTGAGTCAAGCCTGAAATATATTTTAAGAATTTTGTCTTAAATTCCATACTCCATTAATAAAGTAAGTTCAGGCACTCTTGAGCTTAATTCAGGTGTTTGTGATAGTTAAGGATTTGGGTTGAGGTCATATGTTCAAGTTGTGGTTACATATAATGCCTAATTTACCTATAGCCTTACTAAGATTTCAGGACTTGTTTTCACCACTTATTCTACTATATCTCAGTATGACTTACTTTATTTTCTTATTATGGCTTTTATACATTCAGAGGGATCAAACAGTCAAACATCTAATAGGGACTTCCACAGCTTGACTGTAGAGAGGCTTCGTGCACTTTTGAAAGCTAAAGGTCTTCCAACGAGAGGAAAGAAGGCAAGTATTTCTACAATTTAAACATACATGCATATGGAAACCCATCTCGCTACTTTGCTTGATGCTATTTTGTTTACTGGTTGTAGTCCGTATATATCATATTGACATGATGGTTTCTATTTTTTATTTCATTCCTAAAAGTTGATATGAACATCAACTGGTATATTATGGTTGTAGTCCACGACTGATTATTGTTAAAGTACATGCTTATGTATTTCAATTTATATTATTTTGGTGTTTGCCTTTACTAACACATGAAATAAAATCTGTAGGATGAGCTTATTGCACGTCTTAAAGATGCAAGTAGTTAAGCGTAGCATGGAAGGAGGAATTGTAACAAAAAAGCATGGAAGGAAGAATACTCTGTTAATTAAATATCCAATTTAAGAGTAGTTAGTGTTCTTCTTAATGTAACTTAGGATCTGGAACTACTATATATATCACTGCTGTCTTATTTGAGTATTTCATGTGTATAAGCATTATGTTTTGTTTTGCATGCGTATTATAGGTAGGTCTCTACCAAAATTTGCACAATGACTTTCACCCAAGGTGGCTTTCGAGTTGCGTTCCTTTTCCATTTCTTAATTGACCTACCATCGTTAAAATATTATACTTTTCTTAAAAATTGGTATGTCAACTTTTATTTCTATTCAGGGATACGTAAGGGTGTACAATAGAATTCACCTTCACTACTGCATCTTTTCTTCGTCCATCTCTTCTCTTGTTAATCTTGCGATGTAGAGGGTTTCTATAGTAACCTTTGTTATCGGTATACCGGGCACTATTTATCATTAGATGGATATTTGTTCAACAATCATCTACAGGTTAGTAATAACTTCGAAGTTTTTTTTCCTTAGAATATTACGTTTAAAGGGTTTTTCATTGAACCAGAAGCTGATTAGGTTTTCGTAGTTCTTCACAAGTGGGAAAACTATAATATGTAAGGTAAAAAATTATGGGCTTTAATTTTCATATCCTCATTTTCATTTTCATATTCCCTTTAACCCACCAAAATTATCAACTCACCTTCCAATGCAAGTTTTTCATGCGTATTTTTTTTTTCTAGTTCGCAATTGCTCCCGTATGAAATCATACGGTGGTGTAATCATTTACACCCCCGTGTGGTAGCATATGGTTGTGTAAAATTATATAAATAGGCAATTGTATGCAATCACACGATAGTTGATGCTCATAAATAGTCCACCGTATACAACTATACGGTAGCTTTGTTTGAATAAATAAACTATCATATGTCTCCATATGGTACGTATATTTTAGAATAAAAATAGCCAACCGTATGATATCATACGGTAGTGTATCAAAATTTATGATATAGACTATCGTATAGAATCATACGTATGGATAAATTTGATATATAACTGTATGATTCCATACGGTAGTATATTTTTCTTCTAAAATTCTAAAATATGCGTACCGTATGGAAGCATATGGTAGTTTATTTATTCAAACAAAGCTACCGTATAGTTGTATATGGTGAGCTATTTATGAGCATCAACTACCATATGATTGCATACGGTTGCCTATTTATATAACTTTACATAACCGTATGGTCATAAACGGTTGTTTGTTTACTTAAACTACCGTATGGCTATACATGGTAGTGTAGTAAACAAGCTCCCGTGTAATTATATATGGTAGTTTAAGCTTTTAAACAAACTACCGTATTTGACTATATGGTAGTCTATTTATTTAAACAAACTACAGTATATCTCTATACGGACGCTTATTTGTTCAATCGTGAGGCCCACCAATTATGTGAACCCATGTTTCATATTGATGCATATATAAGAGATACCCAAGGAAATACGACATCTACGTGATTGGAATGGGGAAATGTGTAAAAGAATTGAAGAGGCCCGATGCCCACAAATGTATAGCGTTGAGATAAGATGTGACATACTTATCAATTTGGATTCTCTATTCTCTCCATTTAAATATCAATTATTAAATTAATCAAATGGTTGAAAAAATTATCTAATGGTTGATAATTTTAGATAGAGAGATGAAGAATACAGTATAAATATAGTATTAGATAGCCATATGGAGCCTAGTGGTTGACTTATATTGGAGTTTAGGGATGCAATAAATTCTGTCACGGTAAAGATAGAAATCAATATATTCAATGTTTTTTATGGATTGATTTATGTATTCATTTGTTATGGAGTTCTGAATTATTTGTTTTTTGGTTAGGATGTTATATATGATATTTGTTTAGTGACTCAAATGAATTATGCTTTTGTGCTTCCTTTAGACAAATTGGATGTGTAAAAGTTTGTTTGCTCTTTTTATATTTGCTTTCATTCTATACAAAAGTAGTCTTCAAACTTATTAAAGTGTAGGATATTTGATGACTCAGTTTCATATCAATGATGATTTCAAAGATTCCACAAAGTGATGCCAACAATTATTAAGGAGAGGTGAGACAATGATTGATGTTTACTCCTTTCAAAATGTCTACGCATGATACTTTATACCTCTTTCTTGGGGATAGTTTTCGGTGAATGCTTCACAAAAAAACCAACCAAGAAATAAAACTACTATTTTCGAATTATAATTCAACCTATCATATTTTTTTAGATAAGCAAAGGTATCATTGAAGGGAGCACAAGGGGTGCCCAACCCTTACAATGAAAGAAAGGAAAGGGGGAGGGCCTCCTCAAAACCTACCAGAGCCAAAACCCATTGGGAAAAAGACACTGGCAGGAAAAAGAGTACCACGCACAAAACCTGTGCAACAATGGGAAAAGACACATAATCCCATTGTTTCTCCCCCTCCGAAAATCCATAAAGTTTACAAATCATACATTAAAAAATTACAACATATAGAAACAACCCGTCGAACAAGTGTACCAATCCGACCAAGACACCCTGCAATTCCTCCCTCTCCTAGCCATGAACCAGCTCCAAGCTAAATCCTTGATTCCCGCGAGAATTGTCGGAACGGACGCTACTTCCCCTTTGAAGATTACCTTATTCCGGGCCAACCAAATACTCCAAACTACCGCCATCCATAGAAGATGTTTAACCCCTCTTTGTTTTTTCCCTTTCACTAATTTGCCAAATTCCATAAAATGAGTACTTATGTTCATCGTATCACCAACCGAAGACCCCATCCAAGCAAAAACACAGCTCCATAATCGTTTGGCAACTCCACAAGACAAAAACAAATGCTCCACGGTTTCCTCATCACGGAAGCACAAAACACAACTGAGATCGTTCGGTGATTGGATTATACCTCTCCTATGCAACTCCACCCTTGTAGCAACCCGTTGCAATATTACTCTCCACGCGAAGATTTGAATTTTGGATGGCACGTCACACTTCCAAATCTTCCTGCAAGCTGTCAAGGAATCGGCCAGCTGCTGTCCAACACCACCTGCAGAGAAATTCAGCAACAGTTCATAGCATTTTTTCACGGTGAAGCCACACAACGAGTCTGGTACCCATATCCAACGGTCCTCGCGCTGAAACAGCGAAACAGGCTGCAGCAGAACCGATAATTCTGCAGCAGAATGCGATAATTCTGCACTTTGTTGCAGCAGGTCTTCGGCCACATCAATAGACCAGCACCAGCCCGAGTCCGTCAACGTACCAAGTTCCGCGACCGTAGCCTCCTTACACCTGCAACAATTATATAAATCCGGATATAAATCCGCCAATTTATCCCTTCCAATCCATACATCCCTCCAAAATCTCGCCGAATTACCATTGCCCAATTTAATTTTGACCGCTTCATTAAACCAATTTGCATCCGCATTAGATTCCTCACCTATGAGACACAAATCCCTCCACCATAACGACTTCTTCTCCCACCCTCTTCTACTTTCGGCAATATCGGGCCATCTCCCCTTTAAATCGTATTTTTCCACCAAAACCTTCTTCCAAATAGCATTATCATCTTCCACTAAAATTCTCCACCGCCATTTAGTTAATAGAGCCACATTGAGCAATTCTAAATTTTTATACCCAACCCCCCTTTATCTTTTGGTAAACAAATTGTATCCCACTTCACCCATGCCAACTTCTTATTTTCTTCATCACCCCCCCATAGAAATCTTCTTTGAAGCTTTGTGATCTTGTAATGACATTCTTTGGTGCTTTAAAGAACGAGAAAAAATACAATGGGAGGGAAGCAAGTACCGAATTGATTAGCATAACACGACCCCCAATGGACAATTGCCTACTGTTCCAATTGTTCAATCTTGCTTTAATTGAGTCAATGATTGGTTGCCATGTGCACAATCTCCTCGGATTTGCTCCAACCGGAACCCCCAAGAACTTGAAAGGAACCGTTCCCACCTTGCACGCCAAGAACTGTGATATCCCTTCCAAAATTCTTTCTTCAAAATTGAACCCCAATACGCTACTTTTCGCAAAGTTCACCTTTAGGCCCGATACTAACTCAAAGCTCCTTAGAATGGCTTTCCAACACCAAATGCTCTTATCCCCCCCATCACAAAAGAGAATTGTGTCATCAGCAAATTGTAAGAGTTCAACCGATAAGGAATTGTTGATACCAAAACCATTAAGATTACCCGAGTCAACTCCTTTTCTCACCAAACCCGCCAACCCTTCCGCCACTATCAAAAATAAGAAGGGTGCAAGCGGGTCTCCTTGCTTCAACCCTTTTTGTGCCACGAACTCCTCCGTAGGGCTTCCATTGACTAGCACCGAGATTGAATTTGATGAGACACATGCCCGCATCCATTTCCTCCATCTATCCCCAAACCCCAACCTTGCCAACATATAGTCCAAGTATGCCCAACTCACTGAGTCATACGCCTTTTCAAAATCCGCTTTCATAACCACACACTTTTCCTTCTTTCTTTTCGCCCTATCAATAAGCTCATTGACCACTACCACTCCATCAAGTATATTCCTTCCTGCAAGAAAAGCGCTTTGGCAATCCGAAATCACCCCCTTCAATACCTTTTTCAATCTTCCGGCTAGCACCTTTGCTAGCATTTTATAAAGGCAACCAATGAGAGATATAGGCCTATACTCTCCGAGACTTTGAGGGTTGCTATTCTTGGGGATAAGTGCAAGAAAGGACGCACTTACCGCCTTGGGGAGCCTTACATACTTATGGAATTCATCGAAAAACTTTAGAACTTCCGTTCCAATAATGTCCCAACACTCCTTAATGAATTTAAAATTGAATCCGTCCGGCCCCGGACTCTTGTTACCATCGCATTCCCAAACCACTTCTTTAATCTCCTATCATATTATCCAATCAAATTTATTGAAGTTTTAGGTTGTATTATACTTCTATATTTCACTTTTTCTGTGCATTGCACGGATCACAATACTAGAATAATATAAAGTGGAAGAGGAAAACGGGCATTCTATAGTCTTCCAACTTTGTGGTTGAATTATGATCCTCCACAAAATCCAACTATTAACTAATTGATTAAAAAATAAAAAATGAAAAAAAAAATCAGTGGCTCATAATGCTTGAGTTTTGGTCCTAAAGAGTTCAGAATTTTTCGTCTCCTTTCACACTTCAAACTACCCAAAACAAAAACAATCTCTTCTATGCAAAATGAAGCACAGCTCATAATCAACCCAAATAGTCCCAAATCATCATCTGCCAAATCCATCTACTTCCCCCCTTTATTCGTTTCTTCTTCTCCCTTAAATCCACCTCCACAAACAACCCAACCCTAACCTTCCTCTATTCTTTCTTTCAGACTCTACTGTTTCAAACTCCTTCCTCCAAAACCAAGTCATCCCCTTCCCAAAGCAGTAGATCTGCAGCTACCTCACGGCTAACAGCCATTGTGCATTCTGCTTGCCCCACCATGGTGCACCAACATTGTCCGATCGCGTGAACCACCACATGTGACCCACGAGCTATTGTTCCCCACGACACCATGTGTAACATGCAGTATTTTAATAATCATTTATAACAATAAAACTAATTTTATTATAATTAATTATACATACAACCAATTATTAAAATAAGAGTGATGCTATATAGTACGATATTATATTTGACGAAGGGGTACCAAAATATGAATAGCCAATGAAATCAAATGAAAGCCGGAAATGATGGTGCTGAAAAACCAATATGAGGAAAAGGGAAACTGCTTTAATACTATTCATAGTAAAGTACGAAACTCCCTTCGTACTAAATACCACTTTCCTTAAAATAATATACCTTTTCATGACTAATCCAAATACACCTAATATAGTTTCTTGAACTGCAGTGGCTGAATTTAATTAATCCTTGAAATTCTAATTTCAGTATTCATAGTTGAGCTAAATGAGGTATGTGGAAAAAGGACAAAGTATAGAGTTCTAACTTCAAAGTTGAAACTCATAACATCACGAGTATAAAGACCATAATTGATGGCTACGTAAGTTTTTGATTCATTGTTCTTGGCTCATTTTACCATAAAGCGAAGGCGATAAGAAGATCAGAAGAGAATAAATTGATGCAAATATGGTTGAGGGACTCCAATAGTGAGCCAGGGTTAGTCAAAATTCATGAGACAATATACTCTATGAGTACACTATCTACTCCAAAAAGGAAGAAAAGAAGAAACATAAAATTTAGCAACCTCGGAGCAGGAGCTTCGAGTGATGTTAGAAAATTAACCCCCCGAAAAAATATATATATTGTACAACTTTCTCTTAGGTGCTTCCAGGAGTATCACTTCGACCAGTTTTCCAGTTCAGATAGCGAATGACAGCATCCTCAACCCTGAAAATATTAATAAAGAATAAAAACCAATTACGAACAGCTTTTGATTAAATCTCTCTTCAAATATATATGTTGACCTTATGCTACATAAAATTAACAAAAGATACAACACAGAACGTCCTAGTCATACCTTCTATTTACTCTTCATCATCGCTCAGTTATTATGGACACCCAAATGACTAGAGCCCCTCACTTTAATCCCCATTCACATAATAATATTACACCTAGACTAGACTGAATCCCCCTATATATTGCCTTATATCCCAAAAATCAGACAAACACTTTGCAGTCTCCGAATTATGTATACATCATTTTTCAGAGCGCAAGCAGGACTCAGTAGAAACCACCCATAAAATATTATCAAAAAAAAAAAAAAAGCCACCCATAAAATGGTAAATAATACAGTGTTGTGAAATCAAGGGTCACGAACTTATCTCTCTGTTAACAAAGAAAAAAACCAAGACAGCAATTATGCAAAACCAAATAAAGCATAATACAAACAAGATATAAACACAGCAAAAATAAAACGATAAAAGAGATGGACACCGGATTTACGTGGTTCGTTCAATGCGACCTACATCCACGGGAGAGAGCAGCCAATCTTCACTATCATGAACAAAGAGATACAAAGCTTTACAATAGAAATCTAAGCCTATCTTGCCTATTCTTGTACTTCCATGTGATTCTCATCATGCCTCCAAGAAATACCCCCAAGATAGCTATTTCTACTCCTATGCACTTTCTCAATCTCTTACAAATCACTGTATGATTCTCTCAAGATAGAATTGCTATCCAAGAACTCTCTTACTCACAAATCCTCTCAAAATCTCCTTTCAATCTCTCTTCTGAAAGTTACACAAGTCTAAGCATGTATTCTGAATTTCCTCTTCGAAATCTTCTTTTGCATCCATCCAATAACCCTTTATTTATAGATGCTTGAACCACTTACTCTGTTTTCCTGAAATGTACATTTCGCTTAGCGAGATACCTTTCGCTTAGCGAAATTGACACAGTGATGCTTGCTTCAGAAAAACCTCAGTTTCGCTTAGCGATTTCACATTCGCTTAGCGAAATTAATATAGAAGTGCATTACTTGAAAATTCCTCTCGCTCGCTTAGCGATATCCAATTTGCTTAGCGAATTCTCCAGAATTGATCACAAGGCAGATTTACTGATTTTGAGTCATTCTCAACATACAGTTTCCTATTAGTTGCCACCTAAGAAGCAAGGTACAGAAATGAACACCGCAAGAAAGGTGAAATTCAAAATATTTAAGTACTATTTGAATTGTCACATCATGTCTAAAATTACTGTCCTGAAATTCATAGGTTGCAACTATCTTCAAATCCCTAACTTTAGCAAATAAATACAAACATTATTTAAGGTCATAGCCAACCAACATGTATTATTGATTTATTCACGCATGCCTCACAACACAACACAACACAAAAGAAAATAGGTAAAGGATCATAATGGTTACCATGGTTGATTGTAGAATTCAGAACGTGCGTCGTTCATTTTCAGGATTATGGTTGGCATCTCCAGCAACAAGCTTTAGATCTTTGCTATGAGATCGATGCGATCAAAGCATTAACAAAATCTGACTAAAGCCAAGAAAGAAAGCCCATCTCTCCTACGATGCTTATGGATGTTTTTTATGGAAGAACAGATTAGTTCATCAAAAGAATCAATCAATCTCTTTGTGACTCTCAATACTTGCCAAGAATGCAGACATATCCTTCTCCAGTGGAAGAGGAACATCAACTAACCTGTACATCGTAACATGCAGTTCCAGCTAGCTGGACAATTTCCAAAAAGCTTGATTTTATGCTCCATGTGTATTATAGGCTGTGGTTGTGACAAATGCCGTGATATCTTCTGTGCAGCCATGGAGAATTTCATTTTCTCCTCCCCAAACACCCTTTGGAGGGAAGCATCACACACACATGAAGAATGAAGGGTGGTCATTTGGGCTCTGTAACTTGCTGGACTTTACATAGTGCCAAAGACCAGCTATTATTCTTTGCCGAGTATCGAACTCAATCCCTAAAACTTCTGACGAAACCATAAACTTCTCAGGGATTGCTGAGTTTGAGGTTGAGGTTGGGCATGAACGGGTGCAAATTGTGATTGTGCAAGCAAATGGGTTTGGGGTTGTGAAAAAGGCTGAAAGTGAACAGGGAAGTGAGAACCACCTTGGGTTGGAGGCTGACACTATAAGAGAGGAACGATGGTGGTTGCGGCAATGGCGGCGACAGTGAAGGTGCTGCAGCATTCTTTGCTATTATTGTTCATCTTTTCTTTATCCTTGGTTCTAAAACCTAAACCTCGATTCTCAGTTAAGAACGCGTTATCTTCGTGCGAAATTTTGGTGCTTAGCCGTTTGATCGGCTAATCCGCACAATTGATAATGATTCCCCTTTTGTGTTCAAGTGATTGCGCTGAGAAAGGGACTCTATTTCTCCGCTATGACTTCCTAGACTACTCCAGAGAGCGTCTAGTGTAGAAGGTGAACTATGATCCTAAGTTTGCATAAAGTAAAGAAATGCGATAAAGGAAAGTAAAGATAAAATGTAAAGGCTTGTATTTGATTGGGTATGTATGTGTCAAAATTGACTAAACTGCCCATCAATTGACTATATGCTCAATCAGCTAAGTTATGGGCAAAAATCCACTGAATTGGCTAAACTGCCTTTCAGCTGACCATGTTTCCACATCCCTATTTTAAAGGGAATGAGTCTTTAACCAAGTCCTTGACTTGGCCAACTCATGAACTGCCCTTGATTGCAGCTGGTCAACATTTATCTTCATATTCTCTCTCCAAAACCACTTTCAACTTCCTCCCGAAAATCTAGGAAAGTAGTTATATGGCTAAATCTATATTTGAATTTTCTGAATATGATTAAAACCCCTTGGACCTATTTAACCACTATTCACACGAGCCCAAAAAAGCCCAATAACGGCCTTCAAGCCCTTTTAGATTCAGCAGCTCCGTTCGGCTAATTCTGTCTCGCTAAATCTCCTCGGCTAAATCTACCTCGACTAAATCTCCTTGGCTAAAACCTGACTGCGTTTTCCCAGTTACCTCTCTCAGCTCAGCAAATGCATTCATTTCTTCTTGGTTAAGCCGATCTTGGTTCAACTGATCTGGGTTTCAGCCGATCTTGGATCAATTAATTTTCTGCTAAATTCAGCAAACCACGATTGGACCATTAACAAGATCCATTTGATTAATTTGAAGCCCAATATTCACTGCCCAATGATCACGACTATTTCTCCTCTCAGCTGACTTAATTAGTCAGCCGTTAGCCAGCTAACACTCCTAATCAGGTAGTAGCCCTAAGATTTTTTTTGGTGATAATATTTTGCCCCCTGCATCTTTTAGCTGACGACGATAAGAGGAAGGTGAAAGATGCATAACGCTACCTAAGTCAAACCCTGGTTCTCGGCTAATATGATTCATTTATTTGTGGGAACCTCTTCCTGTCCGTTGCGTTGACTCTCGGCTAACATGGCTATATTGCATGTGGAAAATTGAATCTCCTGAAACTACTAGGTTTGTAGATAGTAGACTCACGATACTTGAATAACATCGCTAAATGCCCCCTAGCTTCAGTCGATTTAGAAACTCCAACCTTCTAATGACGTTTGGTTTGCATAAAGTAGACTCACGATGCCTAACTGGCACAACTAATGTCCTCCACTTTGTCTTGTTCGGTTGGTATTTCCTTCTGTTTCCACTGCTTATGCATCGACTATTTCCACTTACCCATTGATATAGGAAATGGTAAGCCAGACACTCAAATCGTGTTAGTAAATGTAGCTAGAAGCAAATTTGTATCAGTTGTCGTCTCAACTACGCCCTTATCATCTAATTTGGACTTTCAATCCTTCGAAGCCTTTTGGACAACATTCCCCTTAAGATCTTGGCTGCCATGACATTAGCTGCCTAATCACTACGATAATCGGGTGTATCTTCAGACACATCATAATTATCAATAGGGACTATTTCCCAGTTAGATCTGGCTTGTTGTTTCTCTAGAATGAAACGTTCAATCATGGAAGCTTTGGTTTCCAGGTGACTCAAATCTGAAAGTTCATGGGCAAACAACTCATCTTTCATATGTGGGAGCATATTACCCACCACTATGGTAGTATATTTAGTTTCTGGAAACTGTATCTTGCACCTGTTACTCAGCTTCCTGAATCTTTCTATGAAGTCAACAACTGTCTCATCCTCTTGTTTCAAATTTATTAGGTCGGCTGCGGTAACTTCAGGCTGAGGTTTATAAAACCTATCATGGAAGTACCGTTTGTCCGTTCGCATTGCTGGATAAGGGATATATACACTTGCCTTACATTTTGTGCAATGATAAAAAGATCAAACAATTGATATCTTTTATCCTTTAGTGTATGTATTTTTAAGAATAATAACAACTTAGCATATGAAATTATACTTGATTTGCAATTTAATCCATAGCTTTAATTATTGTATGAGTTATTACCTAAATTTATAAATTTCATATAAAGGTTGTCCTTTTTGCATTTCGCTTTAGTCATTGAGAAAGGATTAAGAGCCCGTTTGTTACAGATTTTTTGGTGAAAAAATGAATTATTTTTTAAAACTAATCACTCGTAAAGATTGTTTATCTGTTTGTTTCAGCTTTAAAAAAACGAATCTGAAAAAATCATTAATCTGGAAAAAAAATCTGAAGATATTTTTAGTAGCTTTTCATAAAGATCTATTATTTCTTCAAGTGAAAAGTGATTTTTATGACTTTAAACAAACACAAATTAGTTTCTGCTTTACTTAAAATTTTCTAAAAAATAATCGCTAAATTATTTTATATGAATTGAATTGCTAAAGTTGAATAATTTTTCAATAATTGTAACAAGGTAAAGGCATGTATATATAATTCAGATCATTTTAAGGATAATAATCACTTAGTTGTTTTAAATACAAAATAAACTAATTTAAACATACAATAAAGTTTAGTAAGTTTTAGCTATTTTTTAAAAATGAATGAGACCAAAAAACAAAATTACACACACAACCGAGGATAGGACACTCCCGTGGTGTCTTGCAACATGAGGTTAACAAAAGATTGAGGATGGACACCTGCAATAACATGAGAGAATGAACTTAAGTTACCTAACCTAAAATGAAAGTTCGCACACACATTACTTTCTCTAAGTGAATGAGCCAACAATATCACCCAATCTTCATGGAGCAAAACTTGAATCTCGAAGCCAGGCCCGGCCCAAGGGTAAAACAAGTGAAGTCCTTGCTTTAGGCCTCTCAAAATAAAACAATTTTTTCTTTAAAAAAAAGGTTCACTTTGTATTTTTTATATATTAGTTTTTTTATATGTATAATATATCAACAAACATAAGTTAGTCCATTTGGTATAAAAACTTACCATTAGGTTGAAGGTCCAGCGATCAACTCCTTATTGTGCACAAAATAATTAATTTTGTATGAAAAAATTATTGAGTTAATTTTTTAAAAAGACCTCATCATAAAATTTGCTTTAGGCCTCAATAGGTGTTGGGCCGGCCCTGCTTGAAGCACATAGGTGGTCGGACATCCTTTTTAATCTAAGATTCACAACCACCCCCAAATCCATATTTACCATATTTTTCTGGAGCTTCATACTCTTCACAGGGTTAAGGCTGTAGTATAACCCCAAAAGCTTAGCCTTAATACTTGAACAAACACCTTACAAATGAGTATTTTCACAAATTTGCCAGCATCATCATGTAGCAAAACATCACATGCACCTTAGAAGGGATCCTTGATGGACCAATCCATCTACATTTAGTTTATAAAAGCCACTTCGATCAAGGAAAAGACTAAGAAACCAACCCATGTTTTCCAAATCCACCTACAAATGAGTGTGTATATGTGGCTTTCTAGAATACGGTTTTATATTTGAAAATATCATATACTAACTTAAAAGAACTATGCATGTTGTATATATAAAAAAGGAATATAAAAAAGGAACTATGCATATTATGAAAGAAAAACTCATTCATTACAATATTTAAAAAGAACAAAAATCTATTGTCTCAAAAAATGATGTTTCGATGTTCCCCACCAATCAAATGTTGGGAATGGACATAAATGTTAATGAGTTGTTATTTTATTTTCTTAAATGTCAAATTATTATTGGTGGGAAACAGAAAAAGTGACAAAAAATTGGGATAGAAGATTTCCATCCATTTCGAAATAAGCCATACAACTAAAGTGAACAACATTTCCCAATCAATAATCACCATACTTACCCTTATTGTTTGTTGGCCATGCTCAAAGATAGTCAATCACGCAACCGATTTGTGTTATTTGAACATCAGAATTTGGATACCGTATGTGACACCATATCTTTTTATCTCTATCTCTCACTTACTTTTTATCTTCTTTGTATACACTTATTTCAAAAATATATCAAAAAGCAAAAAAAAAAACATCGTATGTTGTCCCTATTTAGATGTTCAAAACTCATTTCTGTAATCACAAATAAGGTGCATTATTGTTTGATGCCTGCCATCATCGGCCTATATCATTCCACATTTGTGAGTAATTATCTTAAGAGCCATAATAATACACATAAACTATGGAACCAACCAAGACCAAGCATTCTTGAAGCATAAAGTATTATGGTCTACGTGATCTTTAGTTGAGGGCATATCGTATGTTGATTTTTTTTGGTCGAAACTAGGATATCTCCACGCGTAAGCGTAGAGATGTTTTTTTATACATCGGTTAAAGATCGAAATCTTGACCACACCTCAGTATCTATCACTAGTGTCATATCATGTTGTTACATGATATGCTGATTTGAGATAAAACATTCCATCATAAGATTAATTCCAAGATGGGATATCAAGTCCTCAACACCAATTTACAGGTTTTATCCCTATTATTTTTGTTGCAAATATCATGTGATAGATATTAGCAAATCATTTTTTATTTCCACTTACCATGAAAATAAAAGGTCATAAGATAATTTATAACCCACTCTAAAATTTTCTCATAAACTCTCTCAATGCTTTTGGACCACGTAAACTTTTTTTGATAAACTTTAACTTAAGAAGTAGTTTTAGAATATCCTAAAATATATTTAGTCTATCTTATAACGTCTTTAAAATAATTGAGCTGACATTCAAAATATAATGTAAAATTAATTATTCATTTACTATGGAAACAATCTTGAGTTTACAATATCTTTATATATATGATGTCAAATCTATTATTCAGCCTTCTATTTCTCGCTTCAAAATTACGCAGTGTATTCTCGGGCGTAAGAAGAGTCAGTAAAAGAGGCAAAATCATATAATAATACAAGGTATATTTATCTTTTATCAATTTTTTTTTTTATAATCATAATATAGATATGAAGTATCCATCGTTATTAGTAATGACTAATCTCCGTCGAGAAACTTATTGGATACAAAAAGTGAATTCTTCCCTCTCAATCAAATTTTCTCCATACATAAGAATCAAGATTCGAATTCTTAATCATTTATTTAAAATGTCCGAATTCCTTACTATTGGGATCAATCATAGGTTCGTTGTTACCATAATCTTTTAACATAATGTCGTCAAATTGCAATGATTTCGAATCCTTTTTAAAATAAAAAAAAGAATTAGTTGGCCCAATGAACAAAACAGCCCAAGAAATACGAATCACATATCTCTTCTATTTTCTATATATATAAGTGTTCATTAAATCACTATTTTTCACCGTGTTTTATATGATCATACTTCTTCTTCTTCTTCTTTTTCTTCTTCTGCGTCACCAAACCCTAAAAAAGAATAAAAAAAACGCTTCTCGCTTTCTAGAACATTCCGATTCTCGAAGCCATGAAGCAACCACCGCCTCATGGATCCGTCGTGACGCGATCGGTTTGGTCCTCAAACCTCGAATCGGAATTTCAATTGATCCTCTCCGTCATCGATCAGTACCCGCGCATCGCCATGGACACCGAATTCCCCGGCGTCGTTTTCCGCCCCGACGAAACCTACGCCGATTTCCGCCGCCGGATTCCCTCCGCGCATTACGCGGTTCTCAAGGCCAACGTCGACCGCCTCAACCTCATCCAGATCGGGCTCACCTTCTCCGATGGCGACGGTAACCTCCCTAACCTCGGAACCTCCGAAACCTACATCTGGGAGTTCAACTTCCGCGACTTCGACGTGGCGCGTGATCCCCACGCGCACGACTCGATCGAGCTTCTCCGCCGCCAGGGCATCGATTTCGAGAGTAACAAGGAGATCGGCATCGACTCGTGGCGATTCGGGGAGCTGATGATGTCGTCGGGGCTCATCTGCAACGACGACGTTTCGTGGGTCACTTTCCACAGCGCGTACGATTTCGGGTACCTCGTGAAGCTTCTCACGCGCAGCGCGTTGCCGGAAGGGCTGTTGGATTTTCTGACGCTCGTGAAGGTGTTCTTTGGGGATAGGGTTTTCGATGTGAAGCATTTGATGAAGTTCTGCTCGGACCTTTATGGCGGTTTGGACCGGGTTTGCCAGACGCTTCATGTGGACCGTCTCGTTGGGAAGAGCCACCAGGCCGGTTCGGATAGTTTGCTTACCCTGCATGCTTTTCAGAAGATCAAAGATCTTTACTTTGGTGAGAAAGATAATGAGGGGTTGCTCATGTTTGCAGGTGTCTTATATGGTTTAGAAGAGGTTTTTTGAATTTCCCAATAGAAATCCGTTGATTTCTTCGTTTCTGTTTTTTTCCTTTTCCATATAATTGATAATTGTATACACTTGGGTTATCAATGTGATTAGTTTTTATTAATTCTTTGAATTCTATGCACTTGCACCTATTTTTTCTTCTTCTATATTTCTCCTTTGTGTTAATGTTTTGGTTCTTTTCTCCCTAGTTTGAACGTAATTGCTGGAACTAAAAATAATGAATGTAAAGTAGGACGAGGAGTGAACTCTCGAATGATGTGTTAGTCCATGGACTTGGAATATGGTGCTTGGTTAGTAGATGGGACTTAGATGAGTGAGGTTTTCAATGTTGAGTTGGAATATTGCTTTTACTGCTCTGGTAGTGATCAATGGTAAGTTCTTTGATGCCCTTTTGCTTGCAAAACAGGGGTAGAATTAGAAAATTTTAGGTGAGGGTGCTAAGGATATATGTTTTACTCACATATACACCATAAAATTGCACATGTTTCACCTATTTGAGGGAGAATGCTTTAAGATTACACTGGGAAAGAGTTTGTTTAAGGTTGCAACCAGCCCCATACCTACAAGTAGTTCCACCAGTGATTGATAGGAAGCTAAAGGGGAGTATAAAATTTGCATCTTCCACAAATTAACTATTAGTATTGTATGGAACAGTATTATATTTACTAGAAAGTAGAGTATTGAAGTGTGTTTAGTTCATGATTGATTCATAATCATAAAGCTATTTTTGTTTTGAAAGAAGAAAAAAAGGAGATAGGCCTATCCCTTTTGGGTGAGATCTTCCCTTGTAAATCAACCTCCCCTATTTATAGATGTACTTCAGTATTTGGATAATTTATAGGTGGTTGAGTTGCAAAAACTGTTTAGTTGAAGAGCATTATGGATAGTAGATTCAATTGAGCACGTTTCTTTGCTTTTGGATGACTTACACTTTTGGGTTGCAAAAACTGTAGTGGAAGTGCATAGCATGGATAGTAGGTTCAATTGCAATATGTTTCTTGGTTTTTGGATGACTTCTGTTTTTGGGTTGCCACTTGTGAACACTGCATTGTTAAAGTGCATATCATGATGAGCATAGCACTGCATTTCTGACACTCGTGAAGGTGTTCTTTGGGGATAGGGTTTTTGGTGTGAAGCATTTGATGAGGTTCTGCTCGAACCTTTATGGTGGTTTGGATCGGGTTTGCCAGACGCTTAATGTGGACCAGGTCATTCGGAAGAGCCACCAGGGTGGTTCGGATAGTTTGTTGACTCTGCATGCTTTTCAGAAGATCAAAGATGTTTACTTTGGTGAGAGAGATAATGATGGGTTGGTCAAGTTTGTTGGTGTGTTCTATGGTTTAGAAGAGGTTCTCTGAATTTCCCAATAGAAATCCATTGATTTCTTTGTTTCTGTTTTTTCCTTTTTGATATAATTGATAATTGATATTGATAATTGTATACATTTGGGTTATCATTATGATTAGTTTTTATTAATTCTTTGGATTCTATGCACTTGCACCTGTTATATATATATATATATATATATATATATATATATATATATATATATATATATATATATATCTATATCTATTGTTAATGTTTTGGTTGTTTTCTTACTAGTTTAGATGTAATTGCTTGAACTAAAACTAATGAATGTAAAGTAGGATGAGGAGTGAACTTTCTAATGTTGTGTTAGTCCATGGACTTGGAATATCGTGCTTGGTTAGGAGATAGTACTTAGGTGAGGGAGGTTTTCGCTGCTGAGTTGGAATATTGCTTTTACTGCTCTGGTAGTGATTAATGGTAAGTTCTTTGAATACCCTTTTTGCTTGCAAAACAGGTGTAGAATTAGAAAATTTTAGGTGGGGGTGCTAAGTATATATGTTTTACTAACATATACACCATAAAATTGCAGTTATTTAATCTATTTGAGGGAGCTTGCTTGATTTAAGATTATATTGGGAAAGAATTTGTTTAGGGGTGTAACAACCCCATACCTACAAGTAGTTTCTCCCCTGATTGATAGGAAGCTGAAGGGGAGCATAACATTTGCATCTTCCACAAATTAATTATTAGTATTGTATGGAACAGTATTATATTTACTAGAAAGTAGTGTATTGAAGTCTGTTTAGGTCATGATTGATGCATAATCATAAAGCTATTTCTGTTTTGAAAGAAGAAAAAAGGGAGATAGGCCTATCCTTTGGGTGAGATCTTCCCTTGTAAATCAACCTCCCCTATTTATAGATTACTTCAGTATTTGGATAACTTAGAGGGGGGTTGAGTTGCAAAAACTGCTTAGTTGAAGAGCATATGTATAGTAGATTCAATTGAGCATGTTTCTCTGCTTTTGGATGACTTAAACTTTCGGGTTGCAATAGTTGAAGAGCATAGCATGGATAGTAGGTTCAATTGCAAAATGTTTCTTGGGTTTTTTATGACATATTTTTGGGTTGCAAACACTGCATTGTTGAAGCGCATAGCGTGTATGGTAGGTTCAATTTCCGTTTCCTTTTTCCTTGCTGTTGCGCAGATCTCTTGAAATTTAAAGAGTTAGAGGAGAATTGTCTTTTCTGATTTTCTACAAAAAAAAAAAAAAACTCCCCATAGCAATTCAGCTTGTACTTAGAGTAAACATTTGAAAAATGAGCTGCGGAATAGTTGGATATTGTACATCCTTTTGAAAACTATATTAGAACTAAATAAAGAGGAAACATGTGATGAAATGATTGAATGTATATATATAACGGGAGCTTGCTTTAATTTTTTTTTTTTGTGACAGAAGGAGACTTATTTCATTTCTAAAAGAATGTCATCCGCAATACACGTTGGAACAAAATCATAAATGTGGCTATAAGTCATAAAGATAGCCGTCCTAGCTAATTTATGAGAAACTATGTTTTTGATTGACGTCTAACAAACTCAACTGAGAAGTTTAGTTTCAAAGAAAGGAGGGATATACAAACATTAAAAATGGATCCGAATTCCGAAATATCTTCTTTGTGGTGAGCAATACTATTGGCAACCAACTTGCAATCCATCTCAAACACAACATTTTCCAGATCCAATTCCACGGCCCAATGAATAGTAGCCAGGAAGCCCAAAGCCTCTTCATCTTTAATCGGAAGCAACGATAAGGACTATCTGGATTTAACACGGACAAATTGCTCCAACTCATTTCTGATGCGTAGTCTATAGCTGGTTTTGTTAAGGCCTTGATGAAACCCTGCATCAACATTTATTTTAACAAAATTTCTACAAGGCTTAGACCTGGAACATAGCGAGTGGGCCTCTTAAGGGTGCGTATGGAAAATCTTATACAGAGCTTATGAGAATAACTTATGAAAATATATTTATGTAAATAATTTATGAAAATAGTTTATGGTCTTCCCATAAACTTTTTTTAGCTTATTTTCATATGCTTGTCAGAGAAGCTCATGAAAATAAGTTGTTTTTAACTTATTTGAAAAAGAGCTTATTGAATAAACGCTTAATGTTATGTAACCAAAAGCACACTAAGTCTGACCAAACTTATCTTCTTTCATGCGGGCCCAACACTATTCTTCTAGGACATTCCTAGCTCTGAAGTTCACTGAGGAATTGTCTTCTTCCTTCGTCTCCCAGAGCAAGATGTTCCTTTTCTTCCAAACGCCCCACTACACCATCCCGAACATCACTCGCTTTCCCTCATCAAGAACATTGCATGTTCTAAAGAACAGATCTGCAAAATCAGTGGCTATACCCAGCACCTCATTAAGCACCGACCACAATCCTTCCTGCTCCCAGCACGATCGAACACGGGACCAAGCAACAAGGACATGGCAGCTACTTTCGAGCTCACTCTCACACAACACGCAAGTAGTAGCCTAGCAGGGCAGTGGACCCATTTACTCTGAAGCCTCGTGCGAACAGAAATGCATTCGCGATAGAGCCTGTCGCCTCCATAGGAAGATTTTGATCTTGTGAGGTATGTTCATCTTCCATAGAATTTGCCAATTCCCTTCAACTTGCAAATGAGTTGTATCTACTACTTTGTTCATGAATAGATGATAGGCAGATTTTACAGAGTAGATGCCATTACTGCTAGGATACCAAATAACTCTATCATGCTTAACATGGTCTAATAGAGGGATTTTAGCAATAGCATTAGCATATGAGGAGCTGAAAACCTCTCTGATTAGGCCCATATTCTAGATCCTAGTACCGTGAAACATCAGATCTTTCACTTTAAGGGTGCGTTTGTTTCGCATTGAAGTACAAGACGAGGAGAACAGCACAAGACAAATGTTTGAGTCGACAATGGACAGCACAAGTAAACTAATGTAGTACTATACGGCAATGCACTAGAAAATGTTATATGGAAGTGTGGTCAGTTTAGGTGCCGTCTAGGGTGAAGTATCTTCTCATGTCCTTCATCGATGGTCCATCATTTTTTGCCGGTAGTAGGTAAATTCGGGGTTTATATCATGAAATTGAAGTTTGAAGGTAGATTCTAAAATATTTTGAATTTGCAAAATTGTCCTTTTTGCTTATGCCCAATTTGCTTCTTTGCAGACCGGTTTTTTAAGGCAAGGAGACAGTCCGACATCTCCTCCCTCTCATTATTTTCTCTAGACGGAGAAGAGAAATCTGAAACACGAAGGGGAATAAAGAGAGAAGAGGCATCGTTGGGTCTAGTGTGGTGGTTGAACGCGGAGGAGGGTTGGTGGTTGACTGCGAATCTGAATTTGGTGGCGTTACGCGGTGCTGGTTGTTGTGGATGTGGTGGGAACGGATCGGAGGAGGACTAAATGGTAGACCATGGTGGTTGAACGTGAACATGAACATGAACGAACCTCTGTCTGCCATCACGTGAGGTTGCGCGGCGGATCCTGGAGGCCGGATCTGCTGTAAAAAACGGGTCCTTTTGACCCGGCTGGAGGTAGGAGAAGATACTCAAATATTGCATTAAATTAGACTTTAAATATAATGAAGTGTCGATTTACTATGTCTCCTCATTGCGTGGCATGATGGTTACTGGTGTTTGTTTTATGTAACAGGTCGCGTGTTCGAAACACAACCTTGAGTGTTTTGATTTTTTTGTTACCATTTTCATTTGCGAATTTAAAAAAAAAATAATACGACCCATGGGCTTAATGAGACTCGATCCCGTAACATACGAGTAATTGGCCCTTCTAGTAACCACTGTGCCATTCATTTATTGGATGTCAAAACTTCACATTTATTTAGTTTGAAGTTTAATAAAACATAAAGCAACATTTCAACCTCATCCCCTACCTCTAGTCGGGTTGCCTGTTTGCCATAGATGCACAAAAAACCCAACAAACGAAAAAACGAAGTTTGATTTACAAATTGGCTTAAATCGTTTCAGTTACACTAAGATAGAATTTTTTTTAAAAAAAATTGGTTACAAAATTACGTTCCTAATAATAGAATCTACAAAGAAAAAGATGAAAACTTTTAGATTCTTTTCGTTCCCTGATTTTTATCAGCTATCGATTTGAAGAGGAGTGAAAGAGATTGCAGTATTATTATTGAAAGGCAACATAGAAGTTTGCGATTTGAGAGTGTCCGCCGTTTGAAGTATTCATTCCCTAAAGCCGTTTCCGTTACGCAAACGGTGGCTTCAATCTTCGCCAAGTGGGGGGTGGTTGGGATGAGAGTGCTCGCCATCGAAATACCACGGTTTGGGGAGGGAGACATCTAACACATTCAACAAGGTTATATGTGCAAATTATAATATCTGGAGAAAAAAAAAGACAGGGACCATTTTGCAAATTTGAAGGTGACCGAATAATTTAAGCAAATCTTGACCATTTATTAATTTAATATTATATCTAATGATTGGTATGAATGAATCACCGATGAAGCATATTCTCACTGCTTCATCCTAGACAGCGCCGTCAGTTTATGTTGATCGATTCATAAAGCTATTTCTGTCTTTAAGAAAAAAAGGGCACGTGCACTCTGCCCGCCGGTTCCAATACGTCTTTGGTTGAGACCTTCCATAACAAATGCAATAAAATTTACTACTTGCAGTACAAGACAACAAATCGGGTCAAGCTTTAAAGATTATTTGATTCAATCTTACCAAATTAAGAGACAAGGAAGGTTGGATGTGGAAAATAAAAACAGCATAATTAAAAACAGTAATTCAGTATAAGGAAATCAATCAATTCAAGGAATGCCATAATTCTTGATCGTGATCTGTCATTGACCATAAATGACGAATTCAATTCCAATTAAGTGTGTGTTTAGAAAAGATGAATTTTTCATCTTTCAACTATTTTATGATCCAAAAAGCTGTTTTTGCAAATAATCTATTATGTTTGGTATTTAGATTAATTTTTTTTAAAAAGCTTTTTAGGATAAAAAAAGTTGTTTTAGGAACATCTTATAAGTTGGACTGATAGATTATCTCCTTTAGATTATTTTTAAATATTTACACGTTATTCCACGTTTACCCGAGGTAGTAACTTTTGCAGTAGTATGTTGGTTTGTTTGTTTTTTTAATAGGAATGAGGGATTCAGTGCGAGACCGAAAGCTTTGAAATAAATATTTCATATTTTATTCAAATATCTTGATACTTATTTTATTCATTTTTTTATTATAGAAAAAATAACGAGATATAAAAAAATAAACATTTTAACAAGTTTTAATGTTAAAAAAATATCAAATATTAATAAAATACACAAATAATTTCATACATTTTTTCGTAATTTACTATATAAAAGTATTTTTTTGCACCATCCAAATGAAATAGATTATCTTAAAATCGTTTTTCAGCAAATAGACCCAAACAAAACCAGATTCTGATTATAATCAATTATAACAATAATCGATTATACAAATAATCGATTATTGATATAATCTATTTTTTTCAGCTTTCTCAAACACACTCTAATCCTTTAATCCAGAATCATCTGAAATTCCTACCAATGATCATTGGATTTTCGATTAGACAACTATCTAAGATTCAATTAATTAAGATTAGCATAATGTAGCATATGTGAAAGACTACCACTATATTTTAATTAACTGCAAGTTCAGGATTCAATTAAGGTAGGTATTTTATTAAATACCTTTGATGAATTATCTAATCTTTGTGATTTTTCATGAAAAATAATCAATCAATTAAAATCATTTAACTCAATTAGATTCACAATTAAACATAGCTCATACAAACAAAAGTCATGTCGCCAAATCAACCATCATTCATGCAATCAGCATAAGAGATGGGAGAAATAAGAGATAACTTATTAAAATTAAGGCTTAATTGCACTTTTGGTCCCTCAGGTATCACGATTGTGCAATTTTGGTCCCCCGGGTTTTAATTGCGCCAATTGGGTCCTTTAAATATCACGATTGTGCAATTTTGGTCCCCCGGGTTTTAATTGCGCCAATTGGGTCCTTTAAATATCATGATTGTGCAATTTTAATCCCCAAGTATCACGATTGTGCAATTTTAATCCCCAAGTATCACGATTGTGCAATTTTAATCCCCAAGTATCACGATTGTGCAATTTTGGTCCTCCAAGTATCACGATTGTGCAACTTTTAACATCAATAGCCTACGAAGCACATGTGCGACTGATTTGACACTTAATGAGACTAATTTGACAACTTATGTGTCATTCTTATGTGACATTTAATGACGTGCATTTGACCATTAAACTATGTGATATGTCAATGTTGTCTTATAAGAATGTCCTGTAAACTGTCAAGTTGACTTCACTAAGTGTCAAATTAGTCTCACGTGTCCTATGTAGGCTACTGACGTTAAAAATTGCACAATCGTTATAATTGGGGGATCAAAATTGCACAATCATGATACGTAGGGGACCTAATTGGCGCAATTGAAACTTGGGGGATCAAAATTGCACAATCGTGATACTTGGAGGACCCAATTGGCGCAATTAAAACCCAAGGACCAAAATTGTACAATCGTGATACCTGGGGGACCAAAAGTGCAATTAAGCCTAAAATTAAAGGTTGAAGCATATACTCTTATTATATTATAAAGAAAAAGAAAAAAATATTTTGCTTGTAAAGACACATATACTCCTATTAATATATTTGCACGGTCCAAAATAAAAGGGTAAATTTATAATTTTATCCAAACCAATGGGATCCACTATCCTTTTTTTTCTTCCCCGTTTTCTTCTCATGGTAGAAGAGAATTTTTTTGTGGGACCCACTGTCCAATATTTTTCTCTCTTTCCTGTTTTAAACTCATCCAAACCAATGAAAAGTGAATCGTCTACACATTTTCTTCTCTCTGAGCGAAGCAAACAAAGGCTGAAAGTCTAAAACCCTAAGGGTCTGTTTGGGAGTTTGGAGGGGAATAGAGGGGAGGAGTTTGAGGTACAAGGGAGGGGAAAGGGATGAGGAAGGGAGGATAGTCCTCTATCTTGCATAGGGGTTTATTTTCTAACAAAAAAATCGAAATTCCCCAATTTGGGGGAAATAAAAAAATGAACTAGAGGAGGATTTTGAAGGAATTTGAAGGACTTTTAAAATTTTTTTATACCATTTTTTCTTCTAAAAAACTCTCAAAATGTCTTCCCCTCCCTTCCCCTCTAAACTCCCAAAAAAATCCTAAAGGAAAAATAGAGAAGATGAAGAAGAAGAAGAAAAAGAAGAGGAGAGGAGAATAAATGAGATATTTCGTTTTCTTCCTTGTTCATAATATAATTACCTCCTAATTTAGAATTACATGCACGACCTTGTTATTATATAATTAAACCTCTGTCTCTTCTCTCTAGTTATCTCAAACTCTATGTTGATGCTGATGTTAAAGGGCATTTCCTATGCAATTTAGTGTCAGCATGACCCACGCTAAAGTTAGCGCTAGCTTGACTCATGTTAATCGCCTCTCTGAAAGACTTCACCATCTCCCACAATGTCCACCTACCACGATCACCAATGGTCTCCACTATAACAGTTGGTGTCCTCCGACTATCGTCTTGGCTATTATCATCAATTGTGTAACCATTATCGCTAGGGACACTCTTGAACTACCATCCCCAGCAACGTCCTCCAACTACCCTGGGCTTCGCTCTCCAATTTATTTATAATCCTATACTTTATTTCTTTATTTTTTTTTTATTTTTTGGAGTATCTTCTCACCAGATAGGTGAGAGACTAACCTTTCGGGATATTGTCAGGCGCCTAAGCGGGGACCCTTCCCAATATTATTTTTTCCATACGCTTGAATTTAGGAATTAAACCCAGTACCATATGCTTAAGGACCCGAACCTCTTCTACTTGAACCAACACACATTGGTATTTAATTCTTTATTTACTCAAATATTAAAAAAATTAATTTCACCATCAATTTCAGTATTAGAATTAAGATTAAAATTTTGGATTTGGCTCTTCTAAAATAAATGGAGCTCTAAAGTGAGAAAATAAATAGTTATCCACCATTGATTTAATCAAGTACACAGATATCAAAACACATTAAATGATCCAATGGTGGATAACCCTTATCTTTTCACTTTAGAGCTCTACTCACTTTAGAGGAGCTAAATCCTAAAATTTTATATTTCATGCAAATCTTCCTTTCTTAAATTTTTTTATCAAATGACTTTAGGCAACTTTAAAAAAAAGGAAAAAAAAAAAAGGTTAAATATGTTTTTGGTCCCAATAAAATAAGGGAATTTTGGTTTTGGTCTCTCTGAAAAATTTTCTTTGGCTGTTGTTCCTCTAAAATCTACAATCACTATTTTTGGTCCCTAATGTCATGTGACATTCATTAACTACTTATATGTCTAACAGAAGGTCATATAATCATTCCAAATGATATTAAATGACCTCTGTATCTGTAGTGTCATGTTAGCATATCATTCCCCTAAAAATTTTCTTCAATCTTAAAATACATTATATTTATCTACCCTAAAATAAATGATAGGGACTAAAAATGACGATATTAAATTTTATAGGGATGAAAATAAAAAAAAACAATTTATAGGAATTAAAATCAAAATTCCCTCATTTTATAGGGACCAAATTTAGTAAAAACTTTGTACTCAAACCTTAAATTTTGACCGTAACCTTCTCATCTCCTCACCTCAAAGAGACAGCGGGTGCCTCCCTTGCCATTGAAGACCTGCCGAAGCTGCTGCCTACCGCCGTCGAAAGAGTTCCGCTGACAATAATCCACGCCGACCAGAGCACCCACAACCGGTTTAATTGAACCAACCGGTTTAATCCATGAACCTGTGGGTTGAACCAGATTAATCATTTTGCTGCACCAGATGCTTACCAAACCCTTCAAACTCTTCACCAGAGTTAGTTTTTCCAAACCCCACTTGCTCTATTCACATTTGATTCACACACACATTGTGTCAAACTCAAAGGATTATGATGTTAGTGCTATGTGCAATTCATTTAGAAAGGGATGGAATTGGGACATCATAAGCAACAAGTTTGGTTCCTTTGGGTTGAGTGATTCAGTGGTGGAGAGAGTGTTGTTGGAGTTGAAGGATCCCATTGATGCAAAAAGTGCTCTCAGTTTCTTCCATTGGTCCACTAAGAGGATGAATTTCAAACATGGGATATTGTCTTACTGCATAGTAATCCATATTCTGGTTAGAGCCAGGTTGCTCACCGATGCTCGAGCATTGGTTGAATCGGTTTTGTTGAAAAACAAGGAAAGTAGCATGAGATTTTCAGTTGTGGATTCACTAATTGATAGCTATAAGGTATATGATTCTCATCCTTTGGTGTTTGATTTGTTGATACAGGCTTATGCCAAACTGAGAATGATGGACATTGCTTTTGATACTTGCCTTTATGTGGAGGAACATGGGTTCTCTGTCAGTCTTATAAGTTACAATACTTTGCTTCATGTTGTTCAGAAATCTGATGTGTGTGCTCTTCTTGTTTGGGATATTTATGAGCATATGATCCAAAAAAAGACTTACCCGAGTGTAGTAACTTTGAGGATCATGGTTAATGCATTGTGCAAGGATGGGGAACTGCAGAAAATTGTGGATACATTGGATAGAATTATGGGGACGAGGAAATCTCCTTCGGTTATTGTCAATGCTAGCTTGATTTTCAGAGTCTTAGAGAGGGGATCTATGGAAGAAAGCATGGTGCTGGTATTGTTGAAGAGACTGTTGCAGAAGAATTTAATTCCTGACTCAGTTGCCTTCTCTCTAACTGTTCATGCCAAAGTTAGATTGGGAAATTTGGATTCTGCATGGGAGATGTATCAAGAAATGGTGAAAAGAGGTTTCCAGGCAAATTCTTTTGTTTATACATCATTTATAGGAGCATACTGCGGAGAGGGCAGAATTGAAGAAGCAGATCGTTTGATGCAAGCAATGGAAGCAAAGGACTTGAAGCCATATGGTGAGACTTTTGATCATCTTATCATTGGATGCGCTAATTTGGAACGATTAGAGGAGTGCTTGATTGTTTTTGAGAAAATGTTGAGAATGGGGCTTATTCCTAGTTGTTTGTCTTTCAATAAGATGGTAGAAAAGCTCTGTGTGAGGGGGGATGTCGAGCAGGCCAATGCAATGTTGACAGTGTTGTTGGATAAAGGGTTCTTACCCAATGATATTACATACTCTCATCTGATAATGGGTTATGCCAAAAAGGATGAGATTCAGGAAGTTCTCAAGCTATATTACGAAATGGAGTATAGGTCTATGTCTCCTGGATTATCTGTTTTCACATCAATTATTCAGAGTTTATGCCATTGTGGGAAACTTGAAGATGCAGAAAAGTATCTAAGAATTATGAAAGGTCGTTCGCTAACCCCAAATGTGACTATATACAAGACATTGATTGACAGCTCCATGCAGAAGGGAGACAGATTAAGGGCTCTTCATCTTCACAATGAAATGGCTTCTTTAGAGTTATAACCTCGTTATTGTGTTGTGCCAAAAGGAGGTAAGGTTAGCCTTTTTTCAGAAGCTAGTTCTTGTTGTTTCAGTGTAATGCTATTTCCTGCAATGAAAACTTATCGATATATGATTTTCTAAAATTTTGCAGCCTGAAGCTACTCGGAAAGAACAATATGCTGCATCTTAGAAATTGTTTAGGGAATTTTTTCATTATGTAGAAATTGATGATGTCCGTCTCCATACAGATAATAAAGGGAGGTTTAGAGAGGCTTTGGACGTGTTAACTTTGGAACAGCAGAAGTATCATAAAAATTAAGCTGGTGTAAACTTATGCAGTGTGTGCAAATCATTTTAGAATTGCCAGAAAGCAATTTAAAGAGAGTTGTATTTTGGATGGGGATCATATCAGTTCATGAGTGGCCTGAAGAAGTATATAGCCTCGTCTTTGGAATCTAATGTTGGATTAGTGACATGAATGTGCACATATATATATATATATATATATCATGGTATTGTGGATGGGGAGGTGCATGACTGTGCACTGAAAAGTGGAAGTTCATACTAATCAGCTTTGTGAAATTGTATTGTACCTCTACTAGTAAAGATCCAAGTTGTACGATTGCCATGATATTATTCAAAGACTTTCTTGCACATGACTTGCAAACATTTATGTTGTTTGTATTATTATGTCATGCATTTTAATAATGTGGTACCATATCTGCCTTGTGAAATTAACAACTGTTGTCAAATAAATTCATGTTATCTTTTTAAATCATGCAATGGTACATTGTTTTAACGAGTTCATAGGTTGGAACTTGTCATTTATCATAAAGCTATCCTACATCTCTGCATAGTACTATAACCACCACGCCTTATCTCACTAGGTGTTGTTGGCTACATGCATCATTCGACCTAATGTATTTGCATAACAATTAGTGTTTTTAAGTGATGGAGGGCTGGCATTGATATGTCTAGGTTTTCTTTTATATTTGTATAGATAGTGCTTGTGTTGCTATGCCTCTTGGTTCATCTGTCCTAACGTCTATTGAGTCGTTGTTCTGTCCAAAGACATACTGAGCTGAGAATCAATTTGCTTTTGTAATCATAGGCCCTTGAGTTGGATAATACAAAACTGTTAAGACGTCCCATCAAAGTTGGTATAGCTTGGGAAAAGAGTGAATATACTCCAAATAGCAGGCAATTACTGTATATGCTCTTTTTGTTTAATCTCTTCTTTTGATTCATTTCAACATCTTGCCTCAAACCAACTTCTTCTCTTTGCTGTTTCCTTGTTAATAATTTTAGCAACTTGAGCAAAACATCCCAGAAGGGTGGAAAAGTTCAGTCTCAAACAGCCTGTGACGGGTTTTAATAGATCTCTTGCTGAAGAGAAGGTAATATTTTCTCTGTCATATTGATTGTTGCATCAGCTCCAGCACAAGATTGCATGAATCTCGCTCAATAGCATATTTGCATGGTTTAATTGGTGTTCTTAGATTTAAATAGTACCTACTTCATTATTTCAGATAAAAGTTAGCCTGGAAGAGCATTTCAGTTCCTCTGGAAAGATTACAAGGATATCAATTCCAAAATGTCATGATTTTGTGGCTATGAAGGGGTATATTTCTTTTCATTCTGCTGTATGTTAGGTTTTAGTGTACTGTTAAACATTTCAACATGGCACTGCCATTTACCTATGTGCCTTTTCATATTTACCGCACTTTACTTAGGACATTTTTGTCAAAAATGATTGTCAAGATTGCACTATATCAGCGTGTCAGTGTTCAGTTTGATTTTGTGAATCTGACTCTTGCAAAGATTGTTCCTGTGCAGTTTTGTCATAGATTTTTCTGTATTCTGTGGCATTTTAAAATCAAACTGAAAGAATCCTTGGTGGTTTTGAAATTAGAGTTTAGGGTTTAGGGTCTAAGCGATTGTTGGGCAATTTTTGGAGAGACATTCTAGAACAATTTCGCTTAGCTAATTATGCAGATTGAAACAATGGGAAGATATTCTCTGCATAATTAGCTTATTGCGAATATGCTCGCTAAGTGCATATCTAAGAGGCAAGCAGGATGAGCTACTGGGCCTATTTCGCTTAGCGAGATTTGTAACGCTAAGCGAAATCAGAATTAAATTTCTACAGCAGCTCTGGAGCAAATTCGCTTAGCGAATGTGGTTCCGCTAAGCGAATTGTGCGCAAGTTGAGTGACTTCTCTGCTTAGTTTTCTTTTGAAAATTCGTAAGTGCCTTTACAGTTTTTGCCCTAACTCACATTCTCTCGTCTCCCACATCCCTTCCACACTTCTCACAGTACATAAGGTTCAAAATTTTCCCCCTTATTCTCACTTTCCTCACACAAGCATCCACTCAAGTTATCCATTTGCACTTCCATTATCAAGTAAGTTTTCTTAATTTCTATTGAAGTTGTTAAGATGGATTTCTTACTATGTTTGAATGTTTGGAGTTAAACTTTCTGCTTTTTATGATTTGAACCTGTGGAATTCATGTATTCATGTTTTGATGATGTGTTTTAAGAATAGCATTCGGGATTATGAGTTAGGGTTTGGCAATTAGGGATTTCAAAAGCTCATTCCTTTTTTTTTTTTTTTTGTGAAAAGGGATTTGTAGGTTGTGTAAATAATCGTCCTTTTGTGTTAATAATCATTCTTGAACATCATTGTGCTGTTTTGATTTAGAAAGGGGGAAGAACAGAGGAGGACATGAACAGCTGCTGGTTCAACTTCGCTTAGCGGAATTATCTTCGCTTAGCGAATTTGAACTAGAAGCACCTGCTTTGTGAAACTCAAAATTCGCTAAGCGAGGCACTTTTCGTAAGCGAATTTAAGGAAGAAAAGTCCCATATTTTGATCCCAAAGCGAATTTGAGGCAGCAACCCCTTAGTTTTTTATACTGGTTTGCATTGAATTTGACACTGGTTTTCCTACATTGGTGCATGAACCATGATGCTATATGGTCTAGCTATCCCCCATGTTCTACTTTGAACTCCATATGATCAATTTTGGGGTTAATTATTGAGAATTATAAGGGGCATGATCGATGTTAGATCCCTTTTATATGGTTGCTCACATTCTTCCATTTGGTCTACATATGTTTTATTTTGCAGGATACCACCAAAACGGGGAACCCATAGTATTCCTGCAAACAAGAAACGCAAGGGTCAAGCTTCTGACCAAGCTACCCAAGAACCACAGATAGAGCATCAGGAAGAAGTTGAAGATCAAACCCCACCGATGCCTTTGGAACCCTTGGATAGGAGAAGATTTCAATCCCGCTCTAAGCAACAATGCTTTGTAGAGATGGAAACTCATGCTTTAATGTGCGAGAGAAAAGTTAAGCTAGAGTTGGGTGAGTATGAAGAGTTGCAAGGGGAAATTCGAAAAAGGAGATGGGAGAAACTGGCCAAACCCGTGGAGAAGGTTAATGAGGAGATCGTGAAGGAATTTTATGCCAATGCTTGGCCACTCCAACGAACGTCCACAACAAAAATTTCATGGGTTCGGGGACATAGAGTTCCCTATGACAGGAATGCAATCAATGAATTTCTGGGGAATCCATTGACATTAGCTGAGAATGCACTAGACACCTACAACAGACTGAAGAAAAGAGGAGATTTCAAGGATGATGAGGTGGCCCGAATCCTTTGCTTGCCAGGGCATACTTATCAGACCAACCATCAAGGCAAGGCAATGAGGATTCTAAGGCCAAGCATGAAAACGATTACATAGATCTGGACACTCTTTATCGTGTCCAAAATCATCCCCACCAGTCACACCTCAGATATACTCATGTCTAGAGCTTATTACTTGATATATTGCATTATAAGACAATATAGTGTGGACATTGCAACCATCATCTCCGATGAGTTGCATCGGTTTGTTCTCTCTACTCCATCTCAAAGGGCTGCTGTTTCAAAACCTCTGGGCTTCCTAACATTGCTTACAGCCTTATGCAAGCACCATGGGGTGAACATTCCAACTCATCCCTAAGCGAAGCTGAAACCGTCCATGACTGCAAAGTTCATTCAAAAAAATTGTGAGAACCCTCGGGAGGGAATTCAAGGACCGGCACACCAACCAAGTGTTTAGCAACCAGCTATGTCTCCTATGGAGACACGCCTGACCACCCATCTCATGCATATTGAGTAGCAACAAGCTGTTAATTATAGGGCGTGCACTTCTCAGAACGACTCTTTCTACAGATTCAACATTCACCAATAGCAAGGGGAACCAAATCCCTTCCCTTGGCCCACCCCGGAGACTTTTGCTACTTATGTTTCATGGCCTGGGGACAGCCCAACTTTTCCAAAGGGGATGGGACGTGAGGAATCTGTAGGAGATGATCAGGCAGAAGGATTGGGACAGGATGCTGAGGCTGGAGTGGCTGGTGATGATGATGGAGATGATGGTGATGATGATGGTGGAATCCAGGCTGCTCACGATTTAATGGACCAGATCTGGGAGGAGAAGATGATTGAGCACCATGACTGTGACTTTATAGCTTTCTTTATTTATAGTCATTTATTTTTCTAGTTACTTCCTTTACTTTCAGTACTTTAGTAGGATTTTTAACTGGGTTTCAGTACATTAGTTTCTTTTTGAACTTGTTTGAACTTGTTGATTTTTGATGACATGACTAGGTTGGAACCATTTTAGTTATGTAAGTTAGTGTTGTTGGGTTCTAAAAGCCTCGCAGTTTATTTTCGATGACCATGACACGACTCAAAAAAATTTTTTTGGGAGTCATTGAAAAACTAATCTTGAAATAGCATGATTTTTGAAAAATCAAGTTAATTGCATGATTGGGAATTTAAAGAAAATTGGAATGTGGAGTCAAAGCTAAAGAAACAATGGTTGTACTCAGTGCATAAAGATGTGCATTTTGTATAATCCAAGTGAGAATTAATAAAAACAGCAGGAAATTGTCTGAAATCAGGGAATACATAAAACCTAAGCCTGTGAGAGTTGAGTGAATCCCAAACAATTGAATTGAGAGCCGTCACTGTGTTACACTGTTGGTTTTGTTTGAGTCTCCTTTTGTCACTATATAAGGGATACATGGAAAGGATCAAGGCATGTTCTTTCTTGAGTAAAAATCACTTAGCCAAAGAGCCAACCAATAGAAATATCCTTTGCTTACCCCATTTGAGCCTTAAAAAGAAAAGTTTTTTTTGTGAATGTAACCTGGAAGTTAAAAAGAAAAAGAAAAACAAAGAATCTTCCCTATGCCTAATTTGATAAGAGAGCATTCATGATCATGGTTGTATCCAGATTGGGGAAGGAAAATTACTGTTTGGTAAAGTGAAATACAAGTTGGGTGTGAATGCGATGAGAAATGGTGAAAAATCATAGATTCCTCTCTTATTCTCTTTATGAAAAAAAAAAAAAAGAAGAGAGACAAATAAGGAGAAAAGAGGGAAACTATGGTAAAGCACAGAAAAGAAAATGGTTGAGAAGATGGGTGATCTATAAAAGGGAAGTGAGCATGATATGTGTTGTATAATTGGAAAAGAATTGTGATTGCTCTCTTAGCCTTATAGGTATCCATTGCTTATTTAGAAAAACCAGATTTCCTTGAAGCCCAACCACATTACAACCCTGAAAAGACATTAGTGATCCATGATTGAACATATAGATGTGGCATTTGTGGAGACAGGTAACAAAATTGATTTTGTGTGGATTCAGTGCATGGAATGAGAGAAACACTCACCTTACTTTGAGTATTATGAGATACACTTTTGATGTGAGGATAGTATTTCTTGATTGACTGACAATGGAATTTATGCTTGTGGATTCTCATATAATGGTATTGCAATTGTATCATAATTATGCCTTCATTTGTGGGCACCGTATGTCTATCTTTGGATTGATCATTTCAATATTGAAATCTCATGCAATATGGAAGCTGAGAAATGAAAAATTTGATTGTTCATAAGCCATGCTCATTTCGTGAATACTAATTCTCTTTGTGAATTTGAACTGGTCATGTTTGATTCTTTTTGGAAGTTAGGACTTTTGTTTGAGGACAAATAAAGTTTTAAGTTGGGGGGAGTTTGATAAGTACCACATCTAATTAAAAACATTAGAAATTTAAGGTACTTATTGAACTTAAATGGGTAAAATTTAGTCACTTGACCCTCAAAAGATTAATATGTGTAAATAGTTTGATCAATAGTAAATATTTGGTGAAATTTTGAAGATTGCATCTTAAACCCTTGTTTTATGTGTATAGGTAAAGAAATGGGAGAGTAGGAGCTTGTGAAGTGTTTTAAGAGCCAAAAGCGGGAGAAATTCGCTTAGTTAAGGACAATTTGCTAAGCAAAAAGGACAAAAATCTGCAGCAACTTACTGCCACAAATTCGCTTAGCTAAAATAATTTTGCTAAGCAAATTTGTCCCAGAAGCTCAGGAACTTTGAAGAACCAAATTCGTTTAACTAAAATGATTTCGCTACGCAAATTTGTCCCAGAAGCCAGGGAAGTTTTGAGAATCAAATTCGCTATTGCGCTAAGCGAATCTCTTTCTTCCATGTGAAGAATCCTACATTCGCATAGCGATTTTGTCTGCGCTAAGCGAATTCATCATTTACTGGTTGTCCTGTTTTGAAATTCTGGGTAATATAAAAAGAAAAATAGTGAGCAAAAGGCCGGACTCTCTCACGCTGGAAGAAATACGAAGATACAGAAGGTTCTCTGCTATTTTTCTAGAGCTCCAAGTGTGTTCAACCATTGAGGAGATTCACCTCTTCATCTTTTTGTTGATGGCTACCATGGAAATGGATAGCTAATTCACCCTTTGTTGGGATTAGATGTAATCAATCAATTCTCATGTATATCATCAAAAGAGATACATGAGAGTTGATTGATTACCTCTAATCCCAACAAAAGAGATACATGAGAGTTGATTGATTACCTCTAATCACAATTCTTTTCCAATTATACAACACATATCATGCTCATTTCCCTTTTATAGATCACCCATCTTCTCAACCATTTTCTTTTCTGTGTGCTTTACCATAGTTTCCCTCTTTTCTCTTCTTATTTGTCTCTCTCTCTCTTTTTATATAGATCACAGTCATGGTGATCAATCATCTTCTCCTCCCAAGATCTGGTCCATTAGATCGTGAGCAGCCTGGATTCCACCATCATCATCACCAGCCACTCCAGCTTCAGCATCCTGTCCCGATCCTTCTGCCTGATCATCTCCTACAGGTTCCTCATGTCCCACCCCCTCTGGAAAAGTTGGGCTGTCCCCAGGCCATGAAACATAAGTAGCAAAAGTCTCCGGGGTGGGCCAAGGGAAGGGATTTGGTTCCCCTTGCTGTTGGTGAATGCTGAATCTGCAGAAAGAGTCGTTCAGAGAAGTGCACACCCTATAATTAGCAGCTTTTTGTTGCTTAATATGTATGAGATGGGCGGTCAGGAGTGTCTCCATAGGAGACATAGAGGGTTTCAGCTTCGTTTGGGGATGAGTTGGAATGTTCACCCCATGGTGCTTGCATAAGGTTGTAATCAATGCTGGGAAGCCCAGAGGTTTTGAAATAGCAACCCTTTGAGATGGAGTAGAGAGAACAAATCGATGCAACTCATCAGATATAATGGTTGCAATGTCCAAACTATATTGTCTTATAATGCAATATATCAAGTAAGCTCTAGACATGGGTATATGTGAGGTGTGACTGGTGGGGATGATGTTGGACACGATAAAGAGTGTCCAGATCTGTATAATCGTTTTCATGCTTGGCCTTAGAATCCTCATTGCCTTGCCTTGATGGTTGGTCTGATAAGTATGCCCTGGCAAGCAAAGGATTCGGGCCACCTCATCATCCTTGAAATCTCCTCTTTTCTTCAGTCTGTGGTAGGTGTCCAGTGCATCCTCAGCTAATGTCAATGGATTCCCCAGAAATTCATTGATTGTATTCCTGTCATAGGGAACTCTATGTCCCCGAACCCATGAAATTTTTGTTGTGGACGTTCATTGGAGTGGCCAAGCATTGGCATAAAATTCCTTCACGATCTCCTCATTAACCCTCTCCACGGGTTTGGCCAGTTTCTCCCATCTCCTTCTTCGAATTTCCCCTTGGAACTCTTTATACTCACCCAACTCTAGCTCAACTTTTCTCTCGCACATTAAAGCACGAGTTTCTAGCTCTACAAAGCGTTGTTGCTTAGAGCGGGATTGAAATCTTCTCTTATCCAAGGGTTCCAAAGGAATCGGTGGGGTTTGATCTTCATTTTCTTCTTCCTGATGCTCCGTCTGTGGTTCTTGGGTAGCTTGGTCAGAAGCTTGACCCTTGCGTTTCTTGTTTGCAGGAATATTATAAGTTCCCCGTTTTGGTGGCATCCTGCAAAATAAAACATATGTAGACCAAATGGAAGAATGTGAGCAACCATATAAAAGGGATCTAACATTGATCATGCTCATTATAATTCTCAATAATTAACCCCAAAATTGATCATATGGAGTTCAAAGTAGTACATGGGGGATAGCTAGACCATATAGCATTAGGGTTGATGCAGCAATGTAGGAAAGCCAGTGTCAAATTCAATGCAAACCAGTATCAAAAACTAAGGGGCTGCTGACTCAAATTCGCTTAGTGAATTTGGGGATCAAAATATGGGACTTTTCTGCCTTATATTCGCTTAGCGAGAAGTGCCTTGCTTAGCGAATTTTGGGTTTCACAAAGCAGACGCTTCTGGTTCAAATTCGCTAAGCGAAGATAATTTCGCTAAGCGAAGATAATTTCGCTAAGCGAAGTTGAACCAGCAGTTGTTCATGTCCTCCTCTGTTCTTCCCCCTTTCTAAATCAAAACAGCACAATGATGTTCAAGAATGATTATTAACACAAAAGGACGATTATTTGCACAACCTACAAATCCCTTTTCCCAAAAAAAAAAATGACAGAGCTTTTTGAAATCCCTAATTGCTAAACCCTAACTCATAATCCCTAATGCTATTCTTAAAACACATAATCAAAACATGAATACATGAATTCCCCAGGTTCAAATCATAAAAAGCTCACGAGATACCAAATATGCTTGTTGCTCAGATGTTCTAAGTTCTAACGCCTTCAGGTGAGAGGTGTCAAAAAGCTCACATCTTAATAAAGAAAGGCATTAACGTTACAAAAAGAACACAACAAAGTAATTGATTATTTTGCATTGGTTATTTTTTAGTTGTTTGTTTTTGTTTTGTTTGTGAGGATGCCTTATCCTCTTCCATTGTACTTCTCATCTAATAATATTTCTTTTATTATCAAAAAAATATTTTGCATTGGTTTTTCATATGATTTAAGTCATTTAACTACTTCAAGCATGACATTTATATTCATAGTAATAATAAAGATTATGCTGTTCAATCTACATTGCCCTATGCTATGTGTTGCTAAGAGTCCCAAAACTCGCTAGTTATTCTTTTTCACACTGATTGTTATACCCTCATTAGCATCACAGTTGGCAAGTTGCGCCTTTCAGAACCATAGTTGCTCCTAACTGCAAATGCTGAATAGTTTGAGGTTGGTTCTGAATATCGTGGTCCCTGAGTCTGCTGCTTTCTACTTTCTTCCCATTGTACTTCTGAGAAAACTTCTCTCAGCGATAGCAGTGGACGTTTGGCCATAATCCCTTCCCCTGGCTGCCTCGGAAGCTAGGTTAAGGCCAAAAGGAAGTTGTATATCCTCTCCTTTTCCACAATCTTCCTGTAGGTGGCTGCATCAGTGTTGTTGGTCCATTGGTGTTCCTCATACAGATAAAGTTGCTGCCAGTACTTCACCAAGGTGTTGTAGCACTGCATAATATTTCTATCTCCTTGTTTTAAGTCCCTCAAGATACCTTTTATCTGCCGGTCTACTTTGGAGTAAGACTATGAGAGAACATCATCTAATATCTCTTTGGCTGTCTTGGCCAGCATGCAGGTTTTCTGTCATATATGGAGTTCACAAGCCATGACATCACGAGATTGTTATCAGCTTTCCATGTCTTATAGGGATCAGATTTGTTGGGCTGAACAGCATCTCCGGTGAGGTAATCTTCCTTTCCCTGACCACATACAAACGTCATAACACTTTGAGACCACATTGGGTAGTTGGTCCCATTGAACCAGTTGCCGATGCCCATGAAGGGTGGATTGTCAGCAACAACGGTAGTTGGAGGAGGAGGTTGTTTCAGTGGTTGGGCGTCAAGGTTGGACTGTGTTTGGGAGGTTTCAGATGGGATTTGGATCCTCTAACTTTAGGGCAGGAAAGTCACCTACCTTTCTCTCTATCTCACTCTTTATTCATTTTCTCTCTCATCTTTATTTCTCATTTTTAATCACCCTTATCTCTCCTTTATAGATACAAAGTCACCGTAACTTTCCCGTCCTAAAGTTAGAGGATCCGAATCTGTTTCAGTGCGTCTCTTGCTCTTGAGGTGTTGTTTGGTAGGCAATCATTTTGCCCAATCGGATCATTGATCCGTGGTCAGACCCTTAGGATAACGGCTCTTGATATACCATGGAGAAAAACAGCGTTTTTCTGTTGTTTATTTCTTGAAGAAGAAAAACCTATTTAAGGATGTTGGCCACATGAAGTATTGGCCAATCAATTCCCTTTTAGAATCAGAAAATCAAAAACAGAATCTCAATCACCAAGGAAAGAAATAAAACTGAAAAAGAAAACAGAATAACAAAAGAACGGAACACTCTACCAAAAAATAGGGAACTGAATATTTGGATTTGATTAGTTATCAATTCTGATCAAACCCAATAAAATGTATTTAAACGCAATAAATGCAGCATTGAATCACATTAATCACGTGGAAATTCCCATGTGACTAAAACAACACGACAATTCTTGAATAATATAGGTATGTGTAGGATATGTATGTAAATATGTATTAAAAAAATTCATAAAACATAATAAATATATAATTGCAATTACAAGAATCCAAATTAATAACATACTTCTTAGACATTACTAAATACAAAGGAGAAATTACAAATCATTGTCATAAAAAATCTTCGTTTATTGCCTACAAGCAGGAATAGTATCAATCTCCTCCCCTCCTTGAGCATAATCAGTAAAGAGGGCAGCTTCTATGCCTGGTTCATCAAGAGAGTGAAGAGACAATGCTGCCACTTCAAGAACTCCAACTCCATCAACGTTATCCCATGCATTTATATAGGCCAGAGAAGATTCTTGCGTCTCATGCCAAACAGTTCGAGGAAACTGAAGAGTCAATCTAGAGAGAAGCCTTATATATGTGTTCATTGATATACAAATCCAGCACCATCAAAGTTATCCCAGCAAGAATTAGCTTTTTCTTTAATGAATACTCCCTTACTCTTTTATTATGCATCCCAAGCATTGAATTCCTCCTTGAGCAGGTGCAGAGGGGCTTGAAGTCAATAGTATCTATAAGTCTCCATTAATAGCAACCTGGTTAAGTTTCTCCTATTGAGCCTCAGAATATATCAATGCATGTGTACACCTTAATTGATAAGTGATAGTAGAAGGCAGTAAAATTCTCAAATATGATGTTTTAAATACAGTCCAAGATAATTTGGATAGATACTTAAGAAGCGCTAATGCAGGAATGAGTATATGAAAGAAATGCCTTGTGTTGGAGCGGATGTACTCGGGACTGCAGATTATTGAATATTCATTTGTGTGCCTGAGGTGGAAGTATTTGGGGCTAAGTTCTGTATATGTCTGTGTGCTTGATTCCTGGGCTGAAGTATTTGGGACTAATTTCTGGATATGGGAACTTTTGTAAGCAACTGTTTGATTGATGCCAGGCCAAAAACAATTCCAACAATTCCTCCTATTTATGCCTAAAGAGATTCTAGTATCAAGGATTTTAGTAAGGTTATGGAACTATAATGTTGTTGAATCATGCTCATTTTAACTATTTTATTACAATTACTTCGTAATCTTGTGTAGGATATTGAACCTGTGTTATTTTTTTGTTATTGGCCTTTGAATATGCCCTTGGCACTCACTAAGTTTGCCATCAGGGGTTGTCGCTTACATGCTTTTTTGGATGTGAAGTGAACATTCAATTATGCTAATTTATATTTTTATTATCTTTTTGATGTGTGTGGACATTGATGTTCATACTCAGTCTTCAAAATTGTAAAATGCGTACAAGGGGATGTTAAATATAGTAAGATATATTAACCCCCTCCTAGAGAATGTCCTAGTATCATAAGACAAATAGACAATGGTACCTATCAATCGCGGTAAGATTTGTGTCACCCTTGCTTCTTTCCTGTGGTTCAATCTAGGGTGCATTGGGATGAACAACTTCATAAGTATTTATCTAATAAGTTATTTTTCAAATAAACTAAAAATAATTTATTTTCATAAGCTTTTCTGACAAACTTATAGAAATAAGTTAAAAACTTATAAAAAGATCATAAACTATTTATATAACTTTAATTCCATAAGTTATTCTCATAACTCTTCCAAACGCATGGAGTGTATTAATGCACGGTGTTTTCTTAGGTTCTTTAGATAACTGCCAGGTGTCGTGTTCTTAACAATTGCTAGTGGCATCTGTACTCAAATAACAAAACTTCCAAATTTTTAAATGTTAAACATAGTTTAAAACTTAGTGGTATGGTATATAGAAAGCGCAATGAGTAAATACTAAATTTGATCCCTGAAATTATAGGGTTGTATTAACTTAATCTCCTACATTATTAATATTCTAAAATGATCCCTGAAATTGCAGAAAGTTAATCAGATTCGTCCGTCCGCTGGTATTTGCATGGACTATAATGACATTAAGTTGGTAATGTTAGGTAAGCATTTGAAATTAAGTGAATAATGACTGGTTGCATTTGCTACATTTTGCAATTCCAAGGATCATTTTTGAATATTGATAATATGGGGGACTAAGTTGAAACGACCTTACAATTTCAGGGACCAAATTGAGTATTTACTAAAAGCGCAATTGTTCAAATTTCCAATTTTAATTGGCAACAAATCGACAATAAATTGACGGTGTAATATTAGGATAAAGATCCTCTTCATTTCTCATGACAACTTAGTTCAAAATCGGTGAATGAATAAAGTAGAGGGCCTATATAAAGCACTATTATTTTGAATTTGCTGACTTAATTTGTAATTGATAATAGAGAACATTAAAAAAAAAAAATCAAACTAATTAATTAAATTGCAATTGCAATTATGATATTGGTTGACATGTTTAATTATTTTCTGCTTATATTTCTTTTATTAATTTTATTAGTTCCTTTACCCTTGTTATCATTACATCAAATTCTTATTATTTTTCCTTAATTTGAGGCCTCATATTTTTGTTATTTCCGACCTTCTATTTCATATTATAAATTGTAATGTTGATTAAGATTTTGGATATAAATCTTTAGAATGAGACATGGAAGCTTAAGGTTCAATCTAGTATGAACATTACAAAGCTTTGACAATCTAAATACTCCGAATTCTATTGAGATAGTTTTTGGCAGACGAATTGGTGTTATCGTGTATTCCCTATTAAATGAAAATTTCAATATAGGGTAAACTGGTGATTTTATTCATCTAAGAGACATTATTAGTTCAGGATGTCACGGACTCACAGACGGACGAATCTAGAACGGGCAAGCATGAACATTAACCCCTCCCTCTTACATATATTTTATAAATTTAGTTATATATATATATATATAGTATTTTTCATTAAAAAAATATCTTATTATAAATATTTATACATATATACATATACTGTTATATATTCGACCCTTCCCTTTAATGTTTTCGGCAAAGGTACAAGCTGTCAATTTATGTTTGCAAATAGGAGGGATATCAAATGTAATTTTAATAAATCTTAAGGTAATTTACTTTTTTTTATATTCTGATTTACAAATAGCAAGTCACTATGAAAGATGTGACTTGATCATTAGCTAGTAGATAAAATGTCATTCAAATGTAACAAAAAGACATTCAACAGTAACAAAAATCAAATTGCCATTCCATTTATTGAAAAAGCACGATGACAATTTAAGCACAAAATCTATCTTTCTTAGTTCAACTAAGTTGCATCCATGGAAGTTCCTACGTATTCTCTTGGAGTAGTACTTCCACCGTTGCACCACAAACAAGAACTCAAGCACCTCTCTCGTCAGTTCAATTATTAACAATAACAACAACCTAATCAACTACGTGGATCACAACAGGTCGATAAAATCAAGCTTTCAAAGTTCAATTATCACCAGTTTCAATTAATTTCTATTACTCCTTGAACCCTACAAAAGAGTTTGTGTGTGATAGAGAAACAAGCTAAGCCATTAGAAAGAGGTCAAGAACATGGAAATTGAGTTTCAAGCTTACGAGCATCAGCCATGATTTTACCAATTCACTGGGTGAAAAGGGGACAATTACACTATGGAGAGAAGTTGTTACACATGAAATCATTTATACATACATCCAAAACTTTGCTTTCATTCAAAACTACTACAGCTAACAATACGCACAATACCGAGACTTCAGAATGACTTCAACTAAACTCATGTTTATCAAGCAACATCACCCCGTCTAATTGTTATATTAGAAATATTTAGGCTAAAATACCATTTTGTTCCCTTAAATTATTTTTTAGTTTCAATTTGATCTCTTAACTTTTAAAAGTTTCAATTTGGTCCCTTAACTTATCTTTATTATCACAAATTAGTCCTCTTAGTCAATGACATAAGCAAATGAATTTCAAATTAGTCATTTAAATTATTAACAAGTTTCAAATTGATCCCTTAACTTTTAAATGAATTTCAAATTCGTCCCTTAAATTTTAAATGAGTTTCAAATTGATCCTTTAAATTGTTAACATGTATGACACTTTCGTCATTTTTGCTTATGTCATTGACAGAGAGGACTAACTTGTGTTCACAAAGACAAGTTAAGGGATCAAATTAAAACTTTTAAAAGTTAAGAGATCAAATTGAAACTAAAAAATAAGTTAAGGGACCAAAATGGTATTTTAGCCAAATATTTATATTGTCAAAGCTTGGTAATGGTCATAATAGATTGAACCTTAAGCTGATTATGTCTCATGTTTATCATGCAACATCACTCAGTCTAATCGTTATACTTTTGCTCCTCTTGACACACAACTTAATATATCCAGAAACAGTTGAAAAATTTGTCCTTCACAACGCAGTTGGTATGAACCACATAGGCAACAAAGCCTAGAATTTGGGGAAAGATTACTGGAATCCTTAAATGCGACATAAAGAGGCAATATGCAAGCTCCACATGCATATGGATACACCCAGAATTGGTTGACAACAAAAAGTCACGCCCATAAATCTTGACTATTCATATTTAGTAATATGCACACTAATCTAGTGACAGAGATAAAAAAAATCATTCTTGTTTCTTCAAAAGGGATGTGCATATAGCATTATTCTCCAGGAACGGGAGGGGGTTGTAAAGCAAGGGGGAGTTTGCACTCGAGTTTCATGGCAAAAAATGCTTAATATAGGCACATGGTCACCCACTTAACAGACAACATAGAACAAGATCGAAGATACAGTAAGAGTGTGTAGAGTTCAAATCTCAAAAACTAAACCGGTATTACCCATTGTAGATGAGGTCCAAACAAATTCAAGCCATAGATGTTTTCTTCTCTTCCTCAAGTCGCTGCAACTCAGCCAGTCTTTCTGCCCACGCTCTTTCTCTTGCAACTGCAGCCATTTTGCGCTCTACCCTCTTAATATTTTTCTTCCGCTTAGCCTCTTGCATCTCAGCTTTCCTTTTCTTCTTTTCCGACTGTAAATACAAGAGTGTGCTCATTGAACATAATAATTTTATCTTAGGTGGAAAACTTTTATCAACATAATATCAGTTATAAGCCTATTTACTTGATATAAAACCAATGGTTAATAGGTCCAAACTCCAATAAGGGGATTTTGGAGTAATACCACAAAAATTTCTAGTTTAGAAAATGAAAAAACAATTCAAACATAGCATTTAGATACTTTGTCAAGTTTTAAGAAAATCAGTTCAACCTCCCTTATACATAGCTAATATAACGAACTCCATTTAGCCACAGCAAACTGTGAAATTGTAAACAAAACCATCTTGCTTTGATTGATATCAATTATATGCCACAAAATGCCAATGTATTCGGCAGTAATCTTGAAACCCAGAACCAAGTAATGATCTAATACCTTTAAACATATATACAGGCCAACTCCCTCACTTATCAAATTTGAATTTCTAATGTGGTTGGCTTAAACCATAAATATGGACTACTTTTGTGTTTTGACATTCCATAGCAACTAAATAACTTTCACCCTATCAAGATAATTGTATTTAACATTTACAATTACAACAAATAATCTGGTTAAATAGAATTAGTTGCTTTTCAAAAGTAATGTTTACATAGGTCAAAGAATTGCAAAACTACATGCAGTCCTCAAATGAAGCAAAAGTCTAGAAACAAAAAAATCTGTCAACAAATAAAAAAGGAGGCAGGTGTGTTCAAGGGAAAGAGTCAGAGCTTTATGGAGGATTATTATTTTTCATCGTTGCTGCAAGTCTACAAGTGACAATATCAGCAATGGGTATGGGGCAAAATTCATGTCAGTTAACTCCAGGGAGAGCATTTAGATAGCCAAAGTTAGTTCACGTTACAATATTATATTAGCAATCCAAAAATCAAACAGCACAATGCTAAACAAGTGAATAATAATATAACATACAAACTTTCACAGCAAACTACGCGAAAGCCAAAAGCTAATACCATTGTTCCGAACTCATTCACTGTATTATACTCAAGATGAAAGATGAAGTGGCATCGAGTCATCGATCACGGTTGCTTCATGAAGAACATTCACCATGTTCTAACACAAACTCTCTTATAAGTTAGATATACTAAAGGTATTACCTCTCAAACATGCTAATTTTGGTGAATTAAAAGGTCCTAAGATGACTAATAATATGAAAAAAATTCAGAATAACAGAAAAAATGTTGTCATTTTGTTTTGGATTGAATTGTAATCTATGAAGCACCGATACGTGAAAATCCAGAGCGTGTCGTCCTCGATACGTGCCGATATGCGGCGATACGCCGCCGACACGCGTCAGGGAAGTATCGGAGGCCTTTATTTATTTTTAAAAAAAATATTTAATTCCGATATGCCATCGATACACTGGCTCTTCTTCTTCGTGACTTTTCAGATTTCACAACTTAGGTACATGAATTGCCAACTCTCTCTCATTAATTGCAAGTTGTCTCGGTTATCACCACCACCTCACCCATTCATCTCTTTATGCCCACTTTATCAAATGCAATTTATGTCATTCACGGTTATCAACTTCTCAACAGTTTACCAATTCATTTTTCCACTGCCTTATTAAGTTAAAAGCTATTCACTCATTCATTTTCCCACTGCCTTCATTTTTCACTCATTCACAGTTAGGAGAACAGAGACTGCACAGGGTTAGCAGAACCCTCTTCCTATGCAATTTATTCACCTATATTCTGAATTGTGCTGAACCCTCTTCCTCTGTCAAAATATATTTATTATATATTGTGAATTTTTTATTTTTTTATATACGTATCCTAAATGTATTGTATCCTATATTTTTCAATGAATGATGTATCGCCGTATCGGATCCGATACTCGTATCGTGTCTGTGCACCATAGATTGTAGTACATCCCAATATAAAAGTTTTTTATATTATCAACCAATCATGTATTATCACATCATTAAAAATGTTTGACTCTTATACTGCGTTAAAAGTCATAAATGGAGTGATATATAATTATTTGACAGTGCAAAAAACTATACACGGAGAATATATCAAAATTAAACTCATTTCTTCTAACATAGACCCTAGAAGACTGAATGGGTAAAGTGTAAAGGGGGATTGAGAGAGCAAACCAATATAAAGGCATGACGCTGCCTCATGCGTTTCTTTTCGTTCCTTCTCTTAACACTCCCTTCGTTGGGATTATTCGGAAGTATGGTTTCACCCGCCTTATACTCAACCCAAGCATAAGGCCCTGCACCATTTTAAAAACTTTCAACTGTAAGATCCAATTCCAAAAAATGGAACTGTTTTCATTAATAATTGCAAAAATGTCACTTTTGTTACTGTCCTCAAAGACAGTGAAAACTTACAAATCTTTTAACAGAATGAAAATAAGAAGATATTTTTTGAAATTATTAATGAAATCAGGAAATTAGAAACAAATGAAAACATGTACCGCGGGGTTTTAAGGTGGCCCTCTTTCGACGTGGTTTATCGGAGGGTCGTCTCTTGGGGGAGCGTGTGTCCGTTAAGCTGTGAAACTGATTCCAAATGGGAACCCATTGTGGCGGTTTCCAGAGGAGATCAGGTTTTGGAGATGCGAAAGTGGCACAAAACGGCAGCGTCGAAGGGGTGGTGGAGATTCGTGAAGTGAAGTTTCTCAATGATGAGAGTGAGATTGGGCGAATAATGTTCCTTAGGGCGCCGAATCCCATTTCTCTATTTTGGCTTTGCGCATGAAATGAAGGATGCAGCTATGCTTCACTGCTTCTGTTCTGTTCTGTTTCGAAAGAGGGAGACAGGGAGAGAGGTGTCGAAAACTCTAATTGGGCTTTGGCATTTGTTGCAGCACATTAGGCCCTTATAAATGGGCTGAACTTATGTTGGGTAAGTCGGGTTTAGCTGTTTAGGTGAGAAAAATGTTCAAACCAAACAAAAGGCTTTTACTTTTAATACCCCATTATTTTCTTTTCTTATCCCCCTTCCCCAATTTTTTTCAATTAAATCTTATAAATACCCTTATCCCTTTTCATCCCTATACAAAAACTCTCCTCATTCTCTCACAATTAATTTTCCTACCCCCTCAAACCCTTTTACCCCTAATTTCTTCTCAAACAGTACCTCATCCCCCATTTCTTCATTTTTTTTACAAACGGTACCCACCTCACTCCTTCCTTCTCTCTGGTTATTCCCGTAAAGCCCTCCCACTCCGTCCTTCTTCCTTTTGCTTCCCCTCCCCCTTTGTTACCAACCCCAACCAATCCAATTGTCACTCCGGCATAAGCAGCGTGCACGACGACGGAAGAGAGGTAAGACTTTCAATACCGTAAGGAATTATAATTTAGAATACCTTAGGGAAAATATAATGAATTTTCAGTACATTACGGAATAGTTTCCGTAGTGCACTCAAATTTTAGTATAGTTTCCGTAAGGTATTCTTACATTATAATTTCTGTAAGGTATTCTAAATAAAATACCTTACTAAAACTATATTTTTCGTAATGTACTCAAATTTCAGTACATTACGGAAACTAGTTTCGTAAGGTATTAGATTCTAATACATTAATGTAATGAAATTTGAGTACATTACGGAAACTACAGTTTCTGTAAGATATTCTAATACCAATACCTTTTAGAAACTATAATTTCCGTTACACTACGGAAACTATGGTATTTTTTATTTAGAATACATTACGGAATACTAATTTCCTTAAGATATATAATTTCCGTAATGTACTGAAATTTGAGTACACTACAGAAATTATAGTTTCCATAAGGTATTATAATTTAGTATAGAGGTAGGGTATTTCTGGAATTTAAATGAAAAAAAAATGGGGAGGGGAGATAAAAATAATAAATAGTAAGGTATTAAAAGCAAATGCCCAAACAAAATGGTTTACTTTGGGTTTAGCATTTTTAGGGTTGCCCAATTAATTTTTTTCAAACTAAAAAAAACCATTCCAAAGCCAACATGCTTCATCCCATGCATTAATATTTCTTGTAGAAAAAAGACTCATTTTTTAAGATTAATGTTCTTGGTTTAAGAAAAGACTCATTTCATGCATTAATAAAACCTTTTTTTATTGAAGAAAATGGTTTAAGTTCATTATTAAGATGAACTATACTAGTATTTTGCAATATCTATTTAACATTTTCGCAATAAATTTCATTATTGAGTGGACCAAAAATTTATTCATTTAATGTGTCATTCATAAAATTTCTATTAAAAAACATGATTTAAGTCCCGACATAAATTTTTGCATCTAAAAAAAATCTTAATTGTATTCAAATATGATTTTTCTTTTTTTGCATCATAAACAAAAAGTAAAAGAGTCAGCATCATACATTTTTCACACAAGGTCGGCCCAACATTTTTTTAGGCCTAAAGCGAACTTTGAAGTGAGACCTTTTTAAAGCTAACACAAACTTTGAGGTGAAACCTTTTTAATTGAGAGACTCTGGTTATCATTGCGCTAGGCAAACTAATGATGAATGTTTTATAAATACTAATAGCAATTAAGTTTTTTACTGGTGGGCCTAAAGCAAGAGCTTGGCCGCCTTATGTTTGGGTCAACTTTGTTTTCAACATGTTCAGTTAGAAAGAAAGGAAAGTAAGACTATGTTTCGTTCAGATGATGGAAGAGATTTTAATTAAATATTTTGTTTGCTTGAGGGCGGAGAAAGGGAGAGATTTTAATGGAGGGGTAAATAATACTCTCGCTGTTTGGTTCACAATGGAAAAGGAGAAATTTTTAAACTAAATTAATTTAATACCCTTATAGTTTTGGGTTTCAAAATATAAGGAAAGATATTTTACTCAATGTATTCAAGATATTTTAAACCATCTCCCATCCCATCCCATCCCATCCCCTCCTCTCCAAATCCTCCCATATTGGACGCGAGTTGAAATTGAGCGAGGAGGGATTTTGTTCCTCTTCATTCTCCTCCCTCCCTTTCCTTTCCATTTCCCTCCAACCATACACTACGTAAGGAATCATGGTTTTGTTTCAAAATAAGTTCCCTCTTCTAATTATTTTTTATTCACATAAATGTAGTCTTTTAGATAATAGCTGAGTCATTGTGCTTCCGAGGAACCGAAAGGACTATAGGTTAGTAAGTTGATGATGTATAGGGGAAGTTGAATGAAATGATGGAAACTCAAAGTAGAATGGAGGAAAAATTGTCAGCCATGAACGAGTCCCTCGATTTGACTGAGCTAAACGAATTTGTGGTTGGGGCATACATGCATCCACCATCCATTAGTTCTGTGGTGATAGTAATGCACCGTAGGTGATTCCGATTGCAGAAAAGCATCGGGAAACCAAAGAGGATAAGTTGAAGAAAAAAGGATGGAAAGATAAAGGGGTAGATTAAAGCTATCAAAGGTCCAAACACTCATGGTCCCCTTGGGATTGAGGAACTATCTCCTACTTCGAGGTTATCATCCCAAAGGATTTCAAGGCCCTAGATTTTTACAAATATGGCAGGAGTTCCAACTATTATTTCCATTTGAAGACTTACTTAGCTAAGATGACAATCTGGTCTACAGATCATAAGTTCCTGATAAATTTGTTACATTAAAGCCTCACTGGACGTACTTTGGAGTGATACATCCAATTAGATCTTCCAAAAAACTCTTGTTGGGTAGATTTAGCTAACTTGTTCTTGGGCTAGTATGGGTTCAATTTATATGCAACTTTTACATGAGACTAGCTAGGATCATTGCAAAGAAAGAATGAGGAAACTTTTAGACCATATGTTCAATGGTGCCCGACCTTGACAACACAAGTTTAACCCACTACTCACTCCAGCCGAGATATGCACCTATTTATTGGGAACACTGAGTACCCATTATTGGGTTAATGACTAGTATGACATACACGAACTTTGCTGATTTGGTCATTGTAGGAGAAAGAATAGAAATATTTGCCAAAGATGGAAAGTTGTCCAGTGGAAATATCAAGAATGGTTTCATGATGAATGAGCCTCATCCAAAGAGATTAGATTCAGGGGTAAACTATGTGCAATACCTGCAACTATCTCCAATCCACATCCCACCATCCTATTTCACTTATCAATCTTTATAGTCTAACCATAATTCATCAATGACCAATGCCCTTTTTCAAATTAATCGCGCCTTATCCATATCTACAATCATATTCAACCTAAGCAAGCCACTCCATTTTGCCTCCACCAAACCACTCTAACCAGTTTCAACCACGAGTTAACCTTCACACAAAAGGCAATTTCGTCCACCATCAAGGTTATCACTATTCGTGACGTTATCCATCTCAAAGGATTAGTTATTCCCAAAATTGTTTAAGGCCAATATATGATTGAAAAAATGCTTGTGTAACCTAATAACCTCTATTTTGTAGGCAAAAACATTTTTTTCATTTACGCTTGAGCGAAATATCATTTTTGTTTTGTTTCAGTTACGCCTTAAGCATTACTAAATTGTTTAAATCTCATTTTTCATAACATTGTCCAAATTACTAATGAAAAGTGCTGATATGGAGACTATATGACTAATTTTGGAGATGCAAAAAGGGTTTAATCCATTAATTGATTCAAAATCATATGTGACTAGGACTGAGGTTTTGGACTCAATAAAGCCAAGTCAATGAATTATGTGATATGACCATTCGTACCTTGCAAAGGGAATATTACCCCTAAGGAAACCAATCATAGACCAACATACAAGCTAAGGAAGGTCCTAGGAAGCTTCGTAAAGGCATCTGTCATGACCAAACTATCTTTATAACCTATTGCTCCCCAAGGCATACTCACGTATAAATAGATGTAGTAGCCACGAGGTAAGGATTTTTTCCACCCACTCCACCACGTTTTACACCATCACTTGCTTGAGCATTAGAGTGTCTTACAAGTACTCCCAAGCTCACTTTCCAACACATCAAGACATCAAGGAGGTTGCTAAATGAGATTCCTTCGGTTAGAAACCCCTACACTTTCTGGGCATAAAATATGCGTTTACATCTTCTTACTCAAACTTAGGAACCAAGGTTTTCAATTATGAAAATTTAAATATATTTCAGAGTGTCGTCTAAGTTGTACCGGCATTTTTGCTAGTGCAATCTTGCATCTCTTTTATTGACCAATAGCAACATACCATTTTGACACATGTACACATTCATTTTTTGGGTTGAATATTTGACCGGTCAATAAAGAGTTGTATTCATAGTTAATGTATTTGCACTTAAGTTCATTAGTTTGATGTATTTCCATGTATTTTGTATTTTGTCCTTTTGTGGTAAAAAAAATATTTTATTTTTTATTTTGTAATTATAAAAGTAATATTTAATTTATATAATGCTTAAAATATTTTATTTTAGAACACCAAAAGAAATATTTTTTTATTAAACCTTTTATTGTTTTAATATTGGAAGCACATTCCTCATCTAAACAAAATCATATTCACTTATTTGAGGTGTGTTTGGATAAATGGCTTAATTAAGCGCTTATATGATAAGCGCTTATGTATAAGCTATTTCTATAATCAAAGAGAATATATAGTCAAATTGTTTTCATATAAGTTATAATCTATTTTCATAAGCTATCCTGGAGAGTTTATCAAAATAAGCTGAAAACAACTTATGGATATGTCATAAGTTGTTTCCATAAGCTCTTACAAATACTCTGACAAGTGCTTATATCAGTATATAAGCCCAAATAAATTATTTATAAGTGAATCCAAAGAGGTGCTTGATCCGAAATCCCTTCTCTTCTTCGACCCCTGCCATTTTTGAGTCTTTTTTTGCTTCAAAATTTGTGTGAGAAAACCACCTTCCTTCTCAACATCACTTTGTTCTTCAGTTCCCCCCTCTGTATTTGATCCTTCCTCCCCAAACCCACACAAACATTACAAACACCAACTGCCGCAACAGAAGCTCCTAGCCTCCACCATTTTTGTTGGTAACATCATCTCTGTCAAGACTTACTCCGTTGTGCCGCCGACTTCTTCCATGAGTTCCTACGCGAATCTGTCAGAACAACTGCGCATAGCCGCGACACAATAAGTTCATCTGCAACCAAATCCAGTCTCCTCTACGCCTAACCGCCGCGAGCTCCACCCACCGGATGCGCCACGTGTCCGGACGCTCCAACGCATTGTTCACTACACCGCCTGGCCGCCGCGAGCTCTGTCATCGGCCTCTTCACAGAACACGCTCTACGTGCAGCACCAGCCACCGCTCCAAACGCCCAGATCCGTCACCGTGCTTGCTCTCTCCTCCAGCGCGGTGGAACTCTGGTGATGAGGCAGGGGGTTGGGTCCCGCATTGGCCGCGTGGATCTGGCTTGGAAGGGGAGCGGTGGTGCTACCTGCTGGAAAGAGGAAGGGCGACTGGGTTATGCGGCGGACAGATGATGCAGAGGGTGGCGCAGTGGTGCGTTGTGTAGCAGAGGGTTGTGGAGCATTTGTACCCAATATATATATAAAAATTATTATGCAAATACAGTTACTATAACAACCAGTATGTAAATACTAAAAGTTGTATACATCATTTATATTTGTTTGATCAGTCAAATATTCAAACTGAAAAAGTAATGTAAATATGGTACTTTCATTGATCCAAATCACAGTTACTTTGTGGAGCACTGCTGCACCTCTTTTTTCCGCAGGTGGAACGTCGCCCGCACCATATTTCAGTCATCACCAAAAATTACAATACTCAATATATCATCACCCAACCAATAATACCACACTCCACCTTATTTCAACACCTTAAACCAAAACCTCTCCAGCAATTGTAGATCACCAAACCTTCAATGAGTAACCATTGTTAGGCCTTCTGCCGTTTCTCTCGCTGTTGACCGCGTGAGAAGCACTATCATCCTTTCCCCATCCTTGTGTCTATTCATTACCTCCGACTCAAGCAACCAAAAACCAACCAAGCAATGGAAGTTTTTTTCTTTCTTTTTTTTGTAACATAAAGTTTAAATTAGAGAAAGACATGTCCCCGTGCAAGGGTCCCAGGGAAGACCATCAATCTCTAGGAGAATTTATAATGAAATTTACATATCAAGCAATGGAAGTTAATTGAGCATATTGTTAAGGAGAAATAAAGACATTTAGGATGCGTTTGAAACAGGGTCAGTCCAACACCTATTGAGACCTAAAGCAAACTTTGTAGCAAATTATTTTGTACACAATGAGAGTTGAACCCTAGACCTTACAGCGAATAGTAATCTTTCATACCAAATGGACTAGCTTATATTTGTTGATGTACCAAACATATCAAAAAGATAATATAAAATGATAAAAAGTGGACTTTTTTATAAAAGAAAAACTGTTTTTAGAGGCCTAAAGCAAGGGCCTGACTTGCTTTGACCTTGGGTCGGGCCTGATTTAGAAGAGCTTATAGAGAGTTTACGAGAATAACTTATGAAAATAAACTTATATAAATAGTTTATGAAAATAGTTTATGATCTTCCTATAAGCTCTTTTTAGATTATTTCTATAAGTTTGTCAGAGAAACTAATGAAAATAAGATGTTTTTAACTTATTTGAAAGAAAACTTATTGAATAAGCGTTTAATTAATCTGTTTATTCAAATGCACCCTTAATATTCAAACTCCTGAGCAACAAATTTATTGAGTGCTTAAGCTTTTGTAGTCGATAACCCTAACTCACCAAGATGCATATGATTTTAAATAATTTCAAGGCTGAAACTCTATTTCATATATAAAGTCTGACCAAAGTTTCAATTTAGGTCCATATTGAACAAATGTGGCCAAACATGCAATCCCAATTAGTCGCACAAGCTCCATATTAGCACTCTCCATTAGTAATTTGGTGGTGTTATAAAAGAGGATGACTTAAAAATAAGGGTGGCAAATGAGGTTGGGTCTGACGGGCCAACCCGTTAACCCATTTTTTTGACGAGTTGGATTGGGGTCTCCAACCCACCAACCCATTTTTACACGTCCTGCCTAACCCGTCATGAAAGTGGGTTGGCCCGCCAACCCATTTTTTTTTTGAAAAAAAAAAACCAATTTTATTTTTATATATATTTAATTATTTTTTATACTTGTTTATACATGTAACATTTTTCGTTCTTTATGATTTTGATGTTTAGATGTTTGTATTTTAATTTTTAGATGATGTTTGTAAGTTAGTATTTTATTTTTTATTTTTTTATATTTTTTTATATTTTTATTTCATTTTTATTATTTTTTAGTGGATCAACCAGCCAACCCGCCAACCCATTTGAAATACTTTTTGTGATTGGTAGACTAACCCGCCAATCCGCCACTAAAAGGGGTTTCAACCGACTTTACAAAAACGGGTTGACATTCCCACCCCACCCCACTTTTGGCGGGTCTAGTGGATTGAGTTGATTCGTTTTGACACCTCTACTTAAAAAAATGTTAAGTATTAAAGTCTCACATTGATTGAGTATACGAGAAAAAAAATCATTTATAATGAGTTGGATAACCTTGCTCCCATAATCTAGCTTTTGGAGATAGAGTAAAATCCAATTACTCTAATATGATATTAAAGTCTATCCCGATAATTGGGTTAGCTGCTACAAATTTGACGCTGATATTCAGTCCTAGCTAGAGATTTGTGTTAAGTGTTAAAGTATCACAAAGAAAGCGTTTATAATTATTTAAACAACCCCTATCATGAGTTATCTTTTAAGGTGGAGTTTCACTCAAATATTACAATGATTTACTAACATTTAGTTTGACAAACCTGATTAAATTACAAAAGAACTATTTTTATGGGAGAATAAACAAATTTTAGAGAAGCTAAAAGTTTATACCTTATTTAAAAAACTGTTAGATTGTTTCGAAATTGATAACACTCGTCCTATTTTACCATTGCAAAATTAACTATACAACAATTGTTATTAAATTATACAAATAATTATATTTTTTTTTCATAATTTGTTTCATAAAAGTGATTTTTAACATAACCGCAATGAAACAGATTATCTTAAAATTGTTTTTCAAAAAACATATCCAAACATAAAACTGATTTTATTATAATTGATTATAATAATAGTCGATTATACAAATCGATTATTGAAATAATCTAGTTTTTTTGCATCTAATCCAACACATACTTAGTAGGTGTTAATTTGGGAAAGATTATTCCCCTTGTTGCGAGTCCCATATTGGATGGTTAACGAACCTGACCGTTGCTTATATAGATGGTTAAATCATCCCTATAACATCCCAATTTTCAGATAGGTAAAGTATACAAATCTTATCTGAGTCATAGTGGCAAAGTTGTAATAACAAGGTATTTTGGAGGAGTAATCATGACTACTTTAAACAAGTAATCAAGACATGGATGACTCATGATGATGAGTCATGGTAGAGTAATCATGATGATGATAAGTCATAGTGATGAACTCATCCATTGACTAATCACATTCAAGAACCACATCTCTCGTCTGGTATTTGATTTTATCCCTACGTATCCACTTTTTGGATACCACACAGATATTGTTTTACTCTACATTACTAGTAGAGAATTATGGTTAAGGTTTGGGTTGAAGACTCTGTCGAAACCCGGTCTGCGTACGAGATAACCGGAATCGGTAACGGATAAGCCTCACGTCGCTTTCACGCCACTTCACCTAGACACCTCACCACCTTATCCATATGTAATCATTACATGGTGACTCATCACCATAGTAATGATGACAAGGGGTGAGTCACATAGGTGACTCACCATAGTCATGATGACCTAGTGTAAAATGACAATTTTGCCCCTAATAGGAAATGACAGTTTTGCCCTTAAGAAATTTTATATCAACCTTACCCTTTCTTCACATATGTTCCACGCCATTCATAGATATATTTACGATCTCATATTTCTTTCTCCTTCACTTGATTCTTTAAGTTCAAGTGTTGAAGTTTCTAGTACAACTTTTGATGAAATTCCAATTTGGTTCTTAAAGGAAATGATCATTCTATCCTATCCTTATCCTTCCCTTCCTATATATACACATATCACGCCACTCTCTTCCATTTGTCCTATCTCAATTTCGTGCACCTTCCCCTTCTCTTCTCCATCTTCTTCACTTCAAGACACCTCCAAGCTTTCAACTTCAATTTCTCTCCATTCTTCAAGTATTCTTCAAGAACTATGAGAAGTAAACTTGACAAGCTTGATCATTTTCATCATCTAGGAGGAAGTAATATAATGGAATGAGAAACTTCCATATTTTCGTGGCTAGGAGAAAGAGAAGGCAAGGTGAAAGAAAGAGTGAAACCATTGTTGGAAGCCTTGAAGCTTGGTTTAAGCAGTTTCAGTAAGATCGTTGAAAACGTTCATCAACCGTTGGATCAGGCTCAAACTTGGTAAGGAGGTTCATAACATCTGGTTCTTCAGTTGGACCGTTCGGATTTTCGGTTCAAGGTCTAGAGTGGGAGATATGCAGCTTACATCATGGTCCTAGTGTGTGAGAAGCTCATCCCATATATCACCTAACCTGCGGCAGTAAAACCTTCTCCAGAGATTCGTTAACCGTTGGATCGAGCTGAAATTTGGGAAGTAGGCTTAAGACACGTTGATCTTCATCTTCACCGTTCGGATTTTCAAGAAGAAGTCTGTAGCTCGAGAGATGGGGCTCGCCCAATACCCTGTTTTTAGTTGAGGAGCTACGTGGTGAGCTCGTAGTGGTTGTGGTTGTGCTCGTCGCGTTCGTGAGATCGAGGGTCAAGGCTGTCCGTGAATACAAGAATGTACAGGAATGGACTACCAGGTGAGGGGGAAGAACCTACATATATTTGGGAATCATAGGCATAGTATATATTTGTTAACATGTGTAAGGCTCCTCAAACCCTACTAGTGGTGATGTGTGTTTACTTATGGTATTTGTGGTAATTGATAACATGCTTAAATGATGTCCTACATGATATGGAGAGTGGCATCCTCACAGTTGGAGGATGTAGGTTGTGAGACATAGTTAAGTTGTTGTTGAAATGATGGATGCATAATCATAACATTTGCATTGTTGTGGTGGAAAGCCGCGGGATTTACTGCAACAGCTGTATGAACAGTTATCACACGAGGTGGATTACTTGTGACAATTGCAACAGCAGTTTGAGTGGTTGTCACAAGGGGGCTATATGACTAACTGCAATCATATATGCTGGTACACAACTGCAACAGCAGTTTGAGTGGTTGTGTATAGGGTTACGTGTGTGTGCTTGCCACAGCAGCTTGCCAGCAGTGATCACGCGAGGTCGGGACTTGTGACAATTGCAACAGCAGTTTGAGTGGTTGTCACAAGGAGCTGTATGAATAGCTGCAATAGCAGTTTGAGTGGCTATCATATGAGCTGGTACCTGTATACAGCTGCAACAGCAGTTTGAGTGGTTGTGTACAAGGAGCCGTGTGTACAGTTGCAACAACAGTTTGTGACTGCCACATGAGGTCGAGGTGGACGTTCTGAGATACGTCCTGGGAACCAGTAACCTGGACTATCGACTCTATGCCCTTACAGTTGGAGGGTGACTTCCTACCTTGGAAAAAAACAACTTCACAGTTGAGTTGGAGGACAATATTTCCAAGGGCCAGGAACTTAGTTGTGTATATAGAATAGGCGATGATCCTTAGTTGTGATACTTTGAGGTTGATTGTTGTAGAATAGACGATGATCTCCAGTTGTGATAGTTTGAGATTGACTGTTATAGAATAGGCGATAATCCCTAGTCATGATACTTTGAGGTTGATTGTTGTGCTGAACTCGAGAGATGGATGTGTTTGCTGATTGTGTGCTATTGTACATGTTGATGTGTTATATGCTACGTGATTTCCCTTTTTTATGATAGTGTAGCATTTCTAACCTCCTGTGCATATTTCTCCATGTTTACATATATGTAGTTGTCCAGATTGTGATCCGAAGAAGGAAGTGTCGATTGTTCATCGAAAGTGCTATAGCAGGTGGAGCTGACCCAAGGTGTACTCTATCGTCAGTAACAAGTGTGGCGTCGGCTCTTCTCAAATAGATAGAGATCTTAGAGGTATCTTTGAGTTTCTTGTGAGTTGTACCACAGCCAGTGGGGTGTTTATGTTTGTTATTGTTATTTTTACGCCATGGTTTCCAGGCGAAACTCTGATGTGAAATTCTTGAGCTGTGATAAGTTCTTATTTGCTTAACTGTTGATGTGAAAAATTTTGGCTGTGTTTTAAGGTATCAGAGAGAGTGAGGTTATGTTTTGAAAACATCTAATGGGATTATCCTACGTAAGTGGGGTCGTCTCAATCCCCTCATAAACCGATTTTTGAGGGGACCATTCGGATGCCTGAATTCTTAACATGGTATCAGAGCCACGTTCTGTCCGGTGGTGTGGATAGTGCGGCTAGCTCTTGCTTGTGGTGATGAGCCCAAGCTCGAGGGGGCGTGTTGTGAGTCCCACATTGGGTGATTAACGAGCTTGGTCGTTGCTTATATAGATAGGTAAACCATCCCCTCATAAGCGGTTTTTGAGGGGACCATTCAGATGCCTGAATTCTTAACACCCCTCAAAAACAACTTTTATTTTAAAAAGAAGTTGTTTCAGGTTTAGTCCGATATGTTTGACAAACCTGGTTAAATTACAGAAAAACTTATTTTTATGAGAGAAAAAAGGAATTTAGAGAAATTAGAAATTTGAATAAGCTGTTTAAAAAACTGTTAGATTATTTTAAAATTAATAACATTCTTTTCATTTTAACTCTGCAAAAATAACTTCCAGATAAATTAATATTATTAATTTATACAAATAATTTCATAATTTTTTTTGTAATTTAATGTATAAAAGTGACTTTTATATTACCCAAACGAAATAGATTGTCTTAAAATTGTTTTTCAGTGAAAACATCTAAGTATAAATCTGATTTTATTATAATCAATTATAACAATTTATAATCTATTATACATGTAATGGATTATTGAAGTAATATATTTTTTGCAGCTAATCTGAGCATACTATTAAACAAATAGGAAAAGAAGAGTATTTTAGATACTTTTTTGGGTAACCATGACATAGGTACGAAGTATCCACCATTGTTAGTCATGACTAATCTCTATCGGAGAACCTGTTGGGCACACAAGGTGGGTTCTCTCCTCCCAAATAGGTTTTCTCTATCTACAAGAGTCGGGATTCGAACTCCTAACCACTTGCTTAAGATGCCTAAATCTCTTACCACTGGAAACAACCACATGTTGGTATATTTTAGATACTTTTGTAAGTTGTCCTATTTTTTTTATCAGTAGTAAGGTGTATTATATAAACTCTTTTTGGTATACTTATATTTTTCTATATAATAATGGTGTATTATATAATTTAAATATAAAATTGATTTTAATTCAAATTTATTTTCAATTTTATTATTATTTAATTTTATATTATCGTATCATTAAATATGTAACTTAATATTATTATTATAATCGTACTTATTTAATAAGTTTCAAATAAAATTCAAAGTTCAAACTCATCTAATAATATTTTGGTTTCTCGGGGTATCCGCCGCGCGTAATTGTGGAGATTAATTTCTCGATGTACTGGATCCCAATCAGGTTTTTTCCGTACGCAAGAGCCAGAGATCGAACTCCCGATAATTTGCTTAAAGGGGCTCAAACTCGTAACCACTCGGACTTATTACATATTGATAACTCATCTAATAATATAATTTTACGTTAGATTAAAATTAATGAAACTCTACGTTTATTTATCCAATTTTCATCCTATTAAATACCATTATACATTATTTAATTTTTTTAAGGGTTTTTCTATCATGTATAAATTTGCAAAGGTTAAAGATTTTAAAAGAGTAATTCATATGAAAAGATGTATATTTTATACTTTCAAAAAATAAAATGATTAGCTTTTCAATAAATAGTTACTGTTTTTAGGTTTTTTAATATGTACAAGATTATACATGATTGACAAACCCTTTTCTTAATACAGTTCTAGTGTATAGTAAAATAAAAATTAATAGGTATAATAAATTGGACTGAATGACATTTATTTCTAAAGCCTGTAAAAATTTAATAGGAAGATATATTGAGTTGACCCCACCAGCCAGTGCCTAGAGACATGGGAAGATTCAACCTCCCCAACTTGTCCCACCACAAGTTTAAAATCTTCCCCCCACAACACAACCCCATCTCTGTCTTGCCATTAACACATTTATAAGAGTTAACTCTCATTTCCATACCCCAAAAACTCATTTCAAACCCAGCACCCTCTACCTAATTATTACTCCAAGCAAAAAATAAATATAAAAAAAAAAAGACCAAAACACCATTATAGTCAAGAAAATGAAGTTTCCCTTTTTCAAAAACACAGATGGAAGGTCCTCTACTTCATCATGGGCTTGGCCATCTTGTCACCAACCCAGAACCCTTTCTTTCAGAGCCAACAAAAATGACTTGCACTTCAAAACCATTAACTCAGCCTATAATTTAGACCCCACCACCGTGGAGGTTCCAGAAAGCCCTAAATCATTCTTCACCGAAACTCCTTATGAATCTGCTAGCTTCTCAACTTCTTCTGACGATGACTCAAGAGGTGTGGATCACATTGAGACAGTGATTCGTGGGTTGCGTTCAGATCGGCTTTTCTTCGAGCCAGATGAAACAAGTTCCATATTAGAGTCCAAAGCTTATCTACCATTCAAGGACAGTGTGGTGTTGTCTATGGCTTCCAAAGACCCTTACGTGGATTTCAGAAAGTCCATGGAGGAGATGGTGCAGGCTCATGGGGTGAAGGATTGGGAGAGCCTTGAGGAGCTTTTGGGTTGGTATTTGAAGGTTAATGGGAAAAGCAATTATGGGTATATTGTAGGTGCTTTTGTTGATTTATTGGTAGGTCTTGCATTTGAATCATCTGCTTCATCATCACCTTCTTCTTATAATTCTTCTCCTGTATCGTGTTATAGTTCTAATTCTATGTATAGCACTCGTTGTGTTTCATGTTTAGAAGGTGAGAAGGAGGTTAATAATGCTCCTAGTAGTTCATCTTTGTTGTTAGAACAAGTTAAGGAGGAGATCACTCATGAAGATGAAGATCAGGCTTAAATCTTCCTCTTCAAACGCTAGCTTGATTTAAGGTTTATTTATGGAATTGTATGTAAATCCGATACCGTGATAGTAACATTAGGATTTCATCAATGTTATTTGCAGAGGCAAGAAAATAACATAAAAACCTTACGATGGGTTTATTTTTTATGATAAAAAATATTTTTGATAGTATTTCTCTTCTCTCTCTTGTAGGTTGTAGCATTAAACGAAGTTTAAAATGATGTCTCTGTCATATGTTAAAATAATGTCTCTGTCATATCTTTTAAATTGTGATCCGCAAGCAATTGTAACCGTAGGCGCAATATTGTGGTTTTGAGAGTTTTCGTTATTACCGTATTTAGGGTTTTAAATTTGGTACACAACCGTAATTGTGATCCTGATATTTTGGTTTTGGGAGACTCCAAAATCACATCGTGACTCAAATGGAGTCACATCGATCGTATTTTCTCTTCATTATCCGTAATAACGGAAAATGTACCGCGACCACAACACAAGTTAAAACTTTGACGGCATCATAATCATAATTGGGACCGAATTGATCGCACTTTTCCATAATATTATGATAAATACAACATAACGATCATGGTTACCACATTCACAATTTAAAACCATGCATGTCATTTTTTGTTTTTGCTTTATTTATGTAACTAGTATTTCTCTTAATTTTTTTTATGAGTAGTAAATTCCATGGCTCTCTCTTTCACCCTTTTTACATAATCCGTGCGCTGTTTTGTTCAACTACTGTTCATAGAGGTCAGGTGATTATTATAGTTTTAAATTGACCTTGTGATCACAGTTACAATTACTTTATGTTCAATTAAAAAAATGCATCTAATTAATATGATCACGATTGTCATTGCGATTTAAAACCATAGAGGTTATGCACAAAAAAAAAAAACCATAGAGGTTGCACGTGTGAAGAAAGGCATGCCTGTGATGATATTTAAGATTGTCAGTCACTTTCTATTTCCTTCTCTGCTTAGTATGACAAAGGTGTGGAAATTCCTATTTTTGTCTTAATTATATTGTGCTTTTGGTTTTGGTTTTGGTAAACTCATTATCTCATATAAATCCATATCTATATATGTATAACATGTATGCGGCTAGATGACAGTAAATCTTCTGTTGCTTTCACTGCGATAGACAGTCTCCCTCGGTTTCTCAATCTGAACATAGTTTTATCAGTAAACATGACGTTGTTTATAGTAATTAATAATTAATAATTAATAAATGTAACACTCATGAATATGGTAGAAGAAAATGAGGTGATCAGCTCGTTAGGTAGTGCTTTTGCTTCAACGGCATTCTGTCATTTATGACATTTAGAGTTCCATGTGGGTAACTTGTTTGGAGCTTCTTCTGCAAATATGATTAAATTGGCAAATGAAAAAGTTGAAGTGGACAAAAGTTAATAAAAAGAAACACAATTCTTGTGAACTGCTATGAACTTCATGTGACTAATATGATTTTGTACGGACAAATTTAGTGGTGCAAAATATGTGATGAATTTTTGTGTGTTCCTATCAAGATTTTAAATTACGGTCGCGATCGTGATTGCATTTTTCGTTATTATGAACACAACATTATATCACAATGTAATGTCATGGCCACAATTACCGGTGCTACCCAAATATAAAACCCTGAGTCTAATTATATAATCCAATGCAACACATATACACACCATATAATTTTCACTAGATACAAGTGTAGCTGCTCCGCTCGTGAGATATCCACCATTGGATACGTTACACATAGGTTCATCAAAGTGACAGAGTGAGGGAGATCATAGCCGTTGGTTTTGAATTGGCTAGTCATTATCAAATGATGCGTACAAATCCAGCGCAGAATTTTGGCGTGGTCCTGCTGAACTCATACTCTGTGCTCATGCAACAAGTAGCATTATCATGGTCTAGAGCAAGATAAAAAGAAACTGAGCATATGAAATCATGAATTCAAACATATGTGTATCCATTATCATAGGCTTGTGTTGAAAAACGTTGTCTTTATATGGCTCTGACATTATATGTATGTATATGAAATTTGGATCGAATATGGTTTCGAGAATCTAATATATTTAGCTGCCTGCAAGATTGAGGAAGAATACAAAAAACTGCCATTCGGCTTTGTCATGGCCAGAAAGCTTGTTCAGATTGAATTTGAAGCTACATATATATTTGAAAATTTCATCTTCTCTAAGATTTTTTAACTTCTCTTTTTTTCTCTCTCTGATCAAACGTGGTAAGACACCTTATCCCCGTATACCACTATAGCACTAAAGATATTATATCTTCGTCACTCACTTTCAAGCAGACTATAGAGGTTGTTAGAAAAAACAAGAATCAACCTACTATTGAGAGGGAGAAGAGAATGTCACTACCATGTATCCACTCAATGTATGGTCCCTAAGGATTTGACAGTAACAATCAAGTGATCTATTTTCCAAATCCCGCCATTCCTAGCCTCTCCATACACCATCAAAATGGGGGAAAACAAACAGAGAATAGCATTATTGGGCTTTAGAGATATAGCTTCAATTTTTTCTTTTTTCCAATTGTAGCCCTTGAATTTTCCTAATTATCTGAAATTAGGGCAATACCATCATAAAGAAGCAAAGTTTTAAAATGAGGTCCGCAACCGTAATTGAGACCATGACGTTTAGTTTTGATAGTCTCTGAAACGACATCTTGACCATAAATAATTGCAGCCACATCGATCATATTTTTGCACAATTGCTTGCAATGACAAAAAATACAACACGATTATAACAACGATTACAATTTAAAACCTTGAAAAGATGGTTCACTATTGAGTTTTAATTAAATGAAGTTGATTTAGGTTTAAGCCTCATAGTAATGACATTAACATGCCGTGACTTAATTAAAGATTCCACACGCTGTTCAACCAAAAAAAAGATTCCACACGTTGTTGATATATAGTATTATTCAGTGAAATGTCACTTCAAAACTATATGCAGTGTTTGTATATATAAGTACTAGTATATCTTTATGTATATGGTGCTGGTGTGTTGGGTTAGGCATGCGATTTTTTGTAAGCACATGCACTTAAATTTCAAAGCGCCGAAGATAAAAAAAAAAAAAAAAAAAAGGTGAAGGTTTTTATATACTACCTCGGACAGAGCATGTAATAAAAAAATCTGAGATGTTTGGGATTCGGAAAGAAATCTCCTCTTCCATCCCTGAACCGAGACAAAGAAAACCAACCTTTGACTCCGACTCATAAAATTGAGAATTGCTGGGACCATTCTTAAAGAGTAAAACCTGGCTTGAGTGTAATAGTAGCTTGCTAACTCCAACTCTTGTGTCCCTATATCTATATACCTATCTGACGTTGCTTTGTTTTAACAAAAAAACACATTTTACAACGATCAAAGGAACTTGTTACGCATAGATTTCTCACTGTAAAAATGATTCCTGTCTCTAGCAGCGAAGCTTCTAAACCAGCAGCACACTACCATTTTTTAAGTTCCATTTCACGGTTAACCATGTATATCTAGGTTCTATCTGGGGTATAGTAGCTTCTATCATCCAAAAAAGGCAGGCCAAGACTTCAAGGGTAATTTTATCATGTGTCCTGATGTCATATGTAAAATTAAAAATGTGAGATAATCAATAAATCTCGGTTATTTGAACATTTAAAATTAATATCTAGATACAATAAAGTCTACACCAAAAAAACATATAAATATAAAATCTCACTCATAAAATTTTGAAAATTTTGCGGGTATTTTAATTTAGGAATGGTAAAAAGCATTTCTCTATCCACAGTTAATAATTGAGTGTTGTTAATCAATATCATAAGGATATTGATTAAGAATTTCAATAAAAGCAAGTGTTTATAAAAAAAAAAAAATAGAACACTCCTTCAAATGTTGAATGCATCATTTTTCAATAATAAATTTTTTTTTATTCTTTAATTAATGCTTTAAAAATACTGATTAATATCCTTCTTAATAATTACTCTTATATGGTTAATTAATGAGGAAAAAAAAACCCCACCCCTTTCAGACAAATAAACAGACACACTGCAGGTTTTTGGTTGTCTTAATTAAGAGCATGGGGGAAACCAATCCGGGATGCAAACTTTAAGGCGATAATCAATTTTTGTTTAGTACTGTAGGAGTAGATAATGACCAAACATTGAGACCCTCATTTTCCAAGAAATTTAATTTCCATGAGAAGCGTGACGAAACACTTTTCCCATACTCGTACGAACTTGCTGTAGTTTGTAGCTTTCTGTGGTCTGGCTGGCATTAAATGCCCCTCACTGCCTAAATCACAATCCCACATCGGTCCGTTGTGTTTTCCCAAAATGAGCAATAAGCCTTCCTTCATCGTCATTACAGCTCGGTTATTCAGGTTTAAAGAGAAAACTTTCAAGGTAAGTGATTAAAGGTGTCTTACCTCAGTTTTTATTATAAGTAAAATTTAAATAGAACGTATATATTAAAGAAGATGATTAATCTCATTTAATATTATTAAAAAATTAAGGATATTATTTAAAGTAACTTTCATAGAAAACTTCATTTTTTATTAAATGCATCATTCCTACATTAAGTTATTGAAAAACAAAATTGATATTAAATGAATGGTATTTTAGGAACAATGTCATTAAATAGTATGAAAGTGATTGAAATTTACTTATATATTAGATCAAAAAATTTGAGACTTTTTTGCTTATAATAAGGAACTGAGAGAGTATAATTAAGATCATAATGTACATTAACTAATTAAGGATGGATACATCTTTATAGCTTTATTTCGTAAAATGTTAACTAATGATTTAAGGACACTACTTGAGCGATAAAAAACACAAGTTTTATAAGAAAATGATGTAACTATTCATTTAGAGTAGAAGTAAAAACCAATGGTCGTGCTAAAAGCTGTTGCCCTAGGACACACCTTAAAGAATTCAAAAAAAAAACGTAAGGGTTCATTTGTTTTAGATTCTGCAAATATAAAATCACGTTTGAAAATCATATTGGGAGAAAGCTCCTCTTACATAGCTTCCAAAATAATTGTCTCGGGAAGCGTTATTTTCACGTTTACGTTGAAAATAATCTAAACCAAACGGACATTAAGTCTTTATAGAAAAGCTAAATGTATTACTTCTCAAAATAATGAATACATCATTATCCTATAAAAATTTGTTTTTCTTGATTTCTTAACTAATATCTTTAGGACACTCGTTAGTATTTTTCTTTAACCAATTCATAACTTTAAATTAATTAATTGTTTGACTATTCTTATAAGCTGTTTGAATGATTTCAAATTCGAAATTTCAGTTTCACATTTCAAATTTCAAATAAAAATAAGATTAAGGGAAAGTCCATTAAAATCAAACTTTTTCCTTGGCGATAGTTAATTTATTAATTAGCATTAAAGATCATTTAAGTGACATTAATTGTTAATGATGTCATTTTCATTGTTAGTAATGTTTTTCTAACAACTTATAAGAATCAAGTTCTTTTTAGAGTGAGTTTATCTGATTGAGTAATTAAGAATGTATTTACCATTAAACTATGAAAAATGTTAACCAGTGTCTTGCACTGATTAAGGAATCAAATATAGAAGTTTTGTATTGGAAAATGTTGTATTTAATATATTAAAACTTTAAATTCCTTAAAGCACTGGTTAGCAAGATCCTTAAATTATTTAGTGAGTTAAGATCATTACATATTATTTTAGGGTCTTGATAAAATATTGGTTAAGGAATCAAAGATAATAAGTTTTTATTGAAAAGAACAAATTTTAATTTTTCAGTGTAATGAATATACCATTTTTAATATAAACTTTTCATCTTTTCTTTCTTAACAAATGTGCTTAGAATACTGGTTAGCATTTGATTATATTTATCCTAAGTTTTGATGAGCTCAAACATTTCTAAAATGATTTAATTAAACCTTATAAAGTTTGCCAATAAGTCTATTCAAGTGTCCATATCTCTTAATTCATTAGATAAGATTTACCCCTTTCAAAGTGGCATGCGTTCAAAACAACACATATAAATCGAAATTGTTGTTTATTCATGCGTCTAATGAAGACTAATGACAAAGTATCCCGTTGAAGAGTGAAAGGACCATGCTCTACACTCAATCATCTAATGCCCAAACCTTTGTGCATCTCAAGCGTCTAATGAGTTAGACTGTTCCTGGTATAAGAAAATCCTGGTATGTCTCAAGCGTATAATGAAAAGGATGCATGTACAAGGATACTTTCTGAAGATATCAAGTCAAAACATATTGAAACATGGGACTGCACAAAAGATACCTTGTATCACCTTTTTGGAATGCAACAAAAGTATTTTATCTCTGATAAACCTAAGTGTTGCACAAAAAGAGTAATCTGCGTTGCACAAGTACAAAAGCATTGTTGCTGCAATCTCTGATATTTCTGCTCTTCGGAAAAATGAGGACTCCTTTGCCAAGACAAAGTCCAATGTTCCCCTTCATTTAATGCTTATTTAGAACGACTCTGACGTTAATGGATATTCAGTTTGTTTTAACTAAAGCAACTCACTGCTGAAGAATGTCTTTAATAGATGAATTGATTGAAGCTCATATATAGAAGACTTTGAAGAACTGTTGTAGATAGAAAACACACATTTAAGAATAAGCATTTACTCTGCACGTTTATCCTTTTATTCTTTTCTTCAGTCATTTATATTTAGCGAAGTTAATACGTAATCTTTCCAACCTTCATATTAAATTCACTATTTGAGTGTTTTCTGGAAGACTTGCAAGTTGTATATCAAACACTTATTCATTTATTCTCTGAGTGTTGAGCCTGAAAAGGTTTGGTGTTCAAATAATACTTGATATGTTCTGAAGTCTGGAGAGACTAAGTGTGCAAAGAATATTTGTCTGTAACGTGATCAGTTATAGTGGAAAATATTGATGAAGCCAAGGACTAGATGTAGCCCAAGCTGTTAAAGGGTGAACAAAAATAAATCCTTTGTGTGATTCTCTCTAACCTTAACTTTTTATTATTGCTTGTTTATTTAACTCGTTTCTAACAAGGGGTTAACTGTATTTCCTAAACAGGCTTCTGTTTTTATCAAAAGGTTTTGAAACGTTTGTCTTTAAAATACTTGTCTTTGACAAGTTTTGAAAACAATCAGACGAGTCAATCATCTAAGTGCTTTTCAAGCGTCTGCTTCCTCCTGTTTTCAAAAAGGTTTTCGTTTTGCAAAAATTTTAGGTAAACACAATTCAAACTCCCTTCTCGTGTCTACATTTGTCTTTTTCAAGAGGCACACAAGGCATGCCTCTAACAAGAAAGGGCCACAGTGCCACTATAATTAATGGTTCAAATTATGAGATAAGGATTTCACTCATTTCTCTCTCTAACATGATATATACCCCTTTGTTGACTTGGGAGTTGGAGTGTTTTTGCACCCACTCCTCACTCTTCTATGAAGCCGCTGTATTTATAGAGAGACAACCATCTAAGATGACAACCTAATTTGACCTTATAGATCGGTATAGAATGGATCTGAATCAATAAACTAGATGTTGTCCTCTATTATAGCATCTTTTAAGAATTTGATTTTGAGAAAGATATTGATCAATGTTAAGGGTGTTCACGAATTGGTTTGAATCGATTTTGAGTTAAAAAGTCACCCAATCCAAAAAAATAAGTTGCAATTTGGTTTGGATTGAATTGATTCCTATATCAATTCCAAACCAATCCAATCCGATTAAAAGCTTTTTGGATTGGATTAGATGATTCAGATTTTATTAACACGATAACTAAAAGTAAGTCTAAATAACATCAATATATATGTTACGAACTATTTTAACATTTTAACAAGTATTTAAATGTTACGAACTAACAAGTATCCATTTTATGTTAAAAACATTTAAAATAGAAGAAAATTACATCATTCCAAACTTATAACTATTATTAGGAAAACAAAAACCAACAAATAATATTCTAATAAGACGTCGCATACTAATAATAGAATAAATAAGTATTAAATTTTATATAAGCAATTTGGTTCGGTTTCAAAAAAGAAACCAAAAACCGAACTGAATCAATCGGTTTTCACCTAAAAAAGGTCTAAAAAAATCCAATAAAAATCAGTTTTGTTTGGCTTTCGCTTTTTTGGGATGATTATCGATTTTTTGGAAAATTGGTTTAGATCTGAACACCCCATGATCTATGTAAGGTGCTAAGAGTCCTAAAGGAGTCCCACATTGTTTAGAATGGGCTGAGTGTGTGGGTTAATAACTACCGCAACACCCTCTCCTGAACGACTAGCTTTTGAGTATGAGTTCTACCATTGTGGTCGTTACCATTAGTATCAGAGCTATTCTATTTTGGCCGTCGGGGTACCACCAAGGGGTCACACAGATGTCGTGCCATAGACCTCCAATGGTGAGGCCTACTCACGAAGGGTTCATCAATAGCCATTGTGATGGTCGGCTGAAAAAAGGGGGCGGACTATAACGTACTAATAGTCCTAAAAGAGTCCCACATTGCTTAGAATGGGCTGAGTGTGGGTTAATAACTACCGTGACACTATGCCCTTAACGAATCCTTTTAAGGGTGAGTTGTGGTTGTTACTATCTATTTATTTATCTTTTTATTTAAAGCATTTTTCTTTGCTGAATATAGATAGTAATCCAGATTCCGTCCAACAGCAAAATTGCGAGCATGAGAAATATTCTACAACTAGAAACTAAAAAGTGTCAATTTTATACCACTCATTTCCCCCGTTTCTTGTTGTTCCTAATTTTTATATTTTTTGGTGATAAATATGGTGTCTTTTCCGATACCCTCAATAATTTTGGGATAAGAGTTATCTGCTCAACCAGAATGCGCCACCTCAATTAAAAAAATCATATTAATGGGTCATGTCAAATGATTCTCACCATCTGATTGAATTATCTGAATAGGATAAAGTTACCCTTAGGTACCATAGAATTCATGATCAACATTTGCTAATTGTCTTCATTTTTTGGTATGTGCTCATTGAGTCATCGTCTCTTTGAAATAGGAAATCATCTTTCAAGAACGCGTTTCCATTGGGAGTACGGCTTACATTCGGAGCCTAATGGAGTTGTATACAGGCCCGTATAAGCTAAAATCAAACAGCTAGTCAATTTTATCTACTCACTTCTTTTTCAATGTTGAATTTTTATTTTTTATAAATTTGAAATACATCAACGTTTATGTATTAATTTGGAGTTTAATTGCTATGTACTATTAGTGCAAAGGTTTTTACACTATCAATAAATCAGAAATTATAATGTGAGTGACTTTTAAGATAGATAATATAAGAGTCAAACATTTTAGCTTATGTGGTAATTTCTAATTGGTTGACTATGTAAAAAATCTTTACACTGACAATGCATACCAATTAAATTCATTAATTTTTAATTATTAAATTACTTCTTGATTAAATCGTGAAAAATATAAAACTTTAAATTACAATATTTGCTAAAAAAAGCATATTCGAAACCAAAAGAAATTTATGTTAACTTAAAATAATTATATTAAAAATCGTTATAAATGAATTAAATTTACAACCAACAGGTAAATTATTATTCGGAATTACGCCAAGAACTCCTAAACGTTTTATTTCCAATTGAAACAAATAGAGAATATGATTTGCTAGAATAAAGTTCTTTGAATACAAAAATAAATTAATACTAATTAATAGTCTTTGTATTGTATGTTTCTTTTTAAAGTTTTAATGTGTGCTTAAATTTCTTGTTAATTTTAAAATTTATTTTGGAGAACTAATTTTCAACATGTACACATGTTGATATGCAGCATGATATAAATTTAATTTTTTTAATGATTAACATTTCATTTCAAATTTTTAATTTAAAATAATAAAATAAAAGGTGATATTTTTTAAGTTTTAATATGTGTTTAAAATTTATTTTAGAGATCTAATTTTTAACATGATATATATATATATATATATATATGCAGCATATTATAAATCTAAAATTTTTGCACTATCAAGTATCAATATTTAATTTTAAAATCATAAGAAACAAAAAATGATAAAAAATTTAGATTAGTTAGACTATGTATAAAAGCACAATATATATCCTTGGGGAGGGACAAACCTTAACTGTGACTAAGAACACTAGCGGAGATTAGTTTTATAGCGAATTCAAAGGATCTAAGTTTGTGTGATACTCCGTGGATATACCGAAGAGTTCCAGCCAAAAAAACACATTATATATTAATTATTGACTTCAACAAATAAATAATTAATAGAGTAAATCATCATTTTGGTCACTGAAAGTATGAGCCGCTGTCAATTCAGTCCTTAAAAGCAGTTAAATTATGAAAAAGTCCCTCAATGTTAATTTTTTCAGTCAAATTAGTCCCTCAATGTTAATTTCGCTAGTGACAGGGACTAATTTTACTAAGGAAATTAACATTCAAGGACTTTTTCGTAATTTAACTGCTTTCAGGGACTGAATTGACAGTGTCTCACACTTTTAGGGACCAAAATGATGATTTACTCTAATTAATATTCTACAACAATTATGAATTAAAACATATCGTCATGACCTTTAAGAGCCAAACTAGCCTTTTAGCTTGTGGTTGTATGAGTGCTTACATATCGTCAGAAGGTCCTGCCTAGTTTGGTTTTATACAAAAAATTTATACTTATATATATTTTTATTTTAGAAATTAAGAATAAATTATAAAACTTTTTGTCTTAAATTAACGCCTCATGCATTATATACCTATTTTTGTTGATATATATATAAAAAAACATCTTTTAAGCTTAATTTCATACATCTAATTTTTTTTGACATAGTTATACATTATATATAAATTTGTATATTTTGTTTAAATATCCAACCAATCTAGTCCTTAAAAGGTCATTAGCCGAACCATGACCTAGTTTAAAAAATTAATCCAATCAAAATATCAAATCAAAATCGGGCTAAATTAAACCCGACTCATAAGAACCTTACATTGTGCTGAAGGGTTATCCACGTTAATTAAGCAAGCTGAAGGTCGGGCTGATATTCATGGTGTTCGAATCTGCAAGAGAGCTCCGATGATTAGCCACTTGTTTGTAGTGTTTCCTATTTTTTAGAGCATCTCAGAAGGAATGTGATCACATGAAAGAGATTCTTAGCAGGTATGAAGATGCTTCTAGTCAAGCTATTAACATGGCAAAATTAGAAATCTTTTTCAATGCAAATGTGGAGCAGAGCCCTCGTCAGTCATTATCTCAGGTACCGGATGTTACTGCTGTTTTGGGAAGTGGAAAATATTTAGGGCTTCCTTCTATTGTTGGCAGAAATAAAATATCTGTGTTCAACTAAATTAAGGATAGAGTTTGGATAAGAATAAATTCTTGGGGAGGAAGAACTCTTTATAAGGCAGGTAGAGAAGTCCTTGTTAAGGTTGTGCTTCAATCTATTCCGACCTATTGTATGAGTGTCTATCTTTTCCCTCCTTCTTTAGGGGATGAGATAGAACTTATGATGAATTCTTTTTGGTGGGGCACAAACCGTGGCGGTAAGAGAGGTATCAACTGGTTGAGATGGGAAAAAATAGTGATGAGGAAGGAACATGGTGGGTTGGACTTTAAAGATCTTCATGGTTTTAACTTGGTAATGCTATGGAAGTTTGGTTTTCCAACCCAAAAGCTATTATTTGTAGAGTTTTCAAAGTTAAATATTTTTCAAATGGGGAGTTTTTAGAAGCTGGGATTGGTCATAATCCTAGTTATGTGTGGCGCAGGGATGGACACATGTGTAAACTGGGAGGGGCCTGAGCGCCCCCCCCCCCACCCCCGATTTTTTCTTAAAATTTGAAAATTATGTTCCCAGAATATTGACATCTCTCTCAGACCATTTATTAATATTCAATGTTTCTTTCTCTCTTCAGCAAACATGGATCTGACGGTCCGTTGACAAGTATTATGTCAAGGCCCATAATATTTTGTCATCCTTTATATTTGTGTGCAGGGTTTGTTTTTTCAGAAAATTAGGGGGAAAATTTATTGGAAGACAAAAAAAAAGTTTCGAATTTGTGATGAAAGTGGTACTTATATGTAAGTTTCTATTTTTTTTTTAAATTAAGAATGCAATTTCTTTTACTTATGCTGAAATATGTAACTTTTATGTTTAAAAGACAATGATTATTATGCTAGCTTCCTATCTCACTCATAATGAGCATAGTTTTTATGAATATTTTGTATGAAATTTGGTGTGTATATATTGTTGGGTGAACTTTAATTTTTACCATTACCCCCCTAATCATGCTAGCCTGGCTCCGTCCCTGGTGTGGCGTAGCATCTGTAGTTTTCAGGTAGTGTTGAGGGAGGGTATTCGTTGGAGAGTGGGGGATGGAAAGAGTTGACACCCAAAATATGGAGCAAAATAATGTTCGTGTGGCAAGTCTTATCCAGCATAATTTAATCCAGCAACAGTTTGAACCTCATATTGCTACTCAGATTTTAAAAGTTCCTCTGCTGCATTTAAACGAACATGATAAGCTTATTTGGAGGTTCAACCATGATGGGGTCTACTCGGTGAAATCTGGGTACAGAGCTTACATGGATCATGTTGTTGATACATCTTTGTTGCGGATAGAAGGACATTGGACACTGCTACGAAATATTAATGTCCCAGCCCATGTTAAGCTTTTTGTATTGAGAGCTTGTAGGGATTGTTTACCTACTTGTAGTAATCTCCAAACCAAGGGTGTGCAGTGTTTGTTATTGTGCAGTTTTTGCGAGACTAATATTGAAAATTGTTGGCATGTGTTGATTTCGTGTGAGTCTAATAACAGGATTTGGCAGCAACTGGGTTATGGAACTTCATTCAACCGGCCATGGTAACAGCGCCCATTAATCTTTCACCTGCTATGAGAGCTAGATTTTGCATGGTGCATGCTTTGGAGCTTGTGGAAAAAACGAAATGATAAGCTTTGGGAAGGTAAGGAGGTGGGCTTTAAGCACGTTCTCATTCGCGCGGAGGAATATCTGCATGTATGGCAATGGGCTCGAAAAACAAGGAACGCAAGGGTCCAGGACAGGTTGCTGAAAAAGTGAATCCACCTATACTGATTCTATGTTTTCGTGGTTGCCTCCGCCACATGGCTTCCTAAAATGTAATGTGGATACTGCTGTTTGGCAAGATAATGGGGTTACAAGTTTTGGCATGTGTTTGAGGGATGAGCAGGGAAATTTTGTCTCTGCTAGGACTCAATGGAGAACTCCATATTTGCGGGTTAGTGAAGCTGAAGCATGTTAAGAATTTAGGCATCCGAATGGTCCCCTCAAAAACCGGCTTATAAGGGGGTGGTCTACCTAGCTATATAAGCAACGGTCAGGCTCGTTAACCACCCGATGTGGGACTCGCTGCCCCCTCGAGCCTGGGCTCGTCACCACAAGCGAGGGCTAGCGGCATTATCCACACCACCGGGCAGAACGTGGCTCTGATACCATGTTAAGAATTTAGGCATCCGAATGATCCCCTCAAAAATCGGCTTATAAGGGGGTGGTCTACCTAGCTATATAAGCAACGGTCAGGCTCGTTAACCACCCGATGTGGGACTCGCAACAAAGCACTTGGTTTGTATGCAGCAATTCAGTGGGTTATTTCTCTGGGTTTGACTCACGTTATTTTTGAAGTGGATCGCAAGATGGTTGTTGATGGGCTGCTCAACTTACATGAAAATTTGTTTGTGTTTGGCTCCATTATTCGTCACTGTAGACACACACTCTTTTTCCAAACTTTCAAGTAAAGTTTATTCGTAGACAAGTTAATGTAGTAGCTCATTGCTTAACAAGGGCATCTAGATATAATGCTATTCCTCATAATTATAATTCTATTCCTACTTGTATTGAAACAACTCTTATGAATGAAATAATTTAAGTTGGTTTGATTCAAAAAAACACTCCATTGCATCCATCATCTTATTAAAGTCATTTACTTGATACTATTGTTTTTTTTAGTAGGTATATGATATAATACTTATAAAAATACAAGAGTTTAATTCCTATGCACCGAGAGTGTAAATTTTTTACACTATCAACCAATCATCAATCATGACATCAATGACTTTTAAGGTAGTTAGGATAAAAGTCAAATATTTCTACTGATGTGATAATATATGATTGAATGTTTATGTAAAAAGGTTTTATATTGTCAGTGTATAACACTTAAACTCAAAGTATAATGAATAATTTTTGCTAATATATCATAATATTCATAAAAGCATTTTGTGTTGTTATGAATATTTTAGGTTTTTAAGACTTTTTTTTAAGTACTAATACATAGTTTAGTTGTTAGGTTTATCGGCAAAAATGTTTTTTCTAAGCTTCTGAAGCCACATGGTGATTTACTTAGAGGACGCTACATCAACACTTAGTATAGCATTAGATAGTTTGGAAGAGTATTCATAAAAAAAAAAAAAAGGATAGTTTGGAAGAGTGGACTCTTAATTGGAGGAGGCCTCATCAACACTTTTATGATTTGGTATTAGATGACTTGCAAGAGTCTAATAGAAGATAGATAAATGATAGTAGATTTTATTTTAAATTCAAAGCGAAAAAGTATTTTAAGATTTAAAAATAATTTAATCAAGTGCATATCATGTTTCTTTCTTAGAACCGGTTTGTAACAGATTAATTAGGTGAAAAAAAAATCATTTTTTTTAAAAAATCATTTATTTGGTGTAAGTAGTTAATTGTTTCAGCTTTAATCAAAGTATGAAAAAAAAATGATTAATTTGCTCAAATTCTGAAGCTATTTTTTTAGCTTTTCATTAAAAATAGATTCTGTAGAGAAGAGAGAAAATCTATTTGTTACGGATTAAGAAAAAATAATTTTCATATAATCTTTAAATTATTTTATATAAAAATCATTTGAGTCAAGAAATTTGAGATTGATTAAGAAGATTATTAAGGAGATATGAATCTTGTTTTGGTTGAAGAGATAATTTAGGAAAAGGTAAGAGAAAAAATTAAGGGGCCATGGATACAACAAAGAGAGAGTATATTAAGAAAGTATCACCCGAGTGAGATATGGGTGGATCGTTAAACTCTCACAAAACATTCGGATTATAGTTACTGGCATCAATTCAAGTAATCCCACTGATGGTGTCATTTTGTTGAGAATGATTCAAAATCACAAGTTTCTGTCAGAGTAATTTGCTAAACGAATTTGATCTAGCTAAGCAAAAACAGAAGTTTCTTCAGGTAGTCGTTTCTGTCACAAATTCGCTAAGCGAATGAAATTTAGCTAAGCGAAATTGTCAGTAACAGATTCGACCAAGACTGTTAGAAGTCAGGTGTGGAAGTTAGAGAACTCGAAGATTCACACGGATTGGAACTTCACAAGGATCAAGGACGTCACTTGGATTGATGACTCATCAATGAGCTATTAGTGATTGATGTATAGGTATATATATACATATCATGTAATAAGCATAGGAGGTTGAGAGGTTTAATGGCCGGATGAGAGAATCATAGAGTGACTGGTAAGATATTGAGAAAATGCATAGGAGTAGAAATGGCTATCTTGGGGTATTTCTTGGAGGCATGATATGAATCACATGGGTGTACAAGAATAAGCAAGATAGGTGGAGATTTCTATTATAAAGCTTTGTATCTCTTTGGCTCTTTGCTCATGATAGTGGAATGGCTGCTCTCTCCCATGAATGTAGATCACATTGATCAAACCACGTAAAACCCGGTGTTTATCTTTCTTTACTTGTTTTGTTTCTTGTTTATCGATTAATCTTTGTTCTAGTTTTATTTGCATTTTTCTTGGTATGTTTTGTTTTCTATTTGGAAGGAAGCTTGGTGACCCAAATTTTCACAACACATTTCTTAGTAGTTTGTAATCAATGTGAAGCAATGAATGGTAAACTTTGAAATTAGGATTTAATTGGTATATATTGTCAGTGTAAAGATTTTTTTATACTGTCAACCAATTAGAAATTGTCACATTAACTAAAAAGTTTGACTCCTATCGTAAGTACCTTAAAAATCATTTATATAATAATTTATGATTGATTGATAATATAAAAAATTTTACACTAATAATACATAATTAAACTCGTGAAATTATCAGGCATATTTGTACAAACAAAATTTCTTTACCTTCTACACTTTTGTGAGATTGAACGTCTGTATCCGTGTCATTAGTAGCTGATAATAAATATTATTTTTTGACCACGGCTGTGTGTAAAGTGGTAACTGTAAATAGTCACAATGAGTACACTAGCCCTGCCTAGCAAGTAGCAAGTAGCAAGAGCAACCCTTGCCCCTGAGGGCCAAAAGAATAAAAATAAGAACAACACAGAACATAAAAGTTCTTATCCAGAGTCTGTTTTGTGCCACAAAATCCAAACACCAACTCATTGCATAGACACATCAGAAGCTAGTTTGCTCTTCTTGTCAAGACAACACCAACATCTTTTGTATAACTTTTTTTTAGCTCTCTGTGGATGATAAATCATAACACAACTTTAATTTCATTTCAGGTAACAAATCATGTTAACTATGGCCTACGCAAGTACAAAGATGTCCCCCACTATCAAAAGAAAGATGACCCAATAAAGATTGCCATTATATCTTTTCCCAAGGCTGCATGTTCCGATTCATTTCCTCATGTCCAGTTCTCAACTTCAATTAAGTTCCTATGAAAGAGAGCCTTCATGCTTATAGGAAAGAGTTTCAGTACAACTATTCGCAAGTATTTAATAAAAATTAGGGGTGTTCGCGGATCGGTTCGATTCGATTTTGAGCATAAAAATCATTCGATCCAAAGAGTAAAACATCATGTGATTAGTTTCGGTTTGATTTGCTTCTTTAAAAAAATCCGAACCAATCTGATCAAATAAATGCAGTTTGGATCGGTTCGGTTAGTTCAGTTAGTTTAACTTGGTAAAAATAAACATGATCAATTAAATGTGGTTTGCCCTCTTTTCACTCTTCTAATTTATTTCATACTACTATGGCACAAAGCCACAAATCAAGCAAACGGTGCGTTTTTTGTTGAAGATAATAATCTTACTACTTAGACAAATATTTGTACATACAAACACATTCTATGTCAAGCAATAAATATTCTGAAAAAACTGACTTTTATATATTTGATTCTTTTGAAAACAAAAAATTACTAAGTTAAGCCTAAAGAGCAAAGATGATCCAAAAATAAAGTTCCAGACAGACTACAGTGAGTGACCAGTGCTGTGTCGTGTGCGTGGGTAGTAAAATACAAAACGCAACGTTATATTACATGAATCGATTGCAGTTCGGTTCGGTTTCAGGAAAGCAAACCGCAAACCGAACCGAACCGATCAGTTCTCATTAAGTGTCATCCAAAAAAATTCAAACTGAATCTGTTTTTGTTGGTTTTCGATTAATTTGAATCGATTTACAGTTTTTTAACGGTCCGATTTGAATCTGAACACCTCTATTTAATAATAATAATTACGCAATTGCAACATTAGTGAAATTGAGTTGGACATATGTGACGATGCAGAGTTGGACAACTTGCCAATTTAGTTATATATCTTTATCACAAACTGAGTTATGTATGGTTTTTGTTTTGAATGATGATGGCCCGCTAAGTTTGCACTATCATCATGAAGATGCTCTGCTACAGAGTTGACCATCCCTTAAAAGTAGGCCACATTTAAATCCATTTACTGATCATGAATCTATATTTTAGAGTGCAAAGAGAGACAGAGAATTTAAAAGCAAATCTTTATGGGTTATCTTATGTCATTTCAAGATTGAAAACTGCTGCTAAAAATCTCCATCGATGCTTTTTCTCCCTTCAGTTTATCCATATGGAATTATGGATCATGCAACGAAAAGTAAATTCTCTGTCTCTTAAATTGTCATCTCTTACAAGTTACAATGACAAAAGCATGACTCCACCTTAGGTACTTTCACTCGCAAGAAATTCATCAGCTGCTAAGCTAAATGACCCATCCTATCCATGATCACCACATTCTTTATAACTTAAAACACATATTTGGAAGTTTAGATAACACCCTGAAAACTAATTGAGAATACAATTTTGTTGGGTTCCATTCAGTAAAGCATTGATCCAAAATGCTGAATAATGGGTTATGAATCATTTTGAGAAAAAAAGTTAGTTTGCGGTCATTTTTTATACTTCTCTGAGTCTCCTTTTTTTATGGGGTTCCATTCTCTTTGTACCTTTGATCTTCAGTATTTTTTTTAGATCAAGGTTGAGAGATATTTTAATTAACCTAAATTCAATGTTAATTAAATATAACAGTCCTTTGTGTCAGATATAAATGCTTGCTGACCTTGATCACCCATTGGAACCTACCTCCCTTGAGGGGTTTAAATACAAATAGAGGTGCCAGGAGTCATATTGTCAATGCCCAAGTAAATACACAGAGGAACTAAATGCATGCACTGTAGAGTAATGAGTGTGGAAATACATTATAAATCAATAGCAACAAGCAAGTGTAGCTACATACATAGTAGTATTACATACCAACTGGCAACTATACTAAAAACAAAGAGTACGGAGTAGGCAAGCTTTAATACCAATATTGGGAAAAGCACACAAGTCCATCACAAAAATTTCCATTCTCATCTCATAGAAATGCATTAAACCAACTGTCTCTCCTCACTCGGACCATTCTTATTATTCTTATTATTCTTAGTAGTATTATTCAAATCCCAATGCCTATATTTTCCCACCGTTGCCTTACTGCTGGAACCGTGGCAAGTTGGCAACATATTTTTGACCAAACCCAAACTCAGGAGGGGCCACACCAATAGATTCGCTCCCTCCACAATAAACACTATTCTTTGGTTAAGATTTGGGTGATCCGAACGTGATACTAGATGTATTGAAAGTAATTTTTGAGATTCTTCTTATAAAATTGTCTCCAAAAAAATCGATTTTGAATTAGATATAATTGATTTTAAGATAAATAAGAATTTCTAACTTTTTCATTGAATGAAATTGATTCCAGGTGTGAAACCCACAAAATTCTTTATATTTACACCTCAAATATGATTTTAATATCATTCAAACAAAATTAATTCTTCTAAACTCAACTATTAAAATATTATTATCAAACACAAATCAACTTTTTTACTCTCAATTTTTTTAAAATCAAATTATTTTAACATCAATTTTTTAAAAATCAATTCTTTCCGAATCTAAATCAAATTACTAAAAGATAACTCATTAATAATAAACTTTGATAGATTTTGAACTACAATTAATTAACTTAAAAGCGGTCTGTCTTTACCGATTGTGCCAGCTATCGATGTTGGAACAAAATGATTTATCTTACTACACAACAAGGTCCACGGGAAATGTTAATTTATGCAATTGCTTTTGAATAATGAGCTAGTGCCATAGCCAAAAGTAAAGAAGAAATAATTCTACTTTGCTTAAGAATTTCCGAATCATGTTAGTCACACAAACTAACTTGTTGACAAAAACAAATTTTTAAGGGCATTGTTATGTTATTTTTGAAAAGTAGAGGGTTTAGGTATCCTATTTCCCATCACCCATCAGAATGCGTCATCTCAATTAATTGAGTCATGTCAATATCATATGATATTAAGTTCTTACCATTTGATTGGTCCACACAGACAAAGATATATTATTCAAGGGATATCATAAAATCTTTCAATTTTTAATAGATAAAAATTCAGCATTTAAACTGTTAATGTACGCATTTTCTCTTTTCTCCTTTTTTTTTGGTAATCTGATTTGAATTCAAGACTAGTAGGTTGCTCTAACAGAAATCAAAACAGACAACTACGATTATACATTTGAATGATAAACATGTGTAGCACAACACAACAACGTTAGCAACTTAGCATATAGCTGAACTTAGTTGACTAGATTTTTCCTAGCTAGTTCATTACATATTATCATCACTTATACAACTTGTTAGCCACGTGCATCATCTAGAAGTCACGTGATTTACGGGTCAAGTGGTGAAACCTGCGGGGAGCAGAATTGGACCTCACAGAGAAGACCCCATTCCAGATCTCAGTGAAAGCTCTGACAATAACTCCATGGTGGTTTGGTGAATTCAGCTGAAGAAAGCAGTTAAGAAGATCCCTTAGTTCATCTTTAGAGTATATCTCATTCTCCAATATCATTTGGAGCATGGAATGCTTGAAATCAAGATAAGGGTCTTCAGAATCTTTCTCCATAGCCACGCCTTCGCTTCCAACTCTTCCAAATCCTCTCACGGTCTTCGTGGACTTCATGTAGTCACAAAACTGTGAGGGTTCAACGTAGCAGGGAGAGAATGTGGTGGCAGTGGTGTTGGTGCTGCAGCTTGTGGCAATGTCATCTTTGTCCACACCACACGGGATAGAAGTTGAAGATGAAGAAGAATGATGGTAATGCTTGTGTTTTTGGTAGGTGGGGTTCTTTGGTTTTGGGTTTAGGTTGAATATGTGACGAAGCTTAGGCCTTCTGCAGCTTCCACAACCCAGGTTCACGGATACAGTGTTCAAAACTAGCTTTCTTCTGGAGCTAGACATTGCCTCAGTTTTCGGTGTTCTTTGCACTGTGAGAAAAAACACACAGCATGAAAAGGAAAGGAAAGGAAAGAAATGCAAGAGAGTGGTGTGAGGTGTAGCTTTGAGAAGAGGCTTTAATTTATGGAGATGGATTGAGATGAGAGGTTAAGAAGAGTGAGGGTGTTGTCAATTTATTTTGCATGAGCTAAAGAGGGACCCTGCTTGTTAAACTTTACTGGTGACAGAGTGATGTGGACCGCAGATTTTTTATTTTGTCATAAACAAATGCTCATCAAGGTATCTTATCAGATGTGCATTGAGAGTCAGAGCCATTTGAGCAAGAGATCTTAACAATAACAATGCAGCACGCAAGGGTAGAATTTTTTTATCAGCGTGGCCAAGACTAAAAAAATATACATAACATAAATAATAATAATAATAAAAAATTAACTAGTATTTCCACTGATTAATATTATAAGTAAAAAAGTCTTAAAGTTTTTGATCAAATATATAAGTAAAAGATAATTACTTCTTTTTTATTTAATGACATTATTTCTAAAATATCTTTTTCATTTATTAGCAATTTTGTTTTTCAATAACTCATTTTATTCTAAGTCTTAAGTCCCAAGTTCCATTATGAAGGGTATTTTACATAGTAGACCTAATTTTTTAACAACATTAAATGAGATTAACCAACTTCCTTAATATGTGTGTTCTATTAAATTTTTGCTTATAGTACTGATCGAAGGGATTATATAAAAACAAACTATATGAAGTTCAATAAAATAATAAGTTGGTGCGCAATAATTAAAATCCACAAATTCATTAATGCACCCTCACATTTCGATGAATTTTACTATATTTTTTTACAAAATGCTCATATCGCTCCTCCTACTAAATAAATAAAATATTAAATGAAAAAGTAAACTATTTGATGTTTTGAAAATATAAAAAGATTTTAATATTTTTTTGTTTAATAAAAAGGAGAATTAGTACGAGGACATAAATTAATTAAAGTTTAACTTTGATATGCTCTCATTGTACAAAATTTTCCATTGTCAACAAATTAATTAATGTCATCATATGTGTGACTTTTAATGTAGTTAATGCAAAGGGTTTAATTGGTATATACTGTAAGTGTAAAGAATTTCTACATTGACAACCAATCACAAATCATCCTACGTGTGATTAATTGACAATATAAAAAACTTTATATGAATAGTATATCAAAATTAAAATCTTCTGTAAAAAAGTCAAATATTTTTAATGATATAGCAATATATGATTGGTTGAGTGGAAAAATCATCCACAATGCATTATACTTAAATATATGAAATAATTATTCCATCTTCTTGTGTCTAAGAAGTAAATTCCCATAGGCCTCTTCCAAAGGCCCCCTCCTTCCACCTCTCGCAACAAGGGTTTTTGAGTAAATCCTCAATTTGATCTCTGAAATTGTAACATCATGTCAATTTCGTCCCTCACATTAACGAAATTTCAAAAACGTCACTGAAATTACCATAAGTTAATCAATCTAGTCTCCAACCCCAATCAATTTAGTCCCTGACATTATTGACGTTGGGGGGACTAGATTGATTAACTTTTGACAACTTCGGGAATGTTTTTAGAATTTCGTTAATGTCAAAGACGAGATTGATATAGTGTTACAATTTCAGGGATCAAATTAGGGATTTTCTTCAGGGTTTGATTAGAAAGGGTAAATTACACATTAAGTGTGTTTTACCTAAAAAAAACAGTTTATCCCTTATATTATATTATTTGATATTTTAGTTTGCGACGTAACCATTTTTGTCTCTAATTCAATCTCTATTAGAGATAAATTTTAAAATGGAAACAATTAATTAGCTTTGAAATTTTAATTTTATTAATTAGAGATGACATTAGATACATAATTTATCCAACCCTAATATAATTCATATATAATTCCATCTCCATATTTGATCAACAATTTATTTTAAAAAGGCAAAATTATTTTAGAGACAAAAATTTCCATCTTTAAATAATAAATATCATTATTTTAATTAGAATCAAACTTATAGACGAATTTCAAAATATAAATAATACTTTTAAAATTTAAGAAAACAATTAGAGACGAATGTGCTCATTATAAGAAACTTTGGCATTATCCACGATCGATAAAAAGTTGTTTTTAAAATATTACTGACAAATTATCGACAGTCTCAAAGTAGTGAATATTAGACGTAATAATAAATATTTAAATAATTTTGACTTTTTAATAAGTAGAGAGAGAATTAGGGAAACTTATATATCTCTAATTTTATCTCTAATTTGTGAAACATCCGGTATTTAAGTTTTCTTCATCTTTAACATTGACAAAGTTAGAGATAGAAAATAATTTCGTCTCTAACAAAATTTCAAAATGTATAGTACAAGGGGGCAGAGTTTATTTCAGCCAAACCATAAGGATAGAGGTGATAAAGTGGGTTGTGATTCGTGGGTCAACCCACCAAAATTTGACGGAGTGGATTGGGATCCTCAACCCACAAATCCACTTTGACCCGTCCCGCTTAACCCACCTGAAAATGGGTCGGTGGCGGGTTGGCCCGCTAACCCGTCATATTAAAAAAATAGTTTTTTTTAACTTATTAATTATTTAACATTATTTAATTTAATTAAATTATTACTTGAAATTATTTCATGCTAAAAAATTAATGTCTTTACTTTTGTAACACGAATTGTATGGCATAAGATAAAATTATTCCAATTTTTAATAATAATTTAAGAAAGGCTATGAAAATTGTCCAACAAAAAGAAAATGCTATATGATGTTTTTTTTAATTTTTATAACGGGTCAACCCACCAACCCACTATGATGCGGGATGGATTGAGGGTTCAAACCATACGACTAAAATGGGTTGGCCCACTTTATCATTCCTACACAAGCAGTTAAAGTGCCAAATTTATAGCACACGTGAAGAAGGTGTTTTTAAACCAAACCATAGAGGATTAAAATGTCTGATTGATGCCAAACTTTTTTGACCTAAACCGCAAGAAATAAAATGTAATTTACCCTATTGAAAATTAAATATATCATTATAAATATATTAATTAAATTCTTTTAATATATCGCATTTGCCATAATCTTATATGGTAAAAAATTTTGACTATATATTATTGAATTATCTACCTATCATTGTGTTTTGAGTAAAGGTCCATTTTGGTCCCTGACAATTTACGCTACCCAAATTAGTCCCTGAAGAAAAAAAACTTACCCATTAGTCCTTGACAATTACAAAATAGGGAAATGTTAGTCCCTCCGTTGATGGCCGTTAGATAAGCTCCGTCAGTTTGATGACGTGGACCGTTAAGTTGCCATATGTCCGTTAATTTCCTCCACCTGGATTTTATTTTTAAAAAAAAAAATAGAAAAACCCCTTTACACATTGAAACAATGTCGTTTCACTCCTCCCAAATTAAACCCCAATATTCCCTTCCCTTGGACGAACCATTTTCTCCTACTGAGCAAAAACCCATATTCCCTTCCCCTAAGCTTGAAAAACAAGCAAATGTTGCATCCCTAACCGTTTCAATCGGGAAATTTTTTGGCGTTCTTTGCGATAATCAACAAGAATAGTGAGTTTTCTTATTTCGTTTTGCTATTTAACAATCAATAACATGTTCTTTGCTAGGCCTGGACATGCTAAACCAAGGCCTAAAAAGAGGACTAGAGTGAAGAATACCCAGACCCAAGAAAAAGTGTTAATATCACAATCTCATCCTTCAACAGAAAATGTAACACAGGTGATGCACTCTGCCTGATAGAAATTAGTCATGTAGGGACTAAGTTGTCCCACGATAGAGAATCATAAGGACTTAAGTGGATCAATTAAAAAAATGTCAGGGAGTAAAAGGGGTTATTATAAAAATGTCAGGGATTGTTTTTACTGCATTTTTACTGGACTGGTTCATGTTCTGGTGCATGATCTGGTGCCATGTTTGGTGCATTGTGCTTTATAATTGTTGTCTGAGGCATTCTTTGTTTGTAAGTAGTGCTTGGAAAGTATACACTTTACTTAAGTACAATGTATTTTGGAAAGGATTTCAATGAAGTTTAGAATGAAATTTGGTTCAGTGAAATTCTGCACTTCAGTATTGTTTAGTTAACGAAATTAGGGTTCTTACGAAAGGGATTGGGGCGAAATCAAATGTAAAAATTAGGGTTCTTACGCAAGGGATTGGGGCTAAATTAGATGTGACGAAATTAGGGTTCTTCAAGTTTGGTTTCAGCAAATGTAAAGGTTATGCAAGGAAGAAGAAGAAGAAGATGGTAAATGTGTAAAAGGGTTTTTCTAAATAAAATTTAAAAATAAAATCTAGGTGGAGGAAATTAACGGACAGATGGCAACTTAACGGTCCACGTCATCAAACTGACGGAGCTTACCTAACGGCCATCAAAGGAGGGACTAATGTGTCCCTATTTTGTAATTATCAAGGACTAACAAGTGAATTTTTTGTTCTCAAGGACTAATTTGGGTACCGCGTAAATTGTCAGGGATTAAAATGGGCCTTTACTCTTGTGTTTTTATTATGACTTTAATTGGTACTAGGGTTGACAATGAGGCGGGACAGGGGTGGGTTTTACCTTCCCCGTCCCGCCCCTGACAATGAGTAACCAAATTTAAAAACTATCGTTTTAATTGAGATTAACAACTTATAAACTGCACTACCAAAAAATAAATAAAACTTTCACACAAAGTAGGGGTATCAGTATACATATATATAATTGGGAATATGAAAAACCTAGTTTAGCAACTTTATACTTATATATGAGGGTATTATTGTCATTACATATACAACGGGGAGGGCGGGTATCAGTATCCCCATACCCGCCCTGATTTTGCAAAACGGGAAAAACTCGAACCCGAACTCAATCAAAACGAGTTTTCCTGGTCAAAGTCGGGACAGGTTCGAGTGGGTACCGCGAGTTCAGGTTTTGTTCTCGTGCCTAATTGGTACTATGAGTGTAAAGAAAAGAAGTTTTGTATTGATATTTACTAATTTATTGACAAGTCAATATTTATTAGTGTTTAATTGATATATACTGTTGGTATAATGTTTTTTAGACTGGCAATCTATTACAAATAATGTCATAGATGACTTTTAAGGTAGTTGAGATAAGAGTCAAATATTTTTAATGATGTGACAATTTATGATTGGTTGACAATGTAATTTTTTTACACTAATTGTGCATAGCAATTAATTCCTATTTATTATCACCTTATTATCTTATTAATTGAAACAAAAGCATGGATGTTAGTATAATTTTTTTACATTAAAAGTATCTTTTATTTAATTTTATTATTATTTATATACAACAATTATTATTAAAATAATTAAATATAATTTCTAATAATATCTCACATAATTATATATATATTAATATAGTGTAACCAAGAAAGAAGCTGAAACCCAATAGCGATTGGTCACATTGAAAGTGGACTGCAACTCCAGACTATCTTCACCTGTAATGTCAGAGGATCAAATCCTGGAATCGTCACTTTGGGAAAACCTTTATTCAATCACCGTCTTTGACCCGATGATTAAGGATGTCCGGTCAAAGGAAAAAAAAGGTTAAAGTAACAATTTGATTACTATAGGTAACACCGACTCTTCATTTAGTGCGTATACGTACAAAATTATTAAAAAGGTTCTCATACGTGCAATCGTTACCCATTTGGTCTCTCTCGTTATTCTGTTGTCGTCTAATGATCCGTTAACTAAAACATGTAGTTACTAAATGAAGAATTTGTGTCACATATACGTTAGATTAATTATTTCAATTAATCAAAATTATGGATTAGCATTATATAATTATCTGGAATTATAATTAATATGTTAATTATGATTAATAGCATTTTATCAATATAATGAATTGTATTGGGTTTATGTTTTGAATAGCCCGTGATGGGTTGGGCTATTCAATTGATGCCTAATGAGAGGTCCCTACCCTCATACGATAGGTTACTTAATCGTTATTCCATTAAACGGTTAATACACAGCTTGATGAACCAATCATGATTGAGGGGAGTTTGCTCTCATTCTAGTTTTCAACCACGCAATTTAGACACGAGGGTTCAATCCTTATTTCGGTGTCAGGTACACGTTTTTGATCTATCTCTATGAATATAATATCGTAATATGCTACATTCTTGTATCTATCATTGATTTGGGTTCATAGAATTGTTTTACAATTCCTTCCATTAGTATCAGAGCCAATAAGATACTGATTATGGCTGTTATTATGTTTTAAATTGGGTTTGAACCGTTTTTCATTTTCTCTCCTTGGATAATTGTTTCGAAAATTAATTTGGGGCTATTCTTTCTTGGTGTATTGCTATTAAAAGCCCTCTGGAATCGCATGATTTCATTAAGAAAATCATTAGAATTTGATGTTTGATCGTTGTGAGTTTTATACATCAAAACCCCATATTTTTTGGTTTAATTCTCTTCAAACAATCCATGAATCTCGAGATTGTTCTTGGGCTTTTGTAGACCTAAAAACATGATCAAAACCCATAAACTTTCGGAGCAAATAGTTGCAAATTTGGAGAGTTTTTCGTTGCTCATTTGTACTGCGTTTTTAGCGACAAGACCTATGTTTTTCGAGGTCGATTACTCATCAATGAGTGCATGATTTCTGAAATTGTTAATTTTGGGGCTTCTCTTAGTCGGTACCATGTGTGTAACATACCGGAAAATCGCGAATATTCGTCGCCGGAAGTGAGAGATCCATTCGGATCTTCATCATGGGTCATGCGACCCGTTTTGCTGTTGATGGGCGAGGAAGATGACCTTCCTCTGAGTTGCCCAATCGCGGTTCAGGAGAGTGGGAGCACGTGGGCCCCCTTCTAAAGCCCAACAAATTTATTTTTTTTGTTCCAAAATTATTTATTTAATATTTCTGATATTTTGGTATTTTTTGGAAATTTTTTGGATACCCCTATGTATTTAATACTATTAAATCCGAGAATAATCTGTAATTTAAAATATTGTACTCTCGAAGTTTGGGTCTGAAATTTTTTTTGATTATTCCTTATTTTGCTAGGGACACTTTAATATTTTATAATCTCCCTATTAATGTGTCATCATAATTATTGGATTAGTTTTAGGCCTCTATGTAGATTATTTATTTTATGTGTATGCATGATATGAAATTATCATATTCTTTGAAGCATAATTAGTCTTAATTTATATAACTATAATCCCACCTATCGTGGGTACTTTTATGCAAATTTTATGTAAGTTAAATAATTAAGATTTCTCTTAATTATATTTTGTATCATATTAATAATAATTATACCCTATCGGTGTGTTGTTATTAATATAATTTGTTATTATACAATGTACTATTTGTTTTACACTTATATCAATAATTGTTCAAGTACCCTATTGGTATTAGAATTTTTTGGTAATATAAGATTTGTGCATTGTATATTTTGTGAAAATTCACTCTTGTCAATAACACTTTTGTGTACTGGATTCTCTCATTAAAAGTGTTATGATTATGCAATAATCTTAAAGTGTCAAATATGATTATTCTTTTGGCATAATTTAATATTATATATATATTGCATTTTCACTACTTTGTTTTCTTTTTTTTTTTCCAATACAAAATTTTCTAATTCTGTTCTTTTGTGACATATATATATTATTGACACTCTCTAATGATTAGTTTTAGTCACAAAATTAAATTTTGGATCATTATGAGTTAAGTCCTTTTTTTTTATTAAATGAACTTATGTAGTGAATTATTAAATTGGATATTTTTATGCCTTTTATGTATATTAAATTGATTCAAATTGGCAAAATTATTTATTTTTAATTATTCTAATTTTTTTATGAATATTTTTAATTATTCTAATATACATTATTTTTTTCTCTCACTACGATACTCTTTAAATGTAGATCCATAAATAATTCATTATTCTTAATTTTGTGGCAGATATGTACTAAATAATTTCTCTAAGCATGTGTCTTAATCAAAAAATAAATTTCGGATCATAACATAATTAAATCCTATACTTTAGTGAATAATGAAATTGTGTATTATTTTATGCCAAATCCTATAATTATATTGCCTCGTTATTATTAATGTGCTCACTTGTAAAATATTATCAAGATAATTTTGTTGAGCATTTCTCGAAGTAATTGAAAATTATGTCATTATTGTAATCAATATGATGAAGGAACCTGTTTGAAACACAAGAAGGGGGGTTGAATTGTGTTTTAGAGAATTTTAAATTTTTTTCGTAAGCAGATAATGTTTTTCTCAAGATTGGACGCTAAAACGATTAAAAGCAAAGAGAGCTCTTCCAAACACCACGTTGGACGCTCACTTAGTTTTGACTAAGACAGAAGACAGCGTAATGAAAGGCAATTCAATCCCAGTTAGTTAATTAGATAATAAACTAAAATAAGAGTAAGGGAGAGAAAGGAACACAAAGATGTTATCCTGGTTCACTCTTCACCAAAGAGCTACGTCCTGTCCTCTCTACTTGAGAGCTTTATCCACTATAACAAAAACCTTTTGTTACAAAGTATTCAACACCTCTTCAGGCAGTATTCTCAACCTCTTCAGGTTCTCTAAGTATTCTTTTACAGACAAGCCTCTTCAGGCTCAACCAAACTAAGGTTTTGAAAAAAGGTTGTTCTACTAACTCACTAAATGTGAGAATTCGAAACTAAAGCTTAGACTCTTGAAAACAACTCTACACAGAGAGTAATATGAAAGTTAGAATCAGAGTAGCTTTTCTAGCTTTGCAAGCTTTGAGATTTTCTCTTTTATCTCAAGAAGGATTTTGAATTGCTTTGTGTTGCTTCACTTCTTTTTGCTCAAGTTCAGTTTTTTTTGTTCAGCGTTTCTTGATCTTGCACTTTCAAAAGATGAAGGTATATATAGCCTCTTTTCTTTGGGCAGTCTTCAGTCTTCAACGGATGGAAAAGGATCCGTTCTGATGAGCATTGAATGCATTTGATCCGTTGAGTCTGATAGCTTCTGAAGTTTCTGATCAGCAGAAAGGACTATCAGGGAGATAGCTAAAAGTGGTGCCGACATATCCTCTGAGTAGAAGAAAGTTGCCTTTTGTTTATCCAAAACAAGAAGGTCAACTTCTTTAGGTGATAGGGACATTCTGGCTTGTGCTTTTCTTTTGTACGAATCTTACAGAGAATGTTTTGTCCCACTAGTATAAGCCTTTTACATGGAATAATAATTTCAAATGCTTTTACAAAGATATTCGCGCTTGAAATGAAAAAGACATTTATTGGACTAGCTATTACAGAAGGTAACCAAAAGAGTCTTTGGACTCAATGGTTCTATAAACTATCGTCCAGTCGTAAACCAGGAATAGGTGTTGGACGAGATAGAGTCTTTGGACTATGTTGGACGAGATAACGTCTTTGGACTATATTTAGATTTGTCCTGCACACTTAATATAACACGTTAGTCCATAACCAATCTTTGTTCATCTTAAATTAGCTCTTTGTTAACATCAAAACTTAAGAGATTATCTGGACCATGACCACTTTGGTTCCAACAATCTCCCCCTTTTTGATGATGACAAAACATGCTAATTTTGATTTGAACAAAGAGTCTTAGAGAGCTGAAGGGCTCCCCCTAAGACAAACATTCTAATCATTTAAAGCATTTAATCATTTAAAGCATCATTCAACAAATATGAGCACATGTATCATTTAAAGATTCAATCAACAAATTTAAGGATTCAATAAACAAATTTGACTTTAAATAAGCAATCAATCAAACAATAATCAATCAAACAATAATCAATCAAACTCCATCTTCTCCCCCTTTTTGTCATCAGACAAAAGAGTGAGAAACACATCATAGTCAGTTGTTTTTTAAAAAAAAACAAAGAAAGCAAAACAAAAAAAAATTTTAAGAAGAGGGAGGAGGTTTGGGAATGAAATCTTTGAACATGGCCGCAATCTGCTGAAGGAGCACCGCATTGTTAGCTTCTATAGTCCGTTGGACGAACTCTTGAAACTCAGGAGGGATAACTGAGGCAGAGCTCTCAGCAGTGGCCCGGGTTGCGTCCACACCTCTTTGATCAGGAACTACACTCAGAGCCTGAGAAGGGGATGGAGCATCAGGATGGACCATTGAGAGAGGGACCGGTTGAGACTTGGACTGAGCAGAGTCTTCAACTTGTTCCACTTTGTTACCATGAGTTTCAGAGGAGGGTTCCACATAGATGGTTTCGGTGTCCCCAGTCTCTTCAGGAATGGCCGGCTTAGGAGGAAGAGTAGGAGGAGCAAGAGGAGCAACAAAAGGTTCGGGTGGACGCAGCACCTCAAGTATGATATCAGCATCATCAAACTTGTTTTCACGCCATCTGATAGGAGGCATAGGCAGAACATCTCTAGGATAAAGGGGTATCCCAAAGATATCGTCTACGATCATGAAGGTTGCTTCACGGATTCGATATTGTCTCGGGTAGACTCGAATCTCAGCTTTCTCCTCAACTGATAAACCAGATGATGACGCTTCTTGGGAGCATCTCCAGATGTGATTTTCCCAATATATCCGAGCATCTGGGTCAAATCTGAAGCGAGGATCTTTCTTCCATATACTTTCGAGAGCCCCAGAGTCATCTCGATGTTTTGTCCAAAACAGGGGATCAAAAGCATGTTGGTAAGGCAGCGTCCATGACTCAAGCTTTTTGCGAAGGTCCTTATCCTTGTTGGGATCTAGGATAGGGAGCCTTGGGCAAGCTCGAGGAGGAACAACTCCTACGCTAGTGCGAGAAGACTTTGACCAAAATCTCTTAGGAAGGTTGTGATGGATCTTAGCTTCTCGAGGCATGTCACACTCCTTCCGCACAGCATAGTAAGGAAGAAAGTCTCGGACATCAGAATACTCCTTCCAAGATGATGGATAGCTTGGAATGAAAGAAAGGTCGGGATCAAGGATGAAGTTACTTAAGCCATACGTCCTTGCCCTTCTTTCATACTCCGTCTTGCAACCTCTCTTGGCTTCATGGCGAAGAACAACATGCCTCTTTATATTGTAATGGCACCATTTGAATGCCTTGTCCTTGATGAGGTTGGGAAAGATTTTCCTTGGAGGAAAAGTCTTCTTCTCAAGGTAGGTAACCAATGGTCCATGGGCATTGTAAGTTTCAGAGGGCAGAGGTTGAGTTGAAGTGTATGGGATGGGTTGGTAGACAAGTTTAGGGGGTAAGGTGGATGATGTGGAGGGTTGTTCAAAATCATATTCGGGTAATGGAAAGGGGCTTTTGGGGTGAGGTTCAGTAGTGGGGGGTGTGTGTTTAAGGAATAGAACAGGAAATTTGCGTTTAACATCAGCCCAAATTGAGCATTTGTTGTTGTAGTCTACTCCAGGGAGGCGTCTATATTTGCTTAAGGGAAAGATCCGTCTAGGGTAGGGGGCACCATAGGATTGGAAGGGATGATCTCCCCAGGGTGTGAACCAATCCTCGGGTTCATTTGGTGAGGCTAGAGTTTGGGTTTGTGGTAGGTTAGTGGGTGAGGGAGGTAGGGAAGGTTCAAAGGTTAAGTCTTCTATCTCGGATGATTGGACGATAGGAGAAATAATAGCTGAACTGGAGATAGGTTCAGTATTACCTTTCGTCTTTCTTCGAGATGACCTTGCCCTTGTTGACAGAGGTGCAGCAGGTGCGGTTTCCAATCTTGGTCCTTTCACTACCCTGGAGATGGGTAGATTGTCCTCTTCATCTTCATCTATGGGAGCTAGAACCAGCTTCCTTTTTCTTGAAGGTTGGACGATGGGCTTTGGACGAGACAAAGAAATTGAAGGTTGGACGAATGGCTTTGGACGAGACGAAGAAGTCTTAGCTATTGGACGAGCTCGTTCAGCAGAGCGTCCAGCAGAGACACATTGTTCAGACGCTTCTTCTGATCCTTGCGTCTGAGCTCCTTTTTGCTTTTCCTCAAGTTTGGACTTTTTAAAGCAGTCCAACTGCATCATTACCAAACTTTGCCTGCTAAACTCAGGCTGATGCACCCGTTCAATCCCATGAACTCCATAGTATTTGAACTTTCTTTCTGGAGCCAAGTTCTTGAGGTCGTCGTAGACCATGTGCTTCTCAAATATTTTGGAGAGAAGGGCGCCATAGATGAGTGCAGTGTTCTTCCCAGAGCCTTCAATGGCATATTTGAAGAAGGAAAAGAGGAGGTGGGGAAGGTTTATTTGCCTTTCAAGAATCAGGTGAACTAGGCAAAACTGATGAGCCTTTGAAACATTATCCTTTGACCCAACTTTATGAAGGATAGCCTTGTTCAAGATTTGGTGAAGAACCCTAGCCTTGTCAGTCATCTTTGAGGCTATGAGCTTGTCACCAGAGTTTTTCAACAAACAATCTCTGATGGTGGAAGCATCACCAATCTCTTCTTCCCAGTTATCTTCAACAGTTATGCCTGATTGAGCGCACCCAGTTGCATTAGAGATTGTTGCTTCAGATACTATGACTTCAGTATTAAGCACCTTGTTGCGAATCTCTCTTGCAGAGACAATGGGGTTTGTCCAGAACTCCCTAACAAGAGCAGGGTAGATTACTGGAGAACCTTCAAAGTAGTTTGACCATCCAGCGGCATGGATGTTGGAGAAGATGTCAATCCCATTATCAGCTAGGAATTGTAGGTTAAACTTGTACTCGACCATAACATCAGCAGTCTGAGCATTGAAGGTTTTTCCTTTACCTTTTGAGCCAGCAGCAGAAGAGGTTGCCATGGTTTCAGAGAGGATGTTGAAAGAGAAGAGTTTTTTTCAGAAAGGGTTTTCCTTTTCGAAGAAGCAAGAAGAAAGGTTAAAGCTTTTTGTAAAGGTTGGATTTTTATCAAAGAGCAAAACTTAGGTTTTAAAAAGAAGAAGAAGAGAGAGCGAAAACCTTTCGTAGTTTTAAAGAGAGAGAGAGCGAAACGACGTGCATTAAATGTCTGACACACGTTCAGACTTTGAAACCGTAAAAAGCATTTTTGGCAAATAAAAAAGATAAAGAACTGACTCAGTTAAGGGAATGAAGGATAATATTTCATTCGACAAAGATTGAGTTTCATTAATGCATTAGACGATCATTCAGAAGGTACATTGGACGAGCATATATTGGACGTAATGCAAATATTGGACGCATGCATTGGACTCTCAGTTAATCAATGAAATGCATGTTCAGATATTTTCTTATGAATATAAACCTGTCTACGGCTAAAGGTTTAGTGAAGATATCTGCCCATTGATGGTCAGTATCAACAAATTGAATATCTATTATTCCTTTTTGCACATAGTCCCTAATAAAATGATGTTTTATTTCTATATGCTTTGCTCTAGAATGCAGTATGGGGTTCTTTGACAAATTAATAGCAGCAGTGTTATCACACATTATAGGGATGTTGCTTACAAACACGTTGTAGTCTTCCAACTGATGTTTTATCCAAAGCAGTTGTGAGCAGCAGCTGGCTGCAGCAATGTACTCAGCTTCAGCAGTTGATAGAGCAATTGTGCTTTGCCTTTTGCTTGACCATGAGACGAGATTAGCACAAATGAAGTGACACCCTCCACTTGTGCTTTTCCTTTCTATTCTGTCTCCAGCATAGTCAGCATCACAGAATCCAACTAATCTGTATTCATCAATTTTCTTATACAAAAGACCCAGATTAGTAGAACCTTTTAAGTATCTAAAGATTCTTTTTACTGCTGAGAGATGAGACTCTCTTGGATCAGATTGAAAACGAGCACATAAGAAAACGCTAAACATGATATCAGGTCTGGACGCAGTTAGATATAAGAGGGAATCGATCATACCTCTATATACCTTTTGGTCTATCTTTTTATCTTTATCATCTTTGTTTAGCACGGACGTTGGATGCATTGGTGTATTCATAGGTTTGCAATCGTCCAACTTGAAGCGTTTTAGAAGCTCCTTTGTGTACTTCGTCTGATGAATGTACACTCCGTCTGAAGTTTGCTTTACTTGAAGTCCGAGGAAGAATTTTAGTTCTCCCATCATGCTCATTTCAAACTCCCTTTGCATTAATTCAGAAAACTCTTGGCAAAGAGATTCATCAGTTGCACCAAATATTATATCATCAACGTAAATTTGAGCAACAATAAATTCCTTTTTATTTACTTTTCTAAAAAGAGTTGTGTCCACTTTTCCTCTCGAGAAGCCATTCTCCATTAGGAAAGAGCTGAGTCTCTCATACCAAGCTCTAGGAGCTTGCTTGAGTCCATATAAAGCTTTCTTAAGCTTATATACATGCTCAGGACGGTTCTGATCTTCAAAACCGGGTGGTCATTTATTACACCATTTAGAAAAGCACTTTTTACATCCATTTGGTAAAGCATGATGTTATGATGTGCAGCATATGAAAGTAAGATGCGTATGGCTTCTAATCTAGCTACTGGAGCAAAGGTTTCAGTATAATCAATACCTTCCTCTTGTGAGTAGCCTTGGGCAACTAGCCTTGCTTTATTCCTTACCACCTTGCCATCCTCGTCCAGCTTGTTGCGATAGACCCACTTAGTTCCAATTACAGACTTATCCTTAGGCAGGGAGACCAGCGTCCAAACGTCACTACGTTGAAACTGGTTGAGCTCTTCTTGCATAGCGAGGATCCAGCACTCGTCCAATAAGGCTTCGTCCACAGACTTTGGTTCCATCTCAGAGATGAATGCTGAGTCAGCTTGCTCTCTGAAAGTTGACCTTGTCCGGACGCTATCATTAGGTTTGCCAATGATTTGATCCTCGGGATGATAAGTTCTGAATTGCCATGAACGAGGGGTATTTACAGCTTGCTGAGACGATGATGCGTCCATCGTAGCGTCTGATGCCTCATCTTTGTTGGTTGTTGGACGAGCATCTGAATCATTCAGATTCATATCTGCAAAAGAATCATCTAGCTCTGATAATCTCTTATCAGGCTGTTTGTCATCAAATTTAACATGAATGGATTCTTCAACAATCAACGTTCTAGAGTTATAGACTCTAAAAGCTTTAGACGTTTCAGAGAATCCTAACAATATTCCATTATCTACTTTGGCATCAAACTTTCCTAGTTGATCCTTAGTATTTAAAATAAAACATTGACATCCAAAGGGGTGGAAATAAGAGATGTTGGGTTTGCGTCCTTTCCACAATTCATAAGGAGTCTTATTCAAGATTGGTCTTATGTATATTCTGTTTTGAATATAGCAGGCAGTATTTACAGCTTCAGCCCAGAAGTGCTTAGGGACAGAATTATCACTGAGCATTGCCCTAGCCATCTCTTGCAGAGATCGGTTCTTCCTCTCAACAACACCGTTTTGTTGAGGAGTTCTAGGAGCAGAGAAATTGTGATGAATACCACTTTCATCACAGAACCTTTGAAAGAGCTCATTTTCAAATTCGCCACCATGATCACTTCTGATCGAGCTGATGAATACGCCTTTTTCATTCTGAACTCGCTTACAGAATATAGAAAAGACCTTGATAGACTCATCCTTGTGAGCAAGGAACTTAACCCATGTCCATCTATTATAGTCATCTATTATGACAAGTCCATATTTCTTACCACTGACAGAGGCCGTCCTTGTTGGACCAAACAAATCAATATGCAACAATTCCAGTGGTCTAGAAGTACTAACAATGTTTTTGGACTCAAACGAGTTCTTAACTTGTTTTCCTTTTTGACAAGCGTCACAGAGAGCATCTGATCTAAACACAATCTTTGGTAAACCTCTTACAAGGTTATGCTTGTTTAGTTTAGAGATTAATCTCATACTAGCATGACCAAGTCTTTTGTGCCAGATCCATCGCTCATCTTCGACAGACACTAGGCATGATACACTTTGAGTTGAGAGTTCCCCCAAATTAATCTTGTACAGATTATTTTGCCTTTTGGCAGTGAATAAGATGGACCCATCAGGGTTCTTGACCATACATTCACCTTTATTGAAGGAAACAACAGACCCATTGTCACATAATTGACTTATGCTAAGCAAGTTGTGTTTTAATCCTTCAACCAGAAGAACATTATCAATAGAGAGAAGAGGATGCTTACCAATCTTACCTATTCCTACTATCTTACCCTTCTGGTTGCCTCCAAAGGTGACCCATCCACTAGACTTCTCATGGATTTCTTGGAACATACACCTTTCTCCCGTCATGTGACGTGAGCAACCACTGTCCAAGTACCAGGACTGGGGTCTTTTTCGTGTTGCTAAGCAGATCTGCAACAGGTATTATCATATTCTTAGGTACCCAGATAGACTTGGGTCCTTTTGGGTTAGTTGGTGGTCTTCGTCCATGCATTTTGTTTTTATTTTTGTAAATGCATTTTGAAGAAGTGTGACCACTCTTTCCACAAATCTTACAGTAAGTTCTGGATGCATGCAATTTATTTTCTTTTTGCTTTCCATAGGAATGAAAAGCCTTGTGATTTTTGTTGGACCCTGATATTTTCTGAGACGCATTTTGTTTCTCAGAGTCATAGCCTAGGCCAGACTTATCATGAGGTGATCTAGTGTACCTCAATATCAGGTCTAGCTTCTCTGATCCTCCAACAAGCTTAGTTACGCTTTTGGTGAGATCAGATACCTCTTGTTTTAGTCTAGTTACCTCATGAGGTTCACTGGACTCAGAGGTGAGTTTGTCAGTTAGACTGACATTCTCAGCTTTAAGCTTGTTATTCTCTTCAACAAGCTGCTTATTTAATTTGTTGGACTCTTCCAACTCCTTATTTACTTTTGACAATTTTTTCTTAAGCACGATGTATTGATGATGCAATATAGAAGAATCATTTAGCAGTTCATCATATGCTTCTTGAAGAGAGTCAGAAACGGATACCTCGTCATCTTCTGATTCAGCGTCTGAAGAGCTTTTGGCCATTAGGCAGAGATTTGAGGTAGACGAGTTCCTTGGTCTGAACAGATGTTCCAGAGCGTCCAGCTTCTCCTTAGCTGTTTGGAGTTGCGAGACCATGTCCAATCTTGGACGATCAAGGGCGTTGACAAGACACCAATTGGCATAGGCATTCTGAGAACATCGTCTGATGTCATCACTCGTCCAGTCTGTTTCATGTTTGGACGATGTTGAACCGTCCTCATGGGTAATCGTTGGACGATAATCTCCGTTTGTGAAGATGTCCCACAGCTCATAATTTTGAGCTTGGACGTATAATTGGAACATTGATTTCCAATAAGTGTAGTCTGTTCCCTTGAAGATGGGTGGAACATTCATATTCCTTCCTCTTCCAGAGGTAGACTCCTGACTTCTTTCTCCGAGAACAACAAATTGTTCATCGTCCGAAGAGTCTTCATCTTGCTTGTTGGACCATAGGCATAGATTAGCCTCTTCATTTGTTTCTTCTTCTTCTTCTTCAGAAGAGTTCAAGTCCTCCCAAGTTGCCATGAAGTTCTTTTTCTTCTTTTTAACGAACTTCTTCTTGTCCTTTAGCGTAGGACAATCAGCTTTGAAGTGTCCTGGTTTGTTACATTCAAAACAGACCAGTTGACTTTTATCCTTGGGTTCAGCATGGTCCTTGAAGCTTTTCTTTTGGAATGGCCTTCTCTTCATTCCATTTTTCTTTCTCCACATATTCTGAATCTTTCTGGAGATAAAGGATAGCTCGACATCGTCTGATACATCATCATCAGACTGATCAGCTTCATCACTGGACTCATCAGCTTTTAAGGCTTTTGAGTTATTGGACCTATGAGCTTTCAGGGCAATCCCCTTGTTCTTCTTTCCGGGATTGTCAAGATCAAGCTCCTGCTCATGAACTTGAAGCGTCCCGACAAGATCATCCAGAGTCAAAGTGGAGAGATCTTTGGCCTGGGTGATTGCAGTGACAAGAGGTCTCCATTTCTTAGGCAAACTCCTAAGAAACTTGGTGACATTCTCCTTGGTAGTGTACACCTTTCCAAGGGATTTCAGATTGTTGATGATCGTCTGAAAGCGACCCATCATGTCAAGGATGGACTCTCCTTCAGCCATGGTGAACATTTCATACTGGCCAACCAGCATGATGATTTTAGAGTCCTTCACCTTGGTTGTCCCTTCATGGAGATTAGACAAGGTGTCCCATATTTGTTTAGCTGATTCACATGCGTGAATCTTCTGAAATTCGTCAGGACTGAGAGCACACATTAAAGCATATCTTGCTTTATGATTCTGTTCCATTCTGGCCCGTTCAGCATCTGTCCAATCGTCCTCTGCTTTGTCTGTCCCGTCAGAGTTGAGACAAACGTTAGGACCATTTGTGATTCTAGCCCAGAGAACTGAGTTTGTACTGAGGATGAAACCTTTGAATCTCTCCTTCCAGTACAGGTAGTGAGTACCGTTGAAGAACGGCGGTCTGGTCATGGAAGTGCCTTCCATAACTGGTTGACTCCCGCTTGGCATACCTGGTCCAGACATATCTGCAGTAGGATCTTTTCCTCTACACGGCAAAGTGCTCAACCCAGAGGCTGAGCTCTGATACCAATTGAAGGAACCTGTTTGAAACACAAGAAGGGGGGTTGAATTGTGTTTTAGAGAATTTTAAATTCTTTTCGTAAGCAGATAATGTTTTTCTCAAGATTGGACGCTAAAACGATTGAAAGCAAAGAGAGCTCTTCCAAACACCACGTTGGACGCTCACTTAGTTTTGACTAAGACGGAAGACAGCGTAATGAAAGGCAATTCAATTCCAGTTAGTTAATTAGATAATAAACTAAAATAAGAGTAAGGGAGAGAAAGGAACACAAAGATGTTATCCTGGTTCACTCTTTACCAAAGAGCTACGTCCAGTCCTCTCTACTTGAGAGCTTTATCCACTATAACAAAAACCTTTTGTTACAAAGTATCCAACACCTCTTCAGGCAGTATTCTCAACCTCTTCAGGTTCTCTAAGTATTCTTTTACAGACAAGCCTCTTCAGGCTCAACCAAACTAAGGTTTTGAAAAAGGTTGTTCTACTAACTCACTAAATGTGAGAATTCGAAACTAAAGCTTAGACTCTTGAAAACAACTCTACACAGAGAGTAATATGAAAGTTAGAATCAGAGTAGCTTTTCTAGCTTTGCAAGCTTTGAGATTTTCTCTTTTATCTCAAGAATGATTTTGAATTGCTTTGTGTTGCTTCACTTCTTTTTGCTCAAGTTCAGTTTTTTTGTTCAGCGTTTCTTGATCTTGCACTTTCAAAAGATGAAGGTATATATAGCCTCTTTTCTTTGGGCAGTCTTCAGTCTTCAACGGATGGAAAAGGATCCGTTCTGATGAGCATTGAATGCATTTGATCCGTTGAGTCTGATAGCTTCTGAAGTTTCTGATCAGCAGAAAGGACTATCAGGGAGATAGCTAAAAGTGGTGCCGACATATCCTCTGAGTAGAAGAAAGTTGCCTTTTGTTTATCCAAAACAAGAAGGTCAACTTCTTTAGGTGATAGGGACATTCTGGCTTGTGCTTTTCTTTTGTACGAATCTTACAGAGAATGTTTTGTCCCACTAGTATAAGCCTTTTACATGGAATAATAATTTCAAATGCTTTTACAAAGATATTCGCGCTTGAAATGAAAAAGACATTTATTGGACTAGCTATTACAGAAGGTAACCAAAAGAGTCTTTGGACTCAATGGTTCTATAAACTATCGTCCAGTCGTAAACCAGGAATAGGTGTTGGACGAGATAGAGTCTTTGGACTATGTTGGACGAGATAACGTCTTTGGACTATATTTAGATTTGTCCTGCACACTTAATATAACACGTTAGTCCATAACCAATCTTTGTTCATCTTAAATTAGCTCTTTGTTAACATCAAAACTTAAGAGATTATCTGGACCATGACCACTTTGGTTCCAACATATGAATCGTAATGATTTATAATTAGAGTTTTTATTTTAAGCTGACAATCTACAAGGTTTTATAATACTTTTATTATATAAGTCATCAAAGCTCATAAGCTCTACACACAAGGATGAATGACACTCTCTGAGGTTAGTTGTAAAATCTTTATTTTTGACTTATTATATAATTGCATATAAGGAGAATTTGTTTATAAGATATTATTCTCCTTTTGTGGCTATTTTCATTCTGAAACTATGCAATTGTATATGAATGTGTTTATTTCCCAGAATATTATTAAATTACAGGACTCTGCAATCAACTCATTGATTGCTCGTTATAATACTCCCTTTTGAAATTATATTTTTATTTATAGTGGGAGTATAATGTAACGGTGTTATAACACATCTTATTATTTTTTTTAGAGTTCTATTCTGGGATACATATAAAATTGCTTTATGTACTTTTATATATTTGACTCAGTCAAATAATAAAGAATAACTTTTGTTATTGTACACTTTCATTTCAAAGTGTCGAGATCATGAAATTATTGTCATGATTTTTATGTGGATAAAGTCATGTTTATTTCATACTTATACTAGTGTACATATGTCTTGAATTTATTTGAACATGACTGCTTATTGAAAATCCTTTTAAATGGGAATTTTGATTAATACAATGTAAAAGATTTCTTACTTATTATGATTCGGGATCCTTAGACGGGATTATGATAAGTAAGGAATTTTTTTGTGAAGGGCGTGTTTGATTTTGTATATGGAATCATTTAATCCTCTACTTATACGATAAATCTTTCCTTGTGATTAGCCCATTGTTTATATTGTATTATTACATTTCTTATTTATTGTAATTTGGAACCCTTATGCGAGATTGCAGTAGATAAAAAATCCTCTTTAAATGACATAGTTGGCTGTAAATGAGGATCATTTAATTCTCTTTTTGTGCATATTAAATGTTTCCCCTGTTGTCTTTGATATCAACCTTCTTGCCTAACTTTGTCAAAACTATAAATGCAACTTGTATATTATTGTGTGAAACTTGACATGAGAGTTAATTGAGCATAATTCTTTTGTAATTCAATATTATGTTAAACCTTTTTTTGTCTATCACAATGCAAATTTGTGTTAAATGAATTTTTTTTTTACTCGAATACATTGCAATTATTATTATTAGATTAATCTTTTCATTATGTGATAGAGAAAAATAGTTGAATATTCTCTTAAGCCTTTTTTTTAATACTCTTTTATTATTAGTTCAACTATTTTCTCTATCAAGTGGGAGAATCTTGGATATCGTAATTAAAATCCTATAAGTAGGATTGAAGTGATACATTATCTTTACCTTAGTAATTGCCCAATTAATTATCATGATTTTTTCTTCACATATTGTTTGTCGTTGCTTTATTGTATGGACCTATATCTATTGAGGATATTATAGTCTTTTCGAGAATATTAAAATATACTGAACTCATATCCTTGTTAAGAAAATATAATTAAATCCCAAATTAGTCTGCAAAGTTTCTTGAGAATAATTTCTCTATTTTATATCATTGTTTTACATCATTATAAATGATATATTTGGGATATACTAAGCAATATTTTTTATTATTGTTATCTTTTGAGATAAAATATAATATTGTCTAATATATTAATATTTGTAGGAGTTACATACTATTTGTTGTTATATCCTCAACTATAGTGAAATACAGGTTTCATGTATTTTCGCTACATGTAACCTAATCTTGTGCTCAAGTGCGTGTGATTATTAGTTAACACCTGAGTTTTGAGTGAGCTGTTGAAAACTTGAAGTGATTCAATATTCGGATTAAAATATCAGGAATTTTGATCTCACTCATATGATGAAGGTTAAATTATTTATAAAATTCTTTCAGAATTTATTTTGCTAATGACTTGAAGAGATTTTATGTTATAAAGTGTCAAACAGACACTTATAATTCTATATGCAAAATATGTGGTTAATTATAAAATCCAAATTTTTGTAAAGATCTGCTATTGATAAATTATATGTTGGGTTTTTCATATTACTATCATGTAACCACTTCTCGTGATAATTCTGCGCTAATTTGTTTCTCTCTAATTTATAAACACATTCTTAAAGAGAGAAAGATATGGAGTTTTGGACTCACTTTGAATATTATATTGCACAGTTAAGATCCCACTGTTAAATATTATACCATTAGAGTACTTTAATACTAGTGAGCTCTAATGAAAATCCTAATTTTGTTTAAATCCTAATTTTGTTTAGGTATACTGGATTAGTGAGAGTGTGCACACACTATTGTTGTATCTCAAGACTTATTAATCCTATATTGCCATATATTTGTGCGTGTATTTTGTGATCATATGACATATTTTAAAAGGACATTGTTATTTAGGCTTATCCTATTGTACTGAGATATATATATATATATAAAATCTGTTGAATCTCAGTAGGCATCTCGAGTAGATGTCAATGTTATTTGTTGGGAATTGCACATTAATCTCTTTAGCATGCAATTATGTTGTGCTTCTTTTTTGACCCAAAATACCACATTCTGATAGGTCACAAATATATAAGTACTTAGCAGGTATAATGTTAGTACTCCTATCGAGTATGACGTTATGCATTCTTGAAGTACTTGTAAGTCTTATGTTTGGACCAATAGTCTTAAGTGCTTGCTCATTATTGACATTCTTATAACCATATTAATCTATAGTATCATTCTATTTGAAGTAAGTCTCTATGCCTTCCATGTAGGAGATTCTTGAATTTCCTAATTGTTTCAGGATTCGCATAGTCACTTATTTAGTAGAATTTAGATTAATTGAATGTCAAATATTATAGAGCATTTGTTGTTTTAGCCCATATGTAAATACTCTTATTACTGAGCTATTATGAGTACTTAGACACATGTAGATTATGTTTTTGGCATTTACAAATTTCAGACTTGAATTGAGCATATTGTTGGAGAAAACATGCTTGGAGAACCGTTAACCAAAGACTTAACTATTGGAGTTTATCAAAATACTGCAACTCATGTTTTGGTTAAAGTCTTATGATGTTTTGAGTTAGTGGGAGTCTGAAACTATTTTATATGAGATATGTATGAGATGATGTCTCTTTGATATATCACATCTCTTATAGTATTTTCAGATGTTTGGACCATACTTGGATTGCATGTTACTCTTAACTTAATTATGCTTTTCCAAATAAATAATTCTTTATATGGAACGTGAGTCTTTAACATGTATGATTTGCTTCTCTATCGGATACCATTTCTACAGCGTTGGAGCCTATGTTTCCTTGACTATTGATTGATATGTGCTTTAACCATAGTTAATATTCTAGTCATAAAATTCTTGTTCTTTCAATAATTGACTAATGTTATCCAAGTGGGAGAATGTTAGATTAATTATTTCAATTAATCAAAATTATGGATTAACATTAATTAATTATCTAAAATTATAATTAATATGTTAATTATGATTAATAACATTTTCTCGATATAATAAATTGCGTTGGGTTTATGTTCTGAATAGCCCGTGATGAGTTGAGCTATTCAATTGATACCCAATGAAAGGTCCCTACCCTCATACGATAAGTTACTTAATCGTTATCCCATTAGACGATTAATACACAGCTTGATGAATTAATCGTGATTGAAGGGAGTTTGCTCTCATTCTAGTTTTCAACCAAACGATTTAGACATGAGGGTTCAATCCTTATTTCGATGTCAGGTACACGTTCTTGATCTATCTCTATGAGTGTAATGTCGTAATATGTTATATTCTTGTATCTATTATTGATTTGGGTTTGTCGAATTGTTTTACAATTCCTTCAATATAGAGATCCAATAATTTAGATTAAAATAATAATCTGATCCCTATATACGACACAAAGAAACAGAAGGGTGGAAGGGTCATTATGTGATAGTGCCGCATAAAGTGACAGGTATATAAGATTTACAATCCATTGTACTCACGACCTCTCGTCCTCTACCAATAATTAGTTTCACCCTAATATAGGGCCTTCCTTTCATGAAGGGCATGAAGGATGAGACCTAGGTGGAGGTGAGATTGATGGGCTACGGGGATCTTCATATGCATATGGCTTTTATTTGCACAAACAAAAGGTAGAAGAAAGGAATCAGGTCTTGGGCCGGTGTGGAACGGCACCGACTCGTGGGTACGTGTCTAATGTTTAGGCTTTTGCTAAGGACACCCTTAATTTGTTAAGGGCACCCCCGTGAACAGTGTAATTCCCAAAATATCCCGCAAAAAGTTTTTCTTTTTTAATTTAGTTCACTCGCAAATATGATATTTGCGAGTACGTGTATCACTCGCAAATATCAAATTTGCGAGTGTATTATTTTGTTTAATTCTTCACTCGCAAATATGATATTTGCGAGTGAAGCACTTACTCGCAAATATCATATTTGCGAGTGAGCAACCAAAAAAATAACGCACTCGTTAAAACCTTTCGATGCTAATATGTTTCGGACATTTAGAAGGAAAAAAAGGGAAAAAGAACAATGAGTTCAAGACAGAATAATTTATTAATACGCGGATCCATTTTCTGATAAATATGTGAAGGCCGTTCCATTTTTTACAAGTACTCATAGTTTTCTCCCAAATTTCTCAAATTAGACGTGACGCTCGCAAATTAAATATTCGCAAAAGAAGGTATTTTTTCGCAAATTAGTTATTTGCGAGAGTGTAAGTTTGTGCATACTCGCAAATATATAATTTGCGAGTGGTTCTTGTTCTTACACTCGCAAATTAGGTATTTGCCAGTGTACAATTTTTTTGTACACTCGCAAATAGATAATTTGCGAGTAAACAAAAAATTTGTACACTCGCAAATACCTAATTTGCGAGTGTAATGGAATTTTTTTTTTTTTTTTTTACGTTTTACATATATTAGGTATTTATTTTATTTTGTTTGTTTCATTGTAGTGTTATTGGAGATGGAAGGCAGCAATATGTTTGATTCTAATGAGATTAACCAAACGACAGTTGTGGACTGTACAGAAGCATTCACTACTATGGAGATATTTCCTACACGAGATGATTTATTGTGTTGGACTCGAGAGGTTGGAAAACAAAATGGATTTGTTGTTGTCATTGTGAGGTCAGAGACAGGACAAAATGACGGATGTACAAAATTAATTCTAGGTTGTGAAAGGAGTGGGAAGGATAAGCCTAAAAAGCATGCATCTTCTAAAGCAACTGGTACTCGAAAGTGTGAGTGCATGTTCAGAATGAAAGGAATACCTTTATCGACGACTGAAGGAAAGATTGAAGGATGGATGCTAAAAGTAAGATGTGGATTACACAACCATCGGTTAGCTGAAACATTGGTGGGTCATTCTTATGTTGGTCGTTTAAGCGAAGAGGAGAAGAAACTTGTTCATGAAATGACCAAGAACAATGTCAAGCCAAAAAATGTTCTGTTGACGGTTAAAGGTCGCAATAAGGAGAACCTATCTACAATTAAACACATTTACAACGAACGTCAAAAGTACCGATCATCTGAGAAAGACCCTAGAACAGAAATGCAACATTTGCTGAACTTAATACATCGAGATCGATATGTTTGTTGGTATAGAAGACATGACGGTTTGGACGTTGTTAAAGATATATTTTGGGCACATGCAGATTCCATCCATTTGTTGAATACATTTAACATGGTTCTCATCCTTGACAGTACCTACAAAACCAATAAATATAGGCTGCCACTACTTGAAATTGTTGGTGTTACTTCAACAGAAGTGACATTTACTGTGGGATTTGCCTATATGGATTCTGAAGGGGCTGAAAACTATGTCTGGGCACTAGAGAAGTTAAGAGAATTGTTCGTGCTAGATGAGTCAATTCCGCAAGTTATTGTGACAGATAGAGATCTTGCTTTGATGAATGCGGTTGCATTTGTGTTCCCAACAACTCGCAATCTTTTGTGCCAATTTCACATAGGAAAAAATGTTTACGCAAAATGTAAAAAATTGGTATCTGATAACAAAAAGCTGGAGGTAGTCAAGGATGCATGGAACAGTGTTGTTTATTCTGCTGACGAGACTGAGTATGAGCAATGCCTGATGAGTTTTCATGAAGTATGTGCAGAGTGGCCTATATTAATTGATTATGTGCAAAAGACTTGGTTGGATCCACACAAAGACAAATTTGTTGCGGCATGGACTAACCAAGTGATGCACTTGGGGAATACAACCACAAACAGGTATGATCAAACTAGTGTCAAAATAGTGTCATGTTATGCTATAGCTGAAGTTGTTTTGAATGTTTGTTGATAGGGTTGAGTCTCAACATTGGAGATTGAAGAATTTGTTGCAAACTAGCAAAGGTGACATGTGTATGTGTTGGGAGACGATGAATAACATGCTTACGCTGCAACACAACGAGATAAAGGCATCATTTGAGAGGAGCATAACCGTGATCGAACACTCACACAACATTCGTATGCTTATCAGATTGATTGGATTCGTGTCTCGGAGTGCATTGCAACATATTGTTCGTGAATGGACCAGAGCGATGAATGTAGGTATTGATAAATTTGCATGTGGTTGTACTCTTAGAACTACACACGGTTTACCCTGTGCTTGTGAGCTGGCTCATTACAGTATGACGGTTACTCCAATTCCATTGGAGGTAATCCATGTGCACTGGAGGAGATTACATTTTGGCCAACAAGAGGATCAACAACAAACAGATGAAACAGTGTCAGAAGAGGAACTTGCGCTTCAGTGGGAGGTATTGATTACCCATTTCCGCACACTTGACATTGTTGGTAAAAGGATACTATATCGCAAAGTGCGAGAACTATGTTGTCCTGAGACAACTTCAATGTGCCCACCGCCCGGAATGGTGAAGACTAAGGGGGCACCCAAATCCAAGAAGACCAACACGGATGGATTTGATTGTAAACGTTACCCATCTTATTTTGAGCATGTTGATGCAATAAACTCTGCACATGAGAATAGTTCTGCGCGTTCCTCGTTGAAATCAACTGCCCAAGCAAAGAGGAGACGTTTGCCTTTCTTGAATCAATTTCTTGTGCAGTTTCAGCCATACATTGCTGACATAGTTAACGTGGACAGTGATGGAAACTGTGGGTATCGTTGCATTGCAGCATTGCTTGGTAGAACTGAGGATAGTTGGCCTTTAATCCGTCAGGAGTTGCTTAAAGAGCTTACGGAAAATGTTGATTTATATGGCCCTCTTTTCGGTGTTCAATTACAAGAACTGAAGTCTTCTTTACGGGACGTATACGGTGCATGTCACCAAAACAAGTGGATGACACTACCAGATATGGGTCATGTGATAGCAACCAAATATAGGTTGGTCCTAGTCTCTTTATCATCTGCCAGTATGACGTGTTGGACATTTTTTCCTCTTAGAGATGCACCAACTCCAAACCATCCACTCATTTGCATTGGTTTTGTCAACGGTAATCATTGGGTACAGGTAATTGATGTAATATTTTTATGTTTTTATTTTTAATGTTATGATTAGTCGGTCATTTAATTGTATTTACGTTATTTCAGGTATTTTTGAAGGATAGTTGTCCACTGCCTATCATAGCATCACATTGGCGTGGCTTTTCCCGTCCTGAGGCTTATTCATGGCCAACACGATATATTAGTCGATTGCAAAAATGGTCTTCAATATTTCCACCGCCTAATCTTTCACATCATGATGTATACAATCCAATAAACTTAGATGACGATTGACTAATACACCTTGGTTGTTCGTTGTACCTTTATATTTACATTTTACTGTTATTTTCTTTTGTATTTCTAAGTTCATTAATAATAAATAATAAATAATAACAATAATAATAGTCTGCGGAGGTGTATTAATAACAACAATAATATTTACATAACAATAACAATAACAATAATATTTACATAATAAATACTAAGTGTTCGTATGAAAATAAATTACAAAAAAATAAAACAACTCAGCGCTCCTGATCCTCCGCTATCCGAAGCACCTCCCGAAGGTAGTCACACATGTCATCTCCCTCCTGTGCGTAATCCAGGATCTGATGCAGCATGGCGGCAATTCTATCCAACCTACTAACCGCATGAACATAAGCCACCTACAAATTACATAAATACATAATAACATAAGTACATTATATAGGGGAAAAAAATAGATGACGTTACGACTAGACATAATATATACAATGTAAAAACTTATTATTCCTTACCCGAGGGACACAATCAACATGTGCATCATGTGGAGCCTGCGGAGATGAAGCCTGTGGAGGTGGGGCCTGTGGAGGTGGGGCCTGTGGAGGTATCAGCAGTGGATGCGAGTGCCTGTAGTACCGAGGCGCACTCAGCTGGATAACTGGCCGACCTCAACCGAAATAGGTATCTAATAGAGTATAGGTGAGGGGACATCCAGTTAAGACTAATGGCCTCAGTCGAGGGACGTCGTGGTGGCTGCCGAGGAATCTCCTGCCTGAACCCGAACTGTCGCAGTACTCTCTCAGGCAGGTATGGCACTATAGTGTTCCCACACCGAAGGTACCCCGAAAAGTATGCCACCGGATCGAATGGGGAATACTGTCTATATGTGGTCCATGGTGCCCAGTACACGTCATCAGCGGTCAGCGCATCCAATGCCTGCCTGTATGGAAGCACCCTCCCATGCCCCCTCTTGCTTCTCCAGCGGTTAGCGCGTACAGGCGCACCCTCGTAGCCCTCAACAAGTCTCCGATCTACCACCAAAGTAGGAAAATACGCGTAGATCCAGGCCTGTCACAAATAACGAATCAGTTACGAAAACATGTCAGAATTACAACAATTGTAAATTTAATTTTCTAATTTAATAACACACTGCTACCTGAAAGAGTGTCATGTAACCCGCTAACCCACGACACGCCAACCTGGTGGCGTCACCAAGATAACCGTATAAGTGGCATAGGGCTAAAGCTCCCCATGACCACTGTCCCACCAGCTCCAACTCACGCAGCAGCTCGATATATTTGCAGTCAATACGAGTGCTAGTCTTATCCGTCAGGAGAGTCATCCCGAGTAGCACCAGTATGAATGCCCTTGCTGCCTCATCCATCGGACCCTCAATTCTCCGTGCATCATAAAGGTCTTGCAGCCAAGATAAACTGAAAGATGCCCACCCAGTGCCCGTCACCTCCGCACGAGCATCCTCATAAGATACCCCCAACAACGACTGCAGAACTGATATAGCAATATCTATGTCCATCTCGGGGGGTATAAACAATGCACCTCTGACCGGGATGCTCAAAATGCATGACACATCATCCAGCGTGATGGTCATCTCTCCGAACGGAAGGTGGAACGAGCTGGTCTCCATATGCCACCTCTCGGAAAACGCTGTCAGCAGCGAGTTATCTACCATCGGATAGCTGCAATACATAAGAGGCGACAGACCAGCTCGATCGACATGAGCCTGTACTGCTGGTGGTAGTGGCTGACGCTCGCCAAACCACTTCTGCCACTTTTTCCCGTGCGCAAAAACCCTAAGCGGGTCCTCCCGATCCTGCACACATAAAAATATACGTCTTGTCATGAATTATACAAAAGTAAAAAAAAAAAAAAAAAAAATTAAATGTTTTAAAAACAGTAAACAATAATTACCTCTCCATTCCACAAGCTGTAAGCTATGTGGTCTTTGAATGAAGTCAGGAGCGATGTATCGGAAGGTCCTCCAGGAAATGGTCCCTCCGCTGCCCGTGCATCAATATGCATCTCGTCGTGTTGTCCCTCGTCCTGAGGTGACTCGTACTGAGATGCCTCGTCGCCCTCGTACTGAGGTGGCTCCTGCTGAGGTTGAGGTGTACGACGTCCCCCTCTGCTCGGGGCAGCTCTACTATCAACCAATCTCCGGCGGTGCGAAGCAGTCATAGCATCCCGCTGTTGTCGCCGCTGTCGCTGAGCCTCTGCTCTCGCAGCCTCAACCGCCAACCTATTGGCCTCCGCCTCCGCCTCCCTATCGGCCAACCAACCTGCTCCCCTGGTGCGCGGCATTACTGAAACAAATAACAAATTAAAATCAATATTTTTAAGATAATCCTACGAGTGAAGGGAAATTTTCCTCACTCGCAAATAAGGTATTTGCGAGTGAGCAAAATTTCCCTTCACTCGCAAATACCTAACTTGCGAGTGAAGGAAGAGGAAAATCTTCTTGAGCAAAATTTCCATTCGCTCGCAAATACCTAACTTGCGAGTGAAAGAAGAGGAAAATCTTCCTTCAACCGCAAATAAGGTATTTGCGAGTGAGGAATATTTTCCTTCACTCGTAAATACTGTATTTACGTGTGAAGGAAGAGGAAATTTTCCTTCACTCGCAAATAAGGTATTTGCGAGGGAATGAAAATTTTCCTTCCCTCGCAATTATCTTATTTGTGAGTGTAAAAAAAATTCCTTCACTCGCAAATACCTTATTTGCGAGTGAAGGAAATAAAAAAAAAAGTTCGCAATTACCTAGTTTGCGAGTGAACAAGGTATTTGCAAAAAACCAATTGTTATTTGCGAGATTCCAGATAAATTTTACAACTCTCTGAATTTGGTAATCTGCGAGGGTAACAATGATAGTGTAAAAAAAAAATGACTTTTGAAACTTTTTTGTTGGGAACATTTTTCGCTATTTTACTGTTTAAGGGGATGCCCTTAATAAAAAGGGATGCCCTTAGCAACCCCCTAATGTTTATAGACCCGCTTTGACCAATACTTGGTCTGGACCGCAGCATCTTCCTTGTGTTGGTGGGGTCGAGTTGAGTCAAACAGCCCAAGGGAAACCAACTGATTGGTTGGAATGTTCTGTTTTTTTTTTTTTTTTTTTTGCCGTCGTAAGAAACCACTATAACTGACAAAATAATCAATTAAAGAGTGTGGTTACACAAAATGGGAGGCTTACTTTGCCTAGTCTTCCTTCAACCGACGTGCACGTCACACTGTTAATGGGATCCTGCAAAGAGGTAGGTCAACTTGTTTTGTTCATTATACTCATATCTTTACTTTGTTGAAATACAAGCAATTAAATAGAGAGAATATTGAGAGAAAGGAGAAAGAGATAAAAGAAAAATACTCTAAAAAATCTTTATTCACTTCGTTATTATTACATTTTTCTATATGACATTAATTACACAAAAGCACATATTTATAGCTGTACATAATTAATTTTCACATGGACTATTGATCACTTATTAATTATAACAACTTAACTAACTAACAAACCATTAACTAACCTTAATTAAATTAACTAATCTGAATTATACTCCAACACTTAACTCAGATATTCTGTTTTGCATTTGCAATCTTTTTCCTTTTTTTTTTTGCTTTAAAGAAAATTCTTCAATTGTCCAAGCCGCCACAAAAAGGCATAGTGCACACAACCAACTAATCTATGGTCAAACTCTTAGGGTCAGTTTGGGTCAAATGAGGGGAGGAGAATGATTTTAATGGAGGGGAGGGGAAAGGAGGGGAGAGATTTTAATTAGCTATTGTGTTTGGTTGAGAGAAGGAGAGAGGATGGATTTTAATGGAGGAAAGAGAAAGTAACACTATTTGTGTTTGGTTCACAAGGAGAGGGGAGGAGAGGGATTTTAAAACTAACTTACTTTTATACCCTCATAGTTTAGATTTTAAAATACTTAAGTAGCGTTATTTTAGTCATTCTATTCAAAATGTTTCAAAATCTCTCCCCTCCCTTCCAAATCCCCCTACTTTTGGAGGGAAGCCAAAATTGGATGCTGAGGGATTTTGCTCCTCTCCATTCCCCTCCCATCTCCTCCTAAAAAATGAACCAAACAACAAATGTTTAAAAAAATCTCTCTCCTCCCCTCCCCTCCATTTCATTTACTCCAACCAAACACTATGTTAATTAGAGCAATTTTAAGGGAAGTTGCTTTTAAAAATAAGAATTGATTCTTATACGATAGCATTGTTGCTTATATAAACACTCTAACCTTTTAAAGTTGCATCATTGAAGTGAAAAGTTACTTAAAATAGTATAAAGTAAAAAGTAATGATGTATCATAAAGGAACCATCAAAAGAGAAATTAAAAAACTCATTGCATGATTGAAGATGTTCTTATCAATGAGGACAAATCCATGTCTTTAGGTTGTTTAATCTATAAATAAATTGGGAGAAGCTCTTAAATACTGAGTACTACGCAAATATGCCATCTATTATTATAAATTTATACATGATGTTGGATTAAAAAAAATATTATCAAATTAAATATAAACGATTATAAAATTATCCAAAATAATACTTTGAAAATAGTTAAGAGTTTTTCATGAATTGACGCCTTTTAAAATCAATTTCTATATATTCATTTTATTTGAGAAAATAAAAGAGACTTTAATCAATGTTTAGAATTTCTCAATCGATTGCATGTGTATTCTAAAGGTGTATTGAACTACAATCAAAGGTGCATTAAACTAGCATCAGTATATATTTTGAGTTTATGGAAAAAATGATTCTAAATGCTCTTAAATAATTCTTCAGATTAGTAAATATAGAAAGTAATCGAACACATTTCATCTTCTCAAATGCAAGCAAAGAGCAAGTGTTGCTGTTGCAAAACTCTACAAGTAATTAGTTGTTCAAGTCTATGTAATACCATGGAGAGGCCTAATTGCATGGGCAAGGTAATTATCACCACTCAACAGTTGGCTCATCTACCATCATTCATCAACAAGATCATTAGATTATCTATAATTAAGCATTAACTAATCTGGGACATTCCCTCTTCTCCTTTTCATCCACAAATATTTTCTTCTGATTAAGAAACAGAGTTAATACTTAATAACAACCAAACAACGACACGAAACAGTGAGTTACATTTTACAATCCAATAACCAACCAACGCGAAGTGACCGAAAGGGCCTTGTATCAGTGCGTGTCCAACCGCCAAACCGTGAATCCGTTTTTGAAGAATCCCAATATCCCTCAAACAAACCTCATCTTTCTCTTTCCTCTTATTTTATTTTATTTTTCTAATTAAAAAAAAAAGAGTAAAGAAAAACAACATTTGGCTATTCATGTTGTTAAATATAACCGCACTCCTATATATATGTTTTTGAACTTTTTTGTTGCCTCTTATCTAAGGCTTCTTCAACATTTGGTTTCAAGGAGAAAGAGAGAATCAGAGGCAATTCTTCAAGAGGATTAAACCCCATTATTTTCTGAAGTATAAAATTCATAACTTGTTAATTAATATACCTTTAGGAATTGGGTTGGGGGCACCCCAATTCTCAGGTGCCTCTGAATCTTTCAACCGTGGGACTCAATCTAGTTACTTTGATCCTTGTAAAACAACAGGTGATGCTCAACAAGTCTTTCTCATGTTCTTGTTTCTTTTGTAGGAAAAGACCATTTTGCAATTGCATAAGGCCCCAATATTATGATCCATAATTTTATTAGTTTGTTTGATTTGGTTTCAGAGAGTTTCCACGGTTTGTTTTTGGTGGGATAGGAAGTGAAAATGTTGGGGGAATTGATTAATCGGTGTCTTATGTACGTATCTTTCTTTCTTTTTATTTGATGAACATTTTCCTATATATTTTTAGACATTGTTAGCTATATCTTTACCTTCATTCATTTTGGATTGCAGACTCGTTCTGGGGTATGCATACCCTGGATTCGAATGCTATAAAACTGTGGAGAAAAATAGGGTTGACATTGAGGAACTTCGCTTCTGGTGTAAATATTGGTACAAGAAATAAACTGTCTCCTTCTTTGCAATCAAGTTCTTCTAAAATGTTAATATTTTTACTTTGATTGTTAATATGAATTTATGTCATTCAGGTTACATAATAAGTTTTAACATATTGGGTAATGACAGCATTAGTTATGATGTAGAAGAAATTTTAAGACGATTGGTATTTGCTAGAAGTAGGATTATATGGGGCACACATCAATGTCTAAGGGGGGAAAATGAGCCCTTGAATTTTTGCCAAGAAAGGAATATTCTCTTGAAATATCCAAACGGAAGCCAATACCTTGGAAACAGAGGAAGCAGAGGACCGAACTAGGTGCACCATGATTATGTACTTGCCTAGCAATATCAGGCCCTGTACCAGTTATACAGCAAATACGATAATGATGTTCAGCATATGAAATCACCCGCCATCCGAACCTTATGTGTTCATTTTCGCGCAAATGGGGTCAAGAATACTAAACATAGTTTAAATTGTTATTTTAGTGATTATTGAAAATTTGATTGATTGTGTCGAATAGAATACTAAACATGGTTTTAATTTGCAGTTCACATTAACAAGTGAACCATAATATTACAATTTTGATAGTTTTTGTAATTTCATCATAATTATCATATCATCATATTTTTTCTACAGTTGTTTGCAATTGCTGTATATGCAAGGTAAGCACAATTTGAAACAATGATCGGAAAGACATGCTAAATTCTCATATGGCAGTGCTCAATTTAAGCTTTAGTATCTGTGAATCACGTCATTGTGCATCATCTATTTGCAGGATTATTTTGGCACTTTTTACCGTACTGGAAAAGTTTGCAGACATATTTATTGCATGGTAAGCGTTGGACATTTTAACCACTTCTACCCATCATTGTGTTTTGATAATGGGTTATATTAACGAGTGTTCTACGATATTATTTAAGGATCATAAAAAATAAGTTGTTATGAAAAAATTAAACATATCATTTTTTCAAGAATAATTACATCACTTTTACATAAAAATTTGTTTTTATTAAATTCTTAAATAATTTATTAAAGACATTCATTAGCATTCTTAATAATATAACTTCTTGCTGTAAATTAACGCTGAACTTTTATGAAGGCTGCCAATGTATGGAGAGATGAAGTTGGTGCTCGTCATCTATCTATGGTATCCCAAAACCAAGGTAAATCTCCTTTGCTTTAACCTACTATTTTATTGAACTCATGATTTTAAATTGTGGTTACGATTGTCGTTATTGTGAACAATTGCTAAAAAATGCAATCAAAATTGCGATCATGATACCAAAATTGCCCACACTTATTAATTTATTTTCCTTTATTAATGAAGGTAAAATTCATGTTTGATTTCCAGTTACATAATGTAAATGTTGCCTAATGCAGGGGACGGGATTTATTTATGAGACTATATTGCGACCCTATGTATCAAGGCATGAAAATGACATTGATAGGAAGTTACTAGAGTGGAAGGTTAGGGCATGGGATTTTGCTATATTTTATTGGCAATACTGCGCACAATTCGGGCAGACTGCATTTTTTCAGGCTCTTCAGTTCTTGGCTTCTCAGTCTACAAAAATTTCCGCCAACCCCACTACTCTGGTAATGGTAAACACCCCTTTTAGATAGGAACAAGTAACAACTTAACTTCCGAACCATTTTTTGACTAGTTCTTTGCTATTATTAATATACAAAATGTTGCAAATCTGAACTTAAAAAGCGTGAAATTAACTTATATGTCCTTTAATTTCAGAAATCACACTTGTCTCTCAATCCCTTAAACTCTAAACTGATTAAAGCACTTAATCATATTATAGTTGCCTGCCAATTTATTATAAACCCCTTTTAAATTTATTATTGGTTTTATATAGAAGCACTTATTTATTAGTTAAAATGGTTAAGCAGTCGGACCAATTTATAAAACCCTGTGTAACTAACATTTATATAGTGAATCTTACAATAAAACCAGTGCAATTGATAGCTTGTCATTTTTTTTACATGAATATAATACCAGCAGACTGAATTCTCTCGTATCAGATTTTCATGTAAAAGATTATTTGATGAGAGATAGACACATTATAATATAAAAGGTTTTCAATTTTTAAATAGGTCTTTTATAACTTATGAGATAACTTTGATAATTATAATGTAAAAGTATACCTTGCACGACAAATTTAGGCATCATTTTATGATAAATGCTAACCAGAGTCCTAAGGACATTGGTTAAAGATTCAAAAATAGAAACTTTGTATTGAAAATGATATATTCAAGACATTGAACATTGAAAAGTTACATTTTCTAATAAAACTATTCTATCTTTAAATTCCTTAAACAATGCCCTTAGAATATTTGTTAGCAAAACCCTTATTTTATAGGTATTTGTGATGATGTTTTCCAATGAAATTAGGAGATTATAATATATATTACACATATTTTATTTTCATTAATAAACTATTATACATATATTTTTCTCATTGAAAAATAACACCACAAGCCATATAAAAAGGCACTTGAAGTTTTATTATACATCGTAAATAATAAAGTTGTCCTAAAATTATCAGAATGACAGGGTTTATACTATCTAAAGTCTTTGTATGTATCTAAGTTTTTTTGACATGACCTAGTTAGCAAGGTATAACTGAGTAAAGTATTATTACATTGCAGAAAAAGGAGACGCAGGTGGGTCAAAGTGAAAGTGCCCCACAAATGGCTTCAATACAAACGTCCCTTAAGATGAAGCAAAGTAGTTCCCTAAACAGGAGCAAGAAGTGGCCTCCAAGTTCCCCATCATCACCAAGTATCCACCGCAACGTTTCAGAGACACCAAAGTCCAAAACAATGAAGGTTGACATCGATTCTCACACAGAATATTCGGAGGAGGAAGAGGAGGATGCAATATTGGAGCCTGAACCTGTTACCATGGATGAAGACAAAGAAGTTAACCGCGTGAGCGTGAAGGATAGGATCAACCGAGCTCGCGCTAGGCTCAGGCGGTTAGAAACACAAAGCCCTCGAACCCCACAACGTCGAGAACTGTAACAATTGTACATAGTCAGTCACTCACCTTAATCTCCCTGTAAAGAGAAAACAAATGGGGGAAATGAAATTATTAGACAATGCTTTCTCATTCTTTCTTAGCCCTACAATTACCATTCATTGACATGTGCTTTTAATTCTTGTAACGTACATATTTATACACATTCCAATACACACTTCAATGTTGGAACTTCTTTTCTTTCTTTCTTTTTTTAGATGTCCTCGGTATCTGGAATCCATAGTTAAAAATTATTATATTTTGAGACGTAAAGATTATTGAAATAAATTGTTTCTTATAACAAAGTTTTTTTTTTCCATACATAGGATAGAAATCGAATCTCTAACAACACGTTGAAAGAATCCAATTATCTACCAACTATATTAGCCTTTGTTGATCTTCTTTTCTTTTTTTTATTGATTAGTACTTTGTTTTCATGTTATGAGGATCTCTTTATTCTAAAATATTCTAACATTCAAATCGAGTCAAAAATTATATTCACACAAAATATTTGGATTTGTCGACTCCAGAGTAAACTTACCTCTAAAATCGGAAAGTAATATGTTAATTTGATAAAGTAACTAAAGATTTGGATCCATTTATCTAACTAGTAGGGATACACTCTTACCTTTTACTTCTAATAAAACTCACTGTAAAAAAAGTTTTTTTTTATTTTTAACAAAACACTATAAAAAAAAGTTAAATCCAAAATTTTAACAACAACTATTTTTTCTCCCTATTCTAAGCAACTAGTATATTGGTTGGTACTTTAGATAATAAAAAGTGAGAAATATATCCTATTCTTTAATGAGACATAAAAGCAAAGGATTCGTACTTGGGTCCAGATTGCGTGGAGTATTCGATGTAAAACTCGGGTGAAACAAGGAACTACGTGAGATACGAAGCTGAGACAAGCGGTGAGAGGGTTGCGGCGGCGGCGGCTCCGGCTGTCGGAGGATAATGTTTGGCGGAGGTGGTGGAGGAACTGTGGGCCAGATGGGCTGCTAGGAGAAGGGGAAATGGGCTGGAGGTAAGCCCAAGCGGCTTGCTTGACGAGGCGGTTGCGAATGGAGATCTCGTGGGTGGCGGAAGAAGCGGTTGGGGAATTGACGGTAGCGGCGGCGGTGAAAGGAAGCACGTCTTGGAGGGAAGTGTAAGAGGAGGATTTGAGGGAGAGTGTATCCAAGTTGAGGAGTGATTTTGTGGGGGTGGTTGTGCCGTTTTGATTTTGATTTGGAAGAAGTTGGAAGCTGGAGCGGTTGAGTGAAGTGGCTGGGAGGCGGGTGGCAGTGGTTGCGGCGGCGGAGTCATCCATGGGTGGGGGAACTCAGAACTGAGAGTCTTGGTCAAGTGACAAACGCGTTTTGAAGAAAATAAGGTTAAGGAGTAGAATCAATAGGTTTGGTTCCAACGGCTTGTTTTGCATTTATTTACGTAATTTTATTTGTCTCAGATTCTTTTATTCTCTCTCAATCAGTTTTCTTTATGGGACCAATCCCAAGAGTATTATTTTCTGAATATTGGTATTTCTGTTTTTCAGGTATTAGAGACTAATCTCACCTGATATTGAAGGATGACCTCTTTTAACCAAATTTTTTTATATATAATAGTCAGAGATCAATCACTTATTTAAAAGATCCGAGTGTGAGGTGTTTACGGGTCGGGTTTGAACAAACCCGTTACTCAAACCAAACAATTTTGTACGGGTTGGATTCGGTCCGGTTCCTACAATTTTTTATAAACCCGAACCAAACCATCCAAAGATGGGTTGGTTCATATCGGGTCGTGAGAAAATCAAATAAGATTGGGAGGAATGAGGTTTGTGAGAAAAAGGAATATGGATTTACTGAAATAAGACAGTAGAAATACTGAGAAAGAGGAATATGAGCACAAATCAGAGAAACACTCATCATATTCAACAAAAATAAGAGAAACTCTCATCATATTCAATTCAAATATGAGAAACTCTTCATATTCAACTCAAATCAGAGGAACCCTCATCATATTAAACTCAAATCAGTGAAACCCTTTTCAACTCAAATCAGACAATGTTCATGGGAACGAGCCATTAATGAAGACGACGAACGATGTGGACGACGGAGAAAGGAAGGTGGAGCTCGAATTAGAGAAACCCTCTTCCACTCAAATCAAACAACGTTCGTGAGAAAGAGGAACAACACGGACGACGGAGAAAGGAAGGTACAGCTCGAAATCAAACGTCGGAGGAGGAGTGTCTGGCTATCTGCGTGAGGCCACAATGGAGGAGAGAGCAAAAGGAAAGGGCTGAGCGAGAGTGAGTAACGGTGGTGGCGAGCTACAGCCAAACCTAAATTCTAATTTTCGTAAAGTAACGTAAAGGAGATAGAGAGGAGAGTGATTGAGTGAGGGTCCTAAAGTTATTTATTTTTTTATTATTAAAATTTTAAAAAATATAAATGTGAACAGGTTGGGTGATCGGGTCTCAAGTTTAGAAATGATAAATTTGTTACCTGAACCAAACCAGGTCGAGTTAGGTTGAACCCGAAGAATAAAAAATACCTAAACAAAACACATCGGTTTGGGTTGGGTCATCAGGTTAATCCGGACCGGTGAACACCCCTAAACCATGGAGATCAATCTGGGAAAAACGAAAAATGCTCTAAAAAAAACAAGACTTTCACTATCAAATATCAAATTTAGAAAAATAAAAATTTCAATTATAGATGACTAAATGGAACTAAAAAGATTTAAAGGTCCTAGAGTATGAAAATACATTTCTTTGTTAGAAAAAGGGGGAAACACAGAATGTAAAACTATAAGATATATAATAATATAATGGATAATGGTTATGCCTATATTATAATTAGGCATAAAAGCTATTTTAATTTTGAAGTCTAGTAAAAGGGGTTAACAGTTTTACTTAATTGTTGCAATAGATGTTTTATTTGGGGTTGGTAAATGGGTGGTTTTTCTTTGAGTTTGTCTGGTCTGGTGCTGCATTTTTAGGAGGGAATGGGGTTGTTTTTTTTTTTTGTGTGTGATTATGTTTACTAGGCTATTTTTAGTAGTGTGTTGCAAATGATTGTTGGGGTTTGTAGTACCAACATAGTTGAGATGACTCTCCTCATTGTGATGTTTTTGCATGCTACTCCTTTTAATAATCTTTTGGATTTTCTTATATATGGGTTAGAGTATCCATCGTACTCTCATTAATATATTTTTTGCTTACAAGAAAAAATTGTTGGAACAAGAAAAGGTGTCACAATGTGCAAGTTGCGACCAGGGGACCTAGATTATGTTTCACGTTTGCAGTGGCAAACGTTAGTTTAGAATGACACTTTAATAAAAAAAAATGGATCCAATGTGGAAGGAAGAAGTTATTGCAATGGGCAAACTTAAATTTGCAATTGAGAAACAATCACACACCTAATTAGAAACATATTAATAATGATTTCAACATGTTCAAAAACTAAAATTGGATTACCAGTAGTCATAAGAGCATCAATCAGGGCTTTGAGTATGAGTAAATATTGACTTATAGATCTTGAACCCTTCTTTGTGCTCCTCAATTCAGATATTGCCTAGTCTTTGTTCGATTTTGAGAGCTAAATATAGATGCAACTTACAAATCGAGTCAACATTGTGTCACAAAGAGATGTGAGAAGCCAAGAAAGGAGTAGCTAATCATCATCTTCCCAATCTATAAACAAAGGATTCAAGATTCCATTCTACTCATCAAATTCATAAGCAAACGGAGGAAGAATAACATTATTGTTATCAAGAAAGGAGAAAGCCTAAAGGGCGTGTTTAATGTGTAATGGTGAGGTTGCGAGATTTGAACCAAACTCGCCATCCTGAGAGCACCATGTGGAAGAGCACAGTTGTGCGCAACTGTGTCCCTTTCACACGACTAGACAAAAAGGTGCAACGTGCCCAGTTATAGGACACGTTGCTCTCGGGATGAGAAAACATGACATCCCAGACATCGAGGGATGTGCGCCTTTGGAAAGTCACTAAAAGATGAACAGAATTCACTAATGTATATTGATTTGAGAAGCCCAACTAAGGAAGGGGATGAGTTATTGGCGATCAAAAGGGGGGCCCACTTATGGGCCAGAAGGGAGCCTTCCAAGGGCCACTAAGAGGACAAGGTTGATCGTATTCCATGAAGCTCAACGAGAAGAGCTTGATACATTGCGCTAAATGAGGGAAATTATTATGGACCATCCTTGTGGACCCGATTGAATATGTCGACCTTGTCCAGCCCAACCAACCTAAAGAAAGCAAGATGACTAGCAGTACCGACCGATCATCTTCTCCAAAGCCTGCCTTGCCAATTACCACATCACCATGCGACCTCGCGCCCTATTAGCACACCACAAAGTGGTGCAAGTCAGACTCAGTACCAAGATGGCGCAGGATGCCCCCCCACCCAAACCCCAACGGTTGGCCCTAGCAAGAGGAATGATCCCGTGCACCTCGAAGAGTTAATGTAGACACCCACACCTATCACCTATGAATATGAGTACACCCAAACAGTGTCACACACGCTATTCATTTACTCCCCCTTTCATACTTACTTAAGCATAAGAGTGTCTTTACTAGTACCACCCCTGGTACTCAACTATTATTTGAAGGGGGACTTGGAGCAAAGCCACCACCAACCGCTTAGGTCGAGCAGAACCTCAGCGATCGAACAAAATATTTAAGGATTAGAATAAAAATGTTAAAGGCATTTGGATATCATCATAATTGTGAACTACTTCTATTGTTAGCATGTGTGTCCAATGGAAGTAAATCCTATTATGGGTGTTTTTAATATGACTTGTTATGTAAAGAGAGATAGACACAACAACCATAATAAGGTTCCACGAATGAATCCATTTCCATGAAAAATGACTTCTCAAAAACAACCAAACAATTTGCATAAGACATTTAATTTTGAGAAGAAATTCTTACATAAACCTAAAGTTCTCAAATGATGCACTAGATCAATCACATCAATGATATAATTGAACTAATTCATCTAGCTTGAGTGCTCTAAGTTTATACAAAAAAATTCCTAAATCTCAGCTTTGGATTCTCAGCTTTGGACAAGATGAGCTAATAATTGTTAAAGATATTGCCCGAGATCAACTTTTCTTTTCTGAGTAATTATCTAGTGCACCCATATTAGATGCAATAGATCAATTATATTATTAACTAATATAGTTAGTTACAATAATTTATTGATTAAGAATTTTTCTAACAAGTTTCCAAAGAATACTTGTTAAAAGTAGTAAGTTTTAAATGAAAAAAATATTTCTTTTATTTTTAAATATATTAAATATTTTGTTTTCATTTAAAATTTGTTGTTTGCATTCCTTAAGGCACTTGTTAATTACATTCATTAAATAATTATGATATTTATATATTCATAAATACCATAATTGACTTAGTACACTACATTTATTTAAGAATTTTAGTTAAATTAAAATTTTGGTCCTTATAGGCCAAAGCAACTAATCTAATGAAAAGCTGACAAATCATTACTTAAATGTAAAACTATTGACAGAAATTTGTATATTTGAGTAAAATCTTATTTTAATCCCTATAAGATATTAATAAAATATAATAATACATTAATCTTCCATTAATTTTTACTACACAAATCTCTCACGACAAGCCTCATTCTTATCACTCGCTTTTCACTTCTGATCCTAGTGCTTCTTCCTCTCCTACACTTCATGAATCGGTAATTAAGGTTCTGCTTGGCAAGTCCAATAAGGTTTTGCTTGGCAAGTTCAATAAGTTAGTTTATAATTTATTTTACTAGCTTATAACCTAGTTTGACTGAAATAGAGGTGTTTGGTAAATAAGCTTATCTCATGAGCTTATAGCTTTTCTTCATAAACTATTTTATTTAGCTTATGACTTATAATTTATTGACTTTTCTATCATGTTTACCCTTATTCATTTAATGAAATTCCCACTTATTATGCTTGTCATTAGGGACGGAGTCAGACTTTAATGATGGGAGGAGCCAACTATAAAAATTAAAATTCAATTAACAAATATATGCATCAAATTTTATAATTGGTATGCACTGTCTTTACACTGTCAACCAATAAAAAGTTATCATATCAGTTAAAATAATTGACTCTTATTATAAATATCTTAAAAGCCATAATGTGATTGATTGACAATGTAATTTTTTTTACTATAATGCCTTTACTAATCTTTTTTATTATTGTTAAACCTATCAAGCCCACATACAATATTAATAATTGTAAGAAAAATAAAAAATAAAAAGCTGGTAGGGGCCGAAGCCCTGTCCAACCAATGAATAGATCCGTCCCTGCTTGTCATAAATATGTCATTTTATATTTATAAGCTAGTTCAACAGCTAATTTTACCAAACACTTCAAATTCAGTCAGCTAGCTTTTCAGTTATCAGCTAAAAATTAGCAAATCAGCTTATAAGTTAGCTTATCAGTCAATCTGCTAGTTTAAAGCAGATGACTTATAGCGGATGAGTTTGTAGCCACGTTTAGTAAACATTTTTCTCACTAGCTTATAGTGTTTTTTTACTAGCTTATAGCGTTTTGTCGAGATGCTATTTCAAGTAGCATTTGAGCTTATAGTTTATAGCGTAATATATATTTTTTTCATTTTTATCCTTACAAATTTACTTAAACTTCTCATTTATCTTCTCTTAAATAAAATAAAATATTATAATCCTAAAATAAAATATTATAATCCTAAATGGATTTTAAACTTTTATTTTAATTATTATACTATTTTTACTTTTTTGGATTATTTTTTTACTATGCATGTTCAAGTTTTCTATGTCATCTATATAATTTCTACGTATATAATTTTTAAATCTCTATATGTCACCTGTGAATGCATGATCAACGTATATAATAATTTAAAATAGCATATAAACAACTAATAAATAATTAAAATAAATTCAAGTATTAAAAGTGATAATTATTTTAAAAATAAATTATAGGCTAAAATATACTTTTGGTCTTTTATCTTATTTTCAGAATTCGTTTTGGTCATTTATCTCTCAAACATTACACAAAGTGATCCTTTCCGTTAGGTCTATTACTTACGCCGTTAATGATAGCATATATGGCAGTTAAGTGATGTAGCATGCCCTCCACTCTGACCAATTAGGTGGAGCCACATGGCACTCTTCTTCTTCTTCCCCAAATGAAAGCCTAGAAAATTCTGATGTGCAAAAAAGTTTCTTCTTGTGCTTGGTTCCAAAAGCTTCCTTAATTGAAGGTGAAGGAGAGCAATTGTGAAGTTTCAAGTGTTTAATCCTGTTCCTTGTAGGTTCAACCAAATTTTCGATTCTAGCACTTTGTTTCGTTATTGAGAAAGATTGCAAGAATGGAAGAGAACAAAATTTTCTTAACCTTATCTCCTAGCTACAACCTTAAATTTTTCAACAATGGATCTGATTCCCAATGTCTTCTTCAAAGGCAAAAACTTTATCACAATTCCCAGCACCCCACTATTCGAGCCAACAAAAAATGCCCAGATTCAACGTGCAAAGTACATTCAACAAAAAAACATACCTGAAAGTTGAAACCCTAGAACCAACCCCGATGAAATCGTGTCTCCCTCGATCAATTGGGTTTAAAAACAAGTCTTTTTTCGCATTCCAGATCATCAAAGACATTATTAAAATTAAAATTAAAAATCCCACTTAAAAGTTAAAAAGATCGTAGCGATCGTGAGCGAAGCTTAGATAGGCGTGCTTCAAAAGGTTGAACGGAAGAGAGAATCAAACATTAGAACAGAGAATCAACTTTCGTTGAGAATGAAAGAGAGAGAGGGGAAGAAAGAGGTTGAATGCCCACGTTCCGACGAAATGCCTAGATTCCGGCGGGTCAGAGTGGAGGATGTGTCATGTCACTTGTCCATATCGTCACTTAACTGCCACATAGTTTATCATTAACGGCGTGAGTAACAGACCTGACGGAAAGGATCACTTTGTGTAACGTTTGAGAGATAAAAGACCAAAACGAACTTTTTAAAGATAAAGGACCAAAAGTATATTTTAATATATATATATATATATATATATATATATAAGGGACATATCAGGTAAGAGGGATGTCTTGTGGTGAGAGATGAGAGCATTAAATAGTCACCGTTAGATTAAAATAAAGGGCTGAGATTAAAACCCCAATTAAAATATCACGTGCCATTCTTTCCTGCATTCTTTTGCTATCTCGTTTTCTGTTCTTGAGTTTCTTCATTGTTTCATCCCCTCTGTCTTTTCTTCTTCCTCGCGTTCAACAGCCTCCAAACCTTGAAGCATCAGGATATTAATTTGTTGAATCACAACATTGAAAGTGTCCCATTTTTAAAAGCATCTTCCTTCCTTTCAATTAGTACAATGGTTGTCAAGGAAAATGAAAGGTGTGAACCCAATCAATTGGCCCACCAAAGTGCTCGAGGGATGTGAGTTGCTTCATGTTACTGGTAAAATTCTTGCATTTATTTATGTTTTTTTAAATTTTTTTTTACTATATTTGCAATGTATAAAAGCGTCGTTCTCTAATGCTTTTTTTTGTTATACATATTATAACTTGTAAGTTAATATGATAACAGCTGCAACCAGTTGAAATAGATTGACAAGGCAACGAAAAACAAAACCAGAGATGAGTAGCATCATGTCACCATCAAGGACTTGCATTGCCCTCAGCCCCACTGTGGAAGAGGTTCAAAGCCCTCAACAACATTTTGCATCACCAAATGCAAGTCCACATCGATCACCAAATACAAGTCCAAATGCATCACCCTGCCATATTACTTGAATGAAGCAAAAACCCCCTGCCTAAGACATGATTCAAATATAAACATTTCGAAATCAGCCCAGTACAACATAAAAACCACTTACGACATAACCATGTCCAATTACATACATAGCTGCTGCAAAAGTCCCATAAGAAAATGCAAAATAAATTTTTTTCAACTTCAAGGAAAAGAAGGAAACAAGAATGAGGCAAAAGAAAGAAAAAACATGAAAAACATGTTTATATTGGGCATTTGTCAAAAAGGTGGTGTGCAACTTCAATGACTGGATGCTAATCTTGATGGGGAAGATGCCGTCACCAGAAGGAAAAGAAGGAAACAAACGAAAAACCAATTCCAGTTATACAATGAATGGATGCTAATCTTGATGGGGAAGAGATGAAATTTTTTTTTTTGGTCAAGCGGCGCAATTTCCTCTTCTACGATCTGAAGTGGCGCAGTTTCGTCTTCGTCGTGCGAGAGTTGAGAAGTTACAGGGTCACCTCTGAAACATTCCTATTCTCCTACGATCTAAAGTGGCACAATTTTTTTAATGGAGAAAAAATGAGCTTGTGGAGTTGCAGTGGTTGAATCAGGAAGAAGGATGAAAGAGAAATTGATTTGCAGGAGTAAGACTCAGTGGGTGAAAGAGAAGGGAATAGCAACGCGAATGAATGACACCTGATATTTTAATTGGGGTTTTAATCTTAGTCCTTTGTTTTAATCTAATAGTGACTATTTAATGCTCTAATCTCTCACCATAAGACATCCCTCTCACCTGATATGTCCTATATATATATATATATATATATATATATATATATAAGCATATCATTTTATATTTATCAGCTAGTTTAATCGTTAATTTTATCAAACACTTCCAATTCAATAAGTTAGCTTATTCACTATCCGCTATCAACTACCTTATCTGTTATCAGCTATAAATTCATCCATTATAAGCTAGTTTATCCGCTATCAGCTAGTTTTTACCGAACAGAACCTAAATATACAACCTGTGCTGCTAAATCCACCTATCTATATCAGTATGAAAATGAAATATGCCATTAGATGTTATGTTCATGTCAACCCCCCAAACAAACATTAAAAAGAAAAGGCACGCTACTTTACAAAATCTGTGAATTTGGCAGCATCTTTTAGCCATAAAAATTAATTTTCTTATCTCTATCTTAAACATGAAAAGGAAATGGGAGAAGATACGAGATAATAAATGAGTAGAAGCCTACAATAGCACTCACTAGTCACTAACGAAGTACCTTTCGGTCATAACCCCAAGAGCAGATTGCAAATCAGTGTTCTTGCTATATATATATATATATACTTTAACTCACGGCTGAACCAACATCTATTGAGGCCTAAAACAAATTTTATGACAAAATCTTTTTAAAAAAATTAAAGTATTAATTATTTTGTACACAACGAGAAGTTGATTTCCGGACCTTACAGTTAATGGTAAACTTTTATACCAAATGAACTAATTTATATTTGTTAATATATGAAACATATCAAAAAGATAATATAAAAAATACAGTAAACTTTTTTTCTATTCTAAAGAAAAAAAATGATTTTTTTGAGAGACCTGAAACAAAGGCTTGAACCGCTTTATAGTTGAACCTACAATTCGAATAATTGAATTGTGCCCCAGATGCTTTAGTAATTTTCAGAAAACTCCATGGTGTGCAGCATTCATGCAAATCGACATCTCAAAGATGACTCATACTGAATCCATATAAAAAAGTAGAAATAGAAAAAATGGAGAAGCAATGTCGGAAAATTGACATAATTTTATCACCAGACTGTTTATGAAATGCTTACAAGCATGAATGTAATTTAAGAACAAAGTGATCATGTCCTAACAATATCCAGTACAACCTTGCAGTTTGTTTGCAGCCAGCATCTACAATGCTACTCTCATCGTTAAAAAAATTTGGACCCATGATGCCAGACTTCAAATATGACTAATCATATGATGAGATTATAATTATGAATTCTACATTGTTTGCATTTTGCACAGTAGCAACATTTTCTGTCATAATACTTGTCGCAACCGCTCTACCTTGCAACCTAAATCCTCCAGCAGCATAGTATATCTACGGTAACTAGTTTATTCATAACAGATTGTCAATTATGTGACTGAAGTATAGCAACAACTCCCAGCTTGACATTCAACAGTTCTTGACGGCATCCTCAACATTCACAAGGCTGGCAATTTACTCTACTGAAGCAGATTCCCTCTGTGCAATAGCTGAAGGCTAACCATACTTTCTGATATAGCACTATTAGACAAATCAAAATCACCTCTGATTAGAGTTAGCTACTGTGGGTGGCGCTTCAGCAAACCCAGGGGATGGAGTTTGCGGCCTTGAGATGATTCCGAAGTCAGGATGAAGCATGTCCACCCCATTCCAATCAACACTAGCTGTTTTGTCGGAGTTGAGGAATAAGATATACTAATTCAAAGAAGACATATGGCAGTGGAATAAAAGGGAGAAACAATAAAAGGCATGAAAATTAAAAAGAAGGATACAATCTGTTCTCCACATATCTGTTATGCTAACTTCAGCATCTGATAGCAGCCAATAATCAGCATCATTCTAGAAAAATTACAAAAATGCTGTCAGTGTCTGCATTCCACCAAAGAATCACTCTTATCCAACCATTAAATGCTATGAAAATTCATCTGAAAACCATAAAAAACTTAACCATCAAAGAACTTGATCATTGCAACAGGAGTTACAATACATTAAATCAGCCCTTAACCCCAGCTTGAAGGGGAGCGGGGAACCTCTGAGTAATACCGGAAGAAATGCTTCCTAAGATAGGCTCAAATCCAAGCTGCTAAAAGATATTACCCTTGCTTCCCCCTTAGTAATACTATTTAACATGCACCCACATGACTAATAAAATATCAGGAACTCACTGCCCCACCTTGATTCCAAAAGGGAGTGAAGTGGCATTAGAAATTTAAGCTACATTGCTTGTTGAATCCCTAACTGTAGTCAATAGTCATTGTGAACCCTTTGCATGTTGTAATTTTTTTATGGTGCACAAATAAAAACATCTTCACTATCATACACTTACATCAGCATCTGAAGGGACAATCTTCATCATGCCCCCAGCAAACTCTTGTGAAGCATTTAGATCAGAGTACACATGAGAAGAGAGCTGGGCTTGAGGTTCAAGTCCTTTTCCAGTGCATTCAGCAGGTACCATTTCTGTCACAAGTTGCTCATTGGACCCTGAACTTGAAGCAAGCGGGAGGGTCATGGGGGGCTCAGCACCATTTATGTCTTCAAATTTCTCTTCAAATTGACTAGAAACATTCAGAAGTTCCAATGATTGAATGAAAAATGCATTATCAGATAAATTAACTAGAAAACTAGCAAAAATAATATGACCGCAGCAAAGTATTCAATATCAGATAGGAAAACAGAGTGATAATGTGATTTCTAGAAGGATAACATGAGAGAAAAAATGATAAAACTTAATAAATAATACTAGCCAAGGCAGTTATACCTGATAAGGTAGACATCAATGGGACCCATTGTGCTTCTAAGAATGATTCTGTATCTCCTCTGTGGATAGTCAACAGCCTGATGCATATAGAAGCAACAATTCTCCATCATGCATTGGAAATACCAATTTTAAAAAGATCATGAACCTTCCATCAATTTATGCCCTATACTTACTTCCTCAGGATCAGGGACTTCCAGGGTGGTTCCATGTGGAGCTTTAATTGCTATAAGAGTTTCATTCTGCTTTCAGAAATGCACTAGCATTAATAAGAAGTACAACCTCAATAATAATCAGCATGAAAAGGAGAACACACCAATGTTGATAATAACCATTATTAAGGAGGGAGTGCAATGCAGTAAAAACTCACCTGGAAGCAAGGTAGGCCCTTAATATCTTCTTCAGTCACAAAAAGGAACCTTAAAAGAAATGAATATTGGTATAAATTTATCATTTAGTGATAAAAGCATATTTTTCCTCATGGAAGTGAGAGGGAAAATGAATCTAAGAACTGAATGGGAAGAAGATTACTTCTGGTTGTTTTCATCTTCACTCAAACTCCTCAGCCTTTCTTGCATTTCCCTGCCAATAGTTTAAAAGAATCAGCATTAGTCAACAGTTTTAAAATAGCAAATTTCTGCCTTTTCCAATGCAAAGCAACCATATAAACCTTATTTGATCATCTAATCTGTGCTCTTCCAAAGAAAGTTTCTCAACTTCTTCCTGCAATACAAAGTCACAAGGACAAAGCATAATTAACAGTATGTTCTTAAATGCCACTAAGTCATTGTAGTCCTCTTTAATATTTTTTATATCATGAATCATGATAAAGACAGAACTTAACCAACAAAGGCCTGGGCACAGTAGTAAATGTTGAGTACTGTCTATAAAAAACAACATTGATTCTACAACAATTAGTTCCTTGGGTGTCAATAGGTCCTTCACAGGAAAACAACACCCACATCACTTACCCTAAGCGTAGAGATATCACCATGCACCTCACCAGATGTAGAAGAATCAATTCCCCTACATTCCACAAGGTTTGATGTAAGATTTGTGCTCTAATACTTTGATCCAAACTTCAAGCTACACAAAAGAGAAGCTACATATACTATAGAAAAATTACAAAATGCATCATATATTACTTCCAATGTATTCGGTTCTTAAGCTTCTTGTCAATGAGACCAATGCCTTCCAAAACATTAGTTATATCATATATTCTCCTCTTTTGCACCTGTAGGAAAACTTTAAATTCATATATGATAGAGGAAAGGATAAATATAAAATAATTTTGCCCATAATTTTTTAAAAGGACCTCTAAAGTTTCTGCTGCTTTATTTAGGTCAAGAATACCATCCTCTGCATGCTTGACCAAATTGATGAACCTTTTTGTCAAGAGACCTGTTAAGTTCTGGTAAAACTTTGTCATTCTTTTCTCATGGAAAGAACTCTAACTGCCATAGCATGTCAGGAAAGTGAAACGTAAAGAGCTTATTGATTAAGGTTGCTTCCAAAATTACCTAAGGAACTGTCATAACGACAGCTGCCAGCAGGAGTAAGAGGAGAAGGGCAACCTGCATGTAATGAGAAACTTACTGATTAAACTCAATATATTTGGCTGTACAACAAGGAAGAAGACAATCACAATTTGCACAAAAGAAACTTCCAAGCATTAAAAGTTTCTCAAATGGAATAGTTTACTTAGTACAACATGAAAGATAGTGGGGAAATTTTCTCACCAGCATTTGAGATGGGTGTCTGAGGACACAATCTGCCTTCTTTGGAAACGTTTGACTTATTATGTGTCCTTCCCCCTTTTGCAGGCACAGGAGTTTTGAAGGGACTATTCATTACATTAGTGAATCCAGGGCTGTTACTCCACTTTTGTGATTCTCCTTCACTGTTCTTCATTCCACTCTTTCGCTTCATGTACTGGCACCACCAGCAGGTTCCATAAACGATAAGACAGCAAGAAAAAAGTGATGACCGAAGATATATATACACACATTAATAAATACATACATAAAATGGAGGTGATAGAATGCAACCAATCAAGCAAGAGTAATATTTTATCCTCTGATATGTACAACAAATTATAATGACGATAACTACGAAGTTACTTAAAATATCCCAAAAAAAGGTAGCACGCTCACACAAAAGCAATTCAACCCTGTCACATTAGAAGCCACAAAGGAAAAAGTTCATAAGTAAGCATTACCAAGCCACTTGGACAATAAATGAATAATTCACAAATACGTAATAAATCACATAGCCAAACATCAATGTGCAAGTGAACACAGAATGTACAATCATTTTATCTGCCCAAAAATCTAACTGTTCTACAATTAAGCACTTGCTCCATTGACACATATGGTTGACACATAGTTACTAAGTTCGCTGATTAACCTTGCGTACCGCGTACTAAATTCACTATTCCACATACCACATACCAAATTAACCTTCAAAGTGACTAACCATGTATCCATACACAAAATGCATACCTAGTAACTACAGGTTGAAACAAGCAAAGACCTTGTCTCCACCTATTACCACAAAAGCAACCCAAAATGCAGAATTTAAATTCCCTCTCTAACCTCTATCCTCCCCCACCTAATTATTTCATAGAACTACCACATTAGACAAAGATCAAGGATGACTCCACTAAAATCGAATATGAGAGACTGCGATATGATCCTAGCTTCGGTAAAAGGTCTCCAACATTGATCAACTAGTTTAGGTTTGGGTCTGGAATTGGAAAATAAGCTTCACTTTTCCCTATGGAAAAAGCAAAAAAAAAGAATCACGATTCCACTCCAGTAAAAAAACAAAAATCAGAAGCATATGCAAGTGAATCCAACTGATTCAACGAAACAAACAAGAACAAAAAACAACACAACACAACACAACACAAACGCATTAAAAGAAACGAACATTTCGAATTAGGAAGCCACAATTTAACCAAACCACAAACGCAAAACGAAGAACTCACAGGAGATCTAACAACGACAGCTTCAGCCTCTTGATCGGGGACTCTCCTTGAATCAGAACCGGAGAAGCTGTGGTAATCATCCGACGGAGCAAATGGCGGCTTCGTCGAAGCGAATGCCAGGTGGCGCTTCAGCGGAGGCCGGCTAGGAGCATCGGCGACCTCCCTCGGCGGCGACGCACGGCGGTTCGAAGCTCCATCGCCGCCGGACATGGAGCGAAGGAACCAATCGTGTTTCCGGCGGAAATCTGAATTCGAGCGGAAGTTGAAGGGAAGGATCGGAGAGGAGAGTAGGGTTTTAGAGAGAGAAAGTGAGGTTTTAGAGAGAGATTGAGGGAGTTAGGGTGGTAGGGGAGGCGAGAGCAGAAAACGAGGGAAGGAGGGAATTTTGTTTCGGATAGATGTGGAGGGAACAAACACAATGCGCAAAAAAGAGAGAAAAAATGAAAATATCGTTATTACATATATTTATATTCTTGCCATTGTAGTTTTAGATTATTGTGAAATTAGCCCAAGATTTTTTTTTGTGAGTAAACAATGGGTATATCCCAAACTGATGGTCGAAGACTAATCTATTCCGATACGTAGATATTACCGAACTGTATTTTGTCTCTTTCAACAAATCTTTTTTCATAGATTCTTCAAGTATTGTTTCTCAATAGGAATATGACATGTATAATAGTTCATTCATTATTAAAAATATAAAATGTATAATATTAGATTTATAAACAGTTCAAATAAATCAAAACTGAGACACAAATCATCATATTCTGAGCAGACACTCGTTTTACGGATATGTTTCATAATTAATTTAGTTTTCAAATCATTTGCTCTGGCAGAAATCAATTTCAAGTGCTGTGAAGATCATAATTGTTTTTTAATCTTATAATTTTGACACAAACTGATAAATGTATATGAGTGTGAAACACATAATATATTTAGTTAATATGTTATTGAAAAGTGTAAACAGTAAACAAATTAACTAACTTCAATTTTTGGTTATATATTCAATTAATGGTAAGCTAATTATTCAGAAAAATGTTTATTGGAATTTTAATTTTTTGTTTTTGACCAATATATTTTAACAGACATTGTTGTAAGGCTAACTTTCAAGGAAGGTGATTAGGTAAATTAATGGTAAGTTATTTATGTCGGGAGAGATGATTAGATAAAGTCCTCTCAAAATAAAGACTCAATATTCTAACATCTAATATTGCAAGTATTACTTGCATGTGTTGTTTCACTTCTACTAAGTACTACCACCAATTACTATTGGATATTATTTTCAAATTTACATTTACAATAGTAAAACATGCACGAGTATATTTCAATTTGCAGATTATTTTTTAATGTGAATGGTAGAGTTCTGGTTTTACTTCATAAAAGAATTGGCAATGTGTGTTAAGAATCTTGGCAAAAATGGTTGCATGCATAGATACATAACATGTTGTTCAACAACTCACTCATTGAATAAATGAATCATTGATCTAGTATGCAAACTGATTCGACGGCCAATTTGAATTTAATAACTACAGATTTGTGATGTAAAGCCAATGTAAGGCTTATTATATATGGATTACAGAAAGTAACTGACTAATTACTAATCTCGAGTCAGTAAACTAATCTTTAACTAATACAGTCAATCTAACCATATCGTAATACCCCAAGCAAAGCTAGAGATGCATTACAAAACACAAAAAATCAAGTTCTAAGCACATCAACTAAACAAAAAGAAAGACTGAAATTGAATGATATATGGGAATTAGCAACAACCGAGGTGCATAACTCATAAAAGTATTCGACCTTTTGTAGTCCCATCCGATCTTTTCACAGTGTCGTGACTCATTCCAAATAAATTGGAGCTTTTCATACCGCCAAACAACCTCACAATATGATGCCAAACAATGCAAAATGCGGGAATAATGATTGTTACTGCCAAACTAGGGAGAAACTTAACAACCAAATATATAAATTGAAATCAAAGCTTATCAAAGCTTAACCACTTAAGGTGGAAGTAAACCAATATTGGAAACATGTAAATGTGACCCCTTTGGTCACTCAAAAGAAAATGGTAGTAGGAACAATCCATAATCCTATATGCACCAAATATAAATAACAAGTCATTGCACCAAAACCATAACCAAGATTTTCCATAGAAATAATCTTCACAAATTGCACTTCATATTTTACCATATAACCTTTTTTTTGTTAGACCCAAAGGAAAATCTATGAGTTCGACTCCATAGATGGATGATACACCAAAATCATAAGGTGCTTGCATAAGGGTAGAAATAGGTTAGGCCAGGCTAGACTTAGCCTTAAACAAGTTTGAGACTTGTTTCCCAAACATAAGTTTTGATTCTGGTTTATTACCTAATATAAGTCTTTTTAGGTCTGGTTGACCTTTTGAAAAACTTATTCCGAATGAAAAGCAATTTAAAAGCGTAAAGTGCATTAACACCTTTAAATAGGTCAATTTCTACCTTTAAATAACCCAAGAGGCCTAGGCCATAGGCCAATAAGTCTATGCTTTCAAGACACTACCATATAAATCTAGTACAATTACATAAATAAGACGTGCCTCAAATTTCCAACAGCGATGGAATAATTCAATACAGTATTTTGGTTATTCTCATGTTCATCCATTAATAGAGATCATCCCACAAAACTAAATCTCTCAATCTAATCAAAACAAAACAAGGCAGTCTAGCAGGGAAATTCAAACACATAAAAACGGCATAAAATCATATAAAAAAGGGGTTAGATAAACAAAACAAGAAAACCCTCATTTTTACATATGAAATTAAGAACCCTAATAGAACTGGGTTTCCAAACAATGACAAAAATTCACATAAAAAACTCTACTATGATAAGGCGGTGAAATGACAATTAGTGCTTACTTGAGCAAAGTAAAAATATAGGGAATTGAGAATGGAGCTGAAGTTGCTTGTTGCCAAATTCAAGAGTTGACACTTCTTAGCTACAAAATAATGAAAGAAAAAGAAGTTTGTTGTTAATTAGAAAAATTCCAAATATATCAAGCTGGTAGGAATAAAAGAAATAAAAATCATGATTCACAAAGAATAAAACTTACCTAAAATTTCAAATATCTAAAACAAATACAACTTAATTTATATAATTGATGCTTGGCAAACAAAAATTCAAAGTCACTAGCAGATCTTCAATTGGGCCTTACGAATGGTGGAGATTACAACTAGGTTTGTCTCATGCACAAATAATGGTTGATCATCTTATGGAGCTCGATTATGTCGTCAGCCAGTCTCTGCAAATGGATGAATAAAGTCGCCGCTCTGTCTCAAGTCAAAAATGGTGGCGTCATAGTTACGGCGTGAGGTATACAGTGGGTAGTGTGTTAGAGGATTGCCTTATTAGGGCTAAGTTTTTGCACTAAATATTATATTATTTATATTACGCATAATCAGATAAATTTATAATATACTAAATTAAATTAATGATTGCATAATAATGATAATATTTCATATGGTTAAATAGATTGGCCCATCAAGCTTAAAAAGGTTTTTTTTAAGGCCCAAAGCTTGATCTTTTTAACTACATAGGTTTTTTGCAAGCCTTGGCTTAGCTTATTTACTAAAACAAGTCATGCTATGCCAAGTCATATGCTCTTGATGGGTCGGTTGGTATATTCCCACCATTGTGCTCAAACCACAACAAAGACACAACAATGGAGGTAAAATAAAGAACCACAGTAGGGAACTCTGATCATTAGAATAAAGAATATCAAAATTAAGAGTAATGGTAGGTATGACATCAAACAAGATACGTATCTTAGAAGAAAAATTTTATCAAAACAACCAATTGTCAACACCCAATTTGGCCAAGGTCTTCGCCTTCTCATTCGGGTTACCAATGCACCTTGTTCAGACTCCAACTACTTATTCTCAATGGAAATACCATCCAATTCCTTCTCATGAACCCTCACCTTCTTTCCTTGGAGAATAGTCATCTCCTAGTAACAAGAATATGGAGTCATTCCAGAAAAATCGAACTTCCATATGGTACAAGAGATTGTTGCGGTTAGTATTCCTTAACTTCTCCGTGTCCCTGAGAGGTAGGATCGTTTCGTCAATGATGTTGCCAATATCGCATCCTTCCCCTATTTAAAAGTGGAGGGGAAACTTAACTGGGCTCCTTAGGGACTCCTTGTTCTAACCATCTTGGGTTAAGTCAATGACGGGCATGGACGTTGGAGATACTTTGGGCGCTTTCTTTAGGTGACGAAGACTTCATTAAGAAGAGGCCTTGTACATTCTACATTGCAGGTTTGAAGATTACCCATTGTACATGGTAATCTCCTTCTACAGGTTGCATTATGCGGTCTGTCATAAAAATTCTGCAATGTTATTGGTAGGATCCATGCTGCTTGCAGACAAAACAACCAAGAGCACTAAGAAACGAAAAAACTGACAACGAAATTGCAATAAATAATCCAAAATAAATAACCTTAAATCCCACCTATGACTGCCCCGACATCACCATTTGGAGTGTTGATGATGGCAAAACACTTGACGTAACCCAATTCCAAGTCCCAATCGAGGAAGAAAATAGCTACACCCTCCTCATCATCAGAAATTGTGTTGTTCGGTGTTTCTTGAGGACCAATGCTCTTACTATAGTAAAGGAAGATCATTGGATGGCTCACTGACGTTAAAAATACAGGAGATTTTCTTGCCACCGCCTCCACAAGTAAAGAACCATCTTTGAAGTCCTTCTAGAAATGTTCATATGCTTTGAATACCTTGTGTTTGGTGTGAGTTCGCAAGGAGATCCAGGCCTCGATGAGCACCACTTCGAAAAACTTTAAATAAGAGGAAAGGCAAAAAAAAGAACCTTAATGAAAGAGGGTATTAAAGTGTTCACACTATTTTAATGTTTGAACGAAGGCCTAATTGTGGGGATGCAGTTGCGTTAGGGCCACCTTCTTCTTGTTCAACATTAAGCGTTAGAGCTAGAAAAATGGAAGCTGGTTCAAGCCAAGTGAAGAGTGTTCTGTACAAATACTTGAAGTGCGAACTATTTGAGGTTCGAATTGTGCAAACCCTTTCTTCGTCACCTGAAAAAGAAAACATAGTCATACTGAAGCTCTCCAAGGTGGACGTGTCAAACACATCACGAAGAAAAAGTCTAACCCTTATATTGAGAAATTTTTTTCCTCATTTTCGTCTCAATCCCACCTTCAATCTTCTCAAGTCAAATCTTCTAAATGTGAGATTAATTCTAATAAGAAGCAAAAAGGTATCTCAGCTTATCCTAACATTTCCATCGAATTGCGGGCTAGAGAACACTTGGAAAAACTAGCGAGGCAATGCAGAACTCCAATAGCGAAACGTGCAAAGAGACCAAGGAGGCTGAAAAGGTCACCAATGTTGGTAAAAGGATCACGAGATCATCTACTGCTATTGAGAAACATCCTTCAAAGTCCCTAAAAAGGCTTAAGAAAATATCTGAAACGACACCCCCTGCTTATGTCAAGACTACAAAGGTTTCGTCTAAACCTGCTATTGGTGAGCCTGCTACCAAGATGGGTGTTCCTGCCACTAGAAAAGCAAGAACTAGGGAAAATATTATAAGAAATCTTGGAAACTAGTAAAGGAGAAGCTTTTCGTGTATGTACTGAACTACTGATTTTAACTGCTTCTTGGTTGGCCTCTAGTAACAATGATGATAATGAGTTACAGATACTATAAACACAATAGTTGCCTTTCCTATGTGGAACATATCAGTCAAATTATTGTGGACTTGGGATAAAATGCAGTATCATGTTTATTTTTTTAATGAAAAGCTAAGTCAATTTTTTGACTATGATATAAAGACAAATGTGTGACAGGATGAACTACCTCATCAAAAGGTCTCTCAAATTGAAGATTCACACCCTCAACAGGAGCCCACATGACAGGAACTTGTATACATTAGTTGTTACTTTTGTTAAAACTAATGGCATAAAAGCTTATAGCATATCACAAGCATAAGAACCACTCCTAGATCATATTGGCTATTGCCAAACTATACTCAATCGTAATTAAACAGAAACTTTAACCCAAGGCAACACATGATAGCCAACAACACCAAACATATCACTTTCTATTGAAACTGTTTAAAAAATTAACATCTGCAACTTCAAAGCTCCATTTCACATCGCCCAATGTTGGAATGACAGCATTAAATTCTCCTTCGTGCACCTAATGGCTAGCGCTGGTTGATTGGCGCCCTCCAAATACTACTTCAGATTCATCTCCTCTAATGCTCGCCTTCCAGTGGCGACACTTTGAGAATTTGCTTTTCATTTTCTTCAATTCTTCATGCTCTCAATCCCACTTTTATTTGCGTTTCCTAAAAAAATCAAGTATGGAAGGTAGAATTGGAACTAGATGTAAAAAGCATTAAACTAAACTAAATTCGACTAGAACTTAACACACCAACTACAAATTGAAATTAAGAGGCAAACTAACTAAACTATTGGGGAAAAAATCATCCAAATGGTTAATTAGGGAGATTAAACCACAAATTTGGCCATACATCACATTCTAATGAATATTATCATCTATTCCAAAGACTGTTGACCCTAATATGGAATTTTTAATCAACAATATCATAAAATAGAGGTTCTCCAAAACGAGGATTTTATACTCTTGAAAGTGTGTTTTTAATTGAAAGGTTGAATTTGTCAAATCAAACATGATTAAAACAGACCCACATGTTAATTTTACACTATATATATTAATTCTAGTTTAGAAGATGTTTAATTGATAAATTATACTTGCACAAAGAGAATTCTTACCTAAATTAAAAACATCAGATATGTTATAATAACGAATAATCAAATAATGATAAGATGGGATTTACAAATTAAATGACAAATTAATTAAAAATAATGAGATGTGAAAGTGGCAAGAAAGTAAGGTAGATTCATTGATTGAGAGATGGCATAAGTTATGTATGGTTGGACCATCATGGAGCCGGTCGGGTTAGGAAAAAACGCAGCATTTCTGAACCAAACTCCAATTTCAATTTATTATTATTATTATTATTATTATTATTCAATTATTCAATTATTCAATTATCTTCTAACCTCACTCACCCTTATCGGCTATCATCTCAACTCAACCTCATAGCTCCTTTCCTTCCCACCAAACCCATACTAGCAGAATAGAAGAGGAGTGTGTCATTGTCTCTCTCTCTCTTCCAAATGGCATGCTCTGCTACTTCTGCTTCTTTCATCTCTCTAAGCCAGAGACTCTTCTTCTCTCCAAAATCCCCTTCTTCTTCTTCCACTCTCTCTATTCCCACTTCCCTCAATTCTCTTCCCAAAACCTTTAGCTCCATTTCCATCAATCGCCCCTCTCATTCTCGACGCACCTTCATCGTCAGAGCCTCTGTAAGCATTTTTAATTACTCATTTTGCCTTTTTCTTATTATTTTTTTTTTTAATAGACAATCAATTCGCATTGTCAGGGCTACTTGAGTAATTGCTCTTCACTACTTAAATTTTGGAGCTTGTTTATCGCTTATTTGGATATTGAAAATTGCTACATTTTCCGATCAATAAGTTCTTCACTCTTGAATCTTCCTTTTTTTTTTTTTTTTGCTGTGTTTTTATGTGCTTGTCTCTCTGCTAAATAAGATATGGTTTCATATTGAACTGCACTATTTGGGGATTTCGTTATTCCCGTACTGTGGGACAGTTGTGTTCATGTTTTTTTTAAAAAAAATTGCGGTTGCGGTTATGCTGGGGTTACTGCAATTTCAGACAATTGTGGAAAATGCAGTCAATGGGCCTGCAATTGTGGTTGCGGAAACTACCAAAATCGCAATGTTTTGGTTGCGGCAATTTAATACTTTGTCACATTTGGTGGTAAATTTTTTGGTTCTGTGTATTTGACTGAACATGTACTAGGTTGATGATTGTGGGTGTTTTGATGATTGAATTTCCAGATTGTCGAGCTTATTGGTAGATATGGTAGTTAATGTTGCATTGGTGTACAAAATATTGTAATTAAAAGAGGAATTGCAATGCTTTAAAGGATCTGGGTATTCTTGACCTTTAATTGAGTGGTTCTAACTTTTAAGCATTAAGTATTATGATTTCTAGAATATCTCATAGATGTGCATTGTGCAGTGATAGTGATAGTATTCTTTAATAATTGACTTCCGTAACTTCAATGATGAAACTGAAACCCGAGTTTAAGAGTTTAGTTTTTTTTTTTTTTACTTGACCTCTGAAGTAAAATATTGTTTTTTCCTCTCTTTTTTTTTAAACAGAGTGAACTTCCATTAGTTGGAAATAAAGCACCGGATTTTGAAGGGGAGGCTGTTTTTGATCAGGAGTTTATCAAGGTACCGCCAATGTTGTTTCTCATTATATGTTATAATAACCTTTGGAAATTTTCGTGCTTTTTGTCTCAACCATTGTCATTCCAGGTCAAACTCTCTGAATACATTGGGAAGAAATATGTCATCCTCTTTTTCTACCCATTGGACTTCACATTTGTTTGTCCAACAGGTTAGTTTACATTTTAGTAAACTATAATCAGGTTGAGATAGTTGTGGATTTACTTTTCTTCCCTTAACCCATTAATGTCTGTTAATTTTCCACAGAAATCACTGCTTTCAGTGACCGGCATGCAGAGTTCGAGGAACTAAATACTGAAATATTGGGTGTTTCAGTTGACAGTGTGGTAAGCTTCTTTAGACTGTTATTTTAATTATTATTATTATTTTTATTACTATTATTATTGTTGTTGGTGTTGTTGTTGTGGACTCAGTTAATGGCACTTATGTATATGTTTCATAGTTTGCATGATATGACATACTTCTGCCTGTTGTATATTGGCTAGTGCAGAAAATAAAGGATGCACAAACCAAAACCATTAGGCCCACCTACAGCCTTCATATAGTTTAAGGCTTTAAGGATTGATTTTGTGGGGATAAACTATGAATGAGAGTTCTTAGCAATAGCATACTTGATAAAGTTAAAACTGCATACATACCGTATTTTCATGTCTTTGAAACTTGCACCATAGAATAAGAGTATCATCAGATAAAATTACTTCAAAAATAAAGGAAAGGGGAAATTTCTGAATGGAATTTTTTTTTACTTAGATTGAAATGTGCTTTTGTTGTTCTACAGATGTAATGAGATTCGTAATATTTGTAATGCACACATGACCTTTGCATGGACAGCAATGATACTCTCACATGCAGATGCATGCCCTTGAAAAACATAGTTCTTTGTGTTATAATTTGAAAGATTCTCTCTGTTTTCTTGTACTTTGCCATAGCCTATCTAACAGAATTTCCAGAGTTTGTTTCTTCTTGATTTGTGATGCTATTATTATTGTTTTAGTTCTCGCACCTTGCATGGGTTCAAACAGATAGAAAGTCAGGTGGCCTTGGTGACTTGAAGTATCCTTTGATTTCTGATGTCACCAAATCCATATCAAAGTCTTATGGTGTTCTCATTCCTGATCAGGTATGTTCTGACACGGAATTAGTTTGAAAAGTTGTTACTTATGTATGGCTGTATTCTAAGAAAGCAGCAATTGTCTACTTTATCTGTTGTTATTCTCTTTCTAAACAAACCTGGTAAGGGTATATTATGTCTCTTATGAGGCATGGTCTCCCCTTCATATAACTTGCAAGTTGTCGAACTTCTTTTGGATTTTTAGGACCTGGACTATGACTGCCATTTCCATTCCTCTCAACCCTTAGTTTCAACATCTCTAATGTTGGTACTGAGACTATTGCTTTTCATTCTAATTTGGACTTGTGTCATAATGTCTCCAAATGTATTCAATGATTTAGGGGATTGCATTGAGAGGATTGTTCATTATTGACAAGGAAGGTGTTATCCAGCATTCTACCATTAACAACTTGGCAATTGGTAGAAGTGTTGATGAGACAAAGAGAACACTCCAGGTAATTATACAGTTAATTAGGACGAAACCAAGATTGAACAATTTTTGGAGTAACTCGCTTTCATTTGTTTGTTTCTTTTTCCTTTCTATCGTTTACATAATTTTGTTGCCGCTTTATGCGCATTGGTCTTGCAGGCCTTGCAGTATGTGCAGGAGAACCCAGATGAAGTTTGCCCTGCTGGGTGGAAGCCTGGGGAGAAGTCCATGAAACCAGACCCTAAACTCAGCAAAGAGTACTTTGCAGCGGTGTAGCAAGGATAATAGTTAAGAGTAGCCATGCGCATCTATATCAATTAGTGGATTGTAAAACGGTCTTGTTTTTAATTTAATGTTAGTCCTTTCAAATTTTGAAGCACAGGGTGTGGTAATAAATGCATGCTGGTGTACCTGGATTTTGAAGTGTACTATACTATGCATCAATTTACAATTATTCTTTATTATGGTATCCGTATCTCAATTTCGTGTATGAGCCATATCTTCTACCAAGATTGGAGTTTCGGCTCCTTATCAACCCTTGCAAAATGGGATAAAATGGGAAATTACCACGTGGATGATAAAATGAAAAATGAGAAGATTAAAAAATATACTAAAAATAAAGTTAAATAAAAAATTCATATTAATCTTTTTTGCATAAACAAGTTATGCACCGTCCACAATTTCTACTGTGTTACAAGTGTAGTGTTTTTGTTTATTTATTGTTATTTTAGATTTTCTTTTGGGGTAGGGTTGGTTGGTTTATCCTTAGTGATCCTGGCAAATAGTGAGGTTTTGATCTAGAATCAGCGACTGAGAATTATCATCCAATTTTTGCTTTAAGTTAATTATTATCAATAAAAAAGAGAATGTGGTGGTGTATAGTGCAGATTGAAGAATTATGTCACTACACCAGAAGGGTCTCTGTGCTGTTAGCTATGTCATCCATAATGCAAACTCACCGAGACTGTCATCAGATCCGCCGGCTGCTCTATGCAGCGCTAGTTACCATAACGTCAACTCCATTTCCCAAAGCTGCTATCAGAGAAAATTAGAGTGCTCAAATCTCTACTTCCATCAGTGTTACTGATGAGCTAAAGGGTGGAGGAAGTTGAACCTTTAGCAACCTTGAAAACCTAGCGAGGCTTTCATATGATAACACCAATTATCATAATTCCCTTTCGAGAGACAAGGGAATTGAAATAGATTTAAGTCATTGCTTCTCATCTCTCAACTCTTTAAGTGTTTCACTTGATTCTCTAGAATTCATGCTCTAATAAGGAAATCAATAGAAGAAGAAGATTTCTATTACTTGGCGCACTTGATACAAGAGTAGAGACCCATATTTTATACTACATCTATGTAGACCTTTACGCTATCAAACATTATTACTCCACTACAATACTCGATTCCAAGTGCCATATTCCTAGGAACTAAATGCTTTATACTGAGATACATGCATGTTGATTTGTAATATGCTCGTTGACTGGCCATGTTACAAAACTCTTCCCTATCTGCTTCATTTTCAAGGGATTTTAGAGGTTGACATGTGTGTGTTTGGATGGGCGTTTGACAAACGTGATTTTGGATAGAATTGATTATGCAGAATTGATTTCAATATAATTGAGTTTGAAGTGAAGTGATTCATGTTTGAATGTTTTTATTTTGAAAACAAGTTTGATATAAAACTTAGTGTAAATTTTTCAATTCAACGCAGAAGCTATAAATTATAGCTTCTACTAAAATCACGTTTGAAGGCAAAATCAATTTTATAAGACAATAACCAAGCACCTCTGTTTTTATCAAAATCACGTTTGACAAGGACAGAAACACTTCTGGTATCTCCAGAAGTGAAACCAAACACACATAGAAGACGAGAAACAGATGGATGACAGTCCAGAAAACTTTTGAGGTACTTTGTATGACGTACCATTTTATTTTTTGCTTTGTGCTACAGACAAATTCTATGGTCCTCCAAAATTTTGTAGAGGATGAATCCTTCTCATATTTCGGGCTATCAATTTATTCATTTTTTTAATCTTTTAATTTTTAAATCAATTAATCAATAGTCCATATTGTTGGAGGATCAATTCCTAACCCATTGGTTAGAAAACCTAACCTTACCATTTAGTTGGTCTTCAGTTACCAAGTTAATTACCTAGCTAAAAGGATTCGCTTACTGCATTTTAGAGAATGAGAATCCATTTAGAAAAAATCACTAATGGGAATCTGTGTATATCTGCTATCTGATACGGCAAAATTCTTAGATACAATACAATTGGGAGCACTGCCTTCTCATTGGTCAAAGTCACCAAACAACATAATCTCATACCACTTGCTCCATATTAATTAATTAATTTCCTACATAGGACAAAATCCTAGTTTAATTCATGTTACAAGTTGAACTATCAATATCCCAATCATTGAGCTTGGAATATTGCAATTCCATGATGTCTACAACGAAATTTTCATAATGATAAATAAGGTGGTTAGGTAGAAAAATCATGGGATTGAAGTTCTAGCCTCATTTTTTCCAGTACCAATGACCAATGACAAATATTGTATCATCCAACAACAATGTGTGTGCTAATAACTTGATCTTATGAATATGTTTTAAGTTTTTTTTTTTTTACCTGTTACATGTCCTTTCATTTCTGAGTAAAATTTCTTCATCTTTGTTATACACATTCATATCTTAAGTGCTTGTGCTTCTAAGGTCATTACGATTGCCACTTGAATTACACAAGGATTAAGGAATGCGCAAGTGAGCCTGTTAGAGCATGGGCTGCATAAAACTTAGAAAATAACTCAGATACCCTTTTCTTTGATTAATTTTACCATAAGGATTAATTTTCAATTGTCTGTGATTGTTCATTCGACATAGCTAAACAATAGGATATCCTTGTTCAGAAAGATAGAATAACTCATATATCCTTATAATTCCAAATTCGTCCGATGAGTGACGACAATTAACATAGAGAAAAATAAGAATAACATTCTTGAAAGCCTTATATTTTTTACATTTTTTTGGTCTAGACACTCTGTATCCAGAAATCATATTGGTATGGATTAATCTGAATCCAGTCGGGAAGACCCATTTAAAGGGGTCAAGTTCTCGAAGCGCCTGTTTTTTTCCATACACCAGACTCTAATCCGAGATCTTATTTGAGGGGAGTCAATCTCCTTGCCACTTGGACGTTATATTTTTTATCTATATGATTATACTTCTGAGAGCCAATGCGGGAGCGAATTGAATCAATTATAGCTAGGTAAGGCTAACAGCCAAACCAGATGTGGGGACCTGCTGCCAGTAGTTGGGAATTGTTTAGTGTCTTGTTGAAATAGGACTTTAGATCGATTAAATTAATTAGCCTCAGAGTGAATTTTGTATACCGTGTATCATGGTCGGTGACTAGGAATTTTCCAAGCAGATTGTATTAGATCTGAGTGATTAAATCAAATGCATCTAGTAGATAATTGCTAACTTACTACAGATCATGTGTCTCACATGTATTTTGTTACATCACAGTTCTCTGGTTATATATATCTTTTTTGGTGGGATAGTTCTCTTATATTATACAATTTGCCGAGTGACACGCTAGTCAAATTTCCTCAACAAATGAAGGCCACGACCAACTTTGTACCGATGAAAGACTACGTTATAATAATTTAAAGAAGTGATCACATCAATTAAGTTACTGCATCTTGTCATCTTGTTGCAAATTAATAAAGGGATTATGATGTGGCATAGGCCGACAAGCTTAAGCTTATTATTTTTGTTACTTGCTACAAGCTGTTTTAGACTTTTAGTTCCACTTTTCTTCATAAATGGGCAAATGAAGCATTATTTGAAAAGAAATTTTTGGGTAGATATAATCTATATTTTACTTTGCTAACTTAATGTTCAGCTTTGCTATTTGTAATAGATCTTATACAAGCCTGACTGCTACATCTATGAACTACTGAATTCACAAGGTAAATATAGACTAAGTCTATGTAAAAGTATGTATCAACTACTATTTTATTCTCCTTTTTCTCCAAAACTATTCTACAAAACCATACCTCCACTTAAGTTACAATAAGTGAACACAGTGTCTAATAAAATAGAATTAGCCATGTTGTGACATGTTGCACAAACTATCACTTTATATAAATGGATATATTATAATACACAAGACGTGTGTAAAAATCTCACCTAAAGAAGACAAACGTGAGTAAGGGGCTACTAATGGTTTGTCAGTGGGTGGGTTAGCTTGATCCAACATCGAGGGCCACCAATCTATGGAGCAACCGAGCAGGGATCACGACATCTGCTGCCGCAAGGAAGGGATTATAACCATGTGGTCATTTTGACGCACGTGAAAGACCTTTGCAATCAGATATCAATCTAATATCTAACTATTAATTTCTTTTGTAAAAGGAGTTCCATTCTATTCCGTGGAGTTCAAATCCTGATGGTTTTTGCCCACTTCACCTATGGGATTCCTCACCCTTGTGAACAAGTTTAATACAATTCTCAAATCTTAAAGGGATACCTCATCCTTACACATAAAGAGGTATCTTACTCTCTTCTTAGAATCAATAGACAAATTCGTATGAAAAACTCTCAAAGTAAGATTCACAACTTGAAGCACTATGAGAAATTCCGCACTTTCACAAAATAAGCTCTAAAACAAATGTGTATGATATGATAATTGTCAAGTGTTTTCTGATACTTTCTAATGCAAAAACATGTCTTTTCAATTCTTATTCATAGAGTATTAAAAAATATGAATGTGAGGATTGAAAATAAGATTGTCCAAAAATTTAGGAAAGTCAGTTTTTCAGTTACAAAACGTTGTACACTGATTCACGTTTTTGTATATCAATGTATTAAACCAAGTAAAGAAAAAAAAAATTATATATATATATATATATAGGTAGTAGATGCTTGTGTAAGAGAAATCAATTTGCTCATAAGAAGCTTTGTTTGTACTCGACAAGTAGTCAATGTTGGACTTAATTCCCACTTCAGACCATCATAGACAAAAACTTCTTTAATACCACCACATCGACTACTTGTTGAGTACAAACAAATCTTTTGTCTATAAAACAAGTTGTTGTGTGTGGTGGTCTGGAGTGAGAATTAAGTCTCACATCGACTACTTGTCGAGTACAAACAAAGCTTTTGTTTAATAAAGAAGTTGTATGTAGTGAGAATTAAGTCCCACATCGACTACTTGTTGAGTACAAACAAAGCTTTTGCCTATAAAAGAAGCTATTGTGTGTAGTGGTCTGAAATGGGAAGCAAGTGCATGAATGCCATGTGCCACATGGTGTATGCCCATTAAGTTGCTATTTTTTTTAAAATGTGGTCAATCAAAAAATGTTATGTGACGCATTTCTGTAAATGGCGCCACTGAGCCTGGTGCTAGCTACACATGGCGCCTTCCACAGGAATGCGCCACGTGGCACGTGCTGACTTTTTTTTTTCTAGTTTTTTTAAAAAATTATAACAACCAATCATGTGTTGACACATGCCATTTTTATTTTTTTAATGCTAACGTGGAAGGCGCCAGTCCAAGTGGCGCCTGGTGCCTTCCACGTCAGCATTAAAAAAAATAAAAAATGTGCCGTTGGCAAAAACAACCCCATTTTGGTAATATATTTCAAAGCGATCCCTTTTTGAAAAATAGTTTGTAAAAGCACCCTAGTTTCATGCAAATGTTCAAAACATACTTTTATGCGATTTTAAAATAGTTGTTTTGTGAGCAAACTGATTTCTTTTACACAAGCATCTAATACCTAAATATATATTTATTTCTTTACTTGGTCTTGATGCTTTGACTCTTGATGTTTTTGTGAAAATGATCTTCACTTGATTGCATTGAAACCTGTATATGCACAATTCAACTATACCTGCATACTTGGTTAATATATGATCATTCATTAATCACATGTTTGTCATACATCAAAACTTAATTGAATATATATACTTATACTTTACTCGCCTTCATCAGCAACGAGGTGAGTCGGTTGATACCTACAAAAATATTCTAACACCCAAGCCAATATATAAAATGTTGGCAATTTCAAGTGTGAGTAAGATGTGGATGATGAAATCTCACATTTGAAAAAAGTTGACAAGTTGAAGACTTAATAAGTGGGGAAGACCCATAGACTCATTGTCTTTAGGTTTTGGGTCCAGATGTGGTGTCAAACTCACTTACGTGGTTCTTAACATAGCCCATGGAGGATGATCTTTCGGTGGGGACACTCCTCCGAGTCCCACCAAGTGGTATCAGAGTCGATGGTTCGACTAAAACGAGTATTGAGAAGACGATTTGTTGGTGCATCCATGAAGTAGGATCCCTTGTGTCTAAAGCCTTCCGAACAATGTGGAGGGTAGGCAACAAGTTTCATTGTAGATGATAGATAACAACGATACAAGTATGAAGAAAAACGTGTATGGCCTAATTTGGATGATGACAACTCCAAAGAACTTGGATTTGAAAGCAGCGACGATGTATTTTCCCAGCGGAGCTGCGCCACATGCGACACCTTCCAATGACCTTAAATCGAACCTCTCTGTCACACCTTCTTAAGCCATAGCCACCACCAGTGGCGGCACCACCGCGAGGTTCGTCACTCGTAACTTCTCCACAACAATCATTATCCTCCTCAAACTAAACCTCTACATAATGACCATTGTGTTCGACAGAACCACCGCCCTTAAGCTGAACGCGAACTCGCACACGTAGAAAAACAACATCGTGTAGAGGAACACTGTAGGTACCTCCCTCTGCACGCGAACGATGTCGTATCCTGCTACCAACGCTATAAGATTTTGATGCGTTAGCATCACACCCTTCACCTTCTCTGTGGTCCCCGGCAAGTAAAGAATCACCGTCACGTCTGACTGACTCACCTCAACTCGTCCGAGTTGAGCTCCGGGTTGAATCGTCATCATGAGCAAGTCGAACTCTAACGAGTCGATCATAACCGTTCTGAGCCTGAGTTCTGGGAGTTTGTTTGCATTTGATGACGGGGCAAAGGCAATGACAAGTTTGCAGATATCGACAATTAGCGTGAGCTCGGAGCGCGTGGAGGTTGGGTTTGCCAGCGAGACGACCACGCCAATGGAGATTAGCGCGAAGTAGGAAGTTGAATAAGGTTTGGGGAGAGTACGAGTGCGGTGTCACATTTGGAGAGCTGAATAAGGGCGACTATGATAGAGAAGAAAGAATACCTATTCGACCTAAACTAAAAAAAGGATTTTTTTATTTAATATGACAATGGACTAAAATATAGTTATCAACATTCATGACACTTGTAAAAGGGACTTGTATATAAACATGTACTTTACAACAACTTGTATCATAAATTTAAACAATAACTTACACTTAGAAAGTCAAAATTTTCACAATTTCCGAGTAATCAACTGATGATCGTTCATCTCAGGGACGAATCCAGAAATTTCGGTTAGTGGAGGCAAAAAATAATCTATAAATATTTTTACTAAAGAAAAATATCATAAATATATATAAAAAATTAAAAAAAATTGATATTAGGCTTAATTGTACTTTTGTCCCCCAGTTATTATAATTGTGCAATTTTAGTCCCTTGGGTTTTAATTGCGCCAATTGGGTCCCCCAAGTATCACGATTGTGCAATTTTGGCCCCTCAAGTATCACGATAGTGCAATTTTTAACGTCAATAACCTATTTGACCCACGTGGGACTGATTTGACACTTGGTGAGGTCAACTTAGAAGCTTACGGGGCACTCTTAGGTGGCATCATTGATATCTCACACACTTTAACGGTCAAATGCATATCACTAAGTCCCACATAGAAATGACACGTAAGCTGTCAAACTGACCCCACTAAGTGCCAAATTACTTCCACATGTGTTTCGAGGCTATTGATGTTAAAAATTGCACTATCGTGATACTTAGGGGACCAAAATTGCACAATCGTGATACCTGGGAAACCCAATTGGCTCAATTGAAACCAGAGGAATCAAAATTGCACAATCGTGATACTCGGGAGACCCAATTGACGCAATTAGAACCTAAGGGATTAAAATTGCACATTCGTAATACATGGGGGACCAAAAGTGCAATTAAGCCTTGATATTAAATAGACAAGATATGACGTGGTTTGATTTTATTGTGAAACACACATAAATATGTGAGAAATAAGAAGCAATTCAATGAATAAAAGGTAATAGATTACAAAAGTAATTTTTACTCTCATCAAAAGATAAGTAATAACTTGACATATAGGGGCAACCTCTATTTTTTTATGGGGACAAAATCAAAATTATTAAACATTTTTATTTAAATTTTGTTTGCCTAGTAGGGGCAATTGCCCCCATTTCCCTAGCCCCAAATCCGCTCCCTGGTTCATCTCATAAGTATTCAAAATCAATGGTGGGTAGGAGGGCACCTTCAAGGGCATTACCATAAAATTGGCCCTAGAAAAATGATTAATGTCACGAATTTCAATTCATACTTTTTGTACAGATCTTTTGTTCATAGGAATAGGTGTTTGCTATCTATGTTTTACTTATTTTTCTCCACCTTTTTTTGGTTTTATGCTTTACTCCTATTGGATATTTTGAATACGTTACTGAGTGTGTTTTGTGATACTTAGCATAGCTCGAGTTAGTATAACCCAACTTGAAACATTTTTTCTAATTATTTGTAATATTGTGCTAGCATCTCCACCCAAGAATAATGGTAGACTGTTTGTAAGGAGGCTTGTATCATACAGAATGATAATTGAGGAGCCAACCATCAAAGCACATAATCCACAAATCTTTTTTCAATCCAAACTAATATTAATAGAAGTATAAGGGGTAATCTAACTCTTATAACATTAATACATCAACATCTATAACATTGGTGTATGCAATCCAATGGGTTCATACACCATTCTGAAAATGAAATATATACATCCGCAACTTTCGCTCTAATTCAAGACCATGACCTCACTTTAATTATTTCCACTAGATATTCAAAATCCAAGTAACCAAAATACAACACTATCCCTATGTACCCAATTTGACCATAATATGGTGAACCATAAAAGAAACCATACCTCATTAATTTTGTCTACAATGAATCCATGGTGTTGTAAAAAATGATATTTGCAATCTTCATGTAGCACCACCTCAAAGATGAACCAAGCATAGCATCTCACTAATACATTATATTATAGGAGAACCTATAATAGAAGAAGAGATGTGATGTGTTTTCCTCCATATTCTTGCACAAAATGCACACATAAGGTCACCTCATCTAGAATCCCTTGTCCTTGAAGATTGGATTTCATCGAAACACTGTTGAGAAGAACTCTCCAATCGAAGCTTGTCACTTTTAAAGAACTATATAAGTTTATTTTAGATTTTGATAGAATTGATATTAAAAGAATTGATTTTAAAAAAAAACGAGCTTAAAAAAATGATTTGTGTTTTGTGGTAATATTTTAAAAGTGAATTTTGAAAAAGTAAATCACTTTTGATGTGTAAATATAAAAATGTGTGTCACACACCTAAAACAATTCTACTCAACTAAAAAGCTAAAAATTCTTGTTTCTCTTAAAATCAATTCTAACTAACCCAAAATCGATTTTTTAACTCAAATTTTGTAAACAAACACTTTTTGAATCCCAAAATCACTTTTACTGTACCTAAAATCACGTTTGTGTTATCCAAAATCATAACCCACATAATCATTGATCATTGGAGTTCGCTTTCCAAATAGCAATTTAATTGAGTTGTTTATTAAATAATTAATTAACTAGAACATGATTTGAATTATTTTGATGTGAATAAGGAAAAGAAAGACAAGAAGAATAATATTGATATAGAGCAATGTGATAGTATTGTGGTTTGATGTTCTCTGATGAGAGAAACCCAAGAGCCTATTTATACTAATAACATAATCCTAGTCCTAATTAAATGATGAAGCAAATCAGGAAATAATAAATAAGAAATAACTCTAAAAGATCTTCTAAGATATCCTAAAATATTTTAAGATAAGCTAAAATATTATGAGATATCTTATAAATATTTACATTTAAACTTAGCAAAAATAAAATAAACTAAAAATAACTTCTTCAAGGTCGTAGTAAAATGCAACAAAAGAAGCGATGTTGTAAGGGCGCACAAGCGGAAGAGCCAAAATGCATCTAAGATGAAATCATATTGCATTTGGGACAAGCACGATAGAAGGGTCAAACTGCATCTGGGATGAAACCATACTGCATTTGGGACGAAACCACGAAGCCAATCTTTCAGGTTGGATCAGGCAAAACTGATCGGAGGAACGAGATCAGGCGGAACTGATCGATTACCCAAAACACGACGACGAAAGGACCAAACTGCATCTGGGAGGAAACTATACTGCATTTGGGACGAAATTACGAAACCAATCTTTCAGGTTGGATCAGATGAAACTGATCAGAGTCATGAGATCAGGAAAAACTACTGGACAGAGTGGATCAAGCAGAACTGATCGAAAATAACAGGATCAAGCAGAACTGATTGAAGATGCATATTAAATGCAAAAATGAATGGAGATGAAACTCTCCTCAAGGTAAATACCATAACTCTGATGTCATGTTTGAATAAATTAGATTGAGTATAAGTGAATAAGAAAAAGAGAAAGCAGAAGAATAATATTGATATAAAATAATGTGTTAGTATTGTGATTTGATGTTCTCAGATAAATAAAACTCAAAAGCCCTACTTATACTAATAATATAATCTTAATCCTAATATGAAACAAATCAGGAAATAATAACAACAAATAACTCTAAAAATTCTTCTAAAATATCCTAAAATATTTTAAGATCGATAAAACTATTATGAGATATCTGACTGACATTGTAAGAGATATTTGATTTAAAACGGTGAGAGAATAGGAGGAGAGAAAGGCTGCTGCGAATGATTCACGCTGATTGCAAAGGATAGTAACATAACTTTCATTGGAGATTTTCCATAATATTTAACTACCTTCATTTTTCTGTATACTATGGGCATCAACATAAGTTGGAAAAACAAAAAAGATGCTGTGTTGACTTCTACGATTCCTATGCCCATATATATGACTTTATATATGTACCCAAAATACATAATAGACCAAGAAAAAAGCCAAAAACTATGGTTCATCGATCAAACGCCCACGCAGACTATCGATCACATGGCAACTTCTGATTCAGGCACGTAATTTAGTCTATCTTCCCAAACCAACTTGGATACAACCTCATCTTGCTCAGGTACATGTTCCTGCTTCCACAAAACATTAAATGATTAATAGCTCTTGCAAGGACATCGAGCATTATGGCCCACTTGATTTAGCAAATTGTATTAAGTATTACTAATATTAATGTCAGTATCTTAAGTATATGATTTGCTCAAAGAAAAGGAATCATCTCTCTGAACCAAGAAACCTTGCTTAATTTTTTTTTTTTTATATTCATAAAGTGAAGAGCAATGTTGTTACGCACCTCTAGCTCCCTCACCAATTGTTTGGCTGTGGGTGCTGACACGATAATGCGACGTGCCTTTGGGGAGATAAAGCCTTCATCAACGGCCTTGTCAATGAAAGACAACAAGGAATTGTAAAACCCATCAACATTCAACAGGCCCACCTGCACCACAAAAAATTGACAACCAAACACTTTGTTACAATAATAATAATAGCTATATATGTATCCCATTTTCAGCACTCTTCCATTGACCAACCAACTTTATTTGTTGTGCGTTGTTCCTCATTTATTTTTATATATTAGTCGATTATATGGCGTATCTTTCTCCCGTTCAAACGGAGAACCATCAAATAATGTAACGTGATAACGATTAACTAAACAAAATCTTAGACTATCTTCTCATGTGAATTCAGTTAATTAAATAGCCCCACTTGAACTATGAAGCTTCTGGGTGTTGTCCCAAGCCGATACAACATTGAATTCAATTAGACGTATACAATTAAAGGACTTGCTTCGGTCAAAAAAAAAAAAAAATCTTGCTAATCAGTATCCTAAGGACATTATTTAAAAAATCCATAAAAAGTAAATTTTATTAAAAAATTAAGTATCTAACTTCTCAAATATTAAATACACCATTTTCTTCTTTCGATTCCTTAATGAATGTCCTAAGGATAGTGATTAGCATTCTCGTAAAGTTAATTACTAGACTAATTAATCAAAAACCAGAAGCGTATCCAAGTAACATGACAAATAATGATATGTAGAACAGAATTACAACATGGTGAGTGGTGACAATGAATGAATACGTATGGAAGCAAAATTGCTTAAAGCAAGTGCTTCGGAAAAATATTAAAGGCAAAAAATTAATAAATGGAATTTGGCTTGTTGATAATTTTTATATTTATATGGCAGAAATTTGATTCCAGAGAAGAGGCAAAAGAAGCTTCTTGGTTTAATTTTAAAAGCCTTAGTTTCTATACAATACTTTATTGAGCATATTCCATTCCCACTTTTCAGGCATCTCTCTCTAGGTTACTTATTTTATATTATTTTGGCTACAGTTGCATGACAATAATTTTGGTCAACTAAGTTTGTAACTAATGTCATTAAGTGTGTGTTTGTTTCTCTGTCAGCAAAGTTTGTCCAACGCAACAAATTTCTCTTTTCACGTTAGATCCATTTTTTTATGTTGTAATTCTAAACGAAAATCCAAATATAGCCTAAGTATCTCTCTTATCTATCACAATAGAGAACTATGGGATCCAATTTGTCTAAACAAAGATTAAAGATTATGAATAGTTCTTACTGGTTTGCTGTGGATCCCAAGCTGAGCCCATGTAATGATTTCAAGCAATTCTTCAAGGGTTCCATATCCACCTGATGTTTGAAAATAACAAGACATGAGTACAGGGCTCCATGTGTTGCCCAAAACACCAATAAATATTCCTCCTTCATATTACTATTTCTACCTATAAGTGCTGTGTGTGTGTGTGTGTGTGAATGTAGTTAAAATTAATCAATACCAGGAAGGGCAATGAAGGCATCTGCTTGACGAGCCATCTCAGCTTTCCTTTGGTGCATATCAGATACGGCTCTCACTTCCCCAATAGGATCACCAGTTATCTATAATTGCAAAATGTACGTATATATAGTCAGTGATTATTGATTCTAACTAACTCAATTGATTATGTCATCACTACATAAAGGACAGCATAATAGCAAGTGACACAGTGATTTACCTCTCTTGGCATGAGACTTCTTGGGATAACCCTGCAAAAACAAGTCCATGATGCATATTAGGACCAAATTAAATGAGGACACAAAGGTTTCAGTCAGAAGGTCAGAAGACAGAATATTTCAAAGGATAATGATTTCAATAGAATAACAAAATGAAACCAAAGACCAAATTGATCCCCCCATAATGATAAAAGAACAACTTTAAACTAAAGGCATTTTATATGCTACCCATCAATAAGCATTTCATTGACAGCTATTTGTTTTAAAATATTTATTTATTTATTATAAAATTATAAAATTACCATTTAACAAAATGCTTACAGAACTAACTAGGGGTATCATATCACTTCACTTAAACTAATGTGGAACAAGGAATCTATGATAAAAAGAAATAAGCATGTTTTCAAAGTGCACGTAGGGTGAAAGATAAAGGCAACGTTGGCTCCAATTTGTGCGCAAAAACCTTGTACCGTCTCTTTCTGTAAGAGGGCCAAAAGGCATTCAACTTTATCCAATAGAGCAAAGCTGCTCAAAAAGCTCCTAACCATAAGTAAAGGTCACACACTTTACTTTAATCTTTTTTTTATCTTTTTAAACTCAGCAATGGAGCACAAAGCCAGATTAACCACATTACACAGTGAATATATATTTTATTTATATCCAAAATGCTCCCTTTCATCCTACAAGCTTTGATCAAGAAAAAAGTAAATAAACAAATGTCCCAAGCTGCAGCCAGCATTTGATCCCATCATGTCCTATATTGAACTCATTCCTTAGGAAACAGGGAAACACGCATGGGTCAGTATAGGCAACACACAAGGAAATATCCCACTTCATAGCAATCAGCAAAATGATTAAGTTTGGCCAATGATAGAAATGGCAGTAACATATTCTTTTTAACACATACTCATTCTTTTTTTCTTTTTCTTTTTAAATAATATTTTAAAGAAACTCTCTGGATCACATGTCACACATTCTTTCTTTTTTATATTTTTAAAGAAAGTACAAGATATGATCCATTAAAAAAAGTGTCGAAGATGTTATCAGCCATTCTCTATCCTCAAATATTAGAATGAATACTCTTTTTTCACAATAAAACTAACAAATGATCCCACACTTTTAAGAGTCTCATAATTTAAAGTTTTTGTATCCATCTCTTTTCACATGAGAAGGAGAAGGGTACATGTGAAACTTTAACACGAAATAATCCATTCTCCATCAACCATATAACAAGAGAGAGAGAGAGAGAGAGAGAGAGAGAACAAACCCTAGAACATGGCGCCCACCATCATGAACGGCCTGAGAAACGAGACCCATCAGCCCCACGCTACCTCCTCCATAGACCAGATCAATCCTTCTCTCAACCTTCAAAATACATCGAAAACCAAACCAAGTAGACGCGTGTCACAACAATCATCATCATGATGAAAAACAAAACCAACTATTCAGACACAGCCAAAATAATAAAATAATTTTATTTTATTATATTTATTTAGTGGAGAATGGTCGAGGGCAAAGTTTGGTCATAGGGAAAAATCATTTTTGACTGCAAATAACCCCTCGACCATAGGGAAAAATCATGGAGGTTTAGTCATGGAAGCTTGTGGGGAATGCAAAAGCCTAAGAACACGCTTCCTAGTGTAATGATACCAAGGTTGCACGTTTAGTTCCCTATAAACTAGAAAAGATTAAAAGAACATAAGGCATTGGTTTCTTTCTTCTTTTTTTCTTTACCATATAGAAATTTTTTGAATGTAATTAAAAAAATATATCATATTATAAGCAAAACATAGATCATGCAAGAATGCTGCTCAACTGACAGGCAGGTTCCAGCTAGCAATTAATCTCTCTCTTTCATGCCAAACTCGCAACCTAAATCATCTTCTCATTCCTCAACAATCAATCATAACCTAGCTAGCGTTGAGAGTTTAGATTGTTTATTAGCTTAAAAATATTTATAATTTATAAATAAATAATAAAAAGAAGAAGAGGAAGACACCACTATCACCCACTTTATAAGAAGAAAGAGGCGGAACACTATTTAGAGAAGGAAAAAATAAATAAAGCTGAAGTTTCAGAGTGATAAATCTAAATAAATGATATAAAATAAAAAGATAAAAATGGAAGGAAAATGGGCGAAAATTTTGACTGAAAAAGATACCCTTCCAAGAGAAAAGGAAAAGTTTATTTCACATAATTTAGTTGCTATGATAGCTAATATAAAAGAAGAAAAACATACATGGGAAGAAACCAGAATCATGCGGGTTTGGATTCACACCGACTTTCTAAGTTTAAACTTGGTTTTTTAGCAAAACCAAAAACAAAATCGAGAGAATGCAAAATTTGATAAAAGCCCGTTCATGTAGCGAAAAAGATCTCTTCAGAAGAAAACTGGCTTTATGAAAACGATACTGTTATATAAGGCAGAAAAACAAAAAAACCAAAAGAAATATACTAAGAAGAATCAAAGTTGAATTAAAACCGCAACAACATTACCAGCTCCTTGCCTAGTTCTACAGCAGCTTCTTGGTAGCTAGCTTTGTTTCCTGAACTGCTCCCACAGTACACACAAATCCTCTTGAACCTGGATTTAGTCTCTTCCATTTCTCTGTGGTGTGAGTGTGATCACAACAAGGGGGTTAAAGAAATTAAAGAGGCTAGCTTAGAACGAGAGAGCAAGAGAAAAAGGTGTGACTAGTGACTATTTTGTTTTGTTAAAATGCATAGCCGTGTATGTGTGTATATATAAGTCATTCACCCTCAGCCCCACGCCTCAAGCCTTTGGCCCATTGGAATTTTCAAATGACAAAAATCCATTTCTTTTTGGCCTTTTCCAATTAAGGATATCGGCTTGTACTGTACACCTTGAGTCATTGACCGAAGGGGAAACAAACGGAAATAAAAGGTTGAGGTATATTATATGTTCCTTTTCCTCAAAAGTATTTCTTTCAACGAGACAGTGCATTGAGAAATTACAAAACTTTTGGCCTAAAACATAATTTGTTGTTTTAGGTAAGTTTGTAATGGTAAATCAAATATCAAATATATCTTTAATTGGTAGATTTTTATACTAAACTGATCCGTTTCTAAAAATTATTTATCAATTTAATCTTATTTTAAAATTATTTATCAAACTAACTCATTATAGGATAGCGTGGAACTTTTTTTTATTTGCGGACGTGCAATGCATCAGTCCACTTGGTGTCACTGGTGGCGCCACTTGGAATAGTCTTTCACACGGGCCGCACTATGAAAGACGTTAGTTCAAGTGGCGCCACCAAGCTATCAGTGTAAAAAAATATATTATCAATCAACCATTAATTGTCACATTATTAAAAATATTTGACTCTTATTATGACTAACTTAAAAGTCACACATAGGATGATTTGTGATTGTTTGACAGTGTAAAAAACTTTATACATTCATAGTATATCAAAATTAAACTCTTCTTTTAATAGACTTTAATTTAGCCAGAAATATTAAACTAAACATACAAAATAATTACGAAAATGTTATTTGAACATCAAAAAATTCGACAACATCGACACTTGTTTAATGACGTACAAAATCTTGGTTAATGAAATTTAATGGATAGTTAACGATGATTGTGAACTCTTGTACCTATCAACCAAGTTCAAAATCGTGGTTAATGATGTATTAGACTTGGTTAATAATGTACAAGAGTTCACAATCGTCGTTGATCATCTACTGAACTTCATTAACTAAGATTTTATACATCATTAACCAAGTGTCGATATTGTCGAATTTTCTGATGTTCAAATAACATAACTGAAAAAATTATTCCCCCAAAGGAACACTTCCCCGTTATTTCCCAAACTACTCACTTTTCTCCTATGAAAAATCGATTTCTAAAAAGAAAATCGACTTCCCTTCTATATTTCTTTTTAAATTTTAAAATATTTAAATAGAACTCGAAATTTAAAAAAAAAAAAAAGAAAACAAGAAATCTGCCTCCCAACAAGACAAAAGAAAAGAAGTAGAAGAAAAATCGGCTTTCCTTTGATGGAGAAAAGACGAATAGTTTGGAAACAAAAATCTGGTTTAATTTAATATTTTTGCCCTTTAATTTATACAACAGTTCATTCGCAGGTAATTCCATTCCCACTTTTATTTAGCCCATTGTCATATAGTTTTAATGTTAATTAATTATTAGTGATATTCTAAAACACATTTAATTAAATAATGTTGATACCTTATTACTAATCAAAAAAGTAAATTAAGGGAATCGAGTTAAGTAGCAAACGGTGTTTGACCCTTACACTATTAGAAAAGTGTCGAATAGCGATCGTCGTTAGCGAAAAAATTATATCGGTCGTTATTAGCGACCATAATAGCGATCGACATCGTGTTCATAGAAAATTGGTCACTGATTACCTCTCAACGACCGCATTAGCCACCGACCTGGTTGGTCGCAACTCAACAATCACTAACTTGAAAAATGTATAAGTCAAAGATATTGACTATTTTGGAGACCGAATTGGCAATGGTTAAACAGCTCTATTTCAGCCACTGTTGTGATTTCGGTCGCTATCCTAAATCCCTAAAACTCGTGCGGGACTCCTCCCCCCACATTTCTCCTTCTCAGTCACACAGAACTCTCTTTCTCCCTGCACTCTCTCTCTTTGCCTCCGGTTAGGACCACCGCACCCTCCTTCTTTTATCCTCTGCAAGGACCACCGCTCCTTATTATCTCCTCCACGAGGACTAACGCATTAAACGATAAGTTTTCTCTTCCCTCTTCCCTTTTCCCTTTTCGAACCCTAACCCTTTCTTTTTTTCATGTCTTTTTAGTTTCATAGGACCACACCATTAAGGAACACGACACCTCTTCCTCACCGGAGAAACCCACCACCACAAGATCGCGACCCTTGTCCCTCTTATCCACTGCTCGCGACCCTCAAGGTAAAGGCCATCTTTTTGTTTAGCAAACTTATTTTTCGACGGAGTTTTATTTCAATAACTCCTAATCTAAAACTTTTTGGCATGTTTATATTACCATATTTGTTGAATAAGTAAGGTTTTGCTTATTAAAGAAGGTAGAAAATCAGGAAATGGGTGAAAATGATTTGGGATGGAAATGCCTTGATTTTCACTCTTGGTGCTTGGTGAAAGTGGAAAGTCTTTTTCAACTTACTTTCATGCTATTGGAGGATACGCCAAATAAGTTGTGTGTCTGCGTTGAGAATAAGTTTCAATGCATTTTCAAATATTGCTTGGTAGAAGAGGTGGAATATAAGGAGGGAAGTGAAAATGAAATGGAGTGGGAAGGTTTTGACTTGTGATTTTCATTTCATGGTGCTTGTTTACAGGACAAAGCTCAAAAGTGAGTCGAAAAAATTTTCTACTGACATTCATACTACGGAAAGACAGACAAAATTGTAAGTCTGGTGTGAAATGTTTTGCATTGCACTTTCAATTTTCGATTACTGCAAAGTTTTGTTGTACCAAAAACTTATGCTGTTGCAGTTTTTTTTTTCGTTTCCACTTCTCTTCTCATTTTAGTCTCTCCGTCTCTTTCAATCCTCTTTCTAGAACGTAGGTTGCTTTTTCTGATGGAGATTCTTGTCTGCACACAATAAGTGATTGCATTTATTTTTCAAATTTTTAGAGGTGAAACCAATATCTTTATGAGACCTAACAATCCATGAGATTAGCTTCTCCGACTAACCTTTAATGTATAAAATTATTGTCTAAAATGCACTTTTCATTGCCCTAGTTTAACACCTTGGCAAAATTCGCCGCCTTAGTTTTTTAGCGAAATTCGTCTTCACATTTTTTCGACATTGCAACTTTTGTCCTACCGTCAGTTGACTGTCTAAAAATTAACAGAACATGCCTACGTGGCAAACGTTCCGCCATTTGACTCCGCTCACCGAAATCAATCATTTCTTCGAAGACCTGTGTTCTACTACGTTGATGGAGGATGACCTGATAAGGATGGAGCAACACATTGCAATCATTCTGTGCAAGTTAGAAAGGATATTTCTCCCGGGTTTCTTTGATTCAATGGAGCATCTACATGTTCATCTTGCATATGAAGCAAGTCTAGGTGGACCGGTTCAATATAGATGGATGTATCCATTTGAAAGGGAATTTAAGTTATATCATAGTACTTATTTCAATTCCATTATTTATTTATTAATTAATCAACTTGTTATTTTGTAGATTCATGGTTGAGTCTAAACAATCAGCCTCAAGTTATATCTCAGGCTATGGACGATGTTGCATCCTGCACTGTCGGCTCTACATCCACCCCTCCTGACCTCGTCGAGGAGCAGAGACTTCAGACCCAGTGTTGGTTGGATGTGGTCGGGTGCAAGAAGAAGGGGCGGATTTATGGGTCTGGAGACCTCGCTCGTGGATTCCGACGAGGGGATCCCAGCCGCACGCAGCTGCCGCATACATCTTCTCGTCACTCCCAGGATCCAGAGGAGCTAGGCGAGCTGAGATAGCGGCTGGCTACTACCAATTATATTGTTCGTCGGGCTAGGGAGGAGAACCAACAATTGGGGGGAAGTCTAGTCAGTGCACCAGATCTTGTAGGCTGCCCTCCAAGTATTCCCACCTGAGACACATACTACTTTGCAGTAGCTCCCACCAGATGTTAAGGCGACCCCTGCTCAGCAGTAGCATCCTGACGACCAGCAGCAGGAGGGACAACAACAAGAGCCATCAGCTGGCACCTCTCTGGGAGACTATACAGACTAGGTTTTTTGTACTTGTTATAGAATTTTGTTTGATTTAACTTTTTAATGACAACGTTATTCATTTTTATATAATTTTTATTTTTAATTTATTTATCTTTGATTATATTTTGTTTAATTTAAGTTATTATAATTTTATACTTAATTTATAATCCTTTTAATTAATTTTAATTAAAAAATTAACCTTATCGTCGGTAAATACTAAATGACGTTATCGAAGGCTGTAGCCGTGGTAACCTTGTCCACCACTTACCAACGTATGTTTTTGTCGGTACGATACTCATGCACTCATGGTTGTTATTGACGGATATGATTATCTGTCGATAAAGTTTAGCGACTTCCAAATTACTGACGAATTTTTTGCCGTCACAAACCCATCAGTAATCCAACTTTACAGATGGGATTAGGAGGTTACCAATGAATATCGGATGTCGGTAATCAGCAATTTTCTTATAGTGAACACATTCAAGTATCACTTATAATAATTTCATTCTCTTTTTAATTTAGTTTTTGAGTTTGATTAAGACATAATTCAATCCCAAATAGTATTAGAGTTAATTTGAGTTTTGATATTGGGGGCACCCACAAATGTACCTCTTGTGAAGGGGGTGCATAGATCACCAATTATCTAAGTTTAAAAATAAGGTAACCCATAGAATGACTTGTACATTCTTTGTCTTTTAGTTAACTTTTAAAGTTGAGTTAGACTTAATTCACTCTCAATAGTTATGCTCTAATCGTTATAAACATAAAGTTCAAAAAAGTATTTTAATTAATTTTAGCATATTAATTTTTATATTATAAAAGGTTATAGAATTATTTTCAGTTTTATTTTATGATTTTATTGATACTTTTGTTGACTTTATCCTAATTTCATTTTGATATTTTCTCTTAATATTAAACAAATTATATAAAACCCAAGAGCACTTTGATGAAATGATACATGTCTCTTCCTGTTTAACCAGTGGTCTCGAGTTCGAATCCGAGCAATGTAGCGTCGTTAAAACCCTTGAGGGAGAGCTTTGTCGCTCTTGTGTTCCTACCCGGTTTGAGAGATTAGTCTCCGTAGTTGCGCGTGGGATACCCCTGAAAAACCAAAAAACAAACTATATAAAAAGTAAATATTAAGATAACAATAATTTTTACATTAATTTTTTATTTAGTACCATATTTTATCATGGCAAATTATTTTATTTTGTATTTTGAAGTATTCTCTCATCCAATAGATAAAAAATTAATCTCCCAAAATACAATCAAGCGCCTAAACAGACACCCTATTGATAATGATTTTTTGATACATATGAATCCTAATATTGTATCCAAGACCATATGTTCAAAAGAGCCAAAATATTTCCACTTGAACCAACACACTTGATATGTATGATGACAATTCTTTGAATTCTATCTTTTTTAAAAGGGGTAATGCTAAGGACACAGATTAAGTAATTAAAAAAATCAAGTTTTTTTTGTAAAACTAAGTATATTAGTTATTTAAATATTAAATATATCAATCTCAATAAAAAAAATTATTTTCTTGATTTCTTAACCAGTTGAGACATTGATTAGGATTCTCCTTTTCAAAATATAGCTCTCATGCTATGTTCTCAAATATTTTCGTAGTTATTAATTATTTTTAAATATTTAAGGTTCGTTGGTTTTGTTTTTAGTTTTTTGTTTTTATTAATAATTATAAAAATGTCACAATTATTTTAACTATTTTTCCTATTTTCAAAGATTTAAGAAACAATAAAAACTAGAAAATCTTGTTTAACAATATAACATTTTAATAATTATTAATAAGAAACGAAAACAATAATATTTGAGATCTGAATATTACACTTTTTGAGATATCAAAGAAATTCCTTTTAAATATATGTCTGATGACGACAAACAAAATTAGGAAAACATGAATCGTGCAATCCAATCCCCCCGGGCATAACAATCTCAGAAATGAGGTAATTGAGGGAAACTAGTAAAGTAATCAAAGATTCTAAATCCTTATGCTTTTTTTTTTGACTGGAAATCCTTATTGCTATTTCTTCAAATAATCCTCTTAATTACCTATGTATTTGGAGCCTAATAAGCTCAAGTTGTAGCAAAGATCTTTAGCATTAATTTAAATTAAATTTACATTAATTCTAAATTATTGTTTTAAATGATTTAATCAGTATATATTATCAGTTTATAAATTTTTATATAAAAATCCTAGTAACACACTCTCTAACATTCTCTTTCCAACACACACTCTTCTATTAGTTGAAATTCATGTGGACCCTACAAAATTTAAGTGGGACCCACATTAATTAGTATGACCAATATGAATTTCAACCAATAGGAGGGTGTGTATTGGAAAGAGAGTGTTAGAGCAACTTTATCCCAGCACCCCTTTTTTTACTTTTTGGGATTCTTAAATGGGTCCCACATTTACACATCACTCATTTTTACTTTTTACAATTTAAGCATCTCATCTCTCCAACCCAGCAACTTTCAAAAAGTTCTTAAATGAACCCCACTAGTTGTATCACATTCTTACATTTTATCAATACTTTATTTATTACATCATAATTATTTGACTTATCAAATAATAAAATTATAAATATTAAGGAATTAATTTATAATATTTTTAATTAAATAAAAATTTGAAAATTAAAATTACTAAATTTGTAATAAAAATTAAAACATATAATGAAATTTAAAACAATGAAATTACAAATGACGAAAACACAAAATCAAAACATTAGAAACATTAAAATGATGAAATTACATAATTAAAACAAAATTCAATTTTGCTGATTATCGCACCCAAAACGTAAAATTAGTAGTTGAAGATTTGACAGTATGTGAGTAAAAAAAAATTGGATGAGATAGAACTTTCAGAGAATTTATAAGCAAAAAATTAGGGAAGAAATTTTGAGAAACTATATGAGAATGAATGAGAGAAATTTGATAGGTTTTGTTGTCTAAGAAAAATGAATGTTGATCATATATTTATAGAGAAATTAATATATTAAAAAAATTAATAAATGGACCAACGGTCCAAAAATATAATATTTCCTTTGTTAAGCATCGATGCTTAATAGGCAAACATCTGCTGTTTGCCCAGCGATGTAGATGGTTTTAGAGAGTTTATTATTAGCATTTCTTTTTTCATTGTCAATCAATCATAAATTATCATATCTTTCAAAATATTTGACTCGTATCATAACTAATTTACATGTCACATAAAAGATGATTTATAATTAGTTGATAATATAATTTTTTTACATCATATAGAAAATTTAAACTCTAATTTTAAAAGAATGACCAAGATTTAACTTCGAAACTATACTTGTTGTGTTCTAAAAAGATATGTAATATTAAAAGTATTAAATGCCTTTTATAATTTTAAGACACTAAATGCTTTTATTTTTTATTTATACTTTCTTTGTTAATTATTAAAAACATTATTAAAACATTTTCGCATAATATATCAAAATTTTAAATTAATGATCTTTTCCTCTCAGACTAAGTATCAAAAATATCTTAGTTCAGTTTATTTGGAAAAAATATAACACTTTTTAAAATATGAAATATATGATTTCCTAAGGAAAATTTATTTTTCTTTGATTGAATAGAGCATTTATTAGCATTAATTCTTGAAACTACTACTAAAAATAGGATAAAAAAATGACATACTAAGAAAATGATACATAAAATATTTTAAGATAATATATCAAAATTTTAAATTAAAGATCTTTTCCCCTCAAACTAAGAATCAAAAATATCTTATTTCAATTTATTTAGGAAAAAATTATAAAACTTTTTAAAATAAGGTCTTTATGATTTCCTAATAAAAATTTATTTTTTTTGATCGGATAGAGCACTTATTAGCATTCTTGAAACTACTACTAAAAACAGCATAAAAAAATGACATACTAAGAAAATACTGTAATGCATAGAGAATCGTGAATACTCGTTGCTTAGGGAACAGGGATGATACAGTTCGATTGCTTTGACAGGTAATCATTACAGTTTTGCTTGATTTATGCATTTTTGATTGATTGATGTCAAATAGACGTAATCAATATTTGGGGACAAGTGATTGGATTACTGATCATCGGCACCAATTTTTTTTTTCTCGTTTTAGTCATAATAAAATTAACAATGTTATGGGGACACACGGGATAACCCAATTAAGAGCCAAAAATCCTAAATATAATGGATTCTGAAAAAATAATAATAATTCTAATCCATCCATGTATATATTATAATCAATGTGTTTATTTTTTTATATACCATTGATATTTTTTCTTGTATGCTAATTAATATAATAGCCGCAATTATTATTGTCATTGGTATCCAGTTCCAACTCTAGTCTAGATATATAATAATGTTAAAATTTTTGAGAGAGAATTTTGTCGTTTTTATATTTCTATCTGATTCGATATATTAGTTTTAACAGTTATATGAGGAATATTGTGGGGAAAAAATCATTTAAAATTTATGTTTTTAAATATTAGAGTAAAGACTTATTTTACATTATAGCAGAAAAAGTTTTTAATAGTATTTATTTTTGATATTTAATAGTGCTTTTATATACTATTAAAGGTTGACACAAATAGTAATGTTTAAAAGCACTATCTAAAGTAGAAAAAACAGCGCTTCCTCATTGAAGCGCTATCTAAAACCCAGGATTAGATAACGCTTCTTTGAGTAAGCGCTATCTAAAAGTCAAGAATAGATGATGTTTTTCTATTCTTGGCTTTTAAATAGCGCTTACTCAAAGAAGCGCTATCTATTATGATTTAGATAGCGCTTTCTTAAGGAAAGGAAGCGCTATCTATTATGATTTAGATAGCGCTTTCTTAAGGAAGAGCCATCTTTTCCCATATTTTTTTTCATAATATGTTCTATTTTTCTCCTACTCTTCCCTGCACATAGCAAAACCCAGACAGCAGTACAATATACATAATTCGCACAGTATAAATAAATTCATTTCATTCATTAAAAATGTTACAATATACACAGTATACACAATTCAAACTATAATTCAAACATGCATATTACAATATACAATCCCAGACATTACAATATATATACACTACACTAGCTAGCTACTAATTCAAAATTTCTTCACCGTGCAAAGCATCAACCTGCAAAATTGGAGACAAATCATCAAATTATTAAATGAACTTGAAGTATAATTGAATGTAATCATCACAACGCACAACTTAAATATAACACTAAAAAGACAAACTTAATTACCTTGATTCATAATAATATAGTTACACCACTCATCCAAAATTTCAAATACTTGATCATCGGTGTATGTGTCATATTTACTATAGGGAAAGTACTGCATGCGATAGAAAAAGTAAATTAAGTTAGAATCAAGGTATATTCAAATGATCCAAATGTAAGTGTAATTAAACCGAAATTACGTACCGACGATGGGATTTGAATTTGGTTAGGAGCGATGATATCCTTAAGAAACCTTAGAAGGTAGTATCCACAGTCTATGCTATTGCATTGGCAGGCGCACTATCAAACAAAAATAATAAGTTAATTGGTTTTAAATTTAAATAATTGCATAATTACAATGTGAACAAATTAATACCTCTACAAAGATCCATTTAGTCTTTGATGATTTTGAAGATCAAGACTTGGCCCCCCTTTTGCATCCACGATGAATTGTCAAAGCACTGAAATACAAAAACAAACAAATTCGTTAAGGTACAAGTACAATTTGAATCACAACATATATGAGATAAATTTCAAATCATTTTTCTTACTCGTTAAAGATAGTCATAAGCATTTTCTGCTGTGTAAAGGGTACATGCAATGGATCCAGGTAGTAGATTGTGTCTTCATTGGGACTGATGGCTAACAATACCCAATGTCCCCTACAAAACAAGAAAATGAGTTAGCAAATCATAAGTAGATAATTAATCACAATAAAATACAGTACCATGTCATTAATTAACTAAATGACTCACACTACGTTCATAGGTGCCAAAAACAGGGAATTGTCATCTGGACTTGCTAGCTCAAGGCGTTCAGCTATGTACTGTTTTTGCCCAGATATATATGGATGTAAAGCTGTTTTATCTGGGCATAAGAATACAAACCTCCCGGTGTTATTCGCGGGAATCAACATCTCTCGGTATAAGTACCTTAAAACATTATAATAAACGTTAATACATATTTAAATTATGAAGAATAAAAGAAGTTATATACTTTAAAGTTTGATGTATTACCTGAGATATACGCTAATACCAGTCTGACTGATTTCATCATGAGTGATAATCTCCTCGATTTCGTCTTTACCCACTGATAGCGTATGTTGATAACCCAGAATTTCTTCATCCATCTCCAATTTTATTACGCGGCTCAAGCCTTTTTTTACTAGGATCCTCATCTAGGATATACAATCATATGAGCTTGCTGCTATAGGAGGCCGGGAGGAGGATTGCTGCTTCTTAGGGGATGTAATGGACCCCTTTGTATGCTCCTTGTTAATTATAGGAGGTCGAGACTCCACAATCTTCTTGCCCTTGTCCTTGGATTTGGATTTTTCGGAGATAACCTACATATTGCAATAAAGTATTTAGTGACCACCCAGTTTAATAAATATATACAACATATCATAATGGATAGTAATTATTAACATACTTGCACGAGGTTGATTGGCCATGCGACAAAGGTACCTATTGCATGATTCACTATCATGACATCAACATGCTCACTTAGTACAGGCAATGGTGCATGCCCTTCCAGTGCAACTTCAATCTTCACTTTCACATGGCCAGGAGGTAATGGTAGGTTATTCAATGTGGCACCCTCCTCATTAAAGACCATCGCCCTAGCGACAATGTGATGAGTTGGGTGCCGTAGATACAAGTTGCACAGTTTTATGCCCTAAACAAATGATAAACGAAATATTAATTAATTAGTATGAATTAAACCTTCAATGCAATACATAAAATTAAAAAAAATTCATTGATAAGTATTACCTTGGGAAGAGGTATATGCGGTTGCACAACGGTGCAACTATCTTTGACACAGTGCGGGATAGGGGTAGGAGGATCACCAGTTGGCTCATAATCAGCACGTCCCTGCTTATCCTGCTTGCTAGCCTTTAACTCCTCTACTTCACGAGTTAGCTCGGCTAGCCTCCTTTGCGTCTCCAATTGAGTTAACATATATTGATGTTTTGCGCGTTGTTGTGCTCCAAAAACAATCCTCTGGGAGACGGCAAACCCCACATCCCTTAAGCAACCAGGGTATTCTTCGAGATTCAATGCTCGTGCAAGAATGTCTTGATGGTCAGCACAGTCTGTTATCTCCCCCTGTGATACAGATTCTGATAAGGACATCTGTGACACAAATATTAACAAACAAATTAATATGTTAAACATAATTATAATAAGAAATGTACAAATGAACTAAGTTAATTAATGAGGTCGTATACTTACAATCTTGTCTGCCACTTCCTTAGTGGCGGGGTGCAAAATCTGGCCATCATGGCCCACGCGGGCTGTCATCCATAAGGTACCCTGTTCAACTACCTCGGTGGTAGGATCCCCTCCTGCCCTCTTCAGCTGTACATTTGAACACACAAAATAAATAAAATTCATCAATGTTAAGGAATAAATCATAAGTGGGTCAATCAACAAGTTATAAGAATATATTGTACTCACAATTTGTTCCTCGAGGCCATCATAACCCGTTGGCCTTGCCAAGTAAGGGTACGGAGGGTTTGACGCTCTAATCCGATTTGCTTTACTTGTTTTCTACATATACACGGAAGTATATATCAATGCATGATTTAATATATATATATAAATTAAGTTTACAAACAAGGTTAAATTGTACATACCTTAAATGTCTCGTTTTCTGTGCGTGTCATTACAAAAGCTCTCCAGTCGTCCACCTTTATCATGTCTGCATACTTTGGTGGAGGCTCATGTCTGACATTCACATCCTTATCTTTTAAATACTTGATCGTCAACTTTGTTCGGAATGACCGATGACATTTTCCGGCAATCTGGAGACATATTTTCCTCCGGGCCTCATCAATGTCAAAAATAGTCTGTAGAAATGATAAAGGTGTAAGTTTAAAAATATATATGTTAATTAAGAAACTAATGTTAGTTAAATATTACTTATTTACCTGTATATCGCATCATATGTATGATTTGGCCTCGTTCAATGCTTTGTCCTTCCACGTCTTGCATGTAATTGGGAACGCTTGCCGGACTACGGCCCCAATGTAACTCTTTAGCTCCTTCCCATTATCACCAATGGGTTTGCCTTTTGTATTCTAGGCAACCTGATAAAATGAAACACGTGATTAATAAAATAACGAGACACTTAATTAATAAAACGAAAAGCTTAATTAATAATGATCTTATATACCTGTAATCTCACGCCTCTACTCCTCTTTAGGATAAGATTCTTCTTGAACGTCGGTCCACGGCGCCTCACTTGTGTTTTGGGCGCCTCTAGGCTAGAATCCGAATTATCATCATGATCACTAGATGAAGACATGATCTGCAACACAAGTAAAAACGTCAGATCACAATATAAATTAAAAAAACATGTTTAAGTAAATTTAATTGACGAAGAAATTAAAAAAAACAAAATCACGATGCTACATGTTTAAGTAAAAACGCTGAATATTTTTTTAATTGATGAAAAAATTTAAAAAAACAAAATCTGCTTATATGTTTAAGTAAATTTTTTCCTCTTCCTCGTTGGATTTAGACTTGTGTGTCCCTTATTGGTACGAAACAATGGATTGATCCAAAGACCCTCGTCATGATCATTTCTAATGTAAAAACCCTCATCTATAGTTCGATTGGACTGAAGTGATTGTGATGTCCCGAAGAAAGGATTATCCTCAATATTAGCATCTTCATGTTTTTTATCATCAATCTCATTAACAATCATTTTGTTAGTCAATAGAACGATGGACCACTTCGTATCAGCTGGATCAATGACATAGTACACTTGTTGAGCTTGCGATGCTAAAATAATGGGCTCGTCTTTATACCCCACCTTACTGAAATCCACACGTATGAACCCCAACTCATCCATCTGTACACCGTTATTATTGTCAACCCACTTACATTGGAACACAGGCACCTGAAACATCGTATAATCCAACTCCCATATATGTTCAATTACCCCGAAATATGACATATTCGCGTATATGGGGTTTCTGTCTTTGGCACTTGAGATATGCATGGCTTGAGCTACAAGAGTGATCATCCTATTTTGCATTTTACTCTGATCATTTTGTTTTTTTGTATAAAATGTGAACCCGTTCATTAGATAACCACTGTAAGAGAAGACATATATTGTTGGACCTCTCGCTAACCATCTTAACCTTTCTGAAATCGATGTAGGATTTACAGCAAACTCTGCAGAAATGTGTTCTTTTAGCCACGGTATGAAACACCGATTGTGTTCTCTTGTCAACCAATTCTGACTCTTATTGGGATACAAACCCTAAATTATGTGCTTGTGTTTTTCAACATATGACTCAACCTCATCGGCATTGTGCAGAACATACAAGTGTGCTTGCTCCCATTCTGTCTGTTATATAGTCACTACTTCTGTTCCAGTAATACCGTGACCCATCGTTCTCCCCGTGTGATGAGACTTTGTCAACCCTATGGAATCAAGATTAGTGAGGTGCTCGGTACAAAACTCAACAGCTTCTTCGACTATGCAACGTTCAACAATACAACCCTCTGGTCATGATCGGTTTTTCACATACCCTTTCAATATCTTCATGTAACGCTCAAAAGGGTACATCCATCTCATATAAGCAGCCCCACACAATTGTGTCTCTCTGACTAGGTGAACGGTTAAATGAACCATTATATCAAAGAATGAAGGCGGGAAATACATTTCAAGTTCACACAAAGTCACAACAATCTCTTTCTGCAATGTCGGCAACTTCCCAGGGTCAATCACCTTACTGCAAATGCCTTGAAGAAGAAACATAGTTTAGTCAAAGTCTCCCGCACTTTGTTAGGAAAAATTGACCGTATACCGATAGATAGCAAATTCTCCATGAGGACATGGCAGTCATGGGGCTTTAGTCCCTTTAACTTCAGATCTTTCATATCCACGTGGTTCCTAATGTTTGAAGAGTACCCCTCTGGAACCTTAACTTCATGAAGAAACTTACAAAGAGCAATTTTCTCTTTTCTAGCTAGAGTATGAGCGGCCGGAGGTAGATATGTACGTTTCCCCTTCTTTACTGGTCCCAACTCTTGTCTCAATCCCATACTAACCAAGTCAAGCCTTGCATTGATGCCATCTTTAGTCTTGCCTGGCACATTAAGTAAGGTACCAATGACACTATCAAAGACATTTTTTTCAACATGCATAACATCAATGAAATGTCTTACGTATAAGGATTTCCAATATGGCAACTTAAAGAAAATCGACCTTTTCTTCCACCCTCTTGTGGCAAGCTGTCGTGCAAAAGGTTTCCCGAAATCAATGTTCAAATCGTGTACCCTTTGAAACATTTGCTCACCCGTCAACGGAGAAGGACTTCTACGGTTTTCTGTATTCTCATTGAATGCCTTTCGTCAGAACCGATAATGATGATTTGATTGCAAAAATCTACGGTTCCCAAGGAAGACATTCTTCTTACCAAGTTCCAATCGTATCCAATCTGTATCATCTTCACAAATAGGACATGCACACTGACCTTTGGTACTGTATCCTGACAGATTACCGTATGCCGAAAAGTCATTAATTGTGCCGAATACCATAGCTCTCAAGGTGAAATTTTCTTCTTTATACCCATCGTACACCTCTACACCCCTATCCCACATTTGCTTCAAGTCTTCAATTAAAGGAGCCAAGTATATGTCAATATCATTTCCTGGTTGTTTGGGCCCAGAAATTAACAAAGACACCATCATGTATTTACGTTTTATGCATACCCATAGGGGTAGGTTGTAGATCACCAAAATCACAGGCCATGAACTGTGAGAGCTATTCTGAATACCATACGGGTTAAATCCGTCAGTGGACAATGCAAGCCTTAGGTTTCTTGGTTCTTGTATGAAATGATGATAATCATGATCAATTCTTTTCCATTGAGGAGAATCTGCCGGGTGCCGTAACTTGCCATCTTTAATCCTTTCATCCTCATGCCATGTCAAGTCCTTTGCATCTTCCGAGCTATGATACATGCGCCTAAATCTGGGAATTATGGGAAAATACCACAGAACCTTCTCCGGAGCCGATTCTTTCTTCTTATACAGTGAGGCATTACACTTAGGACACATCTGTAGATTTGCATAATCCTTCCGAAATAAAATGCAATAGTTAGGACAAGCGTGTATCCTCTCATCGCTCATGCCAATAGAGCGTAACATTTGTTTAGCCTCATATGTCCTACTAGGAAGCACATTATCCTCCGGCAACATAGCTTTCAATAATGCGAGTAATTCCGTAAAGCTCTTATCTGTCCATCCATTGCCCTATTTCAAGTTATACAACCTTAACATCGCCGACAATCTTGTGAATTTGGTACAACCCTCATACAACGGTTTCTCTACATCACTTATCAACTTCTCAAACATTTCGGGACAATCACGAAGATCTTCTTCAACCGCATGTGTCATCTCTTCAAAACGGTCGCCCTCATATGTATCTGTACCGGTATCATCTGCCGCATATCTTTCACTATTATTCCCCATATCACTAGATTCAACTCTTGTCTCACCATGCTTTGTCCAACAGATATAACTTTGATCAATTCAATAGCACACTAAATGTCCTTCCAACTGAGCTACACTAATTCGTCTTGTATAACAACAACTTAAACAGTGGCATATGATTCTACTAGAGTCTTCGGCATGCCGAACCGCAAATCTAATAAAATCTTGCACTCCGTCTCTACATTCATTCGACAAACGATTGGTAGACATCCACTTCCGATCCATATTTTCCCGATCTACGGCAATTATTTTGAGTTTAGGGAGGTTGACGTCTACCTTTGATGAGAACTACAAGAATGCATGACGCACGCTTACTTCATCCTATAGGGTGAGGGTCCTATCCTATCCAAGATTGTAAACTCGGCAGCATATTATTATAGTACGTCCTAATTACTTATTGTTCTAAGAAAATTTCGGCAGCATCTCCCCTTAATTCTCCAAGCACACAACTTAATTCATGTGATATTATGACCCAAATTAAGTGTACGTGTACCCAAAGAACAATGAGAAAATACAAACCAATGAAATTTTCTTAGATCAGAAGTAATATTTAAGGCATACAATAATATGTATTGAATGCCAAGTTTACAATCATAGACTGTCCACTTTGAACAATTCAAGAACAAGTTGTATACTGTGCCATGGCACAAAATACAAATCGTTCTTGAACAGGAAACTAAGCTTAATGCATGTGCATACCAATAAAAAATAAATATGCCTACTGCTATAAAACACAGGGGAATAACATAAATGTGTACCAGAGAGGTGATGGACAAAGAGGTGATCGACAGAAGTGTCTGAGAGAATCCAAAATCCAAGTTTGATTCACAAGGTCAAGTATAGGCTTGATATCATTTTCCTGAAATATTAAGGGACAACATGCATATGACATTGAACAAATAATCAATTCAAAAGTAAAAATAAGATAGGGTCATATATATAGGGCCATTTTATTGAAGAGGATAAAAAAAACACAAGGCTAAAGGATCATTTTTTATTCTCTATTAAATGTTTTAGAATTTAATTTGACCTATTGCTTGTGGTAGGATTCATATTGAACAAACTTGTTTCATACACCACACTGGAGTATGAGATGTTCATTTTCTATCATCCTATATCATACACCACCGGGGTTTTTTCAAAAATATTGGGCCTTTAGTTCTAAAGATATCTTCGTAGCTTGCTCTTTTAGGTTAGATCAGGTGTCTTTTCCAGTGGAACTCAATAATACGAATGTAGTGCTCATTCCCAAGTGTGATAATCCTACAGCCCATCTCGCTTTGCAATGTGTTGTTCAAGTTGATTTCTAAGGTTTTGGCAAACAGGCTTAAGGTAGTCCTTCACAAATGTATCTTGGAGGAGCAGTTAGCTTTTCTAGAAGGGAGGTCTATTCTAGATAATGCATTAATGGCAATTAAGGCTATTCATTATATGAAGGGTAAAAGGCAAAGTAAATAGGGTGAAATGGCTCTTAAGGTAGATATTAGTAAGGCTTATGATCGGGTGGATTGGGTGTTCCTCAACCAAATGATGCTTCGGTTGGGTTTCTCTCAACAGTGGGTTGATTGGATCAATCTTTGTGTGAGTTCAATGAGTTATTCCATTCTTGTTAATAAGAAGCATATTGGTCTTATCTACCTTGGCACGGTGCCTTCATCAAGGGGACCTTTCTCTCCTTATATGCTCCTTATTGTAGCAGAAGGTTTCTTGGCTCTGGTTCATAAAGTTGAGGCTAGTGGAGATGTTAATGGGACTAAATTTGTCGAGTAGCTCCTACTATTTCCCATCTCTTGTTTGCGGATGACTGCATCCTTTTCTTTAAAGCAAATGAGAGGGAGGTGGCAACTATTAAGAGAATTTTGCACACTTATGAGTTAGCTTCCGGTCATTCTGTTAACCTTGCCAAGTTAGAAGTCTTCTTCAGCAAAAATATAGCACCTGAGCTCCAACAAAGTTTGGCAGATTCGTTTGGTATCAAGCATATGCTGGGGACAGGCAAATACCTTGGTCTTCTGTCCATTGTGGATAGAAGTAAGAAGATCACCTTTGCTTTCATTAAGGATGGTGTTTGGAAGCGTATTTCTTCTTGAGATGGTCGGTCTCTATCTAAGGCAGGTAGGGAAGTTCTCATCAAATCAGTTGTCCAAGCAATTCCTTCCTATGTTATGAGCACATACTTGATTCCTCCTTTAGTTTGCTTAGAGTTGGAGTGTATGATGAATTCATACTGGTGGGGTTCAGGTGGTGGTGGTTCGAATGGTATTAGATAGATGACCTGGGATAAATTATCAGTGCCTAAAGGTGATGGTGGTATGGGCTTTAGGGATCTTCATGCTTTTAACCTAGCCATGCTAGGAAAGCAGGCCTGGAAAGTAGTTACTAAGCTTGAGACCTTGTTCTCCAAAATCCTCAAAGCTAAATACTTTTCAACAGGGTTCTTTATTAGTGATAATTAATTTGGGTCATAATCCTAGCTACACTTGGAAGAGTCTTTGGAGTACTCAAGATTTAATCAAAGCTGGTTGTAGATGGCGAGTTGGGAGTAGCCATAATATTAGGGTTTGGCATGCCCCTGGATCCGTAATGCCTCGTCCCTGAGATTGGTTTCAGCCCCAGTTCCCAATCTCGAACATATTACGATGAACCAGTTGATGTATCTAGGGACTAGAACATGGAATGTTGACCAGGTACTCGAACATATCACGCAGAAGTTGATTTGATTTTGAAAATGCCTCTCCTCCCTTCCGTGCGTGATAATGAGTTAATTTGGAAGGCTAGAATTAATGGTACATATACACTTCGGTCAGTCTATCACCTTGTGAGGGAGCTTCAGGTGCCAAGGAATCATTCGGGAGGGCAGGTTGATTGGGCGAGTATTTGGAATTTCAATGTTCCTTCAAAAGTCAAGTACTTTGTTTGGAGATCATGCCACAATATTCTTCCTACACGTATGAGGCTACGGGACAAAGGTATTCACTGTGAAACTATTTGTCCTCATTGTGCTTCCAATTAAGAGAGCTTGTGGCATTTACTTCTTACATGCCCCAGGAATGTAGATTGCTGGAGAAAAGAAAAGTTGTGGACCGATATTGTTAGTTGCCTGGATAGAAATGATAGTTTCCAATCACTGTTCTTTAACCTTTAGCGGCAGCATAGCTCCCACAAAGTTCATTAACTTTGTTATGGTTTTATGGAGTATGTAGGTTAGTCGAAATTCAAAAATATGCGAGAAGGTTGATGAAGGGGTGCAGCTGGTCACTAACAGGACTCATTTGGTTTGATAAGATTGGAACTTGGCTAAAAACTCTTTGGCCAAGGCCTCTTGTGTTAGTCCCAATGATGTTGATATGGTCCCAGCATGGAAGAAACCTCTCAGTGGCTTTATCAAAATCAACGTGGACATTGGTTTCCAGGCTGTTGATACAGTGGCTACCTGGAGTATGTGCATGAGAGGAAATGATGGCAACTTTATCTCGGCCCAAATAAGCTGGAGTCCCTTCCTTCTTGTTGTTAAAGAAGGGGAAGCTCTAGGTCGTTTGCAAGCCCTTGCATGGCTACTAGCATGAACCTTAATAATGTTGTGTTTGAGTTAGATGCTCAACTTGTGGTGTCCAATGTAAATGCCCAAACTACTGATCTTTCTGAGTTTGGTGCCATTATCCATGAGTGTAGAAGCATCCTAGGTAGTAAACCAAACTTTATGGTTAAGTTTGTTAGGAGACAAACTAATATGGTTGCTCACACGCATGTGCGGGTGGCCACATCTTGGTCTAATCCCCATAGTTTTGAGTTATTACAATCTTGTATTGGTGATATTATTGATAATGAAATAAAGTGAGTTTTACACGTAAAAAAAAAAAAAAAAACTACTTATAATAGTTTTACAAATTTTTTTGAGAAAAAAACAAAAAAATGGTTACTATAAATTGGTTTATCAACATCAAAGCACCCTATAAAATTTCATTCAATATACCGGTACCTATTTACAAGTAAATTAGTTTAATAATCGATTATATATAATTAATTATTATTATAATTAGTTATAATATAGTTTGTTTTATGTTAAAATATATTTGTTGAAATTTGATTTTGAGATATTTCATTATGTTTGGATTATATAAAAAATAAATTTTATATAATAAATCTTAGAAAAATACAAGGTTATCTATTTAAATTAGATTTTAATTGTTATACATTAAAAGTTTAAAACCTTTTTACCCGAACATTCAATCATAAATTGACATTTGAGTAAAAAAAATAGACTCTTATCCTACTACTTTAAAAGTCATTTATATCATAATTGATAATTGATTGACAGTGTAAAAAACTTTACACTATAAGTGTATAGAAATTAAACTCTTTAAATTAATAATATTTTTTATAGTTATTTTTATATGGGTGAAATGAAAAAACATGACGGATTTTAAAATAATAAATAACTTTTTTAAATAACGTTAAAACTCTGCATTTCTCCTAAAAACATTTTTTTTTTCATATTTTAATGAAGTTCTTCAAGTATATCAATTCAAAATCCAAAATCAATTTTTTTATTACAGAAACTATTTTTGTACAAAAAGTCAAGTAGAAAGTTTCACAGATGGTCTTAGGGCATGTTTGGTATAACGTTGCAATAATCTACCCTATGTCCCAAATGAACTCTATAAATACTTTGTCTTAAACGTACGTTTGAAATTTACAAACGGTAAACCAAACATGCACTTAATGTCTGTCTATTATTTTATTTTTCAATTTATTTATAGTCTTTATTTTACTGAAATTGATTTTGTTTTTTGGTGAAAGAAATTGATTTTCATTTTATTTTTGGTTCGGAACCCACCGTAATTATGACATTTTGCTTCCCAGTCGGTTGGCCAGGGTGTCCTTACAGCTTCGATCATTTGAACCGGCGACGAACGTCTAATTTTTTACCCACGGGACTTGACAGTCTCCTAATTGGGCAACTCCAAAAATTGAACTTGCACACTTTCCCTTTGGGAGAGTCATGTTACCAACTCTTCCAACACCAAGTTGGTAAATTGATATTCATTTAATGTGAATAAGTAAACCAATGACCATTAATTCAAAAAATTTAAGTAATAAATTGTACAGATACTTTCAAATATAGATCACATAAATTTTTTTTAAAAATATTGGGCAAGAATTCGTTAAATTTAATGGAAGTTTTGTAAATTTAGATTTTATGTTTCGTTTAAATTCAATTATTTGATAGATTAATCTTACAATTAAATCCATATAAAAGTGTAAAGCACCAAAAAAAAATGCATATAAAAGTGTATAGATAAATAATAAAGGAAAGATAACGATTATCGTGGGTGTTTTAGATAAATCATAATTAATGTATATAAAAAATTAAAATTAGTTAAAATATATATAATTAAATATCATGTTTATTGCACACAAAAAAACTATCATCTTTATTGTTAACGAGTTGAGTTTAATTGTTATGTATTGTCAGTTTAAAGTTTTTTACACTCTCTATCAATCAGAAATCATGGTATGGATGAGTGGGTAGTTAGGAAAAAGTCAATTAATTTTAATGATGTGCCAAATTATGATTGATTGATCATGTAAAAAATCTTTATATTGAATGTGTATACAAATTAAGGAAGATCCTATGGTACCCCTTAGGTAACTTAACCTTGCCTATGTAGCCTAATCAGTAGTGAGAACTTATTCCCATGTGACATTAACATGACTCATTTAAGCGAAGTGACGCATTCTGGTTGGACATAGGGTACCCAAACCCTCTAATTTCCTAAGGCTACCATAGCAACACCCACAAATTAAATCATGGAAGATTCATTGGTCTCCATTCGGTTCCATACCTTTGCCTATGTGTACCAATCAGATAGTGAGAATTTAGCCCCATGTAACATTGACATGATTTAATTACATGAGGTGACACATTCTGGTTGGACATAGGGTATCCAAAAACTGTAACACCTCGTTTTTCTCAAAAAGCTTTAAAAGCTTTCTAATATTAATTAAACAGTAATTGTGCGTTTGTATTTTATTGAATGGTCTAGAGAATGAAATAAATTATTCCGAGACCATAGTCAAGCTCGACGCTATTGTAGGAAGATATGGTTAAATTTTGGTCGAAAACTCAGACGAAGCCCAATCTGCATTTTACACTGACAATATGATTTTACTGCTCAAACGACCTAATTTTGACTCGTGAACGAAAAAATTAAGTTTTAAATAAAATTTCAAACAATATCGGCGATCTTGAAAATTTTCAAAATAAATAAGTTCTCATGACTTTCTTGGGCGAAAAACCCTAAATCAGGAAATCGACGGGATTGAGAACGGATAAACATGAAGCCACATCACCTAGGAAGTTGTGCCTGTGACTCACCTCTGTCATCATTACTTTTCTGAAAATATCTAGATATTTATGAAATTAGAAAATATCTGTACGCGAAAAGACCAAAATGCCCCTGATTTTTTGCCTAAAGGACGTTTACGTCTCTAAAATATCTAATTTTTGATGACCTCACCCCACTCTCTCTCTCCTCCACTTTCTTCTTCTTCTTTCTTTCTTCTTTTTCTTCCTCCATTTTTCTTCTTTTCTCCATTTCTTCATCTCCATTTTTCTTCAACTTCCATAAAGTTTTTCAAGAAAGTTTGTGAAGCAAAGTTGATTCTCTCATCCTCCTCTATCATCTAAGAGGCATAGATTTCATCATTGAGCTCTCAATCTTCATTTTTCTCCATTGATTTTCATAAGTTGAAGTTTTTAGATCTAAACTTCAAAAATCTCTAGAAAATTATAAAAAAATTATTTTAATGTCAAACCAATTTCTACAATCTAGTATCATCCCCTACAATCATAATCCAAGAGCTTGAAATCAAATAAGCTCTCTAGCCTATTTATCTAGAAGAGGCCGAATGGGTGTTATTTGGGGAAAATGGGTTTTTTTTTTGTTCATTGTTCTTGATTTCAACTATTTCATTCCTTACGAGAGGTCGGGCAATGATCGTAATTAGCCGGAGAGTTGTCTCTCGGCCTAATTTTCATACTTTATTTTGGTTTGTACTAATATACTCTGTATGTATTACTTTAATACTGTAGCCCTACTGACAAGGCAACTGATGTATGTGATATATTTATTTATATTTTAAAGCTGTGTACTCTGAAGCGTTGCGTGCCGTGTATTTGATTGCTTCCGCGCTCAATTTTTTCGCTTCGCTTCGTATTATTAAGGCGCGCTAACGATTATTATGCGATTAAGGTTAGTTAATATCTTAGGTTTTACCGATGGGACGACAGGTTGTCTCACAAACCCTCTACTTTCCAAGGGTACCATAGCAACACCTTTAAAGCATACCGAGTTTTATAAAAAAAAAATTTATTTGTAATTAATATTTTTATTTTTAATTTACAAAAACTCAGTTTTTAACATCATTTTGTTTCAAAAAATTAAACAAAATATTTATATATAAAAGTAAGGCAGTCTGGGGTAAACTAGGATAACTTTGTAGACTATCTTTGGGGTAATTTGATAAATTAATAATAATTATTATTAAAAATTTTAAAAATATTAAAATTAGTAAATAAAACCAATATAAAAGTAAGGTCTCTTTATATATAAAATTAAGGTAGTGTAGGGGTAACTAGCGCTAATTGGGCTAACTAGGGATAACTTTGTAGATTGTCTTAGAGGCAATTTGATAAATCCACTAATAATAATTATTAATTTTTTTAAAATCTTAAAATAGACAAATAAAATCAATATAAATGTTAGATATCCTTTTTAGGAATTCATGTAGTTTTTTGCAATTAAATTTATTGATGTTTTAAGTTATATTTTGAAAATTTATATTATAACAAAATATTAAATTGTTAATAGTTTTTATTTTGTTATTATTTTAAATTTACAAAAAAAATTAAGTTTCCCAATAATACATAATTATATTCTTCAAACATTATTTATCCGTGCATCGTATGCTACAATCAAACATTAAATACTCACATGTTTTTATTATGTTATTATTTTTAATTTAAAAAAGTTTATTATCCTTCCTACTAATACATAATTAAATTGACTACTCTAAAGTGAATGAAGCTCTATAGTGAGAAAGTGAGGGACTATGCACCCTTAGATCATTTAATAGGTTGAGATCTTTATGTACTTAATCCAATCAACGGTGGATAGCCCCTTACTTTCCTATTTTAGAGCTTCACTCACTTTAGAGGAGTCGAATTCTACATAATTATACTTCTCAAAAATTATTTGCCCATGCATTAGACGGGCCCATCTTCTAGTAGGATTTAATAACAATGCATTGGCTGTCAACATAACAAGGTCTTTAATAAGAGTTCCTTAGGAGTTCCTTAAGATTAGAATATTATTACAATATGCCAGATGTGATTTTGGATTCCATGAATTTAAAATGTGTTCTTTATCAAAGAAACCCTAAAAGAGAGTTTCATAGCATTTAATTTTTTTTTTTACCATTTGATAGTGTAAAGGTGAGAAAAAGAATATAAGATGTTGAAGAGAGAGAAGTTAAGGAGCTTAGTAATAGAAATCCCCATTTGAGTGAAAATTAAATGAATTTCTTAAAATTTTGTCATTGGGAATGCTCTAAAGGACAAAAGTTAGGTTTTTTTTTCTATGCACTTGATGTGTTATTTTCTAATGGAAATATAACATTTGTGATATGAAACAACGATTATAAATTTTATACTTTTGTTGATGAGCTGTTACATGTATTGTCTTTTCAATGAAAAATAGCATCACAAATACATAAACAACACCACCTAAATTTTGTTATCGAAAACGAGTAAAATTTTAATTTGATCCCTGAAATTCTAAGGTCGTATCAACTTGGTCTCTGACATTTTTGAAATTTCAGAAACATCCCCGAAGTTGTCAAAAAGTTAATCAATCTAGTGCCTCCGTTAGATACCAAATTGTTACGAACCTTCAATTTCAAGGATCAAATTGGCACTGATATCAAATTGTTACAACCTTATAATTTTAGAGGAGTAAATCTCCAATTTGATCCTTGAAATTGTAAGGTAGTATCAACTTGGTCCCTGACATTTTCAAAATTTCAAAAACATCCATGAAGTTGTCAAACGTTAATCAATTCGTTCCCTCCGTCAGGGATCAAGTTAGTAGGAATCTTACAATTTCAGGGACCAAATTGGCACCAAATTAATGCGAACACCAAATTAATATGATCTTATAATTTTAGAGGCCAAATTAAAAATTTACTTAATTTTAGAGATCAAAATTAAGTATTAATTAAATCAAAAATTAATCATATATTATATCAAACCATTTAAAATATTTAAATATTATAATAAGTATCAAGTGAGAATGGACTGCACAATATAAAAAACTTTATGATTAAATATGATTATGGTCCCGTAAAATGAGTGAATTATGGTTTTGGTCCCTATAAGATTTTTTCTTTTGTTTTTATCCTTCTAAAATCTAAAATCACTATTTTTGGTCCTTACTGTCATGTGACATTCATTAACTACTTATGTGACTAACATAAGGTCCTATGATCATTTCAAGTGATACACAATGACCTTGTGGTATCATATTCGCATATGATTTCCTTAAATTTTTTCTTAAACTCGAAAATGAATTATATTTATCTACCCTAAAATGAATGCTAAGGACTAAAAATGGTGATATTAAATTTTAGAGGGATAAAAATAAAAAAAAATTATAGAGATTAAAATCAAAATTTATACATTTTATAGGGATTAAAATTAATAATTTCATATTTTAGAAAAATGAAAGTGAAAGAAATATTTTTACAGGAATCAAAATTAAAATCTACTCATTTTTAAAAGATTAAAAATATATTTAATCTAAAATTTTATAATAACGTAATTAAAATTCAACTGCAATAAATAACCGTACTTGATTTGATTTGTTTTGTCGACACAGATGTTAATATAGGTTTTGTAGATGACAGAGGATGGTTACGTGTTGAGAGGAAGGAAGAATGATTGGTTCGGTGGAGAAGTTTTGGCCGTAGATGGATGCGAATGGTAAAAGTGCATATTTGTGAGTCTAGACTCTAGACTGAGGTCCAGAGAGAGAGAACTAAGAAAAGAAGCAGCATTGTGGGACCTTCGTGCGTTGATCGATGCAGCTACGGTTATTGCACACGTGCGACAAGCCGCCGGCAAGCCACCGACCGATCTGTCTCCTTCTCAAGAATGTGCTTTCTATAATGTCATAAAGTAAGAGACTGTTTAATCCTAGGTTATTTGATAGATTGAGAGTTTAATGTTGTTAATTAAATGAATGGTGGATAATCTATTAATTTTTTATTTTAGAACTTTATTTATTTTAGAAGAATTAAATTCGTCATTTAGATATGTAAATGTTATTAATACATTCTTTATTATTGGAAGAATTTATGTTGGACCCACTAAATCACATGTACACACAATCTATTAAGGTACTGTTTGGCTAAAATGACTGATAAACTAACTTATTACTGATAAGCTACACTACAAGAAAATTCGTTGTTTCCCACGGTTATAATCCCCGGGAAAACACAAAAATCTGTGAGAAAACACTCTTTTCCCACGAATTAGCCACGGCTCCTCAACTGTCAGGACAATAGACGTCGGAATTGTTTTCCCACGACCATTTTTCAAAAGCCCTGGGAAATTTCCCACGGCTTAAACTCTGGGTAACTTACCGAGAGCCTGTCCCATGGCCAAGCCCCTAGAAAATTACACACGGTCAAGTCCAGGGAAATTTCCCACGGCTATGTCCCAGGGTACCATGTCAAAGCATTTCTCACGGCTTTATATTAATTTATTTTTTTTAAAAAGATTTTCAATAATATAATAAATAAAATTAATTAATTAATTAGTTAAATAATTATATTTTTTTATAAACTTTTTTTCATTTGATCAAAGATTATATTTTTTAATTATTTAAAAATAATAAGTAAATAAATATGACAAAATAAATAAAATACAAATCACATAAATTCACATCATAATTTAAATCATAAGTATTGTATGATTTTTTACATTCAATAAAAACTAACATTTATACAAAACCTAACAACGTAATCTAATAATTTCCATTTCTATAAGGATCCTTAATAAGCCGGTCAAAAGTGTCATCCACCTCCTTTGAGTTGCCCTGGGTCGGCTGACCAGGCTGTGGAGGCTGCTGCTGTTGTGGGGGGCTGTGTGGACTGATGCTGCTCTAATCGCTGGATCGTCTCCATCATCCGCTGCATCATCTCATCCCTCTACCGCTCACGCTCCTCGGAAGCGGCCAATCTCTACCTCAGCTCAGCAATCTCCACGAACGACTACCACGACTAGTGGACGCGTCAGTACGAACGTCCAAGATGCACGAAGACCCTTTTTGGTAGTTGCGAGCAAGATCTCCAGCACCGTACAGGCGGCCCTTATACTTACCGCCAACAACCTCTGCCCAAATACGCAATGCAAGCCGGTCCTCCTCCTCGGGGTCAGCTGAAGTGGATGAAGATGACCTAGCCTGAGACATCCTCGCCTCAAACTCCTCCTGTTATTCATGACCAAATACATTAATTATATCATATATGATACAAAATTATTATATTAAAAATAAAGGGCATATAAATGGTATATTTATTACTTGAGTGCGCCTCGAGCGCTCATCTACATACTCGCCTGTACCCTTCCTAGTATGGGTATGGCGGTGGAGCTCGTTAACCTTCACCATTCGCTTATACTTCATAGCCTGTAACACAAGCATGGATAATAAATTAAAAATAATTAATAAACTATTGATCTTGAAATAAATATATTTAATGCATAAAAAATGAGAGTATAAACGTACCATACGTTCAGCGTAGTGCGCCTGGATGATGGAACCTCCTGTATGCAGGCTCTCCCCTTTTCTGATGCCCTATTTTTCTTAGCTTGGTCTGACATTTTCTTAAACGCATCAGAAGCCCAGTGACGACACAAGTCCTCCCAAATTCCATCTCCAATCCAGTCTAGCTGTGAGCCTGAATTGCGGGCCTCCTTAAGCATGTCGGAGAGGCGGCGAGAGGCTTTCATGTGAAAGGTCCTCTCAATCTCCGACTCATGGTCAATCCTCCATGCGACTTGACTCTGTATTAGAAGAACATAAATAATATTTGTTATACTAATTATTTACGAAATAATAAAAACCACATTAAATAAATTGAATTTTTGCAACTTACTCTAAAAGCCTCAAGCATAATATTCTGCTCCCCATCATTAAGCGCTCCCCATGATGGACATGCCCTATGATACCTCCGATGAATAACATACGAGATGGCAGACACAACTCTCTTCGAAGGAAGGAACCTTAACAATAAAAAAGTATGAATCAATCAAAGACATGGTAATAAATTATAATAAAAATCGAATAAATGTTTCTTTATTAATTCTTACACATTACCAACTGGCCTAATAATAGGTTGACCATCGGGCATCAACTCAATATCCTCTACCTCCTATGACTCATCCTCGCCCACCCCTGCCTCTGAAGGTGAGCGTGAATAACCGAGACTATACTGCTCCTCCTTAGCCTGACGATGAGCAGGTGACATCTCAGCCACACCTGCTGAAGTAAAAGTGCCCTGGTGTGCATCTGTCATGAACCTCGGAGTGGGAATCGTATCAATCTCATGTGCAATCGGTGGAGGTGGTGTAGCTGCTCGCGGTGGTTGAGGTGGTGTAGCTACAGGTCGACGCGATGTAGGTGTGGGTGGGCGCGGTGTAGGTGCAGATGGACGCGGTGTAGGTGTGGGTGGGCGTGGTGTGAGTGCTAGCACTGATTGGGTAGATGTAGAAGGCATATGCGAGTATCCATCTACAAGCTCAAGAATCATTATATGGCGAGAGAGCCTGTTCCGACGATGAGTCGGATGCGGGTCAGCATCGGAGACCACACCCTTACCCTTATCACCGGTGGGTGGTCTGGGTGGAGGTGGGTCACATCCTCCTCCTGATGCCATGTCCGTAGAGCTTTTTAATGTTAAAATAAAATTCACGAAATATATAACTCATCGGATAAAGCAATAATATAAGTTATCTAAGCCAAAAATTAACAAATGTAACTCACTAATAATCCAAGATAGAGCAATTTCTAAGTCATATAAAGTCAAACAATATAATTCACTATTACAAATAAAAAAATGATCTAAGTTTTATTCAGAATTTGAGACATCATCTTCAGATCTTGCTGAGTCATTATCTTCATCATGTTCAGATCTTACTGAGTCATTATCTTCCGTGAAACCATCGTTTTCTTCATCCAAATGCTCCTGGATGGATGACGAATTAATGATATCCACTTCTTCACCAAGGACTTGCAAGTCACGTAAGTAATCAATCGGCTCAACTTCAATGACTTCCTTTATACGTGACATTTCATCCACTTGATAAGGTACCTCTACCTCTGGATCATCCACTTCGATGCGACCCTTTGGTTTGGTCTTGATGGCAACACACCAACCTCGTTTGTCTTTTCAAGTTGGTGGATAAGGAACATAATACACCTGTCTAACATTCTGTGCCAAGATAAACGGATCAAACCTTTGATATTTTCCACTCATTCGGATGTCCACAATATTACATTTTGGATTAAATTTTGTGCCCTTAATGGATGGATCAAACCAATTACAATAAAACAAAACAATTTTTTTAGTATAGTCTAAATAAGTGTACTCCAATTCATATATGTGTTGGACCACGCCGTAGAAATCATCTTCGCATCCTTCTGTGAGACCCTTTACGTAAACCCCGTTGTTTATTGTTTTTTTGCCCTCAGTCCATGATTGGGTATGAAATTTGTAACCATTCACCAAGAACGTAAGCCATTCTTTGACAGCTGAATTTGGACCGTCGGATAAGTTCCTTAAGTGTCGGTTGACGGCAGTCGGTGCCTCACTATAAACCTACGTATGTTAGATGCAAAAAAGTTATGTCTAGATTTTACAGGAAGTTGATAGTTCAAAGAATTTTAAGGTACTTACTTGTTGCGTAAACCACTTTGCAAAACTGCATGTATACAAGCTGACTGCTCTTGTTCACTTATGTTTTCAGATAACAAGCATGCGCTGTATAAATTGGACAATACACACATTTTTAGCACAAATTAAAGTATTTATTATTACAAAATTGAAAGAAAAGGATATGCAATACATACTCAAGGTATGGCTTAACTTCGGTGCAATTGATCAACACATGAACATGGGCCGACTTCCTCTCTTCATCTATTAACCAGTGAGTCAATTCCTTCCCCGAATGACGACCAGACAGGCAAAAGACTGATAAGGCTAGCGGATATCTTTCACTTTCATTTTCCATTTCATTTTTATTATATCTTGGTGACAACATGAAGTTGTTGAAATAATGGGAACAAAAATGGGTTGTCTCACGGTGTAAGTAAGACGCACAGATTGATCCTTCAACCCTAGCCTTATTTTTCACTGATCGTTTTGAATCACCCATGAATCTACAAAATAACAAGTTCATAGAAATATTTATTACCTTTCATTTCAAATGGAAAAAAAATCTAATATCTAATTCTAGGATAGTTACCTTTCAAATGGATACATCCACCTATATTGTACTGGTCCACCAAGCCTTGCTTCATATGCGAGATGAACTGAGAGATGCTCTATGGAATCAAAGAAACCAGGAGGAAATATTCTCTCCAACATAATAGATAAAAACTTGTAGCAAAATCTATATTACAGCCAAAAAACAAAAATCCAACAAAATCCAGCAATGGTTTCCCTTCAAAAAGGGTTACTGTAGATTTAATATGGTTTCCCTTCAAAAAAGAAGAAACCCTATAAACACCATTAGTACCAAAATCAAACAAACATTCAGCAATGCAGACACCAATCATGTACAATGTCATAAACCAATAACCTTGAAGAAAGAAAGAGACTTACGTACGCGGTAGGAACAGTGGATACGCGGGAGGAGGATGGTGGAGACGCAGCTGGAACCGTTGACAGTGAAGACGCGGCCGAGTGAGGCAGAGGGAGCGGTGGCCGTAGATAGGGGTGGGAATAGGCCAGGCCGCTCGTCGAGGGCCTATGGCCTAGCCTATTTAAGGCCTAGCCTATATAACAAAAAGGCCTGGTTAAAGCTTTTTGAAAGGTCTATATAGCTAAAGATGCCAGGCTAAAGCTTTAAAAAAAGCCTATTAGGATTATCAGGTCGGCCTATTTAACACACGTACACATATATATGATATATAATTTAATATATAATACTACAATATATTATTTATAATATTTATAGCATTTAAAAGCAAAAGCTTATTGACCCATTTAAATGTAAAAGTCTACTTGTATATTTATTTGTGAAGTCTTAACAACCTATTTATCAGTATAGGCCTACTAACTTCTTTATCATTAGAGGCTTACAAGCCTATTTACAAGTGAAGGCCTATGACCTATTTATAGGTGAAAGCATATTTAAAGGTCTTATTGAAAAGTAGGCTTTTAAATAGGCTTTCAGGCCAGGCTAGGCTTTGAAGTAGGCCAGGCCAGGCCTTAAAAATTGGCCTATATCAAGCTAATAGGCCAGGCTCAGGCTTGTCAGGGCCTAGCTCAGCCTAGCTTATTCCCACCCCTAGCCGCCGAGCTTGAAGTTGAGAGGGAAAGAGGGAGGCGAATGGGAACAGTGAGAGAGGAGGTGGGGCTTTTCGAAGTGAGGTGCGGGACGTCACAAAGAACGATGGCGGAGACGCGGCCGAGCGAGGCAGAGGGAGCGGTGGCCGCAGAGCTTGAAGTTGAGAGGGGCTTTTCGAAGGGAGGTGGAGGCGAATGGGAACAGTGAGAAGGGCTTTTCGAAGTGAGGTGGAGGCGAGGTGGGGCTTTGCCAGCGGAGCAATGGAGGGAAGGGGCTTTGCCGGCGGAGCAATGGAGGGGAGGGAGGTGGGGCTTTTCAGCTTCCCAATAGAGGGAATGAGCCTAGGGGGTTTCAGTTTATGAAAACTATAGCACCCTTTCCCACGGCATAACCGAGGGAAACCAAGAAATCCTTTCCCGCGCTTACAGCCGTGGGAAACTTGAGAGTTTAAACTGGTAACTACACACGGTAAAGGCTGTGGGAAAATTAAAACCATAACCTACGGCTAGACCGTGAGAAAACCGAGGGAAATGTGGCGGGCAGAATTGGCGCCTCTTTGCACTATCCTTTACCCACGGCTTAACCGTGGGAAAATTTGCTTTTTTTCTTTTGCGAGGGTTTAGGCCATGGGAAAGTGCAAGGGACACAAACTACCTGATTTCCCACGGCTCAAAATCACACACGGCTATTAGGCCGTGGGAAAAAAGCCATGGGAAATAGCGTGTTTTCTTGTAGTGCTAGCTTATGGCTGATAAGCTAATTTTTAGCTGAAAGCTTATAATTGATAGTTGATAACTGAAAAAGTTAACTGGTTTAATTTGAAGTGTTTAGTAAAATTAACCATTGAACTAGCTTATAAATATAAAATGACATAAAATGATATATTTATAATAAGTATAGTAAAGTGAGAATTTCATTAAATGAATGAGGGTAAAAATGAGAGAAAAGTCAATAATCTATAAGCTATAACCCATAAGCTAAATAAAATAGCTTATGATGAAAAGCTATAAGTTAATGAGATAAGCTTGTTTATCAAACACTTCTATTTCAGTCAAACAAGCTTATAAGCTAGTCAAATAAGCTATAAGCTAACTTATTGGACTTGCTAAACAGAGCCTAAATGAGTCTCATGTGGCATTCATCCGATAATAGAAAATATGTTTGAGGAAATGTGGTAAAGAGTATATTGTTAGCATTATTTTTTTGATATTTGTTACCGGTCTTGAGAAATTCTTTTAGTATATTGATTTATAAGAGTTATATTTACATGTTTTATCTTATTTTTATGGATTTATCGTGTATTTGGATGAGCGTTTGACAAACGTGATTTTAGATAGAATTGATTTTGTAGAATTTCAATATAATTGAGTTTGAAGTGAAGTGATTTATGTTTGAATTATTTTATTTTGAAAGCAGATTTGATCTAAAACTTAATGTAATTTTTCAATCCAAAAGCAGAAGCTACTCCAAGCTGCTTCTAGTAGAATCAATACTGTATTCAAAATTGCTTTCCCAAACGTGTAACCAAGCACCTATTTTTCTACCAAAATCATGTTTGACAGGTGCAAAAGCAATTTTGGTGCTCCCTACCGTGATACCAAACACAAACTTTGAAAATCTTTCGAACTATAACCAAATCTGTTGTTGGGCCAACCCTCAATCACAAGGCCCATTAAGAAAACTACCGCTAGGTTCGGACTGGACTCGGTCCACAGTGGAGCAAGGGGACACATAGACCCTCTCCTAAGCCATGCGTGTGACTGATAAAAGTAGCAGTGTTCAAGATGGCACGCTCGCCACTCGGCCCTCTTATGCTAGGCAGCTCTGCTACGTTTGCCATGCTTGCTACTACGGCCGACGATCTCTGCCACTTGGAGTATAGATCGACATAGGAGGAGCTACACCCCTGCTGTCTGTGTAATACAGCCTGTCGCAATTGGAGCTTGTCAGAGGATGCCCAAAGGCCCTCCAACTTGCCAAAGGAATCTGTCTATAATTATTGGGGAGTATTCTCATATCTTACACATCACATACACATTTCTCTATGTCTACGTCCCCTGTGTTGACTTAAGCATCGGAGTGTCTTCGCAGGTACTCTCGTTGTGTCTTGAAACATCCGACCACCGGAAGGACAACATTCGACCATCGAAGTAGTCCAACCGACCACATAGTTAAGCTTCACAACAAGCAACCAGAAGTCACCACTCTTAGCAAAATGTTGAGGGACGTTGGTTTCTACTATAATAGAGAAATTCCTCATTTTTTCTATTCTAGCATACTTGCTTTTTTTTTCCTTGTGCAAACATATTTCCTTTTTGATGCAAAACACATGCACAACAAGAATAAAGACTTCTTGTAGCTTCCTTTAAAATAGATACATGCAACACGATTGTCTAACGTATCTGACTTTGGTCCTGAGATAGCCTTTTGATGCTTAGTTGTTCGTTTCATTAGATACGTAGATTTGGATGTTTGATACTTTTTGTTTTGTAAATGCTTGGTCATGGATCTCATTAGGCGCTTTCTTAACAGAAGCTTAGATGATTGGTTAATGAAGTTGTTTGACGCTATTGTTGAGAAGCTTGTAGACGCCTGCCTTTATTATGTTGATTAGACGCTTGTCTTTTAAAGAAATTCTTGTCTTTATAAAGGAGATAAGCAATATGTACGCTTAAGTTAAATTGTCAGCAATATTCATAATGTTTATTTAAATCAATGTTAATATTTGGATTCATCAAAACTAATAGTTAAAAGTCTACAGATGATTTGAGACTTGGAGAACAAGGTTAAAAAAATATGGTTCCTTTATCTGCATTTGTTTTTTCAGTATTGAATACGGAAAAAATATTGCAGGCCTGTGGATCACTTCGCAAACCTACATGCTTAAACGGTACAGATATGAACATATATTTTACCATCTAGTTCAAGTTGTAGACCACGCTAATCTGCTTATCCACGAACTCGCTTGACACACGCATGCGAGTGCGCACATGCACACATACTAAAGCAACTGACACTAGCTAGTATTTCACCGCCCCATTCAACTTGCAAAGATCTGGAGACCCATTTGACGCGCGCACACACAAAAAGGTATATAAAAAGGGATTATCACTCGTTTCGTAATCAGATAATGACGGATAAGATATGAGAGTTAAATAAGAATAGGATAGGATATAAATTGGATAAACTCTTATCCTGTCCGATATTTGATGCGAATCTGATAATGATAAAATATGATATAAAATATCCATAAATGATAAAATTACCCTTATATCAAAATTACATTTTTTTTCAAAAATAAATTTTAATATTATGTGGTTTTTTTATACATTTAAATTAAAAAATATTTGATAAAATATATTTTTGATTTTTTAATTATATATTAGTCCATTTTTAAAATTATAAAAAATTAATTTTTTTCACTTTTTATAAAAATTGCTAATTAAACCACATATTTTAATTAGTAATAAGGTTGACTAATTAGGTTTGAAACCATAATTAAATAATAACAATATTAAGGGTAAGAGATAAAAGAGAAAACATTTTCTTATCCTATCCTGTTGGTTCTAACCTAGCTCCACCCTCAGGATAGAATTATAACTAAGTAACAAGATATGATAAGCTAACAGGATAAGCATATCCTATCCTGCTAGTTCACCAAATTGCAGATTAAAGTAGGATACCTCCCTCATCCTGACCACCAAACGAGCCCTTAATGTCTTAGTAAATGAGTAAATATCCAATTTGATATCTGAAATTATAGGATCATATCAACTTAGTCCGTCACATTAGCAATATTCCAAAATGATTCTTGGAATTGCAAAATATTAATCAATTTCGTCCCTTCATTTGGATCCGTTAGTAAATGCATCCCTGACATTACCAATTTAATGTTATTATAGTCAATGCAAATATCAACGCAGGGACGAACTTGATGAACATTTTGCAATTCCAATAATCATCTTGGAATATTAATAATGTGAGGGATTAACTGGATACGATCCTACAATTTTAGGGACCAAATTGGATATTTACTCCTCACTAAATTGTCCTAGTTAGGTTTTGCCAACTATCTAACTGACAGTGATATCATGTGTCAATTTCTTATCTATCTATTAAGGTTGATTTTAGATTTTTAATTAATAATAAATTTAGTTATGAAGTCTTGATTTTTAATATATTTTATTCCTTATTGGCTAAAATATCATTTTGATCCCTTAACTTTTAAAAGTTTTAATTTGGTCCCTTAACTTGTCTCTGTTAATACAAGTTAGTCCTCTTCGTCAATGACATAAACAAATGAATTTCAAATTGGTCCTTTAAATTGTTAACAAGTTTCAAATTGGTCCCTTAACTTTTAAATGAGTTTCAAATTGGTCCTTTAAATTGTTAACATGTATGGTACTTTCGTCACTTTTGCTTATGTCATTGACTGAGAGACTAACTTGGATTCACAAAGACAAGTTAAGGGACCAAATTCAAACTTTTAAAAATTAAGGGACCAAATTGAAACTAAAAAATAAATTAAGGGACCAAAATGGTATTTTAGCCTTCCTTATAATATAAATAATAAAAATATAATAATTTTCTTGGGTTTTAATGAATAAATTAATCAATAGTACAGACTTAATGTAAATGAACGGAGATGTTGTATGGTATTATCATTAGTAAGTTAAAACTGAATTATAAATAGAAAGATATATGAAAAGGTTAGTTATAAGTTTAGAGATTCCGGTAAAGTTGGATATAAGTTTTATTTTAATATTCCTGAAAATGTGAGTATGGGAATAAAAGTTTTTCATATTTGATACAAGTTTTAAAAAATCTATGTGAAATATAATTAGTGAATGAAAGTAGAAAACTTAATTCTGAAGTGTGGAGGTAGGATAGAACATTCCTGGAAATGGGATTTTTGAGAATATAATTTTTCTGATAATAAAATATTATATAAACCAAACGCCACCTAATTCAAAAAGTTTTAAAATTAATAATGATGATTTATAAAAGGAGATGCATATACTTAGAGGTGGGAATAGGCTAGACCGAGCTAGGCCCTGACAAACTTGAGCCTGACCTGTGTTCCAATCTCAAGGTCTGAGCTTGTCCTATTAGCCTGATATGGGCCAAATTTTAAAGCCTGACCTGACCTACTTCAAAGCCTGACCTGTAAGCCTATTTAAAAACATACTTTTCAACAAGATCTCTAAATATGTCTCCATATATAAATAGGTCATAGGTCTTCACTTGTGAATAAGTTTGTAAGCCTATAATGATAAAGAGGTTGGCAGGCATATACTGATAAGTAGGTCGTTAGGCATTCACAAATAAATATGCAAGTAGATTTCTACATTTAAATGGGATAATAGGCCTTTACTTTCAAATGTTATAAATATTATAAATAATATATAATATATTATAGAATTATATATTAAATTTTATATATTGTAACCAAAAAAAATTATATTATATATTATATATATGTGTGTTAAATAGGCCGACCTGATAGACTCAATAGGTTTTTTTTTAAAGCCTTGACCTGACCTCTTTAGCTATATAGGCTTTTTAAAAAACCTTGACCTGAACTTTTTGTTAAATAGGCTAGATCTAAATAGGTCTTAAATAGGTTAGGTCATAAACCTCCTGATGAGCGAAGTGGTTTATTCCCATCCGTACCTATATTGCCATGTTCTGCTGTAAATGGACATAGATTTATTTTTTTTTTCTTAAAGCGTTAGCCCGTTAAGATTTAAGCGGCAAATAAATTCAATAGGGCCGAGTTTGGGATCCACTGAACTGGACCTAGCATGTAAGTAATAAGCACAGCTGTTTCAGCCTATTTAATTACTTCAAGCCCAAGTTCTACCTTCTTTGGAGTAATCTTTATTAAGGTACTCTACGGCTAATTAGGATTAATGTTGTAGATTGTCTTAATGTCAATTTAGTAAATTTAATAATAATTATTAATCTTTTTTTTAAAATTTTAAAGTAGGTAAATAAAATCAATATAAAAATAAGGTATCTTTATATATAAAAGTATGATAGTCTAGGATTAGCTAATGACAATTTATAGATTGTCTTAAGGGCAATTTGATAGATTCAATAATATTAATCTTTTTACAGAAAATCTTAAAGTGGGTAAATAAAACCAATATAAAAGTTAGGTATCTTTATCTATAAAAGTAAGATAGTCTAGGGTTAAATAGGGGTAAATGGGTTAACGATGAGCAATTTGATAAATTCAATAATTAATATTATTAATTTTTTAAAAATCTAAAAGCAGGTCAATAAAATCAATATAAAAGTAATGTATCTTTTTATATAAAAGTAAGGTAGTATAAGATTAAATAGGGGTAATTTTGTATAGGGATATAAATTTTACTCGTACCTGCGGATAATATCCGCAACGGATAGAAAATGGATACCTTAATGGCTATCCACGGATAAACTAAACAGGTATTTTCTTTACCCGTTTATGAATGGGGCAGGGCAGGTAACATAGTATTCATACCTGTGAGTATCCGCTAAAATATTCCTTTACATATATAAACAAATTACCCTAAATTTTTTCACTAAATTTGATTTTGGCCAAGTGCTTTTGGATTATTGTTTTTGGATTATTGCTTATAGATTAATGCTCATGTGTGAATGATGCAGTATTTTACGTTTGATTGAAGAGAGGTTGGAATATTTACATTTAAAAATATTAGGTCAATGGATTGAAATGATGCTCATATATGAATGAATTAATTTAAACACGCTTATGGATAAGTTTTACCAGCAAGAAACTCAAATGCAGAATTATTTTAAATTTCACGTGTGAATAAAAAAATTTGTGAGGTGTTGAATATCCATGGATACCCGCAAATATTGATAAATTTGTTAAAAACCCGTAAGATGGATACTCGCACGGATATTGGGCGGGGATGGATATGAAATTCATCCAACGAGGTGGATAGTGGGGGCTACTACCTGTACCTGCACGATAATCATTATTATTAATATTTTTTTAAAATCTTAAAATAGGCAAAAAAAAATCAATATAAAAGTAAGGTATATTTTTTTAGGAATTCATGTGGATTTTTGCTATTAAATTTATTAATATTTTAAGTTAAATTTTGAAAATATTCTTTATGTCACAAGAATGGTTAATTTTCTAAGCACTTTCTATTATAACAAAATACTAAATTGTTAGTAGTTTTTAGTTTGTTATTAGGTCCCTTGTTATTATTTTAAATTTACAAAAAAAAATGGCTTTCAAAATAATATATAATTATTATGTAAAAAAAATATATAATTATATTCTTCAAACATTATTTATCTATTCATCGCCCAGGTTCATCGTCTAGTAATAGCTATAAGACAAAGTTCTAGAGGGATTTGGGTCCTCTTATGTTGGAGAATCTCACACCATTAAATCTAACTTGCATATTTTTTAAGTGAGACTCGCCAATGAGATTTAATGATGAGATCCCGATATGATCCTCTCATGTTGAATACAATACGAGAGGATCCAAATCCGTTCTAGAGTATAATAAAAAATAGTTCTAGAAAGAGGAAATCCCAATTCACGAGAAATTAAAGTCCCACTTAATTTTTAAAGGTCTTTAAGAACGAGAGAAGTATAAGGTACTCCAAATGTGGAGTTAGATGAGACCCCATAACACGCATTGTACCTTTGAACTTGTGTAAACTCTGCTATAATTAGCAATAACAAAATATACATTATAAAAGTATTTCCATGTAATTTGGGTTACTTATGAGTGTTTTAGAAAGATCCCCTAAGACTTTTATAGAAGGCGACTTCTACCTTCCCACTCACGTAGGTAGATTCTCTATAGCATCACCACACAAAGGCTATATATGTACCCTTTAAGAGTTTATAGCTCAACCTCATATCGAGCATTTTTATAGAAAGATTAAGTGCATCTCAATAGCACCACCCAAATAAAGGGTTATGTACTATCAAGAACTTATAGCTTAACCCCACAACACACATGTATAAATACATAAGTGCATCGCTATAACACCACCCAAATAAAGGGCTTTGTATCTATTATCAACAAGCATTATCGCACGCGATAGGGGTGGAAATATAATGCATATAAATAATCATATGACTTTGTTTGACTAACAAACGGGTATCCATCATATTTTCCTCAACTCAAAGTTTAAGACCCATACCTCTCGACGAATACAGGACCAGTTGGGTAATCATTTAATGAGAGAATCAAATATATTTCTTTCACTTCTTACATGCTCTAGGAAATTACATCACTTTTAATCATTTGTCTAACAACACTGTGTTTAATATGTATGTGTCTTCTCTTTCCATTGCACACTCTTGTTAGCTCCTCCAATTGCAGCTATAACAAATCACCATGTATAAGTATACTCTAGAGTGGGCCATCTCAAAAGAAATAGAAGAATGAAATGCAATTCACGAGCTGGAGTGCTTAAAAGAAGGCATAAATGTTTCTAGTAACTTCATAGAAATAGATTAAACCGGGGAGTGGAACTTTATACCTAAAACTACTGCTAGCACAAAATACAATTGCATTTTGACTTTTGAGACATAATAAGAGATAATTGCTTGCAAACACTACTAAGGCTCATTGTCACAACATAATATTTCAATTCATACGAAAAAGTCCATTGAGGAGAAATTTAATGTAGTCTATATTATACACTATAATGTGGCATATAAGATATTCAAGCTCCTGTTCAGTCTAACAAAATAGGTAGAATATTAAATCATGAGAAAAACACAAAAAGGAAGAATCTGCAAACAATGGACGCAAGGACAAATAAACGCGCATGCCACATTTCATGAAGACTAACTATGGCTCCCTAGTCACACAAAAAGAAAAGAATTGCAAATGCAGCATTCATGCTGCTCCATCTAGAAAAGAAGAAATAAAGCCTCACCTATTGAAAATAAGAAAAGAAAGGTCCACCGCTTGAATGCCAAGAGTAATGTCAATAGAAAAAAAATTCTATCTTCAATAGGTGCTGTGGAAAATTTTATCTCCAACAATTGTTCTTGAAGCCCAAAGATATTCTCAAGATAAACATTCACTCAATTAGAATAAAAATATGCTCATTTATATGCTACGCGTCAAACTAATATGCATCATAAAAAAATAATACTCATTAAACTCATATTCAAGATCACATAATGTAGCACAAAAATTATACATATATACCTCTTACTCATAATACTCAGAAAGAACACAAAAATTTACCCTTTAAAAAAAACACAAATCCATCATAGTTTGGTGAAGTCATACCTTTAATGTTGTCCAAGGTGTTCATGCAATTTTATTGATACCCACAAACTTCAAAAGTGGATTGAGAGTCTCCTATAGGTTTGCTTGCGCCTTTGGTTGATGAGCAGCCATAGATTAAAATTTTATTGCTTTTAAATCGTTGGAAAATAGTTCTTAGATAAAATAGAATGATGGTTGTGTCGTGGACTAACCACTATCTTAAAAGCAAGATTCCGACAGACTCAAGTTGCAATCTAACATTTTGACTTGCTCCTAGCGTTAACACAATAGGCTCTTAAACTTGTGCACTCAAGGTCAAGATCAACAGAGTTTACACAATTCAATTGCCCGGATAGAGATACCAAATAAAACAAAGAGTGTATGTTGTGAACAAAATAATCTGTCTTCTAGTAGCTTTTTTCCCATAGCCTTGTACAGATATTGGAGAGCCTAAAATACTCTTGCCCGTTGATCCTATATTCAGAACATTCAACGACATTTAACCATTGCAAATGTTTTCATATAAACATTTTTATTGCTTTTAAACCAAAAGGAACATTGGCTTTCCAACGTTATCCCATTCAAAGGCTGCCAACATGGCTTTTAAACCAATTCAAAGGCCTTTAAACTAATTGATTGGAATATAAATACCAATACTAATGTTCATTTATTATTAATGTTTAATTACTTGCTATCATTATATCAACAATATGGACACAGGAAGAACCCCAAACGACTCAAAAGAACCCCAAAACTGACTTTCTTATAGTTATAAATTCGGAAGGAAGTCAAGCAAAACATACAATGTATTGGGTTAAATGCCTATCATCTCAAGCATGATCAACTTAAGATACCTAAGATATTTATAGAAAGGCAAATGCTAACCAGTGCCCTAAGGGCATTGGTTAATGATTCAAAGATAGAAACTTTGTATTGAAAGTGGTGTATTTAATACATTCAACATTCAAAAGTTGCATTTTCCAATAAATTTTTTCTAACTTAAGATTCCTTAAATAATGCCCTTAGGGCACTTGTTAGCAAGACCCTTATAGAAAAGGAACACCCTAGGGAGATAAAACATAGAAAGGGAACATCCTAGGAAGATAAACATTTAAGACAAAAAATGAGGGAGGCTTGAGAGTGCAACATGTCCCCATTGATACCCAGTGTATGTTGGGTAACACGTTTAAAAACCACGTCCAAAACGAAATCGTGGTAACAGTGGCAAGATTGTAATATAATGGGTACAACATGTGAAAGCTTCAAATGCTAACTTCCACGTCCAGGGGCCAATGGAGTGATTTCTCACGTTGAGAATCCACCCCAAACACACTAGTATAATGAGAAATTGAAATGGTTTTGCAAGAAAGGCATGAAGTCAGCTAAACAAAGCCACTCCATCTAGACGTTTTCTAGGCACAACTCTTACTAATAGTTCACATAATCACGAAAAAGGAATAACACGGGTTGAAGTGTAAAACATGGATTCACTGGTGGCTGTTTCTGTAGTTTAAATAATCAAGTCAGAATTTATAACTTCATAAAAGGCAACCATACCAAAGTAGCAGGTGATAAGAAAATATGCCGCAAAAATTCTCACTACCAATTGAAATGCAAAAGACAAAAACAAAAGACCGAAACAAAATATAACAACACTGAAATGCCATAAGGGTTGAAATACTAGCAATGTAGGTTGCATGTGGAGGAGCATAAAGAATAAAAAACATGGATGGATTTTCATACCTAGAGGAAGGAGCTCAATGCTTTCTTAGGTGGCTCCTAGCGGTTTGACAGTTTGGAGAAAATAGGGATAAGTTTTTGTTGCAAATGATAGATAAAGGTTGTTGCGACATTGATACCGATCCATAAATTACATGAATTTGGTAGTTGGTAGTAGGGGTGTTCGCGGATTGGATTGGATCGATTTTGAGCTAAAAAGTCATCTGATCCAATGATGAAAACAACATGTGGTTTGGATTGGATCGATTTACTTTCTTAAAAAAATCCAATCCAATCCAATCCAATTCGGTTTGGATTGGATTGGATAATTCGGTTTTTATTGATACATCATTACATAACTATATTACGTCAATATATATCAAAGAAGACACTAAAAGAAGGAAGTAATAACTAATAACTAATAAAGCCAGAACAATCCTCAAATAGTAGAACATCCTAAAATAGTAATAACTTACTCATAAACACAACAATACGTAATAACTATCACAAAACAATGTTAGAACAACTTCCTTTATTCCTCTTAAACATAAGAGTAAGTCAGTAATAACTAGTTAACTACAACATCCGAAATAGAATAAAATCACCATTCTGAAACAGTAACTAATAACTAATAAGACTAATAACTAGAACATTCTGAAATAGTAACAACATGCATCAGTTCAACAACAGCAACAACAACTATCTAATTAGTCCAAGCATCAGTTCAGCAGCAACAGCAACACTAATCACTTCATCAACAGATTCAACAGGTCCCACACTAGCAAAGCATCAACATAAATGGTGCAGTCAGTACTCACCACTCAATTAATTTTACAAAAAACAAAGGCAGTATGTAGTATATACCAACAAGCAGCAGCAACAACAATTTCAAATTAATCAGACTCAGGTCCTGAATCATCTATAGTAGGTTGTGTAGTTGGCATTAGATCTAAGGATTTAAAATAAAAACGTGTTAATGATTGGTTAAATCAGAATTAATATGTAATATAAATAAATAAATAAAGCACCAGTTAGAGTAAAGTAAATTACCTAGCTCCATCTTTTCAAATTCTTCCACAAGTTCTTTAATATCGGTTGTTATTGGAGTGGACCGGAACCAATTTTGTGTACAAACTAGAGCCTCAACAGTCTTTGGAGTAAGGGAACTCCTGTAATTATTAAGAATTCTACCACCGGTGCTAAATGCAGATTCTGAAGCAACTGTTGATACCGGCATAGCCAATACATCCTTTGCAATTAGTCCAAGAATAAGATATTTACTAGAATTCACCTTCCACCAATTCAAGATATCAAAATTCAGAGTTTTCTTCTCCAATGGCTCCATGAGATACAAATCCACCTCATTTTTATTCATACTCTCATTAACAATGATGTCCTTCTCAAATTCCACCGCAAATAAAGTAGTATCAATTGGTTCTATATCAGAAGTTTCCATCTCAAGAGTAGTTGTAGATTGAGATTCACCATTTCCATTAAAAAGTCTATAACTATAAAACATTTTGAGAAAAGTATCCTTTACTCTTCCACCTAAAAATTCAGCATCCTCCTTATCATAAAGCTTCTCAAAACTCCACTCCACAAATCGAAACTTGTATCGAGGATCAAGCACCACAACAATAAAAATCATCATGTTTATATTTTTAATGCTGCCCCAATATTTATCATGCTTGGCTTTCATTTTTTCAGCCATGCTCCCAAGCAATGGATCTAAACTATTTGCCCAAGTTTTTAAAGTACTTAATATCATGCAATATTCATGAAAATATTGTGAAGAAGTCACAAACAAAAAGCCTGATACTTTCTTAGTGACATCATAAAAAAATTTTAGAAACCTCACGAACACCCGTGCATTATCCCAATCCTCGGTTTTTGGAATACCACCTAACATCAATGTATATTCTGTGTCTCGCTCTCCCAACCTTTTAAATGCCTTTTGAAACTTTGGAGCACTTTCAAGCATAAGGTAAGTGGAGTTCCATCTAGTGGGGACATCTAATTGCACTGTGCAATTATCTTGTATCCTACATTCCTTTATAAAATTTTTGAACCTATCCATAGGACCAGGGGAAGCACGTACAAATCTAACAGCATTTCTAATCTTATTAATTGACTTATGCAACTCCTTTAGTCCTTTAGTCCATCATTAACAACAAGATTTAGGATACGAGCGCAGCACCTAACATTCAAATATTCACCTTTCAATGGATGAGCATTCCAATCCTCCATTCTACCTTTCAAGTAAGTAATAGCAGTATCATTTGAACTTGCATTATCAACAGTAAGAGTGAAAACTTTAGAGATTCCCCAACTCAAAAGGCACTTCTCAATTCTCCTACCAATAGTTTCACCTTTATGATTCTTGATCAAACAAAAAATCAATATCTTTTTATGCAATTGCCATTCATTATCAATGAAATGTACAGTGAGGCATAAATAATTCAAATTTTGCACAGAACTCCAGCAGTCAGTAGTTAGACACACACTTTGATTTGGAACACTAAATACAGTTTTTAGCTTATTCTTTTCATTGATATAAAGATTCCAACAATCCCTAGCAATAGTGATTCTACCAGGAATTGTCAATCTAGGTTGCACAACACTCGGAATCCCTCCCCCTCAACAAACTTGAATGGTAATTCATCAACAATAATCATCCTAGCAAGTGCTTGTCTACATGCTTCAACATCAAATGCAACAGCGGCAAAAGTACTACGTCCCCCTTTCCCATCTTCTTTTTTTAATTGGTGGAGACTAAGAATTGTTTGACTAGGATCATTAGAGGCTTTTGGAAACTTTTTGCATTGACCCAACAAGTGATTTTTCAAATTACTTGTGCCATTTCTATGTGTATCACATGCATAAGATGCCCCACACCAATTACATCTAGCTCTAGGGCTGCTTGACTTAGGAGGAAATTCTTTAGTAAAATGATCCCATGGCCAAGATCTAGGTTTGGTAGGTTTCCTCTTACCTGCATCATCTTCTTCTTGGGCTGAAGTGTCTCCACCCTTCCTCTTCTTGTCATTCTTGGGCACATTTGGGTTGTTTGAAGTGGTTTGTGGCTCAGCAATTTCGTTTGAAGACTTGATGGATTCAACATTTTCAGAAATTCTCTCAACATCTTCAGTATTTTGTGTCTGCATACACAAAACAATCAAATTAGAATGTTATTAAACATTGATGTGAAAGTAAAATTCTACTAAATATGCTCAAAACTTACCTCAGACATTTTTGGTCAGGTAGCTAGCAGGGATGACAAACTCTATTAGGTTTATGCTTTTAACTGCCAAATCATAAAAAATCAGGAAAAATCAGAGATGAATTTTAACTGCTAGAGCAGAGAGGACCCAAAGCAGAGAACCCAAAAAAATCAGAGAACCCTAAAATTTTACAGAGAACCCTAAAATTTTATAGAGAACAAATCAAAGAACAAATTTTATAGGAATCAAATCAGAGAACAAATAATGAAACGAGTCAATAGGCGAAGAACAAGATTTTACAAAGAACCCTAACATGAATCAATAGGCGAAGAATAAGAACCAGAAACGGAAAAAGAGGAAAAAGAAGAAGAAGACAAGAGAGAAGAAGCGAATAGACTTACAGTGAGAAGAAGATGGCGGTCTCATGAAGAGGAGGAAGAAGAAGAAGAAGAAGAAGAGAGAGAAGAAGCGAATAGACTTACAGTGAGAAGAAGATGGCGGTCTCACGAACAGAACGAAGAGCGGAGAGAAGGGTGATGGCGGTCTCACGAAGAAGAAAACTGAATCTTCACTCGGCGGCGGAGAGAAGTAGAACGACTCAGAAACGAGAGGAGAGGAGCGGAGAGTTTGCTAAGGAGAGGAGAGGAGGGCGCAAAGCCGCAAATGTTGTGGAATGAGAGGAGGGTTCGTGTTAGGTTAGGGTTAATGGGGGATAAAATGGGAATATAAAATTTTAACTAGGGGTATGAACGTAATTTACACAGGAAATTCATGTATATACAAATATATTCAGTTTGGTTTGGATCGGATCGATTTTCCCAATGCCAACTGAAAACTGATCCAATCCAATAAAAAAAATTCGATTTTTTCAGTTTTCGATTTTTCCGGCTATCGACTTTTCGGTTCGGTTCCTACGGTTTACATCGGTTTGGATCGATTTATGAACACCCCTAGTTGGTAGCGTTCAACACTCAACTACTCAAAGGACACAATTGAAAAAAGAAGATTGGTTTTGAAAGAATCAGATTATAAATTAATTTGAATGTCCAACCATTTAGATTAATTATAAGGGACATTTTTCAATACAGAAAAGTTGTTATTTCTTTCATCTCATTACCCAAACATGAAAACTTGTGCTAACAAATAATTTTTATTATCCTTAACAATTTTTTTTTTAAATTTAATTTTACCCGATCATACCCTTAGCCTTCGTTTAGATGACACTAAGTGGGAAAGAGAGCAGTTGGAGAGAATCGAGAGTTTTCTCTCGGATAAGATAAAAGAGGGAAGAGAAACAAAAAATGGCAGGTCCATCCAAAAATAATCTTTTCTCACGTGAGCATAAAACTTGATAGAAAGAGGGAGAAATCAGTGAAATGACAAATTTGACCTTTAGTTTTGTACTGTACAAATATGTTATATGGCTAAACATGTCTTTTTAAGAAAAATCAATTTTTCTTTCTCTCTATTTTTCTTGCACTTCTTTCCATCTAAAAATTTACTCATTTTTTAATCTTTTGTTCTTTTTTCCTACGTTTTTTCACCTCGCGTCGTTCCTAATTAAAAGAATGCATTAATCTCTAGAACTGATGTTTGAGATAGAAGCAATTTTTGGTTTACACTATAATATAATAATTTTTTTAATTCTTCTAAATTCATTTTTAAAATATTATTATCACACATAAATAAATTTTTTTAACCTCGAATACTTTAAAATCAATTGTTTTTTTTTTCGGTAATCAAAATCAATTCTTTTAATTCTTTTAACATGAGTCCTCCACCTCTGCCGATAAGGACCAAGGCCGAAAAATACATGCCACGGTTGGCACCCTCTGCTCCGGCGTCCAAATTCTCTTCGTAGTTCTTCTGAAGTTAGTTCCTTCAACCCTTCTTCACCGATCAAAAAAACTTAGTTCCTTCAATCCTTGTCTAGTTCTTTGGGAAACAAATAATCCTTCTAAACTCTATTTTTTATTACTCCCTTCATTTTGAAAAAAAAAAAAAAGTTATTTGAATCCTTGTCTAGGTCTCCTGCCCACGTGTCCGCCGCCGCTCATTCACCACTCCATCCACCGCTCGTCCGCCACCTCAGCCCCGGTACGATTTCTCTCCTTCTCTTTTGATTTTCAGTTTTTTGATTCCTAATTGATTTGTATCACAATAGTGGTTGATTTTCGATTTTCTGTTTCTTACTTGATGATTTTTCATTTATAATACTTGGTGGTTCACGTTGTGTAAAACTCATGTTTGTTGTTATTGGTTGAACCTGAACCTTTACTAGTTCTCACCGACTTGTGAGAAAACTCTAGTTTATTCTTCCCTTATGAAATAACACTCCGTTAACTTAGTGTCTTTTTTTTAAGACTACTCAAAACTTTGGTGCTTTCCTTTGCTAGGGTTTCAATTTCACAACAAAAGGCTTAATTTCAAAACCTCACCTAAATTCTGAAAGAGAAAACTAGAAGCATGGAATTGGAAGAGGATAATGAGTATGATCAGCAAATGATGGAGGAGGAAGACGATGATGACGAGATCACTCAGGAGGATGCTTGGGCTGTCATCTCTGCCTATTTCGAAGAGAAGGGTCTGGTTCGACAGCAGCTAGATTCCTTCGACGAGTTCATCCAGAATACAATGCAGGAAATCGTTGACGAGTCTGCTGATATTGAAATTCGACCTGAGTCCCAGCATAATCCCGGTCACCAGCCCGATTTTGCTGAGGTATGCACAAGTAGTAATTAAGTACGGTTTTAGCTTCTTGTTTGCAGTTTGTTATTGTGAAGGTTTGATAATGATAATTGGGTTTGTTGGCAGACTATCTATAAAATCAGCTTTGGCCAGATTTACTTGAGTAAGCCCATGATGACGGAGTCTGATGGAGAAACGGCAACGTTATTTCCCAAGGCAGCTAGGTTAAGGAATCTTACTTACTCAGCCCCTTTGTATGTCGATGTCAGTAAGAGGGTCATCAAGAAAGGGCATGATGGTGAAGAGGTCACTGAGACCCAAGATTTCACCAAAGTTTTCATTGGCAAGGTCTGTGTGTCTCAGTTATAGATTCTACTTCTACACGAATTTTGGGATTCACTGCTTACTTAACCACTACCGATTCTGTGTTGCATTTTTATCAGGTTCCTATCATGCTTCGCTCTAGTTATTGCACACTTTACCAGAACTCAGAGAAGGATTTGACTGAGCTTGGAGAGTGTCCATATGATCAAGGTGGATATTTCATAATTAATGGGAGTGAAAAGGTTCTAATTGCTCAGGAGAAGATGAGCACCAATCATGTCTATGTTTTCAAAAAGAGGCAGCCTAACAAGTATGCCTATGTGGCTGAAGTTCGCTCCATGGCAGAGTCCCAGAACAGACCGCCCAGTACTATGTTTGTGCGCATGCTCGCTCGAACTAGTTCCAAAGGGGTAATGCAAATTGTTGCAACCTTTTTTACACTGATTGTGCTTCAGGACAGCAAATCACATTTTGGCTTATGGTTAGATGTCTTATGCAATGTTGCTCTTTTACTCCTTTAGGGATCTTCAGGACAATATATACGTGCTACTCTTCCATACATTCGAACTGAAATTCCTATCATCATTGTGTTTCGAGCATTGGGGTTTGTTGCCGACAAAGACATACTCGAACATATATGCTATGACTTCTCAGACACTCAAATGATGGAGTTACTTCGTCCGTCCCTGGAAGAAGCATTTGTAATTCAAAATCAACAGGTGGGTTCTGTTATTGTTATATTCTATTTGCTTACCGCCATGGTGATCCTTGCTTAGCTAGAATTTGTAATAATTTTGAGTGAGATTGAGATCATTGTACCATCCCAGTCCATCTTATTCTCTGATTCATTTCCCTGTTCGGGGACTGGAATAGTCTGTTTTTTCTGTGTTGCATACTCTTTGTAACCCAGCTTGATGAAGTTTTCTGTCTGCATATTTTGATTTAAATTCTTTCCTATCTGATATTGTAGTATACCCTATCTTGCTGCATTCCTCTTCTATATGGTATCTGAATTTGCTGTTGAATGTTCATTACCTTTTAATCTGAGATGATGCAAAACTGCTATTATTAGTGAAATATTGTATTATCTGATACACGGTTTTCTTGACATTCTGTGTATTTGGTATTGGACATTTTTGTTTTAATTTATTACTTTTTTGATCTGAGATGATGCAAAACTGCTATTATTAGTGAAATATTGTATTATCTGATACACGGTTTTGTTGACATTCTGTGTATTTGGTATTTAACATTTTTGTTTTAATTTAGAGTTTAATTTCTACGCACTGACAATGTAAAGTTTTTTACATTGTCAACCAATCATCAATCATGATATAGATGACTTTTAAGGTAGTTATGGTAGGAGTCAAGCAAATGTGCTGATGTGGCAATTTATGATTGGATGTCTGTGTAAAAAAGCTTTACACTGTCAGTGTATAAAAATTAAACTCTTTAATTTATAATATGTTCATCTCCACTGCAGGTTGCACTTGACTACATTGGGAAAAGAGGAGCAACTGTAGGTGTAACCAAGGAAAAGAGAATTAAGTAAGTTTTATTTTATAAAGCCGGAGGTTGATTTGTGTGGACGCTTTATTGAGCAATGGTTACACTTGTGTCATAATCTGCAGGTATGCTAAGGAGATCCTTCAAAAGGAGATGCTTCCTCATGTTGGTGTTGGAGAATATTGTGAGACAAAGAAAGCATACTATTTTGGGTAAGTTTGTTCCTTGTCAGATCGAGTTTTCATTTTGATGATTTTGTAAGTATTTATAGAGATTTGAATTTCTATGTGTCTAAATCAGACCACACTATACTGTATTTATAATGGGATTACAATAAATACAATAAATGCTAAATTGATATGATTGCTAATTCTAATTCTAATTAGCACTAATCTGGGATTTTGTACAGCTAAGGAATATTTACATGTGATTAATTCTAACACTCCCCCTCAAGCTGGAGCATACATGTCATATGCACCAAGCTTGTTACAAATAGATTCAACCCGAGGTCCTCTAAGAGACTTAGTAAACATATCAGCTAGTTGATCATTAGAACCAACAAAATTAGTTACGACTTCTCCTGAAAGAACCTTATCTCTCGCAAAGTGGCAGTCGATCTTTATGTGCTTAGTTCTTTCATTAAAAATTGGATTGGAAGCAATATGTAGCACAGCTTAGTTGTCACAGATTAGTTTCATCGCCTTGACATATCCCAATTTGAGTTGTTGGAGTAAATGTCTCAACCATGTGAGTTCACAAGCTGTTGCTGCCGTAGCACGATATTCTGCTTCTGCACTTGACCTTGTAACTATGTTCTGCTTCTTGTTCCGCCATGAGATCAAATTACCTCCAACAAGGACACAATACCCTGAAGTGGATCTTCTATCTGATGGTGAACCTTCCCGATCAGCATCAGAATAGCCAACAACTTGGGTGTTACCCTTGTTTTCATAAAGTAATCCTTTACCCGGTGCACTCTTGATATACCTAAGAATGCGAATTACGACGTTCCAGTGGCTATCACAAGGAGCATTTAGAAATTGACTAACTACACTTACAGCAAAGGTAATGTCAGGCCTTGTCACTGTAAGGTAATTAAGTTTGCCAGCTAGACGTCGATATCTACCAGGGTCTTTCAGTGGCTCCCCCTGAACTGGTAGTAGCTTGACGTTAAGATCCATAGGAGTATAACTTGGTCGACAATCTAGCATGCCAGTTTCCTCAAGGATATCAAGAGCATATTTCCGTTGGGTAATAGCTACACTTGTCTTAGATGGAGCAACTTCAATCCCCAAAAAATAATGCAGTGGGCCCAAATCTTTAGTCTGAAAGTGTATGGACAGATGATGTTTGAGTCGATGTATGTCAGCCTGATCATTACCTGTGATGATGATGTCATCGACATAGACAAGCAGGTAGAGGCAAGTGGTTGGTGAAGAGTGCAAGAAGAAGACAGAGTAATCAGCTTCACATCTGGTCATGCCATATTCCCGGAGCACGGTGCTAAACCTCCCAAACCAAGCACATGGAGATTGTTTCAAGCCATAGAGAGATCGACGTAACCGGCAGACGAGGTGAGATGCACCATTAACAGTGAAACCTAGTGGTTGCTCCATATACACCTTCTCTTGTAACTCACCATGTAGGAAGGCATTTTTGATGTCCAGTTGATGGAGAGGCCATTGATGAATAGCAGCTATGGCAAGGAAAAGACGAATAGAGGCGATCTTGGCTACTGGAGAGAAGGTATCCCCATAGTCTAGGTCAAAGATCTTTGTGTATCCTTTTGCCACGAGGCAAGCTTTTAAGCGATCAATCTTTCCATCGAGTCCAATTTTAACTGTAAAGACCCATCGACAACCCACTGTGGTTTTGCCATCCGGTAAGGGTACCAAATCCTAAGTAACATTGGAGTGCAAAGCAGCCATCTCATCTACTATTGCCTATTGCCATCTAGGATCAGACATAGCCTCACCTGTAGTTTTGGGAATAGACACAGAATCCAAGGAGAACACAAAGGTAGAATAGGATGGAGATAATCTATGATAATCCAAATGACAAGCATAAATAGGATTAGGATTCTGAGAGGACCTGTTACCTTTACGTAGTGCAATGGGTAGTTCTAATGTAGGATGCAGAGCATGAGAGTCCGACAGAGCAGGGGATGAGTCGTGAGGAGTAGGTATGGAGTCTGGGATAGTGGATAGTGGAAGTGGCCTACTTTGATAGGTGCGAAGGGTAGGAATAGAGACATGGGTGGGTACAATGAGATCATTTGACTTACCGGGATCATTTGACTCGTCGGGAGTAGAGGGAAATAATGGACGAGTTTCAAAGAAGATAACATCCGCAGAGACAATGTACCGACGAAGATCAGGAGAGTAGCATCGATAGCCTTTCTGCAAACGGGAGTAGCCGAGGAAAAGACACTTGAGGGACTTGGCAGCGAGTTTATCTTTCCCTAGAGTAAGGTCATGAACAAAACATGTGCATCCAAAGATGCGAAGTGGTAGAGAGTAAAGATGTTGCTGGGGGAACAAAATGGAATGTGGTACCTGGTTGTTGAGAACAGAGGAGGGCATGCAATTGATTAAGTAGCAAGCTGTGAGAATAACATCCCCCCGAAACGAGGCGGTACTTTATTGTGAAGGAGCAAGGTACGAGCTGTTTCCACTAAGTGTTGATTCTTCCTTTCAGCGACACCGTTTTGTTGGGGGCTATGAGCACATGATGTCTGATGTTGGATACCCTGTGAAGTAAAAAAAGATTGAAATTGGGTAGACAAATATTCACGAGCATTATCACTTTGCAATATTTTTATTTGGGTACCAAATTGTGTTCTAATTTCTGAATAAAAGGCTCGAAATATCGAGAAAACATCTGAACGATTTTTCATTAGAAATATCCAAGTGCAGTAGGAAAAATCGTCAATAAAACTAACAAAGTATTGATAAACCAAACATGAAATAACACGACTAAGACCCCAAATATTTGAATGAATCAAAGCAAAAGGAGACACAACTCGTTTATTGACTTTGTCAGGAAAGGAACTTCTAATATGTTTCCTTAACTGACACGACTCACACTCTAGTGTAGAAACTTTGGACAAACTAGGAACCATGAGACACAGTTTGTGAAGACTAGGATGCCCCAGGCGTTGATGAACAAGATCTGGAGACTCAACAATTGAACATGCAATAGGAGGTGCAGGTACTGAAAGATAATACAAGCCTCGAGACTCATGCCCTACTCCAATCATCTTCCCAGTACTGCGATCCTGCCCAAGAACAAAATTATTAGCAAAGTTAACAGAGTAAGGTAAGGTACGAGTGAGTCTACTAATGGAGATTAAATTAAATGGACAACCGGGAACATAAAGAACAGAGTCCAAGGATAGTGTGGGTAGAGGATTAGTTTGGCCAATGCCTTGGACTTTAGTTTGTGAGCCATTGGCTAAAGTGACACTAGGGAGTGTGTCCATATAAGTGAGATGGGAGAAAAGCAATTTGTTACCAGACATATGATCAGAGGCTCCTGAGTCAAGAATCCAAGGCCCAAGTGAGGAAGACTGTGAAACAAAGGCAACGGGATTACCGTCTGAGCAGCGGAGGCAACAAGTGTAGTGGATTGCATGTGTGCCTTGAGTTTGAGGTACTCATTATACTCCGTCACTTGTGTCAGAGGCCTTAATTGGAGCAACATTCACGACCTTGGGCTGCAATTGATTAGCTTTGGTTTTGCATTGCTCCTCAACATGGCCAAAACGTTTGCAGTAGTTACAACCTCCACGTCCCCTTCCTCTTCCACCCCGTTGATAAGAATTTGAGACAAGCGTAGTAGAGTCAACTGGCACATTGAAATATGCAGGGGGTAGAGCAAAGGATTGAGGTGTAGAGATACGCAACTGCTGTTCACAAACCGTATCATATGAAGGAATAGAAGGGGTGGATAGAATTTGATTGCGGATGGAGTCTTGATCAGGTGGGAGACTAGCAAGTGCCAGAACCATGAAGAACTTCCCACGTTGTTCATCATGCTTTTCTGTATTGTCAGTAAAAGGCATTAGCGAATCAAAATCAGCAATCAAACTATCAAGCTTACTCAAATAGATTTGCATGTCCATGTCTTGTTTCTTCACAAAGATAAGGTTAGAGACGATGCTGTATAAACAATTGATGTCGTTGGATTACATCTTCTTCGCCTTTGTCCAAACATCATAGCACGTCTTAAAGGAGCGATATTGAGACTGAAGTTTGACATCAATTGAGAACCAGAGAACACTGCAAAGAGAGGCATCAATCTGTTTCCAACGTGCTTGGTCCTTGGTGGGGATATCCTTGGCCCGTTTGAGCAAATGATCCTGACGACCTTGTCCATCAAACCATCGTTCAACAGCAGAAGCCCAAGAAGCGTAATTAGCAGCACCGACCAATTTTTCACAAGGAATCAAGGGAACAATAGTGAAACTGACCACGGAGTAAGTGTCAAATGCATTAACGACTGCATACATGTTGCTCTGTGAAAGGGTGGAAAGGAGTGATGGATGGAAAAGGGGCGGAATGTGCGATTTACCTCGGAAATGGGAAGAGGGGCCTCTACGACGGCCAGCGGCAAAAAATGGTGTCTGTAAGGTGATTCACGCGCTCAGACGCGCCAGAGCGTGGATTGGACGCTCCAAGTGGCCGGCAGCGCATGCGGAGGCGGCTGGAGACGGGTCGACTACGGGTGAACTTGCCGGAGGCTTCTGGAGAGTGTTGAAGTGATGGCCGGAGGTGGGTCTCACCGGAAAGTGTGCAGCTGGTAAGGCACAGCTGTGTCGGTGAATAGGAGCACCGAGAAGAAGAAGAAACACACTATGGAAGTAGAGCATAGTGAAAAAGGAACCCTAGGATCGTATGACTACTAATACCGTATAGAGATTTGAATTTCTGTGTGTCTAAATCAGACCACACTATACTGTATTTATAATGGGATTACAATAAATACAATAAATGCTAAATTGATATGATTGCTAATTCTAATCCTAATTAGCACTAATCTGGGATTTTGTACAGCTAAGGAATATTTACATGTGATTAATTCTAACAGTATTTATTATATTTATCATTTTCTCACAGATATATCATTCACCGGCTACTTCTATGTGCAATTGGGCGGAGGGCTGAAGATGATAGGGATCATTATGGCAACAAGAGGCTGGACCTGGCAGGTCCTTTACTTGGCGGTCTCTTTAGAATGGTTTGTTTTTCAAGTAATTGATGTTGCCTAAGTTTACTTGTTTTATTGTAATTTTCTGTTTCTTAATTCCTTGTTACTATAACTTGCGATGCAGCTATTCAGAAAGCTAACTAGAGATGTCAGGGGTTATGTACAGAAGGTTTGTTCTAGCTTTAATGTACATCTGTTGCAATATTCATTTTGCATTGCCTATACCCTTCTTTTGCATGCATGGTGCAGTGTGTTGATAATGGGAAAGATGTTAACCTGCAATTTGCTATCAAAGCAAAAACCATCACAAGTGGACTTAAATACTCACTTGCTACTGGTAATTGGGGGCAAGCAAATGCTGCGGGTACGAGAGCTGGAGTGTCACAGGTTTGAATATGAATTATTGCATTATTTTATGACTCAAGAGTCTCGTTCTGTGTATTTGATAAAGAAAGAACATTTTTTGTTCTTCTGCTCCAGGTGTTGAATCGTTTAACTTATGCATCCACACTGTCTCATTTGCGAAGACTGAATTCTCCCATAGGGCGTGAAGGTAAAATTACTTGGGCATCCAAGCATGATCTACCCTTCAATTCCCCCCCTCCTCCATTGAGTGCTGCATACATAAAATAATACCATTAATTATTTCTGTGTCGAAGTTGTCATTTTACTGTTTTTTCAATCCTTTTTTATTTCAGGGAAGTTGGCCAAACCAAGACAGCTGCATAATTCACAGTGGGGAATGATGTGTCCCGCAGAAACACCTGAAGGGCAAGTGAGTATTTTGCATTTCAAGTTTACTCCTACATTACTACTAGTTATGTTACGAATCCAAATCAAAGAATTGCAGAACTGATGAAAAGAACAGAGAAATGAGAAGAACAGTTTATTGAATGAATTTGAACAGTAAAAGGAGAAAGAATTCTCTGCCAAGGGTTTCCCCTTCACAAATGGCTACCCCTTTTCCAACAGAGCTCTTGCTCAGTTATTACAAGCTAACAATTCTCAATGCCCCCTTCCTATTCTTATTCTCCTATTTATTTAACCGAACCCTCTAATTAACTAACTAACTAACTGTTCTAACTTCTAATTATTTCTTATTACCCTTCTATCCTAACATGTTATGAGGATAGAATCTGGCATGGTATGAGGAACTCATCTTTGTCTGTGGTATTCATGGTTTGATTGGGCTATTATATAGGCCTGTGGACTGGTGAAGAATCTGGCATTGATGGTTTACATAACAGTTGGTTCAGCAGCATATCCTATTCTGGAGTTTTTGGAAGAATGGGGCACAGAGAATTTTGAGGTGCTTATAGTTTTCCTGCATAAAGAATTTGTTTGTGTGTATGGTTTGTGTTTAAAGTTGTTTATTTTCCGTCGTAGGAAATTTCACCTGCAGTTATTCCACAAGCTACAAAAATTTTTGTAAATGGTTGCTGGGTGGGTGTCCATCGTGATCCTGATATGTTGGTGAGAACATTGAGAAAGCTGAGGCGTCGGGTAACTATCATTCGACTTTCTAATTTTTCTTGACATCCTAAATGTTTGAATGAAACTGTTAGCAACCCTCTCCCACTCAAATGTCATAAAATACTACTTTGCAATTTTACTTTGTTTGTTTGCATAATTGCATCCTTTCTCAGAGGATGAATGATATGTGGTATTTATCAGTACTACTTTTTAGGTGAGATATTTGATATTTGAAGTTGGAGATAATTCTTGCATGGATGATGGGTGAACTATGTTAGATATGGGCCCTAGTGGGCCTAATAAGCAGCAGCAGTAGTAGAGTTAGTTGCAGTAAAGGTCAATAAATAGGGAAAGGGAGGGGAAGTTGTATTCATTCGGCTGTTTAGTTGGAATTCGGTTGGGGAGAGGCTACGCTCTCGAACTCCTAGTAGGGCAGTTACTGTACTATATTCTCTCTCTGTATCTTGCTATTCTTGATCTCTGTTCTGGGAAGCCATTTCGCCAGGGATAATCACCAATAAAGGAGGTATTATTCAGTGAATTTCTCTATTGAATTAGCCGGTTCTATCAACTGGTTTCAAAGCTTCTCGATCTTGGAGCTATGGGTTGTGAGCAGATGAAGTCAGAGGCTGTTCAGGGTTCAACAAGAATGAAGGATCCAATTTTTGACATTCTTGACGGAATGATAAAAGAGATTCAAAGTTGGAGAAGAGAACTCAAGGAGCTACGTCTAGGAATTCCAATTTTTGAAGGAGAAGATGCTTATGGGTGGTTGATCAAGGTCGAGAAATATTTTGATGCTGGGGGAGTATGTGAAGAAGAAGATCGGACACCAGAGGTTGCGCAGTGGATGAGTGGTAGTGCTCTCACGTGGCACCGATTATGGGTTTGGATCAATCCAAATGCTACCTAGGGAGGCAATTCTTAAGCGGTTTCAGCCAGAGCATGATCCAGATTTGTCGGTTTGGATCCACGAAGAAGAGCAAGAATCTTGGGAGCAGGACACCGAAAAGAAAGGTGAAGGTATGAGAATCCAGAAACAGAAGGATGGTGATGAAGGAGTGACTGATAATGTGGAGCTGCAAGAAGCCCAATTGAAGAGGCATGGGGATTGTCTTGAGAAATTTCTGCAACCCAACCAGGGGAATTCGAGAGGTAGAGATGTGAATAATGTTGCTGAAAAGGATGGATCCAGAAACGAAGGGGTTAACGATACAAAAAAAGGGAACGACGAAGAGATGGAAGTAGTTATGGTGGAGGAAGCTGATGACGACGAGAAGATGGCAGTCGTGTACAAGTTGGCGGCGGCACGACAAACCTAAGCCGGCATCACTGCTCACAAGATTGGAACAACGACTGACGCGTTTCTGGTCAAGGCACCGCCGGACCGAGGTTCTCATGCAGCGGCTGATGGTACATTCACGGTTAAGACACGGGAAGAGAGGAAGGCCACTTTGCAACCCCATGGGGATGGAGCGATGGTGAAGAAGAGGTTGAGGGAGCATGCGACCGCCATGGGGGTTTGGGTTTCGAGCAATCCGGTCAACTCAGCACCACCAGCGGATTCGGATTCTCTTAGGGAGGCTGGTATGAGATCGAGTATGACGGAGGGGGAGCCGCTAACGGAGAGGAGGCCCGAAACCGAACCCATCAACTCCGTCACGGAGCAGAGGGGGGGAGAGGCGGTAACACCCAGGCTGATTTGGGGGGTTATGAGTTCGGACAGGCCCCCACCGCCGCCGGACGTGAACCCAATTCTGATGGTCGGAGCTACATTTTCTGCTGAGTCGCCGTGGTGTAGCGCGAGAAAGGTCCATCGTATTTTGCTTCTACAAAGAACCAGCGTGAGGGAGGAGAAGACACGAGCATGGGCCAAATGGGAAGGCTGCCTAGAAAGTTCTTTGGTTGACCTAATGGGCTAGGCCCAATTCTCCACAAAGAGGCAGCTTACTATTACAAAAGAAAAGAAGGGAATGGCTCACATAAGAGTGGCCCAATTTATGAGAGCTGCTACTGGGCGCCAACGCCCAACAATGAGAGAGGCCAACTCCAAGTCTATAGCTTTCGGAGTGTCGTTGCAGCTGCAAGATAATGGGGTCCATAACAATTTCTTCTTATTTGACCCGGGTGGCACTAAGGCAACTTGGTCATCAGGTTTCAAACAATGGGATCCGGGGAAGTTGTTCTCAAGAGGTCAATTGTTATTCACCTTGAGGACAAGGTGAAAGTTTAGGGGGCTGTATTGTTAGATATGGGCCCTAGTGGGCCTAATAAGCAGCAGTAGTAGTAGAGTTAGTTGCAGTAAAGGTCAATAAATAGGGAAAGGGAGGGGAAGTTGTATTCATTCGGTTGGTTAGTTGGAATTCGGTTGGGGAGAGGCTAGGCTCTCGAACTTCTAGCAGGGCAGTTACTGTACTATATTCTCTCTCTGTATCTTGCTATTCTTGATCTCTGTTTTGGGAAGCCATTTCCCCAGGGATAATCACCAATAAAGGAGGTATTATTCAGTGAATTTCTCTATTGAATTAGCCAGTTCTATCAAACTATTTTCACAGATAAGATAAATGATAATGACTAATGAGAACTGAATATGAAGATCTTTGAACCAAAAGTCAGAAGCATTATTATCCTTTTTGTTTTTCCTTTTTGGTCCAACAATTTTATCCCAACAAGGTAAGATGTGGTTGCTTATTTTGAAATCCAACACTTATGCTTGTAAGAGTATGCGTTATATTTATTTATTAGAGGAGGCCATATTATGGTCAAATTTTCAAATAGTTGCTTTAGATCGCCTTCTTTATTGGCCATCTAAATGATAGCAATTATTTATTCGTTTTCTCTTGGGATTTGACTGGTTAATTTTTTTAGATGTACACAATGATATGTTTTAATTGTGGTGCTGATAACTCTTCATGTGGTGCAGGTTGATGTTAATACTGAAGTTGGGGTTGTCAGAGATATCCGTCTTAAAGAATTGCGCATATATACAGATTATGGTCGCTGCAGTCGTCCTTTATTCATTGTTGATAAGCAAAGGCTTCTCATAAAGAAGAAGGATATTCATGCTTTGCAACAGAGGGTGAGCCAGTAGCAACTGTAGCGTATCTTGGGAGCTGATATAGTTTCAGTAATTACTGAACTTGTTATTCAATTTTTTTTCAGGAATCTCCAGAAGAGGGTGGATGGCATGATCTTGTGTCCAAGGGCTTTATAGAATATATTGACACAGAAGAAGAAGAAACTACTATGATTTCCATGACAATAAATGTTAGTAGGATAATTCTGGTTTGAAAGTGTTTACCCATTATATAAGTTCATTAGTGCAAATTAAGATACTATCTAGCAATAAAGCAAGTGATCGTTGAAAAAATGTTACAGGATCTTGTACAAGCGAGGCTAAATCCAGAGGAAGCTTATTCTGATACATACACTCATTGTGAAATCCACCCATCACTGATTTTGGGTGTATGTGCTTCTATTATACCATTTCCTGACCACAATCAGGTAAATGTGGTTTTTTTTGTGTGTACTCATTTTGATTAATACACGTTTATTTCACTTACCTTTGGTTGGTGCAATCAGTCCCCGCGTAATACATACCAGTCTGCAATGGGAAAACAAGCAATGGGAATATATGTTACCAACTACCAGTTCCGAATGGTACTGTTCACATGTTTTTATGATTAATGTGTGTCTGTTCTTCCATTTTGTATATTATACATTATACTGAATGCTACTTAATGATGGTTTTCCTCTATTACTTAGGATACCTTGGCCTATGTACTATATTATCCTCAAAAGCCACTGGTCACTACAAGAGCCATGGAGCATCTCCATTTTCGGCAACTCCCAGCTGGAATTGTAAATTCTTCCCTACTATATTCATATCATTTTCTCATTATTTTGATAATTTGATCTCCTAATATGTTTCCCTGTTGTTTCTTAGAATGCCATTGTGGCCATTGCCTGTTATTCTGGTTATAATCAAGAAGATTCTGTCATCATGAACCAATCGTCTATTGACCGTGGATTCTTTCGGTCTCTATTTTTCCGTTCATATAGGTGTGTGTGCTGCCCAAATTAATTATAAGTAGACATTCACTCTTTTTAATTGTAGAGCTTGTCATTTTTATATGTTGCGTTGTTAACTTTTACAGAGATGAAGAGAAGAAGATGGGAACCCTTGTCAAAGAAGATTTCGGTCGTCCAGATAGAGCTAACACCATGGTGATAATTTTGGCTTTGCTGGTGCATGATTATTCTTTCGTTGCAGTTTTGTGCCCCCAAAAAAAAGAATATTGGTTTTTGCTATTTGTGGGACATTTAACCCAAGGTCTATCTCGCAGGGTATGAGGCATGGTTCTTATGATAAGCTGGATGATGATGGTCTTGCACCACCAGTAAGTATATTTGGATTTATGCTTTGACAACATGCTGATCTGCCTGTCCCAAAATGAAATTTATACGAACTGAAATAATTCATTACCATGTAATAGGGTACAAGAGTATCTGGTGAGGATGTTATCATCGGAAAGACCACTCCAATATCTCAGGAAGAGGCACAGGGACAAGCTTTACGTTACACAAGACGTGATCATAGCATAAGCTTACGCCATAGTGAAACTGGAATTGTTGATCAAGTAAGTTTATCATAATTATTTACTTTCATGTGTTACAAATTGAGTTTGAGCCTATGTTATGAAAGCTTAATGAGTGCAGGGTAGTAATTATAAAATAAGGAGTTGCTTGACTAAAATAAAATGTCTACATCTGAAGTCAGAGCATATTAATATACCAAAATCCTGAATATCTTAGCGTTACTTTTTTCATTGATGGATCTGTATGTTGCCTATTTTCTAGGTTCTGCTGACAACAAATGCTGATGGATTGAGATTTGTGAAAGTAAGGGTGAGATCTGTTCGAATACCACAGATTGGTGACAAATTTAGTAGTAGACATGGTCAGAAGGGGACAGTTGGTATGACATATACTCAAGAAGACATGCCCTGGACTGTGGAAGGCATCACGCCTGATATTATTGTCAATCCACATGCTATTCCTTCTCGAATGACAATTGGTCAGCTTATTGAGTGTATCATGGGGAAGGTAGCAGCGCACATGGGAAAAGAAGGAGATGCGACCCCTTTTACAGATGTTACTGTAAGTAGCATTCTTTCATCCAGTTTTCTTTCCTCTAACAACTAAATAGTATTTTTAATAATAATAGAGGAAGAAGATAAGGCATCCTCAAACAAAACAAAAAGAAACAACTAAAACCTATTTGACAAAGTCATGCAACAAAACATGTCAATCTCTCTGCATGTCTAACGAAGAAACACAACTAAAATGCCCATCATAGAGCACCAAAGGGATGCCAAATAAATAACCCTATCCCAATCGAAGTGTATGGTAAAAAAAGGAGTCATTGAATGCTCTACCATATCTTCCAATCAAATACAACGAAGAACAGCATAAACATAGCACTGCCACAAGATTTATGCTTTTTTACGAGAGCCAAAACCTTTGCATTTAGTAAGGAGAAATTGATGCAAATCCATAGGTTAGATCCAAGACTCTCCAAAGATCCCAAACAACCTATTCCAAATAGAGTCCGTTGCTAAACAAAAAAAAAAAAAAGACGAGGTCTGGATTCCGAATCTGAACCACGTTAACTTATTAACCTCTCTATCATGCAAGTTTTTGAAAATATGAAGGTTCCAAAAGAAGTTATCCTGAGAATAAAAATGACAAAGAGGGGCATTATGCAAAGAAGATAGGTGAAAAGGCCTTGGAAAAGTCTTAGAATGTGGAACAATACCAACCCAAATATCTTTCCAAAATTTAATATGAGAGCCATCATCAAACTATAAGGATAAGAGAGAATTAAAAGTAGGTAGACCTTGAGAAATAAATTTCCGAGGACTGGCATGAGTATCTCTGCTCAAGGAATTGGTTTCTCACTCATTCGGATGCAAATATAGGAAAATGCCAATGCCACTTAGTTGCCAACACCTTGTTCTTGGACACCACATTACTGAGGCTCAACCCCGTTCATTCTTTGGTCTACAACAAACCTCCTAACTAACAAGCTTCATTACTAGAATCTCCTACCCCCGACCAAGGAAATCTCACATAACTTTGTCTATTTCCTAAGCCATAGCCACAACCACTGGAATACGAAAAAGGGAGAGAAAGTATAAAAAAGGATATTAGAAAACAAGACTTGATAACGCAGAACCCGGTATGCGGAATGGCGATTTCGGTATGCATATGTGGAATGATGAATTCGCTACACGGTATTCAAGGTTAATGAGAGAACACCGTAATTATGATCCGACCACCCAAAGAGGAAAAAACACCTCACAACGTAATTGCTTAGTAATCTTAGAAACCACCGGATCCCAAAGGTCAAAACATGAGGATAACCTCTCAAAGGAATGCTAAGATAAGTGAGAGGCCACTAAAGAATTTGAGAACCTGCTAAAGTAACAAAAGTGGTCAAAATATTCACACCCGCCAAACCACTTTTAGACAAGTTAATCTTAAAACCATAAATGACCTCAGAATTTCAAAATAAACCAAATATTAACAAAAGACTCAACATCTAGTTCCAAGAAAGAAAATTGTGTCGTTAGCAAACTGAAAATGAGAAACTAAAAACTCTCACTAAACAAACAGTTAACCCTTTAACCAACCCACCTTCTGACCCTTAAACTAAGATTTAGATTTAGCGTTCACTATGACTTGCAAAGGTAGAAGAGGATAAGCACCAAAATCCAATTTCGCCATGTCACCCCAAATCCTTTCCTATCCATGATTTTATCCAAAAAAACCCAATTAACATGAAAACAAGTGATGTCGAACATGCAACCCCAAGAGTGCTCCTCTTTAGGGGTGTACATGGGTCTGGGTCAACCCGAAGAATCGAACCAAACCAAAGAATATGGTCAAGGTATCTCTCCTGTTCGTTTCCAACCCGAACCCGACCCGTTGAGGCCCGTCTCTAATTGGTCGGGTATCGTGTTCACGGGAACCCGACCCGTTGAGGCCCGTCTCTAAGTGGTCGGGTATTGTGTTCACGGGCTGTTAGCAGCAAACCCGTGAACACGATACCCGACCACTTCAATTTTTTCCCACCTTTACCTTGCTGATCTGTCTGTGTTGCTTCACTGGTTCACTTCGCCAGACAACACAAGTTCACAGCTGGGTTCCATTTCTTTGCCTTTGTCCTCTGCCTCCCACTCCATCGGTCCGTAACAGGTTGATAGCACAACGGCGAGCTCACGCATGTTGGCCCGGACGAAGAATCGCCTCCCCTCAGCTATGTTCTGCCAGCCACCGTAACCATCTTGGAAGCAGTGGTCGAGCTTGCGCAAACCATTGACGTGGCTGAGGAAGGGTGTTCTGGACTGGACGCCGTAACAATCGCCTCCCCTCGCAAGCTCGCTCTCTTCCTGTGTTTGGAGCTCTCATCAATAGAGATCCTGGTTAGGTTTCCTGATCCTTTGAGATTGTGGCATCACATTTTGGGCCAGAGGGTGTTCACTTCTGGGCTTGTTTTCCGTTTGTTTTTCTTTAGGGAGAAAAATGAGTGACCTAATTGACCCGACTTGAACCAACCCGTGTTTGATCGGGTTGGTTTGGTTTAGGTTTGTAAAATTTTTGCAGAAACCCGATCCAACCCAACTCGTAAGAAACCGATTGGTTTGCGAAACGGGTTAAGCCAAACCCGATCCAACCCGACCCGTGAACATCCCTACTCCTCTTGAGGATACTCCGCCCTACTTCCCCTGAATAAACCTAGAGTACTCTTTTAGGGTAGAGTGTTCCTCCGACCCAAGTCTTAGATACTCTTTGAATTTAAAAATATTTATCAATGATCAAAAGTTGTCTAACTGTTTATATTGAAGGTCTATTTATAGACCCAATAAAAACAAACATGATAAAAGCTAATCCTATTCTAAGTTTGAATAAGATAATCCAAAACAGAATAAAATCTCTAATTAACAAAGTAATCCCAAATTAAAATCCCTAACAGGTAAAATAAATCCCTAAAATCATAATAAATTAAATAGCCCAATCTTCATCAACAAGCTTTCTCAAAGTCCAGCTTAAAGACAAGACCCTGTTTTCTCTGGCATCAAACATCATCCACCACCTCATTAGCAATGAGAGCAGCTTCAAGAGTTTTTCTACCAGGAATAAAAGCACTTTGATTCTCAAATGGTATGAGAAAGTATATTACTCATGTTGAAACCTAGCACACTTTTGTTATGATTTTATAAACACTAGAAACCAAACTCATATGGCGTAAATCCTTAACTTTAACTGACCTATTCTTTTTAGGAGCAAGATAGATAAAAGTAGAGTTCGTGCAAACTTCAATTTTACCATTATGAAAGAATTCAGCAAACACCCCAAGGAGGTCAACAATTTTGAAAGAAACTAAAAGTAAAGTCATCAGGATCAAGCACTTGTCTTTTCCCTACTAAAAGCAGCCCTACTAATTTCCTCCTACTCAAAAAGTCTTTTCAACCAACAGGTCTTATCCCGAGTAGTGGGACACAAATAGTTGTCAGAAATTGGAGCTGCTTATATAAATAAAGCTACTTCTAGCTGCTCCTACTGGATCCAATTACTCGGGAAGAACTGATTGGCTGTGTGTGCTCTAGCTATATATATCATGGAGGAGCTGTCAATTGTCATGCACATAAAAAAACTGTCTGCCCAGAACTAAGCAATATACCATTCAATATTAACTATGAACATAATCTTGTAGTTTACCTGAGACCAAAGGGCAAGTGTATGTTGCGGTGGATACTTACGTCTCTTTAATAAAAGTTTAGTCACAATAATTCATCTACTTTACCTGCCAGAAAATATCATGGTAAATTTTCGTTTTGTGGGGTTATATCTCAAGATATCTAAGTGTGATTGGTTTTTCTGGTTAAGTGTATTATTCTCTCATTTTTTTACTAATGTAATCCAGGTGGATAATATCAGCAAAGCTTTACATAAGTGTGGGTATCAAATGCGTGGTTTTGAGACCATGTACAATGGTCATACAGGGAGGCGTCTCAGTGCCATGATTTTCCTTGGCCCTACCTATTACCAAAGACTGAAGCATATGGTTGATGACAAGATCCATTCTCGTGGAAGAGGTCCTGTGCAGATCCTCACAAGGCAACCTGCCGAGGGACGCTCGCGTGATGGAGGTCTTCGATTTGGAGAGATGGAACGAGACTGCATGATAGCCCATGGAGCTGCTCATTTCCTTAAGGAGAGATTATTTGATCAAAGTGATGCATATAGGGTCCATGTGTGTGAGCGTTGTGGGTTGATAGCTATTGCAAATCTCAAGAAGAATTCTTTTGAATGCAGGGGGTGCAAGAACAAAACTGACATTGTTCAGGTGAATGTTCTTTTATCTTCTCTGGTAGTATAGTCCGTAAGTCAGAAGGTTTTCCCAGTGCTGAATTCTTAGCGTCATGTTTTGGCTTTTGATTGTCTATGCAGGTTTACATTCCATATGCTTGTAAGCTGCTCTTCCAAGAGCTTATGGCTATGGCTATTGCTCCAAGAATGCTAACAAAGGAGGTCAAAGCTATAAAAAACCAAAAGAAGAAAGGAGCTTGATTGATATACTTGTTTGAGCAAAGTCACCTCTCAGGGATATGGAACATGCATGAGGTATCTAATGATGTCTGAAGTGGGTCTTTATTTCAAGACTGATAAACTATGAGATCGGGATCCTTTCAAGTGTTTGGAAGTCACAAAGCGAGTAGTTTGGTTGGCACTCCTTTCTGTTGTAAACCCTTGCGTCTGAGGTTGATGTAGGCCTGGTTTGCGTTTGTTTTTACTTTTTCTCTATTCAAGGGTGCTCGTCTCCTAGCAACTAATATTTTATAGAGCATTGTATACATAATTGAAGTTGTTTCTGAATCACCGGAAATCCAAGAGCTTGTTTCTTATTTGGTAAGCAGAGTTGGTGTGGCGGAAGTTTCTGACAAGCTATTTTAATGTGCAGTATCAAAAAATTAATCAGTCAATGCAAGGATCTTTTTTTTTGTAACGAACTGGATTCTCGTAGTCTCGTAGATAGTGTTTCCAAATTATTGTATGCAGTTTGAATTTGTTTCATTGAAGTTTGTAGTAACACTTGTGGATTGCCTCGGGTATTACTACCCTTGACACTATTAATTTCATCACTTGTATCTAATATTTAGTGCAATGGTTGTACAATTTAGTGGAGTTAGATAATTTATTTTGACAATAACGTAGGTACGCTTTACTCATTTAGGGTGTGTTTGGTTTAACGTTTGTAAAACTAAGTTTATAAACTGGATTTTGATTAAAAATGAGTTTGTAGTAATTGATTTATGTTTGGATATTTTATTATTAAAAGTAGTTTTGATAGAATGAATGTTGTTTGGATTGTGTCAATGTCCTTCAACTTTTAGATGAGTATGAAAAGTAATTAATTTTTAAGGATAGTATGGTAAAAGTAATGATTGAAAAACCCAAATTGAGTTTTGATAAACGTAAAAGCAACAAATTTTTGTTTTTATCCAAACCCAAGTTTGATCCTAAAATTAATTCTGCCATCTGAAAACCAAACATCATAACAAAATGACAATTAATTGTGGAGCCACAGACACATTAGCAAATGGTATTCCAAACATACACTTAGTCCTACTCGAATAGTCGAATGCGTGTTTCTTTGTTCAACAGTAGTCGGTAGGTAGTTTGGTATACCCAGTAAGTTTGCTAAAGGCAAACCGACTCTAGTAGCCCAGATTTCAGTTGGACTGTTTCTGGCGATGCTGATCTTAAAAGCCATTAGGTTTGAGTTAATTACTAGTTAGGTACCCGTGCATTAGCATGGGTCATGTTGGTTTGTATGCATGTTCTTGAAATGGCCTGTGTATATATCTTGGAGTAATATATTAATAAGCTGTTAATATGAATAACTTTAACAACAAACATGTGTATTTGAGATTAAATAAGTCACCAGAGTGTTTTTACAGATAATAATATACATATTAAATACTATTAATTATTGACATATTAAATATGTTTTAACATTTGTTTCTCTAAATTTGATGTTATGGTTAGCTATTTTTTAATTTTTATTTAATATCATTACTTGTTGAAATATTATTAAATATATTTAATATTTATCTCAATTGTTACAAATTTATTATAAATAAAAATATATAAAAATGAAGATGAAAGATAATTATTTAAAATAATAAAGTCATTTTATCCATGAGTAGGAGACTTAAGAAATAAAATATAACTTACATTGACAAACTAACTTTGTAGTATACAATTTATAAATGAGAATTTCTATGATGCCTTGACAAATTTAACTGTATTGGTGCAGTTGGATAATGGATTAATAGTTGAAGATGTATCATTTAATGTAGTCATATCATGCTTTGATCATTTAGTAGGGAAAGTTTCATTTTTTTTTTCAGTTTAGTCCCTAGGTAGGTAAATTCTTTTTTCACTTTTAAATTAATAATAATGATTATTTAAAAGTTAAAAAATATGTTTAACTTTTTTCATTTTGGATTTTATTGTTTAATCTATTTTACCAATCCTAATTACCCTCTCTTTAGTGTTCTAGGGAGAAAAAATATAAGACTATAGGATTTTTAAATCTGATGGTTAAAAAATTTCAAATTAAATCATATATTTTCTAATTTAATCATGGTTATTTAAATTTGGTGTCTTCTCTTATATCCCCAATAATTTTGGGGTAAAGTTACCATATCTAATCAGAATACGTCACCTCAATTAAATGGGTAATGTTAATGGATCAAGTCAAATAATTCTCACCATTTGGTTGGGCCATCTAAATAGGATAAAGTTACACTTGAGATATCAGAGAATTCGCCTTTAAATTTATCAAGGGTAAAAAAATATTTTACTATTAAAGATTAAATTGTAATATGTCTGAAGTTTCACTACTAAAAAATAAATTTAATGACATTAATGCATTAAATGAAGGGGAGAAACTAATTATGACAACGATAAATACTAACTCCAACTACATCAATACCGTTAGATTTCTCAAGGCACCGTAGCAGGGCCCTTTATAAATATATATAAATTGACGTATAAAATTGAAAAGAAATGTAAGCTATTGTGCTCAAAAGGTCCACCTTTACCCACATAGAAAGTAATTTGTTTCCAATTTAATACTCGTCAAACTACAACATTGCTGTTGGGCCTTATAAGAATCTTTTTTCAACAACATAATGCATTTCAAATTATGTCAATGACAAGTTCTCTCCATTTGAAAGTCATGACATATAGTGTTAGTCAAGGGCATCACCCCAACATCCTCATTAATTGCATCCAATGGCGCATCTTTGTTTTTTTACTGCCCAGCAAAATATGCACTGACAAGAAGAAAAAATGGACGCTGTGCAGCAATTTTTTGGGTGTTTACATCGACTGATTCTTCTACAAATATAGACATCCGTGGGTGAGGAAATTCATTCCAACATTGAGAGAATCTGTAGCCAGTGAGTTACAACCGAGAGAAAGTGAGAAATATTTAGAGAGAAATATGGGTGTAATTGGGTTGTGGGTTTTGTGAGAGAGTATGAGTATTTGTAAATACAGTGTATATTTCTCTTTTCAGTAAAAGGTCTGCAGCAGCCCGGAGACATAGGCATAATTGGCCAAACTCCGTTATCAATTTCGTGTGTGCTTCCGCATTTATTTATTTTTTGCTCTTTCACTAATTTGATCATGAAGAAATTTTGCGTAGTTTCCCAAGAGATAGGAGGGGTGAATTTCATGCTTCAATATAGAAAACAGGTCAACAAATATCATTTTGGGTATTATCATTTTTTTAGAGTTCCATAACGTTAATTAATTCATGTAACTGACATAAACTAATAGAATAATGTTGGGTTCCTATCATGAGGGGTCAGGTTCAATTCAAGAGGAAATGAGGAAAAGTGATGTAATTATTTTTTGGTCTAAGGAGAGACTCATAAAAGGTTTTATATGGAGACAGAGAGAAGTCCTTGGAGAGCACTAGACAATTGAGACAATTGCCTTAGGCCCACGTCATCACTCATTATTATTGCTTATAATTGTTAATTAGTATTGACCATTTTAAAGTTAGTTATGTTCTCATTCATTATTATTCCCTAGTTTTCGATTCTTGTTAATTATTATGGACCATTTCCAAAGTTAGTAATCCATTATTGTTCTTACTAATTATTGTTCTCGTTCTTGTTAATTCCTATTGACTAGTTGTAAAGTGAGCTAACTGTTATTTTGTTATCTATTATTTTATTAAATTTCAATATTTTTTCTTCAAATCTTTTTAGCTCTTTTATCATGTTCTCATTATCTTCATATTCTTTTCAAGTGAGTTCTTTAAGTGGATAACTGATATCAAGTGATTGCATTAGATAATATTGACGTGCAATTCTCTTCGTTATCATGTTTATCATTTCATCAATTTTTTTCTATTTATTTTGCAACATCTATTTTATTTATATTTTTTATTATTGTTTTTTATTTTATTTTATTTTATACCGTGTAGCAATAGTAAATGTCATATAGAAAGTATAAGTCTGATTTTGAAAAATTGATAGAATGAATGGATTAACCAATGTTACAAGATAGATTGAATGCATTGATCATATTATCTATTAAGAGTAAAATGTTAGAATTATTTAATTATAAAATTTGATAAATAATTTTGCAACTCAAAAGCAGGAGAAATAATGTGAGGATTGATAATTTACACTACGCTAATTCTCTCTAATAATTTTTGCTTAGGCATTAAAGTTTAAGGACATGACCCTGAGAGAAGGGAAAGGGTGGAGCAAATTGTCGGAGTTTTGAACCCGCACATTCACAATTCATGTCGCACAGTTTGTTAAACTGACCTAATTTAAGGGGGGTGAAAAATGATGTAAGGGATTTATTCACTGTCATGTGTATAATAGGTAATCCAAAATTTCATTAAACATAAGCTCACTCATCGATGTAGGATATAGATAGATAGATAGAGATCGATTCAAAAATTTTTATGCATCAGGATTAAATTCAAAATCAGTGTAATCCATAGAAATTAAATGATTTTTTTTTTTTTGTGATTATAGAAACTAAGTGATTAGTTTAACGTTTTTGTTTTTGTAAAATTATTATAATTGACTGATGAATAGCATGAATAGAGGGATACCACATGCAACTTTGCGAAACCTTTCAGACGTGGAAGGGTTGTTGGGTGGTTGCTGTAAGTTAATATCAAACGGCCAAACCAAAACCAGCACTAGTGTGTGTTAGTTACTGTGCATTGCTTGCACCATTCATTTTCAGTATACAATGCAAAACACCAACATCGCTTTTCCCACTTGCTCCTTCACATCCCACAACGGTATCTCCTCATCTCATCTCATTTCTACTCGTTCCTCTCGCCACCCTCGCAATGTTGCGTTCTTTCTGGCGATCCATCGATCGCTTCTCCGTTCAACACTTCAAGTAAGTTTAATCGCTTTCCAAATTTGCTTCGTTAGGGTTCGATGGGAGATTTTTCTGCTCTTTTTTCGTAGTAACTTAATTATTACCAATTTTTGGTAAGGAAATTGAGTGAGGTTTTTGTTGTTTCCAGAGCATGAGCTTGTTTCTTTCGTATAATACTGTTCATAATTTTTTGTTGCTAATGGATCTTTATGGCCTTGATGTGGTTACAGATCTGTAATTGATGAACTGCAGCAGATCAAAGTTGTGAACAAGCATAACAGGGTAACATAAGTCAATTTGTTATTTTTGTAAATGTTGTGCTTCCTCTTTTCCTAGAAAATACAACAATGTAGTTATGCATGTCATTTCTTGCAGGATTTGGTGATGGATTTATTGCAGTCTATTGTGGAGATAGTTACTTATGGTGATAGACAAGATCCGTTCATTTTTGAGTATGAATTTGTTGCGTGAACTTCACTTTTTAGTTTTCCTAATCTTCTTATTATGTTGATGACATTTCATAATTATGACTAATTGTGATTTTTCAGATGTTTCATGGAACACCAAGTACTGTCGGAATTTGTTCGTATACTTAAGATCAGTGAAAATTCAAAAATTGAGGCAACACTGCTTCAGTATCTGAATATAATGATTCAAAACATGGATAGTGAACATGCAATTTGTAAGATGGTTAATATTCCTTGGTGTGTCTGGCTATGCTCATTGACTTTTGAGTTTTACTTGTTTACAAAACATGGTTTTACTCTTAAGTCTTCGTAGGGTTAGTATTGGTACTTATTCCAAATTGGTGTTTCATCTTTGCATGTTGCAGACTATTGCTTCAGCAATGGTTATATTAACAACATCATTTCACATCCTTACAAATTTGTTGGGGGAGACCTAGCTCCATACTACGTGTCTTTTCTGAGGTTGTGATCCCTTCCTCCTCTCCTTACCCTCTCTCTTTCTCTATCACTCAACATTTATTGCAAGTCTTCCCTGCTTGTTGGTGCAGACAAGCAGTTATATGTTCTACGTTTTTCTCTCCCTTTTTTTTGTTACTGAATAATATTGGGAGGAGTGGACAATTTTCTAATTATGATAGTTTTGTTTCACATATTCATTTGAATTCTTTCTTTCTTTACTGTTCTAATATTTTATTCTAAAAAGAAAAATTAACTTTGGTTAATTTCTTCATTTAGGGCTATAAGCGGTAAGATAAACAGAGACACAGTTTGTCTTCTTGTGAAGGTTCATGGGGTAAGTTAAAACTTATAAATGTAACGGTTTGCTGCTGTATGTTAAATCAACATTGTTTTCTTCTCACTTTTAAATGGCACATAAGGCTTGATGTTTCTATATTGCATTTATTAGGCCACAGTTGTTTGACTTACACCAATAGGGATCTTATGTCAGCAAGTAAATGATCTCATTTACAAAGATAATGTAATATTATTTTGGTCGAGAAAGATATCTATTAGAGTTACATACATGGTTCCTACCTTGTATTTGGGAACCTTTTACCATTATGAATTTCATATGAGAAGAAACAATCATCATCAGTTAATTTGTAATGGATATGCAAGATTGGTTCTTTTTCTCCAGCAGAATTCAGCAAAAGTATTACAGGATTTTCTTTGTTTTCAACATACAACTGCAGGATGCTGTAGTCTCCTTTCCTTTGTACACTGAGGCTCTAAGGTTTGCTCATCATGAGGAAAAGATGATTCAGACAGCTATACGTGCAATAGTTCTCAACATCTATAATGGTATACCAGTTCTCTTTTTGCTTATAAGTTATAAGCTTGCTTTGTTGCAATATGGTTTTGAATTATACAATATTTTCATCTTGGTTCTACAGTTAGCGATGACATGGTCTATCAATTTATATCTACTCCTCCAGTTTCACAGTACTTCTCTGACCTGGTTCACAGATTAAGAGATCTATGTTTTCAGTTAGATGCTTTTCTCCGTGATAAAGGGTATGTTCACTTGAATTGTAAATTTGTAATGTCAGATAACTGTTATTACTTTATATGTGCTTCAGTAATTGTAATTTCTAATAAGCTAACTTCCCTATATTGAAGCAGGGAGATGGATACTCGAAGAAATGGGCTGATTCTTGAATCTGATAAAATTGTGGATGAACTGTACTACTTTAAAGACATCCTTAGTGTCGGCGAGCCTCGGTTGAGTAGATTGGTTATTGAAAATCTTCTGAATGGGCTTGTGTTTCCTGTACTATTCTCATTACTGGCTTCAAAGAATAATAATGTGAGATGAGAAAATTTCCTGCAAATTAGTTTAGTTTAGTTTCGTTCTGTTTTGTACCATACCTATATGGAGTTGTGTTAAAGTATGTTAGTTGTGATAGGGTAGTGTCCTCCAAATCGTGAATATTTTATGTATACTATTATAGAATGGGAATCCCCTCACTCGGTATTGAACTTTTATTTTCCTAAAATCCCAGAGTGTTTTTTCCCTCTTTAACTGAAAAGGAGAAAATCATCATTTTAAATTAACCATGAAGTCCCACTTCTTACTTTTAAGAAGGTTTTACTTGAAGTATTGCAGTTTTAATGTCAATCCATTCAGTTTATAGATTTAAAAAGAGAGAACTGTCATTAAACAATTTTTCCCTTGTGCCTGTAGTATGCTAATAAGAAAATTGAACTAAAGACTTTGTTATAAAAGGAAAAGAATCTAAAACATCGTGCTCGTGGAAACTTCTGCGTTTCAGTTGCTCTGGTTATACATGAATTGTTTATTTCGAAGATATTTTTCCACATGATGTACTCAGGCAATATATTCTCTGCCCCAGGGCTCAGATTTATCTGCTATCACTTCGCTATATATCTTATCACGTCTTGTTCAAGTTGTTGGTGGAAGAAGCATGGTTAACAATGTGGCGGGTGTTATCCTGCATCATTTGTTGAACTTAAATGTTAGAGTTCTGAGTGAAGGAAATGCATCTGATGGCCATGATGGTGTTAAAACTTTTTCTAAGTGGTTGAATGAAGTGGAAAGAATTATATGTTATGCTCCAGAGTCAAAAGGATCTGAGAGCACCAATGGGAACTATCTAGGTGCTCATTTAGAAGATTTCATGTCCAGTTTCAATATTAGTAGCTCAAATGGCAATATTTGTTCCAAAAGGTTGTTATTTTCTCAGATTTTGTCATTGCTTTTTAGCTTCTTTTTTGATTTGTGAATTCCATTATAGACTTTATAGTTTTGATTGTCTTCTCTCTTGACCCTCCTTTACTTTCCTTTTGTTTATTTCTGTTGATAAATGTATTTCCCTGATTAGAAGTAATACTATAGTCTCTGTTCTTGGCTTTTTGGTGCCCATCGATTGATTTTAGTCTTGCATAACCAGCTTCATGTTAATTTATCATGATTATGTACTTGAGCTCTTTGGAATATATTCAGCTTTTCCTGGTTTTCATATAAGCTTCATATTTTGTTAGAGTTTTGATGCAATAGAGATGCATGAGAAATCTAAATCCCAAAATAGTTGAAGATATGTTTTTTTTCCAACTTGAACTTGATTTTTTATCCTGGTGGTGCTATTGTTGCAGGAGTGGAATACTTGCATTTGTTTTCTCTGGGGATCACAGCCTGTTGTTAGCTTCTATGTTTCTCTTGCTTATTTTGGTAGAAAGTAAAGGTAGTGTTATTTTGTTCATTTATGTGGCCTAACAGTTGTCTTTTAGTAAGTTATTGAGTTATTTGATGTTGCTTTTTTCATGCAAGTTTTGTAGATCTTGATTGTCACTTTGCTCCAATAATTGGACTATATGGGACTCAAGATGTGATGGTAAGTATTGATAATGAATTACAATGATTTGAATTTAACAGTATTGTCAATTATCAGATTGGCATATATTGTATTACATCTATTACCATGGCATGTCAAGGATCATTCATGCTCGAAACCAAGTATTTTTTACATTCTTTTTTTTTTTAACTGTGCCAAACTATCTACATGTAATCATGATCTTGCCTCCATAAATCTCTTTGGATTTATGCCTGCTGTTACATGTTGGTAGGCATGAGGTTGACGTGCTTGTTTCTATTTATTCTGCTTTGAAAACCAGTTGTCCAGATTACATGCATTTATTCTTGGGAAAATTACAGAAAAGGAATTTGTGGTAAAAATATTTCTAGTTTAGGAAAATGTAACTACTCAAGCGGTCAATTAAGAGAAACTGGTTTTGCGTTAATGACTCTTTGAACATTAACCAGTTGAGTGGTTAATTGTTCCCAAACTGCAAATATTTGTACCAAGACTTCGTTACAGTAATTTTCTCTTCATTATTTAACTGAAACCTACTTATTTCAGATGCATTTTATATTATATATATATATTTTTCCCCTTCTTTTCCCTTTTTTGACCTATCTGTTTCTGTTGCAGACTGATGACGTTTCCACTTTTAAGTCTATGGATGGAGGTATCTTCATTCAATTTATGCCTGAGGTATATATAACATTATCATTGTCGACTTGTTTTACTAAATTATCCTTTATATTCTATTTTGTTGTGTAGTTTTAACTTTGTCAAATTCGGTTCCATAGAGCCTTTATAATGACAACAAAACTACCATGTCCTTTTAAATTTGACAGATTTTAAATGCCCTGCTGAAGGTTTTAGCCTTTCAGCAATCCCTCTCTGGAATGATGCTATGGCATGCTGGGTGGTGCTTGCTAAGGCTACTTAACTTCCATAGAGAGGGACTTAATGCTGATAATCTCCTCCTATTCAATGTAAGTGTTGGAATCCATGTAATTAATGTATAGATTTATTGTATAGACATATCATATCGTATCATATCATATCATGTAATTAGGTAGAGAATCCTCTATATATATTTTGTATTAATTACATGAAGCCTATATAAATGAGCATCCACTATGTGGTTGAATCACACAGGTTCATCATATGTCTCTCTTTTCTCTCCTTTATTCTCTTAACATGGTATCAAGAGCCCAAAGAGAGGCAACCCTAAACCGTACATGCCTGTGGACCCAATGCCCACCGGTGAATATTTTTCTGGCCAACCATGTTTGAACTCCGGTTTGCCGGCCTTTCTCTCTTTCTCTTCTCTTCTCTCTCTCTCTTAATCTCTTTTCTGGTGCCCTTTCCGACAGCCACCTTTCCGTCGCCGTTTGGTGCCTTTTCCGGTCGACGACCTCACCATTTGAATCATCGATTGCCGATCTACCCAGTGCCACCCTGGAGCAGGAGTCAGCATATGATCAAAGGGATGCTTGGCCGTGATTTTGAGTAAAGTGGACCAAGCCGTGGCCTGAGTTGGGATAGTGGAGGACCCCAAAACTGATAATGGTTGGTAGAGGAATGCAGAGGCAAACCTTATAGAGCCAATGACATGAAAAAGGTATTGCGCTGCTGAAGTTCCTGTGTAGGTGTTTAGGCAGTGTGGTAATATAGTTTCTCAAGTCACCTTGTGCAGGCCATTGGGATGTGATAATTCGCGTTCTGAAGTATATTAAGAGAGCTCCTGGAAAAGGGCCTACTCTATGAAGATAAAGGCCATACCCAGATTGTTGGATATTCAGATGTCGATTGAGTAGGTTCTCCTACTGATAGAAGATCCACTTCTAGGTATTGTGTATATTGGAGGTAATTTGATATTGTGGAAAAGCAAGAAACAGAACGTGGTCGCAAGGTCAAGTGCTGAAGCTGAATATCGATCCATGGTGTCCGCCACTTGAGAACTCATCTAGTTAAAACAGTTACTCCAAGAACTCCAATTTGGGGAAATTATGCAGATGATGCTCATTTGTGATAATCAAGCCGCATTGCATGTCACCTATGATCCAATGTTTCATGAGGGGACCAAACATATTGAGATATATTATCATTTTACTAGAGAGAAAATCTTACCTGGAGACATCACCATGAGCTTTGTCAATTCTAATGATCAGTTGGCAGATGTTTTTACTAAGCATTTGAGAGGTCCTTGGGTAAGCTATATGTGTAACAAGCTATATGGCCTATATGCTCCAACTCGATGGGGAGTGTTGGGATCCATGTAACTAATGTATAGATTTATAGATTTATTGTACAGGCATATCATATCATGTAATTAGGTAGAGAATCCTCTGTTTATTTTGTATTTATTATATGAAGCCTATATAAACAAGCCTCCACTGTGTAGTTGAAACACATAAATTCATCATGTCTCTCTTTCCTCTCTTACTCTTAACAGGAAGTATTCAACAACTTCATCTAATTTCTGTACACAGTATTACACATGGATCTCTGCTTTCATGGAGATCTACTTGTATTGTTCCTGTCAAAAGTATGGCTAAGTAAAATTAATGTTTGGCTTAATTGCATTTTTGGTTTCCGAGGTATCATGATTATGCAATTTTGGTCTCTCTGGTTCCAATTGCGCCAATTGGGTCCCCCAGATATCATGATTGTTCAATTTTAGTCCTTCAGGTTCCAATTGCGCCAATTGTGTCCCCATGTATCACGATTGTGCAATTTTGGTCTCCCAGATATCATGATTGTGCAATTTTTAACGCAAGTAGCCTACGTTGCACATGTGGGATTGATTTGGCACTTAGTGAGGCTAGCTTGGCATTCCTATATGATATGATTGACACCTCACACACTTTAATGGTCACGTGTACATCACGTGAGTATAAGGGTTTGATGTTTCTCTATAGAGGACATTTGTGTCGTCCAATCCATCTCTAGATGCAGGTCGAAGCTCTAGTTTTTGAATATGCAAAAATATCCTTTGCAGCGAAACATTAGACCCCTATACTCACCTGATGTACACGTGACCATTAAAGTGCGAGGTGTCAATGATATTACATATGAATGTCACGTAAGTTGTCAAGCTGGCCTCACTAAGTGTCAAATCAGTCTCACGCAGGCTACTGCCGTTAAAAATTGGACGACATAGTGACAGAAAGGCTTGATTGTAACAGAGGGGATACTTTGGAGACCCAATTGGTGCAATTGGAACCTCGGGGACCAAAATTGCACAATCGTGATATATGGGGGACCCAATTGGCGCAATTGGAACTTGAGGGACCAAAATTGCATAATCGTGATACTTGGGGGACCAAAAGTTTAAAGCCAATTTTGGAATCTTCCTTAGCTTTCCGTTATTTTTCTTTTTGAAGTTCACTTCTGTTTATTTCATTACCATCTGTTGTCAAAGATCATATGGATGCTAAATGTAGGCAGCATATTAGTTATTACACAAAATTCTATCATCAATCTCATGATCAAATTATAAAGTCATGTAAGCTTCAAGATCAAAGGATTGCTTCTCCTAATCTGCTATGACTATGGGTTCCGCATGCAAGTTTGTTTTTTGATTTAAAGCTGGTGGGTTATGCATAATATTGCCGTCATGTGTGTAAATGTTGTGTAGGTTAGGACGATGAGCATATCAATGCACTCAATCATATTAAATAGATAGAATCTAGAATAGGTATGGTTTTTGGATGACAGATGTCTCAAAGAAGATAGGTAGTAATTTACTTTTGGGTGACCAAGCATGTATGGAAGAGAAATATGGACTTTATTAGCGATATGTGGGATACCTTGTGTTCAGTGAGCTGAATCTCTTTCTATTTCGTAATGGTTTGCTTAAAGCTTCAGAATTATCTAACAATTCCAGAATGCTACTTAACAATGCATAAAGTATTTTAGAATTTTGTCTTCAAATGCAGCGAAGTTTAAAGAAACATGTAGTTTGAGTGCATTTTAGTGACTAAAGATTTGTTTTTAAATCAAATACAATAAATAAAGATAAAATACAACTGAGCTATGCTTGACTTGGCAACGTATGTTTTTGGGTAGATAGTTCTAAAAAGACATGGGTCTATCTATGACAAAATATGATTTTTTTTAAATTTACATGTGGATTAAATCTGGTTATGTGGCTGATTTATTACATCTTTAGTTTTGGATATGGTTTACATGCTATAGGAAGTAAAGATTGATTAATCCATGTTATTATGTTCATAATTATCAAATTGCATTTATGCACTCAAACTTTCTAAAGTTTTATAGTTTCTAGTTTCCATCGGCAGACATCATATGATCAATCCTGTTTACACTTTCTGAAAGAACTTGGTGGAATTTGGTTTGATCATATCCCTGATACTCTAAGAAATGAATGGGCGAGCTGCAAAAGAGGTATTTATTACTTGGTTCACAAAATCCTTGTTGAACCATTGAATTTTTTTTGATTGAGTCCAATGGCATTGTTAGATCTAGGTAGCTAACCCCATCCATTGGGATTTGGTTTGGTTGATGTACGTACTAAATAAACTGCAATTGTCCTGGCAGTTCTTTTTTCGTAATGCATATCTCTCATATTGCATGCAGTTCTTGAGCAATCTTCCCAATACAAAGATCCATTATTTATGTTGGAGCTTATTCTTCACCAACAATCCACCAACGGTATTGTTATCTTTGCATGGGCAATTGGCCTCTTCTTCAATGCATTGGTATTTTCCTTTTTATGTTGAATGGTAGCACGTACTAATTATGATTTCATCATGAGTAAATAAATTTGTCTATGACAGGTGAAACATCTTCCTATTTTGCTTGGCAAAGGATGGTTGATACAGTGAAGGTGTTGTCTTTATTCTTTCCTATTGTCATTCTGATTGGTTTTAGTATTTTGTTAGTGATTCCGTTTTGGTTTCTAAAATGCACAGAGATGTGTGTTCCTTTTAAATACGAGGATAAGATATTTAAGTTGCTTGTACTATTACTTGATACATCCATGAGCTAGTGCTCGATGTATGCCTTTTGCAAATGATAGATATAGTCTTAGTTGATTAGTCAAGAGAAGGAGTAAATTCTAAACTTCAGTTGTGGAGAGAAGCTTTGAAATCAAAGGGTTTTTGGTTTTTGGTTAATTAGGAGTAAATATGGTATATACAACATGTAAGTTCAACAGGACACGAGTTAGCAATGATTTGGAGGTGAAATTTGAGGTCACATCATTTCGCAAATTACATAGTATAGGTGTCCTAGGTTTCGTATTTCAAAATGATACGAATATCGCTCATAGGATTCAAGCTATAAGTGGATTAAATGATAAATGCTTTAGGCGTAATTTATTATTAGAAAGTTCCTATCAACGTTGTGGATAAGGTTCATCTAAAGTGAGTTTGCCTCTAAATTGAGCAAGTAAAGGTATATCCATTACCACCCTAACTTGCTCATTTTAGAGACACTCATTTTAGAGGAGCTTTTTCCCTACGATTGCATGGATATAGATACGGGTATGGTACCAGTACTCGGTAGAGTTGGGTGTGGGTTACGAAAATTTTAAAAATTGTAACAAGATAATTAAATAAATCCATATATTACTCAAAAATAGAGTCAGATTTTTTTGAACAAGTAGACTCAGGTTTAAAAAAATAAATAGAATCTAACAATAAAACAAGGCCATATGTTGAGGGCTTTGGGCTTGGGCTATCAGTATATCAGTCAAGTAAGACAACATCTGACCAAGATGAAAAAAAAGACAACATAATGAAAGGTTAAACTAACCATTTGGTTCCTATACGTGACGCTGATTTTGAATTTGGTCCTTGTACATTATAACACCAAAAAAATTTAACGTATAGGGACCAAATTCAAAATCAGGGTCACATATACCAAACCATTATTTTAACGTAATTAAAATAAAAAGAATCATATGAGAAAGGCCAGAGTCAAAATTACTCATTTTGAAAGGGAAGCATCATTGAAGAACATGGAATATCTGCGTCGTTGGGGAGCAGGCTGCCACCTCGTCTTTGCTGGTCTATGGAGGCTGTTGTCACTGGAGATAAGCGCCGCTTGGTCCCTGGAGTTTCTGCCACCACCACTATAGTTGCTGCATTGAGACTAGAGAACAGGTATGGGGTTGAGTCGAATGGGAAGAAAGAATGAGAGGATATTGAGGTGGGTGAGGGGATGTACAAGCAAAGATAAGGTTAAGAATAAATGTATTTGGGAGAAGGTTACGCGAAAGGTTTATACTCTCTTACTGATTATTGAGTCATACATAGCTAGGATTTGTAGACAGAGTTGGTTAAGAAATGATAACCAATACGCTACAAATTAGGGAAAAAAAAATAAAGGAGTGAAATAAGGGATAAAGAGCTGAAACAAAATACTTAACATCTGAATCAGTGGATTTAGATTTTATCCTAACTAACAAATCTTCCTAAAATTCCTAGCAAACTTCAACACCCGCTGAAGTTGGTGCATTGACATCTATCATGCCCAACTTGCTTACAAGAAGATCAGAGTTAGGTCGGAATAATCCTTGGTGAGAATTTCTGCCACCTGTTGCATAGTTGGAACAAATGGCATACAAATAGCTCCATCAACTATCTTCTCTTTTATGAAGCATCTGTCGATTTCCGCATGTTTAGTTTGATCAAGCTGCACTGGATTCTGGCAGTACTTATTGCAACCTTGTTGTCACAATAAAACTTCATTGGTATATTGATAGGCATTTCCAGTTCTTCAAGAACCTTTTTCAGCCATAACATCTCGTAGACTTCATAAGCCATAGCTCTATACTCTGGCTTGGCACTACTCCTTGCCACCATGTTCTGTTTTTTGCTTCGCCATGTGACTAAGTTACCCTATGCAACGTGCAATATCCTAATGTAGTTCTCCTATCAGTGATCGATCCTATCCAGTCAACGTCTGTGTAGGTCTTGATGGTATGTAGTTTGGTTTTTTTGAAGAAATGGCCTTTGCCTGGTGTGCTCTTCAAGTATATCAAGATTCAATATGTTGCCTCAAGGTGTTTCTCATAGCATGAATGCATGAACTTTGATAGTTTATTTCTCTCTTTTCCTCTTTCTCTACCTAAAACCTTCCAATTCAACATGGTATCAGAGGGGTATCATCCTCTGTGACCTGTTCTATTACTATTCTGCTGCCGAGTTCTGTTAAGTATGAAGGAACTGTAATCATCTTCTCAGCCTTACCAAAAACAAAAAAATTCCTGTCATTTTTCTCTCTTTTGCTGTGTTCTTTTCTAGCGTGTCCTTCAACTTTTTCGGCCACCAACCGCCGCCGCCAGAAAATTTTCTAGCGAAACCGCACCATCAAAAGCGCCTTCTCCAGATCTATCAAACCCCGAAGTTTTAGACCGAGAAGGCCTCCCACGGGTCCGCACGTGCTACTTCTCCGCCCTGTGTTTTTTGAATTTTCTGACCGCCGTCGCCGTACGTGACGGCGCATGCAATCACTTCTCCGGCCGAGTCAACCTCCGCCAAGATCATCGGCACAGCGGGGTCCTAGTTCCGGCCTCAGTTTGTCATTTCGGGACGCGTGCACCTACATTTCGCCTTGGACAGGTTCTACCCGTGTTTATTTCTCTCTCATCTCTGCTTAACTCGTTCTTCATTTGTCTTGCGCATCTTGGTTCTAGTTTTTGTGAGTAGTAATTACGCCCTTGTTTCTCCCTATTTAGGTGTTTGGGCATTGCTTCTTTGGCTCTGTTCTATTGTCTACTTCTCCGGTGTTTGTCATGCAATTCTTTTTCACTAATGGATCATACCAGTGACTTCTCTTCCCACCGACGATCATTCTGGTGGTGACTCCTTTCCCAAGGATGAATCATATCAGTGGTGACTTCTATTTCCGTCGACGATTGACTTATGTTGGTTATGACTCACACTAGCCCGTCTTTGTCCCAGATACCGGTGACTCCTTCCCCACGGATGAATCATATTAGTGGTGACTTCTATTTCCGTCAACGATTGACTTATGTTGGTTATGACTCACACTAGCCCGTCTTTGTCCCAGATACACTGGTCTTGGCCCTTTGTCCCAGATGCACTGGCCTTGTCTTTGTTCCAGATGCACTGGCCTCGTCTTAGTCATGGAAGTAGTTGTCTACCTTAATTCAAATTTTAAACAATTTGGGTGTCCGATGTTGTTGTTTGAAACTTCCAAATGCGGTTTTGAAAAGTTCAGACCTTGCTTTGCTAGATTGCTTGCCAAGAAATTTTTGTCAGGCTGATGATCATTCCAGCTATCTTGCTAAGTTATCTTTCCAGCAACTATCTCCGGCCTCTTTAGCATCCTTGAGTTGCCTTCCAACCATTATCTCCGTGGAGCTCAGTTTTTATTATTTTTATTTGAAGGGAAATGCATTGTTTTTGTATAACAAGCTTAAAGCTTAGTAAGCTTTACCTTGAAAGGGGGGGTGTTAGAAAAACAGAGGTATATCTGATAATATCTTTTTTATATCTTAGAATATTTTAGAGTATCCTAGATGATCTCTTAGGATTTATTTCTTATTTATATGTTATGATTTGTTTCCCTATTTGATTAGGATGACGATTCTACATTTACTATAAATAGGACTATTAGGTTGTCTTTTGTAATCACATCATCATCATATAAAATCAATATCAATCTTACTATTTGATAGTTTATTTCTCTCTTTTCCTCTTTCCCTACCTAAAACCTTCCAATTCAACAACTTCTTCTCCAACACGGGGTGCACCCACACCCTCCTCCAAATCTCCATTTAGGAATGCATTCTTCACATCTAGATGTTGTAGAGGCCAGTCAAGACTTAGAGCAAGAGATAGAAGGACTCTAACAGTGTTCAACTTCGCAACCGGTGCAAATGTCTCTAAGTAATAATGACATAGGTTTATTGCGAATTTGGTATTTTATAGAGGTAATTTCATGTTTGATCCATATAGCAAACCCCACTTGGTGAGATAAAGCTTGGTTATTGATATAATAGATTAAGTGCTAGTGCTGCTGACTGTCAAATGATGTGCAATATGGCAACATTGTAAAACTGGAGCATATTTTGGCAAAGTCTAAGATTTGTATAATCACATATATCATTACACCTTGTTAATTTAAAGTTGACTTGATACACTTCATATCACCTCTTTTTATCTTGTACTTCGCTGCAAGATCTATTGAACTTTTATGTAGTTTCCCATATCTGGCTCTTGCATTCTTATTTTTCCGTTTTATTAAACATGATTCTTTATTGCAAAAGTTTCTTGCTGTTTTGGCAGGAGTTTATGAGCTTTACTGTTTAGCCCAACTGACATATTTTTCATGATTTTAATTGCCACTGTTAATTATCTCATGCATTTTATTGGTTCTTTAAAATTCCTGAAGCATACTTCTGATATCGATTATTTATTCAGGCCTTTATTCTCTACTTCCAGCTGAAGACATTTATTTCCAAAGGTGTTTTGGTTGAGAATCCAATGTTGAACATGATTTCCAGTTCCACCAACGATTCTGGAGCAATCCGTGCTTCAGATGTTTCTTCTGCTAGCTTCGGGTCCAATGTTTCTTTGGGTAGGCATCATTCTGTTTAAACTTAGTTGTGCCTCTGGCATCATGTTTTTTTTATTCTCTAACCCTACATAACTTTTGCAGAACCTGGAATACCTTGTGGAATTGCATTTTCAAATTCTGAAATTAGGGATATATATGTAATACCAGTGGCAAGTGGAATGATTGGAAAATTGCTTCTTGCAGAGAAACACCCATTCTGCAGTCGACACCCATTCTGCAGTCGACATGGAGTTGTGATTGCAATTGCTCCATTGGCGGGCTTATGTGTATGTCAATATTGCCTTAACCTTTTGCTGGTCAAAGCTTTAGCTCTTGTAGATTTTTATGATGTTGGTCTGACTATTATTTAAAAAAATGTGAAGATATCTGTTGTGGTCTTATTATTTATTGGTTGGTTATCAAAACTATTTTTTCTTATCCTCATGATGATAGATGTTATCACATAGGCTCATGGTTAGAATGCTTTGTACTCTTCTGCCTTGCAATGCACGTGTTAATGTGATTGTTGTAGATATCCCAACCATATAAATATATCTAGCAGTCTTTCATTAGGGTTTTCAATGATATTTTAACTTTTTTCCTCCTCTCCTTTTGTGTTTGTTTGGGTGTGCGCACATGGGCAGCTTTGATAGGTTCTTGAACCATTATCTGTACTAAAATTTTAACCCAAAGAGGAAAAACTTTTTACAGTTAACAACTTAAAATTTGCCGTATCTCAGTTTTTTTAATTCAAATATTATTGGAACTAACTTAATTAGTTCCAATAAATATCAACAGAAAAACAATCATTATAGCCATTAATCTTTAGATGTTGTGGGCTTTACAAATATATTTTGATAAAGTCATCATGTTTTGATTTCTTCGTTGTGTTTCATTTGCCCCTTTTACCTACTTGATACAGCCTAAAATAGATGAGGACCACCCCTCATGGTTGCATCTTCGAATACGAGAGTTTGACCCACAGTTTTATACAAATAAAGGCAGAGGAAACCACCTGAGCATGCCTGCTCATTTGGCAGATGGAAGATGGACCCTTGGATTCCCAAATGCAAAAGCTTGTGAGGATGCTCGATTAGCGATTCTGAATGAAATTACTAAGCTGAGATCGGCTGTGGAATACATTCTTGCTCCATTACTTCAGAATGATCTTTGGATAGGCTAAAAGCTGAAGTAGTTAAAGTTCTGATGAGTGATTGTAGGTTAGTATGCATTTTTTTTGAATTTATTGTCTCTCTAGTCTTTATTTTACTTGTTTTATTGTTTCTTTTCTTGCTTTTCTTTATATTTTGGTTATTAAATGGCATAAGGTTATAGCTTTGCATATTATTAATGCAGGTTATTTTATACTATGAATGCTTGTAAGCAAACTTGTGAAGCAAGCTGCATGTAATATTTAATAATTAACGTGCATAGTATGTCATGGGCGTATAGAGTAATAGATGTCTCTGACAAATGTAAATCTGATTTCATATGGAAATGTGGTTGTTTTTTATACTTGAATTCGTAGTTCTGTAATTCCTTAATTTTGCTTTTTATTTTAATTGCTTATGGATTATTGGCAGCTATTTTTTCCTATGTTTACTTTACCATGTTAACATAGTTTTTGATTCTGTCATCTCAGTATTTTTGCCTCTTTGTTATGCTGTATCTTCAAGTAATCGTCAGAAATGAAGTGATTAGACTAAGATATAAGGAAATTACTACTAAGAAAACTTTTGAAACTTGTTTTCGCTGACTGGAAATTAGGGAAGAAACAGTAAACATCCTGTATGGTAGTCAGGAACCTATCCTACAGTTGATCACAACTTGCTATTATGTGTTAATAACTTTCAAAATATGTTAGTAATCAAACTTTTAAACATTGATGAAAGTTATCAATACAAAAATAACAGACGACTACCGATTGAAGCATATGTTACTAATTGCCATAACTAACAACAATCTAAGTTTTTTTTTACGAGGTAGGACGAAAAGTTCCTAACGTAGCCATATGTTTGGATAGAAGGGTTCCGAGGAAAAGAAAAGAAAAGAATTAATTTTTAATTTCAAATTGAGAGTTATAAAATGTTTATAATAATAGATAATAAATAAATAATAATTAAAAGGTTTTTTTTTTTGTTTTATTCCTTCATTTTGAGAAATTCCCGAATATAGAGAATATTTATTCAAAATGTAGAAGAAAAAAAACCCTTATCTTTTCCTTCAAAAATCCCTTTATCCAAACCTTAAGGCGTTATATTAAGTTTTTGTTGATGTTTTTTGGTCTTTATTGTCTCATTCAATGGAGAAATGAGGAGAAGAAGGATTAGGCTCTTTTAAAGTAAGTTTGAATGTAATGTGAGCAAACAAGAATGTATTTATCCTTAGTTAGTTTAACTGTAGTGAGATTTCAACCCACTTTAATTAATTAAGGGTAATTACACTCTTATTTTTTGTTTTATACTCAAATACACTTTAGATGAGCTTTATCTAGAGAGGAAATGTTATTCTATTTACAGAAAATAGAATTAAATGCTCTAGTGGCAGCATCTTGTGTGGAGGGTATATTGGAAGCTTTTATTTAGGCTTTGGTTGTCATTCAAAATTGGAAAGAATAATTTTAAATCCTACTCGTGATCAATTCTCATACTCTCTCCCGATCTATATATAAGCAAAAAAAAAAAAAACTAATTTCACACGTATTAAGAAAGTTAATTATACTTTTTCTTGGGAGTGTATAATACTTTTGGAAGTTGTTTCTTGTGAGTGTATAATGCTCTTGGAAAAATAAAAAAATAATTAACCAAAGGGTATTTTTGAAACAGTGACATTAAATATAGTTGATTTGATTGACTTTTGCTTATATTTGAGTCAAAAAAAATTAAATACTTTTTTGCTTATATATAAATCCGGATGGAGTACTTATTAAACAAAGAAAATATTTAATGTTTTTTATGTTTTCAACATAGTGGTTGTATTATGCTTTTTCATTTAATACTTTATTTGTTAGGAGAATATGTCAAAACTCACTTCTTGGAAAATGCTAACGAGTGTCCTAAGAACATTATTTAAGGAGTCAATTAAAGAAAATTTTTATTAAAAATTGATGCATTTAATATTTAAAGATTTTTCAAAATTGGATACATGAGTACGAATATTATGCTACGTTTAGCGTATATTTGGTTAATTTATTTACAATTAACAAATTCAGTAATTTTTCTAAAAAATCAAAATAACACAATATAGTGAACCTTTGGGTTTATAAGGCTGTCATGTTGGAAACTTTCAGATTCACCCACCACAACCCCATTATACACTGTACTCTACATATATAGCCTGCCATGAAATGCCTAGATTTGCTTCGTCTTCTGCGGTGGTGCGCAGATAACACGAGCTAGAGTAATCATTTGTATTCCTAATGATGCTGGCCTTTTAAGTTTTTAATGAAGCATTAGTGCTGTGTGGATATTAAGCATAAAATAATGAGAAACTTTTGGAAAAAGAGTGTATGGTACGTAATTCCATTACCTTTACATTAACAAGGCTGTCATGTCAAAATTAGAGCAACTTTTTCCTCCCCGTTATAGCCTTTAAAGCTGCCCACCCTGCCCAATACTATTAACTAATCTTTTTGCCTCTCAATTTCGTTTTCCCTCCCTTCCCTTGGATATTGCTTTCAGCCACATGGCCACGTAGAGGCCGAAGATGCTTAGTTGACGCTCAAAATCATAAAATGAGGGACCCTTTTGAGTAGATAATGCCATATTTTACTTTTAATATTGCTTTATGATAGAGCGCTTTACTTTAAGCAAAAGATGAGGGCATATTAATATTGGAGCTCTAATGAAATGTGTTTGAAGGTAAATCAAGAGGGGGCTTTGATGGTGAAAGAAGAGAAAAGATAGTCCTGTTGCTTTCACTTTGCCTCAAATCTCATGGTGTGGAAACAAAGATATAGCGATTAACAGTTAGGATGACTTTTTCCCCTATAACAATTATCCTTTGTATTAAAAAAAAATAAAAGTTAACCGTTATAGGTGGGGAGAGAGAGAGCTGATGGGTGGTGTTCTAAGTGTATATATTCCCCTCCTTCGTTCAAACACTCCTTTTCTAGCTAACATGGCAGAGTGCTTTGTGTTCAAATTATTGGGTATCCTTTGTAAGTCTTTTTAGGCCAACAAAGATAGAAGGGACTTTTTTGACTGGAAACCTTGGCTAACTAGCTAAGTACAGTAAATGCTTGTGCTGATCACTCACCCAAGTTGAAACCACAAATGTAAGTGTGTGTTTGGAGTATCGTGCAAATGTAAGTTTACAACCAAAAACACTTTTGAGGAAGAAATAATTAGGGTGTGTTTAGATTTCGTTGGAGACAATCCAAAGTTAATTTTGATCAAAAACTATTCTCACAAACTTTTGGTCAAACTTAAATTTGGGTCCTCCTCAACTGAAAACTAATTAAACATGCATTTAATCCTTACTTTGGGGGCAAAAGTCCTTGCAAAATGTAACCTAAATAAAGCATAATTTATCAGCAATTTCAAGATTTGGATTACTAGCTAAGAGATTCATTTTGGATTCTAATTCTTCGCAGACTCATTTTGTGCCGCGTGCTAGTAACCTGTTATGCAAACAGTGATCATGCACAGAAGAAGTGAAGAACGGCACAAAATACTAGAAGAGGAGGAAATAAAGTTTTGCTCAGTTTTTACGGATTTAATTTGCACAAAAGTTATAGTTGTATGCATAGTTAGTGGTTGTTTTATAGTGTCCGTGCGCAGGTTTAAGAACTCAATAAAAACAAGATTTTATGGAAAAATCAAGTATACACCTCCCAAAATAATAAATATATCAATACTCAATAAAACTTGTTTTTTTTTAAAAAAAAAAACGTTGTAAACCAGTCTCCATGAACACACAATAGAAAAACCGTTAATCTAAGCTAGCGATCCCCAAACATGACGAAGTATGTATCTTGGTCTTGTCAAAATGTCTTGTGAAAAATGCTCATGTTTGTACGACATGCATACCTTCTGGTTTCCTATAAAGAAGACATTCCCATGGCTATTTGAGTGGGTTTGCACTGTTTCTCTCGTTGAGTGCTCATCAATTGGTTATCCATTATATCACTCACTTTCTTCTATATTTCAAGATGACATGCAGTGACTGATATTGTATTGACTGATGCACACATTTAATGATACGTCATGGATCATTGTATAAAACAAGTAAAAGTGGCCACGGACGATTGCGGAGTGAAAGGGAGAGATCTGTGTTCAAAAATATGCTCCCATTTCTTTATGTAATTTCTATTTTCTATGATTTCTTTTTCGTGAACACCTATATAGATGGAAGGGGAGGGGGGCACAAAGTGGGGGTGCTATATGTGCCTTCTCTGCTTTAGGCAAAGGCAATATTGAATACTTGAAAATTTATTAATCCAGATATTTGAACATAAAAACTGAAAGTTTTAAATAAAAAATAAAGCAATTAAGATATTAAAAAAACTTTAGGGTCCATTTCTTTTGTTTCCTATTTTGATGTCCTCTTTTTATTAATAATTACAAAAATATCATGTTTTTAATATTTGTACCGGAAACAGTGAACACGATTTGAAAATAAGAAATAGAATGAAAACAATGTGACATTTTTGTAATTATTAATGAAAACAGGAAATAAAAACAAGAAATTAGAAGCAAAACAGACTCTTATTTATTTAAACTTGTTATGTTTTTCTAGGGTACAATAGAGGGCCAAAGGTCCAAAGAAAAGGAAACTACACTCTAATAGAAACACTACGGACCATGGAAGCATTCCAAAAATCATCAAAAATCAAGGAACTAAGCCCACGAGTAGGCTGAGAAAAATCTTCAAATCATGAATTTGGTAAGCTAAGCTATGATTAGCCAGCCAGTCTGCACAGCTAGGGATGGGCATGGGTACGAGTCGACTCGCGAACCCTATCTACCCAATCCAACCCAACCCACAAAATCTGGGTTGGTCCTGGTCATTGGGTTGGGTTGGTTTTAAAAGAAGTATACCTATAACCTATGGGTTGGGTGCTGGGTCTAAAGATTGTGAATCCGAGCAATCCAACCTAACCCAACCCACTGAATTTAGAGAAACATGTAACTAATGCATATTCCAATTATTTAATGGAAATTGTACTCCAAGTATGCTTTGTTTTCCAAGTTTCCAATCATGCTTTTGTTATTGGAAGTCCAAATTAACTAATGAAGTGATGTTTTTTCTATTTTTTGTTGTTTTTTTTTTTCATTTTTTCATTTTTTTTGAAAAAAAATATTTTACTAATAAACCCGATACCCGACCTAACTCAACTCGTATGAGGTCGGGTTAGGTTGGTTTGGGTTACGTTAAAAATTGTAACTAAATTGACATAACTCAATCCAGATGTATTTGATTGGGTTAGGTCTTTAAATGCATCAAAACTGACCCAAACCGACCCACGCCCACCCCTATGCATAGCAGTTTCCTTCCCGAAAAGTATGCTGGAACTTCAAATTCCAATCCTTTCTACAGGACTGTGGAGTTCTACTCTGCAATTTGCAAGGGCTATTGGCTTGTTCATTGATTAGATCAATTAGATTCTGGGAATCACTATCCACGATCAAATGCTTAATACCATCTTGCTAGGCAACTGTTAAACCTGACCACAGACCCCGGGGCTCAGCTTGATATGCATCACAACACCCCAACCAGCGAGTATAACCCTTCAGCCATTTCCCATTATCATATCTAAACAAACCACCACACCTAGCTTTCCATGTAGAACATTTGTAAGCCCCATCAGTATTTAATTTAATCCAGCCAGTATCAGGAAAATTCCAACTAATGTTGGTTGGAATTTTTCTGACACTGGTTGCATTAAATTAAAGGGGTGGTGAATGTTAGTATCAAGAAAATTCCAACGAACATTCACCACTCCTTCAGATGCAACATATGTTAACTAAAATTGTTATAATATAAATAATAGATAATGATTTGGTCCTCCTTTTGAACCACATGGACCTTTTTACGTGGTCATGATTTTGAATGTGGAAATTATCATCGCCTAAAAATGTACAATTCCTAATGTGGTTATGTTATATGATGTTTTCCCTATGAATGAGTTATAATTTTATCATCACCTTGCAGCCACTACTATGTATTGTAAGTGTCAACTCTATGATTAGTATGAAGATACTACTTTGCATTGCATTTGAGATTGCTCGATGATCATCCTTATATGTGGCAGAAGCTTAATTTCATGGTGCATTCGAATTTTTTCATCCACAAGAATCTGATTTCCGTAGTAGACTCTTCTTTGCAGCTTGTGCAATAAAAATAAAGTCATATTTGAGTTGAGGGAAACCCCTTTGAATGTAAACCAAAAACAAAATTTAGTCAACAAAAAAAAACCCTTTGGATGAGCTCATGCAAAAGGACTCTACATGTACAAGTATTTTGATGCTACTGGTTGATAGATATAGACCTAGTACACTTCAGTGTTTAGTTCTTGGTATCTTCTTCCGAGGGAGCTTCGTATACTTAATGCTAACCGAACTCTTTGAGAAGTCCTAGAATCAAGCAGGCTATAATGGGCAATTGTGTGATGAGAATGATCACTAGTTGATGGCATTCACTAGTTCAACAGGTATGGTCATCAATCCGACGACGAAACTCTTTGTACATAGGGACAAGTCTTGCGTCCTCCAACTCAGCTGTGCGGATGCATCCTCTAATGAATCTTACCAGTTACGACCCGTTAACAGGTAATTCCAATTAAAAAAAATCATTTAACAATCGGTTAATATTCTGTTACTCCATTTTGACACGGTGAAAAGGAAAAACTCTTACATGTGGGAGAGCTGAGAGAAACAACTAGTTTTTTTTATAGAATCAGGCAATGACTCTGGTGAACCACCATGGCATCCACAAGAAGATGCAGTGCAAACTCAGCAACCGATGAACCATAGAGTTAAAGAAGCAAAACCCAAACCCCAATTTCCATATACATACCCATTTTTTCTCCATTTATAAAGATTACAAAATATATATTTCATTGTTGTCAATTGCGGCAACAATCTAAAAATCCATCGACGAAGAAGGGACAAAAAACAACGACAAAAAGGTGTCATATTTTAATCTTCGTGGTACTTGAATCCGCTGCAAACCCATAACCAAAACCGCACATACAAACAAATACAGCAGCAACACCACCACATGTGCTTCTTCCATATATGCTTCGCTTTTCGGCGATGATCGTTGACCGTGCCCTTCGACACTGCCAATGAGAAACCTTGTTGCAAACATTGACATCAGAATCACATACATGCACCTTGTTCTCCAAGTTCCCATCTTTACCGTCGATTCCTCATATTGGAATCCGAACCCACCACCTTTTTCTTCTTCTTCAACCCTTCAGGTGGCTCCCCCGATAGAAGTATCGTCACTGATCGCTTCCCCTTCACGGAATCCACACTAGGATTTCTGTAATCCCCGTTGATTATCATTCCTCCCTGTGAAGACGACGACAAAGAATTTGCGGATGAATCCGAATCGAAATCAAGCGTATCTCGAAGAATCGAATCGAATTGGGATTGGAAACAAAGGGTTTGGAAATTGCGAGAACCCGCGACAATTTGTGTATCACGGACATGACCAAACACGATTTTGATGTGGTTGAGGAAGGATAAGGTTTCGGATTTGAGGGGTTTGGTGGTTGAAGATGGCGAAGAAGACGAAAGGGGGTTGATGAGGAACAACGTTACATCGCAATAGTTTTACTGGTTTCTCCTGTTTCCCATTCGCAAGAAATACATGCTCTCCCGGTTGTATCTCATTAATCTCGCTAGTTCCTTTGTTTTAATAATAAATGGACAGCTTAAAGGAGGATGGATCCTCCAAAATTTTTAGGGAGGATGGAAGACTTTCCCTGTACTTAGGCAAATTTATTACATGGGACAATGATTATATATTTGCTTGTTTATGAATTGGACTTCACGGATGTTTTGGACTTGGTAACAAAGTAAAACTCTCCTTTTCACCTGTGTTTTCATCCTCATCAGTTATCCTAAGAGGTGTTACAGAAAGTTAAAAAATTCATTTATATACACTTTATGTGAGGATAACTGTGCTGACCACGTCACCAAGCTGCTTCAATTTTAGGTTTGAAACCCCATCTTTCAAGGTTATCATTCTTGTTATAATCATCGATTTCTTTAAAATGAGAACAAATGATTTTGAGCTTAAAATTTATAACTTTATGAAATAAATGAAGAGAGAGAGAGAGAGAGATACCGGCTGGGAAGAGAATGTGGGTCTTTATCCCCATGTATCATGATGCGTTTTCAAAGGCGTCTGTAGTTAGTTTAGTATTGGAGTTTGGAGAATAATAACAACTGCTTTTAGAACATCATTTAAGGTTTAAAAAAAAAAAAGGATAAGTTTATATGAAAAAATGATATTTATTTATTATTTTGAGATGTTAGTAGATTTAATTTTCCTTTAAAAATATGTTTTTTTGTATTCTTAAATATTATCTTTAGGACATTGATTAATAAGATGCAGAGTTTTTCAATCCATAAATATAATAAGGATGGAAGAGAAGAGACTGAACACTTTATTCCCTTGTCTTTGGGTCCGGAAGAAAACCGTACAGAGTTCCCGATTCCTTCACCCATTATCATATAAGAGTAAGAGTATAGACCCATTCTCTTTTCAGGTCCTCGGTTTTGGCAGACTCATGAAAAAGATGTTTCTTCTCCCCTCTCTCATACATAGGAGCGTCATCTTTCTTTTTTCACAATTTTTTTTTTGTTTTTAAGCTGTTGTAGTTCCACTTCCACTTCTCTAGAGCTAGCGCTCCATAATTTGATTGCAATAGGTTAAAAAACATACCGAGGAGTTTGAAATGCATACTGAGTCAGAGATTCAACAAGTCTTAGATTCAAGATTAGTTAGTATTAGTACCTTCCATGACAATTTTTCTCCCTCATCTGAAAAAAAAAATATATATTTGTTAACATCACTATGCATAAAAGAGAAAGTGCCCCCACTTACTAATACCGAAACTTTTTTATGAATTTTGGTAAATGTGAGTATGAAAAAGAAAGAGAGAGTGAGAGTGAAAGAGCAAAGCTTAGTTGCCTTTGATACTGGTGCATTAGTCCTGCTTGTCAGCACATGCAATCCACTTTCTACAACAAAATCGACTTTGGACCCCAAATTTACCTCACTCGCAAGAAAAGCACAGCCTACCTTCCATAAATTTCATACCCTCCTCTTCCTCTCTCTCTCTCTCTCTCTCTCTCTCGTTTCGTTACCATCAAGTCTTTTAGACCAAACCACCATCATATTCATTCATCGACAAGATACAAATTAAACAAACTTGTTTAGTAGAAAGGATTAGTGAACTACTCATCACTTTATATATTAAACTAGCTATAGATAGATGCCTCAAAACCTAGCTATACCAGTACCAACAACAATTATGTTCTTCACCCTAGCTAAACTTCCCCTACTCTTACCTCTGTCCTATATATCATCGTTTTCCCAATTCAAATTAACAACACCTTACAGCAAACACTCCTAGTCCTCACTATCTTTCTTCTATGTCAGATTCAAAAATACTGTGCCAACTATACTTCGATCTCACTGTTAATAGTTTCTAGCTTCCTTTCGCTGTTGCTTTAGCTAAGCTAGATCCTTCAAGGGCTACCCTAAAGGATGAGAACAGGAAGCTGCGCTATGCAACAAGGCCTAACAGCAGAGGCTGCAAGCATAGTGAAGCAAGCAGTAACCCTCGCTAAGCGTCGTGGCCATGCTCAAGTGACTCCACTCCACGTAGCAAACACCATGCTAGCTGTTACCAATGGACTTCTGAGAACGGCTTGTCTCCAATCTCATTCTCACCCTCTTCAGTGCAAGGCCTTGGAGCTTTGCTTCAACGTTGCCCTCAATCGCTTGCCAGCTTCCACTTCTAGCCCCATGTTGGGTACAAATCATCACTCTCAGTGTCCTTCTATCTCCAACGCCTTAGTTGCTGCGTTCAAGCGTGCTCAGGCTCACCAGCGCCGCGGATCAATTGAGAATCAACAGCAGCCTCTCTTGGCAGTGAAAATAGAGCTCGAGCAACTCATAATTTCCATCTTGGATGATCCTAGTGTAAGCCGAGTCATGAGAGAAGCTGGTTTCTCTAGCACTCAAGTGAAAAGCAATGTTGAACAAGCTGTGTCTTTGGAAATATGCTCTCAGAATAACCCTTCACCTGTGAGTAGTAGCAAGTCAAAGGAAAACAATAATAATCTAACCCTCTCTCATCATCAAGCTGGTGAGAACGTACCCAACAAATCAATTGTATCGGATTCGATTAGGGCCGAGGACATCACCAGTGTCATGGATAATTTGGCGAATCAAAGAAGGAGAAGCACTGTGATTGTGGGGGAGTGTCTAGCTAGTCTTGAGGGTGTAGTTAAAGGAGTGATGGATAAGGTTGATAAAGGAGATGTTGATGAGTCTCTTAGAGGTGTTAAGTTTATACATCTTTCTCTTTCTTCCTTTACCCATGTTTCTAGAGTAGAGGTTGAGCAAAAGATTGAAGAGCTTAGGAGCCTTGAAAAGATGGGCTCTCATAGCAAAGGGTATGTTTTTTATCTTGGAGATCTTAAATGGGTAATTGATTACCGTTCTAGCCAACAGCAAGGGAGAGCGTATTATTGTCCTGTGGATCACATGATAATGGAGATTGGAAAGCTGGTGAGTGGAGTTGGTGAGAATGGAAGGTTTTGGTTGATGGGTATTGCCACTTTTCAGGCTTACATGAGATGTAAAAATGGCCAGCCATCACTTGAGACTGTTTGGGGTCTTCATCCCATTACTATCCCTGCAGGAAGTTTGCGCTTGAGTCTCATCACTGACAGGTAAAGCAGTTTGGTAAGGTTGGATATAATTGTATGGCTTTATTAATTCAATCTTTACAATCCACTTCCAAAACTAGTCCTTCTTTGGATGAATGATCAACTAGCTGAATATGGACATGGCAAAAGGAAAAACAAAATGGAATTGTCTTTTGCTTTTTAAACGTTAAACTTAAAACTTGAAAAAGAAAAGTTGGTTTGGACGAAATACATGCTAAACAAAATAGGGAAAAACTGTTTTTTTTTTTCCTCTTTGTTTCTCAACTAGTTAGTTTCTGTATATGTGAAGGAAAAACAATGGCAAAAGAACTTTGGTTAAAAGTATATGTACTGAAACGAGCAATATGTCAGTCATTATAGTGTTGCTTTCTTCGCTGATTAGAACTAACTTAGGAAAGAGGTTCTCTTCTTCTTCTTTTTTTGTTTATCAATTGTAACATTGACAATCAGTTTCTCTTTTGGACTCCTTTTCCATTATATTGTTACTATTCTGAATGACTTTAGAAGGTGGAACATGACATGAAATAAATGTATGTCACTAATTGATAATCTTATCTTCATCTTCTCTTTTTCCTCAGTGGTCTGCAAAATCAGTTCACCAACAAAAAAGCTGACACTAGAACTAGCTGGCTATTACTCGAAGGAGTGGGGGATGATCAGAAACAACCAGCTTGCTTTGCGGAACCTTCAGCCAAGATTGAGACCGAAGTTCGAAGCTTGCATAGTAGTACTTGTAACAGTGATTCCTCAAGTTCAAGCCTTCCTGCATGGCTCCAACAGTACAAAAATGAGAATAAAGGAGTAACCTCTAATGATCAGGTCTCAATAATCACAACTCAAACTTCTAAATAAAAATGAACATTATAGAACAATATTATTTGAGCAGTATTATTTGAACAATTTTTCGACTACTATGTTATTTATAAGGCAAAGTATTTAATTTATAAATAGTAAACTTATCAAAAAAATGTTTAAAATAGTTGTTCAAATAACTTTTTTGATTTGTATATATACGTGTGCGTACACAAATTTCAACATGGATCCTCAACGGCAAAATTATTCCTCAATCATCTTTTCAGTCAAATGTCAACCGTTACATTAATCTAACGGTTAAGAGATCTATCTTCTTTACCGTTAGATAAATCCAACGGCTGATATTTAGCTTGAGAGAGAATGCGTGATGCCAAAAGTTATCCCGGGTATAGTATATACAGTGCAATGGTATAAGATGAAAATTAACTTTTGGTGTATATTCTAACAGGATTGTGTCCCAGTGGGAGAGCTTTGCAAAAAGTGGAACTCTATGTGTAGTTCAATCCAAAAACAACCCTATCCTTCTGAGAAAACCTTCACATTATCCTCAGTATCACCTTCTTCATCTACCTCAGGCTTCTCGTATGAGCACCAACATCCTAATCCGCACCGAACCTACCATGAGTGGCATGTTGCTGATCCTAAACAGCCACCGAGGGACCATTATTTCTGGATCTCTGACAGTGGTAGCAACCCGAACGAACCAACTTTGCGAGTGTACATACCAGAGAGTAAGGATACTAGGCAACCATTCTCATCATCGAATCCTAGTTCCAACCCTAATTCCACTTCTTCTAGCGACGTCATGGAAATGGAGTACGTGAGCAAGTTCAAAGAGTTCAATTCAGAGAACCTAAAAACTCTTTGCAACGCTTTGGAGAAAAAAGTCCCATGGCAAAAAGATATAATACCACAAATCGTAAGCACCGTTTTGCAATGCCGGTCTGGCATGCTAAGAAGAAAAGGGAAAGTGAGAAGCAATGAGGTGAAAGAAGAAACGTGGTTGTTTTTCCAAGGTTTTGATATGGAAGGTAAAGAGAAAATAGCAAGAGAATTGGCGAGGCTTGTCTTTGGGTCCCAGAGGAACCTCATTTCAATAGCTTTAAGCAGTTTTGCATCAACAAAAGCGGATTCGACTGAGGATTGCAGAAACAAAAGATCAAGAGATGAACCAAGTTGCACTTACATTGAGAGGTTCGCGGATGCAGTGTCTATTAATCCTCATAGTGTGTTTCTAGTTGAAGACGTAGAACAAGCAGATTATTGTTCTCAATTGGGTTTCAAAAGGGCTATTGAGAGAGGAAGAGTTGTAGATTCAAATGGTGAAGAAGTTGATCTTTGTGATGCAATCATCATTCTGAGCTGCGAAAGTTTCAGTTCAAGGTCAAGAGCATGCTCTCCTTCGGTCAAACAAAAATCTTCTGAAGGTTCTTCTCAAGAAGAGAAGGATGATATTGCTACTTTGGAGGAGACAAGCCCTTGTGTTTCATTGGATTTGAATATTTCCATTGATGATGACTGCGATGAAGAAAGGTCAGTGGATGACATTGGACTTCTTGAATCCGTAGACAGAAAGATTATCTTCAAAATTCAAGAATTATGATCAGGGAAAGTGTTTCAAGAATATCTAATATATTGTCCCCCCTTTTTAGGCTTCTTTTGATCCTCTTTATTCATCATGTCAATGTATTCGCAGGCATTTCCTAGGGCTAGGGATGAAAGAAATTGCATGCCCTTTAATTTTATCATATAACTAGCTACATGTATATTAATTACCAAGTATGTCAACTATCTGTTATAGGAATTGGGGACTTTGCATTAATTTGATTTTTTTTTTAATTTAAAAAATTTCTTCTATTTGTATCGGGAATAAAAAATGTTTAATTTGAGTGGCGCTAAGAAGAGCATTTTCAATGGTGTAATTCTTTGGAATTGTTGAACTCAACGTTGTTGAAGTCGAACCAGACAGCAAATCAGAAAAAGTTTTGATTCAGGTTCAACCAGATATAATCTAATCGGATGATGTATAACATAAAGTTTTCTTATAAAATATAACATGCAACACTAATACATTATTATAATTTTATTAAAAGTTAAAGCAAGAAATTAAAATCTGAACTTGTTATCTCTATAATATAATAATAATATTATAAAGTTTATAACTTTAAACTTTTTAACTTTGCAAAGATTGAGTAGTCTGTCTGTATTCTCAGTTTCTCACTATATATCTTGTAGTGTTTACTCAAGTCAAGTGCGTGAAGACTAAGGAGGCGAACGAATAAGCGATTGTGTGTTGATGAACCGATGATGATTGTGAGCGACTATGAACGGACGTAGACAAAGGGTCGATCGGGTAGATCGACTGCAACAAGGACAGACTTGAAGGAGATTAAGGGATGGGAGGATGACCGGACAAAGCAACAACATCTATTGTTTTGCACTGTCGCGGTTACAAAGGAAGAAATATTGGATCTAGAATAGAGGTTAGTTAGTCGATTAAGTTTTCTCTTTCTTGTTTCATATTTTAACTTTTTTGTTTTTATTTTTTTTATTTTTAAAACTTTTTCTTTATAGAAAACCGTTCAAAACCGGTTGACCCGGTCCAGTGGTGAATAACTCCCCCTCTCTATGTATATATATGACAAAATAGGTTGACTGATCATATACGTTTATTTAAATTTTCACATTGGTCCCATAAGTTTTATTTTTTTCAAATTGGTCCTACACGTTATGTTTCGTTTCCACGTTAGTCCTTCCCGTCAATTTCGATCTTACGGCGTCAGATCAAAAGCCACGTATAGCACTATCATAGCCACGTCAGGTCAAAACTGACGGCATTATGTCAAAATTGACGAAAAGGACTAACGTGGAAACGAAATATAACGTGTAGGATTAATTTGAAAAAAAATAAAACTTATGAGATCGATGTGAAAATTTAAATAATTGTATATGATCAATCAACCTAGTTTACCTATATATATATATTGATAAACAAATATACATATTAAGAAAGGTATAAGAAAAAAAATGAAGTAGAAGGCAGCAACAACACCTATACCCAACTAAGACCAGCAAAAAAAAAAATATGAATATAATTTTAATGGTTTCATTTTTCATAATATTTTATCCGTTTGTTTCTTTGGAGTTGCAATTTTTGTTGCTCAAGAAATGAATATACAGTTTTTTCCTGTTGTGATTCATTCGAGAAATAAGATATGCCCAGGACCTTTATTGTGGTTTGGTAATTATCATTTCATCATTGTCGATTGCATTCTATCTCTATCATATTGGATGATCATACGCGTTATTAGCCTGCTCACACAAATAGCTCCACCACCTTTTAATCTCCTGCCTTTTTTTTTTCTTTCTATATAGTAATGTGTGTGCGTGAGGCCTGGGGCCTACTGGTTGCTGTTTCTTGGCATGAATCAAATAAGTATATGGTAGGAAAGGAAATATATATACAAGTGGCATGCTTCCAACTTGAGATAGGAAGGAGTCGATCATCTCTTACCTCAAAAAGTTAACCGAGTGAGATTTCATTAAAGATATATAGTTTCCTCTTTAATTAGAAAGCAGCACTATATATAATATATGTAGATGATGCATGTAAATGATACTTAAAAAGTTTTATGGGTGTTATATGTTTTTGCTATTTTGATGTTTATCGTTTCCAATTTTTTTAAAATGGTTTGGGTGCCGCAAGTAGGGGCGTTCGTGGATCGGTTGAAATCGGTTTTGAAACAAAAAGTCATCCGATCCAAAGATTAAAACAACATACGGTCCGGTTTGGATTGTTTCTTTAAAAAAATCTGATCCGATTAAATGCGGTTTGGATTTGATCGATTGATTCGATTTTTACTGATACATAATTACATATTTATATTACATCAAATAATCTAAATTACAAGCTAAATTGAACAAAATCTAAAACCTGTATATACTTGTTGATACATTTATGTAATAACATTTTCTAAAATATGTCTAAAATAAATAAATATTATATTCATCTAGTTCCATAACATCTTTTTTATATTTGGAACATTAAAAATAGTAGAAAATTACATCAAATCAAACTTGTAAATATTATTAGGGAAAAAAAACCAACAAATAAAAAATCAATAATGCAAAAATTAAAATAAATATATATTAAGCAATATATATGCGGTTTGGTTTAAAAAAAAGAATCCAAAATCTAATCTGATACGATCGGTTTTTACAAAACAAAATAAAAAAATCTAATAGATATCGGTTTTGTTCGTTTTTCAGTTTTTTGGATTGGTTTTATAAAACAATATTTATCAATTAATTGTTTCATTTAATTATTTTTTAAGTATTTATACTAAATTTACAATTAATAAATATTTGACAATAAATTCTAAAAACAGTACCGACATCATCTCTTGTTTCAAATTTTTTACATATAGTTTTTTTTCTATTATTAACTGAGAACTTTTTAAGTGGTTTCTTTTTTTAGTTTGAACACAATGTTTGTAAATTAAACTTTAATTTTGATAGAAGGCTAGTGTCAAGTTTTTTACATTATCAATAATCACAAATCACCTTAATTATATATGACTTTTGACGTAGTTATTATAAAAGTCAAACATTTTTAATGTTATGATAATTCATGATTGATTGACAATGTAAAAAATCTTTACATCGACAGTGCATAACAACTAAATCCGTTTTTAAATCTTTCTTATACTAAAATTTTTATAAACAAATTAAAATAAAATTTTCACTATTAAGTTTTTTAAATAAATTGGTAGCCTAAAAAAGGGTAATACTTATAATATCTTATATTTATTTATCATCTATTTCTCTCAATTTAACACATTCTTTGTACTTTATATATCACTTTTATTTTTTATATAATTTTTATCTCTCTGTGACTTTTCTATTTTTAAAACATTTTTCTGGCTCATATGTGTTTTTTCCCTAGTGTTTCAAAGATGGGACTTATAATACAATTTCAGCTCATTTAAGAAGAAAATGCACATATACAGAAAACACTTTGAGACATAGTAAGTTTTAGGAGCTTTGACAAACTTTGAAATGCAATGAAAGTTTGCTTAGGCAAAAGTCGAGAGGAAGGCTGAGGGATCAGAGGGTGATGCTAATACCTTTTTTCACGCATGCCTGTCTGCACGTCGAAGGAAAAATCAGGTTGTTGCACCTTCTAGTTGAGGATAAGTCGGTAAAGGAGGCCAATGAGGGTAAAATGGAGGTCATAAGGTATTTCTCGCAGTTATATACAGAAAGTGAGATGGAACGTCTTTCTTTTGTAGGAGTTCCTTTCCCGGTATGAAAATGATAGTCTTTCGACTCGCTTTATATATGCATGGAAGAATTGGAGGAAATCATTCACAGTTGTGATGGAAACAAAAGTCCCGGGTCGGATGGTTACAACTTCAATTTTATCAAAAAATTATGGAATCTTATTAGAGAGGAAGTTTGGGGCATGGTGGTGGATTTTTTTGAGCAGACTATGCTCCCTAGAAGTTTCACCTCTTATTTCCTTGCTTTGGTTCCTAAGACTAGAAACCCCCAGAAGTTAAGTGAGTTTCGTCTTATTTCTTTGATTGACTGCCTCTATAAGATTGTTTTTAAATTCGTAGCCTCAAGAGTAAAGAAAGTTAGGCACTCCATCTCTTCTAATCAATCTGCTTTCATTTAAAAAAGGAAACATCCTGGATGGGGTTGTGGTAATTAACGAGGTAGTGGACTTTGTAAAAAAAATCTGGAAGAGATTGTTTGATTCTAAAGGTTGATTAATTTGAAAAAGCTCATGACTCAGGCAATTTTTGGATTACATGATGGGCAAGTTTGAGATGTGTGATAAGTGAAAATCTTGGATAGAGAGTGTACTTTCTTCAAGCAATTTATCGCTTTTGGTTAATGAAAGTCCAACAGAAGAAATTCAAATAAGGAGAGGGCTAAAACAAGGGGATCCGCTAGCTCCATTTTTTATTCTTATGGTGGCAGAGAGTTTATGTAGAATGATGAGGAATATCGTCTACCTTGGAAGGTTCAAGCCTTTTATAGTTGGGAGGGGAAGCTGAAATTTCTATTCTACAATATGTAGATGATACGTTAATTATTGGGGACTTGTTTGGAGTCTTTGGATGATTAAGTCTATTTTGTGGTGCTTTGAATTAGTGTTTAGGCTCAAGGTGAATTTTTATAAAAGTAGTGTTATCGGAATTAGTTTGGAGGAAAGTTTCCTTAATTCAACTTCTTTGTTTCTTAGCTGTAAAAAAGGGGGTATTCCTTTTAAGTATATCTTGGGTTACCAATAGGGGCTAACCCGAGGAGTGTGACAACATGGCAACCTGTAATCGACTCATTGTCGATTAGGTTTTCTTCATGGAAAAGAAAACACCTTTCCCTTGGAGGATGAATTACCCTTGTAAACTCAAATCTTGAATAGATTGCCAATCTATTTCTTGTCTTTTATGAAAGTCTCGACAAAGGTATTGAAAATACTTATTCGGTTAGAAAAGGAGTCCTTGTGGGGAGGAAGTGTTGAAAAGAGGAAGCTATCTTGGATGAGATGGCAGATAGTTTGTAAACCAAAAAAAGGAAGGAGGTCTGGGAGTGAAAAACCTTGAATTGTTCAATTTGGCTTTATTCGAAAAGTGGAGACAGGGGATTTTAAAGGAGGAAGGTGGCTTGTGGAAGGATATTCTAAGTTTTAGATTTGGAGATATTGGAAACGGTTCGCCTTTCCCCATATATGGAAGGATTAGTAAGATAGCATCAGCATGGTGGAAGGATATTTGTGGTTTTGTCAGGTATAAGACAACAATAAATTGGTTTTCTGAAAGGTTGAAAAGATAGCTAAGAAAGGGTAATAATATTAAATTTTAGGAGGATGTTTGCCTTAGTAACAAGAGCCTTAAAGAATCATTTCCTAGGCTTTTCCATATTTCAAAGGATACAAACATGTTGATTGACCACTTGAGATTTTGGTTTGGAAATAGATGGACTTGGTCCTTTAGGTGGAGAAGAATGTTCTTTATTATTTTTAAATTTGCTTTTATCAACTGAACTATTCGGTCGCTAACTTCGTCGCTAATCACTAAAACTCAAAAGTTGTCGCTAAATCGGTCGTTAAATGCATCATATTCAAAATTTCAGTACTATCATTTAGTGACCAAAAATTCAGTTGCTAAACTCGAACATAATAATTTAGATGGTCATTTAGCGGTCGAATTAACGACCATCTGGAGACCAAGTTTTTCGGTCGCAAAAAGAAGTCAAAGTATGTTGATGTTTTTAATTTATGGTTTAGAGACTAAAATAATGACCATCTGCTTCGCAATTGTTTTACTCGGTTAGTCGCTATATCGGTCGCTAAACTCAACAAATAATATTATTTCATAGTTCTTTTCATCGGCCGTTAATGGCTACTGGTCTTACTTCGGTCGCTAAAATTGCTTTTTTTTTGTAGCAGTCGCAGGATTGAGGAATAAGGGTGGGGCTTAGGGGGAGGCGCTAAAATAAGTGTATATATGAAAGAATGAGAGGGCAAAGAGGGAAGACTACTTACTAATTAAATTATTTATAAAGTTTCACACTAATCCTATCGAAATTGTTGGTTACTTTATTGATATATATACATAAAGATTAACTAACATTATGCTTTTAAAGTATATATGAAAATAAGAGCTATTTGATAACATTTTTAGTGATGTACCAATTTTCCAAAATTTAATATAAATGATCTAGATGATAGATAGTTATAATTAAATAGTTGGATCAATAAACATTATATTGCATAAAAAGTTATTGAGTGGTGTAAAAATGTTAAATATACACCGTTGTAAGTTGACCTTCCCCCAAATAATATATAGGGGGCTATCTAGTGAGAGCATTGTTTTATTGTGAAAGGTGAGAGGAGCAAATCTGAGTTATTAAATCATATATCGATGATCAAGATTAAAAGTTAGTTAGTGGTCATGTAATCAATTAAAAACTCACACGGAATTATGTTTTATTCGTGACCTTTCATGCATGATCCAACAATTAAGATTTACTCTTCTCACCCCTCACACTAACACACTCCTCTCACCCGATACACAACCTATATGTATGTTACTTCGATTTGGTTTAATTTAAATCCGTTTTAGAAAATAAAACAAAAACTAAAGCAAACCAATCAATTTGTAAACATAAAATTCAAACCAATTTGATAAGTTTCAGTTTTATCCATTTTTAATTTTTTTATTGGTTTGGGTCTAAAAGACCTATATACTTTTTGGATCCAAATCCTCTCCATCCAAAATCCCCCTTCATCATCTCTTTATCCAAAAATTAGTCGTTGGATTAATCTAACGTTCAAGGAGAGAAATATCTCAGCTATTTGATTAATCCAATGGCTGAGATTTAGATGGAGAGAGAATGAACGAGAATTTTGGATCGAGAGGATATTAATACTTTCTCCCATGTTTAAGTTTGAATTTCAATAAATAAATTCTCTAATAATTAATGCTATATTGCTACAAAAAAAATGGTATATCATGACTGACTTTTATACTCGACATTGTTTACAGCTATTGTTGTGGATCTAAATGTGATATTAATATTGATTTTGCTAATTTTTACCGATTATGAATAAATAAATATATGTTTGTGTGCGGAGCCAAAAAAAAGTGAAAGTTAAATTAATTTCATAATGCACCATATTCTGTACAATTTAATCAAATTTTGGACTGTGATAAATATTATTAATTAAAAGATGATCCCTAGCGTAAGGGTTGTGCAAAGTAGAAGCAACTTTTCTACTTCGGAAGGAAAAAGTAAAATCTTCACTAAGATATATCAAAAGAGCACTACTTTTTATGCTTTGTGTGATGCATTTTGCAAAAGAATAACTTTTCTTTCTTTGATTTTCGTAACCCAACATTCTCATCTTTGGAAAGCAAGAAAAGGTTGCGGTATAAGGGTTCAAAATATACACAAATTTAAAGGATTAAAGAAAAGTATTAAGAAAAAGATAGATAAGCATCTCTTCTTTAAAACCTTAAAGATGTTGCTACTTTAGAATCGCTAAAAGATCATTATCTTCACTACTTTAATTAAAACCCTTAAGCATAAGTATAGAATTTGTCGCTTATATGGCTTTTAAAAAGATAGGGTCGTAAAGAATTAATGTAATATGTGGTGGACACAAGTGGGGTTTCGATGAATGCTTTCTCTCTTTCCCTCGCACAAAATGCAGTTTAACTGTATTATATGCTCCTCTACCTTTTTCTTGTTTCTTTTTTCACTTTTTTGCTATCTGTGAAAGGGGGAAGCCTCCATCTTAGACTGTCTTTCTTTTTAAATTGTCTATGCTTAAATTTTCTTTTTCTTCTTTTGTTCAACTTCTTCCTAGACACTTGCTTGATTAGGTGGCAATACATTATTAGATATCTAGCACAAGGTATTGGCGTGTATAATTCTTTCTCCATATATATACGTATATTTGAAAAGGAGACCACATTATATGTGTTGGATGCTGAATCATTTCATTAAGGTCGAGATTTAATTTTGATGTATTACTAGTATTATTATTTTTATATAATTATTTAATTATATATCAATATGATATTAAAAATATTTTACTCTCACAATAATTATCTAAAAGGTCACATATATAATAATGTATTATTAATTAGAGTTTAATTGTTATACACTGACAGTGTAAAATATTTTTACATAGACAACCAATCATCAATCATGGTATGAATGACTTTTAAGGTAGTTAGGATAAGAGTCAATTCTTTTTACTGATGTGACAACTTATGATTGGATGACTGTGTAAAAATATTTTACATTTTTACACTGTCAGTATATAACTATTAAACTCTATTAATTAATAAAAATATTTAAAAAATTATATAAATTATATATCAATCAAATTCATATTTTAATGAAACGAAGTTCAATATATACTAGCCATATGTATCGATTGTGTGTTATGTCTGAAATTATTTATCAATGCGCCTATTGCTCATATATTAAATGAGTACCGTTGCAATACTCAGACATAATTTGAAAATTATTCAATGTGCACTTTTTTTTGACATAATTCAATGTGCACTTAGAGCATCTGCAATGGCAAAAATTTAATACTCATTTTAAGTTTTTAAGAGGGTCCATGCATACCAATTCAAATTTATGACACTCACTCAATTTTCACTCCAATGAGGGTTTTTATCACTAAGTTCCTTAACTTTTCTCTCTCCTCAACATCCCATATTCTGTCTCTCACATTTACACTATCATATGCAAAAAAAAAAAAAAAAATTTAAATGCTATGAAACTCTCTTTTTGAGTTCCTTAAATAAGGAACCCATTTTAAATTTAAGGAACCCAAAATCACATGTGACATATTATAATAACATTTTATTCTTAAGAAACCCTTAAGGAATCCCTAAGAAACTCTCACTAAAAATGCTCTTAAGTGAAGTAGTAAACGGAATAATAATAATAATAATAATAATAATAATAATAATGATTTTACTAACATTACAGAACATGTAGTTGTCTTTTCAGTCAAAATAAAACATTAAACCACATGTTAAAAAATGAAAATAAAATTTATAAGTATTATTTATTTTGAAAATTTAAAAAGTGTATTTAATATTTTTAAATAATTAAAATATATAAAAAAAAAAAATACTATTTTTATTCCTCAATATGTAACTTAAGAGCACACGTTAGTAAAACTTAATAATAATGATCATGATGAGGAAGAGGACTGCACAAACAACAATAAGCATGAAGTTTAGTTTGGAGGGTAAGAAAATGAAATTATACAGAACAAAATCATTAAGAGAAGGGGAACAAAATAGAATTCAAGCTTATTTTATTTCCTAAAGCTTAATATGGATGATGCTTCTAAAGGTGGTTGTAACGTCCGAGGCTGCTTTTCGGATTAACGATTGTCTCCACAAATGATGACAACCAAATTAGGGGGTTGCCTTATTGATGATTTTAGGTTGAATTATCAAGCACACTTGGTGAGATTACCAATGAAACTTAAGAAAACATATAGTGTTCAAATCAAGAAAGAAGGAAACAAGAAAATGGATGAAGATGAGGAAGGGGAGAGGCGCCACAAATCCAAGGGAGATTTGATAAGCCTAGTGAAGATCGCCACAAAAATCTTGGACTCTTGATAAGATCAAAGGGGGTGGCTCAATGAAGAACCAAAAAGAAACAATATCCTCACAGTTGGATTCAATCCAAAATCAACTTCTTAGTTATTTTCCATTGATAGAACTCGAATTACATATAGGCTTTAGGGGTTGTATGAAGATGCAAGTTAAAAGTCACCATAAAGTATCATAACCCCTCACTAAAGCTAGTAACTATTCCTCTAAGTTACACTAAGTGGCTAATTAAAACAACTCTTCATCTTTCGTAGGAGTTACCAAGGCATGCAAGCCAAAGGTTGCCCTCCTAGAAGCTTACAAGCTCGAGCCACATCCTTGAAGTGGGCTTGGTCATCATACACAAGTAGTGTAGCCCATACTTCAAGATAACAAAGTGAAGTAACCAAAATTTGGGTCCACACATAGTCTTTACACTTTATTCAACTAGAAATAAAAACTAGTAAATGGGCTTTGAAGAAGCTCACGCCCCTCATCATCATATGTCTTCAAGTTGGATAAGACAAGTAACCAATTTGGGCTCCACTCCATCAAGACTTAAATTTGGGCTTGCTTCCATCAAGGTTGTCATCACTTGGTTTAAGACTTCTTGGGATTTCTTGATCCTAGCTCTTGTCATAGGTCCACCAAGTCCTTGTAATGCTGCTTGATCCAAACTCCTTGGTGGGCTCACATCAACAAACCAACATGACCTTTTTCAGCTTGCTTTGTCCTCACTCATCCGCTTCCTAGGAAAACTTCCCAGGATGTCACCCATCCCAGAATTGCTCCAAGCCAAACACGCTTACGTTTGAAGTTCAAAATTAATAGGCTCCCGAAAACAAAATGCATCGTGTTGGTATAAGTAATACCAATCAATTCCTTTAAGTCTTCCTCAACTATGCAATCTCATACCTGCACAATCTCAGGATCCCTCTCGTTCCGGTGTGAAATTGGTATGTTCATGTGTCCCTCCGCTTATAAGCTTGCCGGGAGCTGCTCCTTGTCCGTGCTTAATATTTTGTACCGGCGATCACTCCTCGCCCTCGTCAGCCTCAGGTGTCACATACCCACCAACTTCCGCTTGGTTCGTCCCCGAACCACATCATACTAGGAGAGGTGTCGCTCTGATACCATTTGTAACGTCTAAGGCTACTTTCGAGATTGACAATTGTCCCCACAAACAACACGGGCCTTATCAGCATGTTTTGTCCTCACTCACACGCTTCTTAGGAAAACTTCCTAGAAGGTCACCCATCCCAGAATTGCTCCAAGCCAAGTATGCTTAACTTTGGAGTTATGAAGTGATGGGCTCCCGAAAAGAAGATGCATCTTGTTGGTATAGATAGTACCAATCAATTCCTTTAAGGCTTCCTCAACTATGTAATCTCATACCTGCATTGACAGTCTCAGGATCCCCCTCGTTCCGCTGTGAAATCGGTTCGTTCATGTGTCCCTCCACCTAGAAACCTGCCAGGAGCCGCTTCTTGTCCATGCGTCATCTTTTGCACTGGCGATCACTCCTCTGATGTCACATACCCACTAGCTTCCGCTTGGTTCGTCCCCGAATCACATCGTACTAAGAGAGGTGTCGTTCTGATACCATTTGTAACATCTGAGGCTGCTTTCCGAATTGACAACTGTCCCCACAAACCAACATGGGCCTTTTTAGCGTGTTTTGTCCTCACTCACACGCTTCCTAGGAAATCTTCTCAGAAGGTCACTCATCCCAGAATTGCTCCAAGCCAAGCACGCTTAACTTTGGAGTTATGAAGTGACGAGCTCCTGAAAAGAAGATACATCATGTTGGTATAGGGAGTACCAATCAATTCCTTTAAGCCTTCCCCAACTATATAATCTCATACCTGCACAGTCTTAGGACCTCTCTCATTCCGATGTGAAATCGGTTCGTTCACGTGTCCCTCCGCCTAGAAGCCTGCCAGGAGCCGCTCGTTGCCTGTGCTTCATATTTTGCACTGGCGATCACTCCCCGCCATCGTCATTCTCGGGTGTCACGGTAGTGGAGTTATCCGAGATGATATGGGGAGATGGATAATTAAGGGGTTTGTTTATCTTATTGGAACGTGTTATGCCTACACTGCAGAATTATGGGCGATCCTTAAAGGTTTGGAATTTGTTTGGGATTTAGGAGTAAGGAAAGTGATTATAGAGTCTGATTCAACTACGATTGTGTCTTTACTTCAGAATGGTTTGGGTGGAGGAAATAGGAGCAATTTCTTTGTCAAGATTGACAGTCTAGAGATTGGGAGGTGATGTTTTCACATACTCTTCACGAGGGGAATTCATGCGCGGATTGGTTAGAGAATTGGAGTTTATCCAAGGAGTTGGTCGGGCTTCCATTTTGTGGACTCTCCTCCTCAGGAATTTGCTAGTATACTTTTTAGTGACGATATTGGGGCTTCAATACCCCGTGCTATATCTTCTTTCTAGTTTTTTAGTTTGTCTTTTGGCGTTTTAGCCTCTTTGAGCACCACAAAAAAAAAATATATGTATAAAAAGAAAATAAAAAATGAATTACTTATTATGTAAGATCTTGAAAAATAGAGATTTAACAAGATTTGGTGGGAGATTCTTAATTATCCTCTCAAAGCAAGAGATTTATCTTGTTGAATATTATTGATGTGATACACAAATTATAATACTAAATTAAAATGTAGGTAAAGTAAGATATATAAAAGACTCACAAAGCTGATATGATATACATTTAATGATATAAAATAATTTTTGACTAAAAAAGATATTCATTCATTCAAATTGGTAAAATACATCGAAAACAACACAAATTCAACATCGCTAAAAATCGAAAAGGATGAATCTGCGAACAAACCCACAGCACCCAGGTTAATAGCATAAAACGGCAAATACCTACAAATGTGATAAAATCAAAGTGACCGGAATACCCATGCCTCCGGATCTGTGACGTTGATGCCTAAGTCTTGATTGAATCTGTAATGGATCGAAGCTGATCTGTCAATCTGAACTGAACGAACACCGCAACAATACGGGAAACGAAACAAAGCCACACCAAGACAACGAACAAAACAATGCCGCACTCAGACGATGATGTACAGAAGTGATTCCAGGCCAAAAAATGGCCCAAAACCACCCCCTGGTGGATGAGGAAGAAGGAAGAGAGGAGTAAAGGGAAGGTTGAGAGAGAGAGACGGCTCTAGGTTTTCTTTATCACTTCATGATATAAAATAAGATAAACTTCTTGCTTTGAGAGCATCTTATAGGATCTTTTAAAGAAAACGAATTAATAATATTACTTTACTATGCTTTCACGTAATACTAGTAATGGTATGGTATTAATTGAGCTGGACTGAAAAGAAGATCCAAGTTCTAACCTTGAAAAAGCCGGCAGTTGGATGACTAGTCTTCTAGTTGCAACTTGCAACAATACCCAAAAGGTTAGAGAATATTTGTTTTGTTTTCAGAGATAATTTTAAATCTGTCACCTTGTTTTCTTTATATTTTCTATTTTCAAAGATTTATATCGAAAAGAGTGAAAACAACTTTTAACAAAAAGTTGTTTTCGATGTTAAAAATATCTATACATGGAGATATCCTAATCAAAGACTAAACAAGAAAAAATTAATATCTTACTTTAATTTTACTTATTTTCAATTACATTTCACCCTCAATCAAATTATCCACACATCATCTAAGGCTCTGTATCATTTTCTTCTATCATTTGCTGAAGCTTCTTTTAAAATATTTTGAACGGCTTCCACTTGTTCCATATTCCAATTGAGTTCGCGGTCTGTCAACCTCTATATTTTTAATTTTGACAAAATATATTTTAATATAATATACTATATTCAAATCTTCCAATAAAAAAATAAATAAATTAATAATGTTACTTTAATTTTCTTTATATTCAATTACGCTTCACCCTCAATCTAAACTTCATCTAAGGCTCTGTATTATTTTCTTTTGTTATTTGCTTAAGCTTGTTTTAAAAGATTTTTCTCTACTTCCTTTTATTCCATATTTCAATTGAGTTCACGATCTCTCAATCAGTCAATCTCTTTGGGACAGTCTCACACCTCTGAAGGTGGCGGCTTTTAGTTGGGAATTGTTCTTGGATAGGTTACCTACAGTTGGTAATCTAAGGAAGAGGGTTATTTTAACTAAATTACCAAATGTAGGTTGTCCTTTTTGTAACTCTGACAGTGGTGAAGCTTGTCACCTTTTTTTACATGTTATTTTTCTCATTGCTTCGGGATGTATATGTATAGTTGGGTAGGTGTAGATTTGGTGTTACTAGGTGACATCAAGGTACATTTTCTTCAGCATTCATGCCTCTTAAGAAGGTGGGTTCCAAAAAGGTGTTGACAGCTGATTTGGTTATCATGTGTATGATCCTTATGGCTTTTACGGAATGACATTGTGTTTAACCAAGGGGAAGTTGATTTCATTAAATTGGTTGAGGTTGCAAAAATGAGTGCATGGTCTTAGTGCTCTGTTGTGAAACAGTCTGCAAATTTTTCATTGTAGATTGGTGCTTGAACCCATTGTGTTGCTTGGAGAGCTGTAGATGGGGTGAGTTTATGGCGACCTCAATTTACTTATGGTTGATTCCTTGCTGAGTTTCTATTTCCCCTGTTACTGATTGTTTTATTTCTCACGGGTTTTTGATTCTGTTTTTATGTTGGGCATGATACGAAGGTGTATTAAGACTAGAAATGTGGAATGAATATTTCCATTGAATTCAATCAAAGTACAAGAGCAATTCGATATATATAGCTTAACCAATAAACCAACTAACGGTTGCTAAACTAACTAACTGAATAACAGAATTAGTTACAACTGAAAATTGAATTAACTTAGCTAATCCTAGCTGTAATACTCCCCCTCAAGTTGGAGCATAAATATTTAATGCTCCTAACTTGGACATCAAGGAGTGAAACTGTGTAGAGGTTACGGCCTTGGTAAATAAGTTTGCAATTTGGTTTTGAGTCGAGACATGTATGAGATTGATGAAGCCGGAGTTCACATGCTCCCTGATAAAGTGGCAATCAATTTCCACGTGCTTCGATCTCTCATGAAAGATAGGATTGGTAGCTAAATAGATGGCAGCTTGGTTGTCACAAAAAAGCATGGTGGTAGAAACAGGAATCTCAAAGTAGAGTAAAAGAGATTTCAACCACAATAGTTCACTTATTGTACAAGCCAAAGCCCTGTACTCAGCTTCTACTGAGGACCTCGAAACAGTTTGCTGTATTTTGGATTTCCAAGAGATTAAAGAATCTCCAAGGAAGATGCAGTATCCGGTTGTGGATCTTCTAGTGTCAGGGCAACTTCCCCAACCTGCATCAGTGTAAGCAATGAGCTTTAGAGATGAAGATGAGGAGAGAATAGGCCTTGATCGGGAGACTGTTTTATGTAGCAAAGTAAGTGATGTACAGCCTGCAGGTGAGACGAAGTTGGGGCTGCATGAATTGGCTGAGCTTGTTCACAGCATAAGTGATGTCAGGCCGTGATATAGTGAGGTACATGAACCTTCCTATGAGGCGTCTGTAGGCAAAAATGTCTGATAAAGGATCACCATCAATAGCTGAAAGTTTGAGGTTAGGGTCCATAGGAAGAGATGCAGGCTTTGCAGCAAGAGAGCCTGTGTCTTGTAAGAGGGACAAAGCATATTTTCTCTGAGAAAGATGTATTCCCTTGGAAGATCTTACAATCTCAAGACCTAGGAAATACTTTAAGTCACCCAAAACTTTCAATTTGGAGGATTTTTGGAGAATATATTGAACTATTTGAACCTGAGTCAAGTCTGCCTCTGCTAGGATAATGTCATAAATATAGACTAGAAGAGTGTCTAGGGAAGGGCCAGAACCAAAGGTGAACAGAGAGTAATCTGCCTTGCTTTGCTTGAACCCATTCTGCATAAGGACTGATGAGAATTTGTGAAACCATTGGCGAGATGCCTGTCTTAAGCCATAAATGGACTTGTGGAGCTTACAAACAAGGTTCTCCCCCTGAACCGGATAGCCTAAAGGCAACTCCATATACACTTCTTTAAATAAATCCCCATTGAGGAATGCATTGTTGACATCTAATTGCAACAAATGCGCCATCCCTGGACTGTAGCAATTGAAAGAAAGACCTGGACTGTTGTCAACTTTGCAACAAGAGAAAATGTCTCCATGAAATCAATTCCAGCTTGTTGGGTATAGCCCTTGGCTACCAATTGAGCCTTGTATCTCTCCAATGTTCCATCGGATTTATACTTTACCTTATAAACCCATCGACAACCTATGGCATGATGGTTTGCAGGTAAAGAAACAATGGACCAAGTGTGGTTATCTTCCATTGCTTGGAGTTCCTCAGACATGGCTTGCCTCCATTCGGGATACTTCACAGCTTGGTGATAAAAGGTTGGTTCATAAATGGAAGAGACTTGGAGAATGTAGTCTCGGTAGGCATGGGAAAGGTATGTGTAGGTGAGGTGGTTTTGGATTGGAAATTTGGCTGCAATATGTGTCAGGGTGAGAGAATAGTCTTGAAGATGAGAAGGTGGTCTAGACAATCGATTAGATCTTCTAACAGTGGGAAGGGCATGATGTGGGTGCGGGGTAGGAGAGGGTAGTTCTGGTGGGTTATCTGGTGGAAGAGTGGTGACAGGAGGGCCTGGGATAGGTGGTGGAAAAGGGGAATGATCTGACAGAGGGTTAGGGAGAACTACATTAGGAAAAAGGTCTAAAGGGTTGGGACTCGAGGTGATGTGATGAAAAGGAAATATTTGTTCATAAAAAACTACATCTCTTGAGATGAAGAATTTCTTTATGTGAGGATCGTATAGATTGTATCATTTGTAACCAAGAGGGTAGCCAACAAACACAGCAGGTGTGGCTCATGGATCAAGTTTAGTTCGATGAGGAGGTAAAGTGGAGGCAAAGCACAAGCATCCAAAAACCTTGAAACTGTCATAAGCTGGTTCCTTGTGGTATAGCAACTCATAAGGAGACTTGTTATGCAGCAAAGGGGATGGAACCCGGTCGATGAGGAAAACAGCAGTTTGGAGGCAATCGCCCCAAAAATTAAGGGGAACCTTGGATTGAAATAGGAGAGCTCTAGTCACATTCAACAAGTGTTGGTGCTTCCTTTCCACCACTGAATTTTGTTCATGTCTGTAGGCACATGAGAACTGAAAAATGGTGCCTTGTTGAGTCATGAAATTAGTGAGGGCCAACTCTTTGGCATTGTCATATCTGAACTGCCGAATAGGATTGCCAAACTGTGTTCTGACCAACTGAAAGAAACGGATTATGCATGCAGTGGCCTCTGCCTTGGACTTGAGCAAATATGTCTAAGTGTGTCTAGTACAGTCATCCACTAAAGTCAAGAAATAGGTCCTCCCATCATAGGTGGCCTTATGATACGGGCCCCAAATATCACAGTGAACTAAGTCAAAGGGATTAGGGGACAAATGATTATTTGAAATGAAAGAAAGCCTTCTAAACTTAGCTAATGGGCATATGGCACAATCATGAGTAGAAATAGAAGAAGTAGATTGCAAATTGAGTTTATTATTCAAAATCTTGAGAATTTTATCAGACAAAAGACCTAATCTTGCATGCCAAACATGTACAATAGACATTTTATTTGAAACAGAATGTACAAGATCATGAAAAATAGTATTGGCACAAGTATTAGACAAAATAGGAAGTACACCAATACAAGATTTTGGAAGAATAGTAGTCATAGCTGCAGGTACATCAGTTTGGTGTAAGGCATAGAGTCCTCCCCATCCTTCACCTTTGCCAATCGTCCTCAATTTTTGGTGGTCCTGGATAAGGAAGCAATTAGCATGAAAGGTAATATTCAAGGTGGAATGTTGCAGTAAACTACTAACCGAAACAAGATTAACACAAAAACTTGGAATGTAAAGGACATTTGTGAGCACCAAATCAGTAGATAAAGGCACTGTGCCAATGCCTGAGACTACAATTTTGGTGCCATTGGGAAGGGTAACATGTCTATTGACTAATGACTTATAGGAAGAAAATATGTGGGATAGGCAAGTAATGTGGGAAGTGGCTCCCGAGTCTAAGATCCAAGTAATAAATTCTTGCTTAATAGGAGTAGATAAGGTAGAAAGTGTCATACCAGCTGAGATGGAAGAAGAGTCATTAGACTCCAACTGAGGGCTAGTAGCCTGTGATAATTAGGACTGTAACATATGGATCAATCGGTGACACTGCTGTGTGGTCAATTGAGGACCCGAATCTGCAGCAGAATCATTGGTACACCCAGAAACTTGATGAACAGAGGATGGTGGGCCATGTTTGCTACATTTCTTGTAGCCGGGAGGATATACATGTAGCTTAAAGCACTTTTCTTGGATATGGCTAAGGAGACCACAATGAGAGCACAGCGGTTTGTCTTTCTTGACAGATTTGGACCTGGTATCTGTGGAATGATGATGTTGAACAGCAAAAACAGGTTGAGAATCTTGATTCATAGTCAATGAGGCAATTTCTCGCTGCTTTTCTTCTTGAGTAACTAGGGAAAAAACTTTTGTTGATGGGAGGGAACGGATCCATCATCAAGATTTGCACCTTGATATGCGAGAATGAATCATTGAGTCCCATGAGGAAAGTCATCACATAATCAGATCGATAATGTTCCACAAGAGACAAGTGCAGTTATGAACAGGGCGATACTCACCTAGTTCTTCAAAGACGGCATTCAGTTTGGTAAAATATTGGCTGATAGTCATGGATCCCTGAGTCAAATTCGTGAGTTCCTTTTTCAATTGGAAAATTCTAGGGCCATTCTTTTGCTGAAAACGATCACGAAGATCGGTCCAAACTTCAGCAACAGTATTGGAGTAAAGAATGCTTACAGTGATTTCCTTGACGACTAAATTCAAGATCCAAGAACACACGATATTGTTGTTTCGTGTCCAAGCAGAAAAAAGAGACGCATTAGCTTCATCGGGCGCAACAATGGATCCATCAACAAATCCATATTTGTTTTCAGCTAGCAATGCCATCTTCATAGCACAACATCACGAACTGTAATTCTCGCCAGTTAATGGTTGAGAAACCAAGGATAAACTGGGATGATCGGAAGGATGAAGGTGATAAGGGTTTGTAGCACAATCAAGGCGTGCGAACTCCATGATTGGTAGCAGCTGAGGAGAAAGGAGAGAAGAAAAAAGAGCAAGATCAAGCGCTTGCCGAGAAGAAAGGTTGTGGAAAAAAAATCACTTCTAATACCATATTAAGACTAGAAATGTGGAATGAATATTTCCATTGAATTGAATCAAAGTACAAGAGCAATTCGGTATATATAGCTTAACCAATAAACCAACTAACGGTTGCTAAACTAACCAACTGAATAACAAAATTAGTTACAATTGAAAACTGAATTAACTTAGCTAATCCTAGCTGTAATAAGGTGTGGTGTGGTGTGGGTGTGAATGCTTAGGTAGTCTGATGTATTAAAGTCATCATCACAAAGTGTTCAACAATGTTTTGATGGTTAAAAACATAGGACTCTTTGGTTTTTCATCCACTGTTTGAGGTTAAAGCATATGCAATTATAGCAGAGTTATTTTCTCAGGTCTATGAGGGGAGGTTCTCGACTTACATGTTTGGGGAGCGCTCAATGTAGCATAGCCTTTGTTTTGGTTTGTTAGGGTGGTCTTCAATCCTCCAGACAAAAAATGGAAGACGCAAACTCTGGAAATAATAGTCATTGATATCTGTATTAAAATAAACCAACTCACAAGATTAAATGGCGAAAAATGAGGATAGGAATGGGTAACCGCTTAATTATTATTTTTAATTAAAATATGTTTCTGAGAGAGGGAGATGGATGCCGTTGAGTTCTTGTTCTCTCTCAACCGGAGCAACCATGGGAAAAACGCACGGGCATAGGGAGAAGCAGAAGAAAACACCACATCTACCATGATATCAATAAGATTCCGGTAGCACGAGGATGAACAAAACATAAATGAACGCCAGAATTAAGAACATAACAATCAACAATGGCTACTCCAAAACAATCAATAGTAACTTAATCAAACAAAATCAATCCCAGAGTTAGAACAACCAAACTAAATGAAAACAACCCTAAACCTAACAAGATAAGTTTCAAAGCCATCAAATTTGAATTCCTTCAAATTAGATCGAAAAGAATCATTTTTGATTCGGAAGCGGCTGTAACACCCGGGGCTGGCGAGGGCGGGGAGTGATCCCCGGTGCATGAGGCACGGACAAGGAACGGCTCCTGACAGGCTTCTAAGCGGAGGGATACATGAATGAACCGATTCACACCGGAATGAGAGAGATCCTGAGACTATGCAGGTATGGGACTGTGCAGTTGACGGAAGGCTTATAAAAATTGATTGGTACTACCTATACCAACAAGATGCATCTTCTTTTCGGTAGCACATCACGTAAGAACTCCAAAGTTAAGCGTGCTTGACTTGTAGTAATTCTGGGATGGGTGACCTCCTGGGAACTTTTCCTAGGAAGCGTGTGAGTGAGGACAAAGCACGCCGAAGAGACTCGTGTTGATTTGTGGGGACAGTCGGCAATCCTTAAAGCAGCCCGGGCCGTTACAGCGGCGGCATTCCAAGGATGTTGGCATCCTGGGACTCGAGCTCATTGATCTACTGTTCGCGGTCCATGGTGACAATGAGAGGGACAATGAGGGCGAGGAAGGTGGTTCCAGCGATCCAAGTGGCTTTTCCGATGCTTCAAAGGAGCTTCTTTGTTACGAAGGTGGCGTCGGAGGCAGCTTGCTTGGTGTGGCAAATGACGATGGATGGTGAGGGATGGTTCATCGTCGAGGTAAATCCTTCGACCCCGAGTATCCATCCATCTCTGTTGAAGCCGCACATCAACCCGCAATGCTTGAATCTCACTTTGCATGTTATAGATCCGAATGAAACCTGTTTTGGTAGGTTTTGAAGGTTTCAGAAGAGAAAGGAGCGACAACGAGATGGTGGATGCGCACAGTGGAGCTGGGTCGCGTCTGGTGGTCGGATGGTGGTGGGAGGCGTGTTTGCGGCTAGTTCGTCGGAGCTACCTCCCTTCTCATATATGCTTGTTGATGGTGTTTTTGTGTGGTTTCTGTTATGGATTGCTTGTGGTTGATGCTTAATAAAGATGGCCGACGACTGAGGCAGTGAGGTCGAGAGAGAGAGAGGAGGGGGTTGGAGGCGGAGGAGGGTTAGGGTTCAGAACTGGAAAAAAAATTGATAAATAAAATAATATTTAAGATAAGAAACTGGTTATAACCGATAAGAAAAAGGGAGGATGCATCCTCCAACTTTGAGTTGGAGGATTGTAGAATCCGCCTCGTTTGTTGCATATATTATACCTTTTTGGGCTCCGGTTGTATGTTGCTAGTGTAGTTGTGTTATTGTGATTGTGTGTCCTTATTATCGTGATTTGTAAGGTACTCTGCTTGATGACGTGTGGTTGTATAGGTTCTGTGTATACCTATTAGAATATTCCTAGTATTCTAATTAATATATTTTTCGCTTATAAAAAAAATCTCTATATTTTTTAATTTTGACAAAATATATTTTAATATAAAATACTATACTCAAATTTTTTTAAAAAAATTAGAAGATCACTTATTCTCTCAAGATAAAAAATTCCGGTCAGCTCTACAACTTTGAATTTCCCATAAAGCTAATCCATTAGCTTTTTTGAAATAGCTAGGTTATAATCATGTATATGTTTGACGGATGTACTATGTTTTATTAAATGGAAGGGTACGATGGAATGGAATCCATTTTCCCTCAAAAGCAGGAAGATAAAGTTGGCACCTGATCTGTTATATAATTAATTTACAAAATTTAAGAAAAAAAATAGGGAATAAATCTGAAAAGTTGTTGCCCGTTTTACAAAAAGCTACTCTTTTCTACACTCAGTTGTGGCTGTTATTGAATCGTTGCTTACATGGATTACTTTGATACATGCATCTTTTAGGACAATTTGGATGGTTCACTAGCTATCATCACTTTTGTAGTAGTTAGAGATATTTATAATTAATAACATAAATGAAAGCAAATGATAGCTTAAAGTGACAAGGTATAATACCTGAAATTAAGATAAAGTTTTTATAAAATGAGATTATTTCTAAAATTAGAAAATAAGGGTTTATTTATCCTTAGATCAATTGAGGATTGAGATCTTTATCCATTTTATTAAATCAAGGTGAATGTATTCTTATTTTTTCACTTTTCGGACAACTTCACTTTAAAGGAGGCAAATTTATAGTGGAAAGGTTGACATGTAGTTTGAAATATATGCCTAATTTGCTTCCTTCTTGCCACTAAGAAAGAAACAGCGCATTTTGCTATCATAGCTGTTTATGAAGTGGTTTTCAATTCTTCCTTATCTTATTACTTGTAAGAATATAATTAGCACAATCAAAAGCTAATTATTGGAGCATAAGTCATGATCAGTAAGAACATAAAATACATTACATAATGTACCCACAAAAAAAAAACATTACGCATTAGTTTGGTTTGAAGGTTTCAAGTGATGATCAAACGTGGTTTAATCGAATGTCTTTGATGCTGTAACATCCCGATTTTTTTAATCTTTTAATTAATTAGTAATTAACCAGTAATTAAGGAATTGTATTTTATTTGAGGGTCTAGAAACTTAAATAAATTATTCCGAGGCCATAGTCACGCTCTACGCTATCGTAGGAAGCTATGGTTAAATTTTGGTCGAAAACTCAAATGGAGTCCGGTCTGCATTTTACACTGACAGTATGATTTTACTGCTCAGATGACCTAATTTTGATTCGTGAACGAAACAATTAGGCTTTAAATAAAATTGTGAACGATATCGGCAATTTTGAAAAAGTTCAAAATAAATAGGTTATCACGACTTTCTTAGGCGAAATATTAAATCGTGTAAGAAACGGAGCTGCGTAGGGATTTAACGGGACCCGTTAACGGATAAACATGAAGTCACCTCACCTAGGAGTGACTCACCAGTGTCATCATTACTTTTATAGAAAATATCCGAACGCGAAAAGACCAAAATGTCCCTGGTCTTTTTCCTAAACGACGTTTACGTCCCTAAAATATCTAAGATTTTGATGACCTCACCCTCCTTATCTCTCTTATTTTCGTGCCTCTCTCTCTCCTCTCTCCCTTCACTTTCTTTCTTCTTCTCCATTTTTCTCCATTTTTCTTTCCTTCCTTCACCTCCATTTTTATCAAGCTTCCACAAGGATTTTCAAGCAAGTTTGTGAAGCAAAGTTGATCCTTTCATCCTCCTCTATCACCTAGGAGGTATAGATTTCACTCTTGAGCTCTCAATCTTCATTTTTCTCCATTGAAGTTCATAGTTTCAAGTTTATGCTTCAAACTTCAAAAATCTCTAGAAAATTGTAGGAAAATCATTTTGAGACCAAACCAATTCTTATGAGCTAGTATCATCCCCTACTATCATAATCCAAGAGCTTGTGATGATATAAAATCTCTAGCATATTTATCTTTTCAAGTCCGAATGGGTGGGTTTTTTGGGAAAAAATGGATTTTTGTTCTTTGTTCTTGATTTCACATATTGCATCCCTTAATCATGTAATCCAAGTGATTAGGAGGCCAAATCACACTCCCACCTATTTTTCATGGTGATGGCCGAAACCCTACCTTATGATTTTAAGGGGTTTTGGTTCAAATCTTTGATAATTGATCATTGATTATGCATTAGGTATGCTTAAGGATCATTGATCCAAGAGTTGGTAGAATTTCAATATCCCTAGCCTATTTGATTAATTAAGGGCAGTAGCTAATCCTAGAGATTAGGTAGATTATGGTTTCATTATTTTAATTTCTGGTTGTGTTTTGTTGTATAAAATCAGACAGGATTCAAACATCCGACAATGCACCCGACTGACAGCTGGGGAGTCGTAGCCGAAGCTGCTCGAGGAAATCACTAAGGTGGGGAGAAAGAACTAATATCGTCGGGAAGGCAAACTTAGTATAGAGTATATATATTTGTGTAGGGGAACCCTTAAACCCTACTAAAGGTTGAGCCCTAGATAAAGCGCCTAAACCCTGGGTGTAGGTACTTTTGGGCTATCACCACTAAGTTGATATTATGGATGATGAAATTGATTGAGGTTGATGTGTTAATTTGTTTAATTGATTATCTGTTTATCTGTTGTGTTGAAACTACTTGTGTGATTTGCTGCTATTCGATTTTTATGATGATATCTGCCTTGGAGTGAATTACTGTTGTAATGTTATTGTGATTTTGACTGGTGGTTGAGTGTTGATGAGAGTATGGTGAGCGTTGATGTTGTTCGGGGTGATATCGTTGTGGTCCCGACCGTGGAGCTGTGGCTCGTAGACGCAAGGCGTCGTGATGCTGATGATGATGTGATGTTGATGTTGATGATTGATGTTGACGTTGATGTGATGTGATGTGTCGTGGTCGTGGACGAGTGTTTAGGCGTGAGGTTCCGATATCAACCTGCGATGGATGTTTGTTGCATTTTCATAACATTTCATACCATAGCATTTGGTCCCAAAGGGGATGTCCAATTGGGGACGTTACGTAAAATCCCGAGGCGGGATATGATGTGATGTGATGTGATGTAATCCCGACGGGGATGTCCAATTGGGGACGTGATGTATTGGCCGACATGCATATAGTGAAGACAGCATATACATAGGGACTAGTATCCCTCCTATAGGCTTATCTGAGAGAAGGATGTTTGAGATGATTGTGATTGGTGACTTAAGAGATGGATGAGGTTGTGTTATATATGTTATCTGTATTGTGTGATGTATATATATATATATGCTGTACTGATGCCCCTCTCCCATATTGATGAATTACGTTTCTTATCTCCCTTTATTTTCTATATGCGTTACTCTATTTTATGGGAAGACCTCGAGGAGGAACTAGTTGCTGAAGAGCTGGACGGCATTCCTTACGAACCTGACGCTGGAGGACGTGCCACGGACCCTAGCCTCGAGAGGTTAGGCAATGATCGTGGCTAGCCGGAGAGTTGTCTCTTGGCTTAGTTATGTATTTTGATGTCAGTCTGTACTAATATATACTATGTAGTACTTTATTACTGTAGCCCTACTGATGGGGCAATGCTATATGTGATATACTTTATATTTTAAGCTATGTATTCTGAAGCGTTGTGTGCCGTGCATTTGATTGCTTCCGCGCTAAATTTTTCGCTTCGCTTCGTTTTAATAAGGCGCGCTAACGTTTATTATGCGATTAAGATTAGTTAATATCTTAGGTTTTACTGATGGGACGGCGGGTCGTCTCAGATGCCTGATTCCGATAGTCAGAAAGTGATTGTAGTCTCAAAATCAGGTTCTTCTTAAAGTTGAAATTTGCAACTTTCACGTTGGCATTCAAAATTTATAGCTGAAATTTGATAAAAATCACTTTTTTCATGAAGGCATCCAAATATAAATTATTTCCCTTTCAACTCACTTTTAACTAAAATCAATTTTACAAAATCAATCCCTTCCAAAATAATGTTTGTCAAAAGCTCATCAACCCACAATATATAGAATCTCGAATTTAGTACCTAATAATTACAGCAATATTGTTTTTTAAATAAAGGTAAGCATATTGAGAGTTTTAATAAAAAAGACCAAACAAATTCCTCTTGTAAAACTGGAGTTTCGTCCTTTTTGTCTGTACGAGCTTCTTCTAGACAGCATAAAGTGTGTGCTTCTTTAGGGGCCTAGATTTTGTTTTTCTCTTCTTCTCTTAATCTTAAAGCAAAATTTGGCAAAAACATTTTAGATTTCTGGCGTTATTATTCATTGAGCATGCATTCTGTAGATCTGATATATGCCGATTCTTTCTTTATCCGTCAGCTTTACTTTTTGTTGAATGTTACAACAGCGAAGAATTACCAAAAAAAGAAATGTGGAACTTGCGTTTATCTAATTCAGATCTGCCGACATATCTCACAAGTCACGATTATTTTCACCTTTCAAAAAAGAGTTTGTACGTGATTAAAAACTTGAAAGCTAATGGCCAATCGAAGACGGATCCTAGAGACATTACTGCCTAAATATACGATTGTAAAATAGGTAAAAGTGACAAAGTAATAGGAAAAGCTAGAAAAGTTCAAAAAATAGATCAGTTTGACATCAATCTTTTACAGTATAATTAATCTTTAATTTTAAGTTTCCTACAAATCAAAAGAAGAAATCCAGAGATATACTTTAATTATATGATTTCTTTTCTTTAGATCATTCTCTACAACCAACTTTTCACTTATATATTATTTAGTTACCTCTTTTTGTTGGCCCTAATCCTTATGTTGACGATTGATTAAATGGATCTAGTTCACATGCAAACATGGCCTAAAACGATATACAGTTTAAGTTGTTTCTTTTGGTATTCATATACAGTTTAGGTTTTAGTTTGCTGAAAGTGCTCCAAAAATATTCTTAAAAGAAATACTGATGGAGGAAATCTTTTAAGTGTTTAGACAATTAAAAATCATAGAGGTTAAATTATTATTTATTTTAGTGAATTTTTAAATAGAACTCTCTAATTTAAATTTTTTTTTTTAAATGGGCTCTCAAACTACTAAAAACTTATGGTAAGTCCTTATTGGTTAACTGTTGGCAATAGTCGAAGAAGAAAGACGTCGTGATCGTGGGTGAGAGAATCGTTCAAGCTTCTTGGCGTGGTTTGCAGGAGTAAGACATCGTGGGTGATGATGGCCGAGGGGAATAACAGCACACGTGATATTTTAATTGGGGTTTTAATCTCAACCTTTTATTTTAATTTAACGGTGACTATTTAATGCTCTTATCTCTAAACATAAGACATCCCTCTCACCTGATATTATATATATATATATATATATATATATATATATATAAACACACACACACACACACATATACACGTGTTCATATTTCTTGAGAATTTTTTTTATTCGGCCTGAGAAGCATATATCTGAATGCATCTCGAACACACAATTATCGTGTTGATTTTACCTGAGTGATGCATACAAATAGAACTTAAAAAATTCTTCAAGCACAAAGAGACAAAGACGATAGATATATAATTTTTTGGCAAAATGATTTCATTGGTCCTATACGTTTATTTTTACTTTTCACATCGGTCCTATAAGTTTTTTTTTCAAATTGGTCCTACATATTATGTTCCATTTTCATGTTAGTCCTTTCCGTCAAATTCGACTTTATGACGTCAGATCAAAAGAACGTGATAGCGTCAGGTCAAAACTGACGGCATTAAGTCGAAATTTATAGAAAAGAATAACATGAAAATAGAACATAATGTGTAGGACCAATTTGAAAAAAATAAAACTTATAGGACCGATCAATGTGAAAAGTGAAAAAAAAAACGTATAGGATCAATCAATCTATTTTGTCTATTTTTTTTTTTTTTACCTTGATATATCCATTAGCTGCTTTACAATGAAATATTGAATTCAGATTTACATCAAGAGAAGGAAATTGCTACGCAGATTGGTTGGTAAATTGGAGTTTATCCAAGAATCATGGATTTGAGGATATTTCTTCTCCTCCGCCGGAATTATCTCTGCTGATTTTGGGTGATATTTCATTATCCCGAGTTATTAACTTGTAGTTTGTTTTTCTTTGGGCTTAGGCCCCTTCTTTTAAAAAAAAAAAAAACTAAGTCTAACAGTTAACGGGTAATTAATTATCTTAAGAAATTTATTTAGAGTTTAATTGCTATATACTAACAGTGTAAAACATTTTTATACCGACATCCAATCATAAGTTGTCACATCAGTAAAAAAATTGACTTTTATCCTAATTATCTTAAAAGTCATCCATATCATGATTGGTAATTGGTTGTCTGTATAAAAATATTATACACTATCAGTACATAACAATTAAACTCATTTATTTATCTTAATTTAATTCTTGAAGACCAAGGGTCGCATGCCAATAACGACATGCAAAATCGACGTGAGAGTTCTTGTATTCAGATCGAAAACATTTGAAGACACGATGAAAAATAAAAGTGCGCTTGGGCCTGAGCCCAGACCCGTCTTGCGTAGACGTGGACCCTCATTTTTTCTGTTGTTTGTTTCTTTTCTGTTATTTTTTCTGCGGTGGATTCTTCCCCCTCCAACCTTTGTTTCGGCCAAGTCGTGTCTTCACTTTTCTCAGATTTGTCAATATATGTATACCACGTTTGGCTTAGCTTAAAAAGAAGAGTAAATATTTAATTTGGTCTCTGAAATTTTAGGATTGTATCAACTTAGTTTCTCACATTATTAATATTTCAAAATGATTATTGAAATTGCAAAATATTAATCAGATTCGTCTCTCCATTTAGATCCGTTAGCAAATACATTCCTGACATTATTTACTTAATTTCAAATGCATCCCTGATATTATCAACTTAATGTCATTATAGTCTATGCAAATATCAACGGAGAGACAAACCTGATTAACATTTTACAATTTCAAGGATCATTTTAATTTGAAATATTGATAATGTGGAGGACTAAATTAATACGAGCCTATAATTTCAAGAATTAAATTGAATACTCTAAAAAAAAGATGCATAAAAAACACACGGGATAATTCATTCTTTAATTTGTGTAGATATAAGATATGATGGAGCCCAATCTACTCGCTTGTTGCATGAGGACAAGTACTCAACCCATTGTCTCAAAGAAAAAGTTATTTTGAACAACTTTTCTTGAACAATGACGAGAGACCGTAGAGTTATATGAGTGTGGGTGAATATGGAGATATTGTATATTTTGAAATAAAATAAAGGTTTAATTAAGTTTTTAATCCCTGAAAAGTGAGTCAGATTTGATTTTGGTCTATGTAATTTTTTTTGTTGATTTTGATCCCTACAAGTTCCAAAATTTTGGTTTTGATCCCTGCTGTCATTATCAATCCATTAAGTGCCAACATGACTAACGGATCGTCACATCAACACTATCATATAGGCTCGTTTTATAATATTTAATACAACGTATGATTAAATATTATTTTTTATATTCTTTTAATGCATTAGCACTGTTATGTAGGTTAATTTTATAATAGTTAACGTCACGTATGATTAAATATTATTTATTTTATATTCTTTTAATTTATAAAAGAATATTAAAAAAATATTATTTTATCCTACGTGGTATTAAATATTATAAGATTAGTCTAAGTGACAGTGCTGATGTGACGGTCTGTTAGACACGTCAACATTTAACGAATGAATAGTAATGATATGGACGAAAACCAAAGTTTTGAAACTTGCAGGGATCAAAACCAACGGAAAAAAAGTTCAGGGACTAAAACAAAAACTGACTCACTTTTCAGGGACTAAAAACTTAATTAAACCTAAAATAATTATATGTATTCACATATGAGCATAGTTATACAGAAAATAATTAATTTTAGTTGTCGTTGGAGTCCCATATTGGATAGTGATATGGCCTGAATAATGTTTATAAGTGGGGGGCATCCCTCACCTCATGAGCTAGCTTTTGGGGTTGAGTTAGGCTTAAACCCAAATTCAAGCTATGATGGTATAAGAGCCTCAGGGCCGGCGATAAGGGCGTGCAAGGAGTGTAACAGCACAGGGCCTCAAATTTGGCCCAAAATTTGGGGCCCCCAAAATTTATTTTGACCAAAAAAATGTGTTAGAAAGAAGGCTCTTTTTAAGTAGTTAGAAGATTGATATTAGCTTGAAGTTATATTGGTAGAATTTTAATAATCTTCTTTGTATTTATTGTCCTGAAGTGGGTGTTTAAGATTATAACAATTGTCCTTTTTGAAATAATATTTAAGATTGCCTTTTTTTTGAAATAATATTTTGAAATAATATTTAATTATTAAAATTATCCTTTTTTTATTAAGGGCCCAATTTTTAAGATTAGAACAGGGCCCCCAAAATGTTTAAGACGGCCCTGAAGAGCCTATTCGAGATCCGTGGGCCACCCATAGATTTTCAATCTTGCAAACTTCACGGTCCAGATGTCTAGTCATGAGCGTAAGGGGGTGTGTTAGAGTCTCACATTGGATAATAATATGGCCTGAATAATATTTATAAATAGAGAACAACCCTTATCCCATGAACTAATCATTGATATTGAGTTAGGATCAAACCCAAATTGTATCAGTTGTACAAATAATAAAATTCACTCAAAGCGGATGATAATAAAGGGGGTGCGTCACTAAGGGCCCTTTCTGATACACTAAACTTGAGTCCACTGGTATAAGAGACACACTAATTAGGGTAAGCAAGGACCCTCGTAACTTTGTTGGAGCCAATCACTCCATTCTTATCCCATCTTTATTTCTTTTCTTTCCAGACCTTTACGAGCCATATGCCTAACTCACTTTGCTTGCTTTGGAAACCTTTTTTTTCTAACCACCATAAAATTGAAATACCTAAATCACTTTTTGGAAACTCTTATCGTGCATTTCTCAAGATATGACTTTTGGATTTAATTTTTATACATTGATACTATAAAATTCTTTTATATAGGTATTTAATCATAAATTATTATATTAATATAAAAAAATTAACTCTTATCCTAATTCTTAACCATCTTAATGATCACTCATATCTTAATTGAAAATTTGTTTATAATATAAAAAATTTTACACTCCAAATACATAATAATTACACTTGTTATATCTATCTGCCTTTTCTTGTTCAAATAATGGTGCCTGGCTCTTAAATATTGTACATCTCTTGGCACTTATTCTCATAAAGTTCTCTTGAATATTCTTTTTGAACTTTGAGTCAATAAGCATATAACTTTAATAAGTAGCAGCAGGTTGATAAGGATTGATTGGATTTGACTATCGTCTTACATTGCAAATCTGATGATACACTTAGACTAATTTTTGCCACATATACTTTTATTGAGATCATTTCACATTTATGTAATTTTTATTATCTGATTGTATTTAATTCTATCTTGTTTTTATTTTAATTCTGCCACAGACACATATATAAAATATACATCACTTATCTTCTTTCTTTCTTTTTTCATGGTGTCTTATCTGATATTTTATAGTTTTGAGGTAAAAATTATTCTGTCCAATCAGAATATGTCATCACAATTAAATGAATCATATCAATATCACATAAGACTAAATTTTTACCATCTGATTAAATCACATAGACAAAATAATAGTTATCCTGAGATATTACTGGATTCACTTTTTTTTTCATAGACTTCAATCATGACACGTAACAACAATAGCCTCGTCACATCCCAGTAGTCGGATATGTGACATTTTAACTTGAAAGGTACGTATTTGCAAAGATAAATCAAAATAATGTTATTATAGACATAAGGTATAATGCAAAACAAAGAATGAAATTTAATTTACAAAACCAAAGCAGTCGTCATCCATTTTTCATTCTTCCTCGTATAACCTCATAGTCATAGATGAATTTGATTTAAAAACAAAAAACAAAAAAAAAAAAACTTCCATAAGAGCAGACAAAATTTCCGTTGATCTATAGAGGTAGATACAACTTTTTAAGAAGCGTAACTCTTATGTAGACACTAAACAGCTTAACCTACAAAGAAAGCGTGATATGTATGTGTTATGCTATTTACGGCATAAGAGTATAACTGTATAAGTAACCAACTAGGTATATTTTGAGTATCCAAACAAAGCATAAGAAGATTATGATTCCAAGTGAAGTGAATAAGAGAATACATTGAATACCAAGTCATCTCGTTTTTGAACAAAAGCCAAGAGACGGAGACCCCTTCAAAGATCCTGTTACTTGAGACCCACCAAAAGAAAAGGGTTATTGGCATCTGCAAAAGACAACGATTTAGGATAGAGACAAAGTTTCCACACACATTTGAGCCTTTCGCAGACTTTAAGAAAGGGAAGATAAACATATGGTTCTTTTGCTTAAGGTCACTGTCCAACGTTCATTGTACCTTGCTCTCTGTATTTTTTCCCCCTCCTTTTTGTCTTTGTGGGTGAGTCTGCATGAAAGTAAGGGAAATCTTGGATCCAAAATTCCCTTAAAATGTATAGATATGGATCAGATGTATAAATATATATTCCCAGTAAACGCACATATATATATGTTCTGATTCTTTGTCTTGTTTGGGGATATTCTTTTCATGCACATATCATTTGAAAGTGATGAGATTGAGGGATCCAAGGTACTTTCATGTGCTGCTGTTTCGGACTCAGTTATAGAGTGGGTGACGACGATGAGGGAGGTGTTGGAATATTCTTTATTTAATTATATTTTAATATCATAATATGGACAGATATCGTCAATCAATTATATTAATTATTTATCAATTAGGAACCTTAATTGACATGTCAAATTAAGTGATAAGGTTAATTAGATTTCTGATTTGATATTAAATTAGCTAATTGATATGTGCTAAATATTAGTGGATGTCATTGATGGCCCATTTCAGAATAATGGGAACCCTAATTGGCCATCATCCTATATATAGGCTATGATTCCCAATACACCGGACATCATCGCATACCGCTTCTTCTCCCCATCTGAAGAGCAACTAAGGTATAAGGAATCCAGGTTGAGGAAGAACCTCAAGCCAACGGGTGTTTATTATCCGTCTCTTTTTTCTCTCCCCTCTCTGTGTTTCAGGATTGCCGCCCTCCGTTCGTGAAAGTTGGTGATCAAGTTCATTCTTTGAAGAACGCTTAAGGTTAGGAATTGCTATGGATCCAGATATGTTCATAAACAACGAATCCCAGTAATCTAGCATGATGTTGATCCTAGGGTATATGGTTTATGTGCTTTAGGATGTATGCCTATAGATTTAATGTTTCCACATAAAGAATAAAGAATCAATAAAGAAAATATCTAACAAGTGGTATCAGAGCAGTCATCACTGTTGGGTTATTAAGATTTGTGAATATCATGTTTTTTTTTTTTAAAGATGCATGATGCCCAAAAGGATTTTCTTGAATATTTTTTTTTTTATGAACCCTGATTATGATCTTTTGGGGCTTTTAAGTTTATCGCTGCCCAAGAAAATATGTGTTGGCATTCAAATTGATTAAATGTATGGGATCTAGATCTAGTTTCGGAATAATGGCTTTAACGTGTTTGAATGGTTCTTGATCGAAATATATATGGCTTATATGTTTCACATTATACTTAAGAATTGTATGTATATTGCTATAGCGGAGAATTGCTTCCTGCAAATACATATGTATATATGTGTGTTTTGACCAAAATCCAGGATTTGGCCGCCTGCACGATGGATCCAGAGGCATGCCTTTGGTATTTTATGTGCGTGAATTAAGTACTTAAATTATAGGTTAAAGTAATATTTTGGTCCCTATATGTGACATCGATTCTTCATTTAGTCCCTATACGTAAAAAGTTATTAAAAAGGTCCTCATACGTGCAAATATTATCCATTTGGTCCCTCCCGTCTTTAATGATCCGTGAACTACTACGTATAGGGACTAAATGAAGAATTTGTGTCACGTATAGGGACTAAATGAAGAATTTGTGCGACGTATAGGGACCCAATAATTTAGGTTAAAGTAATAATCTGGTCCCTATATATGGCACAAATTCTTCATTTAGTCCCTATACGTGACACAAATTCTTCATTTAGTCCCTATACGCAGTACTTCATGAATCATTAAAGACGACAACATAACGGGAGGGACCAAATGGATAATATTTGCACGTATGAGGACCTTTTTAATAACTTTTTACGTATAGGGACTAAATGAAGAATCGGTGTCACGTATAGGGACCAAAATATTACTTTAACCTAAATTATATAATATATATTTGATATATATTTGGTTCAATGATATATTTTTGCTTTTCTCACACACTTATGACTGGGACCCTATATCCGGGCCTGAGTGCAACTTGAGATAGAGAGAAGGTTGAGTAATGGTAGCCTTCTGGATGTACATCCTGTTTGGTTATCACGAAGGCCTAACTTAGAGTGATTTCTTTCGAGGATATTGCCACTTCTAATAGTTTACCTATGGTTGTGGGCAATATTTCGAAATGGATCCAAACTCTAAGGACCAAAGTTAGAACTATAGAGCCACCTATTGGGAATGTTCACATAGTAGAAGAATCTTTTTTTTTTTTAAAGGTTCCTTTCATACTAAGCATTAAGGTTTCCATGTTTTTTTTTTGTGTGTGAAAAGGGCAAATTCGGGACCCCCATTTTATTAAATTTGTTTGGTAATTTTGGTTGAGTTGGTTGAAAAAACATGTTGCCAAAGTAACCTCTGTTGCGTAAATTTGATTCAATTAAATTTACAGAAGATGTAATATGGAATTATTCATGTGAGCTGTTGTCGGCCCGAAGGAAGGCACAACTTGGCCGGATAATTACATTCCTGTGATGATAAATTTGTGGTGATTATAATGTTATTTTCCATGTGATTAATGGGATGCCCGAAGGTGACCATTATTTAACAGGACTTATCACCAATATTTGATCATTATGTTGAGAGTATCGCTTGCAGTTAATTCTTGCAATCCGAAGATTGGGAATTAATGGTGCGCTTGATATCTTGTTTGGGTCTTGTTTAATTTGCATATAAAGATTATTGTGCATGTCTCTATGGTTATTTGACATGCCTGTTGATGTTATTGCATGCTTGTTATTCTCTTCTTCTAGTTGCTACTGCTACCGCTCCCAACTACGCTGCTCAGATTAGCACCATCCCTATGTTGAATGGGATGAACTACAAGTCTTGGAAGGAGTCTGTGGAGATCGTCCTCGGATGCATGGACTTGGACTTATCATTGAGGGTGGAGTGTCCTGTCTCCACTGCAGAGAACCCAAATGAAGCAAAGATTGAGAAATGGGACCGATCAAACCATATGTGCCTAATGATTGTCAAGAGATCCATACCTGAAGTGTTTAGAGGCTCGATAGCTGAGAGCGATAGTGCAAAGAAGTTTCTGGAGACCATAGAGCAATTTTTTGCCAAAAATGATAAGGTTGAGACAAGCAGTGCTTTGTCCAAGCTCATATCAATGAAGTATAAAGGTCAAGGAAACATTAGGGAGTACGTTATGGAGATGTCTAATCTCGCATCAAAACTCAAGGCATTGAAGTTACAGCTTCCTGAGGATTTGCTGGTGCATTTGGTTTTGATCTCACTTTATAACACTCATAAGGACAAATGATCCTTAAATGAGCTTATATCTCACTGCGTGCAAGAGGAAGAGAGACTGCAGAGGGACAAGATAGAAAGTGCTCATTTGGCCACTAGCTCTCAAAACAAAAGGAAGAAGACTGCGGGAAATTCTTCTCAAAAGAAGAAGGCAAGGGAACAGCCAAAGGAATTCACATGTTTCTTTTGCAAGAAAACGGGACACATGAAGAAGGACTGTTCCAAGTATGCCGCCTGGCGTGAAAAGAAGGGTAATTTTCTCACTTTTGTTTGTTCTGAAGTTAATTTAATTTCAGTACCCAAGGACACTTGGTGGGTTGATTCTGGTGCTACTACTCACATTAGTATATCCATGCAGGGTTGCCTATGGAGCCATCCGCCAAGTGATATTGAAAGATTCATCTATGTGGGCAACGGTAATAAAGCTGCAGTTGAAGCTATAGGAACTTTTAGATTATTATTAAAGACTGGTTTTTATTTGGATTTGGTTGAGACATATGATGCACCGTCTATTAGACGGAATTTAATTTCTATTCCTGTTTTGGACAAATCTGGTTATTCTTGTTCATTTAGAAATAATAAAGTTAGTCTCTCTTATGATTCAAATGTTGTTGGTTATGGGTCTTTAATTGATAATCTTTACATGCTTGATATTGAGCGTTCCTATAACGAGATGCTGCAAATAGAATCGCGTGGTACAAAACGTAAATTAAATGAGAATTCCGCTACTTTATGGCACAAGCGCTTAGGGCATATCTCTAAACAGAGAATTCAGAGGCTTGTGTTGGAGGACATTCTTGGACCCTTGGATTTGTCAGACTTTCAAGTCTGCATTCAATGTATCAAGGGTAAACAAACAAACAAAAGGAATTTTAATGCTGATGGAGCTAAGGACGTCTTAGAACTAATTCATATGGATATCTGTGGTCCTTTCCCTACGGGTTCCTGCAATGGACAAAGGTATTTTATTACGTTCATAGACAATTACTCAAGATACGGCTATTTGTATTTAATTCATGAGAAATCTCAGTCTCTAGACGTGTTCAAATCTTTCAAAGCTGAAGTTGAGCTTAAGCTTGGAAAGAAAATCAAGGCTGTCAAATCTGACCGTGGTGGTGAATACTATGGTCGGTATGATGGATCAGGGGAACAACGTCCAGGGCCCTTCGCGCTTTTCCTAAATGAGTGTGGAATTGTTCCACAATATACCATGCCGGGCAAACCCAGCATAAACGGAGTTGCAGAATGGCGAAACCGGACTCTAAAGGATATGGTGAGAAGTGTGATTAGTCATTCTTCTTTACCATAGTCACTTTGGGGAGAAGCAATAAAGACTGCAGTTTATATCCTTAACAGAGTTCCAAGTAAAATAGTCACTAAAACCCCTTATGAGCTATGGACTGGGAAAAAGCCCAATATAAAGCATATGCACGTTTGGGGCTATCCAGCTGAAGCAAGGCCTTATAGGCCGCATGAAGGTAAGCTAGACTCAAAGACTATTAGTTGTTATTTTGTTGGGTACGCTGAACGCTCTCGCGGGTACAAGTTTTACAACCCCACTGCTAGAACCTTTTTTGAAACGGGAAATGCAAGATTTCTTGAGGAAGTTGAGTTTGGAGGGGAAAGAAACATAAGGAGTGTTGTCTTTGATGAAGAAAGTGTTACTAATAACGATCAAGTCTTTGTACCTATCATTGCTACAGAAACACATCCGGAAATAATTAATGATGTTATTCCTAACATCACTCGAGAACAAGACAATGTTGAGTTTCTTCCTCAACAACCTGCAGTTCAAACTCAACAGCCTCAAGAAGCGCCATTAAGGAGATCCACCAGGGAGAGGAGAAGTGCAATTTCAGATGATTGTGTTATGTTTCTTCAAGAACATGAGGATGGCATTGGTTTGACTGAGCAAGATCCAATCAACTTTAGTCAAGCTATGCAAAGTTCTAACTCCCTTAAGTAGATTGATGCCATGAAGGATGAGATAAAATCAATGGCTTACAATGACGTTTGGGATCTCGTCAAATTACCCGAAGGAAAGAAACCCATCGGTTGTAAATGGATATTTAAAACCAAAAGGGATTCAAAGGGTAATATTGAGAGATATAAGGCTCGTCTTGTCGCCAAATGGTTTACTCAAAAGGAAGGTATCGATTATAGAGAGACTTTCTCTCCGGTTTCTTTGAAAGACTCTCTTAGGCTTATAATGGCACTAGTAGCTCATTTTGACTTAGAGCTGCATCAGATGGATGTAAAGACTGCGTTTCTAAATGGAGACATTGAAGAGAAGATTTATATGTTGCAGCCAGAAAATTTTGTGTCTAGAGACCCAAAGTCTATGGTGTGCAAACTTAAGAATTCCATCTATAGCCTTAAACAGGCTTCCCGCCAATGGTATTACAAATTTCATCAAGTTGTTACCTCTTATGGTTTCAAGGCTAATATAGTAGATGATTGCGTATATCAAAAGTTTAGTGGGAGTAAATATATTTTTCTGGTATTATATGTTGATGATATCCTTTTAGCAAGTAACGATATAGGCTTATTGCATGAAACCAAGAAATTTCTATTGAAGGAACCTGTTTGAAACACAAGAAGGGGGGTTGAATTGTGTTTCTGAAGATTTTAAATTCTTTTCGTAAGCAGATAATAGTTTTCGCAAGGTTAGAGGCTAAAAAGGTTAAAAGCTAAGAGAGCTCTTCCAAGCACCAAATTGGACGCTAACTTAGTTTGAGTAAGATAAGAAGACAGCATAGAAAAAAGCAATTCAATCCCAGTTAGTTAGTTAGATAATAAACTAAAGTAAGGAAAGAGAGAGAAAAGAACACAAAGATATTATCCTGGTTCACTCTTCACCAAAGAGCTACGTCCAGTCCTCTTTACTTGAGAGCTTTATCCACTATAACAAGAACCTTTTGTTACAAAGTATTCAACACCTCTTCAGGCAGTATTCTCAACCTCTTCAGATTCTCTAAGTATTCTTTTACATACAAGCCTCTTCAGGCTCAACCAAACTAAGGTTTTGAAAGAGTTTGTTCTACTAACTCACTAAATGTGAGAATTCGAAGCTAAAGCTTAGACTCTTAAAAACAACTCTACTCAGAGAGTAATATGAAAATGAGGATCAGAGTAGCTTTGCTATCTTTGCAAGCTTGAGACTTTCTCTTTGATTTCTTGAGCTAATGTTTGCTTGTATCTCTTGAAAGATTTTGAGTGCTAAATGTTGCTTCACTTGTATTTTTGCTCAAGTTCTATCTCGTTTTCTTGTTTTGCACTTTCAGGGGATGGAGGTATATATAGCCTCTTGTCTTTGAGCAAACTTCACTCTTCAACGGATGGAAAAGGATCCATTCTGATGAGCATTGAATGCATTTGATCCGTTGAGTCTGATAGCTTCTGAATTTTCTGATCAGCAGGATAGACTGTCAGGATGATAGCTAAAAGTGGTGCTGACATATCCTCTGAGTAGAACAAAAGTTGCCTTTTGTTTTTCCAAATGAAGAAAGTCAACTTCTTAATGTGACAGAGACATACTGGCTTACGCTTTACATATGTACAAATATTACAAGGAATGTTTTGTCCCAAGGATATAAGCCTTTTACAGGGAATAATAAATTCAAATGCTTGTACAAGAAATTCACTCTTGAAGTATAAAAGCATTTATTTGACTAGCTATTACAAAAGTAACCGAAAGAGTCTTTGGACTCATGGTTCAATATATTACCGTCCAGTCATAAACCAAGATTAAATGTTGGACGAGATAAAGTCTTTGGACTAGGGATAGTCTTTGGACTCAATTAAGTTTTATCCTGCACACTTAATATAAAACGTTAGTCCATAACAAATCTTTGTTCATCTTAAATTAGCTCTTTGTTAACATCAAAACTTAAGGGATTATTTGGACCATAACCACTTTGGTTCCAACATTTCTCACAAAGAATTTCGAGATGAAAGATCTTGGGGACGCTTCCTTTGTATTATGAATTCGGATACTTAGAGATCGCTCTCGAGGTATTTTGGGATTATCACAGAGGAGCTATATTGATACAGTCTTGGATAGATTCTTCATGAAAGATAGTAAACCAGGAGATACACCCGTTGCTAGAGGAGACAAGTTTTGCCTAAAACAGTGCCCCGTTACGGATCTTGAAAAGGAAGAGATGCATAAGTTTCCTTACGCCTCGACAGTAGGGAGTCTTATGTACGCTCAAGTTTGCACTCGTCCTGACTTAGCTTTCATTGTGGGAGTTCTTGGAAGATATCTGAGCAACCCTGGTATGCAGCACTGGACGGCGGTAAAGCGTGTGATGCGCTACTTGAAGAGAACTAGAGACTTCATGCTAACATATCAGAGGTCAGACGACTTAGAGATCATTGGATATTCTGACTCCGATTTTGCAGGATGTCCGGATAGCAGACGTTCCACATCTGGTTATATCTTCCTTTTGGCTGGAGGAGCTGTGTCCTGGAAGTCTGCCAAACAAACTTTAGTGGCTCCTTCGACCATGGCAGCGGAGTTTGTGGTTTGCTTTGAGGCATCAAATCATGCGTTATGGCTGGGAAATTTTGTCACGGGGCTACGCATCATTGGGAGCATCCAGAGGCCCTTGAAGATTTTTTGTGACAATACTGCAGTTGTACTCTACTCGAACAACAACATGAGTTCTACAAAGTCGAAGTTCATCGACATGAAGTATCTTGTTGTAAGGAAAGAGTCCAGGAGAAACAGATTTCGATAGAACATATAGGGATAGACTATATGCTAGCTGACCCACTGACCAAAGGCTTGACACCTAAGGCTTTTCATGAGCATGTTGCTCACATGGGTGTTGGTTTTGAGATTGCCTTAGGTTAGTGGGAGTCTTTCCTTTATTTTGTTTCCTTCTATGTTCTATGTTTTGATTTTGGTACAAACTTTATGTAATGTTTGAATTTCTGCAGAAATAAAGTTTATAAGGTTATTATTATAACTATTTTCAGTTTTGTTTTGGTTATGTGCAAATATTTAATTTGCATTTAAAGAACTTCATTTTTTTGATCTCACTAAAGACTTAAGTTAGACCAGTTGGCAATAGGCATGATTCAGAGATCACATTGCATGAAATTTCCATGCCACTCATCCATGCCGATCTATGTCATCAAGTGCATTGACATGGTGGTCGTCGTGGTTTAGTCACAATAGACGTTAGTGACAACAGCCGCGGTGGTCCCATTATTGATATATGAGGTGGACCAGATTGTAAAAGGGGAAATCTAAAGATAAATAACATTTGGATGCGCGCCTAAAGAATTCTGATATAATTACGATATATTGCCCAAGTGGGAGATTGTTGGAGTATTCTTTATTTAGTTATATTCCAATATCATAATGTGGGCAGATATCGTCAATCAATTATATTAGTTATTTATCAATTAGGAGCCTTAATTGATATGTGATCAAATTAAGTGATAAGGTTAATTAGATTTCTGATTTGATATTAAATTAGCTAATTGATATGGGCTAAATATGAATGGATGTCATTGATGGCCCATTTCGGAATAATGGGAACCCTAATTGGCCATTACCCTATATATAGGCTATGGTCCGCAATACACCGGACATCATCGCATATCGCCTCTTCTCTCCATCTCACTAGTGCAATAAACATGTTTAACATCGGTTAAAAATATCATTCTAAATCGGTTATGGAACCGATGTAGAAACAGATGATGTAGAATGTAAGACCTTTTAACATCGGTTTTTAACCGATGTTGAAAGTTAACTTTCAAGATCGGTTATAAACAAAACCGATTTTGAAAGTTCTCATTCAACAGATTAATAATTATTGAAAAAGATATTTTAACATCGGTTATAATATAGAACCGATGTTGAAGGTTATAATTCAACATCGGTTTTGTCGTGTAACCGATGTTTAAAGTATATTTTCACATCGGTTGTAACTCAGAACCGATTGAAATTGATAGTTCAACATCAGTTCTCTATTGTAACCGATGTTGATAGTCCAATTTTTTTTTTTAATACTGTGTTTTAAACCAGTGACAATCCTTAACCCTGTTTCATATATGTACAACCAGAACAATCCCAGCCAAAATAGAATCCCAACAATAACAGAATCCATCCAAATCACTATATATACTAAGTAAGCCAAACTATACTTTATTGATTATGCAAAAGTCAGCTTTTGATTCAACAAACTCAAATAATTATATAATGTAATAAATTCAAACTAATTAATTAAATTAATACATAACAAAGAAACAACAAAGAAATATAACAAATTAAACAAATTAAAGAAATAAAATGTCATCCATATATTAATTAATGTTCAGAAGTCATCTCAAGAAAGAAGTTTGCCCAACGTTCCTTCATGTCCTTAATGTCCTCTTCAGAGAATGCTTCCGGATTGTCGAAAATCTGCACATTAATTATAACTAATCAACTATAACTATACATAATTAATCTATAACTATTTACAAATGTTATTAGTTAATTACCTCCTTCCATCGATCTGTAATACTCGCGGAGACAATGTTGAACATCCACTTCATGACATAATATCCGCACTCCCAGCCGCCACGTTGCCTATGACACTACAAATGAATACACAATTTGAATATATAATGAGTAAAAACATAATAGTAACTATTTTACACTGCAATTGAATCTCGGGTACTAATTAATAAACTACTTACATTAGGGTAAATCCACCTAATAGGCCTAGGCCTACCACCATCCAAAACACGACTTGCGTTCATAGCTCTATCATAATTAAGAAAATATGAATTTAAAGTATGTTATATATTTCAGAGTAATTAATAAAGCAAATGTAGTACAAATTAAATTAATTAAAAGCTTACGTTTCAACAATAAGCTTGATTTCTTTCGTCGGCTTCCTTCCCAACGAACAAAAGAAGACCACAACACTCATACCACGACAGATGATCAATAATTGCCAATGTTTACTGCATTTGGAAACAGTTAGAGACAAGTCACAGATAATTATAAATCACTAGTAAAACTTGTACTTACAGATGGAGATAAGGTGCTAGGTAGAACTGTTTTTTGCCTTCATCAAGCACACGTCGCATGTACGCAGTAATCTCATCTGACCTAAGTGTCTCACCCTGAATTAGTTGAGGGTCAAGGAATCCATAAAGATGGAGGTTACCCCTATCAATACACAGGCGATGCAGATACCTAAGATATTGAAATAAATATTAGTTATAATAGTTAAAAAACTTAATTAGTTAACTTACAAATTAATTAGTTGAAATAACATAACTTACGTGCACCATAATGAGACAACTGTCATGCAAAGCATTTCACTATCAATGCATATCTCCATAATGTCCCTCTGGGGGATATAGAAAGTGTCGAGCTTGCCATCGTGTTCCAAATTTATAAAAGCGGACTCCTTCCCAAGTTTCACGGCAGCTAATGCGAGACGTTCTAGAGCATCAAGTTCAACATCCTTGTCAATACCCTAAACAGCAAATATAGAACATTAGTAAACACGGTTAGGTTATTTCAATTGTAAATAAAAAAAAACTTAACTTATTGAATGATTATATGAATACCTTCGATGAACCAGACGCCACAAGTTTTCTCGGATCCGACCTAGGCCTTTTGGGTCGATGATCTTTTCCATCATCCTAAACAATAGAGGTAAAGCATTAGTACACAAGTAAACACAATTAAGTTATTTCAATTGTAAATATAGAAAAACATATGTAAGTGAACAATTACATGAATACCTTGGCTGAAACAAAAAACCTCACAAGTCTTCTCGGCCAAGGGATGAAATTACCGGGGGCCTGGCCAACTGTACTAACCTCCTCAGTGGGCACAGGGACTAGAGCATCAACATCTAGAACATCTTCAACCACCACCCTCACATGATCATCCTCTAATGTCTGGTGGTGTAAGGTATTTCCCAAGTTGTGTACCCTCCCAAATGCCACTACCCGGCGATCATGATGATCATCAACATACAACTCACATTGATCGTCCTCCTTATCAGGCTGATGTGAATGATCACATGAACCCATAGTGCTCACAGGTACAGACGGTTGGGCACTTGTGTTTTGCTGGGAAAAACCCATAGATGCCAACTCTGAGAGAAGATCTCGTTTTATTTCTTCTCGAAGCTGCGCCTTGATGGACTCAATATCATCCCTCTTCCGATGATGTGAAGATGGTCCATGGTATTGGGTAATGCCAACACCCCATCCAACACCAAGGACACGGCCTGGGTGGTCCTCTTTACCAATCGCAACAGCCAAGACATCTTTGCGTCCAGTAGACACAAAGGTTCCTTGTGTGCTTTGTTCGTCCAAGGAATCCTACAACATACAATTGTCACATTAATTTGTGTAAGATGATGGATAAGCATGTTACAATTACAATTAGAATTGAATATATACTTACAATCTTTTCGGCAACAAGACGTGCCTCCTCAGATGTATATTGTCCCGATGGTCCTTGTCGGGCTCTCTTCCATGTATGGTGGCGTGGGGGTGGAGGTGGATCAACAACTTCTGGAGGTGGATCAGCCGTAGGATCAGCTTGGGATGCTTGTTCCAAAAGTTGTTTCTTCTTCTCTTCAATCATCTTCCTCCTCAGCTTTTTATATCCCCCACGAGACAAACGATGGGGGTAGAGATTCTTACTCTGGATCTCCTGCGCCTTTTTCCTTTTCTCCTAATATAAATAACATCAACTAAATTCAGTATATTAATAAAATCAATTTGGTTGGTAAAGTTAAACAATATAACTCAAGTTAACCTGAAAGGCGGGATCCAATCGGATCTGAACAAATCTATCCCATGTCTTTTGATCAAGGAACGGGTACATCTCAAGTGGAGATTTGTCTGCACGCCCATGTATGTATTTCCCGCTTAGTTGTGTTTTAAATGCTCTCCAACGCTCACCCGCATACGAAATCCATTTTTTCTTCATACGCTCGGTATCCGGCACTTCAAAGGTGAGCTATATTTACAAACAGAATGGAGAAATTAGTGTATATGAAAATAATATGGTGAAATAAAATATATACAACCAAAGAGGGTAAAAGTAAAATATCATGATACTATCCCATATCTGATCCTTCACGTTCGTCGATACATGGTCCCAATCCTCAATAAGTATACTAGCCTTGCTTTTGGCAAGGACGGCCACAAAACTCTTAAACTGATCTTCCATTGGCCCTATAGGTAAGCAATCTCCATCAAACTCAACCCTCAACCTTTGATTACCACTACGGTTGATGGCCAATTTTTTTAATCGTGTGGCGCGTCTACCTTTTTTACTTGTCAATGGGGTATCCGACCCGCTGCGTGTAGGAGGGATGCCCGAGGGATCTGCCATGTATGCCTGTTTATACAAAAAATAATAAACTATGTCAGTAAAGATGGATAAATAACAAATATCACTTTAAACATAACTTACACAATAACTTAACATATAAATATCAAATTAAATAACAAAAAAAAACTTAACTTATATTTATCAAGATAAACATAAATTAACTAATAAATATAACTTTAAACATAACTTACACCATGGTCAAGTAGTAATGTTCTCCCATATCCCTTCATGATGATCATCACGAATGGCATGTACATCGTCCGCATTATTTTCCTCATTGAAAGTAGGCATCCGTGTTGAGAAAGAAGGAGTATCGGAAATATCGAGAGTTGAATCTTGATTTTCCTCACTACCATTATGCATGTTTTTTCCTTGGAGAACCACCGACCACCTTTTGTTAGAAGGATCATGGATATAAAACACTTGTCTTGCTTGGAAAGCCATGATAAAAGGCTCTTCTGTATGACCTACCTTGTCAAGGTCTACCAATGTAAATCCTAACTCATCGGTTTGTACACCACTGTTACTGTCAACCCACTTACATTTAAAAACAGGTACTCTAAATTTAGTGTAATCGACCTCCCAAATCTCTTCAATGACTCCAAAGTAAGATATGGATGCCATAACGGGGTTTGTATCTTTTGAACTAGAGAAGTGCATCGACTCGGCTACAACCATAACCCCACTGTTTTGCATGGTACTCTTGTCATCCTGGGACTTTGTATAGAAGGAAAACTTATTGATATCGTATCCACTCCAACATATGACATCAAAGTTAGGCCCGTGTGCTAACCATTTTAATGTATCAGAAGCAGTATTATCCTCCGCAATTTGATCTTTAAACCAGTTTAAGAAAGTCTTATTATGCTTGTTCAACAACCATTTTTCGTTCATTCGAGGGTAATTTTGCTTGACAATGGTTTTGTGATCACATAAGTAAGGATTAACCTCATCGGTGTTATTCAATATATACAAATGTGCTTGAAGCACTTCCTCTCGACCCATGCTCTTAACAGTAATACCTCGTGTACCCTTACCATCACATCTTCCCTCATGACGAGACTTAGGAAGCCCTACAGGTTCCGCTTCTGACATGTAGTCTGTACAAAACTTAATAGCTTCTTCTGCAACATACCTTTCAACAATAGATGCTTCAGGACGGTGTGGATTCTTCACATACCCTTTTAGTATATTCATGTATCGCTCAACTGGGTACATCCACCTTAAATGAACGGGGCCACACAATCTAATCTCCCTCACTAGATGAACAATTAAATGAACCATGATGTCAAAAAATGAAGGAGGAAAATACATCTCCAACTGACACAAGATAATAGCAGCCTCAGTTTCCAACTCATCCAGTTTTTGAAGGTCAATGACTTTGCTACATATAGTATTGAAGAATAAGCACAACCTTGTTATGGCATGTCTCACTTTTTTAGGCAAGATGTCACGAATAGCCACTGGTAGTAGTTGTTGCATCAAGACATGGCAATCATGAGACTTTAAACCAACTAATTTGAGATCTTTCATTGAGACAAGCCTCTTAACATTTGAAGAGTAACCCTGTGGCACTTTGACGCCCCGCAGACACTCACAAAAACTTTTTTTCTCTTTTTTCGATAAAGTATGACATGTTGGGGACAAATAAGTCCGCTTAACCCCACACCTTGGACACTCGTGCATCTTCTCAAAGTCATTCCTGTACAATATGCAATCATTAGGACATGCATGTATTTTCTTATACTCCATACCCATCGGACACAATATCTTCTTCGCCTCATAGTTACGGTTCGGCAATGTGTTACCTTCTGGAAGCATCTCTTTCAACAACTCAAGCAATTCGGTGAAGCTTTTATCACTCCACCCATTTCTCGCCTTCACAACTACCAATCTTAACACCGCTGACAACCGTGTGAAATTAGAGCACCCAGGATACAAAGGCTTATCTGCATCACTGCACAAAGTATCATACACATTTGCTCGTTGAAATGACTCTTGTCCAATATCGCGGATCATGTCCTCTAGTCGATCGTCCATATCTACGTCATCAACCTCCTCTCTTTGGGACACACTTGGTTTGTCTAACAATTCACCATGCCATATCCATCTTGTATAACTCTTACATATCCCTTCACAAATAAGATGCTCTCGTATTTTCTCAGCTTCCAGTCGTCTCTCATTCAAACAATTAACACAAGGACAATAAAACCTTCCATTACTATCGGGAAGATTTCTTTTAGCAAATTCTAAAAACTCTTCCACTCCATTCTCATACTCATGACTTGTGCGTCTAGCATCGATCCAATTACGATCCATAACTACAACAACACCAACTTCACTTAGTCCAAGATCTTCAACTCCTTTTTATCACAGGGTATGGCCCTATCCCATTCGAGAAGAAACTTCTTCAACACTCAGTTAACAATTAGTCCTTAACTTTCATGCCCATACTTAACGAAATTTCGGCAGCATTTCCCATTGGTCTCCGACGTACACGACTTGACCGCGGTGACATCCACCGCGACAAAGTGTGCACCCGGAGAATAAAAGGAAATGCAGCAGACCGAAATTTCTTCAAGTATAAGATATGAGAATTAAGGAATAAGTATTAACCAAATGAAGAATAAGTTTTTCCCCAAACTGTCCAACTTGGACAATTCAAGATTCAATACAATGAGTAGTACCTTAATAAAGTACACATATGCTCATTAATATTGAATCTCAAACGGGAAACTAAGGTTTTGCTAATTTATTAACACTAAAAGATAATCCAACAGTCCAATTAATCCCTAAGTTAAAGCAGCAAATAGTAAAACTAATACATTAATACTTTTTCTCTTCCTTTCTCCCTTTAATTTCATAAGAAAATCTAATCAGAAGGAGAAGTGTTTTTCTTCATTAGAATGTCACGTATGGATTTCCTGCCAAGTTACATGCGATATTGTAAAACTAATCAAGTTACATGCCATATGCATACTGTAAAACTAATCAAGTTACATAGCAAAACCAAAGTAACAGGTAGCAGACAACAACAAAAATGTAGAGAGAAAGAAAGAGAACTGTATGGAAGTTTCACGCAGTTTACTAAGCAGACCACTGCATGGAAACACTCATATAAATGTCATGAGCAAGACTGGAAACGACTCCATATGACATGAGCACACTAACAGAGTGAAGCATTGGGTTCAGCAGAATAGAATGGGGAAGCAATTAATAATCAAAATAAGGATATTAGATACGTACCTTCAAATTTTCCTCAGGTTAGGGAATATCAAGAATGGATTCAGATCTTCTTCAGGTGGCTTTTCTGGAGTAGCAACAGGTGCTGCCTTGTCCTAAGTAGAATTGAAAATAAACTATAAGCCAAAAACGAAACGAAAAAATAAAGCCATTACGAATAAACTATAATATCATAAAACCTAAAGCCAAAAACGAAAAAATAAATGTAAACAAACTCACCTCAGAGGTGAAGCCGTGGGCAAAGTTTGGTACAAAGGTTCAGAGGAGAGGGTGAAGGATGAAGGAGAAGGAGCAAACGAGAGAGGTGATGAAGGATGAAGGATGAAGGAGCCGTGGGCAGTGTATCAGCGATGAAGGAGCAGCAACGAAATGTGAGGAGAAGGAGAAGGATGAAGGATGGTGCTAGGTTACGGTGGTGAAGGATGAAGGAGAAGGAGCAAACGAGAGAGAGGGCAAACAGTGAGGAGGGAAAGATATGAAAGATTAACGTTGGAGAAATGGGTTTAATGAAGATTTGAAATCGGTTAGTTAATAGAACCGATTTTGAAAGTTTAATAATGAGATCGGTTGTAAAATAACCGAGTTTGAAAGTTTACTAATGAGATCGGTTGTGTAATAACCGATGTAAATACTTGGCGGGAATAAATAAATAGTTTTTTATTTAAATTGTATTCATCGGTTGAAATATTTAACCGATGTTAAATGTTTTATACATCGGTTTCTTTATGAACCGATGTAAATAATTTTGAACTTATTTTCAAAATTGCCACCGCCTCTTTTTTTAAATCGGTTCCTTTTCAACCGATCTAGAAACCTGTTGTAGAATCCATATTTTGCACTAGTGTCTAAAGAGCAACTAAGGCATAAGCAGTCCAGGTTGAGGAAGAACCTCAAGCCAACGGGTGTTTATTACCCGTCTCTCTTTTCTCTCCCCTCTCTGCGTTTCAGGATTGCCGCCCTCCGTTCGTGAAGGTTGGTCATCAAGTTCATTCTTTGAAGAACGCTTAATTAGGTTAGGAATCGCTATGGATCCAGGTATATTCATAAACAATGAGTCCTAGTAATCTAGCATGATATTGATCCTAGGCTACATGGTTTATGTACTTTAGGATGTATGTCTATAGATTTAATACTTCCGTATAAAGAATAACGAATCAATAAAGAAAATATCTAACAGGAGGTACCACCACTAACTAGGTGTTATGTTATACTGCCACTTACCAGTTACCACCACCATGCATATGCATGTTTTCGGTTGTGTGATTTAATTTGTGCCGGTATGGGCAAGTGGTCTCGATCTGATGTAGAAATTAAAGAGATCATGGTCAAAAGAGAATACATGCATGCATGTGCTGGTGGGGGTAGCACACGCAAATTCTTACATCAAAGATTTGTATGTGATGAATAGATCTCGCGCGATGAGACGAATAATTATGCTTTTGATGTTCGTTGGGTCATTTTCGTAAAGCGCATGTGTGTGTATATATTAAGAATGAGAAAGAGTCCAGTTCCCTCAAAACATGTGTCCTTCAACTCTATAATATTAGCAGTAGTTTAATATCACCAAGTTCTTTCTTTGAACAGAGTAAAATTATGTTTCTACTTGATGTATATATTAATAGGATAAGACTAATATAAAACACGCATTATATAAAACAAAATAAAATTATATACTTAAGTCTTTTTAACAAAATAAAATTCAGAATTCAATCAAAAAACAATTCACAATTAGTGACCCTCTACATCAAGAAAATTTCCAACACAATTCTCGCTACAAGGCCCATGTTTTTTTTGGTCTGGGAAGGCCCATGTTTTTTAACCCGAAGGAGTTGGCTTAACCGTAGGCAAAATACGTGATGTATGATGTAGGCAATTCGTGTTGTGCACAGTTTGGATGAAAATCTTCTGTCTTACTTTTCTGTCATATTTTCTGTCACTCATCAATGATAATTAATACTTAATAAAATAAAATCATAACTCATTAACATATATACATATCCTTAGCCTTTGATTGATAGACGATACCGATACATCATTTTTTGAGACAACAGAATTTTATTCGCACGGTTTAGTTCAAATGTGCCGTCACATTTTTTTCAAGTAAAAGTAAATGAATTCTATAATTTTAGAAAGTACAAGACCAAGACAACAGCTCACTCATTCCTCGATAGAGACTGAAACATAACAATAAAACAAAATCAAAAACAACGGGCCTTTTGATTTCTATTTTGAAATTAAGAGGATGGTCTGATGGTGATGAGGCTTGATCACTGGCTGGGTGGAAGATGCAATGAGGAGAATGGATATAGAGAGGTTGGTCACCAAGGTTAGGGTGGGTGGGTGGGTGGCTTTGAAGGGTCGAGAGAATGAAGGGTTGGGTGGTTGAGAAAGATAAAGATGAACGAAAGGCCATGTGTTTGGATTGACCAATAATTTACAAAAGTGTCATTTTTTTAGGTTTCTTAGTGTATCTGTAAGTAAGAGTTGGAAATCGAATCTTTAATCACCTGCTTAAGGGATCCGAGCCCGTTACCACTCTCGAACCAACCACACGTTGATATTACAATAGTGTTGTTAATGAAAATAGGTTATTCTCCATTTTTTTATTGTTTTGGAAATTAAAAGTTGTGAGTTAATTGATTCTTACAAAATACTATTTCCAAACAAATATTGTTGTGAGTTAATTGAAATTTTGTTTAAAGTATGTTTACCTTTAGGGTATGGTTGCCTATTTTGTTTCAATGTTATATCCATGACAAATGGAAACTACTATTAATAAAAATAAGCTAAAAGTCTGGCCTATGTCGCACGCAATTGGTATCACAGTGGGATCGACAAAAAAGGAAAAAGAAAATGGAATCTTCACCAAAGTTTACTCAAGTTAGGAAAACATTGAAAAAAACTCGTTTATTAAAGAAGAACTATAGTCTTTTGAAAATGAGATTGAGTCCGGGAGTTGGTTACGGGTAGGTAAGGTGTTAACACCCTATACTGCCTATTCTAGAATGGTACCTAAGTTAATTATGAAAAATATTAATGACCTTCAAATCATTTATTTTACCCCTAAATCAAGTTACCAATTTACAAAAAAGTTATAAATTGAATTTCGGTTATTTTCTTTTTACTTTCCCTAAAAAACATTAGTGCAAAAAAAATCAAAAATATTGACAAGGCATCACAGTTAAGCCAATTATGAGTGAAGTTCGACATGTTGCCAGACATCATTAAACACAAAACTTGGCTCAATGTGCATTTGTATTAAAATAATTAGCATCAAAATTTCAAAATTTGAAAAGAAAAATACCTCTGAAGATGGGTGAAACTAGAACATTTTAGTTAGGGTTGAAGACCATGGAATTTTTTTTTTGAGGGATCAAACTAAACATAGGTAGCATTTGATAACCATGGCAAAATAGGACAAAACATAACATATGAGTTCTGTTTTGTGTTTGGTCTATTCTTTAAAGTGAACAAGATGAAAGACTAAAAAGTATAACGTTATGGTTCCATTGAAATGATGGAACCAAAGAAAACAGAACTTGACATAATGTGCCATTCTATTTCGTGCACACATCAAACTCTATCATAGTTCTGCCCCCTTGCAATTGAATAAAAGTATTCAATGCATATTCAATTCTTATTTCTTTTTTTTATGAATCACCGTAATTAGGACCTTTGACTCCCCAGTAGCATCCTGAGGTATCCCCACAAAGCTTCGGCCCTTTGGACTGACTATAGGATTAATCCTCAGTCGGCTGCTTAGAGAAGAGAATTAACTCTTGGTTTTTGCAACCTCCTAACTAGAGTGTATATTACCATGATTCGAACTTGCGTTCTCCTCCTAGTGGTACGTCCTGTATGACCAATGACGAATTTCTGTCATGAAAAATGAATGAAAAGTGAAAACAAGTGCATAATTTTTAGGTATTTGGGGTTTTTAAATTGTAAACAATTTCACTTTTTATTCATTTTCCATAAAGAAAATTTGTTATATGTCATGCAGAACCACTAACGAGTCAGGTAGGATGGTTATTGGGACACGTAGGCAAGTAAACAAACGTTGAAACTTGATATATTAACAAAAATATCCCACATTTATAAATTTGAGAGAATAAATGATTAATTTTTTTTTCAGTGACTAAAAGTGGAACTTGATTATTATCCCATTATTATCCACTGAATATCAAGGACGGTATATGACTGAAATCTGAAACGTGGCATACAAGCCCAAAGTAATTTGAAATGTATATATTAAAAGGCCATCAAGCCCACAACGACTCTCAGTACTGGGCTTTTTTGTGTATTATTGGTTGAGTTTGTATCATATTATTAGGCCTTTGAAGGATAAAGGCTTCCGACTATCTCTCTACAACTCCTTTCTCTTGGGAAGGACAATTATCCTCTATGATAGTTAGTTACACCAAAAACTAGAAAACAAAAATAAAAACACGAAAGTTTGGATGACATTATTACAGAAAAAACAATAATCAAAATATTAATAAACAAAAAATATGAAAATATGATTAAATTATTAAACGAAAGTCTTACTAGAATCATGTTTGAAGATATTATAATTAAATCAAACTTTCATTGATAGAAATAAGAATTATCAATCAAGGGTTGGTCGAGTGGTAAGCAACTCGACCCCATAAGGAAGAGAACGCAAGTTCGAATCATGGTGATATACACTCTAGTTGGGAGATTGCAAAAACCAAGAGTTAATTCTCTTCTCTAAGCAGCCGACTGAGGATTAATCCTATAGTTAGTCCAAAGGGCCGAAGCTTGTGGGGATACCCCAGGATGCTACTGGGGAGTCAATTCATATTCAATTCTTATTTCTTTTTTTTATGAATCACCGTAATTAGGGCCTTTGACTCCCCAGTAGCATCCTAGGGTATCCCCACAAGCTTCGACCTTTTGGACTGACTATAGGATTAATCCTCTGTCGGCTGCTTAGAGAAGAGAATTAACTCTTGGTTTTTTCAACCTCCCAACTAGAGTATATATCACCATGATTCGAACTTGTGTTCTCCTCCTTATGGGGTCGAGTTGCTTACCACTCGACCAACCCTTGGTTGATAATTCTTATTTCTATCAATGAAGGTTTGATTTAATTATAATATCTTCAAACATGATTCTAGTAAGACTTTCGTTTAATAATTTAATCATATTTTCATATTTGTTTATTAATATTTTGATTATTGTTTTTTCTGTAATAATGTCATCCAAACTTTCGTGTTTTTATTTTTGTTTTCTAGTTTTTGGTGTAACTAACTATCATAGAGGATAATTGTCCTTCCCAAGAGAAAGGAGTTGTAGAGAGATAGTCGGAAGCCTTTATCCTTCAAAGGCCTAATAATATGATACAAACTCAACCAATAATGCACAAAAAACCCCAGTACTGAGAGTCGTTGTGGGCTTGATGGCCTTTTAATATATACATTTCAAATTACTTTGGGCTTGTATGCCACGTTTCAGATTTCAGTCATATACCGTCCTTGATATTCAGTGGATAATAATCGGATAATAACCGGGTTTCACTTTTAGTTATTAAAAAAAAAATTAATTATTTATTCTCTCAAATTTATAAATATGGGATATTTTTGTTAATATGTCAAGTTCCAACGTTTGTTTACTTGCCTACGTATCCCAATAACCATCCTACCTGATTCGTTAGTGATTCTGCATGACATATAACAAATTTTCTTTATGGAAAATGAATAAAAAATAAAAATCTTTACAATTTAAAAACCCCCAAATACCTAAAAATTATGCACTTGTTTTCACTTTTCATTCATTTTTCATGACAGAAATTTATCATTGGTCATATAGGACGTACCACTAATGGACTACGTAGGATGGTTAATGGGACACGTAAGCAAGTAAATGGACGTCGGAACTAAATTTAGAGAGTAATGTGTCCCGCGTTTGTAAATTTGAAGGGCTAATTAATTTATTTATTTATTTTAGAGACTAAAATTGGGTACATAAAATTTTTCAGAGACCAATTTAGATATTCACTATAATTTTATGGTACAAGTAAGACTAGAAATATATATATATATATATATATATATATATAAAATAGAAATATAATAATTAAAAGAGAGATAAAATATAAAAAAGTTTTGTTTTCGAGTGATGTTCCTCATTTTGTTTTACATTCCATGGTGACCCTCTTGGTTCGCTCCTTGGGGACGTCTGTCTTTTATAGCATGGGGAGGTGCTTTTGGGGGGTTGAGGCTCCACTTCCTGGAATTCCGATATTGTCATTAACTTCTTTTGGCTGACGTATTGTCCCAAATGGGACGGGTGAAAATTCTCTCCATTTTTTTTTTTCATTATTATAGTTTTAAGATATATAAAAAATATTTAGAATTCACCCAACTTTACATTATCATATTTATATCATTAAAATTATAATAACAGAAGACAGTCATATCAGACTTGAGACTAAATAACTCTTTGAGCCGGACAAAAGCCTCGGTTTTGTTTCCGAAGTCTCCCTGACAGTCATAACATTTGGAATTATGTTTTTTGAGCATGCTTATTCAATGGAGGGACTTGGAAACATCCTAGAGTTCGGTATGCTTCAATTCTTGTAGAATATGAGGCCAAAATGTATTAAGAGGAGTATACTCTTTGTATCTCCCTCTTTGGAGGTTTTTTGTAATTGATATGAGGTGGTGGAGGAGCCCACTTCTGGCTTTTTGATCAAACTAGTGTTATTTTAGAAACTATTTATCAAAATGGGATTATTTTGTAACAATTTATCAAAATAGGGTTGTTTGAAATTTTTTACGTTTAGCGTCGGCCAAGGTCCACGTTAAAGGCCCACGCTAGAGGTGTCACCCGTCTGAAGCTCATCAGACGGGTGATTCACCCTTCTGATGGTCATCAGACGGGTGAATCACCCGTCTGAATTCACCCGTCTGATGACCATCAGACGGGTGATTCAGACGAGTCACAGCAAACGGGTGACACCTCTAGCGTCGGTCTTTAGCATGGGCCTTGGTCGACGCTAAACGTAAAAAATTCCAAACAATCCTATTTTGATAAATAGTTACAAAATAACCCCATTTTGATAAATAGTTTCTAAAATAACACTAATTTGATCAAAAAGCCCGCCGTTCTTCTTTATTGTTGATCGTGTTCTTTTTTGTTCTTCTTAGCCTTGTAAATCCCTTTAAATAGTTGTGTTTTACATCCATTGTCTTCGCCTCCATCCATTGCTTTACCAATCCAGTCAAACTCATTAGGAAAATGGAATTAACATACACGTCCATGAATTTCCCTAAAAAACTAGGTCCATAATTAGGTGTTCAATTATTTGGTGGTTATAATCAGGTGTTTACCTATCTATCCAAACTAAAGATGCTGATTATAATTGGTTGTTATTATTAGGTGTTCTAACCGATCGAATGCACGAACAAGGATGATGACCAAAATCAATTGAAAACAGAAGATAAAATTACTAGCATACAGGTGATTAATGTCCTACATTTAGGGGTGTAAGACCTAAACTAATAATCCGATAAACTCGAAAATCCAAATCGAACCAATTTGGTGATATATATATATATATATATATATATATATATATATATATATATATATATATTTCAATATTTTATATATTTAATATTTATATATATTTCAATATTTAGTAACTTTTGGGTTTGAACCGAACCAAATCGAACCAATTCGTTTTTGAATAATATGATTTGGTTTGGATTTTGTAGAAAAAATTGCTTAAAATCGAACCAAACTGAATCAATCATTTTTTATTGATTCGAATTTTTCCTCCACTTAAACCGAATCAAATCGATCCATTACATCCCTACCTTCGGTACAACATTACTGCCGTGCATTCATACGCACGTAAAGTAGGATTTGATGGTGATTAATTAGTATGTTATTGATAAAAGTAATAATAATAATATTTTTACACTCTAATTTGATATTTTATAAGACAGAATATATTAATATGAGTAAATTTAAATATTATTGTATATTGTATGTAAAGTTAACATGTAAATATAAGTAAAATATTATTTGAATGTCCTATGCTAATTGTTTAAATAACCTAAATCTAAAAGTAATGGTATATAATTGAAAAAAACAGATTTGGAGACTCTTACAGCATGTTTGGGAAAAATTGATTTTCCCTATTTTAACTGTTTTTTGACTAAAAATTTATTTCATACATAATCTATTATGTTATGAAAAAAGTAACGATAAAAGCTTATATCAATGTTATATAAATAATATTGTTATTTGTATAAAAAAAAATATATTGTTGTAGAAATTAGTGTTTTCCTATGTTATATGATTTGTGGGGTTGGTCCATGGGTGAGGCAACTAAAACCCTAGCTTTAGACCCCTCGACAAAAAAAAAATTATTTACACTTAGTTTTTATAAAGCAAAAAGGCCACACATGTTAGTAAAAAAGCCTAATCTAAAGAACAACCTGACCCAAATACATTTTATTACATAAAACAAAAAAGTTTCACTCAAAGATTATTTTAGGCCTCATCCACTCTTGGGCGGCCCCTAATTGTCTGCTTTGACAATTTTTTGCCATATCATTCTTTTTTTCCTAAACCATTTTTTGTCAACATCCACTATTTCACTTTATAAAGTGATTCTCAAGTTAATCTTAGGGCACATTTATCATTACAGTGCTTTTATCTTTTTGTTTGATTATACCTCAATCAAATTGTCATGTATTCACCTACTCTACATTAATCAAGGATTAGACTACTCTAAAGTAAGCAAAAGTATAAAGTGAAAAAGTAAAGATATATCCACCCTTGATTAGTTAAAATTGATTGAGATCTGAATGCACTTTAACTAAACAAAGGTGGATATATCCTTATTTTCTCACTTTACACTTATTCTCACGTTAGAGAATTTTTTCCCATTAATCAAATATCACCGTCACGGTGGTCAATGGGTCGCTATATTGATAATATCTTTAACCTTTACTAAATAATAACACATGAGAATTGGAAAATTATGTCTTCCACTACGGTTTCCGACAATAGAAAATGAATTAGATTTTTTTTATTTGTTAAGCAAAAACTTAAAACAGTTTTGGACCGATTTCTAGGATCTAGGACTAACATGAATGACTAGCCAAAATCGTATCTTAAGATTATTTTGACTTTTATGACTAATTAACTACAGGATGTGTTGGGTGTGGTAGCATTATTCGTATTGATGTTGGTGGGTGGTTGGGTCCGTGCTTGTGGTAGCCAAATTGGGTACTGTAGTGCTTTCACGGCGGAGCTTTGGGATATTCTTAGAGGTCTCTCCTTAGCCCGGGAGATGGGAATTCGTAAGCTAGTGATGGAATTAGATTCTCTTACTCATGTCTCATTGATCACCGGTGATAAGGGAGAAAATTCAAAACTTTGTTTGGTGAGACATATTCGAAGCTGGTATAAAAAGGAATGGGAAATTAGTTTCTCTCATTCTTATAAAGAAGGAAATAGATGTGCGGATTGACTAGTTAATTGGATTCTCCTTCAAGATCCAGGTTTTCACATCATTGATGTTCATCCTAGGGATCTTGCTAGTTTACTTGGTTATGATTTAGCTAGGGTGTCTATATCTCGAGTAGTTTCTTTTGATGTTTTAGTTTTTTCTTTGTTGGGCTTTAGCCCTTTTTGTTACGCAAAAAGAAAAAATTAGTTTGATCACCCTACCAAAATATAATCATCATACTCTCAGAATGTGTTTGGGAAAGCTGAAAAAATAGATTATGCTGATAATCGATTATTGTGATAATTGATTATATTCAAAATCTGTTTTTGTTTCGGTATATTTGTTGGAAAGCGAATTTAAGATAATCTATTTCGTTTGGGTGATGCAAAAAAAATCACTTTTACATAGTAAATTACGAAAAAGATATAAGTTATTTATTTATATTAATAATATTTGATGTTTTTTTTAATATTAAAAAATTGAATCTTGTATGCAATATTTTATAAAAATTGAATTCAATAAAAAGTTGAATAAAATATACATTATTTATTTCAAAGTCTCTCTCACTATAACCCTCCTATAAAATCACAGCTCCGATTTCCGTAAAAAAAATAACCACAGCTCCAGTATCTTCAAAATGATCTCATGAAGCGTGAGGGTAAAAGTGAAAGAAAATGTAAAGAATAAAAAATAATCTACTCAAAATAATCCAACAGTCCAACACTTTTGATTCTATAAAAACAGCTAAAACTAAGCAAAACAGCTTTTTTTTAATTTTTAATTTAGTTGCCACACAATTCCCATTATCTTACAAATAGCTTTTTTTTTTCTTTCAAAACAACCTAAATTACCATAATTTATCTATCCCAAACACCCACTCAACCTCAGGTTCAAAAATTAAAAGTTGTTGAAGTAGACAATTTTTTTTTATCGAAGTATATCCATTTCGTTAAGAGAAAAAATTACCTATTAATATGAATTACTTTCATTTGTCACCTAATTGTTTTTTCTTTTTTATACATTTGTCCCAAACGTTGAATCATTGATTCATTGACCACAAAGGATATAAAGCAATGCTCATTGTCCATGGTCCCACCACATCACCTGGGTCTGGGGTGGAGTTGGGGGTCAGCCATCACCATCAGGAGCTCCTTTTTTGGTAAACCCTGCATCGCCCTCGCAATGAAGCTTCAACAGTTTGATGTCTATTTCATAGTTGGTTTTCTTAATAACTCGAAAAATTGAAAAGGCCACATCGCAATAATAACACCCACATTTCCGAGAAAAAAACATCATTTTCCATCCAACTACTATCTACCACCTTTAAACCTCTAACCAGCAAATCATAACAAAGCAGCTCTTTACCACACCAAATCCTCTCCGGAATTTTGATTTTTCAACATCTAAAATGAGTTACTAGAATACATGGTGGAGTTGTGATATATTCTTCTATAAAATCCTACTACTAATTTTCTTAGTATTAAATAAAAAATAATACATATATATGTAAAAGAATTATTAGGAGTATGAGGATTTAGAATTATTCTAGATACTGCTCTAATATACACATGGATGTGTCAAAATGCCTAGTGTCTCAGTATCGTATGTGAATGTAAGTATTGCTTATATGTCAGCTGTATAAATAACTAATTTGATTTTTTATTAAAATTTGAATTTAATCGTTATGCATGATTCGTGTAAAAAAAATTATATCGTCAATCAATCATTAATTATGATATGGATGACTTTCAAAGTAGTTATGATAAAAGTCAAATATTTTTATTGATGTAATAATTTATTATTGGTTAACAATATAAAATTTTTTATACTGACAATACATACAAATTAAATCCTTAAAACTTTATTTAAACACCTAAATTGAGACATACATTTAAATAAGTATCAAAATACTTTTATTGATTTAATAATTTATTATTGATTAACAATGTAAATTTTTTTTACATTGTCAACTAATCATATTTTTCATGGGTGATTTTTAGGATAATTATTATAAAATTCAAACAATATTTTTTGATCAATAAGAAATAACAAACAACAAGCAAAACAAACTAGGGCCTTAATCATAAATTATATATTATTGTTAGGATAAAACTCAAATAATTTGATAATATATTATTAATTAACCGTAAATGATAACTAAATCCATGAACATTATATATATATATATATATATATATATATGTCAGAATCAATTGTATATTGATTTTAATTTTAATTGTAGAAAAAATATTGACTCTTTTTCTCTTTCTTCCATTCTATCTGTCTTCCGTTTTTTAAATTTAATTTTAACTTTTGGCAAAAACCATCATTTCCCATTTCACCCTTTTATTTGGTTTTTTCCGTTTTGTAAGGAAACGACAAAGTCCAAAAGCAACCACCTCACACACAAAACCAAGAAGTAGAACCTACGCAACGGTGGTGTCACTGTTGTGTGCGTTTTTTGTCATCATGATGGGTCTAAACAAGCTCGGAACTACGATCACGGCGATGATCGCCGTCACGCTCACTGCCCTCGCCGTCGAAATCATCTACGTGCTGTGGCGGCGCCGCCACAGGTACCGTCCGCGGCGTGTACGTATAGAGCCTCAGGAAGCTTCTCTCCCGAGTTCATCGTCTTCTCAAGGGGAGAGAGATCGCGAGCTAGAGCTGGAGATGGAGCTGGAACAACACGTGTTGAAGTTTCAGCGTATGAACGGTCCCTCGAGGTTTCTCTTCACGATAAAGGAGGAGGAAGAGAGAGAGGGTTTGGACTCCGAGAACGGTTCCTCCACGGAGTGTAGTGCGGTGGTGGTGATGAAGAAGAAGGTGTTGGCGGTGGATGAGGTAACGGTGGCGATGGAAGAGTTGTTGAACGAAGCAACGACGCCGTTTTCGACACCGTGTGCTTCTCCTCCTTATTACACACCTTACTCTTCACCGTGTCGTGAAGCGTATAAGGATAACAATGGATGAGTCATAACACTGTGACACTCATGATCACTACGTATAAGGTATCAACAAATCGATTAGTGAAGTAAATAAATTTACGTTGTTTTTACCCACTAATTTTAGAATGTTAGAATGTTTATTAGATTAAGATTAGGGAATGGATTAAATGTTGTGCGGTTCTGGATTCCAGAAGCGGAGCTGGGAATAGGAAAAGTTCTTATTAGTAAACGGTGTTTGAATTGTGGGGGCCACTCTCTCACTCTACTTTTATTCTTTCTAAGTTCAAAATGAAATGAATGAATGGGAAGTAATTCTAGGGAGAGAACCGTGCACTGTAAATTTATTAAAATTATTAAATGCGGGCATAGCTGTTTAACGTTCCATTTTTATATTGTATGATGTGCTCTGTCCTGAGAAATTTTAACATGTTCTGATTTTGTTAAAGGCCACACGATTATTTTAACATGTCACTGAACGAACGGTCACGTCTGAGGCTCTTCCTCTCATTTAATTCATTGCTTTATTTTTCTTTTTAAAAATTAAAAATATTGTTTAACATGTATAGAAGTTTTATTTCAAAAAAACATGTATAGTTTGTGTCAAAAAAAAAAAACATGTATAGAGGTTAATACAAAATATTGTAACTCGATATAGTATATTGAAATATTGTTATATGTCGTATTATGTATTAAAATAAATATATTTAAATATAAATGTTAAGTAAAGTATTCTTTAATTATTATATTTTTTTGATAATGTTAACTATTAGTATATTCTAAATATATTCAAATAAAAATAACTTTTTTTTTTTCGGTGCATTCAATTGATTGCTCTTTATTAAAAGCTTCGTACGCTTTTCCTTTCTAAAGTTCAAAGAATCGTTAATGGTCCAGTCAAAAAAGAAGAAGAAAAATATCGTTAATGCTATGCGACTGCGTTTTCTGCAAGTAAGTGGGCCTTTAGCACACCCTTTTGGGCTTCCAAACATTGATTCCATTAGGGGCTTTGTTAAGGATACCCACCATTTTGCTAGGGATACTCTCGTGAACAGTATAATTCTCAAAATATCCCGTCAAAAGTTTTTTTTTTTTTTTTAATTTGGCTCACTCGCAAATATGATATTTGAGAGTAAGCAAATTGTTTGTCCTCTCGCAAATATGTATTTGCGAGTGTATTATTTTGTTTAATTGCTCACTCGCAAATATGATATTTGCAAGTAAAGCAAGTACTCGCAAATATCATATTTGCGACTGAGCAATTAAAAAAATAACATACTCGTTAAAACCTTTTGATGCTAATATGTTTCGGACATCTAGAAGGAAAGAAAGGGAAAAAGAACAATGAGTTCAAGACAAAATAATTTATTAATATGCGGATCCATTTTTTGATAAATGTGTGAAAGTTGTTCCATTTTTTACAAATACTCATAGTTTTCTCCCAAATTATACGTGACGCTCGCAAATTAAATATTCGCGAAAGAAGGTATATTTTCGCAAATTAGTTATTTGCGAGAGTGTAAATTTTTGCACACTCGTAAATATCTAATTTGCGAGTGGTTCTTTTATTTACAGTCGCAAATTAGCTATTTGCGAGTGTACAATTTGTACACTCTCAAATAGCTAATTTGTACACTCGCAAATAGGATTTTTTATTTTTTTTTACGTTTTACATATATTAGGTATTTATTTTATTTTGTTTGTGTTCATTGTAGTGTTATTGGAGATGGAAGGCAGCAATATGTTTGATTCTAATGAGATTAACCAAATGACAGTTGTGGACTGTATAGGAGCAGTCACTACTATGGAGACATTTCCTACATGGGATGATTTATTGTGTTGGACTCGAGAGATTGGAAAACAAAATGGATTTGTTGTTGTCATTGTGAGGTAAGAGACAGGACAAAATGGCGGACGTACAAAATTAATTCTGGGTTGTGAAAGAAGTGGGAAGTATAAGCCTAAAAAGCATGCATCTTCTAAAGCAACTGGTACTCGAAAGTGTGAGTGCATATTCAGAATTAAAGAAATACCTTTATCGACGACTGAAGGAAAGATTGAAGGATGGATGCTGAAATTAAGATGTGGATTACACAACCATCGGTTAGCTGGAACATTGGTGGGTCATTCTTATGTTGGTCGTTTAAGCGAAGAGGAGAAGAAACTTATTCATGAAATGACCAAGAACAATGTCAAGCCAAAAAATGTTCTGTTGACGGTTAAAGGTCGCGATAAGGAGAATCTATCTACAATTAAACACATTTACAACAAACGTCAGAAGTACCGATCATCTGAGAAAGGCCCTAGAACAGAAATGCAACATTTGCTGAACTTAATACATCGAGATCGATATGTTTCTTGGTATAGAAGACATGACGGTTTGGACGTTGTTAAAGATATATTTTGGGCACATGCAGATTCCGTCCATTTGTTGAATACATTTAACATGGTCCTCATCCTTGACAGTACCTACAAAACCAATAAATATAGGCTGCCACTACTTGAAATTGTTGGTGTCACTTCAACAGAGGTGACATTTACTGTGGGATTTGCCTATATGGATTCTGAAGGGGCTAAAAACTATGTCTGGGCACTAGAGAAGTTAAGAGAATTGTTCGTGCTAGATGAGTCAATTCCCCAAGTTATTGTGACAGATAGAGATCTTGCTTTGATGAATGCGGTTACAGTTGTGTTCCCAACAACTCGCAATCTTTTGTGCCAATTTCACATAGGAAAAAATGTCTATTCTCATTCATCTAACAGCGCTTGCTAGGAGAAGCGCTATTGCACATTTTCTGTATCATTAAACACAGCGTTTCACTAGAAAACGCTATCGAAGGTACGCTTCCAAAGACATAATCTGGCGTAGTGTGGAGGTGTTTTCTGTTAGGCGTGTGGTGTTTGTTGTCTATTAGGTTTAGGGAAAAGGGATCCACAGAGGGTGTGATGCCTGCTATGATAGGCTTGATCCTTTGCAGGGTGTTCTTATCAATACCATAACAAATGTTGTTTAGGTAGCTAAGCATGATATGATGGATTGAACTTGTTCTAGAGGCAAGAGGGTGGCCAATTCTTCCTATTGGGTTATCTATGGAGTACGAGATATATAAATCATCTAATACTTTGACTCTTCGAGAGCTACTGTCAGCTTTGTTTTTTGTAAGTTTGCATTAAGCAACTGACTTCTTATCATAACATCTCTTATTGCATCTACGAGATGTGTTTGACTGGATGGTAGCTAATGCTATTAGGTACAAACAAGTAATTGCATTGTCCATATATTTGAATAGTAGTGGATCAGTTGTTAGTATCTATATTGGTTTTATATGAAATAACTAAAACATTTTAAATGGACAGGTTGCCAGATCCAATCCTGTGAGGTCCATCCCATTAACCATTCTTAACGGAGCCAAAGGACTAGCAATTTTAGCAGTACCAAAGCTAGTGAACTACTCTCCTACAAACTGAGTACTGGTTTGGTGTTTGCTTGAAGATCAGATGGATCATGGTCAGCATCATCAGCCATATTCTCCTTGGGTTTAGGATAGGGTGCTCAAGTAAGTAGACTATGCGTGGATTTCTATGATTTGTAGAAATATCACTATGTTATCTTTGTGATTTTTGTTTAATTGAAAATGGAGGAGAAAAGATAACATAGGTCTAGAATTTAATTTATACTTCAATCTCTATTACTGGTCTATGATTTCTTTTGTGGCTGAAGTTATGTTCATGCTATATATATTCCCAGTAATGGTGAGCTCGTGGATTTTATAATTGTCCTTCAAGATATGGAAGTTGTGAAGACATTCTGCAGTCGCATGCATTTTTCTTCCAAACTTGAAAGTGGGGGAAGGTGGCATGACTACACTTCCATAATGGTTTGCTAGTGGGGGACGGTATTGGGTAAGGATGGCAATGGGGCACCACGGGTGCGGGTAGTGCTGCATGTGCATCCATACATGTTAATATCCACGGATATTTATGTGGGGTATCGGATATCAATGGATATACATGGTTATTTAAGAGTTTAGAATAAAAGGAAAGAAAATAAAATTATACAACATAATATAACAATATATTATATTAACATTATATAATATACTATATGTATTTAAAAAAATTAATTATTATCGGTTTAACCACTACAAGGTATGAAATAATAAAGAAAATAAAGTTTATTTCATCTCAAAGTGATAGAAGTTGTCATAATATATAATATATATTTAATAAAAAAATATTTATTATAAATATGCTAGTATCCATTGGACGGATACTATGATCTCATCCCCATCTAATAGGTATCCATTTACTATTCACTACGAATAATCCATGCGGATATCCACAGATGCGGATAATTTTGTCATCCCTACTAGGGTGAGAAAAAAGATGAAAAAAAATAGAAAATAAAAACATTAAAACTTACCGGACAAATTTATAATGTCGGGTTAATTGGTTAATACAGGTCATTTATCCCGAGTGTTTCTAAACTTCAACTTGGTGTACAATGGATTCACTCGTTCTTTTTCTTGACTACACATGATCAGCATCCATTGAAACTAAAGCTGGCAATTTGGGTCCGGCCCGACCCGATGATTCGTATTTTTTTTTGTTTTTCTAGATTTTTTTATACAATTATCTTTGGACGTAGAAACATACTTATATAGTTCATATTATAACTTTTAAATAATCTTTCAATTTATTAATGATGAAAAATATACTTATTTAATGACTTTTATGAAAAAATATTTTTTAACACTTGTTTACATATTTTAAATTGTAATTTATACTATATTTAGTGTTATTTAATAAATATAAATGCATTTAAGCAAAAAAAGAAAATAAAAAAGTAAAAAAAAATATAGGGCCAAAATGGCCCACTGGGTTGGGCCTTCAAAAGATTAGGTCAATCCAAATTTGGGCCCAATCCAATTTTATACTTTGGCCCGACTAAGCCAAACGGCCCGGTCTGCCATCTCTAATTGAAACCCACTTTACCATCTTACCATAACAAAATTCACTTTACTTCACAGATTTTTGTTTTAATTCACTAGAATTTCTTCTTCTCTCATTTCTAAAGTGACCCAACCCAATCTTACCTTAAAATCTTGGAGGTTACTTTTTGCATCATAATAATCTTTAATACACGACTAATCTCAATTTTTTTTTTTTGCTTTTTCCTAAAATACCCATATCAGATATTTCCCTCATATTTTCCTTCTCACAAAGAACCCCAACTCCTCCCCCAAAAAACCCTTACACTTCTCACGCAAAAATCCTCATCCCTTTCCTCCTCTTCGCTGGTGTGCTGCTCGAAGATCGCTAGTCTAGTTGCAGCGTTGTTGGTTTCTTCTTCTGTTCTCCTTCTTCGTTGGTTCATCATCCGATAAGTTTCAATCTTTATTTTTTTTTGCAATTTTTTCATACTTACCGGAATTAAGTTTCCAGAATACAAATGCATACAACAATGAACACTTAATTCCGAAATACCAAAACACTTGAATTTTTTTTACTACTAGAAACTTAATTCCGGAATACCAAACCACCTGAAATTTTTTTGCTATCGGAAACTTAATTTCGGAGCATCATATGGCTTATTCCGAAAACTTAATTCCGGAAGCTATTTAGAATTGTCTATGGAAACATGTTTTCGGTAGCAAATTATATATGCATTCCGGATTCATATTTCCGGTAGTTACAAAAATATATGCATTCCGAAAATATGTTTCCGGAAGTAACAAAATTGTATTCCGGATTCTTATTTCCGGTAGTGTGTATAAAGAATTCCAGAATCTTATTTCATGTTGGTGAAATAATTGTGTTCCGAAAACTTATTTTCGATATGATAAAAATTTTGCGTAACATCAAAGTTAGGTACCTGGTCTTCGACGGGAAAAGATGAAGAATTTGTGGAAAATAATATGTTCTGAAGATATGTTCCCAATGAATTGAATCAAATATGAATTGAATTGAATTGAATTGAATGACTATAATTCAAATGAATTGAATGAGTGAATAAGAGAGAAAAGAGAAATAATAATATGAAGTGGGAAGAAAATGATTTCTTGGGATGAATAGTGATATAGAATTATGAAGAGGTTTTAGGAGAAAAAATATTAAAACTAAAAGGGTATTTAGGGTATAAATTTTTTTTTGTAGTGTATTAAAAAATTTTGTGATACAAAAAATAACCTCCAAAATCGTACCCAACCTAACCCACAAAGTAGATTTTTACTCAACCCAATCTCACCTTCAAATCTTCCTCTGATTTGTGAGAAAAATATCAAAATCTGCCCTATCTCTCCTTTTATACCCAAAAGCCACATACACCAAGGAGCGGAGGATTAAGAAACTGTCTTCCGAAGTCATTTAATTATATTCACGTCACAATCATAAGCAACTTAAGACACTGTCATTAAAGAAAACAAACAAACAATAATATGAATTACTTAATAAAAAAGGAAATAAACTTTTCCAATATAATTGATGCATCCAAAGGTGTTATATGCAGTAGCAAAATTCACTTATTTATTAAAAGAAAAATAAAATCTTAGACACTCATATATAAGTTTATATAACTTTAGCCACAACACTAATGAATGAATATGTCCTATATAAATATAATTAAACTATACATTATCAATACAAAAAATTTGTGTGTTTGGAAAAACTGTGTAATGATTATAATCAGAGTTTTTATTTGAATATGTTTGCTGAAAATTGATTTTAAGATAATTTATTTCGTTTGGATGATATAAAAAAATCACTTTTATAAAATAAATTACGAAAAAGGATATAAAATTATTTGTATAATTTAATAATATTTGTTTGGAAGTTAATTTTATAGGGATAAATAAAAAAAAAGTTTTGAAAATAAAAAATAACTAAATCATAACAATCTTAAAGTAAAACAAATTAGATGACATAAAATAATTTTTTTTATAAATTTAAACTAATTATCAAACATATAAATTATGTATTAAATAACTTTTTAATCAAAAAAATAATTGAAATGAAAAAAATCAATCTTTTCCGGACAAACTGTTAATAGATGGATTTGTTATGTAAATAAATTAAAATATATAGCAAATTACAATAAATTATAGATTTCATAACATAACCCACCTGTGGGAGCATCAAAGAACAAACAAATAGCAAAAATAAAAAGCTAAAAAAACCAGATATTTTAAAAATAAAATCATTCGGGTCGGATCTAATGGATCCACCACAACCATCTGTAATCCCACTCGCAGCGGGTGGTTTGAAACCCACCGGTTCCATTATGCGATCTCAAAGGAAGATGCAACTCACAACGAATCTTAGGTTTAAACTTCCCAGTCTTGAACAAACCCAATTTGAACCTAACCTTCATATACAGCTTCACATCGACGTCGTAAACACCAGATCCCTTCTCCTTGTTCATCTCCGAAGCCTGATCTGCGTCGAGCGGCATCACCTGCTGACCTTTGAAGACAGGGTTCAACACGCTCGTTGTCTTATGGTGTTGAAACAACGGTTCCAGATTCTGTGTACCGAACCTGACATCCTGGTAAAACGCACGCGCTTCGATGTAGTCGTAGTAGATCCCTACCCTCTTGTTGGGGTTACGTACCGTTATGTTGAGGGCAAGGTTGTAATGAAGTGTGTTGGTGTTGTTGGTGTAGTTGAATTGGGTTAGGGTTGCATCGGTGACGTGGAACTTGATCACGTTGGGGCGTACGATTAACCAGAAGAGTAAAGCGATGACGGCTATGATGATAATGATGAACATTAAGAGTTTGAATATGAGGCTGAAGATGCAGCCGCAGCAGCATTTTATTAAGCCGCAGCAGCAATTGAAGCAGCAACCGTCGCTAACGGGGCGGCGGTGGGGTTTGTGTGGCGGCGGAATGGAGGGGCCGTAGTAGGCGCCGTTCAATTGGGACATCGTGGAGAGAAGAGGAACTAACCGATTCGAATTTTCGAAACGTTGGTAAAGTGATGATTTGAAAATATCAAAGAATATAATAAAGGTGAAGGAAGGAAGAGAGGGAGTGACTGTGATTTCTCCTTCATACGATACATATTGATATTAATATTTAAATATTAGTAAAGCGTGGTGTGTGGTGGGTGTAAACAATCGGAAAAGCGCGTGATACTGCTGAGGAAAACTACCTACGAAAAGAAGGGATACGACTGCAGCAAACAGGGGAGGGTTGCGTTAAAAGAGTAAAAGATTCTTTTCATTTCTCTCGGTTGCTATCGTTTGTTTTTTTTTTTGATAAAGAAGTTATTATTATTATGTAGAATATATTTGAACCTAATTTCATTTTATCCTGTTTATAATTTAAAATTATAATAAGAGTTTAATTATTATATATTGTCAGTATAAATTTTTTTATATTGACAACCAATCAAAAATCATGGTGTATATGACTTTTAAGATAGTTAGGATAAGAGTCAAACACTTTGACTTATGTGACAAATTCTGATTGATTGTCTGTATAAAAAATCTTTATACTAATAATGTATACCAATTAAATCCTTATAATAATAAAGAAGAAAAATAGAGATAATGTAAGCTCGAGTTTAAAAGGAAGCTTATTCATTATTTAAAAAAGTTGTTATGAACATGTGACAAATGTAGGTAAATGTAGATGTTCATAAGTTTTGTAACCTCATAGTTAATTATCCTTAATATTCTATTGTAAAAGATTCTTTATGTTTTGGCTTTCAATACGTTATAGGTTACAAGTCTTTTGTCTTATAAATAGGATTTATCATTATTGTAAGTTTGATCCTTTGAAGAGTATGAAAGGAATCTATTCTTCTCTCCTATCTCTCTAATTTCATTTTCTTTTATCTCTATTATTTTATACTGGTATGCTCTTATTTTGCCTTTTTTTATATCAAAAATAAAAAATATAAAGGAAGTATTTTTTTGAAACCCAAAAAAGGGAAGCTTGTTCCATTAAAAGTTTAAAACAACGCGTTCGAATGAAAAAGGTGTTTAGTATTATTGAGTTTATGTAGAAATGAAGTAACTTTCATGTTTGAGTCATTTGTAGATATTGATATATCTTTACATGTTTGAGTCATTTGAATTATTTATAAGATTAATTTCTGTTCAATCATGAAAGTGTAAAAGTTATGTAATTTTCATATAAAAAATATTTTTCTGAAATTGAAATCCTTATGGATTAACCTTATTGAGAAATAAGGTTAATTTCATCGGGTAATTTCTTTATTCGAATTTTTTTTGACTAAATTTATTCGAATTTATTGACTAATTAAATTAATGGATTAACATTATTGAGAAATAAGGTTAAATTTATTGGAATTTTTGAAATGTTGGTAAAGTGATTTGAAAATATCAAAGAATATAATAGAGGTGAAGGAACAAACATAGTGAATCGAACTCTAAAGTGACGTTGGGGCTCATTATTAATGGTTGTAGCAGAATTCATTATTGTTTTTCTCTAGTCTCAGCCATTCATAGTGTGAGTAATGATTCTGAAAGTTTTTCATGGCAGCATAATTTTAGGGAAGCTAATCAAGTTGCGGATGCTTTTACGAAAGCTGGACTCTCTTTGAATGTTCGTATTAGAGTTTTGGATTTTCCTCCTACTTTTATTGCTAATGCCTTAAGAGCTGATGCCTCTTGTATTTGGTTTCCTAGGGGCTTTTAACCTTGTTTGTTTGGGGTTTCCCCCCTTTTGTTCATTAAAAAAAAAATGAAGTGAGTGAGTGATTTCTACTACATAGTGATATTAATATTTAAGTACGGTATTGCTAACGAGTGTTTTAAGGGTATTGTTTAAAAAATAAACAAAAGAAAAGTTTTTATTGGAAAATTAAATGTAACATTTTTTAATATATTAAATACATAATTTACCTATACAAAATTTTATTTCTTGATTCCTTAAGTAATATTTTAAAGACACTTCGTAACATTCTGGTTTAAGTATTAGTAAAGTGTGGTGGGTGTGAATAATTGGAAAAGCGCGTGATACTGCTAAGGAAAACTATCTGCGAAAAGAAGGGATGGGACTGCATTAAACTGGGGGAGGGGGTGGTTTTTTCTCTCGTGATATCTTACATCATATCCGATGACTAATCTCTACTTAAATATTATTGAAATGAGTTTGATTTCTATAAGGAATTGAATCTCTAACAACCAACGTTATAAAAATGGGACACGATCAATCGGTTGGATTAGTTATTAAATCGTGAATCGATCTTTTATTCAATTTTGGTCGGAGGTCAAAATCATTTTTAGGGTCAGACCGCTTCGAACGGGTCAAAATCGATCAAAAACCCGATTGGATCATTTTGGACAAGGTTAAGCCGAATCTTACCAATTTTCTAGAGAGAGAAAATCAAAATTTAAAAATTGAAAAAGTAAACAAAAAATAGAAAACTTAATCTGATGATTAATCTTTTATTTCAAATCCTCATATATTCTCGCAAAGTGAAAACGTATAAAGTTAATTTTTTTAATAATATTAGTATTATATTATAGAGATGGTAAGTTCAATTTTGAATTTCCTTTTTTAACTTTTAATAATCATATTAATTTATTAGTATTATATGTTATAACTTATGATAAAATTTTATGTTATATGTTATTTAGTTAAACCATCCGGTTGAACCGGTTAAACCGATTGAACATGGATCAAATCTTTTTCGATTTGCTGTCCGGTCCGGCATTAATAACATTGCTAACGAAATGTTTAAATAACCTAACTATTTAGTATTTACAATTCGTGCCGCGGGTATTAAGCTTGTTGGTTCATGGGGAAGGGTTTTAAAAAGGAAGGTTGTTCTATTAATTAAAAGTTTATAACAACGCGTACAAAGGTGTTTAGTATTGAGTTAATGTAGAAATGAAGTAACTTTCATATATATATATATATATATGAGGAGGGATCAAATAACACCAGTATAACTTCCTTAGAGTTACACCCATCCTCATCCATTGATCTTTTTTTAATCTAGCTGCTCTAATTTATTTTTAATTAGTAACTCTATGTTGAATCACGTGCCCCTAAACCTTTCAAGTTTCAACAGTGCCTCCCTAAACCTTTCACTGCGCCATCACATTCACTTCGTCTCTCAACCTTCAGCCCGTCGTTCGTCATTCGACATTCAGCCTGCTGTTTTCAGCCTATGCCTACATAGGTTCATTAGCATGTTATTCTCTTATCATTTCCCTTGCTCTACTTGCTTCCCATCCATCATGTTCGTTCTATGTTTCTCTGCCTCCTCCGCCGTGACTACCTTTCTTCTTCCTCCGTCGCTTGTGCTGTAAAACCTCCGCCGAGCCGATCCGGAGGAAGGTGGCCATCCTTAGCGCCGACGTGCCAGTGTGAAGACCCGCGACTCCACTCATTTGGTGATTAGTTTTAGGCGACCCATTCATTTTCTATTAGTTGAAGTTACTCTGGAAACACTTTCGGTTATTTATATATCATTCAAATCAAAGTACACCAACTACATGACAAAATGCCCAAATCAATTGTAGTTCTAGCTTTTGTGAATAATTTCATGGATATAAACTGAAGCAAAATAATGATATAGAGATCTACAAAATACTCCAACTTCCAAGTAAAATCCTTCGTGATTACATTCATCATGGAGCAAGAAAAATAATGATATCCTGTTTTTGCCTTGGCTCTCTGTTTGATGAAATGCTTACTTGTTCAATTTACTCTTTGGTTGAGTGTGCTGATTTTTTTATCCTTATGTGAATGGAGGAGTCTTGCTTATGGCAAGAATAAGAGCTTTCATGTGATTTTAAGTGACAATCATGATCTGGCTGCTACGCTATTTTGCTCTATTGGGTTTTTTTTTCAGTTTGTTTGTAATTTATTGAGTCACAAGAAAAACCCTTTTTCCTTATTCATTCCATTATCCATTCATTTAGTTATTGATCTTTTTCTTATGTATATTTAATTGTAACTTCCTTTCACCGAAATTAGAAATTTAAATTAGATCACTCACCTCGTTGTGACATTTAGAGCTTGACTTCTCTTATATTTATAGCTTGACATTCCAGTACCCTATTGTTTAGAATTCAATGGACTAGAGCAATCTCATGTGATATTTATAGCTTGACTTCTCTTATACATCATAGGGTCCAAAATTTAAGCACGTTGGAATCTGGGTATGTATACACACTCATGCACAATGTCTCAGATATTTACCACTTTCTTTTGTCTATTTCATTAATAAGCTAGTTCCTAGTTTTTCTAAAACTGCCTTGGTCTGCTTTGTTACAGTTCTGAGATGCTTCCATTGAAAGAAGAGCTTCAAATTGCTCACCAGGCTGGAACAACTTGATCACAAGCTTAGTGAAAGAAAAGCAACATTTGATATCTAATATCTATGAGTATAGCAAAGAAAGACTCTGATATCTATGAGGATGACAAGCTTAGTGAAAGACAAGCAACATTTGAAGTTTGAAGCATCTTGTATTTATACCCTCTCACTAAGCAAGCAAAATTTGTTGCTTGTCTTCATAACAGGAGATGCATTTGAAGTTTGAAGCATAGTATTGTTTTTTATTCTTTTTGCTGAATGTAATTGTTGTAGTTTTACAAATGTAGCAATTATGACTGATAGACCACATCCTGATTGGTGGTCGTGTATAGTTGTTAATAAAGTTTAATAAAATAACACCTGATTCAATGGATTAGAGCAGCTAGATTAAAAGAAGATCAATGGATGATGATGGGTGTAACTCTACGGGAGTTACACTGGTGTTATTTGATCCCTCCTCTATATATATATATATATATATATATATATATATATATATATATATATATATATATATATATATTAACTATGCTATTAAAAGAAAAATTCTATTTTTGTAGATCTTGATATTTTTTGGATGAGGATTGGGAAAGAGGTGGTGGTGATGTTGAAGTGCCGTCTCCAGCCAGCATCAAATGAATCCACTGAAGTTCAGCAAACCATTTGAGCTGCAAGACAGGCTTGTAGATCTTGATATATCTTTACATATTTGAGCCATGTGAAATATTTATAAGATTGATTTCTGTTCGATTATGAAAATACAAAAAATTATGTAATTTCTATATAAAAATAATAAAATCTTTGTTAGAATTAATTTTCTGAAATTTAAATCTTTGTCCTCAGTTATTTACCATATGAACTCATCTTTATGAGTTAAAGATTAGGCAAGAAGTCTAATATCCCAAATAAAATAATTCACTGTAATTCATTTTAAATAAAATAAAATTTGAAAAAATTAAATTAATATTTTATTAAATAAATTTATTAGTTTTATTTTTAAAATTAAATTAAATAAATACTGAATTAAATAAATTAATATTTAATATTTTATTAATAAAAATGTGTCATACCATGTCATGTGACAAACCGTTTGTCACATGGGACAAATCTGATGGAGTTATGACATTGGGATGATCGTGAGACTAACGTTGCAATATTAAAAGGATGTAAAAAAAAGGAGGGACTAACATCAAATATGGACTATCTTTGAGGTACCAAAAGTATACATAAACCTAATTAGTATTATCAATTACTCCTTTAATGATGTAAGAAAATATACAAACAAAAAATAGTTGATTCATTTTATTAATCATTTCAAAAATTTAAAAAAACTTAAAAATAATAAAATTGTAAACAATTTATCAACGTCAATCACAATTGTATTCAATTTTAATTTTTTAAGCTTTGGTATTTTTTTGATTTTTTAAAATTATGATTGTTAATTTTTGTCATTAAGCTTTGGTATTTTTTTGATTTTAATTTATGATTGTTAATTTCTTTTTCCAAATATCATTATCATTATTAACTATCATCATTATCATTATTAATTTTTTCCAGATATCATTATCATTATTAAATACCAATATAATCAATATGAATTAATCATTTAATAATTTAAATGATATATATAAAGAATCAAATGATAGATGCATTTTATTAATAATTTAAAAATTATAAAATAAACTAAAATTGATAGAATTATAAATAAGGATTTAATCGAAATGCACTGCCTGTGTAAAGATTTTGTACACTGTCAATGAATCATAAATTGTCACATAAGTAAAAATATTTGATTTTTATCCTAACTACCTTAAAAGTCACTCAGACTGTGATTTTTTTATTAATCAACAGTATAAAAAACTTTAAACTAACAGTTTATATCATTTAAACTCTAAATAATTTCTCAACTTCAATCAAAACTATCTTTAAATATTTCTCAACTTCTTCTGTTTGATTTGCTTAAAAGAAACCTTCCTCAAAATAATGGCTCTAGTGAAATTCAAATACATATTTTTTTTTTTTTGTTGAAATCAGGATATTCTTAGCACATCACAACATAGTCTAATCCCATAAGGAAACTGAGATCCATTTATGGGGTTGTTCTCTCCTAATAGATGTTTTTCCATATACACAACGGTCAGGTATCGAACCTCTGACCACATGTTTAAGGGGTCCGGGTACCTGCCACTTGTGCCTTACCATGTTGGTAAATACATATTTTTTTTGGGGTAACCATGATATAGGTATGAAGTATCAACCACCGTTAACAGTGATTAATCTCCGTCGGGGAACCTGTTGGGCACACAAGGTAGGTTCTCCCCTCCCAACCAGGTTTTCTCCATATACAAGAGTCAGGATTCGAACCCCTAACCACTTGCTTAAAGTGTCTGAGTCTCTTAATTACCATTCGGATCAACCACATGTTGGTAATACATCTTCTCTTTTGGTTTGCCAAATCTAATTATTAATATAAATTATTGTTATTAATTACTTATTCAATGATTAAAGAAAATATAAATAGAAAAAAAATAATGATTCATTTTATCAATCATTTCAAAACTAAAAAAATGAACTTAAAATGATAAAATTAAAAATAATTTATCAACCTTGCTACCTCAGTCTGTATTGCACGAATGTTTTTAAATTTAAAAAATATAAAATGTAAAATAAACCAAGAAAGTATACAAGAAAAGATATTTAAAATAATAAATGAGTTACACATAATTATTTAAGTAGAATTTCAAAAATACAGTAAATAAAATGTTTATTTTATTAAAGTAGGTAAATAAGTATAATTAAGTTGACAATTGAACTCCACATGCAGTGATAGATTTTAAATTAGTAGACAATTAGTAATAAAAAAATCTAAAATATCACAATAGACAATGAGTATACAATCCTCACATTAGTAGAGTATTTAGAAATATTTGTCCTAAAAATGAAAAGAATCAAATACAAAAAATAAGTATGTGAATTTGATAATTATAGCAATTAATTGATGAAATTATATTAACTAATATACTTTTAGTAAGGTGAATTCTATGGTACCCCAAGGGTTGTCCATCCTAGGTGGCCCAATAAAATGGTGAGAACCATTTGACTTGACTCACTAACATGACTCATTTAATTGAGGTGACGCATTCTGGTTGGGCAGAGTAATTTTTATCTCAAAATTATTGGGTGTATCAGAGAAGTCACCTTTTAGTAATTAGAAGTATTTGTCCTGAAAAGGAAATGAACTAAATCCAAAAAATAAGTGAGCAGATTTAGAAATACATTTAAAAAATAACACAACGCGTTAAGAAAGATAAAGATTGTAGAGAATGACTCGCGTTAAAGAGAGAAGACTCTATATATATATATATATATATATATATTGATGAGACTGACCTTAGAGATTTAAACACTTTTAAGAATACTCTAATTTTAAATAAGTTTAATTTTCATACACTGTCAGTGTAAATTTTTTATACTATCAATCAATCATAATTTATCATATCGTTAAAAATCTTAATATATTGGTGTGCATTTATTTTAGAATTTTTTTTCTTGAAAAGGAAAATATTTAAATAGAAATAAGTTAATGATTTGCAAATTTTGAAATAATAAATATTAGTTCATAAATTTGAAAGTATATTGAAAAGTAAAAAATTAAAATAATTTAATGAAGGTGACGCCACATGAATAAAAGGATGTAAAACATGTTTCACATTTAAGAATAAATATTTTAACTTAATATATAGTTCTACACTTTTTTTTTTTATTTTTTTTGAGAAGATATAGTTCTACACTTATACTATGATTCTATCACATGATACAAATGTGAATCAATCTCATTATTTAAATACTCAACCTACGATATCTAATTGACACGTTTCTAATATTAGCATTAGCATATCATACATTTATTTATTTTTTGATAAATCATCGTAATTAGGACTTTTTTGCTTCCCAGTGGCATCCCGAGGTAAGCCTTTTTGGCTCTCCAGTGACATCCCGAGATAATTCCACAAGTTTCAACCTTTTGAACCGGTTATGAGATTAATCCTTGATCGGCTGTTTAGAGTGGAGAATTAGCCTTTGATTTTTGCAACCTCCCAACTAAAGTGTCTGTCACCAGGATTCGAACTTGCGTTCTTTTCCTTATGGGGGTGAGATGCTTATCACTCGAGCAATGCTTGATTGGTATATCATACATTTATTTTACCTCATAATATAATATACTTCGATAGTTTTTTTTTTGACAACAATATACTTCGATAGTTATCCATAATTATATTATCATGCATTGGTCTATATTAATTGTTCCCATTAATTAAAAAAAAAACAAGAACATTTTTGTTACAAGAATAGTAGAATACCATTCCTTCTAACTGTATATTCAACTTTTTTGTTTGCAGGAGGATAAGGCCCAAAAACTAAGACAAAACTAACTGGTGGACAAGAGGCCCCAACAAAGGCATAAAAAAGAAAAGAAATAATTTTTGAATATCATAATAGAGATATCATATAGTATCCTTTTATTTTCATAATGTATTTTTAATGTATATGCATATAAAAAAAAGATAAAAAATAAATAAAAAATAAAAATAAATATATATAATATCAAATAAGATATCCAAATTTTAATATTCAAATACGATAGCTCAAAAAGAAAAGTCCTACAACAACCATCCATCCAATGACTAAGGTTAACTAGACAATCAGCAACCTTGATTCTCTTCCGGTAACACGTGTAACACAACAAATCCAATCACGAGACAAAAGCTCACGAATTATCAAAATTAAGGGTGCATAAGATAAAAAAGATTTAATTATCATGTTATGTCAGTATACTTTTTTTTAAATTGAAAGTTAATTATATATTATTATATCATTGATTAAAATTATTTTTAAAAACTACGTGAAATGTCACACATAATATAAAAGATTTTAGAATCAAAATTAAACTCCATAGAAAATCTCAATGTAGAAATAGTTTGTGAGAATTCCATAACACTCATTTAATATTTTAATACATGTAAACCTATATACATATTGTATTACTGGTACAAACCAAAACCATAGGCAAAACAAGGAATATCCAATAAAAAGTATGAAAATCAAACGTCATACGCGTAGATTCTAGACCTTTAGACTCAGAAATTGACATCGTACTTGGTGGCCTCAAACGCAGTCACAGTTGTCCCATTAGAATTCAAAGGAACCTTGACCTCACATTTGGCCCCGGCCTTAGTATCAGTAGCTATGAAGTCACCAAGCCTGAACCTAATCGTAAAATAGAGCTTCACGTCGATGTCAAAAATCTCATTTCTCTTATCTTCTTCAAATTATGAGACCTGATCGTGATTAAGCAACATCACTTGCTGGCCCGAGAAAACACCGCTCATGCGTTCCGTGCTCTTTGCGTATTGACGGAATGAGTTCATCCAAGTGATCACATCTGTTGTATCAAACCACGTACCCTCATAGAACGCGTGACCCTCAACTTTATCATAGTAGATGTTGAGTTTTTTGTTTGGGTTACGGGCCATGAAGTTGAGGACTAGGTTATGGTTAGGGATGATAATTTGGATCCTACTCGCTGGATATCCGTAAAAAATATTCATGATGGGTAGGGTAAATACCCACTTTGTGGATACAGATACGGGTCTGGATAATTACCCGCAAACAAAAGAGGGTATGGATGTGGGTACAGGTACTCTAATACCCATCTCGGCTCACACCCACATATTTAAATATATATATATATATATATTTATATTAATACATATAATTATAATTATATATCAAATTTTAAAAATAAAATTAATGTAACCTAGGATTTTTTAACTATTTTTTTTGTTAGACTTAATCACCTACTGAACTAAGCATTAACAGCGGTCGCCAATATTCTCAGTGCAAATTTTTCCGCTCAAATGCCATTTTATTTCTTTCGGAATTTATTATTTCATTATTTAATATTTAATTATTATTTACATTTATATTTATATTTATTATTATTTGGTATTCACGTGCCAACTTTTTGGCTGAACGACTTCTACCTCTGCTGTGGGGTCATGTCCCAGCAGTGTCATTGAAGCTTTTTTGCAATATTATTATTATTATTATTATTATTTTCTTCTTCAAATGTTTAGTTCACTTTTTCACCTCCGTTCTTCCCTTTCACAGTGTGAAGACTATCACCGAGACACCTAGTCATCACCCTTGCTGCATACACGGAGACCAACACTTTATTTGATTGTTGGAGAGAAAATGAGAGAAAAGAAAATAAAAAAAAAGGAAACGGAAAAAAAAAAGAATGAAAAATGAGAGAATTATTTAATTGTTTGATTAGAGAGAAAATGAGAGAAAAAAAATCAAAATTTTTCTCTCCTCTTATTTGATTAGATAGAAAATAAGAGGAAAGAAAAAATCTATTTAAAAAATGATAAATATATCCCTACATAATAATTTAAACAAATAAAAAAGTTGGATTTTTTTGATCTTCCCCCCCAAATGAAACTACTGCCATTGTTTCTTATTTATTATGCTTTTCGTCGGAAGAAATAATATGGCAGTGGGTCCCATATTCTTTATTCTCTTCCCTCATCTCTTTTTTACAACCGAACCATGGAACAAATATTGGAAAATGTGCTTTCCATCCTCATTTATCTTTCTATTGTTTTTCACGTGTTTCAAACACAGCATACAGTTGCTTCTTTGTTCTCCTCTTCACCAACCCTCCCTGTTTCGATTCTAAAGGTAGGTTTGTTTTCCTTCTTTGTTTTTGCACAGAGGAAGCTTTGATTGATTAAGATAATCGTTTGATAGAAGCTTTGTTTTCCTTCATTGTTCATTCAGTGCGACTACTTAGCTCGAGAGTGAAGAAGTTGGAAGTTCATTTCTGCTTTTTCGGGGGTTTTGTTAAAAACACACTGCTAAGGTAAATTTCTTTTCTTCTCTATCTCTACATTGACATTGGGGTTTTTGAAGGTTTTTTTTTATAATATTGGTTTTTTTGTTAGAAACACACTGCTACCATTTGGGGTTTTTGGTAGCTATTTGGAATCACATTGCTTCTGTTAGAGTAATCAATTAACATGTTCAAATGCAAAATGAGCTAATAAAATAGCCATATTTTGCCATGTGTTTTTTTGTTAGCTATTTGGAATCACATTGCTTCGGTTAGAATTTGTCGTTTTTGTTTTTTTTAGTATATTTTGTTCATATAGTCCATAGCATGAAAGAAACCTATGGCTAAAGTGTATGGGGCAGAGACCCACTTCATTTAGTTCAGTGCACCTTCACCTTATTAGTTATTGTTATGATTAAACTGATATCAAATGAATGTTTGCTATGCCAATGTGTGATTTGCCCTGCAGTCTACAACTTCGGTATGTTCAAGATTTAAGTACACTTTAAAGTCAAATAAAAATAGTCAAATATACTTTCGGAATAAGTGCTACCACTTCCTTACCTTTCAGTATAGATAACCTTATTTAAGTAAGTGCTACCCCTCCCTTATATTTATACTTCATTGCATCCTTCTTTTGTCAATGGATCTCTCTTTTCATTTGTCAGTTTCTTCACCTCATTGTTCGTATTGTTGTGCACACAAGGTGTTTGAGAAATGGCCAAAACATTTTTTTTGAGTTCCTTCTCATTTTATTTCTATTCTTGGTGTCAGGGACTTCAATTTTTTTAATGCTTAGAATTTGTAGCATGACAAGCAAGTGATAATCCATGGTCAAAGAAAAAGGTGAAAAAACTACAACCCAAGTCAATAAAAGATAACTCTGCAAATGTCATTTTTTTTCTGACATTCCTTCAGATTAGGTGAACCGGTCCTCAATTTTTTTTATTCACTCCTCCAACATGAATGGATTCAGGGTAATAATCCCTTTATAAAGCTTTCTCCATCATTCTCAACCTTCCCCCCCACCCCCCTTCAATATCAATTTCTGTATATTTGTTCAAAGTAATAACAACTTCAAATAATGTTGTCTATAAGCTATTATTTATCTAAAACATCCTTTCTTTGAGTTCCTTTCCTCCTCATTGATATTTGTTTGAGTTACGTTGCTTTAATAAGCAAAGGATCTTTTACTTTAGTAGGTGACACACAACTCTTCCTATCTTTGTTTAAGTCACATTGTTTTGTTTACTTGCTGACATTTTAATTTAGTGTTTTTTGCCCCTTATGAAAAAAGATGAGTGTTCTAATATCGCCAAATCTTTTTAGGATAATTCGTTGCAAGCTGTGTAGTCTGTTAAGAAAACTGAGGTTAATTAGGTATGATATTAATGGGCTAATGAATTAATTACTTTGTATTATTGATATTAATGGTTTTCCATTTTAAAGGTGGAACTCTTCAATGGCCATAAGGGTTCTATCCTCTTTGTACAATGTATGTCTCCCTTTTTTATCAAGTTCAGGAGCTTCCCACTAAAAAAATCCTCCTTCAGCCACAAATTGCAACGTTGATTGACCTCTTTGGGGATCGGATTTTGCATTATTTTTTCTCCAATCCCATTAATTTCTGTGGTGCTATGTTTCTATGCTACTGGAAGCATTCTTGATGAGATTAGTTTAAATATATTTTTCAATGTTAAATATATATGACTTAAATATTTAAATATATATTTCCAAGCTATATTCTCCTTTCCAAGCCATGTCTTTAGCAAGTTTGTACACTAACTTTCAATGTTAAATAGTTAAATATGTTCCAATTATTGATTTTCTCATATAGGTAAAGATGCATTAGCAAGGAGGGACTAATTTGATCATTTACTCTTTATCTTGCTATATATAAAAAATGATTACTTGAATAAATAAAAGAACAAGCATCATCTGGGGTGTCAATGAAATGAAGTGGATTTGTCCACCTATATTTGTGCCGGTGCCTGATTTGGTCAGGCCACACACAGAGGGCTGATAAGTCACCTTAACATATATATTTGTACCCGTGTCTGATTGGGTCATCCCAGTGCCTGATTTCCGTCATTGCAAGTTTTATTTGCATTCAATTGGTTGTATTCTTAAATTTTATGTTTTCTCACATATAGTACTGTTTTTTGCACTTCTATTTGTGGTGATGGCAGATCGTAGGAGCTATTATAAAATACCAAACATTTGAGGATGCATTAACATATATACATAAGATTGCTCTTCCGGGATCTAAATTGGTATGTGATACATTTTTATGCATATTTTTTCTTATAATTACTAGTAGTAGTATTTGAGAGCCCTTATTGTGATTCTTATGTCATTAGACTATATTAATAGAAACAAATCAGCTTGAGATGGTAGATAGTAGAGTTTGACAAATGGTTTTGCCTATTTCTGACTTATAAATGTTAAGGACTAAACAATTTTCCTATGTTGGCTGAGAGCCTTGAAGAAATTCATTTTGATTGGACAACAAAAAGCTTTCATGTTAGATTGAGAGCTCTTATTGTGATTCTTGATTTTAGTAATACAGTGTTGAGCTATAATGAATTGAATCATTAACAAGTTAGATTGTCCGTGACTCCACGTCTATCTAAATTTTTAAAGTAGTGTAGCTTTTACTCACCTTCATTTTTCTTTTATGAATTGTGAGTGTGAATCTATGGTGACAATGTATTCCTCTTTTTTTGCTATTTCATTCTTACTTACTGACATTTTGTGGATGTACAAAATCGACTAGGAAGTAGATCTCATTGATTTTGGTGGCAGAGAAAGTAGTAAGCAGTATACCCCATGTTTGAAAGGAGCAGGCTCCAAGACAGGTTCTTTCCTTCAAGATTTTCTATACATTAAACTGCTGAAGATTTGTAAGCACAGATTGAACTATCATAAGTACAAGTAGAACATAGACAGCCAATCACATTAATCACTGTCAAGTCACATTATATATTTATACATAGTGGATAAACAAGCATGACTATATTTTGTTTATGCTTAATATTTAGTATTCTTGCTTATATTTATTGCTGAGTTGAAGTTAAAATTTAAGTATTTAATGCAAAATCAAGTAGCACATACTATACCCTGTGAAAACAAATAGTATATAGCTATTGTCATGGTTCTTTACTTTGAAAGTGTGTTGGCAATATAGGACTTTGGAATGTTAAATCTGGTGAGAAATTGTTAACTTGATTATTGGATCTTTCAATTGTTTCTGTAGGACTTGATGTTTGAATTCAATGAGGCTGCATTATATGCTGTTTTAGTGGATCAGTCTTCAACTTCTAAATTGACTCCCGAAAAGGGTTTTATTTAACAAGTTGATTCTAGAGTTGTAGTGCATTTTGTGCATGTATATGTATTTTAGCTTCTGTTTAGAAAAAGTATTTTTTTTGTTATGTTCAGTATTAATACTGTACTAGAAAGGTTGGTTATTTTGTATAAAGTTTAGATGGAGTTGAATATGATGTAGTTAAGGTAACTTATTTTGGAGTCAAAATTTGTTAGATATAACGAATGATATCATCATATCCATTTGATATTATTATATTGTATAAAGATTAGCCATGTATAAATTTAACATTATATATTCAGATGAATGATTTGAATACATCTGCAAAACAAAAATATCTTAATCTTTATCGCTATTTAGATTGAGTTTGTAAATGATGTATTTGATTTTTTTTAAGTAATAGTATTATATTTGTTACTATCCCTACTTTATCCTTTTGCTAAAAGTGTACATCAGCAAACTATAATTATTTTGCAAAATTGATTTTGAAATGACACGATAGATAAAAGAGCTAAAGGTTCCCATAGATATAATACAAATTATCTTTTGTATTACATTCCAACAAAGTTGAATTATGTTGTTTTTGAAAAATAAGATTCTTAAAAGACTTAAGAGTAATGTTGGAGATTGATGAGTGTTGAATTGGAAATAAATTACTTTCTTCCTAAGTAAAGGCATATTGCTCGACCTTTTATGTGTAATAGCATACCATTACTTTCCAGTTTTATATTTCCATATATAAGTATTTAAAAATTACATATTACAAAGTTAGTCTTCTAATATAAGTCATATAATGAAGGCTTTTCCAAAGTCTTCGACTCATGGATAAAATGACTTTATTATTTTATATAATTCTTTTTCATCTTAATTTTTTTAAATTTTTGTTTATACTAAATTTGTAACAATTGGAGAGATATAAACATTAAATATTAAATATATTTAATATTTCAACAAGTAATCATATTAAATAAATGGCAAAAAAAAACAGCTAACCATAATATCAAATTTAGATAAAAAATATTAAATTATATTTAATATTTCAATAAATAATAAAAATGACTAACTTGTAGCATATGAAAATGCCTACAAATGATTTGGACCTATGCATTACTTTATGGTTACATTTGCTTTGTATGTAGATTAAATACTATATGTAAAAACAATACTATATGTAAAAACAACGTCTTGACTTATTTAATTCCAAATACCTGCTTGCTATTCAAATTATTCATATTACCAGTTTATTAATATATTATGAGTAAATACACAGACCGTTTCAAGAACATGCGTACAAATCAATGCTATCCGTACGTGACTAGTTAGCATACAAAGAAAGAATTCTTTTATGTTACACACTCTTACCCTACCTTACCTAGTGTGATTTTTTCTTACCATAAAAGGAAATAGATACTCCTGCCTGATTCCATTTTAACTCGAAATAGAGGAATAGCAGCCTTCATTGATCGGGGCCAAGTGTGTGGAGAATTTAAGTTTACCCGAAACGACGAGGTACCTCATACGAAAGAAAATGGAAAATTCCACGTAGACGTCAATGGGTAAGGTACGTACGCGTCAGCCCAGTTGAAAACTTTGGGCCCACATTGCTCTTCTTGCCCACAAAAGCTTATACGCCATCCGTTCTATTTTATCTGTCTGTACATCTCTTGAAAATAATTAACTTTGTTAATTTTTATAATAAAATGATATTATTTAATTAAATAGTTACCATCACTACACTCTTTAATAAAAAACTCATTAATATAAATTGATTGAGATACTAAGAGTAATTTTGAGAAAAAACTAATTAATACTTCTTGATTTTCTAAAGGGACAAATAATTTGAGATAATACAATATTAGGACAAATAAAATAAAACATAAAGAATAATTAATATTAGACAAATGCTAAGAATACTAATTAAGAAATGAAAGATATAAATTTTCTAATAAAAAGTTATGTATTTAATATATTAAAAATTTAAGAATTATACATTTCAATACAAAATTTCTATTTTTTTTTTATTCTTTAAGCAAGATTCTTAATGTTAATGACTTGACGGTGGTGGATTCAGCGCAATCCATATTCAAACGCTAAATTCTTGTGTGGTTACTAGGGTGGTTTCTTGGGTGAGGCATGTATGGGTGGACCACAGGTTTGTAGGTGATTTTATAGTTTTTTTATTTAATTTTTTAAATATTTTTTATTTTGCAAATCCCATTCTACCCTTACCCTTCACCACCATAGCCACCCCAACCCCATCCTGACCAAGGTGTTCGCTGCCGTGTAGGACACCCAAACGCAGAACTACATCTCCCTGATTTGTTGGAGCTTCCTCTGGCCACCTCCTACCAACCTCCTTTCGCCACGTCATAAACCTCGACCTCTCCAATCTCTCCCCGGGGGGCACACGCTCTTCTCCGGACAATGGCTTCTCAGGTATAACACAGTGAAAAATAGCAGAGAGAGAAATATACTATGGGTGAGAAGAAATTCTACCTATCCACTTATGGTTCCTTCTTGTTCTGATAGTAAAGTATTGTGTTTTCGCAACGATTCATTGTTAGAGGTTCAATATGCGTTGGGAAAGGGGAAAAAATCAGAAGGTAGAGATGCAAATGGGAGGCTAGGGTTGGTGTGACAGTGGATGGAGGTGTACGAAAGTTTGTGCAGCCGCAGCCGCAACAGATTGGAACTATTTTGCAGCTTCTTGTCGGAGGGGTTATTAGCACCCTTAGCAAGACCTGTACGGCGCCGCTTGCTAGACTCACCATCCCACCATTGTGGTGGCGTGTGGCCTGGCTTTTCTCCACCATGCGGGGTCGACGCCCGTCGTCCATGACCATCTGGTAAAGAACTGTGTGGTGGAATGGGGGTAAAGGACAAATTTGTAATTGCAATTTTGTGTTTACCTGTTCATCAAGGACCTGATTTTAATCTAAACAGTCCAATTATTTTCTTATTAAATCTACCTGTTCAAACCAGTGGCCACTCATCCATCATATTCTGGATGTCTCACCACAAACAATTTAAAAATGAGTTGTTGTCATATTTTACAATAATTAGCATATTCGCAACAACAGAAAAGATTTAATTGATATATATTATTAGTATAACATTTTCAATCAATCATAAATTGTTATATCATTAAATATGTTTGATTCTTATCATAACTATCTTAAAAGTCATATATATGATGATTTGTGATAAGTTGATAATTTAAATTTTTTTACATGAAAGTGTATCAAATTAAAAAATTATAATATTATACATAAATAAAAATAAATTTAAATAAAATAAATTTTGATTTATTTTTAAAAAAAATATTAATTTAGTGTATGATCAGGTCTATGTAAAATTTAAAAGTTTTGGAAGTAAAAATATAGAATAATTTTGGAATTGAATATCATTAGAAACAGATAAAATTAAATGGAAGTGTTGAAAATAAAATAAGTCATTAATAGGATAGGTAAAAAATTTCATGTTGGATATTCTAATGAAGCCAAATGTTACAATAAAATTCCAAATAGCAGAATCAACTTATGCAATGTTACATTGAAACAAACAATTACTTTTATATAATATATCTATTAACGATGTAATTATTGAAAAAAATAGATTAATCTTTGATACCAAAAAAATAGATTAATCTAATATACTTAACCTAAATACTTTAAATTTATAAATTTATACAATTATTTCTCACAAGCTCTTGTGGTCTGATAGTGCCGCGTTCCAAGTTGGATTAGTTTTCCTCCCTCACATAGACTTGGTGATGGACTTGGTCAACAATCTTAAAGAGTGAAATGGGCCACAGAAATAGTAATAGGCAGGCCATCGAAGTCACTCGGCAGGGTTAGCAAATTTCTCTACCCATCCATTATTGTACAAAATGTGATGATATTTGAATCTCGTTCAATTAAAACTGTAGTGATCTCTAGATCTGACTTATCTCTTACCGTGCTGACTTGTTTAACACAATCTGTGTTACACTTGAGTTTATGGGATGATATGTGAATGCCCAGAATACTGATTGTGTGGGATTATTTCCCAAAATACTCACGATCACTGTAGCTTAAGGGATAGTTTTCCAAAACGGGTTCCGGTTCCACGGTTCCACTGTTTCTTCCCGGTTCAAGCGGGTTTTTTGACGGTTCAAACAGGCCAGTGGTTCTTTGAACTCAACCGACTCGTAGCCTCGACCGATTTTTGGTTCAACCAGTTGAACCGACCGGTGCGGTTCGGTTCTTAAATCATTGATACAAACATACAATGTGTCCACAAAAATGTTATGATATCTTAATGAAAACCAAGTGTGATCTCTGGATCAGACGGCTTGTTATTAATATCAATGGTGGTTTTTCCACAATTCATCTCCATATGCTGAGTGTCTTACCAAAGTGGATTGAGTAATTCTATCCAGTGAATAGTTGTCAATATTTTGGGTACAATTTTTGTGTACTGTGTATCGGCAAGTGTCAAATGGATAAAAATGTGATTGGGTCGATGAGGCTTAGTCCATAATCCGAATGGGCTAGCATAAATAGCAAGTGGCAGGCCACCCAAGTCAGTTCGCAGGCCTGAAGCACAATTTACCTACCCAGCCGGTTATCCATTGTTTTACTTCAAAATATGCCCCCCAAAATTCCTAATTTACATATAATTGTTTTTCAATACAAATATAATATATATTATTTTCTACCAACATGTGGTTCGTTCGAGTGGTAACGAGTTCGAATCCCTTAAGCAAGTGGTCAGGGTTTCGATTCCTGACTCTTACGTGTGGAGAAAACCTAATTGGGAGGAGGCAACCCTTAAATGTCGTACAACAATGATGTTTGGTACGATATGAAAGCTACGAAACCATTTTTAAGTGGGGTGGTGTGATTTTCGTTGAAGTTTTATTTTTAATTTTTTTAAAAGTTAATCAGTAAAACAATTATTTCACTAACTTTCATTAATTCGTCACTTTCGTATTGTTATTCTTTCGTACCAAATAGCACTATTCACTTTTGTATTTAGAGTGAAGACCCAAACTGATCCCTGAAAAATTTCGGGGACTCACTTTTAGTCCTTGAAAAAAATAAATTAATCATTTAGTCCCTCAAATTTAAAAATGCGGGACACTTTGGTCCCTCAGTCCAGTTCCAACGTCCGTTTACTTGCCTGCGTGTCCCATTAACCATCTTACCTGACTCATTAGTGATTCTGCATGACCTATGATGGATTTTCATTGTGTAAAATGAATAAAAAGTGAAAAACGTGCACAATTTTAAAATTTAGGTACCTAAAATTTATGTACTTTTTCACTTTTCGTTCATTTTTCACTACGAAAATTCATCATAGATCACACAGCAGCACTAACAGGTCAAATAGGATGGTTAATGGGGCACGTAGATAAGTAAATAGACGTCATAACTAAATCTAGGGACTAATATGTCCCGCGTTTATAAATTTGAGGGCCTAAATAGTTAATTTATTTTTTTCAGGGACTAAAAGTGAATTCTTAAAAATTTTTCAAGGACTAATTTAGGTCTTCCCTCTTTTATTTATAAAAAATGTTAAAAAGTATGAAGAGTTATTTGACGAATTTGTACGGATTGACTATATTAGTTAATTATTTTTTTAAGTTTTTCTTTTATTTCATAAGCTGTTTACTAAATTATGGAATATGATTTGTTATTGGCCATTTCCTTGCTTTTTTATAAATCAAATTCGATTCAAATAGTAACACTGATTTTTTATTAAAGAATGACATCATAAGTATTTAAAATACTTTATCTAAACCAACATGCGGTTGATCTGAGTGGTAACAAGCTTGAACCCCTTAAGCAAGTGGTCACGGATAAAAGAATACTTTATTCAAGCAATACTTTTTCCACCATAAACTCAGTTGTGTGCGAAAGATATTCTCGGAAATCAAAAAAATAATATTTTATCTAAGTTTTGTCCTGTTTTATTCACATCTTACAGTCACAAGGCTCCGATGTAATACTTGCTAAAATGTTACTAATATCAATAGGCAATAATTTTTTGACAATTTTGCAACATTTTTTATTATATAGTTTTGGCATTCATGAGTAACTAAAAGCAGATTAAATTCATATAACAAGTAATAAATTCAGCTACTATATATGGCCTAAAATTGGGGGGGTCATTGCATATCTTGTCAAGCCTTGAAAACCAAAGTTCATTGGCTAACTATAATAATTACTTTGCTTTTTTAGTCAATTTTATACTCTTTTAAGTTTAACACAGTTAGCAAATAGTAGAAAGATATCAGCTTCTATGATACTAGAAAGAAAAATGCAGGGGAGAGACTTTAGTCAATATTGGTGACAACTAGAGATGTAATTGCTTGTCGAATCCTGTGTTACATTAGCGAAGGTTCATCAGGGGGAGCTAAATTCAAAGTTCTTGACGAGACTCGTATGGAGCGTCGTGAATTGTCTTCAAAGTGATATGGTTTCACATGGACATGGTGTCGGTTTTGATTGCTGACAAATCAAATTAGGTTCCTTTCATTTGTAAAACCTTGACGGTGCAATGCCAAGTAAACCCACATGATGCTAATTATGTGTTTGGGTTGGTTGGGTGATCATAGTTTTAGTTTGATTAAAGAATAGAGATGAAGATAAGGACCACTCATTTATACACTTAATGGAAGGAAAGCCCCCTTTCTTTCACGGTATTATTAGTTGCCAAAGTAGGTGATGGCATTTGAAAAGGACCGCCACCACCATTCCACCATGCCATGTGGAACAACATATATACGTCCACATTCCCTCTTAATTAAAAGACGCCCATAAGCCATAACCACCCTCCAATAATTCACCTCTACCTCTAAATTCATTCTCATTACAGAAAAATTTGCTAGGGGCGGCCTAACTTCTGTAAGAGGCTTCGTGGTCCCACCACTTTTCTTCCAGACGGAACATCCCACACGACAAACTTTTTCTATCAAATAGCATATACATCAAGTGAAACATGGAACTCTGGATGCTGGTATTTCCCCTACTGAATGAATATCTTTATGGAATAATAAAGATAATAAATGTGGTCCAATACGTGTAGATAAAACAGGGCACACGGAATATAGACATGTGAATATACATACACCAATATAATAAGCAACGAAAAAACAGAAAAGACTTTAATTGGTATCTGTTTCTCGTATAAATTTTTTTACATTGTCAATTAATCATAAATTTTTATATGAAAGAATTTTGAGATAATTAGGATAAACGTCAAATATTTTCAACGATATAACAATTTATGATTGATTGACGGTATAAAAAATCATTACACTAACAATATATACAAATTAACTCCGAGCATCAAAAGTTGGTAGAAGAATAAGCGAATATGAATATTATTGACAAAAAGAAAGAAAATGACACCGGATGCTTCATCACACACTCGTTTGCTATCCAAATTGCAACATTAAAAATTTATTACCATATATTGTAGCTGAATTATTGGCATGTTACAACTTGTAATTTTGCTATATATCACTGTCACTCTCCTTCATCGATCTATTTCACATTTCTATAGCAAAATATACAATTCAAATAAACCTAATAACACAGTGATCAATTCATAGACAAGATACATGTAGCATAAATAACAGTAGAAAAATACTTATAAATAAGCAATGAGATTAAAAGGGAGTACGTATAAAATACCAAAATTAGATATTTTTTATATAAGTTCACTTCAGACGTTAACGGAGCATGACTGGACCAACTGATACTTAATGACGTTTTCACCAACGGCGACCCCGTTGCTCCGGGGACCGAAGGAGATGAAGGCGGGGCACCGTACATGGAGGTGGTAACGGCCGGAGATAAAGGCACCGACCTTCCATCGGACCCTACCATCGACCTTGATTGTAATTAAGATGTTGCCGTTAGATTGGTCTTGGCTAAGACCCACGAAGTTGAAGGGTGCGACGGGGACGTTAGTGCCGTAAACAAACGGTGACCAAATATCAACCTCTTTGTGGCCTTGGTACGACGGAGGTATGGCGGTGCGGTAGGTTATCTGCTGGCTCCGGTAAGTGACGTAGGTGTCGAGACGGTCGTAGTAGACACCGATGTGGTCGTTAGGGTTGCGTGAAGTGAGGGTGACTTGGAAGTTGGAGGTTAAGAAGTTTGGTACGGTGGCGTTGAAGGCATAAACGGTGACGTCTTGGAGAATGAAGGAAGGTTTTGAAGGCCTTAGGATTGCCCATATGAGGAGGATTGCTAATAGCACGATGAAGAGGAAGACTATGATTCCCCAGAATATCCTACGAAAGAGCTTTCGCTTCTTCCCCTTGTGGTGCTCACACGTTTTCACCGACATGTTCGCGGCGGCGGCGGTGGTGACGGGTGGAGGAACTAGTATTGGTTGTATTTATATTTTTTGTGTAGTGTTTTTACTTTTAAGGTGTAGTTAGAGAGTGGGTGTGTGTTAGCTGAAGCTATCAAGGAAGAAAATAATGAAGGTGGGTAGAATTATAAGTGATGAGGAAGGGACGCAAGAAGGAAGGAAGGAAGGAAATTATACAATTGTTTTGTGAGGGAAAGGAAAGGGAGGTTTCGTGTGAATGGGAATATTGACGCTTTTGTGAAATGTATGTGCGCGTTAGGTGTTAATTTATTTACAACTAAAACTGTTGTATTGAGAAGATATGATAAGATCATGTAGTGTTGTTTGGTTGGTTATGTGAATATGAATGGTGGAGGCTGCTTTGCTAGATATATATATATATATATATATATATTGAATTATTGATATATCATATTTGTACTTATTGGGAACTAATTACATTTGGTTGGTGAGGTGAATTGAGCAAGCCACTTTATTATCTTTATTAATTAATTCGTTAAAACTATATGAAATTCGTAACTGTGACTATATATGCTCATTTCATATGCCCCGTTACTTGTACAAAACAAAAGGTTACCTTTTATAAGCTTTTATGGTATTTCTATCGAGTTTAACTTGCCAGTTTGGTTCTTTTTACTCTAAATTTTATTTAATCTAACTACAATGCTTCATTTCTTTTTCTTTTTCTTTTTTGTTACAAGGAGGAGTAAGGCTCCGACTAAATTAATTAATACACTAAAAAAAAGAAACATTAGATTTAGCAATATGATCTTGCCACAACAAGTAGCCACGACCAGTCGGCGGAGTTTCATCATGCTTCGTTTTCTACTATGATAGTACTTGATGATGTCACACCTCCAGAGTACCACTTTTACAATTATGACACAGATAGATCGTATTAATGACAATTCACCCGAAGCTCAAGAACGTGATTTTATATAAAACCGTAAAAATGGTTTTACTATCTGTGTAGTTTATGTTGGGCCGTTATTATCCCGTGGTATGACTTGTGAGAGTTAACTAGTGAATGGATAAAGATCCTCTACACTAATTGCAACACATCTCAACCTTGAAAATTTTGTACTCTATAACAAGATAAAATGTACATCAAGCAATCTGATCAACAACTACCTCTTCCGCTAATTGTATTTTAAAACTGTAGACTATGATCTATTCCCATGTGAGTAGATTAAGTCCCAAAACTTTAAAACTTTGTTTTTTTTCAATTCTATTCAAAAGAGTGATTTTTTTTTTTTTTATAAACAAAAAGAACATATTAATTCCGAACATAAAGGGTATTCCTAACCATATACAAGGACATATATCAAATACAAGGAGCAGGACCATTCAAAAGAGTGATAACTTAATAATTTGATTACAAATTAATGCACATTTCATGCCTTCACTTATAGATTCATCTTTTTTTATTCTACCTCGTTGCCCACAATGCCAATGGATTCTCTATTTATAACTATAGCATGTATATTAACAGTGAATTATATTTCTTAACTGAAAAGAGAATACAAGAGTAGTTTATATAGGTTACAAACTAACTGCTACTTGGTTAACAGAATAACCAACTTTCTAACTAACTTAAACCAAAAGGCATAATAAGTCATAATTACAATTACCCTCCCTCAAGCTGGAGAGTGAATGTTAATGACGCCCAGCTTGGAGAGCAAGTACTGAAAGGGAGATAGATCAAGAGCTTTTGTGAGGATATCAATAGACTGCTCAGTGGTAGAGATAGGCAATAAATTGAATAGTTTAGCTTGGAGCTTTTCACGAACGAGGTGGCAATCAATCTCTATGTGTTTCGTCCGTTCATGAAAAACCAAGTTTGCTACGATATGTCTTGCAGACTGGCTGTCACAGTACAAGGAGGCAATGCTAGTGTTAGGTAGAGGAAACTATCGAAGCAAGTAGGACAACCATTGGATTTCGCAAACAGTGGCTGCAAGAGCCCTGTATTCAACTTCAGAAGAGGATCTGGAAACTGTAGTTTGCTTTTTAGTTTTCCAAGAGATAAGAGAATCCCCAATGAAGATGCGGTAGCATGTGACAGACCGACGGGAATCAGTGCAAGCAGCCCAATCAGAGTCACTGAAGGCTTTGATTTGAAGGGTTGAGTGACATGGTTAAAACAAGCCCTGAGCAGGGGGTGTCTTTGATATATCTCAAGACACAGGTGGCAGCATGGTAATGCTCATTGGTAGGAGAACTCCTGAACTGGTTTAATTGCTAGACAACAAAACTGATATCGGGCTGAGTGTTGGTCAAGTAAAGAAGGCGGTCAACCATTTTTCTGTATTCAGTAGGGTTTGAATGTAGATCAGAGGAAGACTGAGACTGATGCAACTTAGTGTTTCGGACCATAGGAGTTGGGACAGGTTTGGAAGCCAAGAGCCCTGCATCTGATAACACATCCAAGGCATATTTTCTTTGGCAAATAGTGATGCAAGTAGAAGATCGATTCTAATCCTAGAAAATATGTGAGTTCACCAAGATCTTTAATTTTGAATTGGCTATCCCAATGCTGTTTGACAACAGTTATCTCGAGGAGGTTGTTTCCAGCAAAGATTAAGTCATCAACGTATACTAGAAGAGTTGTAAATGAAGGTCCAGATGTCTTGGTGAAGACTGAATGATCATGTTGAGACTGTTGGTAGCCCAAAGAGTATAAGGAAGTGGAGAGTTTGGCAAACTATTGACGACTAGCCTGCTTGAGGCCATAGAGGGATTTATGTAACCTGCAAACCTGATTCGGATTAGCACAAGTAACACCTTGAGGGATGGCCATGTATACTTCTTCACCAGGATCACCATGTAAGAAAGCATTGTTGACATCATATTTATGTAACAACCAATGCTGAGAGGCTGCCAATGCTAAGAGGAGTCGAACAGTTGTGAGCTTGGCAACAAGGGCAAAGGTGTCAAGATAGTCCAAGCCTTCGATTTATGTATAACCTTTAGCGACAAATCTAGCTTTGAATCTTTCAATGCCACCATCCGATTTGTACTTGATTCTATAGACCCACTTTGATCCAATTAGAGTTTTGCCTGGTGGTAGATCAGTGAAAGACCAAGTGTTGTTTTGTTCCAAAGCCAATAGCTCAGCTTGCATAGCCTTGATCCAATCTTGGAATTAAATGGCTTGTTTGTATGTTTTTGGTTCAGTGTGTGTTGAAATTGAAAGGGTGTAGTGCAAGTGTGAAGGTGACAAAGATTTATTAGATAAGACAGATGATAGAGGCTATTATTTACCTGTGGATGATTGGATTGGTGATGAAGTCAGAACATTATAGTGAAAGTCATGTAGGTATGTAGGTGGCCATCTGGTTTTGGTTGATTTTCTGAGAGGGACAGTAGGTAAAGAAGGTGTTGTAGGCGGAGATGAGTCAATAATAAGCTCGGGAATGGGATCAGGAGTATCAACAATGTTGTGTGGCTGATAGGGTGTTGGTGTGCGTGGGTTGGGGTTGGAGACAAAGATATCATATAGAAGGAAGTCAAAAGTGGGATTATGAGGAGAGCTAGTAGCAGTGGATGAAGTAGTTGGTGAATTACACTAAGGGAAAACATGCTCATGAAATAGTACATTTCGGGAAATGAAAATTTCTCTCACTACAAGAAAAAATCCCATTATCGACAGCCATAATTCGTCGATAATGACAAAAAGCCCTTGGTAATGGGTCTTTTCCGACGGAAACCGATGGTCAAAAATCCGTCGAAAATAAGCTCATCGGTAACGCATACCGACGGCCTAGAGCAAAAGGCCGTTGGAACGTTACCGACGGGCTAAGCCGTCGGAACGTTAGCCACCTACGCTCCATTACCGACAGTCAGGCCGTCGATAATGTTTTACACCAATTACCGACGACTCAGACCGTCGTTAACTCAAAATTATTTTTTTAAAAAAAATTATACAAAACAATCTTCAAACATACATCTATTAAACAAGAAAATAGAATCATTAATCATACAAAACAGAGTCAAAATTCATACAAACATATATTAAATCATAGAAACAGAATCATTACATATATACATTCATGTTCATACATTCATCATTACATACATTTATGTGGTGGAATCAGAAAGGAGGAAGAAGCAGAATCAGAACATATGTTCATACATTCATACCCAGAAACAGAGACTTACCTGTGCGGTGAAGCTAGCGGTGGTGGTGTCGCCTGATAGGGAGAAGGGTGGTGGTGGTGTCGCCTGTGCAGAGGAGGGAGAATAGTCAGAGAGGAAAAATGAAATAGGGAAAACGAAGAGAAATTAAAAGGAGAGGACTTACCTTTTCAGAGATGCTCGCGGTGTGGAGGGTGTAGAGAAAGCTCGGTGGTGGTTGGCCAGAAAAAGGAAGAGAAGAAGAAGAAGAAGAAGAAGACGAAGAAGAAGAAGAAGAAGAAGAAGAAGGGGAGAAAGTGAAAGGGTTCTTAGAGAGAGAGCGAGTGGTCGCAAAGAGGAGAAAGTGAAAGGGGGAAGAGACGCACGTATTAGTGATAATGATGCTTATTGATGGTCTACCAACGGGCGGAGACGTTGGTAAGGGTATTTTTTTCCTTACCGACGGCCTAGACCGTCGGTAACGTTAAAAATAGTAGTTTGTGCGCGAAATTCCAAACGACACTGACGGCAACGCCCGTCTATAAGGGTATTTTTTCCTTACCGACGGTCTAGCTCGCCGGTAACGTCAAAACGCTTATCGAAGACCACGCTCGACGGACCTACCGACGGCTTCACCCTAGCTAACGTTATCCCGACGGTCTAGACCGTCGGTAACGTTTAAATTCCAAACGACGCTTACCGACAGCCACGCCCGTCGGTACGAGTATTTTTTCCTTACCAACGGCCTAGCTCGTCGGTAACGTCAAAACGCTTATCGACGACTAGGCTCGACGGACCTATCGACGGCTTCACCCTAGGTACCGTTACCCCGACGGCCTAGACCGTCTATAACGTTTAAATTCCAAATGATGCTTACCGACGGCCACACCGGTCGGTAAGGGTATTTTTTCCTTACGACGCTTACCTTCGGCCACCCCGTCGGTAAGGCTATTTTTTCCTTATGACGCTTACCGTCGGCCACGCCCGTCGGTAAGGGTATTTTTACTTATGATGCTTACTGACAACTACGTCCGTCGGTAAGGTTATTTATTCATTACCGACGGCCTCAACCAACGGTAACGTATAAATACCATTACTGATGGGCAAAGTCATCGGTAAGTTAGCGGGAGAATATACGCGGGTAATTGCGCCAAAATTTCCAACAAACCTACCGACGGCTTCGCCCTAGGTAATGTTACCGACGGCCTTGGCTAGTTGTACAGTTACATGGTTCTGACTACCTAGGCCGTCGGAAATGAAGAAATTACTTACGGCTAGGGGTGTAAATGAGCTGAGCTATTGGTGAACTATTCGGACTCGGATCGTTAAATGCTTGATCATGTTTGTTTAATTAAATAAATAAACCCAAGCTTGAGATTGGGCTCGAATATATATATATATATATATATATATATATATATATATATATATATATATATATATAATGAAAGGTGTTTTTTATGTAAGAGTGAGATGAGCAAATCTTGACTATTAAAAACATACATGGATGGTCAAGATTAAAAGTTGGTTAGTGGTCATGTGATCACTTAAAAAAGACATGTGACTTTATGTTCTAACATTGACCATTCATGGTTTGACCTAAGGGCTAAGATTCGCACCTCTTACTCTCACATAAAAACACTTCTCTCACTTGATATATATATATATATATATCATCGAAAATTTTAATTTTATGGCAAAATAGGTTGATTGGTCTTGTACGTTTTTTTTTGTATTTCACTTTGGTCCTATATGTTTTATTTTTTTTCATTTGGTTCTATACGTTATGTTTCATCACTACGTTACTTCTGAAATGGATGCCATCTAGAAGGAATTGACGGCAATGACTAATATGGAAGACAAAATATAACGTATAAGACCAAAATGAAAAAAATAAATTGTATGTTCCCTTTCATTGCTTCTCACTTTAGTCCTATACGTTATGCTCTATTTCCACGTTAGTCCTAAAACTGACGTCGTCATGTACGAATTGACGAAAAGGACTAATGTGCCAACCTGAACGTAACGTATAGGATCTATTTCGGAAAGAAAAAAAAACTTATAGGACCAATGTAAAAAAAAAAAAAAAAAAACGTATGAGACAAATCAACCTATTTTTCCCAATTATATATATTCTACTTCTTTTTGTATAAAAAACACTTTTGAATAGTTTTTTAATGACAAAATTTTATTAAAAATGTTTTTATTTGTTAGTTAAAATGTATGGTTATAAATTTGTTTTTAAAATAAATAATAAATAATAAATTAAAAAACTATAGTTTCAATTGTTTTCTGTTTCTCACTCAGTTTTTCCTTTTTCCTTTAGCTTCATAAGTCACAAGTGGGATGTAAATGAATTGAGCTATTCATAAACTATTCGGGCTCGGCTCGTTAGTTTATAAGCCAAGCTCAAACTTTTGGTTTTACTCGTTTAAATAAATGAACCAAACTTGAGTAACCAGTTTTTTCACAAGCCAAACTCAAGCTTCAAGTGCTAAGCTCGACTCGTTTACATCCCTACTTATGGCTTTTTGGCTGTCGGTAATTAGTTGTGGGTATTTGCACGAATTCTTGTAGTATCTGTTATGCAAGTCAAGAAGAATGTAGCCTTTAGTTCCTGGCTTAGAACCTAAGAATGCACATTTTCGTGCTGGTGGATCAAGCTTTGTTCTATGTTGTGTCAGTGTGGATGCATAACATAAAGTGCCAAACACCTTTAAGTCCATCAATGTTGGTGGTTCACCGGAGAGTTTTTCTAAAGGAGATATGTTGTGAAAAACAGGCGTTGGCAATTTATTTATGAGGTGAATAGCATGATTAATACCATAACACCAAAACATTTTAGGTAAGTGAGACTGAAATAAAAGTGATCTAGCCACATTAACTAGAGATGATTTTTCAATCGTGTAACTGGGATGTTAATGACTTGGAGAAGCACTAGTTTTGCTAACCGTACATGGAGGTCTGTATTCTACGCCAGACTACGCCTACTTGTCAAGATTCGTGACATCCAACACGTCACTCACTCACTATTCCATTTCAATGATGACATGGGTCTCACCAATTAATGTTTATTTGGTCTCTTTCATGGGTACCTAATGCAATTATTTTTAGGAAAAAATTCTTTTGATCTTATAAAACTATTAAGTGTTGTTTGGTTTAGATTATTTTCAACGCAAACGTGAAAATAACGTTTTTCGAGACAATTATTTTAGAAGCTATGTGAAAGGAGTTTTCTCTTAACGTGATTTTCAAACATGATTTTACCATTACAGAATCTAAAACAAACAGGGCCTAAATTTAATTAAAAATGGGTTTTCAACTCACTTGGTTAGCTCTCTTTCCTTTTTAGATTGGTGTATTAGTCCTTGTGATTGTATTAAGTAATGTGGTTAGTGTAAGGTTTCTTGTATATATCTTACCTTTATATAAGGGTTGGAATACTTTATACTTCTTTAATATTATTGGTTTATAAAAAAATGTTTATGCTTGCCACGTAAACAAAAAGGATGTTTTCTTAATCAAATTTACAAAGAGACAAAAAGGCAAAAAAGTGAGCTGTTTTAACGATGCAAAAAATCAACCTCCACGAATTGGAAAATGGATCAAATTTTATATATAAAAGATTAACTACTTTCTCTCCATATATATATAGTAGCCTTTCGAAACCCACTAAAGGTATTGTTTCAAAAAAAATTGTCATTGGAGAAACATGTAATTCGTTGGGTGAAAGGAGAAACGTGTGATTTCATTATTATATCAATAAAATAAAGGTTGGTTCCATCCTCTTCCCTTAATTATCAATTAAGAGGGGGAAATGGAGACAAAGGATAGAATATGAGATGTAAGCAGATCCGATTTAATCATCCACTATTAAAAAATTTCTGATTCATCCACTATTAAAAAATTTCTGATTACGCATTAAATTTTTTACGGATTTTACACAAAAATTTACAGGAAACATGTTTCTTACAGTTTTTCTTACGAATTTTTGTCAATAGGTAATACCTTCGTGGGTAATTTCTTCCTACAAATTTTCTTAAAAAAAATTTAAATTCGTAGGAAATGTCAAAATTTCCTACAAATTTAAATCTACAAGAAAAAACCTTATCTTTAAAAAAATTATAGAAAAATTCGCAGGAAATTCCAGTAGAAAATTTCTAGTAGTGATTCGAACCGAGTTTGGTGATTTGGATCGGTTCATCAGATCGAAATTGAAATGATGAATCCGAAGGCAATAGATTCGGATATCGGAACCCGTCTTATCCGAACCGAATCGATCACTTCAAAAAATAATATATTGTTATTAATTATATTATAATAATATTTTTTTATTAACAAATTTAATATATTTACTATTTTTTTATCTTTTTATTAATAATTTATTCGTACTTGTTGCTGTATTTTAATTTTTAATCTTTAAATTTTAAGTTTTTACTATTTCTTTCAAAATTAAAATTAAAATAAATTTAAAATACGATAATCCAATGATCCGATTCAAAACAATATGACTTTAATCGGATTGGTTCGGTTCGATTCATAGATTTTTTTTTTTTTTTTGTAAAATCCGATCCAATTTAATTCGATTAAAATTTAATTGAATTGGATCTTAAAATAATCAAAATCCGATACAAACGAATCTGATTCGATCCCTAGAATATGATGAAATAGAAACCTCTTCATTCCATTATATATTTTTGATTAAAAAATTAATGATATTTTAGGTAAATTCTATGATACTTGACTGTAACTTTATCCTGCCTAGATGATTCAATCAGATGATGAGAATCATTTGATTTGACCACTAATATGACTCATTTAATTGAGGTGACACATTCTAATTAGATAGAACAACTTTTATCCCAAAATTATTATGATATCGGAGAATGCAACTATATTTTCTCTCTTTGCAGAGACGGATCTTCTTAGGAGCCGGGGATAACCATGGCTCCCCCGAATTTTTTCTCCTAATTTTTTTATATAAAAAATTATATGAAACCTTCAAAATAATTTGTGCAATATATATTATACATGCAAAATTCACAAACTATCATATATTTTATTTTTTGGAACACTATTATTAGACCCTACTTATTTAAAAAATATTCAAATAGTTGATCAAGTTTATTAAAATGAATATTATTTCCAACTCAATTCATCTCCGAGCTCACTATAAATAAGTTTTTCCTCCTTAGCTCATCTACTTCAAACTTCTTAATCTCTCTTGTGTAAGATGAATAAATACTAGATAAGATTTCACATATTAAATATTTACTTATTTTATATATTTAAATGATAAAATTATATATAATTAATTATAAATTTAAATAAATTATTTTAATTAATGTTTAATCACTCCCTACCAAAATTTCTCATGATCCGCGACAGTCTCTTTGCAGCCTTTATCACCACTTACTTAGAAGTTAAGACATAGTCCTAGCGACACGTTTGGTGCATAACGCAGCCCCACTTATCGTGACACATAGAAGTTTCCAGCTCAGCATACCAACCCACTTTTGGTTTCTCTTTATTTATGTTAAAAGGGTTCCAGAATATACCTGGCAGCACCAAGGCCAAACAAAGCGAGGGTGATGGAAGAGGGTAAAGAATCAATAAATCACAACTTTGCAAGAAAAAGAAATCAATTTCCATTTCCATGAATCAGACTCTCTTTGAGTAATCTACGGGGCTGCCTTTAACATGGACCCCAACAAATGGCGCAAAAGGGGTCTATCACATAATAAATCTAGTTGTTAATTTTTTTTTGGTTAGTAAGGTATTTCTACGTGTAATTATGGGGACTAATCTCTCGAACCGAATAGGATCACAAGAACGGTAAAACTCTCTCAAGAGTTTTAACGTTTCTGTATTTCCAAGGTTCGGATTCAAACTTGAGATTACTAATTAAACTGGAAGAGACCCGTGCCATCTCATTCAGACGATCTCCTCAAGATCACTCCTCAATATCTTGCTCACCCTCCTCTACATAAATCAAGGTACATACATAGAAACAATAAAAATAGGGAGCAAGAAATCGTACATTTGAATATAAATAGTAATGGAATAGTTAATAAGATCATCACACTGCATACAACATACAACATATTATATCATGTTCAAGAATGCATGCTATACAATGCAGTGCTACTCCACTATTTCATGCTCATGTGGATCCATCAACTATAACTGAGGAAAGCGATTGGGAATACATATCCACATTGACCATTAAGCATCAACGTCGACAGTCCACCACTCTCAGTGAACCCCACGGATAGTCGATTCACCATGCTCGCGGGTGAATCATCACAGATGGCCAGTTCACCTTACTCTCAGGCGAACTCCCCACGTCATCATTACTTTCCGCCCATCTATTATCTCCATGTAATGATGCGTGCAATGCCCAACAAACAATCAACATGTGTAACCACCTCCATCATCACCATTAACTATGGCTATCATCTAGATATCAAGGATGACCATTATCAACATCATATGATAACACATCAACATTTTTCATAGTAATCCATCGTTACTATTAATGTTTAACATCTTTACCATGTCTTATCTTATTTAAGTCTTTATTCGTGTTTTGCTAATCAATGTCTTATTTAATATTATTATCTTAGTTTCATTAAATAATCCTCAAAAACATATTCTTTTAATCTATTTATCATGTTTGCAAAGCCAAAATAAAAAGATCACAAACACAGCCCCTGTTTTACATTGTAATATATATATATAAAAGATAGGCCACTAGACCAACTAAAAGTATTTGCTATCCCGTCTCCGATGTTCACGTACAACAATAAAAATAAAATACAAGGGTCTATTCTTACCCAAATGTAAATCAACAGCATTAGCGAGCGGAAAAAAAATTAAATAAAATAAAACTTGTTTCTCATTCCCATACTCGGTTCAGTAGCAAGAAAAAGGCAATTAGTCCTCATTGAAGAAAATAGCTTAATACAAGAAGAACAGAGACAATATATGGTTTTTTTTATCAAACTGGTGTTGGTTTAGAAACTATTTATTAAAATAAGATTATTTTGTAATATTTTATCAAAACAAAATTGTTTTTGTCAGCATGAATTTTTTTTTTTTCAATATGTTGATGTGGAAGGCTCCAGTCTAAGTGACACCACGTCAGCATATTAAAAAAATAAAAATGACACGTGTCAGCCAATGATTAGTTGTTTTGATTTTTTTTTTTTAAAAAACAAACTCTGTACCCTTCACTGCGCGACAGCACCCCAAGCCCCCCACGATACCCCTTCCCTCCCCTATATAATCCCCTGCCCTTCCCCCTTAACACCCACTCTTCATACCCTAACCCTAACTCATTTTACCTCAAACCCTAACCATACCCTAATATATTATTTTTAGCTTCTATACACTTTAAGGTATAATGATTTATTTACTAAAGAAAATATTATGATTATTATTAATGTTGTCATTATTATTAATATTGTTTATTGTTATTGTTGCTACTTTTAGTTTGATTATTATGATTATTATTATTACTGTAAATTTGTCATCATTATTAATCATTAATATTGTATATTATTGTTATTGTTGCTATTTTTATTGGGATTATTATTATTTTTATTTTTATTTACAAATGATTGTTATTATTATTACTATTGTTGTTGATATTACTATCATTATTAAGATTTTTTTATTATTATTGTAGGTCACACAACATGTCTCTAATTGTAGTGTTCGTGCACTCCAATGAGAAGACCTTTGATGGAGAAGAAGGAATCACATTCGAATGACGATGTTGATCAAAATTACCAAACTGTTCATCGAGCCATTTCATCCTAATTCGACTTCCATTAATAACTCCATCAAATGGGATCACATCTAACATAGTGTCCGCGAAATCTACCCTATCTTTCGCGGCTTTACCAATAACCGGTTTGCCATCCACACGGAGACCCATCAGAATAGCAACATCCTGCAATGTGATTGTGCACTCCGAATGGCATGTGAAAAGTGTGAGTTTCCGGTCTCCATCGCTCTACCAATGCACTGACTAATCTCATGTCAACCTGGAACAACCCAAGTTGTGCAATTCCCAAGAAGGCGGCTTGACTCAGATAGCCTATGATCTCCTCTGGAATATGTGTAGCTCCACGATGAGTATCTGCTGCTATTCTACTCCTCAATATTTGATCCTCTTCTTCATTCCATATATATGTAGAAATATAAGTTGCTTGCATCCTTAACAACGACGTATCAATTGAGCCGAGATTAATCAAACATCGACCTCCAGTCGAACTTGAAACCATTTTTTCCACACTAAAATAACAAAAATATAATATTAGTGTTAATAATGATTATAATCATAATAGTAAAACTAATAACAATAGCACTAAAAAAATAGTAACAATAAATAACCATATAATAATAACAATGATAATAATAATTATAGTAATAATAGCAATAATAATAATAAAATTATAGCAAACTAAAAATTATAAATCTAGTAATAATACTAATAATAATATAATAACACAAATAACAACTATATTTATAATAACATATAAAAAAATTACTAACTAATAATAAAAATAAAAATAATTTACAATAACAATAATAAATCTAGTAATAATACCTTGATTAAAATTTGGTGTGTAAAAAAAAAAAGAGTAAAAGAAGTAGAAGTATAAAATGTAGAAGTAGAAGTGTAATGCATCAGTAGAGTTGGTTTAAATAGGGGAGCGATAGGGGGGTTGGGGGGCTTTTATGTATGGGGGGTTGGAGTTGTAAATGTTGGGGGTTGGGGGCTGGGGTGTTACTGGGGAGGGGGGACAACCTTCTCTGCGTCGACACAGTGGAAGGCGCCATTGCGCTTGAGTGGCGCCTTCCACTGACGAGCACAGGGAAGGCTGCAGAGTTTGTTTTTTTTATTAAAAAAAAATCAAAACAACCAATCATTGGTTGACACGTGTCATTTTTAAAATTTTTAATATGTTGACGTGGAAGGCGCCACTTGGACTGATGCATTCCACGTCTGCATATTAAAAAAAAAATCACATTAACAAAAACAACCTTATTTTAGTAAAATGTTATAGAACAATCCAATTTTAATAATAGTTTTTAAAAGAACACTAGTTTACAAAAAGTCGATAATATATAGATAAATTATCGAACAAATTAAGGGATTGCAATGCAACGTCTTGTTGAGATATTTCTTAATATCAAATATTCATTAATAATATTTTAGCATAATTATACACGCTCATATTATTTTCTCTAAATCATAACCCACAAACAAATATTTCAAATTGAAATGTTACAACATCAAATCATTCATTATTCAATGATCACATAGCAAGGAAAGCACATATAGACGCATCAACATTCATATAATACATATTAGCATATAATAATGGATTAATTCTTCATCTTATGTTACCCCGAAACCTATATATTCATATTGGCATCTTTTCCCCATACCTGATATGACGATTCCAGCCTAAGGGAAAAAAAAGGAGCAAAGTTCCGTTCTTGACCACTTATATCACGAGCGGGTTTAATGCTTGATTAGAACTTAGAAGAACCACTCTATTGTCCAATTGCAAAAGTAAACACCGATGAATGTGTTCTTGATTAACAACGATCAAAAACAAGGAATTGGAAGATGATAGCTTTAGAGAAAATTCAAAGGTTTCAAAGGATTATAAGGGAACTGAGGAGAAACTTTTTTGAGATTAAAAGAGCTTAAAACCACATTTAGGTTGTATAAAAATATATAGGAAACATTATTATTATTGTTATTACTGTGTGAACATAACTTATCACAAAATCTCGACTGATCTTGCTTAAGATTTGCTTCAATCACCAAATTAGTTTTTTTTATATTCAATCTTCAAATAAGAAATCAATTTGCAAATTTAAATAAAACACTTTCCATGGTCGTGTCAATTTGTTTGACGTTGGCGGTACACAAGTAATTACCAATTCATTCCTTTTTTTTTTTACATGGGTCCCACGTTTTATTTTTAATTGATCAAAGAAGTCAAATGGCATTTCTTCATTCTTTCTCCCGGAGCTTCACATGAGAAACAAGGTTTCCTTCCATTTCAATTGCGGATAATCTCCTGTGTCATTTTGATGTACCATTTCATATCCTAATTAATAATATCTTATCATATATTTTAATTTTTTAATATTAAAAAAAATTTAACTTACATGGCAAGATAATATTGATTGGAACATGATGTAATACATCAAAATGGGACAAAAGATCCTCATCATCCAATTGCACACCTTTAATTCTCTTTGGAATTTAAGTGGGACCAACGCCTCTTTCTTCAATTAATATTTTTATTATACATTCTACCCCAACTATTTGTTAAGGCATCTAAAACAAGTATATTTTTTCGGTAAGTAGTTATTTTATTAATCAATAAAGTCATGAAAAAACTTTAGCATCATAGTGCAAGCTCTCCCCACCTTCTAGGAAGGGTTGAAAAACTGCACACCCAATCATGTGCTCCAAGAGGCAAAAGAAGAGTACAAAATAGCTGTGAAATACAGTTATTACACCTTTGCATCTAATAGACTCTAAGCTCTACTCTGGCATCACAAGACCGCCAGCCCACATACATCCTTCCCCAGGCATAAGTAAAAGGGGCCTCGTTAAAACCTTCTGATGCAAAACCTTCCTTAGGGATAAAATCATTAAGAAGAAAAAGGAGTAACCCTATTTCAAATGTTCACCAATACTTTTACAGGTTCAATGCAAACATCCAATACAAAAGAAAGCAATCAGCTAGCATATACAAAATCCCGACCATTATTCATGGCTAGGCACCTAGAACCAGCTCAAAATACATATGAAATACAACAGTAGATACAAAGTTCTTTTGGTTTTTTCAAGTCATTTGCCGCGTCACTCGAAAGGACCATCACCCCTTTATGTTTGAGTTGGTTGCTGCTAACCGTTCCTTCTTGCTTCGATAAACCTACAAAATCTCCCATTTTTAGCACCTGTAAAAGAAAAATAACCTAATCAAAGTTACTACACAATAAAGTTTTTCTTAAGTTATCTGTGTGGGCCTAGATATATAGTTCTCCCTTTTCCTTTATGTCTGTCATAACCTTTGAGACCTTTCACAACCATCTGACCCATCTCCGTTCCATTTGGGAGCCTTCCTTTGCTAGCGAGTCAGCTACTTCATTTGCCTCTTTATTTCTGTGATTAAATTCCACCTTTAGAATATTTAGCATATTTTGTAATTTATTACTGAGGAATCTCAAGCTCCAAGGGCAACTATCCTTTTGTTATACCCAAGATAGTGCAATTCTTGAGTCTGATTCAATAATGATCTCCTTTTCTGCAATCCAATTCTGCTGTAGGGATAGCTCTAGTGTAAAGACAATTGCCATAAATTCCGCCTCATTGGAATCTCTAATTCCAACTGAGGCTACAAATTTTGCTTTTGTTATGCCATTTTCATCTCTAAGGACCCCTCCAATTCCTGCTGCAACCGGTTTGCCCTTTGAAGATCCATAAACATTCCATTTTAGTTTATTTGGTGTGGGTGGCTACCAATTAACTTGGAGTCTAGGTCTCCTGTACTTTTTCCATAATCTTACACCATCAAGCTGTGTGACTATTTGTCCCGGGTTGAAAGGACAAGTTTTTTCCCATCCTTACCACCAGAAACCAAGCCTTAGTTTGATGAGGTAGTGAAACTGTCCCCAATTAGTCCTTTCCTTTTCAAAAACTACTTGATTTCGTTGGTGCCAAATGGACCAAGCACTACAAAGAAGAGAGAGATCCAAAGTTTCCTTTGAAAAACTCCGTTGAACATATCCTTCCAATACTCAAACCATTGTGCAGGTTCACTTGCCATTATCATTTGTACACTCCACCAATTCATGCATTCTGACCAAGTTTTCCAAGTGTAAGGGCAGTGCAAGAACAAGTGATTGATTGTTTCCTCTTCAGACTCACAAAATGGGCACCGGGCATCATTAACTTGAATTAGATTGAATCTCTTTAATCTGCTCTTAGTATTTAATCTTTGTTGTAATACAAAACCACACCAGGAGTTCTTCCTTTGGCGGGGCTACCCCTAGCCACAGACAAGACATATTATTTGCGGTTTGGCTATGTTCCCATACTGCATTTGAGAATGATTTAACAGAGAAAAGTCCATTGGTGTCAATGCTCGACCAAGGTCTGTCATGTGATTCCTTTGCTAAAGTTACCTCATATAATTCCTACACTAATTCTTCCACCTTTTCATTTTCCCATTGAAATAGGTGCCTTGTCCAAACTAAGTTCGAATGCCATTGTAATCCATCCCAAAAACCCATATCTGCTATCTTATCTTCTTGTTGCATAGAAATCATAAATAGTCTAGGGTATTTGTTTTTTAGGCAGAAGTTTCCTACCCATTTATCTTCGTAAAACCTTATCTCTCTGCCATCCCCTACCTTCATCCAGCTCCCATTTTGTATAATCTGCTCATAGTTTTCTCCCCATTTATTGACTGACCTGATAGCCTCCCATGGTCCTCCTAATCCTCTTCTACTACGTTGCTGTGTAAGAGGCTTATCCGAGTCAAGCTTATGGATTGCACATATTGTTTTCTTCCATAATGGCTCCCCTTCTTTAGAAAATCTCCACCACCACTTGAAGAGGAGTGCAACATTTTTAATCACCATATCATCTACACCAAGCCCTCCTAGTCTCTTTGGTCTTTGGATAATCTCCCAACTTATTGCGGGTAGGCCTTTCTTCTCATCTGAACCGGTCCAGAAGAAATTTCTCTGAATTTTAACAATCTGACCGACAACTGCTTTTGGGACTTTAAAAATGCTCATGTAGTACAAGGGCATGCTGTTAAGAACTTATTTATCAAAACTAGTTTACCTTCTTTTGATAATATTTTGGATTTCCAAGTAGCTAATTTCTTCTTCAGCTTTTCTATCACTGGGTGCCAAGTTGCCCTTCTATTTGTATTAGCACCTAGAGGGATCCCTAGATAAGTAATAGGGAGCTCCACTAGCTTCCACCCTAATTTTTCAGCCATTTGATTACCCAATGTCTTGCTTCTCCCCATTACAATAAGGCCAGACTTAGAGAAATTAATTTTGAGACCTGATAGGATTTGGAAGCAGTCTTATATTAACATAGATTAACATATTATCATATAAGGATGAAATTCAGGGTGTTACATGCTTCACTCTAAAACATAGAGTTACGTTCAGTCCTTTCTATGTAAAGGCTTTATCCACTAAAACTCTTAGCAACTTATAAGTATTATCAACCTCTACAGGTAACAAGTATTCTCAACCTCTTCAGGTTACTCAAGTATTCTTTTATAGACAAATCTCTTTAGGCTCAACTCAGTTTGTGTAAAAAGAGAGTTTGAAATCAAATTATTAATTCACTAAATGTGAGGATTTGAAATATGAGCACAACTCTGAAAACTCTTCGTAGAGAGTATAATATGAAAGATTTCTGGTTCAGAGAGAGTATTAAAGACTTGAGAGCTTTGAATGAATTTTTTGTGTATAGCTTGATCACGTATATGCCTATGTCTATCTTTCTTTCTTCAAAGTCTTCAGTATTTATAGAACTTCAGCACTTCAAAGTTCTTCTCTTCAACGGTGATAAAAGGCAGCCATTCTGATAAGCATTTAATTCATAATCCCGCTGAGACTTGATTGGTCTGATAATTTGTTCTTTATCTTCTGAAAACATTGTAGGTTACAGATAGCTGAAACTAGAATTGAAATTTTCGTTTGTACCTGAAAATTGTCTTTTGTCTTTCATTCTTTAGTAGAGCCAACTTAGTTAATCAGATTTTTGTGCCAGGAACAGATAGGCACTTATTCGTTCAATGGTACTATGTTCAGAGGTGTTTTTGTATGAAAAACAAGTCTTTGGACTTTTCATTCCCGCGAACTTAGAAACAGATACTTTAGTCATCAAAACTCATTGTTCATCTACTTTAATTCTTTTGTTAATATCAAAACTTTGAGGGGTTATACACCATATCCGCATTGATTCCAACATTTAAAACATTGCATGTACCTATAATGAATCCAATAGGACATATACCCCAATTTGAATAAGAATAGCCACCCGCTCCATGCTATGCCAAAAACCAAGTCCAAGATCTTGTCCTAATCAAATCTTATATATAGAGCTACGAAATCAAGGCTATTATTATTGAAAACGGCAAGAAACCTCATAAACGATGTAGATGAGACAATCATCCCACAGATCTCCGTCAATGGCGTCTTCCTTTGATGTTGTTTGTGATATTGGAATGGAAAAGTTCAATTCCTATTCGGTGGTTAATGAGTCATTTAGTCGTGGTTTTTAACCGCAGGTAAACGTAGAAAACCATTTTTTTAATTTTAAATTTAGGGGAAATTATATTGACCTTTCTCGAGGTTTGATTTGATTATACTCGGTACTCATTTTGTTTTAACAGTTATCATTCACCTTTCCTTTAGGGCAGGTCAATGTAATTGTAATCACCGCCACTTCAAGGGAGGTAATGATAACATAAGCCTTAAAGGAGATGATTACTGTAATTTTTAAAACAGGAGAAATGTCGAATGTTACTAAGATAAACCTCATAGAAAATTAGTGTAATTTCACCTTAAATTTAATTATTTCAGTGTGAATGGAGAGTGGCATGGTGAAATGAAAGAAGGAAAAATTAAATGTGAGTATGAAGATTATTTTTTATTTAATCAAGGGGTATTTTTAGAATAACAGAAAATGACTATATTTAAAATTTTTAATTTAATGTTAATTAATTTGATTTATTAATTAATATTTATTATAAAAATATTTATTTTTATAATTTAAAAAATTTAAAGATTAAATAAATATAAAATATGTAGATATTTAACCTTAGGCTTAATTGGAACCATTCCTAACACTAACATGCATTTCGCTCCATACAATTAGTAGCTCATTACATATAGGAAGAAAAATACATGCACTAGTGCTATTTTTATTTATAATGAGTTCATTGCATTAGTTTTAAAAAATATAAGCCAACTAGCTAGTAATGTTATATAATTATACGCTTTTTTGTTTTTAACAATGATAATATACTTTTAGTTACAACTTTTTTTTTTTGATGACTTTTAGTTACAACTAGTTGGTTACATAAATTAAAAAATAATAATATACAGCAGCACCATTAATTATATACTTTTTCTTAAAAAATTACATGGCAAAATTAGTCCTTTTGTCATCCAACTTTATTTCTTTTTTCAACGTTGTCTTGTTCCAAATTCGCCCTATATTAGCTATGTGATAATTCCACCACTTAGTGTCATACATAGCAATAAAAAATACTGATAACATACAAGGTGGGTAAAATTGGTGTGTTGGTATTTCGTGAGTTATAATTATTAATATTTTGGTATATCATTTTCTTCCTCAGCAACCCTTCTTCCATCCTAATCCAATAAAAAACCAAAAACTAATCGTCTCTTCAATCCATCCATCATCCTTTGTTCAACTTTTACACAACCACTCTCTCTCTCTCATCCATATCCTTTCTGAAAATCGTCATTCCTAACCAACAAATCATACAAACTAAATCCATTACACTATCAACCCCACTCTTACACCCCTTCCATAGTCAAACCAAATACCAACATACTTGTTTAATTCCTTAAAGAATTGTAGGTATGATGACCCTACTCTAATAAGTGGTTAGATATACAATAAACCAAAACAAAAAAAAAAAACAAAAAGGAAAGGACAGAAATGAGAAAGGGGCCATGAAGGTTTTTGTTCAAACCAAACAAGGAAAGCAAAGGTTCCACCTTAGATGGGAGGGGGCGTGGAAGGAGTTACGAGTGGTGTGACTCGCGATGGAGCAATGAGGGTGGCTTGTCGGCAGTGGACACAACAATGTTGTGCATGGTGGCACAACAGTATACAATAAGTATATGAGATTGTTGAAGTTTGGCAACCACGAAGTTATAACAAGGTGTATGACTTATTCATATTTGCACAACAAGCGTAACAAATTTATTTCACACATTGTTACATATTGACATGGATGTTTATGATGATAGTCTTGTGGATGTTGGTGGCGATGGGGAGGAAGTTGATAGGGTATTACTAAATCAATTTGATTTGGACGAATTTAGTGAGAAGACATATATTTCAACTGAGAATAAGAGTGATTTCAGTGATACAGATTTGAATTAGGCAGTTTGTGTATCAAATCATACTATTTAATAATTTATTTATTGTTTTCATATATTTATCAAATCAACTTAATTGGGTTCCTTTATATTTTTTGTCTTAATTATTTATTATATATACTAACTATGGTCTTCATATCAACGCATACAGATATTGGATCGTCACCAGTTACCATGCTTATGGGTATCGGGACGTCGGTTGCACTGTCATTACAAATCCTTAAATTGATTTAGGACATTGTATTTTACATTTTTAATTTCATGGTGACTACTTTTATTAAACATTTTATGTATTATTTACACACTGAGATTTATATAATATAAATGAAGCATTTTTTTTTATTTCATTTCTGTTTGGTATGTGATTCTACCTAGATTGTTGTAATTGTGTATTTGGGTAGGTGCATAAAACAAAAAACCCATATTTTGTATAACCATTTTATCGATGGCTTAGCAACCGAATTTATCGGTTGTTAAGTTGTTATATAATAAATTATGCATCGGTCGCTTATTGGTTGCTTGGTGACTATCAATTATTTGGCTTCTGCAACCAATATGTAAATCAATCACTATTTTTTATTTTTATTTTAGCAACCGCTTAGTGATCGCATGACTAAATCACAATGATCTTATCAAAACTTTTAGTGAGCAGAAGTTAGCAATCAAATTGAATATTTTAGCAATCGAGTGCTAATTTGGTTGCTAAATGAGTTAGCAACTAGGGTTTTCGCAACTGCTTGTCTTTGGTTGCTAATTTGATCGCCGACTCGCTTCGCAAATGAATTCATGCCTTTAGCTAAACATTCTTTTTATAGTGAGTAGAACTCAACATTCTAGTTATATATATAAGAAAGCAAAAGCAAGTGATAAAAATTAAAATATATTTTTCTACGGTGAGAAAATAAAAATATAACTCAATACTTAATTCAACAATTATGATATACTTAGTTTTGTACTAAACTTATGTTGTATTTTGAATAACATTACAAATAATTATCAAAATATAAAATTAACTTCATGAAACCAACACATATTGCAGAGCAAAGACAATTAAATTCAAGTTCTTAGTCCCTTGAGTCAGCTCATTTGGTTAAGCTGCAGGACATGATTTGTGAGTGCGCGGATTCAAATCCATGCAATGTGCTCCGCTTCTTTCCCTTCTCCTCTATCCCTCTCCCTCTTGTAAGGCTTCTTATGAGACTCCCTTTAGACCCTAAAAAAAATTCAAGTTCCTAACAAAATTGATCAAAAATTAATATTTCAATGCCAAAATCCGGGTAAATTTAGAAAAGTAAACTTGCTAGTAAAAATCTATGGTTTACCATCATAACATACTTAAACTCATATATGGGTTTGGCAAAAAGAAAACTTAAATACGAATAAACCCATATTTATATCCTAATAAAATAATTAAAATTTTAAAGTAGATTTGAATTTGTTGGAATGGAACAAATTACTATATATTATATGATAAAAACTTTTTGGAAATAATAACCAACAAGCTTCAACATATTTGATCCATAGCTAGATTCCTTCAACATATTATCACGGGGTTGGATTAATGTCTTGAATTAAGAGTATATTTTAAGCTATTGAATTAAGAGTTCATATTGGTTACGATTTTCATTGCAATGTATTCAAAGAGTCATTACTTTTGTTCTTTATTTTAGATTTGATCGATTTCTTTATGTAGCCAAAAACAAAGGAGGGTGTCTGATGAGTTTTTCATTAATTTTCTCTGCCTTCTTCAATATACAAACTCCTAGATAAAAAACGGAGACACTGTCCTTTCTTTTCTTTCTCCAAAAGAAACAAAGAGAACTGAGCTCTCACGCCGTCATGCGAGTCATAATTACACCAAAAAATTGATCCAGAAATTGTAGCCAACCCAGTCTCTTCAGATCTAACCCCCATTAACTTGCAGTTAAACTGAGTAGGTCGGATTGACCCGCAAAAATATCGGACCTACAATTAGCTAGTCTGCGTTCAATCCGTAAATTAAACGGATTAGCTCGCGGACTCATTAATAAAAATATAAAATTTAGAAATTAATTTTTTTGATAAAAAATCTAAATTATTTTGAAAATACTATATCCAACCACTACATTCACAATAATATATATTATTTTGAAAATGAAGCATCACGACGCTGTTGATTTTATTCTCTTTACGATATCCTTTTTATAACCTTTTGATCTAACAATTAGGCAAAGAAAATTGTTGCAAAAATATGATCACATTGTCACAGTATCATTACAAACATAAGGAAATCCAAATAAATATATATATATATATATATATATATCTATCTATCTCGTGAAATATGTTATTCAAAAAGCTTTCTCTGACCTCTGTTGTTCATTGTTCATAACCTGATTGATAGACAAATTGACAGAGGGGCGGGTAGCACATCAATAACATATGAGAATCATATCAAAACAAAGCCTAGCTATGTTATGCTATACAAGGTACCAAAATAGGTCAGAGGTTACTCAAAACAAACTCTGCTATACAAGGTATCCAGATTCTTTAGAAAATAATATTCAAACAAGTATCATATTAAGTATATGGACTGTTGATGAAGAAATCAATCCTCAGTTCACACGATTAGTCTTTTCTAAATCAAATGGGTTGTTGATATATGAAGAAATCAGAAGTGATCCAAACTCATGTGTTAAAGTTGTATTTTTTTTTTGATGTAAAAAAAAGTAGTGATCCGTGGACTGATTTGATAATTTAAGGATTAAACAGACCGAACTGAAAAAATTAACATTTAAACGGTCTTACATTTTACATGTTCCTAACCAGTAAAAATCGCCGTTAAACCAACCGCCCACAACCCAAACCCATATACCCAGTTATATTTTTTAGTCTCATATATGCTTTCATATAATATCGACGCCCCAACTACTGACTATATTTGCGAAAAAAGTCTTTAATTTCGTTGCACCATCTAACGTAAGCAACAGTCACTAGCTCACGACTCACAAAAGTAGTATGTCTTTCACACTAAATATGACATTTTTTCTTTATTGGTTGAAAATTCAAAGTTGGACGCAAATGCAAAAGCAAAACCTCTTCCTGTTAGTCAACTTTATTACTTTCTGAACGGATCTTATATATATATATATATATATATATATATTCTAGTTGCCCTGCCCTTCATTTAGTAGTTTAGCATCCGAAAATTTCAAAGATATGTGCGGAGTAAAAAGAAAATGTTAAAGTATTAATTAGGTAACGAATTAGGATATCTATCTATATGGATTCCTATCTATATATCTATCGGAAGTTCACTTGAGAATACTAATCAATGCTAGCTATATATGTGAGCACAATGCAGGCTTGCATTCTTGCAACGTACTTCATGGTTATTACATCTATCTAAAATTCACTTAAGAATATATATATATATATGAGCAACTTGAGAATACTAATTAATGCTATTCACTCTCTGTTCTGCACAAAAAAACCAAACTGACTAGAAGTTCAATTAATTACTTTTTCTATCTAAAAATGATTTTAGCTACAAACCAGTCCTCTGATATTCAAATGAAATTCAGGAGTGTGTTCCGATCTGATGCTGCAGAGGATATGATAATATGGTCTGCTTCTCCTAATGGTTCTTATTCTGCTAGATCTGGTTATCATTGATTGTGGAGCTCAAGTATCTTGTCAGGGTCTTTTTCTGAAAATTGGTTATGGGTTAGGAAGCTTCCCATTCCTGAAAATATGAAGCATTTTATGTGGCTTGCATTTCATGGCAACCTTTCAACTCACTCTCTAAGGGCACAGTGCACAGGCATATGTCTTCTAATGCCTCGTGCCCTATATGTGGTGCTACTGTTGAAACTGCCATGCATACTCTTAAAGACTGTCCTCCAGCTGCTAGAATTTGGGGTGCCACTACAAAAAAACAGAGATATTTAATAACCACCAAATTCGTTCGTTAAACCATTTAGCGACCGATTTTTCATATTTCGCAACTGAATTTGGTGATCGTAGATTGCCTGGTCGCTGAACTGTTTGGTGACCGCTAAATCGGTGGTTAAATGATTTAGCGACCGAATTATCATCTGAATTTTCATATTTAGTGAGCGAATTTTCATATTTAGCGACCGATGAAGTGTGGCCGCTAAATTTGGTCGCTAAAATAATTTTTTTGTAGTGGGTCTCAACCTCCTAAACCAGCCTCTCTTTTTCATTTAGCAGATCAAAAGGGAATGGTTGAAGCTCAATGCTAATTCTTCTTATGGTAGCCTGTTTGTATCTTCTTGTTGGGCCATTTGGAAAGCAAGGAATGAGGAGGTTTTATCTGGCAAGAAGTGGCAGGATTGGTATACGATTAATTTTATTCACAATCACTCAGCTTTAATTTCTCAATCTCTCGGGCACAAGACCAAACAGCTCTCTTCTCAGGTGGTCTATTGGAATCCTCCTTAGGATGACACAATTAAAATCAACGTGGATGGTAGCTCCTTTGGAAACCCGGATACAGATGGGTTTGGGGGACTTGTGAAAAATCAAATTGGTGAATGGATCTCTGGATTCTCAGGCAGTTGTGGCATTGCTTCAATATTATATGGCGAGCTATTTGCTATTTTCATGGACTTAGATCTTGCTTAGAAGCAAGGGTATGGAAGGATCATCCTGCAAACTGACTCGCAGGCAGATCTGCCACGTATTGAAGGGGGATACACAGCATCACCCTCATGCTCCTTTGATTGCTAGCATTAGTGGCCTTGCTACTAGATCTTGGTCTATTGTTTTTAATCATTCTATTCGTAAAGGCAATGAGTGTGCTGATGGATGGCCAAGTTTGGAGTTAAGTCAGATCTTTTATTGCAAGTTTGACCCTCATGTCCTTCCTCTCTATCTCAGTCCTATTAACACATGTTGTAGGGGTTGCTAGGATTCGTCTGTAGTTTGCTTGTTTTTTCTTTCCTCTTGATAAAAAAAAAAATCTTAACTTTACAAATCCAAGCATCAGACAAACATATTTCCTAGAAGTCTTCCATCTACTTCTGGCTTTTTTGATATTCTTTCAGCGTCTCCACGACACTCACTTCAAAAGAATCAAGAAATCCCAATTTTGAGAACAATTATAAAATGTTTGCAACCCTTAACTACCAAGCAAAAACTATACCTCGAACCTTAATCACTTAACAATCAATTTTTAACCACTCAAGCCATAAGCTCAATCTTAATTATCCGGGATAGAAGCTTACATCAAAGCCAATTTAGGCTAAATAAATAAATCAAATTAATCTTCTCCAAGAAAAAGAAATTTATCACATCAAGATTTCAATAAATCAATAGACCTGCAACCAATCTTCAGAGAGGATTAAAAACAAACACTTGTGAGTAGTTAGTTATTAATGAGATAAAATTAAATAAATAATTTATGATCTTTTCATAAACTGTTTTTAATTTATTTCTATAAGCTTGTTAGAAAAATTTATAAAAAAATTATTTTTAATGTTTTAAAAAAAATTTAATAAATAATCGCTTAAATAAGTTATATCCAAACTTATCCAAAATCCTAATAAGTGTACGCTGATGCGCTTCACGATGTTATTCTCATCCCTATGCTTGTACTTTTTGTTAGAGTTGACAGTTTGAACTTAAAAGGTCCCTACAAATTCTTTTTCGAGCCCCTCAAATTCGTAAACTTCAACAGCGAACCTTTTTTTGCTTTATTCGTAATTCGCCAACGGATTAACCTTGTGTTTACAGTATTATGCCTGCTAAATTCACCCAACCAATTTGAGTAAAAAGCAAAACCCCGATGGCCATACGCGAGAAAGGTTATCCTCATAGATTGTGTACAATTCTAATTTTTCTTTTGGCTCAAAGATTCTGGCTTAGTCGGCAACATGATGTGATGTGAAACGAGACAAAAATGAAAAAGTAGAAAGAAAAGCATTAGGGTATTACTGGGCAAGCATTGAAGTTGAAGACGTGGGTGTTGAGAAATTCTCGAATCGCAGAAAACTCCAAACTAAAAGGTGGAAAGCAACAAGTAAAGGATGATGAAAGAAAACAACTTGGGGTTTCTTTTCATTTTATATATGTTTTTTAATAGAAAAATTTAGAGCTAAAGTGGTAGTCCCCTTATAGCAATTCCAACGGAAATTGTTTAATCGATTCTTAAAATTAATGATAAGTTTGTAGTCGGTTACACCACGAACAATCTCAAGTGAATGTTACGGTCGCTTTTATAAATAATTGATTCTTATATAAGGATTACCAATAGAGAAAAGATAATAACAATATTCAATAATTCAATCATAAATAAATTAATATTTTAAATTGAAACAAAAATAGGTGTAAATAAGTATGTGGTATAACTTGTGAGATTCCATTTACAATCTGTTTGACAAAATTGATTGATAAGTCATAAGTTAAATAAAATATCTTATGAAAAAAATTATAAACTAATGAGATAAGCTTGTTTATCAAATACCTTTATTTCAGTCAAACAAGTTTATAAGTTAATCAAATAAGTTATAAGCTAGCTTATTGGACTTACCAAACAGAGCCTTAATGAACTTTTAAAAGTTGCATCATTGACATGTAAAGTTGCTTAAAGTAATATAAAATAAGAGTGAATACCCAAATTGGCCCCTCAAAATTTTCGGGGACCCACTTTTAGTCCCTAAAAAATAAACTAATTATTTAGTCCCTCAAATTTATAAACGCGGGACAAATTAGTCTCGATGTTTAGTTTCGACGTCCATTTACTTGCCTATGTGTCCCATTAACCATCCTAACTGATTCGTTAGTGGTCCTGCATGGCCTATGACGAATTTCCTTTGTGAAAAACGAGTAAAAAGTGAAAAAATATGCACGATTTTAAAATCAAAACACTTTAAAATTATGTACTTTTTTCACTTTTCATTCATTTTTCGCAGTGGAAAATTGTCATAGGCCACGCAGGACCACTAACGGGTCAAGTAGGATGGTTACTAGGACACGTAGACAAGTAAATGGACGTCGGAACTAAACTTAGGGACTCACTTATCCAACGTTTGTAAATTTGAGGGACTAAATGATTAATTTATTTTTTTCAGAAACTAAAAGTGAGTCCTCTAAAATTTTGAGGGACTAATTTGGATTTTTAAAGTAAAAAGTGATGAAATGACATGATAAGACCCATTAAAAGTAAAGTTAAGTAAGTTGGATGGATTGCACAATCGAAGATGATATTAAGACTTTGTTTCTACTCAATATAAGCATTTATAGAGGTATAGTTACAGATAATCCAGTAACAACTAATTTTAATAAGATCTGAATTCTGATCAATTTAATTAATACCGTTCGTTCTTATTAGTTGTGTCAGACATCGCCTGCATTTTATTTTATATATTTTAAATTCATCCAAACGCCAATCATTTTTAATTAGGCAAAATCATATATAACAAATATAAATGCTTGCATTATATAGTTAAGTATAATAAGATGATGGTGACTTCTATGGATTCATATCAGCATTCATTTCCCCGTTTCTCGATGTGCTTTCAAGTTTCAGTGCATCCATATATGTGGTTGATAAATTAGAAGGCATCAAGGCTTTGATTAAACGATAATCATATTGATGTGATGGAATGGCGCTGTTCCAATTGACTTATGTATGAAGACATCATTGAAAACAGCCGAAACAAACACTTGCTAGTATCAGACAACTCCACCAACCAAACCTAACATTCACGAGGACTACGGGTCGGCTCTAACATTAGTCTTTTAATTAATTCGTCCTGAGATTGTCCACCACCAGTGCGCTGAATGAACTGCTGCCCATTTTCCTTTCACCTCTACTTTCGCCAATGACAATTTGCCACCTAAAAGAAAACTTGACAACTCATTAACACCATTTCTCGTCCCAGCACTTGATTGGTGCGACACACACCGAGATAATGTTTTGGAACAAAAGATTTTTGTTCAGTTCACTAATAACTAATTACAAAAATGTGATGAAAGAAATTTACGATAAAATGCTATTGTTAATTAATATGATCTCGAATTGATTTGTAACTTTAAAAAATCTTCTCCTTAACATCGTAGTAGTTAAACTCTTCAGTTTTAAGTTCTTACAATCAAGTTTACATGTAGTTCAACAAGAATTTGTATAGAAACTAAGTTGATCACATTCAAAGGTGCATACTCATATGTCTCAAAAGTGATGCAAATTTCTAAGAGTTACAAGTTTGCTCATCGATGAACTCAAACCCACTGCTAAACTTAGGCAGAAAGAAACCTACACCATCACCATCCCATAGGCCATCCATTTGTTGAAGTTTGTCCTAACTACCAAGCAAACTATATGAACCATGACCATTAGCGAGACATGTCCCATTCAGCTGCATGAGATGTGAGCTAATGAAAAGAGCATCTTTAAAATAAGCTTATTTTTAAAGTGAGCAAATACTAATATATCCATCCTTGATATAATTTGAAGCGTGCTGTGATCTTAAGTTCTTAACCCACTAAAAATTAATGATAGATACATCCTTACTTAAAAAACAAACTCATTTTAGAAGAATCTTATTCTCAACTAATGGCATTGCATGAGCCACATTTTGCATATCTGGAACTCCAGCCCAGTCAGGACTCAGGAGTCACCCGGAAATGATTGCATCAGCTCTCCCGCTAGCCCCCCTTACAAATACAGGGTCTTGTTATCACCTGATATGCACAAGTTTGTGAGCAATGTGTATGCAAAATTTCAAGATCTTCAACCTACAAATCAATTAACTACGTTAGATATAAAATGTGCCAGAGAAAGTAAGAGTCAATGGAACTTACCATCTTTTCAGCCTCAAGCCATACATTGAACGAGCAAAAGCAGAGGCAAAAAACTCGCGGCCCAAAAGAAAATAGGAGCCAGATCCCATGCAAACGCTGTCAGAGACAACATTATTCACATGAAAGGACTTCTTGCTTGATCTTTGACCGGAAAATAAAAGGATGTGTGCAATGCTGGAGCGGAGGAGCAGGATGGGTTAAGTATTCCACATTGTGAAATACATTTACAAGCTCTTTATTTCAAGACTTCCATCACAACAGCAACAGAGGGTTGACGCATTAAAAAATTGGCAAGATCAGATAAATTTTCCAGCACTTCAAATTGCAAACTCACCAATGCATCCCCAAACATCGCAATTTGTAAGTTTAACGGGAGGTCGTGCTCTGCCTGTATTAGCCAAAGAAACGTATTTTGACAAGGCAATACTGCTTGCATCCTACACAACCTGTTAGAGAAATGTTCCATTACTTAACCATCAAGGCATGTCAATATACAAACAATGTGATATGAAAATTTCATTAACTATCAGAATGTAAATGCCAACAATAGTCAACAAATTAAAAGAGACCAGTGATAAATTGATTCCAACTGACAGTGCTAAAATATATACCAAGGTAGACACCGGCAAGTACAAGATAGGCTAACTTAAACATTCAGGTTGACTGAAAACTGATGTCCTAATCCCCTTTGCTAACCAGCATCAAATATCCTGTACAAAAAAACAGAAGAAAAAAACTAGCATCAAATATCTGCCATTGACACCCAAAACAAGGTATCACCTTTTAAACCAGTAGAGTGAATGTGAAGTGTAAAGCCACTTTGTGGCAAAGTCAAATTTTGTGGCTGCACCCCAACTAATTTTTTACGGTGCAATTAATATGAAGCAGTCTTGCATCCCCTATAAATAGAGGGTAGCAACCGATGGAAGAGAACAAACATCCCAACCAATAGTGAGTGTGAGAAAAAATTCAGAGAGAGAGAGATAGTTTCATCTGTGAGGTTTCTCCCTGTGTGTATTCTCTTATATTCAAGAGAGGGTGTTATTGTTCTCTCCTTGTATTTAGAGAGAGGTCTTGTAATCTCTTCCACATAGTAAAAATCTTCTACCAATGCCTCGTGGTTTTTCCCTTATCTGTTGAGGGTTTTCCACGTAAATATTGTTTGTTCAGTTCCTGTTTTCTCATCTCTTATTTTAGCTGCGTGATATTATTCTGTCACTCTGGTACCCAACAGTGATATCAGAGCCATTGGTTCGTGGTCATTATTCCCCTGCGGCAAACTGATAAGGTGTCAGATTCATAAGAACATTCTTAGTATGCTCTGTGGTTGCAGTATCATCTGATCTTCCACATCAGAAAATAATTGTTCTTGTTGCTGGAAATAAAGTGTGGTAGTGTGAAAGTGCATGTCTAGGAAAGTTCTGTCTAGGAAAGACTTGGTATTTAAGTGTGTCTATTAGTGACCCACCTCTCTTTCCTGGGAACTTACCTGGTGTACTATTTACGGACTACGGTCACTATTCCAGTATACGGTACTGTTCACGGGAATAATTTGGTGTAAAACCATGGCAGCAAAATTTGAGATTGAGAAGTTCAATGGGAGTCATTTCTCCCTGTGGAAATTGAAGATAAGGGCAGTTCTGAGGAAGAATAATGGCCCAGATGTGATTGATGGTAGACCCTCAGATATCACTGATCAAAAGTGGAAAGAGATGGATGACAACGCTGGTGCCAATCTGCACCTAGCGATGGCAGACTCAGTATTGTCAAGTATTGCGGAAAAGAAGACTGCAAAGGAGATCTGGGATGCTCTTATTAAATTGTAGGAGGTCAAATCTCTTCATACCAGAATATTCTTGAAGAAGAGACCCTACACTCTTCGAATGAGTGAATCCAAATCGATGACGGATCACATCAACACTCTAAATACGTTATTTGCTCAGCTCACAGCGTCAGATTTTAAAATAGCAGAAAATGAACGTGCAAAACTTCTACTTCAGAGCTTACCAAATTCGTATGATCAACTCATCATCAACGTCACAAATAACAACGTTGCTGATTCTCTGCGCTTTGATGACGTTGCCGGTGCTATTCTTGAAGAAGAATCCAGACGCAAGAATAAGGAAGAAAGGTTAGAAAGTTCAAAGCAAGCAGAGGCTTTAACGATGACGAGAGGCAGATCAACGGAACGTGGCTCCAGTGGGAGTTTTATCATGGTAGATCAAAATCTCGAAGAAGGAAGAATCTGAAATGCTACAATTGTGGCATGAGTGGGCACTTGAAGAAGGAGTGTTGGCATAACAAGAAGAATGGAGAGAAAACTTCTGAAGCATCAACATATCAAGAATGTGTTGCAAGTACCTTAGATGATGGAAAAATGCTATATAGTGAAGCAACAACCAGTTCTAAAGGCGAAAGACAACTCAATGATGTCTGGATAATGGATTCAGGTGCGACATGGCATATGACTCCACACCGAGATTGGTTTTGTACTTATGAGCCTGTCTCGAAAGGATCTGTGTTCATAGGAAATGATCACGCCTTAGAAATTGCTGGAGTCGGTATTGTTAGAGTAAAGTTGCATGATGGTACTATTCGCAAAATTCAAGGGGTACGACATGTGAAGGGATTGAAGAAGAACTTATTGTCCGTTGGGCAATTGGATGACCTCGGGTGTAAGATCCACACTGAAGGTGGAATCTTAAAAGTAGTGAAAGGCAATCTTGTGGTAATGAAAGCAGAGAAGATCAAAAGTAATATTTACATGCTTTTGGGAGATACGTTGCAAGAGGCAGATGCATCAGTTGTAGCAGCGAGCCAAGAAGAAACAACGATGATGTGGCATCGCAAACTAGGCCATATGTCGGAACGTGGCTTGAAAGTCCTTGCGGAACGCAATCTCTTGCCCGGGCTCAAGACGGTAAATTTACTTTTCTGTGAGCACTGTGTGATAAGTAAGCAGCATAGCAGTTTGCTAGAGTAACTACTAAAAGCAGGAATTGATCCATTCTGATGTGTGGGAGTCACCAGAAATATCTCTGGGTGGAGCGAAGTATTTTGTGTCATTCATTGATGACTATTCCAGAAGATTATGGGTGTACCCAATCAAGAAGAAGTCGGATGTGTTTCCAGTACTCAAGGAATTTAAAGCACAAGTAGAGCTTGAAACTGGCAAAAGAATCAAGTGCTTGAGGACAGACAATGGAGGAGAATATGTAGATGGCGATTTTCTGGCATTTTGCAAACAAGAGGGTATTGTAAGACAATTAACAGTTGCACATACACGTCAGCAGAATGGTGTAGCAGAGCGGATGAATAGAACTCTCCTGGATAGAACAAGAGCTATGCTGAGAACAGCGGGAGTGGCCAAATCTTTCTGGGCAGAAGCAGTCAAAACTGCCTGTTACGTGATAAATCGATCACCATCAACAACGATTGGTTTAAAGACACCAATGGAGATGTGGAAAGGAAAGCCAACTGATTATTCTTCTCTACATGTGTTCGAATGTCCTCTGTACGTGATGTACAATTCCCAAGAAAGAACAAAATTGGATCCAAAATCCAGGAAATGTATATTCTTGGGCTATGCTGACAACGTCAAGGGGTATCGCTTGTGGGACCCCACTGCCCGCAAGGTTGTTGTTAGCAGGGATGTAGCCTTTGCAGAAAATGAACTGCAAAGTGAGCAGAAAAATGACAGCAATACTAATTAAAGTACTTCAGTTGAGATAGAAAGAAAGTCTGGAGAAGATGATTCTTCTGAGGCAGAACCAGTGCACGAGGAACGAGTACCAGATGTGGCCGATAATGTAGAAGTTCGACGATCATCAGTCAGATCATAATACCATCATGGCACTCAGACTATGTAATGGCAAGCCATGATGCATATCATCTTCTAACAGAAAAAGGGGAGCCATCAACCTTTCAGGAGGCTGTAAGCAGTTCAGATGCTTCTCTGTGGATGACAGCAATGCAAGAAGAAATGGAAGCCTTACATAGAAACAAAACATGGGAACTTGTTGAACCTCCGAAGGGTCGGAAAGCCATCGGGAACAAATGGGTCTATAAGATCAAACGAGATGGCAATGATCAAGTGGAAAGGTATCGTGCAAGATTGGTGGTCAAAGGATATGCTCAGAAAGAAGGTATTGATTTCAATGAGATATTCTCTCCAGTTGTTGGACTCACTACTATCAGAGTAGTCCTAGCTATGAGTGCTGCGTTTGATTTACAACTTGAACAGTTAGATGTAAAGACTGCTTTTCTTTATGGAGAACTTGAAGAAGAGATTTATATGCTCCAATCGGAAGGCTTTAAAGAACAAGGAAAAGAAAACTTGGTTTGTAGGTTGACCAAATCTCTGTACGGTCTAAAGCAGGCGCCAAGATGTTGGTACAAGAGATTTGATTCCTTCATAATTAGCCTTGCATACAACAGACTGAGTGCAGACCATTGTACATACTACAAGAGGTTTGATGATAATGATTTCATCATTTTGCTGTTGTATGTGGATGACATGTTGGTGGTAGGCCCCAACAAAGATCGAGTCCAAGAATTGAAGGCACTGTTGGCTAGGGAGTTTGATATGAAGGACTTGGGACCAGCAAACAAGATTTTAGGGATGCAAATTCACCGAGACAGAAAAGATAGGAAGGTTTGGCTTTCTCAAAAGAATTATCTAAGGAAGGTCTTGCGGCGCTTCAACATGCAAGACTGTAAGCCAATATCTACCCCCCTTCCTGTCAATTATAAATTATCCTCGGGTATGAGTCCTAGCAATGAAGCAGAGAGGATGGAAATGTCTCGAGTACCGTATGCATCAGCGGTGGGAAGCCTTATGTATGCCATGATATGTACAAGACCAGACATTGCGCAAGCAGTGGGAGCGGTTAGTCGCTTTATGGCAGATCCTGGTAGAGAGCATTGGAATACTGTTAAGAGGATCCTGAGATATATCAAAGGAACCTCAGGTGTTGCATTATGTTATGGAGGATCAGAATTCGTTGTCAGAGGTTATGTCGACTCATATTTTGCAGGTGATCTTGATAAGAGAAAATCTACTACTGGCTATGTGTTTACACTTGCAGGAGGAGCGGTGAGCTGGTTATCGAAATTACAGACTGTTGTAGCTCTATCTACTACAGAAGTTGAATACATGGCAGCTACCCAAGCTTGCAAGGAAGCTATATGGATTCAAAGATTAATGGAAGAACTCGGGCACAAGCAGCATCAAATTGTTGTGTATTGTGACAGTCAGAGTGCCTTGCACATTGCAAGGAATCCAGCCTTTCATTCTAGGACAAAACACCTAGGTGTTCAATATCACTTTATTCGAGAAGTAGTAGAGGAAGGGATTGTGGATATGCAGAAGATTCACACCAAAGACAATCTAGCAGATGTTATGACGAAGCCAATCAATGCTGACAAGTTTATATGGTGTCGATCCTCCTATGGCCTATCAGAAACGTAAGCAATAAGGAGCTGGCAAGGTAGAGAGATTTCAAAAAGATCACAAAAGTGTCTTTAAGTGAGAGATTGTGAAGTGTAAAGCCACTTTGTGGCAAAGTCAAATTTTGTGGCTGCACCCCAACTAATTTTTTACGATGCAATTAATATGAAGCAGTCTTGCATCCTCTATAAATAGAGGGTAGCAACCGATGGAAGAGAGCAAGCATCCCAACCAAGAGTGAGTGTGAGAGAAAAAATTCAGAGAGGGAGATAGTTTCTCCTGTGAGGTTTCTCTCTGTGTGTATTCTCCTATATTTAAGAGAAGGTGTTATTGTTCTCTCCTTGTATTTAGAGAGAGGTCTTGTAATCTCTTCCACATAGTGAAAATCTTCTATCATTGCCCCGCGGTTTTTCCCTTATCTGTTGAGGGTTTTCCACATAAATATTGTATGTTCAGTTCCTTTTTTCTCATCTCTTATTTTAGCTGCGTGATATTATTATGTCACTCTGGTACCCAACAGTCAAAGCAACAGTGATGGGCGCAATATTCCTCAAAATCTAGATGAACTGCCAAGGAATAAGGCTACATATGTATTGTTTAAAGGTCAAGAGATTACAGGTAATCTGCTACAGAATGAGGCTACATTCACTGTATACTAATTGATACAATTGTACAATCTACTAGCCAGCGGTTTAATCATAATTGTTCATCAAACTCTACATGATCCATGATTCTAAGCAATCTACATCGCAATTAGAATGTGTAACTTAAAAACCTTTTCTCTCATAATTCTGATAACAAAGATAGTTTTCATTAGTATATCACCTTAATTAATAACCCTTTGTTGTACCTTGAACCATGTCATTTGCCTGACCTTCTTCTTTTAACTCAATAAAATATTAGTATCATTAATCATAGAATCCTATGCATATATAAATCATAGAATGGCATGCTAACAATTAATTACTACATTACTTTTGCTTTTCCCCAGCTTAGGTGGTTCAATTTCTTCTGAAGCATCAGAACCCAAAATCATGGGCTTACATATAGTGTCAGCTACATGAATAGATAAAAATGAAATCCTGGTGGTGAGTACATATTTTAAATAACTTTATTTGTGTGCATGTGTGAGTTGGGGGTGAACCAGTGACTGCTGCAACAGGATTTACGTATCAGTTGTAAATTATAAAAAATTTAGAAATCAATAAATCAAACTATTCTAAACTTCAAGTAAATCTTACATAGAGTATTAATAAACCTTTGAAGATAGGAGTGAAAAGAACCAGAAAGTGAGCATGCTTGGTTAGTGTATTTCCTGTTTTCGTTTCCAATAAAAACAGAAAACAGGTATGAAAGCATGTAAGGATGAGTTTGAATGGAAATGTTTCTCGGGAAACATTCCTTAAAATGGGGCTAAAGATGAAAACAACAAATAATCATTTCCATCGTTTCAAATATAAGTGAATGGAAAATAAAATTGTGTCTAAACTTCAGTTTCTAACCAGATAATGTACCTAGTGATAAACCTAACAAAACAAATGATGGAGTCAATATTTTGAAAGTGCAAAGTTATGGGTTCATGTATCATATTTCTCTCTATATTTTTCTTTCCTTTCTAAATCTAAACTTTCCCTAACTTGGACGAGCACAACTTAGGCATATATAGCCATATGGCCTCTACAGAAAGATTTACAATATTTTCCATTGTGGAAAGAAAGCATTACTTCCTCATATACTAGAACATCATGCTTAAATGACAACTTATCTACTAGGAAATAATTAATCAAGAATATATCCCGCATTAAATTAAGTTAGCAGCCATATGATATTTAATAAGTGATAGCTTTGTAACCCATCTCATAAAGGTGTTCAGATAAACTCACACCAGCTGAGGAAATACTTTGACTATGTCAGTAAAAAGTCTCCAACAGAAGAATATAGTTTTATTTAAAGCAATCAATGCTTATATACAGTAATGATTGGTACCCCACCCCAAAAAAAACCTTTTTTTCCTTTTATATTCAGCTTATCCTCACATCATGATTCTCAAAGCACAGCTGACAAATTTAATGGTCAGATGCAGAACAAAATGCTACAATCAAAACTCATCCTGTTGAAAGTTACATTCAAGATTTCTTTTTTCTTGTCAAAACCACATAAATACATGAGACTTAAGTTTCTCTGTAAAATGACTTCTTTCATTTTAAAATCCTTAAGATAAATTCTTGTACTTTAAGCCACGGAATTGACAACTAAGGGTAATTTTGGAGTTGGGAACTGACAGTGTCGGCTTAATTTGGTAAGTGTAATGAGCTATACATTTTGGCCAAGGGTTAAGAACTTGATCCTACAGAAGGGAGGAGAAGGCATCAAAAGAAAATGAAAGGGAAGGGAATAATATGGGAGGCAAATATTAAGTTTTCTTCCCCTTGTTTGGATGTTTAAAATCCTCCAAAGCCGTCCAAATTGGGAACTTCAAAATAATCATAAAAAATAATAAGGGAAGGGTTTTGGAGGGTTACATTACATTTCTTCATTGTCCTTCCCTCATGTTTGAAAACCCCGAACAAGGGTGAGGTTTACTTAAAACATGTCCCTCCCACTCCCCTTCCCTCCTTTGTCTTCCATCTAAACATACCTTAATGTCTATTTATCAATCCAACATTCGGTCTAAATTGATGGTTCGCCTGACAATGTATCTAATTTTAAACCCTCCAAAAGAAATTATTTTATTCATTCATTGAACTTCAAGTTTGGTGGTCATCATCATTTCCTTTTCGTTTTTCTTCATTTGGCAAGTAAAACTCAGTATTTGTGTAAGTTGGGTGCATATTTGCTTTTAAGTGATGTTCCTATACAGTTATATACTTATATGGCCTCCACATTTAAAGAAAATTAATCCCTGCAGCATGTATGTTGAATATCTAATGATCTTTTGGTTTGTATATTGAACAGCAAAACCATTTAAAACTCTCTGAAAAGAGAAGATGAACGTATTAAATGCACAAAGCTTTAATGTGCACTCAGTAAACTACATATTCCTAATCCTGACTCACCCTAACCTTCACACTTCACTCAAGGATCATAATACTAATCAATTCATAATCTTCCAAAAGATAGTCAGTCGACTTGCCCACATAATGGCCTGTCTTAATCACACCTGAATTATGATACCATATCTCAATTTCGCATTTTGCTAAGCAGGGTTAGACTGCAGCAACTTCAATCACTTGTCCAAGCTAAAAGTCGAAGACTTAAAGATCTTAACTGGTCAGTCCATAACTCACTATGCTTTGCAAGAAGTTCTTAAAGATCTTCCTTTTTCACAAGTCTCTATCAAAACTCTCTTGCTACGATGCATGGATACTCGAAGGCGTATCCATGTTGATATGTGTATAATACAATAGCTACATATTTTAGGCGGATAAGTGAAAATGTTTGGATATGTCAGATGGACTTCTCTATTCGTTAACAGATTTTCGATACTGGGGAAATGACCAGGAGGGGAAAATGATGAATGAACATATTTTGCTAATTTTGAATTATGGCAGAAAGATCATGAATTATTCAGTATTCTTCACATATGCAAATATAACTTTCTGTACCCGTATCCTAACTTTTTAAAAATTGTAGTACCAATGTATCATATCGGATAAATACTCGAACCTGTATCTGAGCTATCCGGACCTTTCGGTACCCTGTATCATATCGGATACTGACACATCCTATTCATGTATATCCCAAAGTGTACAGAATTTGTCGTGACGCATTTGACCGAAACACAAATATACATTGACTGCATTTCAAATCAACCCAACACCTTAAGTTTTATCTCAACTTAGTAGACAATAACTCCTGTTACGTCAGAATCCAACTGATCATGATGCCCAATTTTGTGTACTAAGGTTTTGACTTGACATGCAGATAAATTTCATGGCAATTCCCTTCCCTGATTCTCTTTTATATTTAAAATTAACTGAGAAACAAACAATACGTGAGAGTTTTGGAACATGTTTCTGCTTTCTATATCAGGTTGTAGAGAACAAAAGCAGACAACAAGGATTATGCAACCCAAACTCAGTCTCTTGAAGAGCCCAGGACAATACTGAAATTTGAAACAAAGAGCGTGCACACCCACAGTAAATGCATACTATAATTGCCAAATGCTGCCATAATTGCTATAGTAGCGGCAAGAAGAGTATGCCACGGTTCAGAAACCCTACCCTTCAAACCAGATTAAGGGCTTGTTTTTTAAGGCTTAAAAGAAGCGATTCTAAACTAATCTAAAAAAAGTAACTCTTTGAGAAGCAGAAAAGTATAGCTTCTCAGCTTCTGCTTTCTAGTACAAACCCAACCAAACAAGCATGTAAATGTTAGAAATGATTTTTTGATTATGATTTTTTATCAAAAAATTAAAAAATCACTTGTGAAAAAAGCATGAACAAATGTCGTCTAATTTAGCAATGCAGGTTATTAATAGCTCATGCTACCTTAATAAACAAGACGCAAGTGCATTTTGAAAGCAATAATTAAACTTAAACCCCACACACAAAACTAATATAAAACATCATTATCTGAATATAATATCAGTTTTATTAGATAAACAGGGTGAACGATAACGATTTACATAGAACACTCCTGTATATATAATAACTCAAAGATTAAACTACGCAACAAATGGAAGGAACTAACAAAGTGCCAGTACCGTTCTTTATAGGCGGAAACGCAATGGTCACCGGGTCACACTCAACCCTCAATGGACGAACCCTAGAGTGCAAGATACCAGACCTGAACCTAACCCAAGCGAACAACGAGACCCCAAAATTGACCGAACCACGAGCACGATCACCAGCGATTCCCTTAGCCACGTCACCGTCCACAAACTTGTTAACCGCTGCGAATTGGGCTCGGACCGTGGTCTCGCTCTTGGTACCTTGCGAGAACGGATGCAATCGCGTGGAGGCAAGGGCACGATAGTCATTTCCGTAACGGAGACTAGCGTCGAGGTCTTTGTAAGAGACGGTTAGCTTGTGGTTAGGGTTTTGGAAAACGAGAGTGATGTCGAATGTGGCGGTTAATTCGGTTGCTGTGGTGTTGAGTGAGGTGACAGCTGCTGACTGGACTCCGAAGGCTAGCAGGTTGGGCCTGAGGGCGAGGTATAAGATGATGGTGATCAGGCCCACGATGGCAAAGGCTACCGTGGCGGCGGAGAGGGTGCGGCAGAGGAAGGAGGTGGTGGAACGGTGGAAGTGGGTGGTGGTGGGACTGGGTTGTGGGTAGAAGGTGAAGTAAGGAGAGGCGGGTGGCGGAGCAATGGCGGTGGCGGCGGGGTAACCGATGACGCGTTGGTTCTGCGGAAGCGGGAATCCAGGGACGGTTTTGGAGTTGGCAGTGGCAGACGTTGTCATTTTGGATTTTTTTTTTTTTTAAAGGGAGCGTTGCTGATGATGGTTAGAGTGGATGAGAGTGAAGTGGATTTTGTACGTTGCTTTTAAAGAGGATATTATCATGTTATAGTGCGCGACCGGGTTTACATAGAGTAGAAAATCTAGGAGCAATTTCATACATGTTTAGGTGTCGTTTTTGAATGAAAATAAGATATGTATAATAGATGAGTTGGTCTCCTTGTTAAGAATTGGGCTCATGTCGTAAGAGGATTTTAGTTTGAATTTAATATGAGGATCTTTTTTGGTGGATAATATGTAAATATTTTTTTAAGTATTTTTTGAGTGTTGAGATCTATCCTGATTCTGGTGAGTTCCCGAAATCCAACGCATCTAAACTTTTGTGCACTAAAAAGAAAAAGATATGCATAATAATTATTACACATAATATTATACAATATATATATATATATATATATATATAAATAAATAAAAGTAACAGACATTGAAATCAATTTTTTCCTTCAAAAGTAGGGTTAACTTTGTAATTTAACTTCATAAAATAGAAGATATTAACAATTCTTTTAATTAATATTAAATTCTTTTATTGTTATTAATATCTGGGCCCTAATTATGGTGCACCGAAGACATGTCTGTGCTACTCATTGCTTCAGCCATCCCTTCATTTTCCCAGATGATAAAACAAAGGTTTCTTCGGTGTCCGTCTCTGCATATTCTTCGCTTGGGAAAAGAGGAGTCATTAAATCTCCACAATTTAAATTGCATAATTAGGAGCTCTCATCAACTTCGTTTAAATCTCCGTATGGGGGGTATCTGGGATATCTATTTTCTCCTTCAAAACTCCAGTTGGTATGTTCCTAGCCGAAATCAATGTTCTATCTTTCTTTTAAATTTTTCCTTAAATTGTTTGTGTCTTTCGTTTTCTGATTTGCTTGATATCTTTGGTTTAGGGTTCTTTTTTAAGGTTGCTTGGGGTATCAACTATCTCTATCTATTTGTAGGTATCTTCCTTTTGTAGCCTTACTTCTTCTTTGACATGCATAAGTTCATTTTGTGCTTTTGAATATGTTTGGTTTATGTTGATTTGTTTTCTTTTAGGTTCATATTTGAAGCTTCCAAACTGTACCAGTGATCGTTATCTTCAGGTTTTAACCTTCTTTCTTCATTTAAAATGTTTTTTTATGAAAAATGACATGCATGAGTTCTTTGGTTTACGATTTGGTTCTGCCTTCGTTTTGAAATCAGACTACCATGTCTTCGTTTGCTTATAATATCATTTTTATAAGCTGCTAAGAACTATTTTGCAATCTGAGGCATTTTTTTTGTTTATAATTTAGTTGCATTCGGTGTTTTTAAGTTTTTAAATTTTTTTTCTGATATTATTTTCTTCCCATTTTTTCTTTTAAGAAATGTTCTTCACATTATTCGCTAATTTGCAGTTGACCCAAATCAAATATGCATTTCAGGATGACAAGTTTAGGTGGTTAATGATGGAATATGACCATCTCTCTTTAAGTATTTTGTTTGCATACCCTTTATATGATTGTTATGATTTTCTGGAAACCCATTTAAATGATTAACTAACATGACAACTAATTTATGTTAAAGGAATATGGAAAGATGCCATCTGTGTTTAATAAGCAGTTTTCCGCTACCAGGTCTCATTTTTCATTCCCATGGCAGTACAGTAGGTGCAGAGCCTACTTTGTCTTCCAGTATTCATGCATTTGTGAAGCAAGTTGTTGATTCTAGCTTCAGGTTGGCGAAGGAAACTGTCTCTTAATGTAACCGTTTTTTATTTATATATAACTAATCTATCTCAACCATTAACTTGCAGCAGTATCGGTGTTGCTCTAATTAGTACTGATTTAGTGTTGTGACTAATTAGTAACATGATGCATGAATCAATAGGATTCCACCTTGATTGGCACTAGAATGTAAATAGAGAGAAGTGAGAAATGATGAGTTGAGAACTAAAAATGAGGACATGTCAATCTCTAAACAATGATTTTGATCCACTTACTCTATTAGGTACGTGAAGGCATTGAGAACTAAGGAAAAGCCATGCATCCTATTAATGATTTCATGATACATAGGTGATGTTTCGGGTGAAGTAGGTGACTATGATGTTGCTGGTCTAGATATGTAGTTTTTATTTTACATGCAAAAATGGTGGTAGAGGTGTTTCTTAGTCCTTCCCGATACCATATCACAATTTTTTCATCATTTTCATGAAAAGCTATTTTGCCCTTTTCTTTAGGGATGTTGATAGTCATGTCATTAGTCAATCTGGTAGTGATGGTGTTGTATGTGTATAAAAACAGAGTGTTGTTTATTTAAAGCGTTGCCCCTTTTTATGTTCTGACACCTATTTGATTGAGTATTCAGAATAGTGAAGCTTCTTTTCTTTCTCTGTGTATGATGTAATAATTATTATTTGTTATTTGTTATTTTGATTTCTCATGTTTTTATGAGTAACATGATGATATATTATTCATAGTTTGCCCTTTTCGTAATTGTTTGATGTCTCTGATACATATTTTGTGGACTTGCAGTAGTTTTTATTTAATGCTATTATTTATGTAATGGTCACAACATCTTTATTGGCTTATCATGTGCATATTCTTTAATTGCACTGTAACTACTATTTTTTTTCTTCTGGAGGTGTGGATAGATAGATTTTCAGTACGTTTAGCTTTAGGGGAGGAGAGCTTTCTAAGTATCTCCAACAATACCAGAAACTTAAATAGATTTGAAGCACATGTGATCTTTAAAAATTTCCAATCGTTTAGTTTATTCTGTTTTTCTTTACCTCTTTTTGGTCAACTCTGTTGTTAATTTTTATGGTTTGGAGCATTGTAGCAAAGTGACTGGAGAAGCAAAAATGATTCTCAAGTGCACAAGATTCTGCCATTTTTATATGTATAAAGATAGGAGAATGTTAACCAATACCAATGCCCCAAGGACATTGGTTAAGGAATTAAAAAAAGAAAATTTTTATTGGGAAGTAATGTATTTATATTTTAAGATGTTATACACTTAAATTTTCAATAAAAACTTACTTTTTATGGGTTCCTTAATCAGTGTCCTTAAAACATTGGTTAGCAAGACCCATAAAGATATATTGAAAGGAAAAAAATATGTACACAATTTATTGCTATGGGTTTCAAGAAATTAGTTGGCTGAACATCTTTTATGTTGCTATGAATATACGCATGCTACAAAAAACGTGGAGCATGTTTGGATTTCCCAATGGTCTGCATTCAAAGTAAAAATAAAAATGTGTTCAATAAATTAAAAATAGTTGTTGAAAACAAGTAGCTGTTAAGGTGTGAGTTTCATAGATTTTCTTAATTACTCCACTTAAAAGACGTGCAGCATGTTTGGATTTCCCAAAGTTTGATAAATGATTTCCCTTCTAAATCATTCATTCTCTCTCATTTTAATACATTTTTTTTTTGCTAAAAAAAATGTTTCGTTGCAGGTTTGGCCTCTCTTCGTTCTTAGACCAACTGTTATCTTCTTGCAACTATTCCTTCTCTCTAACTGGCCTGTTAAAGGTGTTGTTGCAGTCTCCACCTTTTTACAGGTGATTTATTTATGATAAAATAACTGGGAGAAGCAGAGGATTTGGTTTTGTGACTGTCTTCAGCTGAAAAAGTTGAAGCAGTTGCTAGGCAATTCGATGGTTATGTAAATTGTTTGGTTTTTTGTTTAATAATGAGAATGGGTTTGAGTTTTATATCTTGTAAGTTGTCTGATTTGTGAGCACCAACATGCATATCCAGGACTAATTCTGAGAAGTTGTTGGTAATTGAAATACTTCGGAAAATTGGACGCCTTAACAGCATTTGAGCTTGCAAGTAGGATAGACTTTGGCGAGAATTCTCACACCTTATTACAAATTTGTTGGGTATGCAATGATAATGGAAGCCATATATATATATATATATATATATATATATATATATATATATATATATATATATATAATTTGCACTAAATAACTATACTGGATCTGCATCAAGTATATAGTGGTTACTCATGAATCTTTTCACCTTCAGTGCATCATATATACATGTTCTAAATCTGCCTTATAATTCTACAGAATAGGCAGAGGATAATTATTGTTTATAGAAAAAGGAGAATAATGCTTAATCAACACATAAAGGGTCATGTGCTCTGTTTCCTATTCATGGGATTTCCTGTTTGGCTCAAGTATGTTCTGGTATTGCTTTAAGAACAGACAAACAGTTTTAAATTTTTATTTGGATATTTTTTCCCCTTATAGCATTGCTTGAACTTAAAAAAAATCATCTTTTGGTAAGGTCTCCTCTGTGTAATTTCTTTTAGGTTTTTTTGCTAAGTTAAAAAGAAATAAATACTATATTTTAAGGATAGGAGCTTTATTGTGATTGAGGTTGGGCATCAATTGGTATCTCTTGGGAATTTTATGACTGGAAATATCTTATACCATATTTACTTAGCTTCATTTCTAAATGTAATGCTATATGCCAATTCACTCAGGCGTTAAAAATTTATGACAATCATAGAACTACATGTAGTGCTATACTTTGAGAAAAATCTACACTCATCAGGCCTTGCTATACTGCATCATGCAGTGCTAGAGGTTGAGAGAGATAAATAGAACAATAGGAAACTGAAGTAGGTCTATCAAATGGGGTTTGCATATCAGCAAGTAGATACTGTAGCTATTGAAGAGACCTTTGCCAGATGAATTTTTATTGCAAGTTAAAGTTGGTAATTCTGTCTTGCAGTAACTGCCTTCATAGGTAGAAATTATCAGATTATACCAAAGATTATACCTTACTTTTACTTTTATAAAGTATATAACACCTTGAGCAAAGAAAATGGTACATTAGGGAGTTGTGGATTAAGTGTGGATTCCCGTTTCTGGAATCCGTTATCTATGTGTTGGATTTGTCACTACAAAAATTCATTGCTACTTTGCTTGAAGCTAATGTACCATTTGCTTTGCTCTAGGCATTTATCTAAGTGAAAGAGGAACTTGAAGCTAATATTAAAGAGTTCCGGGATCAATCTTTTTCAGCTTTTGACCCTTATAATTTATTCTATGCTTTGGGCTCATCTTTTAGATTTGCTTGTCTATAAATTTTTTTGTTTTTTTTTGTCAGGTACATGTGTACTCATCACTGTCTGTGACTGATATGTTATACAACATGCTTGAAGTCTAATAATGTCCCAATCTAGGACTGCATGGCATACTTGAGTACCAAGTGAAATCACCTGTATATGTGGTTCATTATGCTGTGGTAGGATTTGTCCCAATCCTAGCTGATATTTCATTCGATATGGTTACTTCATTAAGCTAAAGACAAGAAACACCTGATTTGGCCTCACTTATCACTATTGAATCATTAACTAGAGACTAAGGAGACCTAATCTAGAGAGCAAAGGACATCAGAGTTACCTATAGTCATTTGGTGTAAGTTTGTGTGTCATAACTTTCCTAACTGAAGGAATCTTTTTTCAAGAATAGAGCATGAAGTCTTTTTTTTTTTTTTGATGAAAAGAAGGATGAAAGTCTAATGCTTCCTTTTTGGATCTACATTGAACATGTTTCATGAGGATAAAAAAACCTAAACATAAATTAACTACATGAGTACATGATATAGTTTTGGTTTTCTAATAATTGCAAGGAATCAATTTTTAGATTCTCTCTAATGTAAAGGATTTGATTGTTGATGTAGTCATTGCTTGATTTAAATCGGTGGGGATAAAAAAATTGAACTGTGTTGTTTTATGAATTAAAGTTCTAAATTTTCCTTTATATTTTGTCATTAGTATTAGCATTATCCTTATAGGTGTTGGTGTCTAGAGTACATGAGCGTTTCAAATATCCGTTTTTTCTATTTAAGGAATACTTTTATGAACAAGTGATTTTCAGAATGTAACCATTCTTGCTTTGGTTCCATGATATACATGTATATATAAGGGCGTTGAAGTTGCATGAAGTTATCAACCACTATTTATTGTTATTGTTATAGTCACAAATATAAGATAAAAGGACAGAAATTGTGAAGCTTAATTTTTCATGACATTTGTTAACACATGAAATGTATAAAATTAAAGGAGATATAAATTTTGCTTGAAAGGTGTTCCTAACTTTCACAAACTATTTAATGAAAGACAGGAAAATTTGTTGTAATAAAGTTAATTGATTATATACTTAAAATATTTTTTTTTATCTATGTTCAATTATGTAATATTTGTATATTTTATATTTATAAATATAAATACTTATAAATTTAAATATTGCACGAGTGAAAAATCTTACATGAATATGTTTAAACTTTTTAAATAATCTTCTTTATTCATTTTACAATAATCTTCTTAAATTAATTTCCAAAAATGAAAATATTTAATGAAGAAATCGAATGTAAGATAAAAAGGTCGAGATGTTGAATTAGAATATTGTTTCAATGCATTGATAAAACATAAAAATAAAGACAAATAGTGGAAAAGGCATCAATCTTGATTGGGTGAGCATTAAGTGAATTTGTGAAATTGATAGGATTTGTGAAATGGTTTTGTATTCATTACATGTATATGTTTACCTATATAATTTATTGTAGTAAAATTAATTGATTATATGCTTAAAATATTTTTTTATCGTCTTAGATATGTTTTTTGTCCACGTAAAATGAGCGAATTTTGGTTTTGGTTTTTGTTCATCTAAAATCTAAAATCATTTTTGGTCCCTACTATCATGTGACATCCATTAACTATTTATGTGACTAACATAAGGTCATTTGGTCATCTCAATTACAAACAAATGATCTTGTGGTGTCATGTTAGCATATGATTCCCGTAAAAATTTTCTTGAACCCTACAATGAATGCTAGGGACTAAAAATGATGATATTAATTTTTAGAGTGATGAAAATCAAAGAAAAACAATTTACAGGGATCAAAACCAAAATTTGTTGATTTTATAGGGACTAAAATTAGTAATTTCTTAACTTAAAGGGATGAAAAAAATTTATAGGGACCAAAAACAAAATCCGATTATTTTTTAGGACTACAAACATATTTAATCATTTAATAAAAAAAACATATTTAATCATTTTTTATCAATATACAATTAGTTAATATTAGTATTTTTTTTATTTATATTATACGAGGTTGAAAATCTTACGTGAATAAGCTTATATTTTTAATAGGTATCAATGTCATCACTAGGTTCACTACAACAAATTTTTTTAATGAATTTTCAAAAATGGAATTCAATAAAGACATTGAACGGAAAGTAAAAAGGCCTGTATTGAATTAATTAGAACACTGTTGGAGAGACTGTAAACTCTTTATTGACATTTTTTTATAAGCCAAATATGTATTTAATTTCAATATTTCAATTTTGTTCTAGAATTTCAACCGTATATCTTGCAAAATCTATAGAAAGTGCATTGTGTTATTCGTGCTTCTATTTTTTTTTTTTTTTTGGAATTTAACATAATCATATATTGTCTTTTCAAATAATATAAAATTATACCATTCACGTATATTTCACCTGTGCATCGCACGGATCCATCGTCTAGTATATATATATATATATATAACATGTCTAAGCCCAACTTTCCAAAGCTAAATTCCAAACCAATTACCAATTAATTTCATATCAGAAACTAAGAAGAAAATGTATGTACTTAAATTCACTATAAATATTGTTAAGCAATTTATATTTATGTTAAGTTGTTAATTATATATCAAATTTGTTTCTCATAATTTGATTTATATGTTAATTAATTTTTTTATTATTATTTCGTGTTATGTATATTTGGTCGTGGCCCCCCTCACATGAAATTTTTGGTTTCGCCCCTACATATTATTGCTAAGTTGATACATATGTTATATTCTTATTAGAAAACAGCAAAAATTTGTTGTCTCATTTCCTATCTCTCTCCACTCATATTTTGACATGTCAATTACCAAAATAAATAATATGAGATTTTAATTGACGTGTCCTGAAATATGAGTGGAGAAAAATAGGAAATGAGACAAATAAATGGAACGGTAGATCATGTTTCATGGAATTGCACCTAAGTTTTCTCCTTACATAATGATGGATCTACTATGGTTATAAATGATGGATATAAAATGTGCATCTATTTTTGGTCATTTAGCTCAACAACTTCTAAATATATTTTTCATTATATTTTTGTTTTTTGGTCATTTAGCTCAACAACTTCTAAATAAATATCATGCTTTTTATTATTTTGTCTACATAAGATATGAATTGTTATAATAATTTTTATTGATAAATATAACAAATATATCATTTAAATAAGCATAACAAAGTAAATGATAGGATATTTGTTTGGAAATTATTGAGCTAAATAACTCAAAGAAAGAAACAAGAATATAATAAAATCATTTTTCACATAATAGATACACGTTTAATATTCATCATTTATCAGAGTATATACTAAAACAATCCTTTTTTTTGTTGGAACCTATCGTAATTAGTACATTTGGCTCCCCAGTGGGTCCACGGAGTATCCCCACAAACTTAGGTCATTTGGACCCACTATGAGATTAATCTTCGCTCGGGTGCTTAGTCACAGTCAAGGTTCTTCCCTCCTCCCCAAGAATGTGTTTTGTGGGATTTGAACCGCGGTCCTCCCCCACAAACTCAGTCTGCGCAACCAACTGAGTCACACTCATTAGGTATACTAAAACAATCATTTATTCGAGCATAGTAAATATATATATAATAGATTGAAAAATAAATATTAACATGAATTATATTACTTTTTATAAGATTTTCAAATTGTACATTTTACTTTTTAAATTAAAAAATAAAATTTATTTTATAAAAATGAAAAATTAAGATTAATCTTTAAAAACATTTTTGAATGTATGAATATCAAAAAACTAATTATAAATATTTTTTTTATTTTTTTAAGTAACTTAATAGTGTTAAGGCAATGGTTAGTCAACACTATAAAAATTGGTGTGGATGTAAATCATGGTCATGTTTGGTGTTTGATGCTATTTTGATAAACTTTAATGTGGTGGAGTGTATTAATTTACTCAATACTTTATTATTGAAACTAATTTTGATACAATGAATATTGTTTGAATAATGTAATTAAATTTACTTTTAGATATGTAGTTACTAAATTAATCGATGATCAAAAAGTAATTAATTTGTAGATGGTAGGAAAAGTAATAATTAAAAGCTCAAACTGAGTTTTGACCCCAAAAAAACGTGAAATTTTTTACTTAAGATTTGGAGTCCAAATTCAATTATTACTAGCCGACTTCTAAGATGACAAGCATGTTAAAAGAAATTTCAAAACTAAGTTCAAATCCTCTAAACCCAGTTTGATTTTGAAACCCTATAATTACCAATCAACATACACCGAAGTAAAAGTATGAGGCGAATGAGGACATATGAATTCTATTTTGTTTTTGATATATTTTATAAATAAAACAGAATAAAACAAAATATAATATAAAAAATAGAATATTTTGGTTCCATTAAAAAAATGTAACCATTCTACCCAAAAACATAAAACAAAATAACAACTTAATTTCTTATTAAATGTACAAACTAATGTTTTGTTTGGTATGAGAAAGAAAATGGAAAGGGAAAAGATATAAAGAAGGAATTTGGGTAAAAAGTAAGTGGTGAGAAAAAGAGTGAATTTTAAGAGTTGTTTGGTAGGAGAGAAACATGAAAGAAGACAAAGAGAAAGAAACGTGAAATTCTCTCTCTGCTTATTTGGTAAGATAAAAAGTAAAAAGAAAGAAAATGAGTTTTTCTTAATTGAATAGAGAGTTATGCCCCTAATAATAATAATAATTGTTAGTTGTGGATGGAGGCAAGCGTATCTATGGAATGAGAAAAAAAAACGAGCCTCATAAATATATTTTTATGAATTATGTTATATTAAATAAAATATTTTGTAATAAATATTAATTAAAAAATTTAAATTAAGAAGTGTCAAATGAGAGTATGAAGAAGGGTAGATGAGTAAAAAAATGACTTTTTCCCTGCTCCCCACATTTTCTTCCCACAAAAGAAAAGTTTTGGCATGGGTCCGATGTAAGTTTTTTCTCTCTACATTTTCTCTTCTAAACCTAACAAGAGAAAAATGACCTTTCTCTTAATATTCTTTCCTCTCAACTTCTACCCAACCAAACAAAATGTAATGCTTTGTTTGGAACGCAAGAGAATCGGAAGAGAGAAAATGAGATGAGAGAAATGGAGGAGAAAATATAGTTTTCTCTTGTGTGTTTAGTAAATGAGATAAACACATAATTAAGAGAGAGAAAAATAAAGGGGGACCCACTTAGAAAAAATTTCTCTCCATTGATGGGAAGAAAACAAAAGAAAAAGAAAGAATTTGGTATGAAATGACTTGTCTAACCCTTTTTTTCTTTCTCCATGTTCTCTAGCCACAATCTCTCCTCAATCTATCTTATATATTATATTATAGTATATTATATGGTATGTGTCATTATACATAAATATTTCTTTATAATAAAAACTCATTTTTTTTTCTTTTCACTTTTTCATTCAACAAAACGAGTGGATAGATTGGTCGGTCGAAGCAAGGTGAGATCTAAAGTTAGGTGAAGCCTTATAGTGAACAAATCATTGAAGAGGGTCTTATATGTACAATTTTCGTTAGGTATCAAAATGAAGATGAAACTATAAAATTAGTGGACTTTATAGAAAGCTGAGTGGGGTGGCCTGAGGCATTTACCTCAAGCAAGAGTTTGTCTAGCCTTACACGTGAGCCGGCCTTATGGAGAGAAAACTAAACTTTTCATTCCATTTCATTTCTTTCAATAAAAAACAATCTAAAAATTCACTCATCTCTTTTTTCTCTTATTTTTTTCCACACTACTTCTTAGTTTTGATGCAAATAAAGGCTGAAGCATACATGAGAAGTGCAAATGTTCTGGCTTATGCGTTAGTAGTTCAAAAGTAACGCTTACAAGAAACGAGAGAAACCACCCACCCCCGGATATATATACACGCATCCCGACTCCCGTGTATTGCGTGAGCAATTTGAGGTTAAAAAACGAGAATTGTTATGAAAGTCTATTTTTCAGATATATAGTCTTTTATATTGATATCAATTGTAAATTATCATATTTATAATTTTTAAGTTAATTATTACAAGAATCAAATATTTTAAAGATTTAATTTACTTGGAATATACAGTCAGCGTAAAAAGAAATTATATTGTCAATCAATCATAAATTATCATATTAGTAAGAAAAAGTTTGACTCTTATTCTATCATATAATGCATAGTGATTAAAATTATATTTTAATGTCGTGACAATGCATGATTGGTCACAGTGTAAAAATTCTTTATTCCGACAATGCACCACAATTAAATCCATGTTATGAGTGTAATTTTGATATACGATCAGTGTAAAGTTTTTTACAGTGTTCAACCATTTATAAATAACCATATCTATGACTTTTAGGGTATATAGGAACCAAATACTTTTAATGATGTTCAGCAATAATGAATCACAATTAAATCCAAAGATACTCTTAATATGAAAGGTTTCTAGAATCAAGGGGTTTGGAATGAAGTACTAATGAAGTAACAAAGTATCAGATGATACTCCAATTGGTACAAACCATGGATCTTATAGAAAGAGGGTTATTTCGTGCATATAAATTAACTTCAAGTGGACAGATAAGAAAGTATGTGTTTGGGAATCTGTTTGTAAAGCTGAGTTTTATAAATTTGGTTTGAATTACAAATAAACTTATAATATTTGCTTTATGTTTAGATACTTTTTGCATGTTTGGTCTAGCATCCAAAGTGTTCCAATGAGCGTCCTGGAGAATCTACAACAGGTAGCTTATACTTCTCTGGACGCAATTCTCTCTTAACACAGGACTAAACATGCACTTTATTGTTAGAAGTAGTTTTGTAGAATGAATGTTCATTACAATAAATTTGTCATATATCTACGGATATTTTTAGTGACATTCGTTAAAACTGTAAGTATATGTATTAATGTCAATCAAACCATAGGTAAAGGTAGATCCGTAGGTAAAACTTGTTGACAATCAAATATAATTGTAGGTAAATATATTTGGATCATAGATAAAACCTATAGTGACAGTCATTTCCCATTGTTATTCGTCGTTCATAATGGACGGTTGGACCGAATGTAGGGAAATGTAAATTTTACATATACCTATGGATTTTAAACATATAGTGACAGATTTTACCTATTACTGAAAGGCAAATTTTTTATAGTGGTTATTTGTATGTGTCTTTCAAATTGACATTTAGATGCGTAGTTACCAAATTTTGCTTCGATGTTATTGTATCATTTATCTCTCCATTGGAAGCATGAGAGTTCATTATTTTTTTAAGGATAGTATGGTAGTATTCGAAATCCAAATAGAGTTTTGACAAACGAAAAAATAATAACTTTTCGTTTTTCTTCGACCAAGGTTTGGCTCACCCCAAAGTCGCTTTTGAAGATACCAAACATGTTGAAAAAGTTTAAAATTGGGTCAGAAATCTCCAAACCCGATTTTGAAGATGGCAAACGATATGTCAAAGATGCTTTACTATCCAAAGTGGCCAAATTTAATCTCTGCATATATAATTCATCCGTGTCAAAATCACATTCATGGAATAAACAACTATAATAAACTTCAAGTACATTGCAATAGAACATCATGTCTTTATAAAGTGCAATATCAATGGTACCAAAAGTCACCAATCTTTAACTGGATCTATTCCCAGCAAGAAATACTACCTAACAAAAAAAAAACCTGCAACAACCCCTGCATGCATGCATGGGGACAATTAATAGTTAAAAATATTAAAATACAATGAAATTTATATTCTAATTTATGGACCAGCGCGACACAAAAATGGCAAAAACCAAATTTAATGAAATTGAGAAAAAGATCTGTGCTTTCTTGTCTACGATGAGAAGCTGGATATCATATAAGGTGCACCTGGAAACCACTTTCCCCCATAATTGAATTCTTTAAAGCTGTAAGCCATAAAAATGAATCCTCCAAAGGAGAAAGGGAAAGCTTAATAGCACAACATGAAATCATTGCACTTTTGATGATAATCACTTAATATAAACTCAATCAATGTGAATTCGGTGAGAGAATAACAGCCTTGATGAAGATCCATATACAACACTGAATTTCTTGAAGATGCTTCTTTCTCTAAAAATTAAACATGAGTGAATTTTATTAAAACTAAGTGTTAGAGTGTCTCTGTTTACGTTGATTTTTGATCAAGTCTAACCGACAACAAACACTTGTAAAAATTAGTCAAATGTGGACTCAAAGTTACGTGTGGTAATCTCACTTTTAAAATGAACTTTGCAAATAAAACAAGTGCCAAAGGAATTGACGAAATGAACTTGAAGCAAACGTGCAAGAGTTTAAAGTGCAAAAATTAAAGGTACAGAAAAGGTTTAAAAGTGAGGTGAAAGTAAATGCAGAAAAGTAAAAGAAAACATGTAAAGAACTAGAAAGTAAAAGAAAACAGTAAATGCAATAAAAGGTAAAGAACATAAGATTAAAAAACTGACATTGAAATGATGCAGGAAAGTAAAAGGAATTTAAAGAACACGACTTGAAAAGTAAATGAAGTTTAATTTAAAGACTTTGTATTGAATCATTAATGACGGAAAGGTAAATGAAAGATAATGAATTTATATATATATATAAACTGTCTATACAAAATTAATGGAAAACAATGAATTTGATGGAAAACCCTAGCTAATATTCAATTCGATGGAAAATAATGAATTTATATATTAAAAAAAACTTATAAAATTACATGCAAACAAATTTGAATTTAAATTTATTTTCCTCTTTTTTTACGGGGTGTAGTTTTTTTATACTTCTGACTACTAGATAATGCCCATAAATATCATGATAGGTACCTAAAGATTCGTAGTGCATCGCCCCTATAAGTAAACTAACCTCTGCCCCTGACTTCAGTGAGTCTTAGATCGGTGCACACGGATGTCAAGATTCCCACCCATTCTGAACAAGTGAATAACAGAGAGGGAGGAGGGCCTTGAGTGGTTTCTTATATGGTCACAAAATTTTCTATCTACAAGCACACGCATGTTCTCATCTGGATCCTCGATTCCCAAATAAGAAAATTGCATCAAATACAATTCTACATATATAAATAACCTTCTTCCTCCCCCAAAATGAAAAACAGAAAACAAAGGTTAATAACACTCACGTCCACACACGTACACACACCGTTCAAATGTAAAGTTGACATAAGACAGGTTTGGCTCCATTATCCAACGTCCCTGTGTTACTATTATTCTGAAACACAAGCTTCAAACCCTCGCAAATGGCAACTACCTCTGTTGTCCTCGTCGAATACGTCCCTGACTCGAACGCGTTTATGGAAGCAACCCTCAAAGTGAAAGTAACGGAGCCACTAGCTCGTTCTTTCTCCATGTCATCCTTCGTAGTTTTCTCAAATACCGATTCATTTGCTTGTGTTGACGTACCCTTCAACTCCATTTCTCTTACTTCCTTCGTGTTCAACGCAAAACCACGTGCATAATTCATCGCCACAACACTACTTTTGTAAATCACGTCCACCCTGAAGTCTGAAAAATAAGCCGTGAGTTTCACGTTAGGGTTCTCGATGGTCATCTTGCTTTCCCATTCGCCTGAAAGGGTTGGGGTGGTGGTGAAGTTCGCCACCGACATTGACACCACCTTGTAAACGGGTAGTTCAGGACGTAGCATCAAAGCCATGACAACGCTCCCGAAGAAAATAAACGTTAATATGATACAACAGCACAATATGAAGCTCCGGAGGAACCTGTTTCCAGCGCTGGCGCCGGCGCCGGCGGTGGAATAGGTGGGAGGAGGGCCGTAGTAGGGGGCGGCGGGGGGATGGTTATGATATCCGGCAGGGTATCCGTCGGTGTATGCGGCGTAGCCCTGCGGGTATGCATGGGGGTTCTGGCCGGCGGGGTAGCCCGCCGGCGGGTAATTATACGCTGCAAATGGCGGCGGCGGGTATGCCGAACCGGGTGGCGGAGGGGTGGGATAATTGGTGTTTGACGGTGGTGGTGGTGATGTTGGGTCTGTACTCTTGTCTGAGGAATGGGTGGCGGATGGAGGTGGTGGTTCTGTTTGGGAACCTCCTCCTCCTAATTGGTTGGACGAAGCCATGATGATTAATTTCTTGGTTATTTTGGTTTTTTGCTTTTTCTCTCCCAATTCCAATGATGAAGATATTCAGAGAAAAAGGGAGAGAAAAGCGAAGAGACAGGCAATGCGATCAATGTATTGGTTTCGGGGGGATATGTAAAATCTAGCTATCATTGCATTGCACCCAAGAAAAAAGAAGTTTCTTAGGCTCAAGGAATTGAAAGACACAAAATAAATTAGATTGATAGAAAGAAAGAAACGCGTGAAGACCGTAGGTTTTGTTTGTTTCTAGCTATTATGTAATGTAAATAAAAAATGGTTAGATACGTGGGTTAAGTAAAGGAGGCCAAATGTAGGAAGTTGCCAATGATAAATATTTACTAGGTATGTAAGTTAATTGGGGTACCTATTCACATGCCCTTAGTATATTTTTCCAAAATTGTCTTGGGTTTAAGATGAAATTTACTATGTTTATCACAAAAAAAAAAAGAAAGAAAGAAATTTACTATCGAGATAATGTGATAAAAAATAAGTTATGCTACAAATAAAAATAAGTTATACAGTTGTTCTAAAACAGAAAATGCCGCTGGGTATCCTCTATTAAGTCTTACATGAGGCCTTAGGGGAATATAAAATGCAGCTAAAATTTTAGAAAATAAGCTTCAACATCTAATATAAAGACTTCTAAATTCCAGCTGTGTTCTTGATGACATGAAATTTTGTAAATCTTGGATCAAAGCAAATTTTGGATCAATTTGTTAATCATCATGATATACTGTGTCTCTGGATTTCATCCATATTAATATTTCATATATATATATATATATATATATATATATATATATATATATATATATATATAATGCAAATAACCAAGTTGCCTAGGATTTAGGTCTGGATGAATTATAACATTTGGTTCATTATGAAAATAGGTCCGTCCTCTACAAACAATATTCACAAAATAATGATTAGCATAATTATTAGGTTATATAACATATTTACAGAGAGATTGGAGAGTACTTTGGAGCTAATTAGTTCTTGTTTTGTTGTTTTTTGACCATTCTAAGACAAGATAATTTCCTATCCTCGTTTTATGTACTTCTCTTTTGTTCCTAAGAATTTCATTTTATAAGAATTAGAAAATAAAAAAGGGAAAAGGAAGGTAAGACAACATACCTTGGCAATTAATATCCATGGAAAAGTTGATACAGTTACAGGACTAAGTGAAGCTTTTTCTTTGAGGTGCGGATGTAGATCACCCTATAAATGAATGAAAATATCAAGGAGAGATTCAATTTGAAAGTATAAGTTTGCATATAAGTTTTTACAATATTAGAAACTAGGTGTAGAGTGCTCAATTGGAAGCAATTATATTCACTCATATATCCCTCTTAGATACTCAATAATCATCATAAGGGGCTTCCTGTCAGTAACAGCTCTAAGAAACTGAATTATATTGGGGAATCATATTGTAATTTGAGCAGGAGTAAAATTGTCCATTTGTGTAGTCTCCTAATTTATCAATCTTTATCACTGACCATTTATCACTCTTTTGTTGTTCAGGTTTTGTGGAGATAGAAGATAACAAAGGCAGCAAGTGGAACATAATGATACTTTCTTTATTATGATTATGGACTCTGCAATCATACATAATTGATCTTTATATAAAATAATTTAAAATTTTCTCTTTTGTTGTCTTCAATAGCCACTGTTCTTAAGTAGTTTAAGTAGTTTAGTTTTGTAACTAGTGATCTTTTCTGATTAGGTCAGCAGAGGAATGGACAATTGGTTGGGTTTGAAAACTCGAATGATCAGTTGCATGACAGATGTTTTGGACCAACCCCTTGATCCAATGGCTTTTGAAGGATAATATATTGCATATATTTATATACAGAGGCTAATAGTTTTTAATCTTTTCAACGCATTAAACATTCATTTGACAATTGGTTTGGAGTTTGTTGTAGTATTTAATCTCTGAAGCAATATTTAATTTATTTTTTAAGGAGATTGTTGTAATATAAAATAAAAACATTCATTTGACAATTGGTTTTGAGTTGGAATTCTGATATAAAGTTGGTGTTTAATATTTTGCCACTAGTCATAATCTGTAATATGGCCATATAAAGTTCATATTTAACTGCAATGAGATGTATGACTTGTATTGCATAGTTGTTGGATTCCAAAGGCTATAGGCAATTTGGGATGAATTTCATATGGTCAAAGGATTGTTAAATTTGTTTGAAGGATCTTTTAGTAAATTAATTGGTTAGATATGTGGTATTCGTTTTTGGCGTTTGGTTTAAGTGACCATTTGGTTGCATGGAGGTTGTTTGTCAAAATGCATGATCATCTCTTCATAGTTGCATTCAAATCCATAAATATATTACTTTGCAAGTAAATTTTATTTATAGCTGAGTGTAGAGTTGCCAAACTTAATGTAGGTATCCTTCATAGATAGAATTATTATGTCATAAAAAATTATGTTAAGAAGTTTAGCATGACTATTGTTTGCAGATATTCTTAAAGGAAATCATGGAACTTATGGAGCTGAACACACTAAGGCATGCAATAGTTGGTTTGCCAGGTGTTAACGGTCTCTTGATAGAGCAGCGCAAAAGGTTAAGTATCCCCTGCAGTTTAATGAGGTTGTTTAATATGTGATTTACTGTTTAAAGTTATTTCTAATATTCCTTGCAGTTTGTTTGGATTTTTATTGAGGCTCAGAGGTAGGTGTCATTTTTATTAGTATCTTTTCCTTATATGCTCGAAAAGTCTTGTTGTGTTTATGGCCTTATGTTAGTAGAAATAAAAATAAACAATATTATGATTCATGGCATCCATCACGTGAGCAAGATTTTCCAATAGCATATTTCTCGTCTGATATGAATTAGTATCACATTCAGATTTTGAAATCTCTTCTCGTACTACAGATTGCTTTTCTCCTATGAAGCCTAGCATAACATAGGCATGCCCTTGTTGTGGTGTTTGCTTTTTTTCGGGTGGAGAGAATGAATTTATATACAAATGTAATTTATACTGTTATATATTAGTCTTATATAAAATTCTTTACTTTTTCATTGTTAACACAGAAAGAGATGCTATTCACCTCTATTATTGTCGATTTCCCTTTCTCGTGAATTATTACAAATTAATTTATTGTTATTTGTAAGTTTTGTTGTTTCTGTTTTTCTACAACCAGGTATTAAAGTTGACAAATATCAGTTCGCTAAATTGGTCCTCAGAACAGGTACGATGTTTAGGACCAATTTAGTGGCTGATTTTTTTTAAATTTTTTATTTGGAATTAGCTAGGAAATTACTACAAAATCGCTACGAAATTTTAGCTATAGATTGGCTACAAAATTGCTACGACAATATTGTAGCTATTTAGCTATAAAAAAATAATTCTGAACAACATATTGTTAGGGATTAGCTACCAAATAACTAGAACTTTTTTAAGATTAACTATGAATTAACCAGGAAAAATTTTCCTAGCTAATTTGCTATTCAATTTACGTTACGACCAATTCTGTAACTATTTTGTAGCTAATCTGTAGCTAAATTTGTTTGGTAGAAATTAGGTACGAATTAGCTACCAAATTTGTCGTAGCTAATCACAAAATTTCTTGTAGTGAAATAAAATGAGAATTCAGTCATAATTTATATAAAGTAATGAATATTCATCTAATAGTTAATAATATATCCACTCAATATGACAAAAGACAAATATTTGGTTGTCTAATATTTTTCCAAGAAGTTTAAACGTGTAACTCTATATTAACATAATAAAGATAATAAAGATTTTAGTAGTGGACCATTGATTAATGCCTATATTTAGAATGAGAATATTATATTGAAAAGGTTAAAATTGAGTTTTAGGGTTTCTCATATATATAGCTGAAATGTCTTTTGTATATCACCCATTGGATTGGTATGGCTTACTTGGACCAATATGAATTACTCTGGCCTAATATGGCTTACTCCGGCCCTGTATGACTTACTTAGACTAGTATGACATCTTACTTGAACTTGTATGACTTACTTGGCCCAATATGACTTACTATATATGGTCCAATATGGCTTACTTGGAGCAATGTGGCTTACTTGGACCAGTATGACTAACTCTGGTCCAGTAGATCTTACTTGGCCCAATATGACTTACTTGGACTAGTATGACTTACTCTGGCCCAATATGACTTATTTGGACTAGTATGAAATCATTCGAATGAATTTAAAATAATGATACTCAAAACTTTACTTCAACACGCACCCTCCTGTGTGATTGCAATCAAAGGGGCCTAGGGCAAAAAAAAGAGAACTTTACTAAAATTAAACGCGGGGTAGGAACCCCTGATACATTAGTGATCAAGAGCTGCTCCAAAAGCACAAAAGGATCTTCGTAAATCCCCATCTCATTGGCAAGTCTACATCACTCATTCGCAACGTTATTAGCATACATGTTTGCTTCTATGAACACGTGAGATACGCATATGCCAATCAAGCTGAAGTAACTTCCTAATGCAGTTCACTATGATAAAATTTTAGGTAAATATGTTTGGGTATCTCTACTAAATTACATTATTTGTTTAGAAAGGTTTTTTATACAAAGAATAAGAAACATATTTTTTTAATAGAAAAAAATATATTCATTTTTTAGATATTTTTCTTTTTAGATTATTATTTTAAAATGATTTTTATTTATTTTTAGAAGAGGGAATAATTACTTTTTTTTTTATATATATTTCAGCCTACAAGGAAAGACAAATTAAAAGCCCACTAAAAAAACAGACCACATGAGTTTTGATACCAAATATAGACTCTAGGCCCAAATAAATATTTCATTTCGGAAACTAATGTTTTCCCCCAAAAGAAATGGGCCTACATCTGACATAATTGACCTTCACTCTCACTCCTTAACCTAAACCACCAAATGCCTGCAACGTGAAGAGTCGTGCTGCAGAAGAGGCGTGACTGACGGCGATAGGATGGTGTGACGTGCGACGATGGGCGGGGAGCGTTGTGGGTGAAATAGACAGATGTAAACACTAGAAGGGAGGTTGAATTGTGTTTACCAAATTTAAAGAGAAATAAAAACTTTTTCGCAAGCACAACAGAGAGCAGACGAGTGTTTTAAGACAAAGCAGTCAGGCAACTTGTCTGAAGGTTTTTGTGGAAAAGCACACAATCATGTAAGACGAAAAACGGATTGTTAAACACAGTTATAACCTCCTTAGTTAAAAGAAAGTTAAGATAAATAATCAAACTAAAGAGATAATAGATATAGAGATTAAACACAATAGGTTTATCCTGGTTCACCCCTTAATAACTGGGGCTACGTTTAGTCCTTGGCAGCACCAAGTTTTCTCAACTATAACTGATCCGGTTACAGGACAGACAAGTATTCTTTGCTCAACTAGACTCTTCAGGCTCTAACACAAGTATTGTTTTCTCATCTAGCCTCTTCGGGTTCACTTAGGTTTGTTTAAAAGAAGATGTAAATTAATTACAACTTGTAAGTCTTTCACAATCACACAAACGAGTGTATTAAATGTGAAGGTCTGAAATACTGCGTATTAACTTCAAATGATTGAAGAATAAGGAATGAAAGAATGAAGATATAAATGCACAGAGTTATTGCTCTTTAAATGCTGCGTTGGTTCTCTGTTGAGATCTTCATAGTCTTCTTCATTAAATAGGCTTCAAGGGATTGAAGCCGTTAGAGACATTCCTTAAGAGCTTGGCTTTTTGCAGATCCTCATTAAACGCAAATAGAGTCGATCTGGTCAGCAATTAATGCTTGAGGAACGTTGCTTGTTCTTTAACATAAGAAGGACAGAGTTTTCTGATACACCATCAGTCATATCAGCTCTTTACAAATACTTTTTGTCCTTTGCAGGCAAACTTTCCTTTTGTGTGTAACTTGCAGTTGTACTCAGGAATAAAGTACTTTTGTTGTACTTTCATTTTAGGATACGAGGTTACTTTGCGATAGCTGGGCTACTGATTTCTTGATCCTTGTGAGAAGACTTTTTAACATATTCTGAGTAGAACAAAAGTCTTCAATACGCTTCACTGATAGTCATCAGACAAATGAAGGTCTTCAGCTTTAGACAAGTTGACTTTCAAATCAGCTTCAGACGGGTGAGCTTGCTTGGTGATAAGTGTCAATTTTACTTACTTTTTGATTTCAAAGATTGACACTTATTGAATTATTTGAAATGAATTGAATATGTTCTACCCCAAAAAGATTAGATTTCATAATGTGTTGAAATAGGTATTGATATGTTTAGAATTAGGATTTTGTTACATTTTAATCCCTTTTTGGAAGTGTTAAACAGGTTAGGAATTGAAGTGGAAAAATGGAACAAAGAATCCAAGCAAATGGGCTGAAGAATGAAGAATAAATTAAGGATTGAAGCTATTCAAAGCAGATCTCGCCCAGCCACAGGATCCTGGCTGGGCGAGACAAACTCAGAATTGAATCCAGGAAAATTACACTAGCTCGCCCAGCCACCATTTCATGGCCCAGCGAGACTGGGTTTCTTCAGAGGCAGAAAACTTTAGATTTGGGTCGCCCGGCCACCATAATATCGCCCAGTGAGACAGCTTAAATCAGCCCCCGAATGTTCTGTTTTTGGGCTGATATAAAAGGGATCCTTTCTCTTAATTTTGGGAGATTCTGATAACTGAAGAGGTGGAGAAGAGAAGGCACGAAGGGAACTAGAAAGGAGTGAAGATTAGTCATAGGAAAGCTTGGAAAAGTGGTAACCTTGATTGTTCTTCAATTCCTAATCTCATATCTTTGTAAAGGTTCCATGGAAATGGACTGCTAACTCTTCTCTTATTGGGATTGAATGTAATCAACTCTTATTTATATATCTATAAGAGATTCTAGTGTTTTCATATTAATCTCTGTATTGGTTTATTGCTTCTAATATGTGTTTAATGCTTGGTTTGGCTTGATTAACCATTTCATGATCTTGGATGCTTGATTAGGTTAGAAAACTGGTTTTACATCTGAACTTGTTAGAATCAGCTGTAATATTAAGTCACTAGGAATAGGATTAATGTTGCAATCTTGTTTACCTGAACTTAATGCTTTTGATTAAATCACTTGATTGAGGAATCATCATGTATTTAATTCAAATGATCAATTCAACTTTTACTAAGGAATTAGTATAGTTGAAAGATTTGTTAAGATAAATCAATATCAGATTTGATATAGAAATGCGATGAATCAACTAGATACCGTTAAACGGAGTTGATGAAATTCAATCCCAATGCCTTTAAGAATTTGAATCACAACCTTTTAATCTTTGTTCATGTTACAAGTTTAAAACCGTATCAAAATTCTCTTTACACTTCACCTAGTATAAGGATAGTTGAACGGCTTGTTAATATTATCAAATCCCTGTGGATACGATTCTGATACACTGTATTAGGACGACTATAAGGCTTATTCACTGAAAAGTCTTACCACTTGGTCAGATGAGTCATATATCTTTATCAGACGGGTAAGCTTCAGCTTAGAGGAGTCTTGACTTAGTACAGACTGTTAGATTTAAACTCAATAATCATATACAAGGTATGCTATCATAATTCTTTATTACGGAAATATAATAACCATATATATAGCATGCATCTCTATTATCAAGAACAATTAAAACTTGATACCCTTAGGATCTACAACATGTTGATTTATCAAAGATATTAGGAATACCTGGATCCAGCATATGATCCTGAACTCAACGTTCTTCTAAGGATGAAGTTGATCACCAACCTTCACGAACGAAGGGCGGTAATCCTGAAACGCGGAGAAGGGGAGAAAAGAGAGACGGGTAATGTACATCCGTTGGCTTGTGGTTCTTCCTCAATAGGGACTCCTTATGCCTTAGTCGCTCTTCAGATGGGGAGAAGAGGCGGTATGCCATGATATCCGGTGTATTGGGGACCATAGCCTATATATAGGGTGATGGCCAATTAGGGTTCCCATTATTCCGAAATGGGTCATCAGTGACATCCACTCATATTTAGCCCATATCAATTAACTAATTTATTATCAAATCAGAAATCTAATTAGCCTTATCACTTAATTTGATCACATATCAATTAAGGCTCCTAATTGATAAATAGCTAATATAATTAATTGACGATATCTGTCCACATTATGACATTGGAATATAATTAAATAAAGAATATTCCAACAATCTCCCACTTGGGCAATATATTGTAATAATTATATCAGAATTCTTTAGGCGCCCATCCGAATGCTATTTATCTTTAGATTTCCCCTTTACAATCTGGTCCACCTCATACATCAACAATGAGACCACCGCGGCTGTCGTCACTAACGTCTATTGTGACTAAACCCCGACGACCACCATATCAATGCACTTGACGACATAGATCGATATGGATGAGTGGCATGGAAATTTCATGCAATGTGATCTCTGAATCATGCCTATTTCCAACTGGTCCAACTTAAGTCTTTAGTGAGATCAATTTTGCAAAAATTTAATTTTGCAAACCAAAGTCCTTAATGTGTAAATAAGTTTTGCACACAACAAGATACAAACAAGTTTATAATGAACTCATAAACATAACTTTATTTCTGCAGAAAATCCGAAATAACATAAGGTTTGTATCTCAAACATAAAACACAAATAGAGACTCCCACTAAGCTAAGGCATCCTCAGTGACAACACCCATATGAGCAATATGCTCGTGAAAAACCTTAGGTGTCAAGCCTTTAGTTAGTGGATCTGCTAGCATAGAATTTGTCCCTATGTGCTCCATAGAAAACTGTTTTTCCTGAACTCTTTTCTTAGCTACAAGATACTTGATGTCGATGAACTTCAACTTTGTAGAACCCATGTTTTTGTTGAAGTACAATATGACTGACTTATTTTTCACAACCTGACTAGAATGGTATTTCAATACCTTTTGCTAAATGCAACCAAGTGACAAAAAATTACTCCAGTCATATCCCGTAGTCGGATGCCTACTATCTTGGCATCCTGTAAAATCGGAATCAGAATTCCTCATGATCTCTAAACTGTTAGATCTCCGATATGTGAGCATATGCCCTTTTGTTCTCTTTAAGTATCTCACATTCCTTATGATTGCTTTTCCAATAATCCTTGAATTGCTCAAGTATCTGCCTAATAATCCTACTATGTACGCCATTTCCGGATACGCACAAACCTGAGCATACATTAGACTTCCCACAGCCGAAGCATAGGGAATCGTTTGCATTTCCTGAATTTCCAGATTTTCATAGGGGCACTTGAGATAGATTTTGAAACGATCGTGCAGTTTCTATGAATATGGCCAACCATTGACATGCACATACAATTTATTTCTGTTGCCTTTTTCTTAATTTTCTTATACGCATGTGATCGCAAGGAATATCCCTGATCGTTCACCAATACTTAGGATTCATTTTGAGATACATAGATGAAGGACTAAACTTTTCAGATAAGGAAATGTGAAGTGAACCTCATAACTTCAATCAGGTCTGACCTTGAGGTTTTGGGTGTCCTGTGCGAACTGAGAAATTTATGCCCTCATACTCATTTGAACATTGTTTTCCTCCCATTTTTTACTACAAAATCATTAATAAATCGTTCATAATCAAGGTTTTTTAAAAGTCATTTTTGATAAAAATTAAAGCAAGACTATTTAATTTATCTTGTGATATAATAAATCGCAAATAAGATTTTAACAAATTCAATTTAGAAAAACTTCTCTCAGCAAATGCAACAGTAACAATGATTGTTAATATTTTTCTATATATGCTATGCATGCATTCAGAAAACAAATAAATGTTTTTAAAGAACTCAATATCATATAATGCTTGATTTTGATTCTTCAAATAAAATTTCACCATCAATATCATAAAAATTATCATGTTTTAGTTAAGTTTCAAGATGTTTGCAATATAATTTCAATTCCTTATCAGAGACAAAGAGTCAAAGATAGAAAAAGAGGGGAAGAGGGAAAGTGTAAATCAAATTGGAGTGTAGCTGATTCTAGTAAGGATATTAATTTTGAAAGATATTTAAATATACATAGATACGCTTAATGTATTATATCTTCTATCAGTCTATTGTTATATTTTTGGAACAATTATTTTCTATTGTTAAAAAATTAATTTTATAAATAAGTATGGGGGTCATAATAAATTTTAAAGAGAATTGTTATTGGAAAGGGAATATTAAATAAAAGTAGAGAAATGCTAGCCTACCTAATTACACACTCCTCGACCCTCTCTTACCATCACATCTTTTATTATTAGATAGATTTCATATGAATCCTAGTAAATCACATGGATCCATGCTTTATATTGTGAGTTCCTTATGAAGAGAGAGTATTAGCTTACATTAGTGTAGAAGTATTGAAATAAAAGAAGCTATTAGTTTATACCAAAAAAAAAAAAAAAAGAAGCTACGAGTAAAATATGTGATTGAGAAATTAAGCATTTCGTAATAAAATTTACAAAGAGAAATTTAAAACAAAAAAATCGAAATGAAGTAAAATTGCATGTGACAATATAATAATAGAAATAGAATAGAATAGAAAATAGATAATATAAATGAGAAATGGTGGTAAGCAAGCAAGGAACAGAATAGTATAGTATAGTAGCCAGGTTAGGTAGAGTAGAAGGAAGAAGATTGATTCCAGTAATGGCAGTTCTATGTTGCAGTGTCGATCGCTTTCCACCATCGAAAATAGCAACAATCTCTTCGATGGTTACCTCCGATGGAAGTCGAAGAAGAATATTTGAAGAATCGAAAACCCAAGCCTCATATGTTGGAACCCTAGGCGACGAAGAAGAAGCGAAGGAAAAACCCGATGAGGACGCCCTCTCCCTCTCCCGCGCCGGCGCCGGCGCCCAAATACCACAACCCAGACCGCCACCCTCCCCGTCCGGGATGGCAGATCCCGTTGGCCATCGCGGTCGCCATGGTGGCAGTTCTCGCCCTATATGAACTCACTCGCTGGACGCTCAAGGAGGCTTTTCGATCACAGCCACCAGTAGTGGCTCCGCAGGCTGTTGCTCCGCCTCTGGAGGATCCGACTCCGGACACCGGCGACGAGTCTCCTCCCACTTCAAGCATTCCCTTCTTGGTATATGCATTTTTATTCTACCAATTAATTAGTGATTATGTGGGCAGTTTAATTCGTTTCTATCTGTTTACGCTAGGCCTCTATATATGTACAAAATTATGACTATTAGAATGGAGAAAATTAATTAATACAGCAGCTAGAATAAGGAAATGAACAGCTATTAATGCAAATCAGAAAGAACAAATCATGGAATAATTTCCTTTAGTTTAGGATGTAAATCAAGAACAATAACTCCAGCAATATTAAGAAATGTGGTCAATGGGATTTGTTGGTGGCTGTAATAGATTACATATGGATTCTAATTAATCAATAAGTTTAGAATCAATCCCTTAGAGCCTGAAATCGTATTCTACTAGGCTGAGAAAAAAAATTGCATCTAAATGTGGCCAATAGGCATCAAAAGGAACTTAATGAAGTAATAAATCATTCTCAACACTAAACTGACATTTCCTTTTCAATAGTCAGATGCTTTAGCACACTCTATAGACATTCAAATAGTATTTTCCATTGCATATTTGTTGAATGTTATAAATTACCCTCCCTTTATTGTTGTGCGATGTTATGAACCTTCATGCTAACAAATGAAATTTAATTGCAGCAGATTGGCAGGTAGAGGTGGGCAATGTGAGAGCTGCAAAATTTGAAAGAGAAGGTAACAGCAATTCTTTTATTGAAAGAGAAGGTCATAAGATTCTTTTTCATAATATGTTGAAGTGTTGTTTTAAAATAAGAATAGCATTGCTTTGCAACTGCCAGTTAATACATTGAACAAAACTGCCCTACTTATTCGTGTAGTACACTAGTTTGCATTCCCCGGCTGATCTACAGACAATTAGTAGATAGTTAGTAGTTACTATCAACCTTCAACCCAATTTCTACGTAACCTTGCATCATTAAACATCTTGTTTTGCTAAGTTGAATAGAAATCACATTCGGTATTGCTGATTTTAATGATAAATAAATTACAAGTTTATAAATTGAAGTGCTGCTCCTGTCACTGCTATTTGAAGATAACCTCTGTTCACTCAAGAAAATGATACAACAAAGAAAAAGATAAGATTCAACTTAGATAAGGTAGCACTAATCTGTTCGTGTCATAAAAAGATGACAGTGTGTCAGGAGGCAGGTTATTTAATAGTTAATACCATTACCACCCTCTCTAACAGAAATATTAGGGAACTTGACAGTGCTTACCTTGCTCGAGATTTGAGACAAGATACACGACAATCACAGTGATAAAGACACTCACGTTAACTCAGTTTTCTTCTGGTTCAGATCATTGCTCAATGAAGATCTAGGGACACAACGGATCATTAGAATGCCAGAATTTGGAAACTCAGGTTAACTAAGCACTTCTAAGTTCAATGAGCGCTCAACCCTTCACCCACATTTGCAGAAAGAAATTTGAGATCTGTAAAGATTTTAGCATGAGACACCAGCACAAAAATTAGGAATGAACCCTAGACTCACCTTTACCATCACAACACATCTACCATTAAATAAGTTCAATTATGCGTTAAAGGTGCTTTCTTTAATCTAAAGGTTCTATCGCCATAGGGTACAAGTCAAAAGCACTCCAAATGAGCCCAAAGTTGATGTCAACACCATCTTTAATCAAGCCATTGTTTCACCCAGACTAATGGGGAAATATAACTAAAATATAAACCGGTAGCTTGTTGGGTTGTATTTTCTTTCCTAATCTCCAGATTGGTGGAAGCAAGATTCTGTGAGAACATATATCCACCAACTTGGGTATATCAAACCTGCTTGATCTTTTTATTTTTGATTTGAAACCTACTTGTTCTTTTATTTCGTTAGGAGTAGGAAAACAAAATTTTCAATTAAATGCCCTGTCAAAGACTAAAAAAGAAAACCCTCTATTTCCTTCTCTCATATTTCAGACTCCTTCCTTCCCTCTTAATCCTCTCCCTTTCCTTTTCCTTTTCCTTTTCCTTTACATATCCTAGGGAAACATGAATGATTGAATGACTATAATAAGTAGCAGAACTAGTTTTTTTTAATATGCAACAACTTTGTTTCTGTTTTAAGCTTCTTTTGAAGTGAGTATCAGCTTTGGTACTGTGGCTTTGCTATGAAGACACCTAGATGATGGTGAGGATTCTCTTAGAAATAGTACTGTTTTGACTTTTGAGAATTAGGTCTGTAATTATCTTTCATCATTAAGCAACACCTGTATGTTACTATGACTTATGAGTGAGTTGAATTTTTATCTGATGAAATTGTGAAAACTTGGAGGCTTAACGGATTTAATATTAAGCTCAAGTGTTAGATAGACTAGATATTCTTTTGAGCTGAATAATCCTGTATTTGTGGTTTTATGTTTGATGAGGACTTTCCTTGAAGGTGATTCTATTTTGAAGTATAGGTAGTTAGTGATATATTGACATGTAAGCTGAAAATTTGAGCTGCTGTTAGGAGAGTTAAGGCTGAGATTTGACCATGTTGTGTTTTGTATATTATCTATTTCCCTGTAAATTTTCATGCTAAAATTCTCCGTGTAACTTTACTGTACTAAATGGATGGTGAATGTTGTATATTCCGTTTAGGATAGATTTTTTTTAAGGGAAATTATACTGACATTCATTGAGGTTTGATAGGATACCGGGTTTTGGGCCTCAACCCAGCAACTGGGCTGAATAGGAAATGTGAGTGGGGAAAGTTAGAGGGGAATGCTGGTGTGGCTAGTTTGTTACGGGGTAGAGAATGCACATGTATGAGAGTCTTTATAAGGTGAGAGGAGTGAGAGTGGAGAGTTAGTTATGCATACTGTTTTGTTGTTAGAGAGAGAAAATACTCTTTTCTCTTAGGAGCTTATGCTCTGGTTTCCCTGGTTTCTAATACAATATTTCTTCATTTTCTTCCTTGTTCATACCTTGGGTGCTATCAATTGGTCCGACCTGCCGGATTCGAGAGGGAGAGCCAGTGTTACCGGAGATTACTGATAGGATGGATGTTTTGGAGGCTAAGAGGTTACTGTGTTGGAGGAATCCATCAAACTATCGTTGGTAGAGTTTCGACAAACTCTACTACTAGAAATAACTAAGCTGCTGGACCATCGCTCAATGGAGGAGGGGAATAATATAGGTGGAGGAGCAAGAAAAGAAAAAAGGAAGAAGAAAGGCTGGAGACCAAGATCCAGAGCAATGAAGGAGAAACAAAGAACGTAGATCAAGACTGGGAATCATTCTCCACGGTTGTGACCAGAAGATTCAGAGAGGGAGTGCAAGCCTTTGATGCTTGCATCGAAATAGAGACATTGGAGGAGATGAAGGCGAAACAGCGTAATGAACCAACCACGGCTTTGGAGAGGCAAGTCGCGTGTAGATTGGACAACCCACCACCTCCTCTGGAGCCGTCAGACACCGGCCCACCTGCGATGACCCTTTCCAAGTCGGAACCGCCGAACGTCAATCCATATGCGACGTCCACTGGGTTGTTGTTGACAAAAGCACCATGGATGAGTGCAATGGAGGAATCGAGTTTGACGCAGGTTTCGACCAGTCAACCATCACGACCGGAACTGCCTGACACCGGCCAACTTGCGGCAGCCCTTCCATAGCCAGAGCCGTCGGCTGCTGCCTATTGTACCACTTGCGTCAGCCACGAGGTTACTGCTGGCAGAATCTACATGAACGCGTACAACCGAGCCACCGGAGCTACCACAGCCTGAACCACTGGAGCCACCAGACGCTAGCCCCCATGCGACGGTGACTGGGTCCATCTCAGTGAAGCCACCTTTTGTGCACACCAGAGAGTTGCGTATCAGTGTGGGGGTCATTGGAAACTTGCTGGAGAAATCAAGGGCAAAATGGGTAATTGGTGAGTTGGGTATCTTTCAAAACCTAATGGGCCAGACCCACGGTAATGTTAGTTTGTTGGGGAAGGTATCTTGGGCTGGAGTAGAACTAATGGATCTGACCCAATTTAGGCATGGTGTTAGCTATGTAGTTAATAACGCGCTATAGCGGCGTAGCGGAGCGGAGCAGCCCTTGGCCGCTACAGTGCTCGAATAGCGTAGCGTTTTCTAATAGCGGCTGGAATAGCGGGAAATAGCGGCAATAGCGGCCGCTCCAACAAAGCGTGTTAAGAATGCATTTTTACCCCTCCTCAAATGGGCATCTAACGGCCATATTGGGAGGTATTGTCGATTTTTCGAACCTAGGTTAAATAAGTTTCACCTCTACCACCTTCATATTTGATAGTTTTTTGACTTTTGTTGTTATTGACATGAAGATCATAACTTAGGATTATTAATCATGAGTTTGTGTTTGCAATTTTGGGTAATTTGTTATGGTTTAACATTTACATATGTGTATATTTAATTGTTTAGCTTGTGTGTGTATACATTGCAATAGCGGCCATCCCTCTCCCGCTATCCTGCTATAGCGGATTCGGAGGTCGGCCGCTACGTGCCGCTATCCGGGATTGATAGCTATGGGTGTTAGTATCTCAAAAGTTGCTTGTGGAGAATGGCATACTAAAATTGTCTCTAGCTGTAGGTGGTTATTTACATATGGAGAAGGTACATTTGGAGTTCTTAGGCATGGGAATTGTTGTAGTTTTTCTTGGCCAAAAGAAGTCGAATCTATAAGGGGTTTAAGGGTGAGGTCTGTCGCATGTGGATCATGGGATGCAGCTGCTATTGTCAAAGTCCTGGCTGACCGTTTTAGGTATAATATTGCTAGCGGTAAGTTGTTTACATGGGGTGATGGAGTTTAAGGGAGGCTTGTCTATGACCTTTTTGCAGTGGGTCCTAATCAGCTTCCCACACGAGTAAAAGAGGTCGCTGCTACAATTCTTGCCGATGTCCTGTACTCCAGGGAAGATTTTCATTCCATTCCTTTTGGACCTGATCACCGAACTCTGGTCTTAGAGGACATAGTTTATAACCTACTCCATCTTTTAAGCAACACTGGTCCAGCAATTGAGTGCAATCTTCTCCAAGTTCTTGTTGGGCATGTTTCTTCACCCAAAAGTAAAATAGCTACTGGGTCACCAATGAATATAGAATCTACAGGATGCAACTTCCCCATTGCTGAGACAGATACAACAAAGTCTAATAAGATGCTCATAGAAGAGGTTTGGAGGCTGAGAGCTGAGGCTAGGGAGGAAGCTGCTAAGTGCAAGGCAGCAAAAGAAGTCATAAAAGCTTTGGCATTAAGGCTCTTGGATGTGCATCAATGGGATCCTGGTGGAGATTGCTATCCTTCATGTACAAAATGGCCTTAAGTTTCAAACAGTGGGATCCAAGGAGAAGAGATAGGGAAGGTTATAACAGAATGGAAGATGTTTATTTGAGTGGTCCTATCCCGAAGTACATCACAGATAGAGAGGGCAGGTTCCATCCTAGGTGGAGAAGCTGGGGAATACTTTATGATAAATCTGATGTTGGGAGTACTTATGTTATAGGACTTTCCATGTCAAAGGCTACTGCCGAGAAGTATCAGAATAGCTCTTTCATCATGCATTTATTAATTTCCGCCTTGAGGACAAGGCTGTTCTTCCAGCGGCAGGGAGTGATAGGATACCGGGTTTTGGGCCTCAACCCAACAACCGGGCTGAATAGGAAATGTGAGTGGGGGAAGTTAGAGGGGAATGCTGGTGTGGCAACTTTGTTACGGGGGAGAGAATGTACATGTATGTGAGTCTTTATAAGGTGAGAGGAGTGAGGGTGGAGAGTTAGTTATGCATATTGTTTTGTTGTTAGAGAGAGAAAATACTCTTTTCTCTTAGGAGCTTATGCTCTGGTCTTGTGTAGGAGATTATGCTCTGGTTTCCCTGGTTTCTAATACAATATTTCTTCATTTTCTTCCTTGTTCATACCTTGGATTCTATCAAGGTTTTGCTTAATTAAAGCTGGCACCTCCCTTGTTTCAATTACATTCACCTTCCTTTAGGGGAGTTAGCGTAATTTTAATCATCACCCTTTACGGTAGATAAGTGTAATGATAACATAAACCTCAATGGAAGTTCATGTAATTTCTGAAACAAGGGGGGTGTTAGACATAATTATGTCAAACCTCAGGAAAAGTCAATATAATTTTTTCTTTTCTTTCTGTAACTAATTTTGAAAGAATGGAACTCATATTATGTCAAATTGATGGTTATTTGGAGCACCGAGTAATGATTTCTAGGTAAGTTTCGAGAAAACTTGATGAGATGGGATTTTCGACCATATGATTTGATCTCACCATGAAAGGAAGGATAGGTTTTATGTTTTGTGAAGGAAAAAAAACACTGTAGACTAAGGTTAATATATAATCATTGTGTTAAATATCTCTATATTTAGGTTATCAGGACCTTAAGCATAGGTGATTAAATCGTGAAAATCATATTGTTAGCTTGGTAAAAACTCTTTGAGAATTAGAAATCTAAGATGGAAGGTAGTGTTGCTTAATTAAGTTGGACATGTTAAATCAAAAATCCCTTTTTGTGATTCCATGAGTATTATGGTGCTGATTTTGGTAAAAAAAATTTTGGGTATATTGATGTCTAGGAGCATAGGTTTGAAGGAGCAAGCAAACTGACCTAATCACTTCTTCTCCATCTTTCTTGGACTGATATGATAATTTTGGTTAACATTCAATTTTGTAACCGATGATAATAGTCCCGGTGTTACTAGACCTATTTAGCCTTTTAAGCAACTTAAAATTGCCGATAAATCAATTAGGAGAAATTATTATGACTTCCCTTGAGGTTTGGCTTAATTATATTCGGCACCACTTTTGTTTCAAAATTTACACTTACCTCTCCTTTAGGGGGAGCTAAGTATAATGGTAATATAAACTTCAAACGAGGTTAGTATGATTTTTGAAATAAGAAAATTGTTTGGTGTGTAATTAAATTAAACCTTAGGAGAAGTTAATGTAACTGCCCCAATTGACAACAGTGCTTCATTTGTTTGCAGGGCTTCAACTATGGATGGCATAGGTTTATCATGGTGTCAAATTAAAGACAAAACAAGATATATTGTTTTGATGATCATAGTAAATTAGTTCCTTTCATAATTATTGTCTTATGGATGGCATAGGTTTATCACGGTGTCAAATTAAAGACAACAAAATATATTGTTTTGACGATCATATCATAGTAAATTAGTTACTTTCATAATTATTGTCTTATTATTTTAAACTATTTTCAATTATAAAATGTTCACGGAACTCGGAATTATTTGCATTTGATATTGTGTCAAATGATATCATTTTGTAGTAAACTACAAGTAGATACCAGAAAGAAAAAATGTGCAAAGGTATCCATACTATCAATCTGTCAAAACTAGATTAGTATTTTTCTATTTAAATATTTTTATGAAACTTTTGTTTAAAATCTATATATTACATTGTCATTTGTTATTCTTGTCCAAGACTAACGTAACCAAAAGTTTTTTTAATGCAGTTTGTTTGGAATATGTGTAGAGTAGTGTGCCAGTGACAGATTAACAAATAAAATCGGTGATAACTATTTTTTTTATACATTTTGAAATGGTTAGGGGAATTCTTTTTTTATATATTAATAGGTTAAATTATACTTTTGGTCTCTTATCTTTATTTTAGGTTTCATTTTGGTCCCTCTTTTATTTTTTGTTTCGAATTGATCTCTTATCTTTATTTTAGGTTTCAATGTGATTTTTTCCGTTTAAATTGTGGTACGGAGAGGATCACATTGATATAATTTTTATAAAATAAGGGATCATTTTGGAACAAAAAAAAAAAAGAGGGATAATGTCGTAATAAAAAAAGAGATCGCATTGATATAACTTTACAAAATAAGGGATCATTTCGGAATAAAAAATAAAAGATGGATCATATTGATATAACTTTGTAAAATAAGGGATTACTGTGGAACAAAAACTAAAAAAAGGATCAAAATTAAGTCTAAAATAAAAATAAGGGATCAAAAGTATATTTTAGCCTTATTAATAAAATGGTAAGAAGTGAGCTATCACTTCGAGGTCTGGAGCAATATGGGTGGATCATTCCTCAAGGGATTTATTTTGTACAAAACGGGGATCGAATCAGAGATCTCTTAATGAAAAGTATTTTTTTACACATTCGTCATACATCAAGGATTAAATATGCTTCCACTTGGCCACCCCGTTTGGGTTTGGGTTTGGGTATGGTTAAGGGAATTTTGCCAATATTTCATGATGCCTTACTATTTGATGTACCACTACATTCTTCAATGAGATTATACAATTTGTTTTACCTCATACTAGAAAATGAAGGGCGTAATTGCACTTTTAATCTCTTAACTTTTTAAATTATGCGATTTTGACCCCTTAAAAATTTTAATTGCACTTTTGTCTCTCATCTTTTTCAATTATGCGATTTTGGTCCCTCAAAAAATTTAATTGCACTTTTCATCCCTCAACTTTGTGAAATTGTGCAATGAAAGCCTTTATTTTGGTCCCTACAAGGATTAATTTTGCACAATTTCACAAAACTGAGGAATGAAAAGTGCAATTAAATTTCGTGAGGGATCAAAATCGCACAATTGAAAAAGATAAGGGATAAAAGTACAATTAAAATTTTAAGGGATCAAAATTGCACAATTTAAAAAATTGGGGAACGAAAAGTACAATTAATCCCAAAGTGTCAATTATTATAAATAACATACTTTGGCTCACGTTTAATTAAGATGAAAAAAAATAGCAATGTAAATAACAAGTTAAGAAAGGAAAAGCATTAGATGCATAATTGACCAGAAAAAAAGAAATTTTTTAAAGTAATAGTAGTAATATTCTTTTATTTATTTTTGAACTTCAAACAAAGCTCGACCAAAATATGAATTAATTGTTACATATTCCACGGGGATCCTCCAAATTGGAGAGAATGTCCAATCTATCCATTCTGGTTTTTGTAATATTTAATAGGAGTGTTTATTGGTTCGGATCAACCCGATGAATTCGAAAATTCGAACCAAACCAATTAAATAGGTTCGGATTTTTTGGTGTTCTAATCCGAATCAAACCAAACCCGATCATAATTGGTTCGGTTTTCAATTTTAAGGATTTTGAAATCGAATCAAACCAAATCGATTATTATATTTTAATATTATATATATATATGTGTGTGTGTGCGCGCGCGCGTGTGTGTGAGGAGGGATCAAGTTATTTCAAGAGTAACTTTAAGAGAGTTACTTCCAATCTTATCCATCCATTTATTCTAATCCAATAAATCTATATTAATTCATTAAAGAAGCCACATGACCTTTGTTGGATTAGAATAAATTGATAGATGAGATTGAGAGTAACTCTCTTAAAGTTACTCTGGGAATACCTTAATCCCTCCTACACGAGGAAGGATCAAGGTATTCCAAGAGTAACTTTAAGAGAGTTACTTTTAATCTCATCCATCCATTTATTCTAATCCAATGGATCTATATTAATTCATTAAAGAAGTCATATGATCTTTGTTAGATTAAAATAAATGGATGGATGTGATTAAGAGTAACTCTTTTAAAGTTACTCTTAAAGTAACTTGATCTCTTCTATCTATATATTTGAATATTTACTACTGTAAAATTTATATATACTTTAACATTTATTATATTATAATATTTATAGATTTTAATAATTTTCGGATCGAAACCTAACTAAACCAACCTGTTCTTGAATGGAATGGTTTGGTTTGGATTTCTTGAAAAGAAAGTTGCAAATCCAAATCGAACTCAATCAATTGATTTTTATTGGTTCAGATTTCCTCCACATAAATGGACACATGAACATTATGTCAAAGCAACTGGTCTGTCAGTCAATATTTGTGTTTGATAATCTTCAGGGCGGTAATCTTTTCTGGATTCATTCTGAAATGCAACATTCCTAAAATGATATGCATGAACAAAGTCCTCGTTAGGAAAGTATCCGTAACCCATTGGAGGATTAGGAGTTGCCATACGAGTTCTTATTTTCCCACCCCAACCCACTTGATCAGGTGCGATCATGTTAGAGAATAAAGGTACCGGAAAATACCCAACTGCTGTGCGGTCCATATTTAACCACCAAATTTTGGTATTTGCATGTTGTTTTGGTATTTGCATGTTGTACACATACATGAACTTTTGTGAATACATAACTAGCCTTTATATATCAAATAGGAAATTAACCAATTTTTTGTGTATTGAATCATTATATCTTCTTAAGAATTCATCGTTGGGAAATTGAATGAACTTCAACCTTAAATAAGTCATAAATAATTTAATGTTTCTTATTGTGAAAATTATATAGCATGGGCGTGACCTGGGAAAGAGAAATTGTCATCTCGAGCATTGCTCCACCATCGACAGATGTATTATCCACATTTATCCAATGTATAAAAGAGCATTAGTTTTGTCAAAAAGCTTCTTTTGTCAATATGAACAAAACCTAGACATTGGAAATTGTAGCGTCCAGAGTTCTTGAACTTATCTGACTGACATTTTTGAACATAATGTTAATTTTTGAAGAAATGAAACTTCAATTTTTTTTCAACTAGAGGCTCGGCCCAAAATCAAAGTAAATAAAGTCATTATTTTAGGCCTCTTAAAAAAATAATATTTTTGTTAAACAAAAAAACTTACTTTATATTTTTTTATATTATTATCTCACATTAACAAACATAAGCTAACTTATTTGATATGAAAGTTTACCCTTAATTACTGCAAAGTCCAGGGATCAATTAATCATTATGTACAAAATAATTATTTTTGTATGAGAAAATTATTGGGTTAATCTATTAATAGTTTTAAGAAGATATCACCACAGAGTTTGCTTTAGGCCTCAATAGATGTTGGGCCGGCCCTGCTCAAATGTAAAATAAGATCCAAACCAAAATTGAAAATCTTCACTGGAAGCAAATGATTTAGTTAAAAGAATTGAGTGAAGGCCCAAAAAAATTTCGAGACCCACTTTTAGTTCCTAAAAAAATATAAATTAATCATTTAGTCCATCAAATTTACAAACGCATGAAACATTAGTCCTAGATTTAGTTCGGATGTTCATTTACTTGCATATTTGTCCTATTAACCATCCTACTTAGCTCATTAATGGTCATATGTGGTCTATGACGAATTTCCAACGTGAAAAAATAATAAAAAGTGAAAAAATATGCATAATTTTCAGGTATTTGAATTTTAAATTGTGCAAAATTTTCACTTTTTATTCGTTTTTCACAGATGAAATTTGTCATAAGCTATGCAGGATCACTAACGAGTCAGTATGATGGTTAATTGGATACATAAGCAAGTAAACAGACATTGAACTGGATTGAAAGACTAAAGTGTCCCACGTTTTTTTTCATGACTAAAAGTAAGTTATCGAAATTTTCCAACTCTAAAAATATTATATGAAAAACAGGAGCATCTATACATTGTAAGTAATAGTAATTAAAATATATAAATTGCTTAGCGTCCACAGTGAGTGAATATAAGTTGCATTGTCACCATGTAATTGTGGAGACACTAAGACCAATGTATAGGATAAATTAAGTGGTATGTTCTATATCATCAAATTGACCAGCCATACACATGCATTTTTTATGTAAAAAGTATTATGATAATTCCATAAATTAAAACTCACATGCCATCCAACCATAATTTTATTAGTACATCTGCATTTCCATTTTCAACCTACAGATGCGCAACCCCTTTTGTTTTTACAATCACGCCCAACACTTGTTCGGTCCTTACTCCTTAATAACTTTCGAATTATAAATGCTATTAGTTCCACTAACTACGTCATAAGGTTAATCAGGACATGTTATGAGATCCCATTAAACTTCTTTAAATTAAATAAAAGTGTAAAATAAAAAACTAAGGGTGTATCCACCCTTGATTAGGTAAAGCGGTTTGACATCTCAACATACTTTAACTAATTAATAGTGAATACACCATTACTTTTCTACTTTATACTTTTGCTTACTTTAGAGGAGCTTTATCCTATGAGGGCTACTTCTACGGTCTGCAAATTCAATAGACACACATACCTTATTTACAATTGAAATGTTAGTTGCAATTTTATAGAATTAAATTAAGAATGTTTAAAGTTCAATCGTACACGAAAAACTTACATGACTACCGGGACCTTGAGGTAGGATTTGAGTATTTAATAATGATTTGGATCGAATTAGGTCATCCTTTGTTGTCCTCCTCTGCTCGTCCCTATTTTTCTTCCCGTCTCCAATCCCCATCATGGGGAGTTTTATCCCCCGTTCCCCGCCTCCCTGTGGATCCCTGTGGGGACCCCAAAAGGGCAATTAGGACAAAACAAACCCTAATTTCATGGTTGTCAATGCCAATCTTTCCTTCAATGCAATCCCCCTTTAGATTGCTTTAAATCTCCTCAACCCCATCTTGTTGTTGCCAGCGTTGTGGAAGGCGTTCGATATTTCTTTCTACCCTCGCTTTTGGATTTCAGACATAAGAACGTCGTGAGCATACTCAAAGGGAAACCCTTTCGCAAACCTGACATCTCATTCTTTGTTCAGGAGGTTTTGGAGAAGGCGAAAAATGAGGGAAGAGATGAGTTTGTGGTGGATGTGAGTGACAATGTGGGTAGGGCCAGCCTCATTGTCGCGATCATGGGGTTACGGATTGTGGCTTTCGAGCTTGTTTTCAAGAATTTGCATAAGGGCTGCGAATGAATTTACTTTAATAGAGTGGTGGATTTGGTGACTTGTGTTTGAGGTTGCAACTTGTGACCATTAAAGGGAATTATTTTAAGTTTCTTTTATAAATTTAATTTTATATACATATATAAAGTTATTTCTGTAATGTTCTCGGGGACACGAATCCCACAAGACGCCTTTAGAGAAATTTTCTCCACCATTTCCATTCTCACCCACAGGCCCCCAAATGGGACCGTCCTCAAACGGTATGTTATTTATGTTTGTTAGGTAGGTCATCTTTGCATGTTATTTATGTCATATATATTGTTTTCTGCACACTTTTCCATTATGATTATGGAACATAAACAGATATGAGATATCCATCATTAAAATAAACAAAGGCATACCTATAAAGTAATGTATATCTAACTTTTTCTTCTTCATGCTATTGAAGATGTATTGATGCTACTTAAGGGTATACATTATGTTCCCTCACTTATTATAACTACGGCAAATTCTAGGGTGAGCATGAGAGATCATGAGAGGCCCTCATTTGGAATTTTTTTTTTTTACTTTTCACTCCTTCCCCTTCTCTCTCACTCCCTGATCATCTCTCCTCTGCAGAGCAGATCAAACTCGTTTTCTTCACTATCATGATCATCTTCTGCCATTGATCTCTCGGACGTGGCTCCAAACAGCATAAGGAGTGTTGCACAAGAACTTATTATTAATCACGGAGCACAGTCTGCATGATGGTTGTAAGTGGCGGCCGAAGTTTGGAGTTGCAACGATTGTCGCGTGGTTTGTAGGTATGCTGTGGTGCGACGGGACGCCGCCGCTGTGGTTTAGGCAGCGCGGATGACGGCTCTGATCTGGGCACAAACTCAAACCCGTCTTGTTGTAATCGTTAATTTGTTATTACATCGACGACTTCTCATACCCACTCTTCACCACGTACAGTCGTCGACAAACTCACTGGGAGAGTGGGAGGGGAGGCCGGAGTGGCTGGAGAAAATGCGGCTCGCGGAGCAATTGCTTACATCACGGGCTGAGATGTCGAGGGTGCCAAATTGTTTACTGCAGTGACTGAGAGTGAGAGCATGGTGCGTTGGATGGGTGAGTAGAGAATAGATTTCGGTGGAGCTGTGGGAGTGGGAGGGTGGCGGAGAAGAATAGAGAGGAAGTGAGAGAGAGAAGGGGATAAAGTAACTTTTTTAACTATAACAAATGAAGGGCTGAAAAATAATTTTTTATTTCAAAAAAGGACTCGCTCATCGTGGACGACTTTCCCTAGAAACCACCTTATAATTAACTTATTTGAGACTGATTATTTTTGTTTCTATTTTTTTATTTTTGTGAGATGTATTACACATAATTAAAATCAACTTTTATTTTAGTAAATGTTGCTTTATGTACCAGCATGTAATTGGTCCGAGTAGTAAGGGACTCAAACACTTTAAGTAAGTGCTCAGAGGTTCGAATTCTGACTTTTATGTATGAAGAAAACCTGATTGAGAGAGGAAAACCCATCTAATTGTGTACCCAACAAGTTCTCCGACAGAGATTAATCACTGCTAACGATGATGAATACTTCATACCTATAACATGATTATCAATAAAAAAAAATGTTGTTTTATGTATGTTAAATTCATGGGTTCTACCGAACCAAAACACATGCCTTCTATTCATGATATACTAAGTTAATATTATTCATTTCCAAAATATACTTCTATTAAGGTTCGTGGAAAAGATTCTTTTAAAATTTGCTTGAGCGAAAATTAGTAAATAAAGGTGTATCTTTTATTTGATTAGTTAAAGTATATTGAGATCTCAATTTATTTTAACTAATCAATAGTGAATACATCATTACTTTCCCATTCTACACTAAAGTTCACGATAAAGGAGTTTATCCAAGCTGCTTCAAGTTGACGCACAATGACTGTCCATTAAGTTTTAACTGTTTCAGAGAAATGAGGTGATCCAACCTTCATTTGCAGCATTAGCAGGTGAACAAAATATTACGGGTATCATAGATGAAGTCCACAAAAATTGCTAACGCATGAAACTCTTCAATGCTGATTTCCCAATTGAGTGCCCGGTAAGAAGGATTAAAAGGCGAGAGGAGAGGGAGAGAAATTTGAAGAAACAATGGAAGGCCAATACACCTACATTTATTGACAAATCATGGCTGCCTAAGTTTCCAAAACATAAAGTGATCTATGCAATGCAACTATTCACCGCTTCTGTTCACTCCACGTCTTGCTCTCGAAAAATTCACCCAACATTTGCTCAAGATTCTCGGGAGAGTATCTGATGTACTTCGTAGGATTTTTCCCATTTTCAATCATCGGCCTGAAAGATTTACTTGCTCATTAACATGCTACGGATAAAATTTATATCAGATAATTAGATTACAGAAAAGAGAAAAATACCCTAAGTGAAACGTACCCAAAACGTTTAAGAAAAGATCTATAGGCAGGTAGTAGGACTTCAGCAACAGCCAATCTTAGGGATTCACGCAACTCACTATCAGGAACCGTCCATTGAGATTGTCTCTGATGAAGCTCCTCAATTTGAATGTTAAAGGTCTTGAATCTATCTTTAATCACTGCTCTTGAAACTCCACTGTTGCTGTCCACACCACCAGATGAATTAGCTCCTTGGACAGTGAGGCACTGCAGAATCTGCATGATCATATAACACTAACTATTTATTAGTACAACACTACAACCTATGCCATACAAACTCAGTTGAATTTAAAAATGATTTGGATTAACATCATCAACACCCATCTACTGTGAAGTTAGTACATAAAACAAGCAGCTTGTTAATTTAAGAACTATGTGCCACTGACATGAAGCAGAGCCTACAGATTTTTAGTCACTATAAACCTGAAAAGCAGGGCGCTAGGTCTTATCCTATATAACAAATGTAAGAATCACTTGATAAGAGTATCTGCAACAGAAAGGAAGAAAAAGGGGGTAAAAACATGATATTTTGATTACTCTTCTCTGATACCACAACAAATATATATATATATATATATATATATATATATATATATATATATATATATATATGGATAAACCTAAGTAAAGTAAATGGTCCGAAGATAACATTTCACACTGAGAAACACTGAATATGTCACTAGTTATCTACCCAAACTTACAGGGGAGGAGTTTGAACTCAACCTCTTTAGAGGAGAAGTGTAGCAAGGCTATTTCTAAGTATGAACCAGGTTCTCAGTATCTAAAATTTATGTTCACAGAATAGATTATCAAGAACTATTAAAAAATAGCAGAGATTCTGTGGCACAAGGAGTTGAATTTAAGGAAATGAACCTTTGCCCAGGAGATCCTTTTGTACTGATTTGCATGCTGCTGCACAATCCTTCTGTGTATTTGCACCCAGTCATCCCCCAACATTTCTTTTGCCTCTGACCTGTAAGTTCAATATGCGAAATGGCATTGAATCCAGATAGGATCTCAATCTTCTGATATTATATTACGGTAAATTGGAAAAAACTACTACCAACCTTCTCACAGATCTCACTATGTAATGGATATTGTTCATAAGAAACAGCTGGGTTAATGCTGGATCTTTATATTGTTTTGATTTTCCATCCAGGTTATTCTGGAGAGCCTGCATAATCCTTGTCGTAACAGATGCTAACTGAGCTTCTGGATCGCTGGGATCAAACTCTTGAAAAAGTTGTTTTAGAGTTGATTGATAACTGGCCACATTCAGCACCCCCAGTGAGATAGTATAGTATGCAAGTTACTATAGTCTATACAAGTCAAGAAAAGGTGAAAAACTGAATTTGCGAAGACAGTGTCCAGTGTAGCAAAAACTCAGAAGTAACAGAATGTCAATGGGATTTGGGTCAACTTCCAGAAGTTATAACCTCATAGGAAACATTAACAAAAATGAATCATTGCCGTTTTTCTATTTTATTTTGTGCCCCAAACTTCCCAATAAAATATTTTGGAAAAGTGGCTAAACACGCGGGAGTGCGCACACACAAAATATAACAAAAATCAGCTAGCCATAGATCAACATCATCACTATCACTCACTCATAAAGAAACTTCACGTAATTGATCACATAACTAGTCAGAGGGTGGACAGTTCCATCTAGCACAGCAGTTTTTGTAGCATCTTTTTCAACTGCTTCCTCAAAGTCACCAAAGGTTTCTTGGGCTGTCTGAGCTAGTCGCTTTGTCAAACTCATTGCGGTTTCCCTCATTTCAGTACAAGCTTTACTTTCAAAAAGTGTCTCAATCTGCATCACATACCACCCCAGACAAAACAAAAGAAAATAGTAAAGAAAGATCGTAAAAAGAAAACAAGTATAAATATAATCAAAGTTATAACTAAATTCATGTAAATGTCAAAAAGAATCTAGATCAGACCTACAATGAGACTACCAGTTCATAGAAGATATTGAAAATCAATTACATTAATTATCAATTCATGCTGGCAAAAACCTACATTAAAACTAAATTTAGCAACTTTTTATTTCCTTATCATATACTGTACAGTGGTTTCACTTGCTCTTTCCTCTCCGCCCTTTTCTTGTCTTCAGGGCTAGTCAAGGATGACCTCTTAACATTTAGATTCACTGGATTTTCATGGTAGCCCTCAAATAATAAATCTTCTTCAAATCAAACAGGCCAATCAAAAATCCAAATTGATAACTTTGTGAGTTTCCAAAAAAATAAGATAAAGAGAGCCTTGATTTTTATATCAAGCCCCTAACAGTAGTTGTCCTTTTAATCCAAAACTAAATAATATTAGGCAAAACATAGTCCTGACATATAATCTTAACAATACCTCTGGTTGAAGTTCTCTCATTATCTCATACATGTCTAGAAGAACAAATAATTTTTCAGGTGACCTCTTGCTTTTGGCTATAGCCTCTCCAAAACTAAGAAGCATAGCCACACTGCTAGCAGTGACTTCAGCAAAACATTGAGTTTTCAGGGACTCAACGCCATCAAATATTTGATCACATATTTTCTTTTCCCCAGAAAACAACAATTTGACCTGTTCAAGTAAAATTCGAAAGATGATTGGGGATGAAAACAAAACAGACAAAAAAGGAATTCATATTCATCCTTACAGCAATCCTCATGTAATGAATCCAGTTCCCAATCTTAGCCTCCAAAACCTCCCACTGCATTTTTTGAACATCATCTTTACTCAGCCTCTCTACACCTAACTTCCTAAGACTCTGTTCCAGGACTGCAGCACGGGTGTCTCTACAAATTTGGAACATATAGTTATTATGATTCAATCAAAATTTGAAATAAATGAGAGCGAAGACTTGTTCTAAGCTTGATGACATATATTTCCAGCTTAAGACACAAAATAAATGCAACCACATGGTCATCAGCTTACGTGGAATAAAAATAAACATAGCTACCTGTAGATTCGAAAGAGCTGTTGTTGATGGCCAGCTTGAACCATTTGTTGTGCTAAATCATGTAGCAAAGGTATAACTCTGGGTGGAATGAGGGTTGGAAGTGTGAAAGTGACAGTTTCAAGGCTTTGTTTTTGGCTTTCAGAATGATTTTTGCTACCACCATCACTTTGCTGCCCAGAAGCCGATGGCCTTAGAGAGTTCGGTAGGCAGTCAAAAAGGCGGTCAGGTTCCACTGGCTTGCTGAAACCCAAAATCAATTTGTTAAATTTTTTTATCATGATAAACTTTTTAGAACCTGATAACAAATACCAGAAACCTTTTGATTATCTAAAATGAGATGTGATATGTATGCACAAGTAACAATATTCATATGAAGAAGTTGCTGACTTTTATGAATACAAAACACAATGCAACAGGTTTTTCATGTTCTAGTGAAAGATCAATAAGTAATAACTACATAATTCAGGTAAAACTGCAAACTGGAATTAGGTACAATTGTATTGAGTTGCATGTGAAAAATGATCATGTTGTATGCCTTTTAGTAGGGAAAAATAATATGCCTTTTAGTTCCTGGCTATTCCAGACATGGCGAATCTAATGGTGGTGGTGGTGACGTGAAATACCCACAGGTAATGGTGAACCACCATTGACATTCACGAATAGGAGAGAGAAAGTGACGGTGGAGAGAGAGAGGGATAGAGGATGCTAGAAAGAGAACACGGTAGGAGATGCAACTAACTGGAGTTCTAGACTGTTGGAAACTCGGCAGCGGAATAGTGACAGAGCATGTCACGAAGGATGGTACCACACCGATACCATGATATTGATACTAATATGATAAAATGTGATGAGATGATAATTTGATGAGATGTGAATATGATACAAAAAACAAACCCAACAATCCTATCCTATTTATATTAATAGTAAGCTCATATATCTAATTAAATTAAATAAGGAAACAAACCAGTGAATATAAATAGGAAATAAACCCTAAGAGATCATCTAGGATACACTAAAATATTCTAAAAATATAACAACGATATTATAAGATATTTTCCACATATTCTAACAAGTTCTGTCAAGAATAAATAATATCATACATAATTTAATAAGCTTAAATGAATAAGAGAAAAGAACATGGAACAAGAGAAAACAAAAATAACAAAGGTTATTGAACTTCAAAGGTAAGGTCAATCAAGTATCTCGGATAAACTTAGTAATTTGAAAGGGGGAAACTTAGTAATTCAAAGGTATGGTTTAAGTTACTTACTATTGCTGATCTAATTGAAACAGGGACATAAGAATGCACAAGCTAGAGCTAAAACGGGCTGAAACCCAAACAGATTAAGAGTGAAGTATAATTCACACACAAAAACAGGTATGCTGAAAAGGAAAGCAGAAATTCAAATTTGAGAAGACCAACCTGTAATTTGTCAAAAGATGTCTGAACTCATCTTCCAGCTTTAAGATAGCTTTGGCAAGCAAGTTGTTAGCATGGTTGATGATACCATCACTACTTTTGAAACTCTTTTTGCTGCTAAAGAATCGAACATTGGCTCTCAGCTGATCAATTGCTTCTAAATAGCTTTCAAGATCCTCATGTGGCCCTCTCAGTATTTTAGCCTCCGCCTAATAATTAAGTTTACATGAAAATCATAAAAAGTTATTATCATCTACTATTAATTTAATTGAACTAAAAATCATTTTTAAAAATATTATATTTATCAATTGCCCCAAACTGTAAGAATTCCGGTTCTAGATGCAATATAAAGAAGAACATCACAGTAAAAACATTAATTGGAAGTTCAATACTGACTTCATACCAAAAAAAAAAAAATGTACGATAGTAAGAGATCAGGGAAGGTGGAAGGGGAAACAAAATGAAAATCAATGGGTATCAAATTTGACAATTCCAGTTTCCACAACAATGTACTGATAGCATTTTGAATGAAGCCACATATTAACTGTTGGTGAAAGCTAAACCAATAGCTACTATTTCTTTATCACATTGGCGAATTGAGAATCTTATCCTACCTTGCGGGTCTGGTCGAATTGAGCCAAAATCACCTCTGCTGCCTTCAGTGTCTTGTCAATATTATCATGCGCGCTTCGAATTGAATGTGTTTTTATCTACCACATAAATGAATCAAAGAAAACCCTAAATATCACTTCATCCAACTCAATGACATTGGCTTCGTAGTAAAAGTGAAAAACAGAGATTAATAATAAGACTGAAGAACAATGCTTGATCAATGACCCTCCACCTCCTAATTGCAATGGCAAGCTACAAAAAAGGAAAGAATGAAAGAAAAAACAGCACCGATGCATGTTCTTCAACAATGCTGAATCGGAAGCGTGTTTTCTGGCATTTGTGGAAGACATAGGAAAAACCTGAGTGGGACGCATGGCGGTTTCGAGGGCGGAGAGGCGGTGATCGAAGGAGCCGAGAATGGAGACCATGTTATCGGTGATGGTCTGGCTCTTGAGCAGCGAGTCCTTCACGAACGCTGATCTTTCCCTGAGAGAATCCATGGTTTGCGGTATCCCCATTGTTGGGGCCGGATTTTCTCTCACTTTCTCGTCGCTGTTTGTTCAGTCAGAAAACTAAAACGCAAGAGGTAGTTTGGTTTGATCCAAAATTCGCTGATTCTTTTCTTGTTTTGCTTGGATATGCGTCAGTTGCTGTTTCCACTTTCTTTCCGTGCTTCTCGCCAGACGGTTAAAAGAATCTGTTGAAGCAACCGTGTATGCGGCCCTCTACATGCTTTGTGGGACCCTATCTGGTTCTTTTTCTGTACCTTTCTATCTTGCAGAAGATGCACTGATAAATAGTGTTTAAGAAATATAATTATGTATTATTAAGGAAAAAGACAATAAATTTTGAGTTTAATTATTATATATTGACAGTGTAAAGTATTTTTATATAGACATCCAATCATAAGTTGTCACATTAATAAAAAATTAATTTTTATCTTAACTACCTTTAAAGTCATCCGCACCATGATCGATGATTGATTATCTATATAAAAATATTTTACATTATCGATGCATAACAATTAAACTCATAAACTTTTGTAATTCAAAAATAATAATATGATTCAAACTACAGAGTAGTTAATATTTGTGATATTATTGAGATGGTTAAGAAAATTAATCATTCTTGCTAGAAAATATTTTCTAAATTTACCTTACAACAACAACAAACTTTGATGCAAAAAATCTCAGTTTGTTGGATTCTGTTATGCGGCACTTTCGAATAGGTGTATTTTGCTAGATGAAACAAAAACATAATAAACAAATAAAAAATAAATAAAGACAATTGATAAGATTTTAGTTTTATGAAAATTTCTTTCACAAACAAATTTCTTAAGACAAATTGTTAGAGATGAAAATCTTGCTATCTTGTTTGACATTTGAATTGATTGAATGCTCCACAATAAACCGAACAATTTGAGAACTCCCTGGATAATCCAAGTGCATTTTCCATGCATAATTTGTATGAAATGTTAATTCATTTAAAAATTAAATTCTTGTGCAATGTAAATATTTAAATTAGTATATACTCATTCAAAACTTTAACCCTCCTATAAAATTATTCTCACGATTTTCAAACTCCTGTATTAAAGAAAATTAAAAAAAATTCGAGTGATCAAGCTATATATGCTTAGATATCACTCAAATGGTTGAGGGATCGGTAAATTATACAATTAAATTGATTCCTTTTTATTGAAAGATTTTTTATTTAGGAGTAAATTTTTTACAAGAGAATTTTAAGTTTTGAGTTTCATCATTATTATTTTTTATAAAGAATTTGTTGTTATTATTTTTTTACGTAAAAAGGAGAATCTGAATTTTCAGAGCCAATAAATCGTCACGATTAAATTGATTTCTTTTTTATTACGCGCAAGTGAAAATCAACGTAAAGCCACATCACCAAAATTTTATTTACAAGAAGTGTTGAAGGATTACTAATTAATATTTGTAAAAAAATAAAACAAACTATGACTTCATAAAAGGAAGAAAGGTTTTCTTTTATGATTTCTATTTAGTCTTAAAAAAATTATTTACAAAAAAAAAAAATGAAAGGAAGGAAAGAATAAGTTCACAGTAAAACTTTTGCATGATGTGGGATTTGCAATAAGAATCTCCATGTTGATAGTAATATTTAAATGCAAAAACATCTACTTGTCATATATATATATATATATATATATATATATATATGTATTTTGGGCACAAACAAAGCAATATTAAAATTGGATCCTAGAATATTTATTGAAATTTCCATGGATCACCAAGAAGATCCTTTTCAACTAGAACAACGAGGACCATTATGATGTTGGAATCGCTCCTTTAAGTCATTCCAAATGTCAACAGCCGAGGAAGAGTAAATCACACTTGTTGTGATCTCTTTGGAGATTGAATTAAGGAACCAAGAAGCAACTACATTATTGTTTCGCAACCAGAGTTCATGCATGGGCTCACCTTGAAATTGAAACAGGGAAACACAAGAAGAGGGGTTGAATTGTGTTTCTTAACCGATTTTCAAAAGCATTTTCTGAAAAGCGTTTTAGACAAGCAAGATGAAAGAACAAAACAAAATGATAAACAACGTTTAAGAGACTTTGTTTTCAATCCCCAAGTTAGTAAATAAATAAATTTAATCAAGATAGGGATAGAGAGATTCACACAGAGATATATCCTGGTTCACTCTTTCAAATCAAAGAGCTACGCCCAGTCCCTTCCCTGAGAAAGTTTTTCCACTAAATCACTTAGCACTTTTTCAAAAGTTGTTTCCTAGTCACTCCATGACTACAACTCCAAGTATTTTACACCTCTCCAGGCTACAAGTATTCTTTTACAGACAAGCCTCTCCAGACTCAACAAATCCAAAGACTTGGGAGAGGTTTTTTGAGCTTTTTACAAACTCACTAAGAGTGAAAGTATTACACGATACAACTCTTAACAATCTGTTTGTAACTTTACAATGAAAGAATAAGAAGGTTTACAGATCAATTTCTAGAGAGTGAATGCTTTGAAGCTTTTTGTTACACAATGAATTCTCTCTTGAATGTTTTCTTGCCCTTGTATTTTTGCTTCTTCAGAACAGAGTCTTCCTATAGCTTTGGCTGACCTTCCAAATTCAAATGGTAGGAAACTTTTCCGTTTAGACATAGAGAAATATCCGTTAGGCACAAGTCTATTTGCTAGCTGTTTTCCTTTCAATATTTGTCCTTCAAAAATGAGGAGGCAAGGTTGCTTTTGGTAGAATAGCAGCTTGAATGGTAGCAGACTGATTTACCTTTTTGGCCGACAAGCGTTTTGCTCTACGTGATTCTTTGCTTTACGTGGTTTACAGTGTACGACGTTTGTACCTTCTTTTGTCTTATGTGAAAAGATCTTTACTTTTTTTTAATAAACCAATCAAGACTTTTGGAAAAGAGCCACGTTATCTGCGAAATAAGGTTAGTGGGCGCACAAGTATATAGAAAGTTGGACGTACACTTTATATAGAAAGTTGGACGCACGCTTTATATAGAAAGTTAGACGCACAAATTGTATAGAAAGTTTGGACGCACTATATGATAACTGTACCTAAGACTTTTATCACTAAAGTCCAAAAATCTTTTGGACGAACCACAATGGTTCTTTGGACGCAGATATTGCTTTGAGCTTTTTGTCCTTTATGAGCTGAATGTAACTTTGGACATTGAGAAACAATGTTCCTTTTGAAAGTTCGTCTAAAGTTAGAAACATATAAAAGGTCTTTTTGACCTTATGGATTAGTATAATCTGTACTTCAAGTATATTCATAAACATATAATAATTTTGTTAATCATTAAAAATTTTAGGGGTCATTAGCCGTTACTGTTTTGGTTCTAACAATCTCCCCCTTTTTTTATGATGACAAACATTATTATAAAGTATTTTTGAAACAGTATTCCTTATGTCCTTATGAATAAAAGCTCCCCCTGAGATTATGCATTTACATATTGAAGACATAATTCAGAACACAAAATAATATGAAAGCATAAAGGCATGACATATACGAACATATTTCCAATCTTTCTATTCCAAAATATCTTTTACACAATTCCATATTATTCACCCCCTGTTTGTCATCAGACAAAAGGAACGAAGGGAGGATTCACATCATGGTCAGCAAAAGAAAGGAAAAGATTTCAAGAAGATGGAGGAGGAATGTCAAGAAAGATGCGATGAATATAGGTAAATAGTTGATCCATTTTGCTATTCAACTCTTGAGTTACCCTTGCAGAAATCCGTTCTACCAAGTAGTCAGCTATTCCAAGAGAAAGACCAGGAGGTAGAGAGGGAGCCAAAGCTTGAACAGGGTGGGCTTCTTCATCAGCAGAGGTGTTGACATCGTTATCTTCATCATCAAGATGTGGTTCCACAGTGTTGCCGGACAAGGTGGAATCAGCATCAAGACGCTCAATGTGCTGGACAGAGCTTGCTTCTGTTTGCAATTCAGGAACAACAAAATCTTCACATCTTGCATCTTCTTGAGGACCAGTAGACTCAGCAACAAACGTTTGCTTAGGTCTCAGGTTCAAGAATTACATCAAGAAATCTACCCAATGGAATCTCTGAAAATGTAGCTTCTTCATGAGAGTACCATGGTAGAAGAAGAACATGAGGAGGAGAAGATGATTCCGGGACCAGTGACTGAGGGACAGAGGGTAGGTCATCTTGAGATCCTCTGTGTTCATTTGAGGATAGAGTGATGGGTGAGAGGGATGAAGATGGGGGCTGGGAATCAGGTTGTTGTTGAGAGAGAGTGGAGGTGGAGGAGTCTTAGATGATGATATTAGGTCTAGGTAGCCGTTTGGCTATTGTTTTAATTCTCATCTTTTTGGGTGGAGGAGAAATGGATGCAGACAGGTTAGGATTTGTGGGTGGAGTAGAAGATGGTGCTTTACTTGGGGTGGAGGGTATAGAAGAAATAGAATGGTTGGGCAAGTTTGAGAGGAATGGTGATACCTTGGTTTTCTTGGCAAGAAGAAGGGCAATAGGATCATCATTCTCATCGTCTTCTTCAACTAGAAGCTTCCTCTTTCTATATCCGGGCTTAGAAGTTCCAGCTTCCTGACCAGCTTGAGAGGATGCATGAGCTTGCTGCTTTGCTGCTGAGCCCAAATTAGCTTTAAGCAAAGGTCTATGAATTTCTTCGATAAAGGGAACAACTACACCATTTAGTTTGATGAAGGTTTCTCCATGAATGGTGTAAGAATTACCTTCAATCATCGAAGCAAACTCCAGATTTGGCTTTTCCTCAAATTCTTCAAATACATTTTGAGTCTTAGCCTGAGATTGTTCAAACAATCTTTCCATAGTGGACGAATCAGAGGAGACTGGAGGTTGATTTGCAACACTTGGAGTCTGATTCTTCCTTCTTTGTCTGCTTTGAAGAGCTTCCATGCGTTGAGTTTGTGCAATGTTGGACTGAGCTTGTTCAAAGGCCAAGACAGATTTGAGTTGAATTTTTGAAAGGTTTGCTTTTCCAAATAGTGGGCAACAGATGGTTTTGTGGGAGATCCTTATGCTTGGATGAACTTTGTTTAGCATTCGATAAATCCCTTGATTCTCGAATATTCGGGAGAGAAGAATTGCATAAGTGATGGTCTTAATAGAGGCAACATCTATGCAATTTTCTTTGAACAGATCAAAGAGAAGGGAGGGAAGATTGATCTTTATACCATAAAGAAGATGAGTAAGAAGAAAAGAATGCACCTCAGAAACAGAGTCCTTAGACCCAGCTTTATGAAGAACAGCCTTGTTCAAGATTTGATTAAGAATCCTTGCTTCGTCTTTCATAAGGGCGGCACGAAAGAGAGCATTAGGTTGAGCTTCAGGATTTCTGGGGAAGTTAAAGACGTTGTCTTTTCCCCCAAACATGTTATACCAAGATTTGGAATAGGTAGCTCCAAGAGACATACATCCAATAGCAGACGTTATGCTCACTTTGGAGACGTCGACTTTTTGTGTCCCCAAAACATACCCAGAAATGTGACCTGCCTTTTCCAGGTGAGTGGTCCTCCAAAATTCAGTAAGAAGTCTTGGATAAACTTATGGATAGTTTATGAAGAAATGATCCCATCCAACTCCAATGACATAGATTCTGACATCTGCTACCAGTCTAGCCAGTAGATTCAAGTCAATCTGATGTTCAACGTTGATTTTGTAGTTGTCTGGAACATCACGAGTTGGATGACCTAAAGGTGATATGTTCTCTTGACGAACACTGCTTCCTTCTCCAGCTGAACGAAGGTTTCTTTCCATATTTCAGAAGAGAATGTAGAGGAAGATGAACAGTTGAGGGAGAGAGAAGGAGAGGAGTTTCAAAGATGAAGACGTTTGGTGTGGTTTTAGCTCATCGGTTGAGGTTTCAAAAAGGGAGGAGTAAAGTAACCAAAACGTCAGAGAAAGTAAACGTGATTAAAGAACCATGATGACTAGCAATTACCTAGGGTGGCTATTTAAAAGGGAAGTACCAGACGCACGACGTTTGATGTGACAAGAGAGTGCTGACTCAGCATAAGAATATGTGGATGACAGAGAGATATTAAAAGGAAAATAATTAAATCACTCATGTTTTTCAAAAATATTCTGGATTTATTGTAAATGATAAATAACATAAAATAATGACGTAAGCTTGTGATTAGCGAGGTTCAGTAAATGGACGCAGACAAATTGGACACAAGCGTTTCTTTGACACAAGCGTTCATTGGACGCAAGGTCAGTCTACATAGAGCATGTTGAGCTGTTTCCTTATGAAAGAAAACTTATCCTCTGTAAGAGGTTTTGTGAAGATATCTGCCCACTGATGGTCAGTATCAACAAACTTTACATCAAACACACCTTTTTGAATGTAATCTCTGATAAAATGATGTTTGATTTCTATATGTTTAGCCCTAGAATGCAATATAGGATTTTTTTGATAGATTAATTGCAACAGTATTATCACAATAAATTGGAATCTTAGTTTCATGAATGTTGTAGTCTTCTAGTTGATGTTTAATCCACAAGAGTTGTGAACAACAACTAGCGACAGAGATATATTCAGCTTCAACAGTTGATAAGGCTATAGTACTTTGTCTTTTACTGGAGAGATGAGATTAGTTCCAAGATAATGACAGCCACCACTTGTACTTTTTCGTTCAATTCTATCTCCAGCATAGTCAGCATCACAATAACCCATTAATCTGCACTCATTTGTTTTCTCATAAAATAAACCCAGATTAGAAGTACCTTTTAGATATCTAAATATTCTTTTGACAGCAGTTAAATGATTTTCACATGGATCAGCTTGAAAACGTGCACAAAGGCATACACTAAACATTATATCTGGTCTGGACACAGTAAGATATAAGAGAGATCCAATCATACCTCTGTAAACCTTTTGGTTTACCTTTTTGTCTTTGTTGTCTTTGGTCATAATGGACGTTGGGTGCATAGGTGTACTCATTGGCTTGCTATCGTCCATTTGAAATTTCTTCAGGAGATCTCTAGTGTACTTAGTCTGATGAATGTACACACCCTTGGAGGTTTTTCTTACTTGCAGACCTAAAATGAGTTCTCCAGTGATGCTCATTTCAAATTCTTTTGTCATAAGTTCAGAAAATTCCTTGCAAAGAGAATTATTAGTAGATCCAAAAATAATATCATCAACATAGATTTGGATTATTATGAAATTATCTTTATTTTTTTCTTAAACAGGGTTGTGTCTACCTTTCCCATACAGAAACCATTTTTCATGTGGAAAGAGCTGAGTTTCTCATACCAAGCTCTAGGAGCTTGTTTGAGTCCATATAAAGCTTTCTGAAGCTTATATACATACTCAGGATGGGAATGATCTTCAAACCCAAGGGGTTGCATTACATAGACTTCTTCGTTAATTAACCCATTTAGAAAAGCACTTTTAACATCAATTTGATATAAAGTTATGTTATGATGAGCAGCAAAAGATAGTAAGATACGTGTTGCTTCTATTCTAGCAACATGAGCAAAGGTTTCAGTATAATCAATACCTTCTTCTTGAGAATAACCTTGTGCTACTAACCTTGCTTTATTTCTCACAACTTTTCCATCTTCATCCATCTTCTTTCTAAATACCCATTTTGTTCCAATTATGGATTTATCATTCGGTTCTTGAACTAAAGTCCAAACTTTCTTTCTCTCGAACTGATTGAGTTCTTCTTGCATAGCCAAGATCCATCCATCATCCATGAGAGCTTCGTCCACAGTTTTTGGTTCTAACTCAGAGATGAAAGCTGAATCAGCTTGATTTTTGAAGGTTGACCTTGTTCTTACTTTATCACTGGGTTGACCTAGAATTTGATCTTCAGAATGGTAATTTTTGAATTGCCAAGATTTCTGACTATCATTTGATGATTGAGGATTGTGATCATCAGTTTTGACTTCTTCGGAGATTTCCTTCCCATTGTTGGTTGGACGATGATCATTCAGATCAAGATCTGCAAGCGATTCGTCCAGCTCTGATAATACTTTATTAGGCTTTTTGTCATCAAATTTAACATGAATAGATTCTTCGACAGTTAGTGATCTACTATTATAAATTCTGAAAGCTTTAGATGTTTCAGAGTATCCTAAGAAAATACCATTATCAACTTTAGCACTAATTTTACCTAGATTGTCTTTAACATAAAGCAGGCACATCCAAAAGGATGAAAATATGATATGTTGGGTTTATGTCCTTTCCACAATTCATATGGAGTCTTCTTCAGTATTGGTCTTATGTATACTCTATTTTGAATATAGCATGCTGTGTTAACAGCCTCAGCCCTAAAGTTTTTAGAAACGAAGTTATCATTGAGCAATTTTCTTGTCATCTCTTGAAGAGACCTATTCTTTCTCTCAACGACCCCATTTTGTTGAGGTGTTCTAGGGGCAGAGAAATTGTGAAGAATACCATTTTCTTCACAGAATAGTTGGAAGTTTACATTCTCAAACCTTCCTCCATGATCACTTCGGATTGAGTTGATACATATACCTTTCTCATTCTGAATCCTTTTGCAGAATATTGAGAATACTTCAAAAGACTCGTCTTTGTGAGCTAGGAACATCACCCATGTCCATCTAGAATAATCATCGATAATGACAAGCCCATATTTCTTTCCACTTAAGGAGGCAGTCCTTGTTGGACCAAACAAATCTAAATGTAGTAATTCTAAAGGTCTGGATGTAGAAACAATTTTCTTTGAATTAAAAGAATTTTTAACTTGTTTCCCCTTTTGACAGGCATCACAGAGAACATCAGATTTATAGGCAAGCTTTGGTAATCCTCTTACGAGGTTATGGCTTTTGTAGCTTTGAGATTAATCTTAGGCTTACATGACCAAGTCTCTTGTGCCAAATCCATTGTTCATCATTCACAGACATCAGACATGATACACTTTGATTAGAGAGGTCCTCCAAGTCAATTTTTTATACATTGTTTTGCCTCTTACCAGTAAATAGAGTGGACCCATCAGCATATTTGACTATACATTTATCTTTGTTGAAAGAAACCACAAACCCGCTTCACACAATTAGCTTGTGCTAAGCAGATTGTGTTTTAACCCTTCAACCAGCAACACATTATTTATAGAGGGAGAATTATTCTTACCAATTTTACCAATACCTACAATCTTTCCCTTTTGATTGCCACCAAATACAACTGATCCTTCAGACTTTGGCTTTAGGTCTAGGAACGTAAACTTTTCTCCCGTCATGTGTCGTGAGCTTCCACTGTCCAGGTACCATGATTGATGTTTTCTTTCTCGTTGTCAAGCAAGTCTGCAATAGAGATTATCCTACTCTTAGGTACCCAGATAGACTTGGGTCCTTTTTGGTTAGTTAAAGGTAACTTATTAGTTGTAGCATTTCTTTTGTGTAAGCATTTGGACGCAGAGTGTCCACTTTTACCACAAATAGAACAATACATTACTCTTTTTATCTTATTTTTCTTGTAAGAAATTTTTAGATTTTCTTTTTCATATCCAATACCGGATTTATCATAAGGAGATCTATGTCTAAGAATTAAATTAAGCTTCTTAGATCCATCAATGAATTTAGATAGACTATCAGTTAAGTAAGTAACTTGATGCTCAAGTTTCTCAACTTCACAGGATGAACTGAACTTAGAACTTGAGACTTCAGTTAGACTGATTATCTCTTCTCTTAGCTCTCCATTCTCAATTTTGACTTTGTCAAAGTCTTTATTGAGTTTGGCAAATTTTCTTTTAAGAGCTTCATATTCAGAATAAATAATGCATGATTCATTTAATAGCTCATCATATGCATCTTTAGAATATTCAGCTATATTTACCTCTTCCTCTTTTATTTCTGTTTCAGAGGATATATTTGCCATAAGACACATATCTGCTGTTGGGGAAGTAGGTGAAGATCTTTCCAAAATATCCATTAGGTTCATCATTCCCCAAGCAGTTGTTTCTTCAGCCATGGCTTCTCTTCTTGCTCCGCGTACACTTCGAAACAGGTCGGAGATTTCCTTCCCATTGTTGGTTGGACGATGATCATTCAGATCAAGATCTGCAAGCGATTCGTCCAGCTCTGATAATACTTTATTAGGCTTTTTGTCATCAAATTTAACATGAATAGATTCTTCGACAGTTAGTGATCTACTATTATAAATTCTGAAAGCTTTAGATGTTTCAGAGTATCCTAAGAAAATACCATTATCAACTTTAGCACTAATTTTACCTAGATTGTCTTTAACATAAAGCAGGCACATCCAAAAGGATGAAAATATGATATGTTGGGTTTATGTCCTTTCCACAATTCATATGGAGTCTTCTTCAGTATTGGTCTTATGTATACTCTATTTTGAATATAGCATGCTGTGTTAACAGCCTCAGCCCTAAAGTTTTTAGAAACGAAGTTATCATTGAGCAATTTTCTTGTCATCTCTTGAAGAGACCTATTCTTTCTCTCAACGACCCCATTTTGTTGAGGTGTTCTAGGGGCAGAGAAATTGTGAAGAATACCATTTTCTTCACAGAATAGTTGGAAGTTTACATTCTCAAACCTTCCTCCATGATCACTTCGGATTGAGTTGATACATATACCTTTCTCATTCTGAATCCTTTTGCAGAATATTGAGAATACTTCAAAAGACTCGTCTTTGTGAGCTAGGAACATCACCCATGTCCATCTAGAATAATCATCGATAATGACAAGCCCATATTTCTTTCCACTTAAGGAGGCAGTCCTTGTTGGACCAAACAAATCTAAATGTAGTAATTCTAAAGGTCTGGATGTAGAAACAATTTTCTTTGAATTAAAAGAATTTTTAACTTGTTTCCCCTTTTGACAGGCATCACAGAGAACATCAGATTTATAGGCAAGCTTTGGTAATCCTCTTACGAGGTTATGGCTTTTGTAGCTTTGAGATTAATCTTAGGCTTACATGACCAAGTCTCTTGTGCCAAATCCATTGTTCATCATTCACAGACATCAGACATGATACACTTTGATTAGAGAGGTCCTCCAAGTCAATTTTTTATACATTGTTTTGCCTCTTACCAGTAAATAGAGTGGACCCATCAGCATATTTGACTATACATTTATCTTTGTTGAAAGAAACCACAAACCCGCTTCACACAATTAGCTTGTGCTAAGCAGATTGTGTTTTAACCCTTCAACCAGCAACACATTATTTATAGAGGGAGAATTATTCTTACCAATTTTACCAATACCTACAATCTTTCCCTTTTGATTGCCACCAAATACAACTGATCCTTCAGACTTTGGCTTTAGGTCTAGGAACGTAAACTTTTCTCCCGTCATGTGTCGTGAGCTTCCACTGTCCAGGTACCATGATTGATGTTTTCTTTCTCGTTGTCAAGCAAGTCTGCAATAGAGATTATCCTACTCTTAGGTACCCAGATAGACTTGGGTCCTTTTTGGTTAGTTAAAGGTAACTTATTAGTTGTAGCATTTCTTTTGTGTAAGCATTTGGACGCAGAGTGTCCACTTTTACCACAAATAGAACAATACATTACTCTTTTTATCTTATTTTTCTTGTAAGAAATTTTTAGATTTTCTTTTTCATATCCAATACCGGATTTATCATAAGGAGATCTATGTCTAAGAATTAAATTAAGCTTCTTAGATCCATCAATGAATTTAGATAGACTATCAGTTAAGTAAGTAACTTGATGCTCAAGTTTCTCAACTTCACAGGATGAACTGAACTTAGAACTTGAGACTTCAGTTAGACTGATTATCTCTTCTCTTAGCTCTCCATTCTCAATTTTGACTTTGTCAAAGTCTTTATTGAGTTTGGCAAATTTTCTTTTAAGAGCTTCATATTCAGAATAAATAATGCATGATTCATTTAATAGCTCATCATATGCATCTTTAGAATATTCAGCTATATTTACCTCTTCCTCTTTTATTTCTGTTTCAGAGGATATATTTGCCATAAGACACATATCTGCTGTTGGGGAAGTAGGTGAAGATCTTTCCAAAATATCCATTAGGTTCATCATTCCCCAAGCAGTTGTTTCTTCAGCCATGGCTTCTCTTCTTGCTCCGCGTACACTTCGAAACAGGAAAGCTCTTGCTTCACAATCAAGAGCAACGCTTCTTCTTTCCTCTTAGGTGCAATTTTCTAGAGGTTTCATCGTGTATTCTCGATTGATGATGATGATGATGGGGCAGAATGCTTTATCAGTGAGAGTTTTCCAGTGTTCTTCTGATCCTTGGGTTGTTACAAAGGATCTAAAGTTTTCTTTCCAAGCTCCATATTCTGATGATTGATAAATAGGTGGTTCTCCAGAACGAGCAGGTCACCTTCTCATAAATAGGGCGTCAAGCGTGTCAAGCACTCTTTTTGGAATATCACAATACATCACAATGTTGACAGTTCTTTCGTCCATGGCACACGTAAGAGTGTAGACAGCTTTAGCATTGATTCTCACTCTTCTTTCTTCTTCTTCAGAACAATCAGCCCTTGGTTTAACTATGTCTTCACCATTGATAACAATAGTAGGACAAATGTTATCATCGGTGTATGCTCTCCATAGGTTATCAACATTTTGTTCTAAGTTGAATCTCTTGAATAGTTCTCTCCACATGGCATAATCACCAGTTCCATAGAAAATAGGTGGTCTGCTTATAGAAAGATTACTGAAATCTCTTAATGACTTAGCCTCAGGATATGAGATGATTGAAGAGGTAGATTGCTCCTCTTCTTCAGAAGATTCTTCGGAGAGATGATTTTTAGACCAAAGACTTAGGTTTGCCTCTTCTTCGTTTTCTTCTTCTTCAGAGGAGTCAAGGTCTTCCCATGTTGCCATGAGATTCTTGCTTTTCTTTTTGAAGAACTTTTTCTTATCTTTCAGCCGAGAGCACTCAGCCTTGAAGTGGCCTGGTTTCTTGCACTCATAGCAAACCATTGGATTTTTGTCCTTGGTTTCACCATGGTCTTTGACGTTTTTCTTTGTAAAGGGTCTTCTTCTCATGTTTTTCTTTTTCAGAATACGTTCAAGTTTCTTTGATATGAGAGACAGCTCATCATCAGATTCTTCTTCTTCATCTTGATCATTTTCAGCGCTGGACTCATTTGCTTTGAAAATTTTCAAGCTGTTGGCTTTTTGACTTTTTAAGGCGATAATCTTGCCTTTCTTTGTAGGGTTGTCCTAGTTAAGCTACTGCTCATGAACTTGAAGAGTTCCCACAAGATCATCTATGGTCAAAGTTGACAGATCTTTGACTTGAGTGATTGCAGTGATGAGTGGTCTCCATTCCTTATGTAAACTCCTGAGGATCTTCGTAACATTTTCTTTTGTAGTATAAACTTTTCCAAGAGATTTGAGATTATTGATAATAGTTTGGAAACGACCTATCATATCAACGATGGTTTCTCCATTTTCCATTGTGAACATTTCATATTGGCTCATAAGAATAATGATCTTTGAATCCTTCACTTTGGATGTTCCTTCATGAACATTGGACAGAGTATCCCAGATTTGTTTCGCTGATTCACATGCATGAATTTTTTGGAACTCGTCTGGACTAAGAGCACACATCAGGGTGTATCTTGCTTTGTAGTTTTGCTCCATCCTTCTTCTCTCATCTTCGGTCCACCGAGTTTCATCTTTCTCAGTGCCATCAGGATTGTTGACGATGTGGGGACCATTCATGATTAATGGCCAAAGAGCAGAGCTGGTGCTCAAGATGAATCCTTTGAATCTTTCTTTCCAGTAGAGGTAGTGAACGCCATTGAAGAAAGGCGGTCTAGTCAAGGAGGTACCTTCCAGAATAGGTTGACTCCCACTGGGCATCCCTTGTCCTGCCATCGACCTTTGGATCTTTTTCTCAAGCGCGGCTAAATGCTCAACCCAGAGGCTGAGCTCTGATACCAACTTAAAGTGAAACAGTGAAACATAAGAAGGGGAGGTTGAATTGTGTTTCTTAACCGATTTTCGAAAGCCTTTTCTGAAAAGCGTTTTAGACAAGCAAGATGAAAGAACAAAACAAAACGATAACCAACGTTTAAGACACTTTGTTTTCAATCCCCAAGTTAGTAAATAAATAAACTTAATCAAGATAGGAGTAGAGAGATTCACACAGAGATATATCCTGGTTCACTCTTTCAAATTAAAGAGCTACGTCCAGTTCTTTCCCTGAGAAGGTTTTTCCACTAAATCACTTAGCACTTTTTCACAAGTTGTTTCCTAGTCACTCCACGACTATAACTCCAAGTATTCTATACCTCTCCAGGCTACAAGTATTCTTTTACAGACAAGCCTCTCCAGACTCAACAAATCCAAAGACTTGGGTGAGGTTTCTCGAGCTTTTTACAAACTCACTAAGAGTGAGAGTATTACACGATACAGCTCTTAACAATCTGTTTGTAACTTTACAATGAAAGAATAAGAAGGTTTACAGATCAATTTCTAGAGAGTGAATGCTTAGAAGCTTTTTGTTGCACAATGAATTCTCTCTTGAATGTTTTCTTGCTCTTGTATTTTTGCTTCTTCAGAAGAGGGTATTCTTATAGCTTTGTCTGACCTTCCAAATTCAAATGGTAGGAAACTTTCCGTTTAGACACAGTGAAATATCCGTTAGGCACAAGTTCATTTGCTAGCTGTTCTCCGTTTAATATTTGTCCTTACAAAATGAGGAGGCAAGGTTGCTTTTGGTAGAATAGTAGCTTGAATGGTAGTAGACTGATTTGCCTTTTTGGCTGACAAGCGTTTTGCTCTGCGTGGTTTACAGTGTACGACGTTTGTACCTTCTTTTGTCTTATGTGAAAATATATATATATATATTTTTTTTAAACCAATCAAGACTTTTGGAAAAGAGCCATGTCATCTGCAAAATAAGGTTAGTGGACGCACAAGTATATAGAAAGTTGGACGCGCACTTTATATAGAAATTTAGACTCACACTTTATGTAGAAAGTTGGACGCACAAATTGTATAGAAAGTTTGGAAGCACACAATACTATATGATAACTGTACGTAAGACTTTTACCACTAAAGTCCAAAAATCTTTGACGAACCACAATGTTTCTTTGGACGAAGATATTGCTTTGAGCATTTTGTCATTTATGAGCTAGATGTAACTTTGGAAGTTGAGAAACAATGTTCCTTTTGAGAGTCAGTCTGAAGTCAAAAACATATAAAAGGTCTTTTTGACCTTATGGATTAGTATAATATGTACTTCAAGTATATTCATAAACATATAATAATTTTGTTAATCATTAAAACTTTTAGGGGTCATTAGCCATTACTGTTTTGGTTCTAACACACCTTTTGCAACTGGGACGATTGTGCCATCAACAAAACCCATCTTGTTTTTTGCTATCAATGCTATTTGCATGGTTCGCTTCCATGAATTGTAATTATCACCGGTTAATGTTTGAGACACAATAATTAAACCAGGATTGTTAGAAGAATTGATGAAGAATGGGCTCGGTTGATCTTCCATGGTGCAAGAGACTGGATGTAGGAAGAGCAAAGAAGAGACCTTGAGGATACACGAGAAAGAAGTGCCAGAAACGGCAAGAATAGAGAGAATGCTAAGATGCACCTATGCGGAGTAAACTACTGATACCATGTTAATACGAAGAATCGAAGAGAAAAGAGAGAAGAATAGATTGCTGAATTTCATCTATATTGCAATGAATCAGATTTTTTGTTTTTACAAATGTACAAAGTGTAGGTATATATAGATACCACTCACTAGCTATGATAATTACACATTAGGTAAATAACTAACTATCATAACTGACATTCTAACTTCCATAACGAAAACGATTATCTCATAATTACAAAAAAAAAAAAACATGGAATACAAAGGAAATAGAAGAATTGAAACCCTCTGTGGATTTTTTTCCGAACCCCTTTCATCTATTCTTCGTGCCCTTTTATAGTGGATGGTAACCATCCAGTTCATTTTCTACTTGCATATCTAACGATGGCGTATTTAGTTCCATTAAATGCATTTGAAGCTTCTGTCAATTGATTAAAGAGTTACCAGACCATCTTTACGGCCAATCCAGGGAGCAGCTCGACGATTGCATGAATGTAGAGGGTTCCTCAGATGTTGCTCCCTTGCTTTTTCTCAAACGTTCTTCATCTTTGCAGGTGTTGCATGTCCAAGTCATCCTGAGCCGTAATCCTTGACTTTTTGTCAGAAATGAAATGATGAAAGCATATAGGAGAGGGGTTTTGCGAGTGAGACGTTGGGTGTAAGGATAAAGGGTGGAGACAGAAACTGGGATGATGGGAAGTGCAAGTGGATAAGGGGAAGAACTGATGAAGGCCATGGTGAAAGAAGGTGGGCGGCGACTAGAGGAGAGAAGGGAAGGAGGAAAAGAAAAAAAATGATGGTTTGAGCAAGTGGGGAAGATAAGGGCTAAAGTTTCAGACAGGGGAAGAAGAGAAATGGGTCATGGGCTGCAGATCCGAGTCACGGGTTTCTTATTGGGTTGCTAAAAATTAAAATGGGCCAATAGTGGGTTGAGCCCAATCTTCTTTTTTTCCATTTCTGGTTTTCTTCTTCTTTTTTTTGTTAAAACTTTTTTTTTTTCTTTTTTTCTTCTTTCTATTTTCATTAAATAAAATAAAAATAATAATAATAATTATAAGATAAAAATAGGACAAAATTAGGTGTTTAGGTGCTCACACCCAACTACCAAATACCCTACGAGTGCAGATCGAATGCGGGACGATTTTTCATCCTGCAGAACGAGTGGCAGGGGACTAATACCCATGTGCGCCTCGTCCCATTGCAAATAAAATCGATAATGACAATATATTTGGTTACACCTTTTGTGATGGTTAGGGGAATTCTGCCAATATTTCTTGCTGCCTAACTATTTGATATACCACTAAATTCTTCAATTAGAGTATACAATAATGAAGATTTCATTTTGCAAGTAATGATAGTAACGTTCTTTTATTTGTTTTTGAACTTCAAACAAAGTTTGACCGAAATATGAGCTAATTGTCACAGATTCCACCAGGTCCTCCAAATTGGAGAGCATATCCAAGCCCATCTCCTTCATCTCCATAATATTTAACGCCAATGCAATGTGGTCTATCAGTCAGTGTTTGTGTTTGATCATCTTCAGGTCCGTAATCTTTTCTAGATTCATTCTGAAATGCAACATTCGCAAAATAACATGCATGATCATAGTTTCCGTCGGGAAAGTATCCGGAACCCATTGGAGGACTAGGAGTACCCATAGGAGTTGTTGTTTTCCCACCCCAACCCACGCGATCAGCTGCGGTCATGTTAGAGAACAATGCTGCTGGAAAATATCCAACTGCCGCGTTCTCTGTATATAACCACCAATTTTTGGTATTTGCATCCTGTATATATTCTTAAATTTATGTGAAAACTAGCCTTTATATATCAAATATTAAATTAGCCAAAAAAAAAATAGGCAAAATAGGTTGATTAGTCCTATACGTTTATTTAATTTTTTACATCGGACCCATAAGTTTTTTTTTTTTTTTTCAAATTGGTCCTACACGTTTCATTCCGTTTCCACATTAGTCCTTTCCGTCAAATTCGACCTAACGCCGTCAAATAAAGAGACATATGTCGCACTAATATCGTGCAACGTCAGCTCAAAACTAACGGCGTTAGGTCAAAATTGACGGAAAGGACTAACGTGGAAACAGAATGAAACGTGTAGGATCAATTTGAAAAAAAAAAACTTATGGGACCGATGTGAAAAATTAAATAAACGTATAGGACCAATCAACCTATTTTGCCAAAAAAATATTTGTACTAATTTGTTATTATATCTACTTAAAAATTTATGATTGAGAAGTAGAATGAACTTTTTTTTTTCACTGAAAGTAGAATGAACTTTAACCTTATATAAGTGGTAAATAGTCTTATGTTTCTTATTGTGAAAATAATATAGCATGGGTATTACCTGGTGAAGAGAAACTGTCATCTCAACCATCAGTCCACCATAGACAGATGTATTATTCACAGGTATACCAATGAACATTTCTTCGTCAATCTGAACAAAACCCGGACATTGTAAATTGTAGCATCCCGTCGTCTTGAAATTATCCGACTGTCAGTTTTGAACATAGTGTCAATTTTTGAAGAAATGAAACATTTTTTAAATGAAACTTCTATTTTTGAAAGCCATATAGAGATCCTCTCTATTTCTCAAAAGAAATGAAGGGCTCAATCTGGGAGAGAGATAGACACAAAAGGTTTTTAGTGATTTCAAATTTTTTAAATGATAAAAACTTTGAGAAACAAATATCTTCTTTATGTCTATCTCTCTCCTAAACGGAATTTTTATTTCTTTGGAAAAACGGAGAGATCGCAACTAATATTTACTGAGAGAGCAGATAATTTAGTTAAAGAAAAATTGTATATGAACAATTGGAGTATCAATACATTGTAAATAAAATAAAATATACAAATTTCTTACCGTCCACAGTGAGTAAGTATAAGTTGCATCATCACCATGTAATTGTGGAAACACCTAAGACCAATCACCAATGTATAGAATAAATTAGATCGTATGTTCTATATAACCAAATTGACATAAATTGACCAGCCATATACATGCATTTTTTATATAAAATGTATTCTGATAATTCCATAAATTAAAACTCACATGCCATCCAACCATAATTTTATTAGTACCATCTGCACACTAACTCCATAATAAGACTGATCAGGATATGTTACGAGAACTACTTCTGCAGTCTGCAGATTCAATAGCACTCATAACTTATCTACAACTGAAATATTAGTTGCAAGTTTATAGAATTAAATTAAGAACGTTTAAAGTTCGTGTACGAAAAAAAAGCTTACATGACTAATAGAACTTTGTGACACGATTTGAGTATTTAGTAATGATTTGGATCGAATTAGGTCATCCTTTGTTGTCCTTCGAATAGGAACTGTCCCGGTTGGACATGAAACCTTCTCAAACCCAGCCGGTGAATTATTGACACTTGTTTTGGCTTTCTTTTGCTGAAAACTAGGTTTTCTCTAAAATAATTGAAAGAAAAAAGACATTAAGAGGGAAAATATAGTTGAAGAAAGGAGATTAAAAAAACCGAATCAAAGATTCTTCCAAGTGAAGGTATACCTGCAACTTATGATTCTTCAATAAAGGATGGTCAAAAGCTGGTTGCTTGTTAATGTCAATGCAATCAACAATATATCCAAACTTTGTCTATAGATAACAAAATGCAAGAAAAAATTATTAAACAATATAGTGAAATCAAATTAAACAAAAGAAAACAAATGTTGATATATAAGAAGGGCAAGGAATTACATGGATACTCTTGACTGGAAGCTTGTTGATGAGATTTAGCTCTCTCTCCAACTCTAGATCTTCTTTGAGTGTACTTTGCATTTCGACAATTGTCTGGGTGTGACTGCTAGTCACCAAACACATGAAAAAGAACAATATATTGATCATTTTTGCTATTATCTTCTCAAACAAAAACGACTTGATGATGATCAATTAGTGTTGCTAATTTATATTGCAGTGAAACTGATATGATTATGAAGTTAAAGATTTTTGTTTATTTATTTTATTTCAAAAATTTAAATTTGAATTTTCAATGTTTTAATTATCTTTTAATTCCTTTAACACTCTTTTATTTCTTTTAATACAACAAAATATATTATTTAAATTGAATACCAAAAATTGTAATGTGCAGATTTCTTAATTCAATTTCAATTTTATCATTTAATTAAGGAAAAAGTGCATAAACCCACCTAAACTTTAGTCCATTTACAAATAGACAACTTTAACTATTTTTTTCTTCTCAGTTAGTTCTTAAACTTCTACTATTAGTGAAATTGATTTTTCAACTATTTTTTCGTCCCAATTAGTCCTTGATTTTCTACTATTAGTAAAATCAATCCTTATATTAGCTTCTAGTATGTATACAAAAATAATTTAATAATTTTATACCACTTTATATATTTAAAATTTATGTGCATTTAGTACTTTCCTAAAATAATTAAGTTGGTTGAGGTAAGAAAATGTTTGATAAACCAACAAATTCATGTTAATATATTTAATTAAGTACAAGTATAAAGAATAATTGAGACGAAAAAATAGTTAAAGGATCAATTTCACTAATAGTAGAAATTTAGGACTAATTGAGAAGAACAAATAATTGAAAGTGTCTATTTACAATTGACTAAAATTTAGGGGGCTGTATGCATTTTTTCCTTTAATTAAATGAATGAATTTTTTTTTGGATATACATTAAGTCATTTTTGGTAATTGAATATGAATTTGAATGTGGGAATCTGTGTTTTGAAAAGGTAAAAAAAGGTATGTCCTTTCCAACGTGCGAATTTGTTTCTTGGGTCTTACTAACCAATGCAAGGACATTATCAATAAAAGCAAACTTTCTATTGGAAAGATATGTACTCCCTTCATTCTATTTTTTTAATCTTTTTAGTAATTTACATACAAATTAAGAGTGTAAATATATGAAAATATCCAGTAAAAAATTAAATGAAGTATTCAATCAAGAAGTATAACCTAGAAAGACGTAAAGTCAATTGAGGATATATATGAAAAAAATGGAGAAATTATACCTTGATTTATAAAACCCCTATTATTTTGAAACAAAAATAAATTGCTAAAGAAACTAAAAATATAAAACAGAGGGAATATAAATTTTTTTAATATATTAAATACACTATTTTTTTAGACAAACTTTTCTTTTTTAATTCCTTCAAAAATATATTGGTTAGGATTCTCCTTTATTTTTTTATTGTCCATTTATTGGTTTGGCTCCTTTATGTTTTGAATGATATTTCGTTGTTTGCTTTTCAATGGAAATTAATGATTTGTTTACCTTAAAAACTCTCTTCCGGCTTTATTGCAATGGGTATCAATTAAATTAATTTGTAATAATTCGAGGGGGATGGTGTTTTTATTCAACGGAAAGCATATATAGAAAGGAAAAATCCTTTTTTGTGAGTGTTGTCAAGTGTCAACACAACAATTATGCTCTTGTTTTTATGTGTTCCTAAACTCTGTATGAGTAAAATAGTAAGTATGCAAACTGAACTTTCATATATATTGAATAATTGGATTCATTGAATTACATATCAGCTATGGCAATCTATTTATAAGATGTCTTCGAACTGTTTGTTAGAATAGCTACTAACAAACTTAACAAGAGTAACCAACTAATACTCTTCCATAATTGACTTAACTAACTGATACTCTTTTAGAAACTGGCTAACTGATCATAACTGATCTAGCTAACTGACATTGCATTCCTTCACTCCCCCTCAAGTTGGCGCATGGAGATTTGTAATGTCCAACTTGTTAAGAAAGAATTCCAAATGATCTCGGTCGAGAGGTTTAGTAAAAATGTCTGCGATTTGGTTCTTCGTCCATATCTTCATGGGTTGGATGTCACCCGATTGGACCCTTTCTAGAACAAAATAACAATCCATTTCTACATGTTTCGTTCTCTCGTGAAAGATTGTATTTGCACCAATGTGAAGAGCAACTTGATTGTCACAAAACAAAGGTGTTGCTTCTTGTGTGATAGATAATTCCTGAAGTAACCATCAGAGCCAAATTATCTCACTAACAGTAGCTGCCATGGCTCTATACTCGGCCTCAAGTGAGGACTTTGCAATGATGTACGGTTTGCCTTTTAGTTCGCCAAGAGATGAAAGATCTCCCAAGTTGGATTAAATAGCCTGTGCAAGACCTTCTAGTGAGTGGATACCCTCCCCAATCGGCATCACAAAAGACCTGGAGTTTCATATCATTCTAACTCGAGAGAAAGATGCCCTGTTTTGAGATAACGAAGAATCCTTTCAACAACATCCATATGGACTTGTCTTGGTGCTGCCATATATTGACAAAGAGTATTCACTGCATATGTACATGATATCGGGTCTTGTTACAGTTAAGTATAACAATCATCCCAAAAGGCTCCTATACCGGGTTGCATCAGCTGCTAGATCTGTATCAGTGACCGGAGGTTACAGTTTTGCTCCATAGGAAATTTACTTGGCCTACAACCTTCCATCCTAGTTTCCTTGAGTATGTTCAAAGTATACTTTCTTTGGGTAAGAACAAGCCCTTTTTCTGACCGTGCCACTTCTATGCCCAGAAAGAACTTTAAAAGGCCCAAATCTTTTATACTAAACTTTGCATTGAGATATTGTTTTATCTTATGCATAAGAATAGAGTCATTGCTAGCAAGGATTACATCATCCACATAGATTAATGCAGTGATAAAAACCTCCCCATGTTTATGTATGAACAAGGAATGATCAGCTCTGCATTGGGTGAACCCGATCTCCTCCAAGGCAGTAGTGAACTTTTGATACCAGTTTCTGGAAGCTTGATGCCATCCATACAATGACTTATGCAGTTTGCACACTCTTGTATCTTCTTTCTTTGCAAAACCTTGTGGTATCTTTATGTAAATTTCTTTAGTTAAATCTGCATGAAGGAAGGCATTGTTCACATCTAATTAGTGAACATGCCACTCTTGCTGCAATTGCTAGTAGACTTCTCATGGTGACCAATTTTGCTACTAGTGCAAAGGTCTCATGAAAGTCTTCTCCTTCAATTTAAGTGAAGTCGCGTGCCACCAATCGTTCTTTATAGCGTTCTACTTCACCATTAGGTTGGAATTGGACCTTGTAAACCCATTTAGACTCTACTGAATGTTTTCCTGGAGGGAGATCTGTCAATATCCATGTTCCATTTGCCTCCAATGCCTCTATTTCCTTTTTCATTGCGGCTTTCCAATGTTCATGTTTTATAGCTTGTGAAAAATGCTTGGCCCATCATGCGAAGTGATGGCTGCTAAGAAGGCTTGATGTGAGTTAGAAAAATTATTGCAAGACACATAATTGGATAAAGGATACAAGTCTGAATTACCTGAGAGTGGAGTAGTGGAGGAATGAGTGATAGAAGGTGGTAATTCAACCTTATAATCCTCCAGATGCTTTGGGAGTTGTCTTGACCTACCACTTTGCCTTTGGCCCAATTCTCTTGTCCCCATTCCTTCAACTCTAGTATTATCAGGTTGCACTGCAGGGTGTCCTTCAACTCCAACATTATCAGGATGTCCTTCATTTTCATTAGCAGGATTGTGTTGCATTGTTGTCTCAGTTACAAGGTCTGACTCTGGAACATGTATTGTTTCAGCAGAAATGATTGGTTCAGTGTCTATTGTTCTTACTAGGAAGCCAAGGAGATTTGGTACGTAGACCTGTGTTTAAAGCATTTTATTTACAACTGAGAAAAATCATGTTTAACCTTATTGGTTATTCAGAAGCTAAGTTAACATTCCTTTCATTTTGTTCATATCCTTAGAAAGGTCAATGTCACCTTTTTGAGGAAATTGTTGATAGTTCTTGCAACCTTCGAGGTGACAAGTTTAATCTTGAGCAAATAATCAGAAGGGTATCTTGTTTCCATGTTTAAAAAGTTCATAAGGCCACTAATCAATTCCCCTTCTATTAGGGGTGTTCACGGATTAGATTGAATCGGTTTTGAGCCAAAAAGTCATTTGATTCAATGATTGAAACAATCTGTGGTTTATATTGGATCAGTTTGCTTACTTAAAAAAATCTGATCCAATCCAACTAATTGCGGTTGGGATTGGATCGAATAATTCGGTTTTTACCTATACATAATTACATAGTTATCTTATGTGATTATGTCAATATACATTATTAAACAATACAGGCACACTGTCTATTGCCCAATAACCTCAATGAACAAAAAATTCCTTATAATAAAAAGTGTTAAACCAGACCCACAACACCATAAACATTAAACAAGCAACAAGTCAGCAACACTCCTTATAAATAAATTGTGTCTATGCAGTCATCCCTTAAGACAAATACCTACAGCAAGCACAAGTACACTCCTTATAAATAAAGTACACTTCTTTAGTAAAATGATCCCATGTCCAAGATCTAGGTTTGGTAGGTTTCCTCTTACCTCCATCATCTTCTTCTAGGACTGAAGCTTCTCCACCCTTCCTCTTCTTGTCATTCTCTGGCACATTTGGGTTGTTTGAAGTGGTTTGTGGCTCAGTAATTTCATTTGAAGACTTGATGGATTCAAAATTTAACAAATTCTCTCAACATCTTGAGTATTTCGACTCTGCATACACTAAACAAGCAAATTAGAATGTTATTAAACATTGATCTCAAAGTAAAATTCTACTAAATTAGCTCAAAACTTACTTTAGATATTTTTGGTAAGGTAGCTAACAACAACATGGATGACAAACTTGATTAAGCTTGATGCTTTTAACTGCCAAATCAAAGAACCAAATCAAAAGAAGAAGAAATCAGGAAATCAGACAAAAAATCAGAGAGACAAATCAGCCAATGAAATAAGAGCAAGTGCAAGATGAGAGAAGAAGAAGAAGCAAAGAGAGAAGAAAAAATGGGTACTTTGCTCTCAAAAAGTGGCGATGCGCGACCCAAATGGAAGGGAGAGAATGACTCGCGACAGTTCTTGACGGTCTTCACAGTGGCAACACCGCGACGGTGCTCGGCTGCCGGAGAAGGAGAGAACGACGCAAACAACTTCGCCTAGGATGGGAGAGAACAACACACTTAGGGTTAGGGAATTAGGGCTTCATGATTCAATAGGAACGGTGCACTATTTCATTTTAGAGAAAAGGAATAAGTGAATAAGGAGTAACATGATGAAAAATAAAATAGGAAATATTATTTAGTAGTAAGGGTACTATGGTAAATATTGTGACACCCTTAACCCCAACATACGTTTATTATATAAATATTAATTTGCGAAAATATTCTTTGCGGAAAAAGGATAAATAATATACGAGTTCTACCATTAATAAACATTTTCGCAATAGTTAAGAGTATCACCATTCATAAACTCAAACCTCAAATCCAATTAAATTAAACACAGTGCCATAAAACGTTTACAAGTTTCGCATAAATAATAAATAGTTTAAACAAGATAATCCCCTAGCCCGATGTCACATGGATCAGAGCTAAACAAAAACCCATAAAGAAATAAATAACATGATCCAAAGCCTAAAAAACAACATCAAAAGAATTCAACTACTAATACTCTAAGCATCAACAACTCCACGTAAGCTCCGATGTGTTACTCTTCAGTCACTTGAGAGTTATCTAAACAAATCATACATTGCACAAGAAAAGACACAAATAGAAAGGGGTGAGAAGACATACTCATATACATATGTTGTGGGAGTAAAATGGAAATTAAGGCTAGTGCATACACATAGATATACATATATACATATATATACATACACATATAAGTACTACACACCCACAAACATAATATAATCATTCTCGTAAATCAAGTCAAATCATCTCACAACAGTGTAACATATCATCTCATTATATTTTGTATACATGTCGCATTACAATCACGAGCAACAATGTCCCCTCAGACTCATACAACACACATAATTGAGTACCCACAAACAGACTCTCTAGGGGCTGGGTCCCATAAACAGGCTCTTAGAGGCTGGATCCCATAAACAGGCCATTCCATGGCTGGGTCCATAAAAAGGCCCTTCCGAGCTGAGTCCCATAAACAGGCCTTACAGAGCTGGGTCTCACACAAACATTCACAAATAAGTACCCATAAACAGGCTCCTTAGAACTGGATCTCACACTCAAACAATACCTCACATTCCAATATAGTCACAATCATAGTCTACATGTATTCATCCTTAAATATAATCAATATTCACGTCTTATAATCTTAAACCAATAGTCATATAATTTATGATTACAACTCATCAAAATATTATTATAATAACAATTACAAACACTATAACACTTATAGTAACACATACATATTTATAACATTATAGCAATACATACACGCTTTGTGATATTATAATCATACAATAAGTTCAATACATTAATCATAACATACAATCATTTAAGCCATTGCTCCAACAATGGTAACAACAAATCACTCAAGGCACAAGGGGATCATGGGAATCCCCAATCACCTCAATCTCATTCCAACATTCCCATATGATATGATCATCTTTCTCCCCCATACCTGGTATGACGATCACAATGAACAAAGGAAGAGAAAAGTTCCGGAAAAGGTTGCGTCTCACGAACACTCAATCTCACGACACCTGATTTCACCATCACCGCCCCAAAAGGTTCAAGAGCAGCAGCGAGAAAGAGGGCTTGTGATGGAAGCGATGCTCTTCCAGCAAAGGCGACGAAGAACGACGAACAACGGTGTAATCTCCTTCAAGAATCCATGGAAAGGGTTTAGGAATCCTAGTTTGGAGAGAAAGAGGCAGTTTCTAAAAGTATTTCAAGTTAGAAAATAGGTTTAAGTCGAGTCTTATGGTATAAATATGATATAGGGTCATTATGGGCTGATTAGAAGCTCGAAAACACTATTTTGCTGCGTGCAGATTCGCTACGCGAATAAATTTTCGCTGGGCGAACCAGAGAGCTGCAAGAATCTATCTGCTAGATTCGCTAGGCGAAGTTCCTTCGCTACGCGAAACTCTAAGCTTTCCAACACATCCAAGATCGTCTCAATCGGACATCTAGAACTCAAGATATGGACAAAACCGTAAAACATGTTTCTTGGACTCGAATGTATTGACCATTCCTTAAGGCTGAACTACCCCAACTATGAACTTAGGCACCAAGAGCAAGCATAGCAAGCATATATAAACATATATAATCAAATATTAACACATTATAATCTAAGTGTGAAAATTGGGGTGTTACAAATATAAGAGAAAGAGTATATATATATATATATATATATATATAATTTCAATTCGGTTTGGATTGGATCGTTTTCGCATACAGGAATTGAGAACCAATCCATTTTAGTGAAAAAAATCGTTTTTTTTTTTCGATTTTAGGTTATCGGTTTTTCAGTTCAGCGGCTGCGGTTGCCATTGGATTGGATCGATTGATAAACACTCCTACCTTCTACCAACTGTATACCACTTCAAACGATTCTTCTTTACTACTCTCCTCCTCATTAAGTCATGTGGCTTGATATAGATTAAGTATATCTTTCTTTTGATATTTTATTTTAAAATTTATTTTCAAATTTGCTAATTAGTTGCACGTTTTTATATTATTTCAATTTAGCATATTCCACAATCAAATTAATTGCTCAATTTTCTTATTGAATGATTTTTCTTTCAATATAACTAATCAAGATCCTGCTTTAAGGTTTTATTATTTCCAAATTAACAAATTCAAGTATGGTAATCAATTTTTATTTATTTTTTATTTATTTCGATTTAGTATATTTCACAATCACATGTACCAATTAATTGCTTATTTTATTTTTTATTATTGATTTTTTTTCCTCAAAGTAAATTTGGGTTAAAGGTGCTCAAGACCCGTCCCACGAACTTGTAATGATTGAAAATCAATTGTTATGAGTTCGGATTATACTTCGGATCATTCTAACCTAGTCCAAGTATCCCATAATATTTTAAAATTTTATATTTACTTTTATAATTAGGTATAAGTAATAAGGCATATTGACTTAAATTAATAATCTTTGGCATATCGTGAAAATAGTATATATATATATATATATATATATATATATATATATATATATATATATATATATATATATATATATATGCGTACCCACACATATTGTAAAATATACCTTAATTTTAATTTCTCACTTATTTAATTCTATGATTTAGCTATACATAATCTTCGTATGTATACATTATGTCAAAACATCAAGTTGATCCAATTCCATCCTCAACACTGTCAGAAAACAAAGAGGAATCGCCATCAAAGTGTTTCAATAGGAAAACATTGGAAAACCAGCTTATTTAAGAAACTAGTTTTTGAAAAAAAGATGAGTTTGAGAGTTGATTACGAGTAAGAAAGATGTTAGTATCTTGCACCACTCGTTCTAAGAACGGTACTTTAAGTTGATTGAGCAAAAAAACTTAAACGACTTTGAAATTACTTATTTTACCCATTTTTGAAAAAAAAATGGAACAAACACATAAATTATGAAAACTTATGCCTTACAGAATGATGATTCTGCTCCTAGGTATTCCCTAATGAGATACGAAACTCAAAGGCATATAATTCATATAAATACTTGATTGACTGATTTTATTTTTCGAAAATATTTTTGTCTTTTTGGAGGGATTTGTATTTATAAAAAGAATAGAAAATATTTTTCAAAAGGATTTTTTATTTTTCAATTTTTTTTTTTGTTTTCTAGATTTTTTGGAAAAGGATTTTTTGAATAAAACAAAATTACTTTCGGAAAAGGAACTTTCCGTTTTATATTTTTTTTTTTTGTCTTTTGATCTTTGAAAAGAACTTTTTTGAAAAAGAAGAACTAATTTAGTTTAATATATAGGGAAAAGTGCAAACACAACCTCCAAACTTTAGTCCATTTGTAAATAAGGATCTTCAACTATTATTTCTTCCTAATTAGTCCTTAAACTCCTACTATCAGTAAAATCAATTCTTCAACTATCTTTTCGTCCCCATTAGTCCTTAAACTCGTACTATTTGTAAAATCGTATTAACTCTCAGTTAGATCACAAATGATGAATAAATTCAATCATTCATTTTGCTTAAATTCAAATTGTTGATTGCATTTTTTATTTTATTTTTTATTCTTTAAAATAAAATAAGAACAAAGCCCCAGGACTTCTTCGTCCCTATTCTCCTCTTCTCCCCCTTCATTTCGCTTCTAGTCCACCAAACACGTTCAGTCGCTACCAGCTTGCGGCCAACAGCTGCATTGCCCAACCTCGTCGTTGTCCTAGCTCGTAATGTCTCATCGTCATCCTTCCAGAATCGACCACCACTTGCAGATCGTGAACCGCATGAGCCACCATCAGACACACATATCACCAGTGGAACGCTTTCCAGAAGACGAGAACAGAAGAAGCAATTAAGAGAGGCAACGAGGAAGAACAAAGGGGGAGAAAAGGAGAATAAAAGTGTATAATACTCGAGCTTTGTTCTTGTTTTCTTTTCTTTTTTTTAAAAAAAAATGCAAACAACGATTTGGATATAAGCTAATGAATAGTTAGATTTATTCGTTGTTCGTGATCTAACTTAGAGTTAACAAAAGAATTGATTTTACTAATATTAGGTGTTTAAGGACTAATTGAGATGAAAAATAGTTGAAGGATTGATTTTTACAGATAGTAGGAGTTTGAGGACAATGAACTGATATTCTATGCATATGATCTTGTCAATATTATGAAAAGTATTGTCGGGTACAATCTTGATTATCCTATAAATATAGGATTATAATATTAGAATTATTCTTGATTTATTAATTATTGTGATCATGATTGAGTTCATTGATGGTCGATTTAAGCTATATTATTTAAGTTACATGTTGATGTTACGTTTCAGAATCTCATTGATTGTGATGAATTCAGAGGACATGGCTGTGGGCCTGTGGCATGTGAATTGTTGGTTGTGATGAATTCAGAGGATATGATTGTGGCATGTGAATTATCGAATGTGAGTAATTCAAAGGATACAATTGCAGTATGCGAAATTGTTGATTGTGGTTTGATGTTTGGAATTTGGGTAAGACTTGGTATATCCGATTGGTCAATGGGTCGATCGGGATATAAATGTCACCGTTGGAGTATGGGGCCTCTAGTGAAAAATCCTGGAGTTTGGAGGGATATTGTGCAGTGACCGAGGTCACTTGCCGATTAACGGGACGACCGTGATATAAATGTCATCGCCATAGTGGGAGACTCTATTGAACAACTCCACGTGTTGGTTATCTTCTTGATATGATTTATATAACATGATTATGGTTATATATAACTGTTTCATTACTTGTATTATTTGGTTACCCACATTGAGTTCTGGAACTTACCCCTGTCCTTTTTTGTTTTAGTTTCAGGTACCTCGTGAAGGGAGCCATCTCAGGGAGCCAATACACTAGAGTAGTGTTTGGGCAGTTGCAACTGTTGTTGTGCTCTTTTAGGTCTTTCATATGAGATATTTGAGACAACTGCTCCTCGGAGGTCCCATTCCGTAACCCGAACTTACATTTTCAACGTTATAGCGAAGCGCGATCATATAAAAATGCGGAAATATTAAAAACAACAAACACTGATACCACAACATATGGCATACATATATAAAAGTACTGGCTCCCTCAGTAGAGCCTACGACAACACTAAGTATATCAGAGTACACGACTGAAAGCGTGGTACTAAAATAAAATACATCAGTACATGAGACTTCCTCTCCTCACCCAAAAAATACAAATGCTCACAAAAAAAAAAAAGGAGAAGAGACTCACTGGCCATAGCTACCACGACTACTACCCCCGACGCAACTCTAACGGGGATAACGGGAACTCCCCACAGATGCTCGCTGTCTCCGGCGATAAGTCTGCAACGCCTCGTACTCGGTCTCACTCTCGGATATCACGATCCGGCAATAACGGTACTCTCTCATCCTCCTCTCAGTACGACGACGTCGGCCACGAGCCACATAACTAGTCCTAGAGGACGTGTGAGATCTCCAACCAGCATCTGAGTCATGATGATACTCCCATGGCCTGTTCCACAGCCTCTCCAACGGTAACCTCTGTGCGATACGGAAGTCTCATACTAAGTAACGCCTGGACGATCACCAAGCTCTAAAGTATACGGTGGTCGGGCCCGTATACACCACTCGTCACTGAGAGTAATCAATCTCCCAGTAACGGTCATTGTAACACCCTGATTTTCTTATTCTTTCAATTAATCAGTATTTAAGTTATTGTATTTTATTAAAAAGTCTAGAAAATTAAATAAATTATTCCGAGACCATAGTTACGCTCTATGCCATCGTAGGAGGCTATGGTTAAGTTTTGGGCCGAAAACTCAAACGGAGCCCGATCTATGTTTTTTGGATGATAGTGCTTTTCTACTATCAAGACCTCATTTTGACTAACGATCAGAACCATTAGTCTTAAAATTCAATCCTTTATCTTTTTGCTAAAACGTGTCCCGACGTCCAAAAATATAAATAATATTTTATATTCGGGCTGAAAATCGATCTGGTGGACGATTCGAGCTGTCTTAGGGTTTTTCGAGAACCTTGAGCCAATGATTTTCATACCAGGGCTATGTTAAATCATTTGGGGACTCCTACTAGTGTCAGGAGGATTTTCAGAATGTCGGGACGTGAATTGACCAAATTGCCCTTGATTAGTTTTTACTAATTACCTTTTATTACCTTTTACCTATTTTCTTAATGTCTTAAGTTAATTCTTTAAATAGACTATTCTCTCACATTCTCACCCTCATTTCTTCGAGCATGACACAGCCCCCAAACCCCATCTTCTTCTTCTTCTTCTCATTTCTTCAATTTCTCACCATTAAAACTCACTTTTGGAGCTTGAATCTTGAAGATTTTGTGAAGCAATCTTCACCAAATTTGAAGGAGAGCATGATAGGAGGTAGCTAGTTCTCTCTATCTCTCTCAATCTCTCATTTTTCTCCTCTAATTTCCTTGATCATAAATGTTAGGGTTTTTGTCCCTAAATCTTCAAAAATCCATGAAAAATTGTAGAAAAATCATTTTAATACCAAACCAATTTCTACGGCCTAGGTTCATGACATAATTGATACTTGCATGATCCAAGAGATTAGAGCTAAGAAATCTCTCTAGATAATTGTTTGAAGGAGGGGCCGAAACCCCCTATGTGTGTAGGGTAGGGTTTTGGTTGGTTTTTGATGTTTTGAGTTGATATCAAAGGTTGTCACACTTAGTAGGGTGTTATCCAAGAAATGAGAATTTTTGGAGCTCCCTAGCTATTTTTCATATTTTTCATTCAATAGGGCCGAACCCTAGGGGTAGTGCAATAGGAGAAATCTTTATTTTTTGAGTAAATGCCTTCATTGATTATGTTTAGAGATACCTAAGGATCGTTGATCCAAGAGTTAGGAATTTTTAGACATCCCTAGCCTAATTAATTAAATAGGGGCAGTAGCTAATACTAAAGAATTAGGGAGTTTTTGATTTAACTGTTTTAATTTCCGGTTGTATTTTACTGTATAGAACGTGACAGGGCTCGAACGTTCGATCGCACACTCGATTGACTGCTGCGGAGCCGCATTCGGAATCTCTCGGGAAAATCACTAAGGTGGGGGAAAGAACCACAATATCGTCGGGGAGGCAAGCTTTAAATAATATATATTGATATGCGTAGGGCGACCCAAATCCTACCAGAGGTCGTTTGACCGTTAGGTTGATTTTACTATATATTGAGGATGTTTGTGATGTGATTGGATACTTGATATATTATATGTGATATATGTGTTATGCCTGCTATATGATTATGACTGATTAAAAGTTATTTATCTGTAAGCTGATTTTACCGTTAAATCTGTTTTGGTTGTTATTCATATGTTGTTGGACTGCTGATATCTGAGTAGAACTAGGCAGTGATTTGTGATAAATTGGGAGATGAATGTGTGGTGAGAAAGTCGAGGTTATATATATATATATATATATATATATATATATATATATATATATATATATATATATATATATATATATATATATATATGTCGTAGTGCTCAACCTAGAGATAGAGTAAATCTGTTGTTGTTGTGATGTGAGTTGATACCCGGTTGAACCGGATGAAAGTTGGTCGTGGTTGTTTATAAGTCGTGGTTGAGTCACTAAGTGTTGATCCTGAGATGAGTCAGTGAGATTCATGTTTCATAGTTGTTGGTCATCACTGTGTTGGCATTGTTGGTCATCACTGTGTTGGCATACGGGCGATTCCGATCTTACCTGCGGGGAGATGGTCGTACCGATTAGTTTGGCGTAGGGGCGATTCCGACCTTACCTGCGGGGAGATGGTCATACCCGTTAGTCAAATTATAGACGGACGGGCGGATATCTCGACTAGCTTGCGAGCGGGGGGATATGTCGTTATCGAAAGTTGAGTTGTTAACGGACGGGCGAATGTTTGGACCTAGCCTGCGGGCGGGGAAACAGGTTGTTACCTTAAGTTGCGTTATTGACGGGCGAATATTCAGACCTGGCCTGCGGGTGGGGGAATACGTCGTATCCATGAGACGAGTTGGGCCTGCGGGCTTTAGACCGAATCCTACCTTATGGGGGTGGCATAGTGATGATTGGGACACCTTGATCTGTTGGGGATGTCACGTCGTAATCGCGTCCATATAGTCGTTAGTTGCATGAGTGTGAGAGACAGTAGTTAAGGGAAAAATTATCTGGAAGTTGTTTTGTTGTCATTGTTATGATTTGGTGTGTTGTTATCTATATACATTATTTATATCGCTGTTTTTCCCATGTATGACATATTACTGCTTCTTATCCCCTGTACTTTTCTATGTCGTATTTTTTTTGTTCTCGACTGTACGAGAAAACCCTGATGAGGAATTTCCAGAGCAGATTGATGGCATACTTGTTGAGCCTGATGTCGGCGGGAGAGCCTCAGATCCCAATGCTGGGGGACCTTGAGCGCCAGGAGAGGAAGTCTGATATATCTTTATTTCCGATGCTAAGTTTTTAGTTTTTATTCACTGTATACTCTGAAGTCTTTTATATTTGGTATCAGTGTTGTAGGCTCTACTGATGGAGCCAGTACTATTATGTATGTATACTTTTATTATGGTATCAGTATGTATTGTATGTTTTAATATTTCCGCAAATTTTATACTACTACGCTACGTTATAACGCTAATAATTATAAGTGGGGTCACCTATGGGACCTCCTAGGAAGGGGTTATCTCAGCCATCGTCCATGTATAGCAGCTCAAAGTCTCCCAACACTAGGATCAGAGGCTCTCCCGCCAGCATCAGGCTTAGTAGGTGTCCCATCCATCTCCTCGGACAACTCCTCTACAGGAACTTCTCGTGCGGCGAGAATCAAATATAGCATAGGACAAATACGGGAGATAAGAAATAACAATACATCATAAATAGGGAAATAACTATAAAATAAGCTATATGGATAGTAACACACAACAACACAACAGTGTCAAACAATCATCTTCCAAGCCATTCTCTCTTAGCTACTGTTTCTTACACTCATGCAACTAACGGCTATATGGACGCGATCACGATGCAACATCTTCAACAACTCAAGATGTCCCATCCATCACTGTGCCACCCCCCGTAATGCATGGTTCGGCCAACAGCTCGCAAGCTCAACTCAACTCATGGGTACGACATATTCCCCCACCCCCAGGTCAGGTCAGAATATTCGCCTATCGGCAATGACATATCCCCCCGCCCGCAGGCCAGGTCAGGACATTCTCCCGTCAACAACTGCTAGGCCCGATCATCTCCCAACAGGCAAGATCGATCGCCCGTACGCCAACACAGTGATGAACAGCAATGATGCAACATGAATCTCACCGATTCATCTCGGGATTAACAACTTAGTGTCTCAACCGCGATTTGGACACAACTACAACCAACTTTCTCCGGCATAACCGGGTATCAACTTTATATATATCAACAGGATTTCTAGGTTGAGCACTATAACATATATATCCTCGAAATACTCACCACATGTTCATCTCCCAAATCAACAGGGGTTACTGCCTATCTCTACTTATACAACAATAACCACAAATATCATATCACAGGTATTCATAAATTATGCTCAATAAACATATTTATCATATCTACTCATAGGCAAATATTCAAGTAACCCTAAGCATGTTACTATGCATACATGCACATCAACAAGCATCATTTTAAGCATACCAACACGCAAACATACAACCTCGACATATCATCGAATCACCCTATCGGCGATAAACCTACAGTGCCTAAAACGAAATTGGTACCACCAACTAGTAGCTGCCAATGTGAGTTAGGTATTGTCGGTTACTCAACCACAAGTAGGGTTTAGGTCGCCCTATACATATCAATATATATTATTTTACTCTTGCCTCCTCGACGATATGGTGTTCTTTCTCCCACTTGATAGCAACTAGCAACAATCACGAACACCACAAGCTCCACGAGCCCTCCGAACTTCCTTCACAGCTGTGGTCCTACTTCTCCCAAAATGATCATGAACGCAACTTCCAAACTTGCCCTAATCACAGAAACAACACGTAGACTATAGTATTAACCCAAATACGAAGCTAAAACCGTGAATAGAAGCTTAAACCATAGAAGAACATTGTATAGCTACACCGTGGGTAGATACGGAACCTCGACTTACCCTTGACGAATCACGAAAGCAAACCGGTAGATATGTAGTAGAAGTCGAGCTGATCACGAATACATGTAACATCCTAAAATTTCAGTATAATTACTTTGATAAAAAATTAAGCTATTTGGAAATTAGTGTAGAAAATTATAAATATAAGAATTTATTTAAATTGCTGAGCAATAATAATAATAATGATAATGATAATAATAAACAAAAGCCTCTGATCCATTTAAATGTATTAGATCCATTTAAATGTAATTCACGTGCAGGAGACTTTTTAGCTTTTGAAATTAAAAGGACAACAGTGCCACAAGAATACAAAACATGGAATTAAAAAGAAAAGTATCACGCAGTGGGAACAGAAGTTCAGCGCCGCACAATATTTAGGGTCCAAAATGGGATTTTTCATGCAACAGTGCTACAAGAAAAAGGAAACAGCTAGAGTCATTCTTGCACATAGGAGCGCCGATTTAAGTGCTGACCAAGGAGTCACGCAAATCCAAGAACATCAGTCAAGAGAAGGAGTCATGGTGAAACGATACGATTTGTCTTAGACAATATTGGAAGCTTTTAGAGAGCTATAAGAGGTGAGTAAAAACGATCTTTTTCTCATTCTTTCATGGTGCAAACGACTTTGGGAAAAAGGGGTTTAATTTATCTAATGAATTTTAGAGAGATTTCAATGGAAAAATACATGTTTTGATCAAATCCTATTTTTCAAATTTTGGGATTTTCATAGAAAACGAAATTAATGTTTAATTAGGGAATTTTATGATATGAATGCTGTTGCTATGAATGTTTGTTTATTCGATGTGAATTCTGGAATTCCCTGATGATTGAATTGGTATGTTGTTATATGTCAGATATGGTATGTGTTATTAAATGAGATTGATATGACATGAATGATTTATTAGTTTGTTTGACATATACTTAATACTACCACAGCAGGAGTATTAAGGGTTGAAGAAATACCACCATTGTAGGGGAATTAATCTTGTGAAAAACATCATCATTGTAGGGATGTTGGGATTGAGGAAATACCACCATTGTAGGGGTATTAACCTTGTGAAAAACATCATCATTGTAGGGATGTTGACAATACCATCATTGTCGGGGCATTGGGATTGAGAAAAACATCACCATTGTAGGGATGTTGACAATACCACCATTGTAGGGCTATTAAGATTGAGAAATATCCCATGGTAGGGGTATCGAAATGAGAAACATCACCACACCAGGGATGTCGAAAAATACCACCATAGTAGGGGTATTGAAATGAGAAACATCACCACAGCAGGATGTCAAAAAATATCACCACAGCAGGGATCATGATTTGGTAACTTCACCACAGCAGGTGAGGTCGAAACACTCCTCATGAGTAGGGGTGGGTAATGGGATGCCATTATTGTGTGCTAATGATTGGTAGAATAAGTGCATAAGTTAAATGTACTTGTTGATAATTGAAATATGTGGTGTGTTGGTCTAAATATTTTATATTAATGATAGTATAGAAAATTACATTGTTTTCGAAAATAGCAGGTGTCATGGTTGTTTTTCCGGTTACTGTGCCGGCTGAGAATAACACTGTTTGCGAAAATATTTTATAACTGTTTTTATTCACTGGGATTTCCATCTTATTAGAAGTATTATTTTCAGAGCACGATGATGATATTTCTAAGACTAAGGAGGCTTGAAGACTTGAGAGTTCTTATTACTATTTATAGCTTTGGTTAGTATTATGATGTACTGGAGCCGTTTGTGGCTAAGACCTTGATTTATTTCATTTTATATGTTTGAGATTAGTTGGCGCCTTGTTTTTAAGAGTCTTTGATTTAGTGATGTAAATTCAACTTGAGATTTTATTGATGTAAAAACTATTTTGAGAATATTATTATTACTAAAGTATCATATTATGAAAAAAATTCATTTCACTATGTTTTATTTAAATGTTTTATTATGGGTTACTAATGTAACGAAGGGCGTTACAATACACGAACGGAACTAAAATCGGATCACGAACGAATCGCCACCTTGGATCAAGCCTTCAACTCACCTTTGTATCCCTCTCTCGCGCTCTCTGTAAGAAAATGAAGACGTGAAAACTTCTTCTCGGTGAAAAATGGCAACTATATATAGGGAAATATTCTACTGTCCACGCTTTAGCGTTGAAATCATCCACGCTTTAGCGTTCCAGCGCTTGAGCGTTTGGCTTCTCCCATGCTCGAGCGTTGACGTTTCCTCACCGCCAAGGCACCGCGCATCACGTGCCAGACGCGACGCGTAACCGACATGTGTCACTTTACGTCCCTTCCCTGCCAGTAAACTGGTCAGAATGGCCACGCTTAAGCCTCCACCCTTCTCCATGTTAGAGCGTTAGCACGCTTGAGCGTCCTATTATTCCACGCTTGAGCGTTCTGCTCAGAGCCACACACTCTTCTCCTTCTCAAGTCCAATTTTAACCCTAATTCTCAACATCCCTCCTAAGCATATCACCAAGCCAACATATATACATGAATTTAATTAAGGTGATGAAAATGAGGATGTTACATCTCCACCGCCCCTAAAAATAAATTTCGTCCTCAAAATTTGATGTACCTTAGAATAGATGTGGATATTGTTGTTGCATATCTTCTTCACGTTCCCAGTTAGCATCTCCTATAACTTCATCCCACATGATCTTGACCAATGGAATATGTTTACATCGGAGTTCCTTAATTCTTCTATCCGCAATCCTTACAGGTAAGGCCTCATACTCAAAGTTCTCTCTCAACTGTACCAACTCTAGTTCTAGAATATGTGATGGATCGGGGTAATATTTCCTCAACTGGGATACATGAAAAACATCATGAAGATTAGATAGGTTTGGAGGTAGGGCAACATGATAGGCTACTGGACCAATTCGACGAAGAATTTGAAATGGTCCAATGAATCTTGGAGTAAGCTTTCTAGATTTGATTGCCCTGTCAATTCTAGTCCTTGGAGTCACTTTCAGAAATACATGGTCTCCTTCTTGAAAGTCTAAAGGTCTTCTCCTCTTATCACTGTAGCTCTTTTGCCTGTCTTGTGCAACTTTCATCTTTTCCCTTATTCTCTTAATCCCTTCCGTCATCCATTGTAGCACTTCCGGTCCTAACACTTGACTTTCTCCCATCTCATACCAACACAACGATGTTCTACACTTCCTCCCATACAACGCTTCGTAAGGTGTCATACCTATACTCGAATGAAAACTATTGTTATTGGTAAACTCAATCAACGGTAAGAACTCATCCCAACTTCCTGTATGTTCCAAAACACAAGCTCTCAAGAGATCTTCCAATGATTGAATTGTTCGTTCCGACTGACCATCTGTCTGAGGATGATAAGCAGAACTCAATCTTAACTTAGTTCCCAAAGCCTTATGTAACTGCTTCCAGAATCTACATGTAAATCTAGGATCTCTATCGGAAATAATACTAGAAGGCACTCCGTGCAACCATACAACTTCCTTAACGTAGATCTGGGTTAACTTTTCCAATGTATAACTTTCACCAATAGGTAAGAAGTGAGCACACTTCGTCAACCTATCGACGATCACCCAAATTGCATCATACCTCTTATTAGTTCTTGGCAACCCAACCACAAAATACATAGATATACCATCCTACTTCCACTCTGGGATATCCAAGGATTGTAACAACCCTGCTGGCTTATGATGTTCTATCTTCGCTTTCTGACAAATCAAACAAGCCAACACATATTCAGCCACTTTCTTCTTCATTTCGGGACACCAAAACATCTTCTTCAAATCTTGGTACATCTTGGTTGCTCCTAGATGAAAACTCAGTCTACTCTTGTGCTCTTCTTTTAAGATCATCTTTCTTAGTTCTATATCCATTGGCACACAAATCCTGTTACCGTGACTCAAAACTCCATCTTGATTCATCCTAAACTCAGATATTCTGCCTTCCGCTACTTGTTCCTTCACCTTCTGAAGATATTGATCAAATTATTGTTTTTCCTTGATCGTCTTCAAAAAGTCGCTCGTTACTATGACCATCCCTAGGTGTATCTTATCCTCTAACATTCTTATACCTAGGTCCAAATCTCTAGATTGTTCAATTAGTTCTAATTCTTTCACCATCATAGCAGATACGTGTAAGGATTTCCTGCTTAACGCATCCGCTACTACATTCGCTTTTCCTGGATGGTAATGTAGATCAAACTCATACTCCATCCACCTCCTTTGTCTCGTGTTTAACTCTTTCTGATTGAACAAATACCTCAAACTTGTATGGTCACTACACACGATAAAATTAGCCCCGTAAAGATAGTGTCGTCATATCTTTAAAGCAAACACTATAGCTGCCAACTCCAAATCGTGAGTCGGATAATTCCTCTCATGAACTTTTAGTTGTCGTGAAGCATAAGCTACTACTTTCCCTTCTTGCATTATGACACAACCCAAACCTTGATATGATGCATAACAATATACGTCAAAATGTCCTAGAGAATCTGGTAACGTCAAAACTGGCGATGTTGTTAACCTCCTTTTCAGCTCTTGAAAACTCTTCTCGCATTCACCCATCCATACGAAAGGTGTCCCCTTTCTTGTTAGCTGCGTCATAGGCAACGCAATTGTCATGACCCGAATTTCGTAGCCATGACCGGCCGAAAGGGAAAGATTCCCTTTTCCTCTTCGTAGCCTCACAAGCATACATAAATCCGTTTCATCCAAAGTAAAAGATTACATTCATTAAATACATAAGGAATATAATACATCAGAGTAACGAACAACATAAAGAAAATTACAAAGTCCTGCTAAACAAAAACAACAACTTTAAAACTAAGGGAACAATCCCTCAAACTGTCCACATGGCATCCAAGGCTTCTGATGGCTTTGTAACACCCCGATCTTTTTAATTAATCAGTAATTAATCAGTAATTAAGTAATTGTATTTTATTTGAGGGTCTAGAAACTTTAATAAATTATTCTGAGGCCATAGTCACACTCTACGCTATCGTAGGAGATTATGGTTAAGTTTTGGGCTGAAAACTCAAACGGAGCTCGATCTATGTTTTTTCGGATGATAGTGTTTTTCTACTATGATGACCTCATTTTGACTAACGGTCAGAACCATTAGTCTTAAAATTCAATCCTCTACCTTTTTTCTAAAATGTGTTCTGATGTCCAAAAATATAAATAATATTTTATATTCGGACCGAAAATCGATCGGGTAGACGATTCAAGTTGTCTTAGTGTTTTTCGAGAACCTTGAGCCAATAATTTTAATACCAGGACTATGTTAAATTATTCATGGACTCCTACCAGTGTCATGAGGATTTTTCAAAATGTCGGGATATGAATTGACCAAATTGCCCTTGGTTAATTTTTACTAATTACCTTTTACCATTCTTCTTTTTCTACTATGACTTAAGACTTAAGTCTACTAAATAAATATCTAATCTTCACTCTCCTCACCCCACAATTTTCGGCCAGCCTCCCCCTCCTGACCATAACCTCTTCTTCTTTCTCTTCTCTTCTTTCTCTTCTTTTCTTCTTTTCTTTCTCACCATTTTTCTTCATTTTTGGAGCTTTAAACCTTGAGATTTCTTGAAGCAATCTTCACCAAACTTGGAGTCGATCATCATAGGAGGTATAATCTCATCTCCATCTCTCTCAATCTCTCATTTTTATCCTCTAATTTCCATGATCATAAATGTTAGGATTTTTACCCTTAAATCTTTAAAAATCCATGATAAATTGTAGGAAAGTCATTTTGATACCAAACTAGTTTCTATGGCCTAGGTTCATGACACACTTGCATGATCCAAGAGATTAGAGCCAAGAAATCTCTCTAGCTATTTTTTTGAGAGAGAGGTCGAAACCCTCTATTGTGTAGGGTAGGGTTTTTGGTTGGTTTTTGATGTTTTGACTTGATATCTAGGGTTATCACATTTAGTTAGGGTGCTATCCAAGAAATGAGGATTTTTGGAGCTCCCTAGCTATTTTTCATATTTTTCATTCAATAGGGCTGAACCCTAGGGGTAGTGCAGTAGGAGAAATCTTTACTTTTGGAGCTAATGCCTTCATTGATTATGTTTAGAAATACCTAAGGATCATTGATCCTAAAGTTAGGAATTGTTCGACATCCCTAGCCTAATTTATTAAATAGGGGCAATAGTTAATCTTAAGGAATTAGGGAGTTTTTGGTTTAACTGTATTGATTTCTGGTTGTGTTTTGTTGTATAGACTCAGACAGGATTCGAACATCCGACAGCGCACCCGACTGACAGCTGCGGAGTCGTAGCCGGAGCTGCACGAGGAAATCACTAAGGTGGGGAGAAAGAACTAATATCGTCGGGAAGGCAAGCTTAGTATATATATATATATATATATGTGTGTGTGTGTGTGTGTGTGTGTGTGTAGGGGAACCCTAGAACCCTACTATAGGTTGAGCCTTGGATAAAGTGTCTAGACCCTAGGTGTAGATACTTTTGGGCTATGACCGCTAAGTTGATATTATGAATGATGAGACTGATTGAGGTTGATTGTGTTGAATTACTTAATTGATTACCTGTTGATTTTGTTATGGTGAACTGTCTGTTTGATGAATTATTGCCTGAATTTATGATGATAACTGTACTGGAAAGATCTTCTGTTGCGATGTTTATTGTGATTGGTTGGTTGAGTGTTGATGAGAGTATGGTGAGCGATGATGTTGTTCGGGTTGATATCGTTGTGGTCCCGACCGTGGAGCTGTGGCTCGTAGACGCAAGGCGTCGTGATGCTGATGCTGATGTGATGTTAATGATGATGTGATGTTGATGTTGATGATTGATGTTAACGTTGATGTGATGCGATGTGTCGTGGTCGTGGACGAGTGTTTAGGCGTGAGGTTCCGATATCAACCTGCGATGGATGTTTGTTGCATTTTCATAACATTTCATACCACAGCATTTGGTCCCAAAGGGGGATGTCCAATTGGGGACGTTACGTAAAATCTCGAGGCGGGATATGATGTGATGTGATGTAATCCCGACGGGGATGTCCAATTGGGGACGTGATGTATCGGCCGACATGCATATAGGGAAGACAGCATATACATAGGGACTAGTATCCCTCCTATAGGCTTATTCGAAAGAACGATGTTTGAGATGATTGTGATTGGTGACTTAAGAGATGGATGAGGTTGTGTTATATATGTTATCTGTGTTGTGTGATGTATATATATATGCTGTACTGATGCCCCTCTTCCATATTGATGAATTACATTTCTTATCTCCCTTTATTTTCTATATGTGTTACTCTATTTAATGGGAAGATCCCGAAGAGGAACTAGCTGCTCAGGAACTGGAAGGCATTCCGTACGAGCCTGACGCTGGAGGACGGGCCACGGACCCAAGCCTCGAGAGGTTGGGCAGTGATCATGATTAGTCAGAGAGCTATCTCTCGGCCTACTTTTCGGACTCTTATTTTGGTTTGTAATAATATACTCGTATGTATTACTTTATTACTGTAGCCCTACTGATGGGGCAACCGATGTATGTGATATATTTCTTTATATTTAAAGCTGTGTACTCTGAAGCATAGCGTGCCGTTTATTGTTTTGCTTCCGCGTTAAATTTTTCGCTTCGCTTCGTTTTAATAAGGCGCGCTAACGTTTATTATGCGATTAAGATTAGTTAATATCTTAGGTTCTGCTGATGGGACGGCGGGTTGTCTCAGGCTCCGCAGATACCTGCAACTGAAATGTTAAATGTGGGGTGAGTCCACTGACTCAGTGAGGGAATTCCCCAAACACATGCAAGCATACAAGATAAGAAAAAGAAACAATATCACACAGTCACACAGCACTCACTCACATCCACGCATAATCCAACCCAAACAAATACCGCAATGAAATGCATAACAACATTCATATAGCAAACATAGCTCGATGGGACATATCGCCCATTCGTCGAGTACTTGTGGAATGCCTTGCACTTCATTTATTTCTTATATCTCAAGTCCCTCATAAGGGATCAGTAAATTTCTCATGTAAACATATCACATATCATAATATCATCTAATCATTGGGTATCCTAAGAGGTGTGTTCACTGAGGACCTCCTACCCCGACGGTTTTTCATTTCTTCCCCCAGAGATACCACACCCTCCGGCAAACACCAACATCCCTCCCAACACCTGAGGTATCTAACGGGGTCCCCTCGTCCCCGACGGTGATATTTATATACCGAAACCTCCCGCTCCCCGGTCGGCCTACCCAAAGATTCACAACTTTTCCTTGGCAATCTATTCCATCAAGTACTTTCCATAAGTTTCCAACCACATACATCAATCATCATCATATATAAATAATTCATCATAATATGTATTGAAATTACTTCATCACTCTCACATGTCGTAAACAACGTATGTCATATTTATCATTGACCAACATAATAAACTACGCATAACAACATTTATCATATTATCATTGGTAATCAATCCATACAACGATTCATATCATTAATAACATAACCTTGCAACATAATCCATGTATACTAGATTTCCACACCTAATATATATATATATATATATATATATATATATATATATATATATATATTATCATCATCATATCTCAACTAATAGCCACATCAATATAAGTTGTTTCAATACTTTAACCAGAGCATTATCAGATATAAATAACCTCAATCACATTCAAGAAGAGATAGCATCAATCACATTTATTATTTCTCAAATCAATCTCATCATATATCCAGAAAGCATGTTTTTCGATGTTAAGTATAATAAAATTCGATATTATGAGAAATCGACATTTTCTAGAACATTGGTCCTAACCTTTGTTCACTATTTCAACCATAACTTTTAAAATATTTAGAATTTAAATCGTAAACTTGTTTCATATGGAAGTAGATTCAAAGAGCTTTCCATCAAGGGGTCATTTACCCAAAACGGATAAGAAATAAAAGAGATATGCACATTTAAAGTTTGTTGTCTCTGTCTCCAGCGCCAGCGCTAGATTACCAGCGCTCAGCGCTGGTATCATCTTCCCAGACCCCCTTTCGGGTGCTCCAATGCTTAGCGCTCAAAACTCAACGCCCAGCCCAACGCTGTATAGAAATCGCAGAAACGCAGCAAAACGCTGCTGTTTCGCCATTTTTATCCTTAAACCTCATTTTCATGATTTTCAACCAACAAACAAACAAGTCACCAATAACATATAAATCAAAGAATAATCAAAGTAAACATGTTCCAAATGATTCTCATGGAAGAAATTCACTCAAAACAACTCACAAACATCATTATTTTAATCATAACCAACCCATTTCATATACTACACCAATATCCACGAAAATTACCCAAAATAAATCACAAATCCCTCACCTCTTGGTACTCCATTGCTGCCTCCATCTTCTTTCTCTCAGCTTCTTCTTTCTTTCCCCCTTTCTCTTCTTCTTCCTCTTTTCTTCTTTTCCTTTCTTCTTCTTTCTCCTTCTTTTTCTTTCTTTTCTAACGAGGGTTCCAGAACCCTCTAAATGGGATCACCCAAAATGCAAGTAAAAGAGAGTTCCTTTCATACTTAAATGCACTTCTAAAACTTAAATAAAATTATCTTTATTTTCAAAATTATTTAGGGAATGTCCTAATAATTATTTTAGAACATTAAGATTTTAATTTTGTTACTGAGGATGTGCCAAACTATACACTAACAAATATATGTCATAAACTGTTTTGTTAGTTTATGAATGATGTTATAATCAAAAATTAATTTATAACAAAATCGTCTATTTAAAGTCTTCCTAGGAAAATTTTCGAATACATTAATTATACAAGAAACATTATTGTTGTTATTATTATTTTATTATATAACATGTATCATTATTTATTTTAAAAAAAATGCGGGTATTACACTCTACCCCCTTAAAAGGAATTCGTCCTCGAATTCCATAACATACTAAGAACTGTAACTATCTTTTCATTGGCACCTGGTCGTCAACCATCGTGTCCTCTAAGCACCATACATGACATCTACATCATGTTCATGCAACTTCTCAAATGTATCGTTACTTAACAAATCTTTCAAGATTCAAACAAGAAAACACGTTCTACACATATACCTCTTCAAATATAACGATCCCAAGGCAAAATAAACTTTATAAAACCTTCTAAACATCGAGTCATATTCAATTTAAATGAGCATTCATCTCCCCATGTAATACTTCACAAATATCACAAAAGAAATGAACCAAGATCATACTTCTACTATTATCACAAATCCTAAATTTTTGTAAGGTCAATGATTAAATTCTACATTCAAATTAACTTCATACCATTTTTTTTTTCAAATATGGACATCTTTTAATTAAAAGAAATCCCACTAGTTGTATTTCCATGTGTCATTTATTACAATACGACATGCATAAAATAGCGTACATGCCTTACTCATATAATCTATATCTCAAAATTCAACCAAAAAAAAAAAATTATTTATAGTTGCATATATAACACAAAAAGGTATCAAGTCATCAAAGGTGTATAATTGATACACATATACATTTGTACATTTATTCTATCATTTGATGTTTTACATACAAAATTAACATTCACATATTTCTTAGCATGAGATTTGGTATTCTTTAAACAAAATTTGAGGTTAAAGCTTATTTTATCGCATGAAATTTCATACTTTCAATGTCATTCTATTATGCACATCATTTCTCATGAGTATAGACAAATATACATAAAGAAAATTATTTAAGACGTTGATATTATAATATCTCATCATCTTGACTAAGTTACTATAAGTAGTGAAAATACAACACAGAACTTTACAATGGGTTCGATCAAAACCAGTATTATATATGCTTAATAAATAATAAATCATACAAAGTAAAACCACTATATACTTATATAAGGTTACTTGAGCATGATAACAATTTTCATGCCTCTGACAATAAAATTTTATAAAAGGGCATAACTCTGCTAAAGCATCTCAAACCTAAAAAAAAAAATTCAAGGAGCACATGACTCTCATTCTTAAAATAGAACACACGTATTATCTTATAAAATTTTACAACAATAACTACATCATGTCAATACACTTCATGCAATTCGACCACAAGTCATTAGTTACATACTCCTTTGAATATAATTACAACCATTGCATACATGCAAGCAAGCATTAAATATTATTATCATTTAACTCTTAATTTAGGTTTTAAGCAAAGGAAACTACTTATAGTGCTACTTGATTTCAAGATTTAGTTATAATTAAGATAACTTCTCATTTATATGTTGCACACTTGCCTAAGCAAGGAAACAAAGGAATTTAAAAGATATATTCAATAAATATACTTATCTATGCCATCTCATACTGCCGCCTTGCTGCCATGTAGAGTCAACAACTCATAATCTCAACAGTTATAAAAAAAAACCGAAATTAAGCCGTAATAGCCTTTGTTTTAGACCTTGCCCAGGTTCGAGATCCAAACACAAATATTATCAACGCCTAATTTCTTATTTCAGGACTTTGTAACCTTAGCTCTGATACCAACTCTGTATTGATCCGAATTTCGTAGCCATGACCAGCCGAAAGGGAAAGATTCCCTTTTCCCCTTCGCAGCCTCAAAAGCATACATAAATCCGTTTCATCCAAAGTAAAAGATTATATTCATTAATTGCATAAGGAATATAATACATCAGAGTAACGAACAACATAAAGAAAATTACAAAGTCTTGCTAAACAAAAATAACAACTTTAAAACTAAGGGAACAACCCCTCAAACTGTCCACATGGCATCCAAGGCTTCTGTCTGCTTCGCAGATACCTGCAACTGAAATGTTAAATGTGGGGTGAGTCCACTGACTCAGTGAAGGAATTCCCGAAACACATGCAAGCATACAAGATAAGAAAAAGAAACAATATCACACAGTAACACAACACTCACTCATATCCACTCATAATTCAACTCAAACAAATACCGCAATGAAATACATAACAACATTCATATAGCAAACATAGCTCGATGGGACATATCGTCCATTCGTCGAGTACTTGTGGAATGCCTTGCACTTCATTTATTTCTTATATCTCAAGTCCCTCACAAGGGATCAGTAAATTTCTCATGTAAACATATCACATATCATAATATCATCGAATCTTTGGGTATCCTAAGAGGTGTGTTCACTGAGGACCTCCTACCCCGACGGTTTTTGATTTCTTACCCCGGAGATACCGCACCCTCCGGCAAACACCAACATCCCTCCTAACGCCCGAGGTATCTAACAGGGTCCCCTCGTCCCCGGCGGTGATATTTATATACCGGAACCTCCCGCTCCCCGGTCGGCCTACCCAAAGATTCACAACTTTTCCTTGGCAGTCCATTCCATCAAGTACTTTCCATAAGTTTCCAACCACATACATCAATCATCATCACATATAAATAATTCATCATAATATGCATTGAAATTACTTCATCACTCTAACATGTCGTAAACAACGTATGTCATATTTATCATTGACCAACATAATAAACTAAGCATAACAACATTTACATATTATCACTGGTAATCAATCCATACAACGATTCATATCATTAATAACATAACCTTTCAACATAATCCATGTACACTTAATTTCCACACCTAATATATATATATATATATCATCATCATATCTCAACTCATAGCCACGTCAATATAAGTTGTTTCAATACTTTAACCAAAGCATTGTCAGATATAAATAACCTCAATCACATTCAAGAAGAGATAGCATCAATCACATTTATTATTTCTCAAATCAATCTCATCATATATCCAGAAAGCATGTTTTTCGATGTTAAGTATAATAAAATTCGATATTATGAGAAATCGACATTTTCTAGAACATTGGTCCTAACCTTTATTCACTATTACAACCATAACTTTTAAAATATTTAGAATTTAAATCATAAACTTGTTTCATATGGAAGTAGATTCAAAGAGATTTCCATCAAGGGGTCATTTACCCAAAACGGATAAGAAATAAAAAAGATATGCACATTTAAAGTTTCTTGTCTCTGTCTCCAGCGCCCAGTGCTAGATTACCAGCGCTCAGCGCTGGTATCATCTTCCTAGACCCCCTTTCGGGTGCTCCAACGCTCAGCGCCCAGCCCAGCACTGTATAGAAATCGCAGAAACGCAGCAGAACGCTGCTGTTTCGCCATTTTCATCCTAAAACCACATTTTCATGATTTTCAACCAACAAACAACTATATTAACTCACCAATAACATATAAATCAAAGAATAATCAAAGTAAACATGTTCCAAGTGATTCTCATGGAAGAAATTCACTCAAAACAACTCACAAACATCATTATTTTAACCATAACCAACCCATTTCATATACTACATTAATACCCACGAAAATTACCCAAAATAAATCACAAATCTCTCACCTCTTGGTACTCCATTGCTGCCACCATCTTCTTTCTCTCAGCTTCTTCTTTCTTTCCCCCTTTCTCTTCTTCTTCCTCTTTTCTTCTTTTCCTTTCTTCTTCTTTCTCCTTCTTTTTCTTTCTTTTCTAACGAGGGTTCCAGAACCCTCTAAATGGGATCACCCAAAATGCAAGTAAAAGAGAGTTCCTTTCATACTTAAATGCACTTCTAAAACTTAAATAAAATTATCTTTACTTTCAAAATTATTTAGGGAATGTCTAATAATTATTTTAGAACATTCAGATTTTAATTTTGTTACTGAGGATGTGCCAAACTATACACTAACAAATATATGTATAAACTGTTTTGTTAGTTTATGAATGATGTTACAATCAAAAATTAATTTATAACAACATCGTCTATTTAAAGTCTTCCTAGGAAAATTTTCGAATACATTAATTATACAAGAAACATTATTGTTGTTATTATTATTTTATTATATAACATGTATCATAATTTATTTTTAAAAAAATGCGGGTATTACAGCAATCTTCGAGAACCCTTCAATAAACCTTTGGTAATAACCAGCCAGACCTAGAAAACTTCGTACTTCACTTACCAACTTAAGACTTTCCCATTGCACTACAGCTTCAACTTTTGCTGGATCTACGTTATCCCATCTGAATTAATCATATGACCTAAGAATTGCACTTCTTCTAACCAAAACTCACACTTAGACAACTTTGCATAAAGCTGTCAGTCCTTTAGCACTTGAAGTACAATCCTAAGATGGTCCTAATGTTCTTCCCGATTAGGGGAATAAATAAGAATGTCGTCGATAAATACAACTACAAACTTATCCAAGAATGATCGGAAAACCCGGTTCATGTAATCCATAAACACTTCTGGAGCATTAATCACACCAAAGGGCATAACCAAATACTCATAGTGTCCATACCGACTTCTAAACGCCGTCTTAGGTACATCCTCCTTCTTAACTCGAATATGATGATAACCAGATCTTAAGTCAATCTTCGAAAACACTACCGCTCCCTTCAACTGGTCCATCAAGTCGTCAATCCTAGGTGACGGATACTTATTCTTAATCGTCACCTTGTTCAGTTGCCGATAATCCACGCATAGCCTTGAACTTCCGTCCTTTTTCTTGACGAACAACACTGGCGCTTGTGAATATATGCCTTGACAGGATTAATCTAGTTTTTGATGATTGACAAAAGGAACCGGAAAGTCAAGTATACAAAAAGCGGAAAAGAAGATCAAGGAGATCAAGTGCTTCAAGACTGGGTTATGGGAATTTTTATTTCTTGTAATCGGTGTTTATTAGGATCTTTTTGTAAGTGGTAGTAAAGCTCTCAATCTAAAATCAATCACACACACACACATAAAATAAACTTAATAGGCTTCAAGCGATCTAATTGGATAAAATCAATTAAACAGTTTAAGTTTAATATCAGATGGTTTTTAATGATAATAATCGATTACAAATTTATCATAATCGATTATCATATATCTGAAAAGCGTTTCCCAAAAACAGTGAAGAATTAATCGATTAACATAATCGATTATATACATAATCGATTGAATAATCGATTTTAGACGTAATCGATTGAATAATCGATTATGCCTTTATGCGTGTAAGTGAGCTTCAAAACAGAAAATCCATAATCAATTATCATAATCGATTATGATGCGACTGCCTCTCCAGCGTGTTTTCTAAAAATAATCAGATAATCGATTATGGAATTGCAATAATCGATTATGACGCGATTAGCTTGTTTTTTAAATGGGCTTAACCTAATTCCTATGGGCTTAAGAATTTTTCTATAAATAGGAATGCCAAGGCAACTCTAAAATACACGAATCCTATTGCGCTCTGAAACTCTGTTTATTTTATTACTTACTCTCACATATTCACTCTTGATTATTTTTTTTTTGAATAGAGAGCTTTACATATCATATAGTTTGAATTGTACTTTGAGCTTCAATTTGTAATCTTTATCTGCACTACTTGAGTGCTACATTCTTCTTCTACTTCTTCTTGTTCTTGGGTGTGAATCCCTTTTTCTTTAAAGAGAAACAATATCTCTTGAACTTGAGGCTCTTGCACAAAGGGAGGTGATATCCCATTATTTTGTGTGGAGAGTGCTCTTGGTTTGTAAAGGTTTCTAGCTGCACCTGATTTAAAAGCTAGTTATTGAGTGAAAACCCTTGGTGTTTGACCTTGGGGACTGGACGTAGGCCACAGGGTATTTAGTGGCCGAACCAAGATAAATCTGCGGCTCTCTCTCTATCTTTTCATTATTGTCTTCTACCTTACAGCAATTTAATTTATCGCATTTATTTTATTGCAATTTAATTTATCGCAATTTATTTTATTGCAATTTAATTTATCGCATTTACTTTATTGCAATTTAATTTAAGCGATTTAATTTATTGCTATTTACTTTCTAGAATTTATTATTCAAGCAATTTACTTTATAGCGCTTCTAATTTCAGTCATTTATCTTCAAGCGCCGTAATTGCAAAAAGTTTTTCAAAAACACATATCACACACAATTCACCCCCTCTTGTGTTTGAAGTCACTTGTCAACAGCGCTCCCCAAGGTGAAGCACTTGGTCTTATGATTTCCTTACCCAACATATCGTCCAACTGCTTCTTTAACTCTGCTAGCTCTGCCGGAGACATTCAATAAGGTGCTATCGAAATTGGTCCAGTTCCTGGTACGAGATCTATAGCGAACTCTATCTCTCTCGCACTATAGGCAACGAATCCAACTCAAGAGATTCCTTAGCTTCCATAGAAAATAACAGCACATGTTTCTGAGGTTTACTACTCGACGTAAGATCTCTATCCTTGGCAGGCATCAATCTAGATTGCTCATGAAATACTAGGGTCCTTTTAGAACAGTCCAACACTACATGGTTAGCCGAAAGCCAATCCATGCCCAAAATCACATCAAGTTGTTGCATAGGTAAACAAACAAGATCGACAAGAAAAGTTCTATTTTCAACAACGATAGGACATTTCAAACAAATAGTCATGGTAGTCAAAAAATTACTCGTAGGAGTAGAAACAATTAAGTCATGAGGAAGTAGCGAAATAGGTAGTTTCAAATGATCCACACACTCTTAGGATATGAACGAATGCGTAGCTCCCGAGTCAAACAGCGCTGATAAGAGTTTACCTAACACTAGACACATACCTTGTATAAGATCAGGAGATTGAGAGGATTCAGCTCCTCTGATGGAAAACACTCTTCCCATGGCTTGGGGTCTTCCCGCTTGTTGTCCTGCTCCTTGAGCTCTAGTCACTGGGCCACGCCCACCTGTGTTGTACCTTGCTCCTTCTGAACATTCTTGAGCTATGTGACCCACCTGGCCACATCGAAAACATTGGCGAGTCTCCCTCACCGGACAATCTCGAATTTGATGTGATCCTCCACACCTAAAGCATCCACTTGGCTATTGTCGTTGTTGTAGTTCATCTGACCTTATCACCTGACGGTCATAAGGCTTCTGTCCCGTCTGAAACCTTGCTTTTCCTCCTCTACCTTTCTGATTGAATCTCCGAGTAGGTCCTCCAACTCTGCCTTGCTGTAACTCTATCTTCTTATCAATGTTCTTAATAACTAAACACATTTCCAGCATCTCAGGTAACTAGGTGATATTCAGTGGTGCGACCACACTTTGCATATCATACTTTAGCCCGTCTTCAAAACGCCTACACACCCACTCCTCATCCGGAAATCTCTGATAGAATTCAGAAAACTTGAGGAATGCCTCAAACCTTGCAGCGTACTCACCAACGGACATGGTCCCTTGTTTCAGACCCATGAACTCCTTCTCTTTTTCTTTTCTCATTAATCTAGGGAAATACTTTTCCAGAAAGCATTCTCTAAATAGTCCCCAATTAACAGCTCTACCTTCTGCTTCAAGCATTCTCTGCTTGCCTTTCCACCATAGCTCTGCACTTCCCATCAACATGAAGGATGCATAAGTCACTTTCCTATATTCACAACAGTGCATTGCCGCGAAGATTTTCTCAAGTTCCTGTATCCAAAGCTCAGCTCCCTCAGGGTTAAAGTCACCATTAAACTATGGCGGCTTCCCTTTCAGAAAAGTATTTAGTCCAACATCCTCTGTCACTATTTCACCTCTCTGATTCTGCCTTCGCTGTTGTTGCATGGTCACTTGCAACAGTTGAGCATTTTGTTGCGTCTGATGTAGCATTGCCGTTGCCAACTCCCTAACTGTGCTTAGGGTTTCGGTTGACTCCATCCCACCACCAACGTGGGAATTCTCTCCATTACCATTCCTGGGTTCTGCGGTGCCCTTTGTGGCTCTTCTGCCACGTCCTCTACCTCTTCCGCGAGCCATTTTAATTTCCTGTAGAAGAAATTATTAGCCCATATTTGTAAGACATACAACACTATATTATCACATACATGCATTATATGCCTTACAATGCTCGAAATAGTTATCTCTTACGATAACTCGCGTATCAGACACTCTACCCAACTTCTAAGCATAGTTAATACCTAATGCGGGTTTAACTAGACACGGCCAGCAATCACATCCTAACCCAAGCAGTCCTTGATCAAGAATCAAACTACTCTGATACCATAAGATGAGAGAAACCCTCTTCGGAGGTCCCATTCCGTAACTCGAACTTACATTCTCAACGTTATAGCGAAGCGCGATCATATAAAAATGCGGAAATATTAAAAACAACAACACTAATACCACAACCATCTATATAGCATACATATATAAAAGTACTGACTCCCTCTGTAGAGCCTACGACAACACTAAGTATATCAGAGTACACGACTGAAAGCATGGTAGTAAAATAAAATACATCAGTACATGAGACTTCCTCTCCTTACCCCCGAAATACATATGCTCACAAAAAAAAAGGAGAAGGGACTCACTGGCCATAGCTACCACGACTACCACCCCCGATACAACTATAACGGGGATAACGGGAACTCCCCACAGATGCTCGTTGTCTCCGGCGATAAGTCTGCAACGCCTCGTACTCGGTCTCGCTCTCAGACATCACGATCCAGCGGCGACGGTACTCTCTCATCCTCCTCTCAGTACGACGACGTCGGCCACGAGCAACATAACCAGTCCTAGAGGACGCGTGAGATCTCCAACCAGCATCTGAGTCATGATGATACTCCCATGAACTGTTCCACAGCCTCTCCAACGGTAGACTCTGTGCGATATGGAAGTCTCCTACTACGTAACTCCTGGACGATCCCCAAGCTCTAAAGTACACGATGGTCGGACCCTTATACACCACTCGTTTCTGAGAGTAATCAATCTCCCAGTAACGGTCATCGTCCTCGTATAGCAACTCAAAGTCTCCCAACACTGGGATCCGGGGCTCACCCACCAGCATCAGGCTCAGTTGGTGTGCCATCTATCTCCTCAGGCAACTCCTCTACAGGAACTTCTCGTGCGGCGAGAATCAAATACAGCATAGGAAAAATACGGGAGATAAGAAACATCAATACATCATAAATAGAGAAACAAATATAAAATAGGCTATATTGATAGCAACACATAACTGCACAACAGTGTCAAACAATCATCTCCTAAGCCATTCTCTCTTAGCTACTGTTTCTCACACTTATGTAACTAATGACTATATGGACGCAATCACGACGCGACATCCTCAACAAGGCAAGATGTCCCATCCATCACTGTGCCACCCCCCGTAATGCAGGGTTCGGCCAAAAGCCCGCAGGCCAGGTCAGAATATTCGCCCGTCAACAACGACATATCCCCCCGCCCGCAGGTCAGGTCTGGACATTTGCCTGTCAACAACTGATAGGCCCGATCATCTCCCCGCAGGCAAGATCGATCGCTCGTACGCCAACACAGTGATGAACAACAATGATGCAACATGAATCTCACCGTCTCATCTCGGGATTAACAACTTAGTATCTCAACCGCGACTTGTACACAACTGCAACCAACTTTCTCCGGCATAACCATGTATCAACTTTATATATATCAACAGGATTTCTAGGTTGAGCACAACAACATATATATCCTTGAAATACTCACCACATGTTCATCTCCCACATCATCAGGGGTTACTGCCTATCTCTACTCATACAACAATAACCACAAATATCATATCATAGGTATTCATAAATTATGCTCAATAAACATATTTATCATATCAACTCATAGGCATATATTCAAGTAACCCTAAGCATGTTACTACGCATACATGCACATCAACAAGCATCATGTTAAGCATACCAACACGCAAACATACAACCTCGACATATCATCGAATCAACCTATCGGCGATAAACCTATAGCGCCTAAAACGACATCGGTACCACCAGCTAGTAGTCGCCAATGTGAGTTAGATATTGTCGGTTACTCAACCACTAGTAGGGTTTAGGTCGCCCTACGCATATCAATATAAATTATTTTACTCTTGCCTCCCCGACGATATGGTGGTTCTTTCTCCTACCTGATAGCAAGTAGCAACAATCACGAACACCACGAGCTCCCCGAGCCCTCCGAACTTCCTTCACAGCTGCGGTCCTACTACTCCCAAAAGGATCACGAACGCAACTTTCAAACTTGCCCTAATCACAGAAACAACACGTAGACTATAGTATTAACCCTAATACGAAGCTAAAACCGTGAATAGAAGCTTAAACCAAAGAAGAACATTGTATAGCTACAATGTATATGGATACGGAACCTCGGCTTACCCTTGACGAATCACGAAAGCAAACCGGTAGAAATGTAGTAGAAGTCGAGCTGATCACGAATACACGAACAGAACTGAAATCGGATCACGAACGAATCACCAACTTGGATCTAGCCTTCAACTCACCTTTGTATCCCTGTCTCGCGCTCTCTGTGAGAAAATGAAGAAGTGAAAACTTCTTCTTGGTGAAAAATGGTAACGATATATAGGGAAATATTCTACTGTCCACGCTTTAGGGTTGTAATCCTCCACGCTTTAGCGTTCCGATGCTTGAGCGTTTGGCTTCTCCCACGCTCGAGCGTTGACGTTTCCTCACCGCCAAGGCACCGCCCATCACGTGCCAGCTACGACGCGTAACCGACATATGTCACTTTACGTCCCATCCCTGCCATTCAACTAGTCAAAGTGGCCACGCTTGAGCGTCTACCCTTCTCCATGTTAGAGCGTTAGCACGCTTGAGCGTCCTATTGTTCCACGCTTGAGCGTTCTGCCTCGAATCACACACTCTTCATCCTTCTCTAGTCCAATTTTAACCCTAATTCTCAACATCCCTCCTAAGCATATGACCAAGCCAACATATATACATGCATTTAATTAAGGTGATGAAAATGACGATGTTACAATATCTCCACTGTTTTGGAGTTGTAGTTTTATTTTGTTTTGGATTTAAAACTCTATGTTGTTGACTCAGGGCCACCTTTGGCTTATGTTTAATATAAACATTTACTCTAACATTTGATTATGGTATGGTATTACCCTAAGTTATGACGTGATTTATGTGTGCTTGATAGGCCTTGAGAATGGACAGTGGAGTCTCATTCTGGTCGGTCAGGAACGCTTAAGTTGGATCCTGACAAGCGAACACAGCGAGGGGTGGGGTGGGAAACGCAGAAGGGGAAAAGGGTGGGTGATAAGTTAGAATTTTACATATGTTTATGTTTTTGATTTATAGGTTATTATAGGTGAAAAGGATGCAAGAATTGGGGGAAGCAGAAGGAAATATGGCTCACTAGTATTCAAGATTACACCCATAATTCGTGTGGAAACAATGCACCATTAGAGAGATTACGGTCAGGCAGTAATCATGATTATGGCCGTATTTTGTGGAAGCTGGGATAGCAATGGTAGAGGAGAGAGATTTACGGCTACACAGTAATGGTCATTATAGCCGTAATTTGAGCAACTAGAATTTGAAGGGCCAAATCAGAACGAATTACTGTCTGCCGATAATGGCCATTATGGCTATAATTCGAATCAATTTTGTAACAGTCCATTTATTTATGAAGGATTAAAAAAGGTGTTGTAATGAGTTGTAAATATGGGGCCGTTAAAGGCTATATAATAAGGGGAATTCTCATATGAAAGACACAAATTTCCTCCCCTTCTTCTCTTATCTTAGATTTTCTTAGTTGTCCTTTGTAAGTTTTGGAATTCTTGTTACTTTTCTAAAAGTTTTAATTAAAGTTTTTCTTCTTTCCCTTCATCTTTATCCTTTCTCTCTTTATTTTCTTAATGCTTCAACTATATTTGGTTGTTTTTATTATGGGTATGAGTGATTAGTTTTCTAACCTTGGGATTGTGGCTATTCCAATGGTCAATTATTGTTATTTCTAAATTTTCCTTTTGTTATGGGTGTTGCTCCTTTTTGGCTTAAATATACTTTTGGTCCTTTATTTTATTTTCAGAATTCAATTTGGTCCTTTATCTTTAAAAAGATCCGTTTTAGTCCTTTATCTTATAACGTTACACTATTTTGGTCCTTTCCATTAGTTTTGCACTAAAAGTGTTAGTACACCACTGTTTCACCGGAAACCACCCTCCGTCATCGGATTCTGGATTCCTTCACCGGACTCTGTGTATTAGAGAGAGAAAACGATTCTTTTCTCCTTTTCTTTTTCCCTTTCTTCTTCCTTCCTCTTCCTCTTCCCTTGAAATTTCAAGGAACAAATAATGTTTGTCAAAAACACCAGTTCTAGGCCCTAATTGTGTTTCATTTCTCCCCTGGGATACACGTTAATTCTTCCTACATGGATACCAACATACTAGATATAACCATGTCTTGAAGTTCAACCTTACAGAAAGTGACTTATGTTGGTGCAGCGGAGGCAGTTGTTTACAGCTTGTGCTAAGAAAATAACTGACTTATGGAGGTTTTGCACGAGGCCTTCATGAAATTTCAAAAGTGATTGACAACATGCTTCACGGTTTCATGTGCTAGCAATAGATTGTGACCAGCCTTACTTTGTTAAACCGGTGAAGCCTTTTGCAGGGTACAAATGTTAGATTATTGACAATTCCAAGTAAAAAGAAACTTGGAGAATTTGTTGGCCTGTGCAAGTTTGATTGAGAAAGAAAACTAAGAAGCTATCTATCTCGTTGATTTTGTGAGGTTGTCAAAGATTTCGGGTAGGAACATGAATTGAAGTTTATATATATTATCATTCTGCAGAATGTGAAATTTCAAGGCATTGCAAGATACCTAGATTCAGAATGTGAAATTTCAAGGAAGAAAAGGAAAGAGGAAGGAAGGAAGAAGAACGGAGGAGGAAAAGGAAGAGGAAGGAAGAAGAAAGGGAAAGAGAAAAGGAGAAGAGATTTATTTTCTCTCTAATGCCTTGATTCTGGTGAGAGAACCCAAAATTCGATAACGGGGATGTTTTCCGACGACTAACAGTGATTTATTAACATCGCTGATGCAAAACTAACGGAAAAGACCAAAATAGTGAAACATTATAAAATAAAGAACTAAAACGAATCTTCTTAAAAATAAAAGATCAAATCAAATTTTGAAAATAAAATAAAAAATCAAAAATATATTTTAACCTTCTTTTTTCATTGAAAAAAGATATTATATCAAACTTAAACTCATTTACGTATGTTTGCTAGTTATTATCTATTACTAACTTTGTATCATAACCATTGTTATTAAAATCAGAACGACCCAACCGTTCCAGATACTGTCCAGAAGAAGTCCCAAGCCTCTTGGGACTAAAACCAGAAATGAACCGTTAAAATCGGACAAAATCGGCTTGAAATCAGTAAACCGGCAATCAAACGGTTATGTCGGGTTCAAAAAATTTTACCACTACAGGCGACCCACTTTAATTTATAGCCCACCTCTAACACTGCTTCCCTCATTCTGAACAATTTGGGACTACTGAAAGTAAGAAAATAAGTGCAGCAGGGTCTTTTCTTCCTCATTCTCTCAGCACCCCCTTCCCTCTTCAGTTTCTTGGTTCTTCAAAGTAGAAAGGAGAACCAGTTAGACCTCCCTCCATCTTTCTCGCTGGCATTTTCCTTTTACCAAAACCTGCAAGACTTCATTGCGTCTGTTCCTCTCTTTTCCAATTCATCTCCTCTTCACCTCAGCGTAACATCTTCACACAGGCACCCACTACTTTCTTTTAATTTCTTCTTCGTATGAAAAAAGGGCTCATGGATTCAACATCAAACTGAAGAAACTGCCTTGCAGACTCAGTTTTCACATGAAAATACCACGTTGCTTGAATACTCTTGCTTTTGGGGTTGTTGTTCAAAGGCTCAAAAGAAAAAAACTGAAATGAGCTTGGTGCTACTACCAATGTAGGATGCTACCGTTTTAGGATGATTTTCTTCCTTGTATTGCTCTTTGTGTAGTGATATTTTCACCTAAAAAAAAAATCTTTTATGTGAAGTTTAGTGATTTTTTTTAAATTAGTTACATATATTATTATAAAATTAAAAATATATATTTCATTAAAACATGTTTGATCATGGTTCGACGGGGATTGAACCAGTGAATCGTGAATCAGTGTCTTTATTGATTTAATGACCGATCCGGTTATAAAAACATTGATCATAACAAATCTATTAGGAATTCCTAGAATTACATGGTTAAAATTATTGTCATGGTAGTCAACCTATAAATAAATAAACGTCTACTTCTAAAAAAATGATTATGCTTACATTCAACTCATAGTCTCATACCAACTTTAGCGATCACTTATAAGGTGACAATCATTTATTTCGGTTCCTTATTAGCTATGTTCCCAAGGAACGTGCATATATACGCCAAAAGAAGAAGAGGCAATTCATCTAATGAGCAAACATCTGAACATTTTAACGTCTCATTCATCATTCATAGAGAAATTGAAGAGGAATCATCAAAGGTGATAAAAAAAATCATAAAAGAAAAAGAGAAATTGAAGAGGGCCTACACACTACCTAGTACCAAGCCTACAATGCACCAATCCATCCCGTTGCAATCTCTATCTTGCGTTATACAACAGGAAACATGAAAAGCAACTCAGAATCAAAGTCACAAAACAATCCTCACTTCTCTCTCGCTACAAAAACCTTACATTTTGATCTGTAAACCCTCATCCCCAACAAGGAGGCAAAACCGTCTCCATACCTAGGAATCAATTAATTTAAATGTCAACCTTTCTTTTCTTATTGTATTGTACCAACCCTACCGGGCCCCACGCGATTATTATCTCCTTCATTCTATTATGCACAATTTCTTCCTTCATCAAGAATTGAAAGAAAACCGCCCCAAAAATCAGAGGCCAACCTCGCCGGACTTACTCGCCGGCCGGGCAATCGGTCCCGCCGACGACCGGAATCCTACAGTCACTTTATCAAACACACACGAATGAAAACCGTCGTCAATTCCCGTCACCTTTATCCTCGAGCACTCTTCGCAGGAAACGCCGTTTCTCTCACCGTTTTTTCTCTCGTCGCCGGAGCCTCCATTGGACGCTTCCGTTCTCGCCGTCACATCGTCGGTTACCATATTCATTAGGAACCGCTCCCTTTGCATCCGCAAATTCCTTATTCTTTGGTCATATTCGGCAAGGTGAAAAGCTGGAGGTGGCACGGTCGTCGCCGTCGCCGTGGTGGCATCCCTGCGATGAAGCATGGCGTTATCCGGCGGGATCATCTTCGCCGGAGCCTTCTTCGACCTCCTGGTTCGCTTAACGAGGAAGAAGTATGGGATGCCGTCACGAGGTACGGCGGCGATGTTGAACTTAGCGGTAACTGGGATTTCCCGGTCGGTACCAAAGGCGGCGAGGTAGACGGAGAACTGGTGCTGTGAGATCCCAATCATCTGGCTCAAGAGGGAGAGGAGTTTCTTGAAATTCATGGTGTGATCCACCACGACGGTGCCGACATTGATGTCTCTGCCACCGTCGGAGTAGACGACGGCGAAGGGAGCGCAAACAGCTCCGAACATTTTATTTTTTTTAATTTTCTGATTAAAAAATTCACCGCACGCTTTGTTACTTTGCTTGCGTGATGAACAGGATCAGAAGGGTTTATATGTATGATGTGGAAATAGGACAAAGCTCATGCGACTTGGCGTTGGCGTGGGGTTTTAGGTGTAGTTTTGAAAATATGAAGAGGTGGTGAGGGTATTACTGGGATACCAATTAAGTACTAGACTATTGGCTACACGTACTGTCAACTGTGTATAGTAGTAATTATTCCTATTCTAATAAATCTCATCTGAGCGAGTGCCTGTCGGAAACTATTCTAACTATAAATCTATAATTATTTAGATATTAATAGGATATTGTTGAAGAAATTTATAAATAAAAAAAATTTATTAAAAAATATAATTTTTGATTAACTTTTTTAACCAATATCCTTAACATATTAGTTAACATTTACATAATTATTTTAAATTTTGGTTGATTGTATTTAATGGATACATGCATATACATAAATCATTCTAAAAAGATTGATGTTCCAAAAGCATGAGTTACTGAATAAAATAATACAAATATCTATTGGATAAATTATATACTTGGGAATATATTAAATATATTACTTTCTGATAGAAATTTAAATTGTTTTGTTCCTTAATTAGTAACTATTGATTAACATTTGGTTTAAAAAAATTAATTTTAGATACATATTGTTTTATTTATATCATTTTATATTTTCTTTTGGTGTACATATCATTTTATATTTATGCATATTTTACTACATGATTTATATCTGATTAATTTTCATCTTCGGCATACTTTTAATTTTAACTTTATTATATACTCCCTCAGAATTTATATATAAGCAAAAAAAATTAACTTCACACATATTAAGAAAGTTAGTTATATTAGTTTAATTGCCTTGGTTTTAGTAAAAAATAAGTTATAGTTACTAAATTACCTTTTCTTGGGAGTGTATAATGTTCTTGGAAGTTGTCTTGGGAGTGTATAATGTTCTTGAAAAAATAAAAATAATAATTAATCAAAGGGTATTTTTGAAATACTAGCATTAAATAGGATTGATTTGGTTGACTTTTGCTTATATTTGAGTCCAAAAAATATAGGTACTTTTTTTCTTATATATAGGTCCGGAGGGAGTATATTTTTGATGAATCACCATAATTAAGGCCTTTGACTCCCTAATGACATCCCCACAAATTTCAGCATTTTGGACCGACTATGAAACTAGTCCTTAGTTACCTCCATTTCCAAGCTATTTATCCCCGTTTAATTCTGATCGTTGGATAAATAAAATAAGACTTTTGATGAATAACTATTTGATTTTCTTTCTTTCCGTTATTTGGTATAATTCGGATTAGGTTTATTATTGGATGAACTGCATTGCTGGTATTATCCCAAAAAAGAAAATATGGGTACTGCCAATCCGTTGTTTAGAGCATGAAATTAACCGTGGATTTTCGTAACCTCTCAACTACAGTGTCGTCATCAGTAGGGACAGAGCAACTCCTATGGTAAGGAGGGCCCGGGCCCGCCCTAACTTTTTTATTTTATTTTATTTTCTTTTTTTATAAAAGATATACCTAACTATATAGGTAATTAATAGGGATAGAGATCCTTTTCATTTTTCATGAGAAATGGAGATGTTCATTTCTAAAGTTTTGGTGATAATAAATATATGGAGGGTTACACATATATGTATAATACATATTTATTTTCTCAAAACTTTGAAAATAGACATAAATAAAAAGATAAAAAATGGAGATAATCTTTTTTCAATTAATAGTAACCGTAGCACTTGCACAAAAAAAGTTACTTGTGCCAAAAAGAAACGGTAGCACACATCCAGATCAAATATTGTAATCTTATTTCTTTTTTCTTTTTGTAAACGGAAGCTTATCCTTTCGTGTATAGAGTGATAATTTTTATTCTCATATTTTTTGTTATTACAGCTACTACATAGCGATCTTTTTCAGCTATGAATATTGTTAAGACCACACTTCGCAATAAGATGGAAGATGAATTTTTAATCGATTGTCTGTCAATGTACATTGAAAAGAAAATTGTTGAAAATTTTAATGTAGATTCAATTATAGATGATTTTCATGACATGGAGGAGAGAAGTTATGTGTTTTGATAGATTACTCATATAATTAACGTTTTGAAATATATAATTATGAAAATTTTATATGAAATTTGATACATATCTTTTTTGGATGAACTTTGATTTTTATAGTTGGCCCTCCTCATCATCTAAGTCTGACTCCGTCCTGATCATCAGGATTCGAACTTGCGTACTCCTTCTTATGAGGTCAAGATGCTTACTACTTGATCAATCATTGGTTGGTTTTTTAACTTTTTTTTTATAAATAAATTTCAAATACACATTACTTACAGTAAAACTTTATTATATAATATATATTTCAGATATTATGTTTTCTTACATTGAATGAAATACTTTAAATATAAAAGAGTTCTATTATTTAAAGTTTAAACATACCAAATATGAGTTTTAACCATTTCATTGCAGATATGATGTACGCAAAACATATATGAGATACATTTGGAAGAACTTATAAATAATTATTTATGAAATCAAACTTTTACAAAAAATTTATGGTGTTTGTATAAGTTTTTTTTAATTTATTTTCATAAACTTGTTAGAGAAATTTATAAAATAAATTATTTTTAATTTATTTAAGAAAAAATTTATTAAATAAATACTTAATTAAACGATTTACACTCATATATAAAAATAAAGATTCACATCTAAATATAGCATATTATAAGCTGTTGTATTTGGGGTGTAAAAAAACATACGTTTCAATATTAAAGCTTATTACAAGAATTACGTTAATGGAAAGTGGGAGGTCCTGAGCATTCTGGAATCTAGATGCTAACTAACGGCTCGCTGATCCGATTGGGTGTGACTTGGGGTTCAAGTAATATGCAAAACGGTTCATTTTTTAGTAGGGGCTTCGCTTTTTATCTGGAACTAGCTATATGTGCGAACGCACGGTTGGCGCTATGCTATTTAGTGCTTGTTTTGGAATGCTGGATTTTTTCCATTTCAGCTGTTTTTTGGCTAAAAAGCTGTTTCATACATAATCTATCATGTTTGGCAATTAGCTTAAATTTATAAAAAAGCTTTTTTTGGGGGAAAAAAGCTGTTTTATGTCATCTAATTTGTTTTAGCTTAAGATTGTTATGATTTGATTATTTCTTATTCTCAAAACTCTCTTCCCTATTTATCCCTACAAAACTAACTTCCAAATAAATATTATTAAATTATACAAATAACTTCATACCCTTTTTCGTAATTTACTATGTAAAAAGCGATTTTTTTAGACCATCCAAACGAAAAAGATTATCTTGAAATCGCTTTTCAGCAAACAGACCCAAACAAAAATAGATTCTGATTATAATCGATTATCACAATAATCGATTATTCATAAATCGATTATCAGCATAATCTTTTTTTTCCAGATTTCCCAAACACACCCTTATTATAATTTTTTTTAAAAGTAAAGTTGATAATTAATCAATTTTTTTATTTAAGAAATAAGTGAATAAAGTAAATTATATATCAATATTGACATAGTTATAAATCATAGAAATTGATATACATTGTGATTGTAGCAAAATAACTCCACAATCCATACTGTTTTGCCTTCTAATTGAGTTTTCATTTTGAAAATTTAAAACTTATGACTTAATGCTTGCACTTACTGACAAAAACAATCATAAAAATGAAAATCTTGAACACTCATAAAAAACAATGCTAATAACATTGAGTTTCTTAAAACATTTATGTGAAAAAATCCAATTATACGCAATGCACGCGAGGATTAATACAGGCTCACTAATCGAATTAGAACTTTCATACAAAAATAAATTTTTTTTACTAATTAGAACATAAAACACAAATTAATAATAAATCAATTATACTATACTAATTAACACAGAATTTGCGTGAAGGTAACATCAAAACTTAAATTTTTATGCTATAGTTGTATACCCGTGCATTCGCCGGGTTATACCGTGTTGCTTACTATATTTTTGCTAAAAGTTAATTTGTAAATTATACATTTTTTATACCTATAAAAAAAAAACCTGAATATATTAAATCATATACTAATATTCATGCTGTTATAAAGTATAGAAACTGATTTATATAATATTGAAGATAGAAAATTCATAGATCATTTTGAATTGTATATTTCATAAAGTCCATATAAATATAAATTCATTTTGTTTATCAGAAGGAAATACAAAGAAAAAAGATAAGGACTAAAGCTTAATAACACCATTTACATCAGTAAATAGTTCTCCCAAAGCAGAAAGTCCAAGTGACAATTGTGTACGCATAAACTGAAAAATAAAATTTCATGCAATTAGAGTTTAAGTCCTGTCAACAAAATCTTAGTGCAGTAATTGTTTAACTACTTAATCAATAATTTATGTTAATAATTTTAAACATAAATTGTTGCATATAAACATGCATATCAGATTCAAATGACAACAATAATTTAGATAATATAACTACCAAAGTATCTGACATAATAAGACAACCCGTCTATGATAACCCGTGTGATCTATGAGATCACTCGTCTATAATAACTCGTCTAATCAGAAGGGTTATTATAGATAGGTGAGCATAGACGTGTTATCATAGACGGCTGATCTCATAGACGGGTGAGCATAGACGTGTGATCATAGACAATTTACTTCTGTTGGGTTGTCATAGACGGGTGATCGACGGGTGAGAATAGACGGGTGATCATAGACAGGATACAACGTGTATATAGGGAGACTGAAGGAACATGTCTATGCTTACCCGTCTATGAGATGATCACCTGTCTATTCTCACCCGTCGATCACCTGTCTATGACAACCCAACTGCTGTAAACTGTCTATGATCACACGTTTATGCTCACCTATCTATAATAACACGTCTATGCTCACCTATCTATAATAACCCTTCTGATCAGACGAGTTATCATAGACGGGTTGCTTATTATGTCAGATACTTTAGTAGTTATATCATCTAACTTTTTGTTGTCATTTGAATCAGATATGCATGTTTATATGCAACAATTTATGTTTAAAATTATTAACATAAATTATTGATTAAGTAATTAAACAATTACTGCACTATGATCACATGTCTATGCTCACCGATGAAGAAACCTGTCTATGATAATCCGTCTATGCTCACCCGTCTATGATAACCCGTCTGACTATCTCATAGACGGTGATCAGACGGGTTACCATAGACGGGTTGTCATAGACGGGTGAGCATAGACGTGTGATCATAGACAGGATGCAACTTGTATGAGATCACCCGTCTATGACAACCCGTCTATGGTAACCCGTCTATGAGATCATCAGGCGGGTTATCATAGACGGACGATCATAGATGTGTTATCATAGACAGGTTCCTTCACCGGTGATCATCTTATAGATGGTGAGCTTGTGTAATCATAGATAGGTTGTCATAGATGGGTGAGCTCATAGATCCGTGAGCATAAACGTGTGATCATAGACATGATGCAAATTGTATATGAGAAAAACTGAAGGAACCTGTCTATGATCACGCGTCTATGCTCACCCGTCTATGAAATCACCCGTCTATGACAACCCGTATATGATAACCCGTCTATGATAACCCATCTGATCAGACGGGTTATCATATACAGGTTCCTTCACAGGTTATCATATACAGGTTCCTTCACGGGTTATCATAGACGCGTGATCTCATAGACGGATGATATCTTTCTTATCTACAAAGGTAAAATCATGGCAGACGGGTGAAGGTTATTATATCTTTCTTATCTATAAAGAAATGTACATCAGTTTCCTTATCATCCAGGGTGAAATAACAGAAAGATATTCTACGTGTTCAATTCAAGATGAAAGTTCTAACTGATGGAAAATAATTCAAAATGAAGAAAATTAATTTAAGTGATGGAATTTATTCCTCTTATATCAGTTCTGAAATTTTGGAACCCACGTGTTCTTTGTACTTTGAGACTGAATCAACAAACATAGATTTCTCGAGCATGCATTTGAATTTTTCTTCACTTTGTTTAATTGCTTCATGCAACTTCAATTCTGAGGCCTTGACAAAAATATAGAAGCTAATTAGATACAATATTATCAAATAAATCAGGTTGGTTTCAAGTTTTAATCAAGAGCCATGTTACTAAAGAAAGCAAAAACTTATTTATGTCTTCATTCTAAAATGTATTTACATTCTAACTATGCTGATTTCAGAACAAAAAAAGGAGGTATGAGTTTCAGGTTGAGTTATCCTTGTTGCTAAGCTTAGCAATAGTTAGTTTGGCTTGTTGGCTCTTGAATAAGCTGGAACAACATATATTTGATTCTTTCTTAACTAAATTGCATAATCATGAAGAATAAATCTAGAAGGAACATAATTTTGGACAAATGATATCATTTTAGGTCTAGCCAGCTTCAGAATTAAACACGCAAATTAAAGCATCAATTTATAATTCTAATCAACATAGAATAGATCTACCCAATTCAATAATGGCATTCTCGGTTTTGAAGTCTCATTCTTTCTCTTACTCTATCACCTTTGTCAACTTTGAAGATATGTCAACAGCACTAATGAAAATCATTTTTGAGAAACTTGTAATGTATTTATCCCACTTGGGTGTTCATGGACTGGTTTTTGTGGACATTCATATTAAATATAAAAAAGGAACACAAAAGAAGTTTTGCTAAGGTTGATGGGATAACTACATGAGACCTAAGAAGGGACCTAAGAACATGACCAACAACCCCATTAACCTGTCATTGACATTAACAACAATCAAATTTAGATATGAAACAAATCCACCACTATTCACCACCATATTTTTTCTCTTAGTAAGATAACAAAATCAACTTAGTTGAACAAATTAATCAAGTGTGAAAGAATAAGAACTTCCACGATGATGAGTCAAAATCCAAGAAGATAGCTTATTTGAATTTGATCCTTGTAGTAGAGGAGTAGTGTTGGGCTTCCATATGTGATGCCAACTGATAACATTTAATTCCCAATCTAGAAGATGGCCTGACGCATGAGATATGCACTTACTGACTTGTAGTCACAAAAAAAAAAAGGAAAAAAAGTGCACTCTATCAAAGGAAAAGCATATACTCTTATCTTTTGAGGGCCACATCTCAAGAGTGATTCTTAGTATGGACCATATGGTAGACCCCAGCTCATTTATTCATCATCACTTCATTGTGAATGAATAAAATTACCTTACTCAGTGCACAAATCTTGTACAGTTTCTATGTAAGCAATATATTTTTTTACTATGATGACAGTGAATTTTACTCTATGTGAATTTTATATGGATGAATTTACTCTATGACCTTTTGCATAAGCATTGAGTTGTTAGCATGCTGGAATCCCAAAGCTATTTTTCTGTTGTTAACAGTTTAACACAGATATCACTCACAGAGTGACAATTAAAACTAACAATGCAATTGAGAAAAGAGTAACGCTAGGTACACACGCATAATCACTCACTATCAAATAAAAGCAAGAATATTTAACAACTTAAATCAAATACTTATGTGAATTTTATATGGATGAAGAAAATGGACCAAAAGGTCATAGAGTAAGCTCACAGTCACACTAACCATGCAAACCTCTACTTTCTAAACACCACCACACACAAATTGCTCTCACTACCAAACTTTCCCTTGAAAACTTAAAACTCAACCCTAAACTTCAAAAACAAAAGTTCAACCACAAAGAAAAGTAGCTTTGAGAGCAGAAAAAATCCAAAAAATATTATCCAAGTTTTTAAAAAAGGACAAAGTAGGTTACAATATAAAAACAGGACATAAAGAATGCACCACCAGAGTGTGCACCAGACCAAAAATGTGAAATAAATCTTAGATCATGTATGGATCTACCTTTAAACCTCACCTTAGCCATAACTTCACTTGATCAACTAAACTTTTAAAGTATTCAATTCACTTCAGTCTAAATCTAATCAACTCAAAGGGTGAACTAAACTCTAAACCCTCAAGATGAGATGATACTTTTGGCACAACATCATCACCCCATACATCTGCTTACCCCTTGGGCAGGATACATACTTGAATGCATGAGGGGCTCTTGCCATGCATGAATTTGAACACCATGTAGAAAGATTAAATTTGCCAATGCAATGGAAAGTAAACTCATATTTGTTAATTCCTAGTTCCTAACTTCTCATAGATAATAGAGTTGAAAAGCAAGCCAATGGCCTTCGTCTGTGTTTGTTGATAAATATGCTAAAAGGTAGGAAATAATTTGGGCAAATGAGGAAAGTTCAACTACTCTAAAAGTAAATTCTCCATAAAAAGAACAAAACTGAAGCATTCAAATTTTGTTTTTTTTTTTCTGAAGCAAGTAAAGCATGTTTTATGGGCATTTGAATGACCCATGCTGAACTTTTAACAACTATTTCCATATTCTTTCTGATTGATCTATGACTTAACAAAGCCACTTAAATTTATCGCGAGTAGAAAACCAAAAATCAAAAATAATTGTAGCAATGAATATCTGAAAAAGTATAAAAAATTTATCTAAAATAATGATATTGAAATTCATACTGACCGAATAAATTAAGTAAGTGAAAATGCAGTACCTCTTGATTCCATAAAGATTGCTCCTATATAAACAATGTAGTAACCTTATAATTAGAAAAACAAAAAATCTATAGTGCAGAAAATAATAGAATTGCCTCAAGGAACCAAATTCATGAAACTCAACATCAAAATCCAGGCCCTTTTGTTGTTCACCAAAGCAAATCTTGTACTCATAAAAGCCAATACAACATGTATCCCTTCCCTTTCAAGATAGCTTACAGTAAAGGAATTTTTTTTAATAGAAAAAAGACACACACGAACATATACAACACTAATTAAAGAAATTCTTACCAATATGATTATACAAACAAAAGGAGTGCCAACATCATTTGTGGTTATATATATTTATATGTTTGGCCTCATTCACCATGTGTGATTCAAGTTGATATTTTCCACCTTAACATACTTGTCGACACTCGAATGTATACAGTATCTTGTAATTTAAAGTTTGCATCTATCACAGTACAACTCTAATGAAAATGAACAATTAGAAGCCAACGTTACCATTTTTGGTATATGTTTTGGATTTCTTTGCCTTGCACCAATTATGGGCATAGCAGGCAAGCTGTAAGAGATCGTTAGTCAATCGGATACACGTATATGTACATGGTTGTAAAGATAGAGAAGTTAATTCACTTTGATGATGGAAACCAAAGGTTGGAATCACCAGCATCAAATATGACAGTAAAGGTCTGTGAGGGCGTGGCAATTCCAACCTCGCCAAAATATTGAGCATCCAAATAATTCTTCAAAGGTACTATATCTTCATCATTTGAATTACCAATTTACTGATCATGTGCACCCATCATTGGTCTTCCTGACCTTAGATCTTCTCTAAACTTTTTAGCAACATTAATACTTTGAAGATGAAATGGAGCAATGGATAAAATGAAATATTTAAAAAAAAAAAAAATAAAGGGAAAAAATTTATAGAAGACCAATGGAGAAAATGAAATAATATTTCAAAAAAAAGAGGATACTTTTTTTAGCACAGCAAATTAAAGCAAAAAAAAAAAAGTTGATTAAGAAGAAAGAAGGAGGGGAAAAAGCATACCTACATGGACAAACGGGTTTAGGGCCATTATTCAAATCCATCCACGACAACCTCAGCCTAGTCTAGCTTCGGTTCCATTCCAATTCCACCAGGGCAAGGAACACAATATGAAATATGAAAAAAGAAACCTAAATCAGAAAAAATGATGAGAGAGATAAGAGAAAAAAGAAAGAAAAAAAGAGAGGAAGAGGACTTAACCAATCTGACAAATAGGAGCACTTCAAGGTCAGTCTCCATATGCTTTTTGCTAGGGCAAGGTGATTCACTTTTGTTCCGCACCAACGTTAGCAAAACCCTTACCCATTTCTGATGCATATTGAAATAACTCTTTATATTTGAGATAACCCTTTTCTGCCTATTGTTTCATGTTTCTCAGGCTTTAGCAGTTCCTATGGCTTCTTTGAAGCTAACGATGAGAATGAGCACAAAAAGAGAGATCAACGGAGAAAAAGAAGAACGAAGAAAGATGACGATCGAGAGGAGTCTCCAGAAGAGTATCTCGAAGAAAAAAAAAAGAATGAGAGGAATGAATGGATAACAGAAAAAATGAGAGAAATGAAGATTTAAAATGAAAACTAAGACAATGTAGCATTTGAAATTTGAAATGTCAATATTCGGGAGAGGATTGGGAGGAGTCTCCAGAAGAGTATATGAAAAAAAAAAGCTAAGAGAACAGTCAACCCAGATTTCAAATGCTGGAAATTTGAAATTTAGCCTCGGGAGAGGATGAGAGAACAGTGAACACAGAGTCATCTGGGTTGTGCAGAAAGAAACAATCAGTGTTAAAGTGACGGGAGCAGAAGGGATTAAAGTGACAATTTTGATCTCAATTTGGGACATGTGTCGGTTTTTCAACAATGGATATTTTAGGGAATTTGCTAGGCTTTAAAATTTATATATAGATAGTAGAAGAGCCACTCGTTTTGTTGCAAATTCCATTTTGGGTTTCAACTGCAACTGTACCGGTGCATTGACACTGGTCGCGTTACTTTTCACGCATGTTAGTAAATGGTCTATGTATATGTTAGTAAGGTAGTTCCTTTGTCCTAATATATATGTCATATTTGATTAAATCACACAGTTTAAGAACATGTTATAAATGAAAAAAGAGAGTGATAATTTTATCAAATTAACCTTATTAATCATTGATGTATTAACTATTGTCATAAATGCAATAAAGTGAAATATTTAATGGTACAATTGGTAGAAAAAATTTAATATTATATTAAAAATAAAAAATGATATATATATTTTGGGACAAATTTTTTCTGTAAATGTGACATATATAATGGGACGGAGGGAGTAATATATACTAAATTTATTCATCCAATTCATTGCTATTAAATACTAATAAGTTGATACACCTCTAAAGTTTTTGATTTGCAAACTTTAGTAATAGTATATAATTATTGATTCTATGTCATTGGTTGGTATAAAAATATAAAAGCTTATATCATCTTGTGTATAAAGTGGTAACTCTTATTCTTACGCTTCCTTAGAGAGCAATCTTTTTCAGTTATATGAATATAGTCAAGATTACTGTTCATAATAGAATGGAAGATAATTTTTTGACTGATTGGTTGCTAGTATACATTAAAAAAAGATTGCTAAAAAGTTTAGCGTGAATTTAATTATAGAAGATTTTCGTGACATGCAGGAGATTTATTCTATATTTTAATAGATTACTAATGTATTTAATGTTTTGAAAAGAATAATTATGAATATTTTGTTTGAAATTTGATGTATATATATTTGGCCCCCCTAATTATTCAAGTTTGGCTCCGTCTCTGTATATATGAAGATTAAGTTTAGTATATTTAATTATTATCTGTAAATATTGTAACAATTGTAATCTCGAACGTACAAAATTGTTTGTGGATAAAATAATCGTACATTAGGCAGCAAGTTTTCTCAAATTTTGGTTAATATTCTTCAATGCACCATCTAGAAATTCATGAACCACCAAATAATAACAATCACAAATCTAGAAGATGTATATAATGAAAGATGGCAGTATATGAAAGTGTGATGAAACGCCTGGAGTTTGAAAATCTTAACGATATTTAGTTTCTCTTTAAGTAATTATAAAATTCTGTATTAAAAGAATATTATTCATAAAATATATTAAGAAGTCATTTGGATAAGTTCTAACATATAAGATATTCTTCATGTAATCTTTTTTTAAAGATTTTTTTATATCAAAAGTGAAAATTATTTTTATGTTTGGATGTAGTATTCAAAATATGTTTTTCTTTTATATTTACTATTGTTTTGAATATAAAATGTGAATGAATTTTTAATCTTCATCATCTATGTAAGGTTGTATTATTAGATTTATTACTATCACATTTTTTAAATGCAAATTGTTCTCACTAAATATATATGACCATATTATATATATATATAATAGTATTGGGAGATGATTTCACAAAGAATTTTTAAAAATCAACTCATGCTTCACGAGTTTACAACAACATGAGATTCAGCAATAAGTAGTGTTGTCATTTCTATAAGTGTATGTTCACTACAATAAAATGCACTTTTAGCGGCAATTAATATGACCTTTAGCGGCAATAATAATGGCCGCAAAACTTTTACCGGCAATTATATATTTGCTAGTGTATCCAGTGTCGGTAAAAGTTTTCCCGACAATTATAGAAAATGCTGGTAAAGACCCCATTAATTGTCGGCAAAAGTCAAAAGTTATAGCGGCAATTATTATGACCTTTAGCGGCAATATTAATGGCCACTAAATATGATTTTTGAATTGCCTTCTAAGCTCATTTACCGGTTTTTTTTATTGCCGCTAAAAGTTCTAGCAGGCTTTTCCCAACAATTACTATTGCACAAAATGTTAAGACTATTTGCCAACTCAAAATGTGTATGACTTGAGTAGCAAAAGTTCTAGCGACAATAATATTTGCTCCTAAAAAACTTAAATAACAATATACAATCATGTCAAATAAACCATACTAAAACTCATTCTATAAATCAAAATATATTTCATTAAATCCCCAACAAAAAATAACAATTATCAAGTGTTAATTAAGTACATAAGTGTCATTAACAAAAGATAAAGAATACATCATTTGAATCTAATAACTCCTTCATCCTAAGTCTAATAACAAGTATAATCACACAGCTAGCCAAGGAACAAATTGCATTCCTTATAATATCTCTAGACTATTCTCAGTACACATTCCTTTTTCAGTGGTCACTACTCCCCTCGTGCCTACTTGATGCATAGCCTCAGAAATCATGTTTCCCATCTCATAATCATTCACAACACTAACTTCAGCAACATCTTTAAGTTCATGATCCTCAACCAAAAAATGCAACCTATGTTGTTGAATTCAGCATTTCAGCAAGACCTTCCAACTATAAGCAACAATTGTAGACGGAGAAAACCACAATTCAATCAATATCTGCAGGCAGACAATTCTGATTATGATTCTACAAATTTCAAATCCTCCAAGGAACCAAGAGTTTAAAAAAACATAGAAAAACAAATACTAAAAAGTATACCTTTCTTCTCTACACATCAAAGTGAGTTCAGAAACAAGGGTTGTCACTATCTTCTCAATCCCTCGAGTAATTTGAACATGACCCATTCCAACTGTGATAAACTACAAAAGTAGATAGAAAATAAAATGTTAAGAGAACCAGAATTTAAGAACACCCTATTTAATCAAGACTATAATAATCATTGACATGGTAACAAAACATGGGACTGAACTTTTCCAATCAAGGCTTTATATGTTAATTTTTTCTTTAGCAATAGAAATAAGCTAACATCCAAATATTATACAGTCCAACAATTCTCAGCTTTCTTTTCCTACCGTTCATTTTCACATCACCCAAACAACTTAAATGACTTGTTTTGTTTTATTGCCCTTTGCAGTTTTAACTTGGAGTATATATAAAACCTATCTAATCATACATAACTCTAAATGGAAAAAGCCTTGCACCTGCTTTACAGTTGCATCAATATGTATCCATCAAAGAAATAAAATCAAATGCTTTGGAAAACAGATATAAGTACATCACAAGTTGATTGAATACTTTGTCCATGTCAAAAGCTTTTAAAAAAAACAGATATGCATGAGTTAAAGTAATTGGAATGGAATAAGAAAGCAACAATTTATATTCTTAGTAGTATGTAAATCATTTCCCAGGACTATAATTATAAGGTAAGAAACATATTAAACAAGTTTAGTGGTGTTCCTTCTTCACACGATAGACAAACATATTTTAATTTTCATATATTGATAACTAAGTAAAAGGCAGAAATTTTGTAAAGGTAATAATTAGAAATGAACCTTAATCAGTGCAACGATGTCCTCTTTCCTCCAATCTCTCCTATAAGAATGATACCTGAATTACTAGATGATCCAAAACAAGCATCCCTGTTGGTATTCAGTTGAATGAAAAATGATCTTAACACCTAAAAAGTTTTAAAGACTAACATACGCAAAGATTCTTTCATTTATCCAAGGAAGTAAAATTCCATCTCAGCTACCATTCCAAAGATAGCCTGAACTCATCAATTAACAATTCAGCCCATAGGACAGAAAATGTGATAAAGTAGGTGCATTATTCTTACCTATAATGTTTTACATCTGATGTCTAATTCCCCTGTATCCATACTTTGAGCAAGTACTCAAAAAGTGCAATGAGAGCGTGTCAACCGCAACCTAGACCATATTAACAAAGCAGAGTTAGATGAGTAGAAGTTAGCAATATCCCGACCATATTAACAAATACAAAATTCCGCTACACTTATATCATGTAAAAGAAAGTCATCAAATTGTGCTCGTACCTGTGGCTGACACCAATGGCACCGAAGGTGATGGAGGAGTAGCCTGTTGTTCCACTATGAGGATTAATGTAGATCCATCATTCGGAAATGTTTTATTAAGCTGTCTTATTACACTCTCCACCTGGAACAGCAAGGTGCAAACCAACAGCGCATTGCTATAAAAACAGGCACCGCAAGTAACATACAACCGGGCACAAGCAGTTAACTCCAAAATAATTAACATATAGAATCATAGTTAAAACCTTTTGTTGAGACTTTGGCTCTCAGGTCCTTTGAGATAGAGCTATAAATTGTTGTTGTTCAGTGCCAAAATCTGCTAGACTACTCTCACACTTGGAAAAAATGAAGTGAAAAAAGATTTAGAGGCACCAATAAAGTAGCTATAGGGATTGACTAATATAGTCATAATCAGGGATCAAAAACTAATACACAAATGAAAAATCAAATAATAAAAAGTAAAAACCCAATCATGCAAATCTCAATGAAACAACTTATGACAATTTGAAATTTAAACAAAGGGATTAAAAATTGAAAATGTTAATGAATCAATCTGCAAAAAACATTTAGAAAGTAATGTTAGATTTAAACTCAATAATCATCTACAAGGCATGCTATCATAAACATTATTGCGGAAACATAATAATCATATATAGCATGCATCTTTATTATCAAGAACAACTTAAAACTTGATACCTTTAGGATCTACAACATGCTGATTTATCAAAGATATAGGAATACCTGAATCCATTGTATGTTCCTAACCTCAAGCGTTCTTCAGAGGATGAACTTAATCACCAACCTTCACGAACGGATGGTAGTAATCCTGAAACGCAGAGAGGGGGAAGAAAAAAGAGAGACGGGTAATGAACACCCGTTGGCTTGTGGTTCTTCCTCAACCGGGACTCCTTATGCCTTAGTCGCTCTTCAGATGGGGAGAGGAGGCGGTATGCGATATTGTCCGGTGTATTGGGGACCATAGCCTATATATAGGGTGATGGCCAATTAGGGTTCCCATTATTCCGAAATGGGCCATCAATGACATCCACTCATATTTAGTCCATATCAATTACCTAATTTATTATCAAATTAGAAATTTAATTAGCTTTATCACCTAATTTGATCACATATCAATTAAGGCTCCTAATTGACAAATAGCTAATATAATTAATAAACGATATCTGCCCACATTATGACATTGGAATATAATTAAATACAAAATATTCCAACAATCTCCCACTTGGGCAATATATCATAATAATTATATCAGAATTCTTTAGGCGCGCATCCGAATGCTATTTATCTTTAATTTTCCCCTTTACAATCTGGTCCACCTCATACATCAATAATGGGACTACCGCGGCTGTCGTCACTAATGTCTATTGTGACTAAACCCCGACGACCACCACATCAATGCACTTGATGACATAGATCGATATGGATGAGTGGCATGGAAATTTCATGCAATGTGATCTCTGAATCATGCCTATTTCCAACTGGTCCAACTTAAGTCTTTAGTGAGATCAATTTTGCAATTTTGCAAACAAAAGTCCTTAATGTGTAAATAAATTTTACACACAACAAGATACAAACAAGTTCATAATGAACTTATAAACATAACTTTATTTCCGCAGAAAATCCGAAATAACAAAATATTTCAAACATAAAACACAAATAGATACTCCCACTAAATTAAGGCATCCTCAGTGACAACACCCATATGAGCAACATGCTCATGAAAAAACCTTAGGTGTCAAGCCTTTAGTTAGTGGATCTGCTAGCATAGAATTTGTTCCTATGTGCTCCATAGAAAACTATTTTTTCTGAACTATTTTCTTAACTACAAGATACTTGATGTCGATGAACTTCGACTTTGTAGAACCCATGTTGTTGTTGAAGTACAATATGACTGACTTATTTGTCACAACCTGACTTGAGTGGTATTTCAATACCTTTTACTAAATGCAACCAAGTGACAAAAAATTACTCCAGTCATATCCCGTAGTCAGATGCCTACTATCTTGGCATCCTGTAAAATCGGAGTCAGAATTCCTCATGATCTCTAAACTGTTAGATCTCCGATATGTGAGCATATGTCCTTTTGTTCTCTTTGAGTATCTCACATTCCTTATGATTGCTTCTCCGAAATGGGCCATCAATGACATCCACTCATATTTAATCCATATCAATTAACTAATTTATTATCAAATCAGAAATTTAATTAGCTTTATCACCTAATTTGATCACATATCAATTAAGGCTCCTAATTGACAAATAGCTAATATAATTAATAAACGATATATGCCCATATTATGACATTGGAATATAATTAAATACAAAATATTCCAACAAGTAATCCCGAAATTTATGGCATCTTTAATTCTCCCTATTCAAACTATCTCCCAACCATGAATGAATTATAAATTATAAATTAAAACAAGAAAATAAAATACGAGCACTAAAATATATCTCACAATAATAAATAAATATTCAGTAATATGACTTTGGAAAAAAGGAATAGGAAATGTCATATCACCTAGAGCCATTATTGTCGAGGTCATGCAACCAATCTATGACAACATAGTTTCTTCCATACTCAAATGCTCTTAGAGCAAATCTATCACCTGAAATGGAGCCATATTACAGCAAACAACAACATAACATAATTATACAACAATGCAATATCTCCCAAATAGAGGGAAATGCCGACCAATTCATCAATATTATCTCCCAAAATCAATATTGACACCTAAAACTAATCAAATGGAAATGATAAAGAAAATTTAATTTGTGATATGAAGCAAAACCCTAAATTGAAGCTGAGAATGAGAAATTGAAAGCATTTAAGTTTTTCGATTTAGGTGAAGTGGAAGAGAATTGAAAAGTCGAACACCTTTTGAAGAATCGGAAGAGAAGGGAGGTATGATGGAAGCAGAGGTGGCGATAACGGTTGCACTGTTAAGACGAGAGATGCTAGCCATTGTTGAGGAAGATCGATTTAAAGTGTGAAACTATTAGAATTGGGGGTAATGAAATTAAAGAAATGAAGGGATGTGGTGTTTACGGGCAATTATTTCGTATAGAATGAGTTTTACTGGCTAATGTCTATTATTTACAAAAGTTTCAGTCTAGAGAATAAATTAGTGGCTATTATTCTATAGCCGCTACATAATTGCCACTAAATATAGATTTTGCTGTAGTGGTTGAATGTGTTGGTTGCCATTGTGAGCTTTTGACATTGGGAGAAGCCAACACATGCTTAGTAATAATATGCGAGATTCTCATGATTTTTATGAAGCCAAAACTTGATAATTGTAAACGTTTGTACATTATAATATTTGTATTTTAGGTTGTGGAGGTAGTTTTACAAAGAATTTAGTAAAAAGAGCAACTCATGCTTCACAAGTTTACAAACTACGTGAGATTCGTCCAGCAACAAATAGTATTGTCATTATTTGAACAACTCCATGTTTTATGTGTTATATGCACTCTAAGATAAACTTCCAGATAATAATGTATGAGATTTTCGTAAATTGTGTGAAGCCAAACTTGCAAGTATTGATGTATGAGATTCTCGTGACTTTTGTGAAGTCGGGACTTACAGGTAATAATGTGTGAGATTCTCGTGACTGGTGTGTAGCCAGAACTTGCAGGTAATAATGTGTGAAATTCTCGTGACTTTTGTGAAGTCGGGACTTACAGGTAATAATGTGCGAGATTCTCGTGACTTGTGTGAAGCCAGAACTTGCAGGTAATAATGTGTGAGACTCTCATGACTTGTATGAAGACAAATTTGTTGGTAATTGTTTGTGTCTATACATTATAATATTTTTATTTTAGAATATTGTGGAGGTGGTTTTACAAAGGATTTTAAAAAAAGATCAACTCATACTTCACGAGTTTACATCAACATCAGATTCGTCCAACAACAAATGGGGTTCCCATTATTTCATCAAGTGCATGTTGTTGAGTCTCCAAAATATCTGATGTGCATTTATCATAGTTTTGATGAAAATAAAACAGTTATTCAATGATTTAATTGAACCCGTTTGTGGTGGTTAACTCGTCTACTCAGTGTACAGATTAAAACATTTAGTGTCTATATGAACTGAGCTTTAGCGTGTTATCACCCATCTGGAACCAATGGAAAAGTTCACTCGTCTGAACTAAGGAAAAGTTCACTCGTCTGAACTAAGGAAAGTTCACTCTTCTGAACCATTGAAAATTCACTCGTCTAAAGAAGTCTTCACCAATCTGTTGACCAACGTTGAAGAAATCCCTTCAACTTCTTCAACCGTCTAATCAAAGGAAGACTCACCTATCTGAAAGACTATGCAACTGACATCATCTCTTTATTAAGAGTCAACCCGTCTAATGAAGTTACTCACCCGTTTAGTGACTAACGTTGAAGAATATATTGGATGAAAGCTATCTCGTCTCTTGAAAAGGAATTTCAACAAAGTGCTTTACATAAATACAACTGCAACTTACACTAAAAGGAAAGGACTTCCCTCTGAGGACAAAAAGCACGTATAAAGACCTGCTAAGACCAAAGGTGTATCATAAGTTTTTATCATTCTGATGAGAGAGAACAATCGAAGTTCTCAAAGCTTTAATGGCTAACCAGAACGACTCTTTTGCATTTAATGAAGATCTGCAAAAAGCCAAGCTTTCAAATATTGTGTCTAATGGCTTTAAAATCTTGAAGCCTAGAGAAGAGAAGAGAACGAACACAGCATTCAAAAAACATTTACTCTGCGCATTTATATCTTCATTCTTTCATTATTTATTCTTCAATCATTTGAAGTTATAACGCAGTCTTTTAGAGCTTCACAATTAATACACTCGTCTGAGTGTTTGTGAAAGACTTGCAAATTGTAATTTATTTTATAACTTCTCTCAAACAAAACCCATCTGAGCCTGGAGAGACTAGGTGTGCAAACAATACTCGTCTGAGCCTAGAGAGGCTAGGTGTGCAAACAATACTTGTCTGGATCCTGAAAAGGCTAGGTGTGAAAATAATACTTGTCTGTCCTATAACTTGATTTAGTTATAGTGAGAAAACTTGGTGCTGCCAAGGACTGGACGTAGCCTCATTTGTTAAGGGGTGAACCAGGTAAAACCTGCCTTGTGATCTCTCTTTCCCTTAACTCTTTAGTTTGATTATTTATCTTATCTATCATTTAAATAAAGGGGTTATAATTGTGTTTATCAAACTATTTTCATCTTGCATGATTGTGTTTTCTGTGAAAACCTTCAAACGAGTTATTAGTCTGATTGACCTGTCTTAGTTTACTCGTCTATTCCTTACACCCGTCTGTGCTTGCGAAAAAGTTTCTTAATTCCGCTTAAATTTGTCAAACACCATTCAACCCGTGTTTGCATCTGCCTATTTCAGTTGGTATCAGAGCTCAGCCTCTGGGTTGAGCACTTAACAGTGTAGAGAAAAGATCCTGAAGAATAGACAATGACTTCTGGAGCAAGCTCAAGTGGAAACCCCCAACCTGAAGGAGGCTCTATGACCAGACCCCCTTTCTTCAATGGTGTAAATTACAACTACTGGAAAGAAAGATTTCACTGGTTCATTTTGTCAACAAACTTTGATGTATGGGATATCATCACTGATGGTCCTTACACTCCTCTAAATAATGATGGCTCAGACAAGCGAAAGGCTCAGTGGACACCTGCAAAAAAGACAAGATGGGAACTAAACTATAAAGCCAGATATTCTATAATTTGTGCTCTCAGTCCAGAAGAATTTGAAAAGGTATGTGCTTGTGATTCTGCTAAAGAAATGTGGGACTCCTTATCTGTCACACATGAAGGAACTGCTAAGGTAAAATAATCTATAATTTTTATGCTTGTTATAAAATATGAATTATTCACCATGGAAGAAGGTGAATCTGTTGCTCAAATGATTGGTAGATTCCAAACTATTACAAATGGTTTGAAATCTCTTGGTAAAATATATACTAATGTTGAGAAAGTTGCTAAGATTCTCAGAAGTCTTCTAAGGCAGTGGAGACCTCTTGTCACTGCTATATCTCAAGCCAAGGATCTCACTTCCTTGACTATGGATGAACTTCTTGGCACACTCATTGTTCATGAGCAAGAGCTCAATGAAGATGTGTCAATCAAAAAGAGCAAAGTCATTGCTCTAAAGGTTGATCTAAAGGCATCTAAAGCCTTAAAAGCTTCACGGGCAGACGAGTGTGACTGTGACACAGATGAGTCTGATGATAAGGATTCAGATGGTGATGAAGAGACTTCTTTCATGACCAGAAAAATGAAAAAGCTCTGGAGAAAGAAGAAGGTCAGAAAGGAGAAGCCTTTCAGAAAATTCCACAAAGAATCTGCATCAACAGACAAGAGTCTTGTTGTCTGCTATGAGTGCAAGAAGCCTGGTCACATCAAACCTAAATGCCCTCTTTTAAAGAAAGCTCTCAAAAAGAAATTCTTCAGAAAGAAGAAGAAATGAATGATGGCCACATAGGAAGATCTTGAATGTTCTTCTTCTGAAGGAGAAGAGATAGAAGAGGAAGCTAATCTCTGTTTGATGGCCAACACAGATTCAGAACCTGAAACTGAGGTACATTCTGAACTTGAGGAATTGCATGATGCTTATGAAGAGCTGGTAGAGGAATCCAAAGGCTTATCTAAGGCCTTCAAATCCCTCAAGAGAGAGTATGTTAAGCTCCTTAGTGAGCATAAGCAAAAATCTCAAGAGTGTGAGATGCTGGCCAAAGAGAATAGCCAGCTGAGGACCGAAAAGTCTAATGAAGCTTCGATCTCAAGTGAAACATCACATTCTGAAGAAGTTGTCACACTTCAACAGAAAGTGAAGGAGCTCACTTCTGATCTTGCTAGATTTGTTAATGACAGAGATAATCTGACAAAATTGCTTGGATGTCAGATACACTCTCTTAACAAAGAAGGCATTGGATATGATCATAAAGTATCAACAAAAACCTCAACTGTCTATGTTAAACCCACTCTAGTTAGAATTAGACCCGTCTGTAACTTCTGTGGAAAAGCTGGACATGTTATGTCTAAGTGTTTTCACAAGAAGAAGAGGAAGTCTTCACAGACTCCTAGAACTAACAGAAAAGAACCCAGAAAAATATGGGTACCTAAAGATAAAATAATTTCTGTTGCAGATATCCATAATAGGACAAAGCAGACACCTCTGCTGGTACCTGGATAGTGCCTGCTCGCGACATATGACAGGAGAAAGGTCTATGTTCTAAGACCTCTAGTCTAAAAATGGTGGATATGTTGCCTTTGGAGGCAACCAAAAAGGAAGAGTAATTGGCGTTGGTACAATTGGTGGTAAACCTCCTCTTCCCTCAATCTTTAATGTGCTTATGGTTGAAGGACTAAGACACAATTTACTTAGCATCAATTATGTGATAGTGGATTTGATGTCTCCTTCACTAAAAATGAATGCATAGTCAAAGACAAGAGTGACAAGACCCTCTTTTCAGCTAACAGACAACAAAATCTTTATAAGATTGAGCTAACTGAACTTTCAGATCAAAGTGTAACCCGTCTGATGTCTAAAGAGGATGAAAGATGGTTATGGCATAAGAAACTAGGACATGCTAGTATGAAACTTATTTCGAAATTGAAAAAGGATAACCTTATGAGAGGATTGCCTAATATTAGTTTTAAGAAAGATGTTTTATGTGATGCATATTAGAGAGGTAAACAAGTAAAATCAAGTTTCAAATCAAAAAACCTTGTATCAACCTCTAGACCTCTTCAGTTGTTACACATGGATCTGTTTGGACCCGTTAGTGTTGCCAGTTTAGCTGAAAGGAAATATGGATTTGTCATTGTTGATGACTATTCTAGATTTACATGGGTACTTTTCTTAACCCACAAGGATGAGTCCTTTAAGGCCTTGTCTGTATTCTGTAAGAAAGTACAAAATGAGCAAGGTTTCTGTATTTCTACCCTTAGAAGTGATCATGAGGGAGAATTTGAAAATGAGCAATTCTGACTGTTTTGTGAAGAGAATGGAATCTCTCACAACTTCTCTACACCAAAAACTCCACAGCAAAATGGAGTGGTTGAGAGAAAGAACAGATCTCTGCAAGAGATGGCTAGGTTAATGCTCAATGAAAATAATCTCCCTAAGTACTTCTGGGCTGAAGCAGTAAACACTGTATGTTATGTGCAAAATAGAATACTTATAAGGTCTATCCTAAAGAAGACTCCTTATGAATTATGGAAAGTTAGAAAACCCAACATATCTTACTTTCATGCATTTGGACATGAATGCTTCATCTTAAATACCAAGGATCAACTTGGAAAGTTTGATTCCAAGGTAGATAAAGGTATCTTCATTGGATATTCTTAAATATCTAAGGCATATAGAGTTTTTAACTCTAAAACCTCTAATGTTGAGGAATCCATTCATGTAAAGTCCAATGATAACTTAAAGACTGATAGGGAACTATCAGATCTAGAAGATGATCTTGCAGGACTCGACCTTACCTAGCAGACGAGTCAACAGCCAGATGTATCTAAAATTGAGCCTGCTAAGGAAACTGTCAGACAAGTGGAGCAGACGAGTCATCAGTCAAGTCAACATCAGCATGATGATCTTAAAAGAGAGTGGAAATTCAAAGTTCATCATCCTGAAGATCTTATCATTGGAAGTCCCTCTGAAGGTGTTAGAACCAGATCTGTCTTAAGAGAGTCAAGCAATATGGCTTTTTTATTTGAAATTGAACCAAAGCATATTGAGGAAGCTCTTGAAGATGAAAGCTGGATTCTTGCCATGCAAGAGGAACTTAATCAGTTCAAAAGGAATGATTTCTGAAAACTTGTCTCCAAACCAACAGACAAATTTGTTATAGGAACCAGATGGGTTTTCAGAAACAAGCTAGATGAAGATGGCAAAGTCGTCAGAAACAAAGCAAGGTTAGTAGCTCAGGGCTACAACCAACAAGAAGGTATTGATTATACTGAGACTTTTGCACCTGTAGCTAGAATAGAAGCTATTCGTATACTCATGTCATATGCTGCACAACATCAAATCACTTTATTTCAAATGGATGTAAAAAGTGATTTTTTAAATGGAATAATTGAAGAAGAAGTTTATGTCAAACAACCTCCTGGTTTTGAAGATAATGAAAAACCAGATCATGTTTTCAAACTTAAAAAAAGTTTTATATGGTTTGAAACAAGCACCTAGAGCATGGTATGATAGACTTAGTTCTTTTCTTATGAATAATGGCTTTATAAGAGGAAAAGTTGATACAACTTTATTTAAGAAATGCTCAAAAGATAACTTCATAGTAGTTCAGATATATGTTGATGATATTATTTTTTGAAGCTACTAATGAAAAATTGTGCAAAGAATTCTCTAAGCTGATGGAAGCAGAATTTGAAATGAGCATGATGGGAGAATTAAAGTTCTTCCTTGGACTGCAAATCAAGCAGACGAGTGATGGTATTTACATCCATCAACAAAAGTACATCAAGGAAATTCTAAAGAAGTACAAAATGGATAGCTCAAAGGTCATGAAAACTCCCATGCAACCTAATGCTAATCTAAGCAAAGATGAGGAAGGTAAAAAGGTAGACCAAACTGTCTACAGAGGTATAATTGGATCTCTTCTTTATTTAACATCTAGCTGACCTGATATTCAGTTTAGTGTCTGTATGTGTGCCGGATTCCAATCTGATCCCAAAGAATCTCATCTTAAGGCTGTTAAAAGAATATTTAGATATTTGCTTGGAACTACTCATCTTGGTTTAATGTACTTGAGAACACAAGATTACAAATTAGTTGGTTTTTGTGATGCTGATTTTGCTGGAGATAGAATTGAAAGGAAAAGCACCAGTGGAGGATGTCACTTCATTGGAGCAAACTTAGTCTCTTGGTCAAGCAAAAGACAAACAACTATTGCACTCTCAACTGCAGAAGCAGAATATGTCTCTACTGCAAGTTGCTGCTCACAGCTTTTATGGGTAAAACATCAACTTGAAGATTACTCTATATTTGAGCATAATATAATATATCTGTGTGGTGTGATAATTCAAGTGCTATTTGCTTAACTAGAGACCCCATACATTATTCTAAGGCTAAACACATAGAAATCAAACATCACTTCATAAGAGATTATGTTAAAAAAGGTGTATTTGATGTTAAGTTTGTTAAAGCTGAAAATCAATGGGCTGATATCTTTACAAAACCATTAGCTAAGGATAAGTTTAAGTATATAAGAGATAACTTGAATATACACTGCAATTTTGAATAATCTATCTAATGTGTTTTACATTACCTGTCTGTGATTAACCGTCTGACTCTATCATATTTGAAATAATCTTTTTAAATGGTTATTATCCCTTTAATGTCATTTCTTTATCTGAGGCAAAACGTGTACAAGGCAGTTTTGTTGTTTTCGTTTAAAATTAAAACTGTCTTTGGTCTTTTAAAAGGGAAAACCTTTTTTTCTTTTAAAAGGTATTTCGTTCTTACGCTTTCAAATTTCTTTCTCTTCGTTTTTAAAACCGTCAAGAGGATGCATCTGCTCAGGGGGAGCAGTTGAAGAAGCCTTTAGGCAAAACCACAGGACAAACTTACTTTTCACTCTTTTTGTTCTTTTTAGTACCTTTCTATAATTTTCTTTAAATTACCTGATGCACAGTCAATGATGGTTAAATCCAATTATCTTCTCTGTTTCTCTATTTTATCTTTTTGCTGAGGTCAAAATGGGGGAGAAAGCTAAATGAAAAATGTTTTAATGTTATAAGCTGATATGAACAAATGTTTATCCGTCTGATATGGAAATATGATAAATATTAGTATCTTTTCTTTTCTCTCTGTCTCTTTTTATTGGTTTTGATAATGACAAAAGGGGGAGAAAATACTGAGAAAGTACTAAGATAAGACTAAGATAAAAAGATCATAAGAATAATGCTTATCTGTCTGATGCTTATCTGTTTGAGTATCTTAAATAATGGAACAACGTTTAACCTGTCTGATTATGTTACGATTGTCTGATACATATACATGTCTACTTTACGTGAATTTTCTTAAGTTTATTAAATCATTTAACATGTTTTGTCATTATCAAAAAGGGGGAGATTGTTGAGTCTCCAAAATGTCTGATGTGCATTTATCATAGTTTTGATGAGAATAACACAGTTATTCAATGATTTAATTGAACCCGTCTGTGGTGGTTAACTCGTCTACTCAGTGTACAAATTAAAACATTTAGTGTCTATATGAACTGAGCTCTAGCGTGTTATCACCCGTCTGGAACCAATGAAAAAGTTCACTCGTCTGAACTAAGGAAAAGTTCACTCGTCTGAACTAAGGAAAAGTTCGCTCGTCTGAATTAAGGAAAGTTCGCTCGTTTGAACTATTGAAAGTTCACTCGTCTAAAGAAGTCTTCACCATTCTATTGATCAACGTTGAAGAAATCCCTTCAACTCGTCTATTGAAGTCTTCAACCGTCTGATCCAAGGAAGACTCACATGTCTGAAAGACTACGCAATTGACGTCATCTCTGTATTAAGAGTCAACCCGTCTAATGAAGTTACTTACCCGTCTGGTGACTAACGTTGAAGAATATATTGAATGAAAGTTGTCTCGTCTCCTGAAAAGGAATTTCAACAAAGTGTTTTACCTGAATACAACTGCAACTTACACTAAAAGGGAAAGACTTCCCTCTGAGGACAAAAAGCACGTCTAAAGACCTGCTAAGACCAAAGGTGTATCAGAAGTCTTTATTATTCTGATGAGAGAGAACAAGCGAAGTTCTCAAAGCTTTAATGACTGACCAGAACGACTCTTTTGCATTTAATGAAGATCTGCAAAAAGCCAAGCTTTCAAATATTGTGTCTAACGGCTTTAAAACCTTGAAGCCTATTTAATGAAGAAGACTTTGACGATTCAAGTAGAGAAGATAAGAGAACGAACACAGCATTCAAAGAGCATTTACTCTGTGCATTTATATCTTCATTCTTTCATTATTTATTCTTCAATCATTTGAAATTATTACGCAGTCTTTTAGAACTTCACATTTAATGCACTCGTCTGAGTACTTGTGAAAGACTTGCAAATTGTAATTTACTTTACAACTTCTCTCAAACAAAACCCGTCTGAGCCTGGAGCGGCTAGGTGTGCAAACAATACTCGTCTGAACCTGGAGAGGCTAGGTGTGCAAACAATACTTGTTTGGAGCCTGAAGAGACTAGGTGTGAAAATAATACTTGTCTGTCCTGTAACCTGATTCAGTTATAGTGAGAAAACTTGGTGCTGCTAAGGATTGGACATAGCCTCATTTGTTAAGGGGTGAACCAGGATAAAGTTTGCCTTGTGATCTCTCTCTTTCCCTTAACTCTTTAGTTTGATTATTTATCTTATCTATCATTTAACTAAAGGGATATAATTGTGTTTATCAAACTATTTTCATCTTGCATGATTGTGTTTTTTGTGAAAACCTTCAAACGAGTTATTAGTCTGATTGACCTGTCTTAGTTTACTCGTCTATTCCTTACACCCATCTATGCTTGCGAAAAAGTTTCTTAATTCCGCTTAAATTTGTCAAATACCATTCAACCCCCTTCTAGTGTTTGCATCTGTCTATTTCACAAGTGACCGTTAGCTTGTGACTTGGGTGAAGCCCAAACTTGCAAGTACTAATGTGTGAGATTCTCGTGACTTGTGTGAAACCAAAACTTGTTGAAAATTGTTTGTTTCTGTGCATTATAATATTTTTATTTTAGGCCGGTTATGGAGGCAGTTTTACAAAGGATATAAAAAAAGATCAATTTATGCTTCACAAGTTTGCAACGACATGAGATTTGTCCAGTAACAACTAGGGTTGTCATTATTTCAGTAGGTCCAGTTCAATGTGTTGCATGCCACCATAAGCTTGTGACTTAGGTGAAGCCAAAGCTTGCAGGGAATAATGTGTGAGATTCTCTTAACTTGTTTGAAGTCAAACTTTATCAATAATTGTTAACGTTTGTATGTTATTAATATTTGCATTTTAGGCTGTAGTTTAGGATATACTACTACTGTGAACACTGCCTAGGTCATTAAGTCAAAAACAAAATACAAAATAATCAAAATTTAAAATATATATTAATTTTTATCCATGGGCATACCCATTTCTTTCTACTAAAGTTTTTTATCCAAGTTTTAGCTAGCCCAAATTCATGTAGCCCAAGCAAGAAAAAAAAGTTGAAGTTAAAAATTTTAAAAAGAGAGGAAAAAGGGAATAAAACTGTCTGGCCCATGACCCGAAATTAACCAAAACCATATCTATTTGAGTCCAATCTTAGGTTAGGATCAAATTCCTCTAAAATGAGTAATAATATAGAGTGAAAAAAATAAGAGTATATCCACCCTTAATTAATTAAAATGAGTTGAGATTTCAATACACTTTAATTAATAAAGGGTAAATATACTATTACTTTTTCACTTGATATTTTATACTCAGGAGCTTTATCCCATAGGTTAAAGCCAAACTACATTTATAATGCTCCTCGAACTTTTACATATCACAAGAACTTAGAAAAGTAAACGAATGAACAAATAACAAGCATTCTGATTGATCACGGCTCACTATTCTATCTACAACCATGAACAAATAAAATATCAAAAGTTGAAAATACAAAGCATAAACATGAAAATCTCCGGAGCATATGAAATCTCTAACTTCAAAGCACCATTACATCACTGGTACTTCACATTTGCCAAGGCATTTTTAAACAGGAAAAAGAGAAAGAAAAAAAGGCATGCTGTCCCGTATCGTGTATCAGCACCCATAATTACTAGTTTGCTTATTAACCTTGTGTACTGAGTACCAAATTCACCATTCTATATTTTGCGTATCAGATTCACCATTCTTACAATAATAATAATAATAAATAATAATAATAATAATGTAAAAAGTGACAATTGCTTACCCAAAGGAACCACATATCTGTATCCGTACCGCATTACTAGTAACTATGTCCACACCTATTGAAAACTACAATAAAATAAGGTGCATTCAAGAAATCAACAAACCGCTCGTTTTACCGGCCATCAGCGGAAGTAAAAGACTCAGCAAATCCAGTAGGCCTTGCAGGGATACTACTCTTACTGTCTTGTAGGTCCATATAGTTCAAGTCCTTTCCTTCTGTATCTTGCCAGCACTTCACCATCTGGTTAAGGGGAAGACTACAATCTATGCCATTATAATCCTCAGTGTCATCATCAAATGGTTTCCATTTTTCAACAAGAGGTGCCAGAACACTCACAGCATGACCCATATCCGACCGTTGGTTTGGTTCTCTGGCAGTGCAGTGCCCAGCTAATTCAGCAATGATAGAGATGCTCTCAACCGTTTCTTCCTTTATGTCAAGGGCAGAGTCAATAGCAGTCATTAGTTTCTCCTTATCTGGTTTTATATCCCAGAACCATGCAGCCAAGTATTGGCTTTCCTCAGGTCTATCCTCATCAAGTGCCATCAATCCGGTCAACAGCTCCATTAGCACAACGCCAAAACTAAAAACATCTGCCTTGGTAGTGATTTTTCCTGTCACTGAAATATATAAAAAGATAAAAGCCAGAATTAGTATAACATATGAATATATCAAATAAATCAGGTACTGGACATATAATGCAGAAACAGACTGTCAATCCTGGTGCAAGATATTTGTGATGTCCAATTTTTTAGGAAAATGCGCCAACACGTATATTTAACTTCTTTTCATGACTTATCAAACTGGCTGAAAGTATATATTGTTGAACAAAGTTGACTGATTTCTTTAGTGATTACTAATTTCTGAAAAAGCAATATTTATTCCATGTATAATGCATATTCAACATATTCTAAATGAAGTATAAAAGAAATCCATTCCCTCCCCCTTAGAATCAGTTACTTTCCTAACAGCCTTAAATCCAATGCAATACAGCATTTGAACGAAAAATATGAGGTCAATGGCTCTCTCGATTTTGCTAGAGAGCTCCAATACGAAATCTGCACCTTAGAGAAAGCTAAGAGATCTTTAAGAAACCACAAACTGAGTAGGTAGTAGGTACTATAAGCATATATACAATCAGCAGTAACTAAAAAATCGAAAAAGAAAAAGTAGAGAGTAATCAAATAAGGAAATAAGTAATCTAAAGAAATTCTAAAAACACAAAATCACCTGCATATTCTGGAGCCAAGTATCCAAATGTTCCAGCAAGCCGGGTCGCTACAGATTTTTTACCATCAGGAGCAAGTTTTACCAGTCCAAAATCTGAGACTTTTGCTCTAAAGTCATCCCCAAGCAAAATATTTGATGACTTAAGATCTCTGTGGATGAAGGTCTGGTGAGCCAGACTATGAAGATATTCCATTCCTCTAGCGACATCCAAGGCAATATTGAGCCTCCTCTTCCAAGAGAGGGGCTCCAGCTTTAAGCTCTTCCAGTGGAAAAGATGCTTACTGAGAGCCCCTTGTGGCATATGCTCATAAACTAGAAGCCTCTCCGTACCTTCAATTGAATAACCCAAAAGAGACACTAGATTGCGGTGTCTGACTTCTGATAGAACTGCAATTTCAGACTGGAATTCATCTAAGGCTTTGCTGTTAATCACACCCACTTCCATTCGTTTTACAGCAATTTTAGTCCGATCTTCCAATTCTCCCTCGTAAACAACTCCAAATCCACCACGACCAAGCTCATTCTCTGGGGCAAAATTCTTGGTCACCTTTCGAAGAAGTTGAACTGATATCACTAGATTCCCAGCTTCAATCACATTGGACTCCCCATTTCCACTGCCATTTAGACTCCCAGAACCACTGCCTGTCACTGTGGAAATGCTTCCACAACCATTGCTATGGTTAGCAACAACAATCTTTACCACATTGTCTGAATCAGATGGATCTCCAGGGTGAATTACTAGTGAACTTGGACCCTTGGAGTTATCCTTTCTCCTCCTGAAACAATATACATAAAGGAGAATGACCATAAATGCTGCACCTGCAACACCTGCAATGGGGGATATAATTGAAACCATGCTTTTCCTTTCGGAATTTCTCGACTCAAGAGGTTCACTGGTATTGGAATTTGAGCTTGCTGATGGAGTATGAACTGATGGCTCAACCTTTCCAGATGATGGGCTTGTCCCTGATGAAGATGGAGAAGCTTCTGGGGCTGAGCCACCATGATTTAACAGAGGATTCCCACCAATCAAAAGTTTCAAGTTTTTACTAAAACTTGGCAGGGGAGAGGAAATGTTATTGCCACTTAGATCCAACAATGTCAAGGATTTCAAGCTAGTCCAGTTACTAGGTATTACACCACTAATTTTGTTACCACCCAATCTGATTTCAACAAGAGAATCCAAATCTGCAACAGAAGGACTTAAAGTACCACTAAGATTAAAGTTGGACAAAATAATCATAGACACCTTTCCATTGGCACTACACTTTATTCCCAACCATATCCCAACATCACACGGGTCATTACCAATCCATGAATTAACCAAACTCAAAGGATAATTCAACCCACCAAGAAAATCCAGCAGTGCCATGACCTGAAAGGAACAAGGAACTCCAGGTTTGGATTGACAAAAATTATTGTAATCAAAAGTAACTTCAGGTGTTGCAAAATTTGGGATTGGACCCATGAAGTGGTTATTGTTCAAATCTAAACGGTCCAATTTCATTTTACCTAAAGCATCAGGGATTACCCCAACTAATTGGTTACCATTGAGATCAAGATCCTTAAGAGAAGTCAAATCTCCAACGTTCAATGGAATGGTACCAGAGAAATGGTTCCCATGAAGCCACAAGCTCGTGAGCGAAACCATTGTGGTTGCCACGTCAATAGTACCAGTAAGTCCACCACCCTGCTGGTTATTCAACCAAAGAATCTTCAACGACGTGTCGTTTAACGTTACCGGAATCTCGCCGGTTAAGTTGTTCCCGGAAAGTTCCAACACCAACAAAGACACCAACTTCCCGAGAAAACCGGGAATAGGACCGACGAGGTTGCAACTCATACAAGACAAATTTCTCAACTGTGTCGAATATTGCAAGTCATAAGGAAATTGCCACCCACCAGTTGTGGCATTGAGTTTGTTGTAATCCAATGCCAAAAACATAAGACTCGAAAGTCCGTTAAAGAAATCGTGAGGAATGGACTCGAATTCGTTGTAGTTCAAATACGCATACTTCAAGTTTGATAAGCCACTGAAAGAAGGTAAAGGACCGTTGAGTTTGTTGTTTTGAAGACCTAAATTCTCGAGCATGGTGAGTTGATTGAAGTTATGAGGCAGAGGACCGATGAGGTTCAAGTTTTTGGTTTGAATCTGAGAGACTCTGTTTCCGATGCAGTAGATGTATTTCCATTGAGGGTTGCCACATGGGTCTCCTCCTTCTTCTGGCCACGGTAACAGCTCTGGATTCTTTAACCCTTTTCTGAATTGGTTTAGAATCTTGACGTCGTTTGGGTCGGTGTCAGTGAGAACCAGCGAGGTAAGTGAGAGGAGGAGTAAAGAAATTAGCTTCAGAGAAGAAGGGTATTCCATTGTGAGGCTCGTATGAAAATGTAATTGCAAAATGCTGCATTGAGTTTGAGTTTGAGGAAAGGCGTGTTCTGGAATCGGTGAAAGGAGACACTGATTTGTTGAGATAGAAAGAGAAGGGGGAGACAGGGGGAGGAAGTATTCAAATGCGAGTTATTTAAGGTTGTTAGAAAAACAAACAAGGGAAATTAAGGTCAGACGAAAGGTGGTCAATGAGTAGGATTTTTTTATATTTTTGTTATATCCTCAAATAATTTTTTTTCTAATATTGAAAAAAAAGAAGTATTGAATAAAAATTAAAAATATTCAATATCTTTACAATATAAAAAAAGGATTCAACACGATGAAGTGATTGCAAGATGATATAGTATTTTTCCTTTTGTTATTGTGTTTGTATGGCTTTTGGGAAAATGATTTTTGTTAGGATCTTACTGAGGAGTGTATGAAGGCATTAGTTAATGAAGAGTTTTGCTATCGAGTACCGGAGTTGTCAAAATGGGTTAGAACCCGTGAGCCAACCCGGCTCAACCCGGCTCACCGATGGGTTGGGTTGCAAAAAATCTGGCTCATTTAAATCCCGGGTCATTTTGACCCGGCCCACCGAACCCGTGGGTTGGGTGGGTTCAACCCGTGGTGAGCCGGGTTGGCCCGCGGGTTGAGACATTTGGGAAAAAAAAACAAGGCCCAAAATGCAACGTATCAATGTGTCTGTAAAGTCAGTAAAGAAAAACTCAAAAAAGACCCAAGTCAGATTTTTTTGTACAGTTTCCTTTCCTTTTCGTGAAAACCCTTGTCCTATTAAGCAGCATGTATGTTTAAGTTAAGGAGTTGGAATTTTTTTTTAAAAAATTTCTGTTTTTTTTACTTTTTTTAATTTTTCAATTATAGGTGAGTCAACCCGCATAACCCACCAACCCGTGGTAGGCCGGACCGGGTTGCTTATTTCCTAACTCATCAAAATGTGAGTCGAATTGGGTTAGTCCATTTTTTTCTCAACCCATAGTGGGTCAATCCGGATGGGCCGTTTTGACAGTTCTATCGAGTACCAACAACAAGTGTAACAAAAGTGACGAACACGTTAAAAGTAAATGTTGCAGTTTCTTTTTTAATAAATAAAAGTCAAAGTTAAGATTGTGAATTGGTGATACACGGTTACAATTTCTCGTATCAGTTTTCGTACTTCAAAAATTCGCACTATTCATCATTTCTCTTGAATAAATAAGTAGAAAGTTTTAATTAGAAAGTAAAACTTTTAAACTTATAAAATGTTGAGTACACTACTGTTCAATACAAACTTTCTAATTTTGATTTTCTTAAGTAATGTTTCAGAACACTGATTAGTATTTGTTTTTTAGTTTTAATATTATCATATGAAGAATGCTAATTCATGCACTTAAAACATCAGTTAAGGAATCAAAAGAAGAAATTTTTTTTTTGAAAAATGATATATTTAATATTTTGAGAAATTATATATTTAATTTTATGATAATAATTTATTTTTTTATGAATTTTTTAAACGATATCTTTAAGAGACGGGTTAGCAATAACTTTATCATATTATTAGTCTAATTATGGTTACATTTTAGGATCCTCATGCCAACACATAGTATACATTTATCACACATATTTTTCGAACACATATTCTCAGTGTTATAAAAAGTAAAATTAATCTTTTTGAGTCAGCTCAATTGATTAAATTACGAAACATAAATTGTGAGTATGTGAGTCTAATTCTCATATGTGCTCCACCCCTTGTGATTCCTTTTATCTCGTGCTTATTAAGATCTTTATAAGTTTTCTCTTAAACAAAATAAAATGTAAAATTGTCCAGAGTAGTTATACAAATCACATTTCTCTTTATCACAAAAAGAAAAATGTTAGATATACAACTTTATAGAACGAGTAACCCTAGACTATTTTTTGTTTGTTGAAAATTCGATTATTATTCTCACCAGATAACGCGTCGCAACTAATGATAAAACTCCTCAAAAGGCATATGTTGTTGAGTACCTAAGTTCGTATATTAATGTTATGCATTGGACATATTTAACCAATCCTTAGCCTTCAACAATATACCAACAATCGTGTGGGTCCGTTTCTACCCATCACCAATTTTAATTATAATTTTCAGTTCTTTATTATAATTTGCATTGTTGGGGGTAAAGCACGGACTCAATCAAAATGATCCTTCAGTGCGGTGGGTTTCTGGAGTGAGCCACAGATCGCAGACAAAGTTGGGACCCGTTTGTCTAGTTCAATGCTTTTGGTTATCGGTAGTGTTTAATATATTTTTTAACCATGTTATAGGTATGAAGTATATATTCATCACGATTAGCAATGATTAATCTCCGTCGGAAAATCTGTTGAACACACAAGATAAATTCTCCCTCTCAACTAGGTTTTCTCCATATATAAAAGCCGGGATTCGAATCTCTAACAACTTGCTTGAGATATTCGAATCTCTTACCATTCGAACCAACCACGTATTAGTAATGATAACTTATTAGTAGTGTTTAATATAACAATATAGAGTTTATTTTATATTTGATATGTTTTATAAATAGAATAAAATAAAATATAAAATTAAAAGATAGATATTTCGATACAAAAAATAGAATAAAATCACTTTATTAATATTTGATTCCCTTTTATTTCATTATATTATATTTTTTCTTGTTTGCATGTCAAAAACTATTATAATTTGTGGTGAATATTAAAACTAAAGTGTAGAAATAATACTTTGATAGATTGAATAACTCTGTGTACATTGGTGCGTATATAACACTTGTACGTGGAGGGGAAAACTAACCGAACATAACTAAAAATACAACTCTAACAGTAATACATTCTAACAGCTAGCTGTGTAACTAACTGTAATTTAAATTAACTAAGTGTGTGTTTAGATAGGATATTTCGAAATTCCAAACTATTTAAAATATAAGACAATTGAATTGCTTCATTTGAATGACCTTGTTTTGAAAATATCTTATTTGGATGAAGTAATTCAAATATCTTGTATTTCAAATTCTTTATTTGGATAACGAACTTTAATGTTCTTCAATTATAAAAATTAATTTTTAAAAGTTTATTTAAAAAATTGGGATTTCAATATAAAATGTCACACATAAATAAACATTAGCCCATTTTTAAATAATAAAATTTAAAAAAATTGTGAAAAGATTTAAAAATGAGAAAAAAAAAATTTTTTAATATATTTCACTATCATCTCCTAATTTATTAATATTATGTAACGGATCTCACTGACTCGTTCAGAAGACTCGAGTACTCAAAAACCAACATTAAAAATCGGGCAAACTTTGGCATCTCATTATCTAATTTTTCAAGTTCCATAACAACTAAAACATAAGCATCTACAAGCAAAAAAAGAATGATGCAACAATCTCTAATCAAAGCCAAACACAATCATTTGTTTCCTCAATTAAAATAACACAGTACAACTTTTACCTGAAAAAAAACACAGTACACCAAACTGGTAAAGGCTACAGACTATGCTTGATGATTCATTTGTAATCCAATGACAATTCTTAATCTTTTTCTCTATCGGTAGGCAGACCACAATATAGGAGCATTTTCTGAAAAGAAAATATAATTTGTCAAATAAGAAAAGTAACAGCTAATTAAGACAAATTCGCCGCCATCCGATAGTTAATATTATATAGTAAAAGTAAGCATTAAAGACCGTGATATGATACTCCTATATAAGGATCCAATCAAATAAAAGTATTAAAGACAAACTAGATTGGATTTCAGAAGTACCTGACTCTTGCCATACCTTTCTACTTCTATGTACTCATAGCTAATACCCTTCAACTTTAGAGCCCGTATCACTCTATAAACAAAAAGGCTGGACCAAAATCCTAATAGTTTGACAGCTGCCATAGTTACTATGCAACGAGTAGATGTAAGAGCAAGATGGAACTCTATATAATAAGATATTAAGAATGATCTTTTCTTGCACTAGCCCAAAAGGCCTGCACCAAAAGTCTCATGTTTGGCGTGGTGTGAATACTAGCATCATTGACTAGTCCCCATTCATTGGCATAATTTTATAGAATAAGTTGTATATTTACTCTATTTTAATTGGTCAAATGGCATGAATGACAGCTTCTACAACATTGTCAAATTATTGTCTGTATTTTTATGCAATTTTGGTGTATTTTATAGGTGAGCAAGGGAAACAATTTCTGCTTGTCCATATTTCAGGGGCATTTGAACTGAAGAGGGACTAAGGGAGGGTGGTTTGTGGAAGCCGTGTGACTTCTGCAAGCTTAGAACCTCTCTCTTTTAGTTATAAAATTGTAGTTAGTGTGGTGCTATTGGAGGTTCATTTTCTCAAAGCATGCATGTAACACAAACTAAATTTTGTTAACCAGTTGAAGAGTGGGGACAAAAATGTAAGCTAAAGAAAGTGATTGGGAAGCTGGAACAATAGGTTTTGTTTGTTGTTCTTTGAGTTTTGACGATTTTGAAGATTATGTAAATCCAAATAGTTTTACATATAGGAACCGTGTGTGTCTCAATTGCTTTATACAGAACCTTTGACTATGGTATGTCTCTAAATCTTATCTGATCAATATAGTATCTAAATCCATTGAGCAGGCACAGTAAGAAAGAAATATCATTGTATTATTTTCCACATTATTCCACTGATCAATCATCAATGGAACAATAGATAGCAGCAGTCACTTGCCAAGTCACAACACAATTACATATAATAGAAATATATACTGAGGTTCATGAAAACCTTGATCTAAGAAAAATTTGCTTAGCTATATATAATTGTGGCAATTGTGTTACTGAATGGAATTCGCTCAATTGGTTGATACAGGCAGAGCAGGTGTGGGAACATTGCATTAGAAGCAGTACCAATTAGTCATGGTTCAACACCAGCCAATTCTCCATCATCAAGTCCAGAACCCCCATATGATGATTTACCACCTCCACCATCTCCTCCTCATCCTTCTCAAACTTCTATTGATTCTAGGCATGACAACAAACAACAGAAAACAACACAGTAGCAAATGCTATAACATTTAAGACTCTTATTAGCTACTCATATATTATAACAATACAGTAGCAAATTCCAAATTATTTAGTATGTTCGGGGTATTCGTTGAGATGACATCTAGTCCCTCGATAAGGTGCTAAAAAACCTAGGCCATTAGTATATCCCGTATCCACAAAAAAATATTTACCTACAATGGTTTGTGCATATCAAGAAAATGATGCAGAATGTGCATATGAAGAAAATGAGTACCTTAGGCTAGGGGAAGAGAAATGATGGGTTGTAAATAGGAATCACTAAGGCAAGCAGGGTGTGCAAAAGAAGAGTGATTGAGTGTAGCTACAGCGTCCACAAAATGTCAATAGAGAGGGGGTCCTAAAATGTTGCCTGCAATGTTGTCTGGAATGTAGCATAGCAAATTTCTGACTCAGCCCAATTTACTTGGCTACTGATTGTAATACACCAATTTTAATCAAACCCAAATGAAGAAAATAAAGAAAGAGACATTAAGGCATAATCATAAAAAGATGAATGTACAGAGTTCTTTTGAAAATTAAAAAATAGCATAATGGAAGTACAGATCACCATCCAAATAAAGAGCAAAATGATCTCCCCCACCAATTGCTAAGTTCTTAGTTTTGCAAAGTGTGAAATAGCGGTTTAACACTGCAATAAATATTGGTGTTAGTTCATCATAGCTAGTCAAGAAAAGCGGCATTTAGAATTCTATACCAATGTAGTTCTAAAACAAAAATTAATGCTTTTTTCTTTTAATTTTAACTGTTCAGATTAATCAACGTAACATTTTTTTCTTTTACAATATCATTAACTAATATAAACCTAGGATGGTAACCAACAGCAAGCAATCAACTTATAATCAATTTCGTAATTTTTGGTCCATAGAAAAATTGACAAACTTGAACAATTCTTCTTCTGGTTGTGAAAGGTACAATAAATTGACTAATATTATTATACTACCACAGTACTAGTGCACAAACAAAATGAGGAAAGTAAACACATCAAAGCAAATCCCATATCAAATAAACCATTGAATTTGACTCAAATTACACAAACTTCCCTTAAATAGTAAAAAATACCTTCAAAAACCAACACAAACCTCACGGATGACTACTAATTTTTCTACAAAATAATTTCTAATGCATACTAAAGAGAAGTGAGAAACTGCCACTCTGTTGAGTCAATAAATGATTCAAAACAAAGATAGAGTTCTGAAATAGCCGTTCAAGCATCATACAAAACAACCCCAGCCTCTCCAAACACTCTCCATTTTCAAAATACCCAAAAATCATGGCATTCCAGGAAATCCTATCTCTATTAGGCATTTTATCAAACACCATGAGTCACAATGAAAGGTTCATATAGCTAGCAACACTAGAAGACCAACACAGTCACAATCAAGGTCTCAACAATTTCCAAGTTTCAGGGATCAACAAAAGAAACAATCCATAACAATAAAAACCCAAATACCCATTTGAAATATCAAACAAAAATAACCAATGAACACTTTTAGGTAGCACAAAATCAAAGCAAAAACAAGATTCAAAACCATTGAAACAACGATAATACAAAATCCTTCTCCATAAAATATCGAGAAGATAATGAAAAACCAGAATAAGAGCAAAAAACCAAAAAAATCAAAATCCTGGCCATGAATGAGAGCAAGAGCAAGCAAAGTCAAATCTCAAATCTGATAATCGCACAAAAAATACTGAGATGTAGGAAGCAATAGTAGATATGATACCTAGAACAACTCTCAAATCTCAAATCGCCAAGCTAGGGCTATGGAGGTGAGAAGCTGAGGAATCGATAGCTATGGAGCTCAAGAATCGATAACTATGGAGGTGAGGAGAAGAAGAGCGACTGCGAGCTGCTGCGAGTGTGACAAGCTCAAACGAAGAACGCGAGAACAACGAACAAGGTGGAGAGCAAGGTACGGGACGGAGGAGAGGATCATAGGAATTTAGAAATTCCTTCTAATTAGGTGGTATTTTAAATTCTCTCATTTTGAGTAAAGCAAATACCCTATTAAAATACCAAGAATTTTAAATTCCTAATAATGAAACATCCAAACAAGGCATCTTAATGTAAAGCATTTTAAATACCCTCTACAAATACTTCACCCTCTAATTTTACCCCATCCAAACATAGACTAGGTGTTAATCAAGTATTCAAGTGTAATATTTCCCATCAAGTTGGAGCACAGATGTCCGATGCTCCTAGCTTGGAGATTAAGGAATGAAACTGAGTTTAGGAGACTGGTTTAGTGAGAGCAGGTCGATCAGTTGATGTTGGGATTTGACGTGAATAAATTTGAGGGAAGCCAGAGCTTATATTTCCGAATGAAATGACGTTCAATTTCCACATGTATTGATCTTTAGGAATGGAGGATTAGAGGCTAGGTGGATAGTAGTCCGATTGTCACAAAAAAGCATGGTCTTTGATGCAGAAACTTCAAAATGCAAGAGTAAACCTTTGAGCCATAGCAATTCACTTGCTGGACATGCTAGGGCACTATACTCAATCTCAACTGGAAACTGTGTGTTGTTTATTAGATTTCCAAGAAATCAAAGAATCACCCAAAAAAAAAAAATGCAGTAACCAGTAGTGAATCTAGCTACTAATTGAACTATTGAAGTGAAGACACACACATTTATTTAATAACTAAACAAAGGGAAAAGTAACCCCCAACAAGATCAAATGGTACTTGTCTAGTGCTTGTACAATGCTGAAACGATGGGGATATAAGCATCGGGTCCAGAGAACATTAAAAGGATAGAGCTAGGAAGGGCGTAAAAAATAACAAGTTATGATTTTGTGCATGTGACCACTGATGACCAATTATTGAAGGAGACAAGTCTCATCATCCAGGTAATTATTTTTGGTATTACATAGCTTTCATATGGCCAAAAAGCCAATGGAAAAGTGGGATATCCTCTTTAGCAGTTCCAATCAGTAGGCAAACTTCCCCTGTCAAGCTGCTACAAACAAAAATTAGATACTTTTATCCCTTGTCTGGGACTCGGATGTTATTTTTTTTATTTTTTATTACAGGACTCGGATGTTATTATCTAACTATTTCCATGCTCTCATCGTATATAAAACCCAAATTAAAGGAAGGTCACTTTATGAGACTTGTGCAGTACAAGCACATGCCAAAAAACAAATATTTACCTCAATGACTCTATAATGAAAATTTTACTTGTAACTTTAGAATTTAGATTCTTATTTATAATTTGCATTAACTCTTTCTTGTGCAAGTGTGTGACAAGTTGAACATTTAGGACCCGTTTGGTGGTCAGGATAAGGGAGGCAGGATAGGATAAACTATCCTGTCCTGCTTTAATCTGTAGTATGGTGAACCAGCAGGATAAGATAAGCTTATCCTGTTATCTAATCCTATCCTGTTACTTAGTTATAATTCTATCCTGAGGGTGGAGTTGGGTTAGAACCAACAGGATAGGATAAGAAAATGCTTTCTCTTTTGTCTCTTACCTTTAATATTGTTATTATTTAATTATGGTTTCAAACATAATTAGACAATCTTATTACTAATTAAAATATGTGGTTTAATTAGCAATTTTTATAAAAAATGAAAAAAAAAATTATAATTTAAAAAATGGACTAATATATAATTAAAAAGCCGAAAATATATATTATCAAATATTTTTTAATTTAAATGTATAAAAAAATCACATAATATTAAAATTTATTTTTGAAAAAAAATGAAATTTTGATATAAGGGTAATTTTATCATTTATGGATATTTTATATCATATCCTAACATTATGATGCGCATCAAACATCGGACAGGATAAAAGCTTATCATGCTCATATCCTATCCTTATCCAGCTCTCATATCCTATCCATCCTTATCTTATCCTAACCACCAAACGAGCCCTTAATGTTATTCTTAGGGTCTGCTCGGGAGTTTGGAGGGGAAGGGAGAGGGAAGGGGTTTGAGGTGAAAGTGATGGGAAAATGAGTTGGTAATGGAGGATAATCCTCCTCCTTGCATGGGATTTTGTTTTTCAATAAAAGAATCAAAATCCCCCAAAATGGGGGAATTAAAAAAATGAACTAGGAGGAGGGTTTCAGAGGATTTTGGAGAGCTTTTAAAAGTTTTTCACATCTTTTTTCTCTTAAAAAAACTCTCAAATGTCTTCCTCTCCCTTCCTATCCCCTCCCAACTCCCAAAAAAAACCCTTAACATTATTCTTATCTAATGAATGGTAAGAAGGTGCGGAATGTCAGAGTCTGGATGTCGTTATATCACTTATGATGTGGTCCTCTTCCTTGATCTCACTCGAGTAACTAAATTTTTTTTTTCATGAATTTAATTTTGATAAAATTATGTTCAATTTAGTTTATTTTGAATTTAAAATAGCTTATAATCACAAACACGTGATTAGTCCGAGTGGTAAGGGACTCGGACATCTTAAGCAAGTGGTCACTACTAACGGAGATTAGTCACTGCTAACGATGGTGAATACTTCATACCTATAACATTATTATAAAAAAAATTAGCCTATAATCAAAAGTTATATGTGAGAGCTTTTAAAAAGTAAGCAGATGCTTTATCATGAATATTTTTTTTTTAAAACATGCACTTATCATCATCATCATCATCATTTAATCATGTATATTATTCAATCATTAAAAAAACTTGCTTATTAAGACAACTACTCAGTAAGTTAAACTCTTCTAGTAATGTGTCAGATAATATAGTAAAAACCTTTACACTAATAATAGGTATACTTTAATCCCTTTCTTAACAAAAATAAAGGAATTCAATGTCAAACTTTTGTAATTGTAGTTTGAAAGAATATCTTGAAGGCAAGTTTAAGTCTGAGTTATGGAAAAGTGATTGAGACTCTTAGGGTCTGTTTGGTTTGTTTCTAGTTTCCTAATTTCATTTCCTATTTTTATAAATAATTACAACATAAATAATTATAAAATTGTCACATTGTTTTTCATTTTGTTTCTTAATTTCAAAAATTTGTACAGGAAACACTGAAACCAACTTTTTTGTTTCCATTGTTTCCTATACAAATATTTGGAAACAAGAAACAGAATGAAAATAATATGACAATTTTGTACTTATTTGTATTGTAATTAATTTTGAAATCAGGAAATGAAAACAAGAAACTAAAAACAAACCAAACAGTCTCTTAATTGTCTATCCACATTTTTTATTAATCAATAATCATCTTATCAAATAAAAATCTAAAATTATAATTGATGAACAGAAAGTGTGTTAAACAATTTGAATTGCCAAAAAATAGCATCACCCCTGAATTAGTTATCTTGTCATTGTGACCTCGGCTCAACGGTTCACCTGAGTTTAGAGTAAGGCCCATTTAATTCAACCCTATTTGGCTCAATCTTGGGGACCAATAGTGTGATCCAATTGGGAACGTAGCCCAAATTTTAAGCCCAACTATTATAGGGCTAAAAGAAAAGCCCAATATCTATCCAACTCAACTCACCGCCTTTGCCATAAACCTTAATCTCAGCAGAAGCAGCAGAAGCTTAGGGTTTATACGTAACTCGTCCCCTTCCGTTGATCATTTCTCTGATTTGAAAACTGATTCACCGTCGTCACCATGGTTCGATCTTCAACTTCGATATTTTTCTTCCTTTTATTTGAATCTTCTTCTCATTATTTGAATACTGCATGCATTCTTCTGATTCTGCTATTTTCCCCCCTCGTCTTCTGTGTTTGTTTAATTGTAGCCGCAAGGAGATTACATAGAACGTCACAGAAGAGATTATGGCTACCGCCTTGATCACTTCGAGCGCAAGCGCAAGAAAGAGGCGCGTGCAGTTCACAAGCGCTCTCAAATTGCCCAGAAGGTTTCACTACCTCCCAATCCTTTTTTTTTTTATATTCTTTTTAATTTTAATTTAAATTGCTTTTTGTTTATAGTTGTCATCATTGTGATTGGATTCTCGTTAATTTGAGTTGAACAGGCTATCGGTATTAAGGGTAAGATGATTGCCAAGAAAAATTATGCAGAAAAGGCACAGATGAAGAAGACGTGAGTTTTCTTTTTTTTTTACTTTTGGTCATTTTTCACTATTTTTTTTTTCCATATGTATCTGTTTGTGTATATTGTATAAATGATTTAAATTATGATACTGAAGCTGAACTCTTTGATATAATGTGTCTTTTGTTAAATTATGATATTGGTTGTTAGTGGCATAAATATCAAACACACATGACGTCAGTCTAATGTAGTGTCTTTGTCTAACGCTCTTATACAATGGCTATAGATTTAATTACTTCAATATATTTAACCCATGCCCCCTCTCCCCTACCCTCGATGCCAACTGCCATATTTTTGTTACCCAGAATAGGTTCTTTCCCTGTTATGTAATTACTTATTTTGGAAATTGGTGGGTTTTATGTTATAGCTTGGGATGTGGGTTCTGATCAGCATCAGCATTTTCATGTTATATATATTGCATTTGTTTTTGTTGCCAAAAATATTGAGCTTGATTCTGTAAATCTAGATAATTTTTGAATTTCATGTTTATTATGTACTTACTTTTTCCATTATAGATTATTGATTATGGATTTGTCCATATGTTGTCAAATTTATTATTAGATAATAACGATTTTACTATCATGTATCAACAGTTTGGCCATGCATGAAGAGTCAACATCTAGGCGCAAGACTGATGATAATGTTCAAGATGGAGCTGTTCCTGCATATCTTCTGGATCGTGAGAATACGACCAGAGCAAAGGTATGTCACACGTGCATTATTGAAAGATAGTCCTGACTCCTGATTCTTCTGTACTCTCTTCCTGTATGTAAGCTGACAATTTTCTATTTTTTAGGTTCTTAGCAACACCATTAAGCAAAAGAGGAAGGAGAAGGCTGGGAAATGGGACGTTCCTCTACCTAAGGTGTGTGCGCATTCAATACTTTGTTTGGATGTTGTCAAATGTTATCTCGTGTGTCCCTGTGTATTTTTGTTCTTTTTTCGAAGGCGGGGTTCCTTTCGAGGAATTACATAAGTATATGCTTCCTCATTTCTTCAGGTGCGTCCTGTAGCCGAAGATGAGATGTTCAAAGTGGTCCGGTCTGGTAAAAGAAAGAGTAAGTATTATATTTGATCTTCCTTGGTTCTTCACATTTTATGGATTCTGTTTTTTTCACTTCTGAGCCTATGATTTAACATTAACTGCTCTCACATGATTGAGATGGTACAAGACAGAATATGTAATGATCTTTCCAGAAAGTCATCTGATACTCTATGGCTTGCCATTTTGCAGCCAAGCAATGGAAGAGGATGGTCACGAAAGCTACATTTGTTGGTCCTGGTTTTACCAGAAAACCACCAAAATATGAGCGGTTTATTCGTCCTTCAGGGTTGCGGTTCACTAAAGCTCATGTTACCCATCCAGAACTTAAATGCACCTTCAATCTAGAAATAATTGGAGTGAAGAAAAATCCCAATGGCCCTATGTACACCTCCCTTGGTGTCATGACCAAGGGGACTATACTTGAGGTATTTATATTTCCTGCTTTCAAATTGAGGGTTATTTTCATGCTCAAATTTTAACGCGTTTCAGTTGATCCTAACTTGCCCTTTTATTGTGTCAATTTTTGCTGAATTATAATGTACTCCCTTGGTTTTTGTCCAAAATTACCTGTCCATTATAAAACCAATGAGTCAGTAATTAACTTTTTCTAACTTCACCTTTTGTAAATAGAATTTGGCTCCTTTAAAGTAAGAAAGTCTCTAAAGTGAAAAAAGTAAGAGTTCATCCATCCTTGGATCATTTTTAGTGGGTTAAGATCTCTATGCATTTATTAAATCAAGGGTGGATGCACTCTTACTTTCTAACTTTAGAGACTTTCTCACTTTAGAGGAGTCAAATCCTTGTAAATAAGCGAGGGAAATTAATAGTTAATAATATTTTGTGCCTTTCAATGAAGGATAGTTCAGTCAAGTATAATTGAGAACTTTTAATGACTTAATTTTTCTGCAATAACCTTAGCAGACAGATCAAAGTGAATGGAGTAGTATGAATTGTTATCAAGATGTTAGTGTTTCTTATTCCTCTACTTACTGTAATTTCAGGTGAATGTCAGTGAACTTGGTCTGGTCACACCTGCGGGGAAAGTTGTGTGGGGTAAGATTGTGTTCCTAGTAATTTGGTTGTCACCATTGGTTGAAATTTTAACTGAAATTGATATGTTGGTTCTTTGTGATAAATGCAGGTAAATATGCCCAAGTTACCAATAACCCAGAAAACGATGGTTGTATAAATGCAGTTTTGCTCGTTTAAGGTTATAGGCGTATATATCAAGGATTAGAGTTCCAACTTGACTTCAAAAGCATTGTTCAAGTCCCTGCTATGATGTTTGCGCTGTTATTTGTATGACCGTATCTGCATCCCCAATTTGAGTGAAAGTTGGTAGTGCTGAGATTTTGTCCGGGAAAATGTCTGTATCCCCCAGAGGCGGCATTTTAGATAGTTGATAAAGTGCCATGTGTTAATGGACCTATTGCTTATTTTCAAAATTTTCATTTATTTTGTGGGTCTAACATCTAAATTGATTTTACTCCATGAAAAAGATCTGGATTTTTGTTTTTCTTAAAATCAATTATATTTAACCGAACATCCATCTTTTTGGACGCAAATTTGTAGACAACACACTTTCATAATCTCGAAAATCCCTTTTGCTGCATCTGGAGTCACTTTGGAGTGAGGCAAATTTGATCCAAAATTTTAACCAATTTTTGATTTAAGCTATTTAATTCTAAGCTCGTCAAAAAACATCTAGTCTAATAATTGAGTTACATTTCTTTCAAACTGAGTAGAACTTTCATATCTGACTAACTAAATAAATCAGCTCCTGCTCTGTACGAGATTGCATCATGCAACCTAATTTCAAGACATTGCGAAGTTGTGAAAGGTTTTGAAGTAATCATATATAGCTGTTGTAAACTTACAATGACAGGATAAGCGGAAATGATCTATAAGTCAATCGAAACTTCATAAAAGAACGAAAGAGATAATTGCAATACTTCGGTACGATGTTTAAGCCATTAAGCCAATTTTAGCCCTCAAGTATTCGGATTGAATGTTTTAGTTGCATACAATATTTATTCTGAAACCGTAGGCATATCCATGTTGATCAATGAGATGCATCCTCATTTCCATTCTAAAACATGCTGCACCTGCCCCTTTACTTAAAAATAGTAATACCCATTTCATTGAACACTACGCATTAGTTCACGGCTTTCATGCATGATGCTCATAATTTTACTGATCATATGATAAAAAGATAACGCGCTCAGAGCAAAGTTAAACTCGCGGAGGATAGTTTTTGTTGGTTCAGATGGGAAGGGAGGATGGACCCTAATACAGACCCCTTTCCTCGTAATCTTTTTGTGCAATAATAAAGACATTATACAAACAGCAAAATAAGTTGGTATTTGGGAAGGAAATATTTTTCCTCTCATAAACAGCATTTATTTTGAAAAAACTAGATTATTTATTTTGAAACCAATAAATTCTTCTTATTTCACCCACTTCAAAACTAACTACTAAAATATTATATTAAACAAATAATTTCATGCCATTTTTTGTAATTATCATATAAAAGTGATTATTTTTACACAACCAAATAAATAGATTATCTTAAAATCATTTTTCAGCAAATACATTCAAACATAAAACTGATTCTAACAATAATCAATTATACATATAGTCGAAATCAATTTTTGACAGTTAATCCAAACATACTCTACTACTAATCCGTTATAAATCTTTCAATTAAATTTTATATTGCAAACACACCGAGATTAAAACAAATATAAAACACAGGTCTCACATGAACAAAATATTTAGACAAAGAAAGTGTTCGATGAAAATGTTCAATCATTGACTGACAAGCTGCGTAGATTGACGGGGAAGATCCATGGAAATTTGGGGTTCAACCACCTGCATCAAGCCAGTGGCCAATCTTCCTGTCAAGTCTTCCACTTGTACCTTCACCACATCCCTCCTCATTCCAATGTCAGCAGCATACCTACTAGCACAGTAGACTCCAATGGCTGTTGCTGCCATTCCATAAACGTTAGTAGTTACGAAACGAAGGGGCGTGGATAGAACAGCAGCAAGAGGTCCTCCTATGATGGAAACTGCCTGGCCACTCTGACCAATTGTTCCTTGATCAACAACTAGGAGCCCAGTTTTGCAATAGATGGTAAAGTCTTCACAATTGTTCTTGAAAATATTATAGCACCCGAAGCCATTCTCAAGCAGATACTTTGCTCGATGGACTACAATATCATCTTGGTCAGAAACTGCAAGAGTACATGTTCCACCACGGGCTTTTGTAATAAAGAGAGCAGCGGAGACCGCATACTCGAATCGATACAGGACACCACCAGCTAGGAAGCAGTTCAGGCATGAGGAGACAACCCCATTCTCCTGTTGGAGTACACTGCAAGTTGGACAACTTTCTCGAGATCTGGCCGGTCCTGAACTGATGAGGAGAACATCTAGCACAGTACCAGTTCCTACTTCTTGACCACGTCTAGTGAAGTGAATGACTTTGTCATCACCGACATAAATGCCTGTTATTCACCCAGACACATTAATAAAGGGAAGCATGAATTAATCTCAATCTTTCTTTGTAGTGCATGCCAGTCAGTTGATCCTCAATAGCCAAACAAATTAAAAGCTTAAAAATAAAGTGAGAGACTGGATTCTAAGGCTACCCAAAGCACAAGGAGGGAAGGGGAAGGGGAAGGGGATGTGAGAGCTGGAAAGCATGGAAATAAGGCTGATAATAGTTACTACAAAACCTCCAATAAAAAATATACAGAAATCATCATCTAGAGATATTTTTAAGAACACCAGGTGTAAGACAACCCTCTTATATTGTACCATTGAGTGTTTACCGTGTTCGCTATGTGGCTCACATTGTCTTCCACTTTAACCACCACATTTAATGTTCTTCATGCTAATCATTGTTAGTGTAAGGATAGTGAAAAACAATGGTGGCTCACATAGCTGACGCGACACATGTTCGATAGTACAATGTAAGAACGTTGTCTTACATCCGATCTACCTAAAAGTCTCTCCTCCATTAGTAACTTTGGCTCTATCTAAAGTTACAATCTTCACCAACTATTCCCTGATCATATGGTTTTCAATTTTTCATGATTTCAACAACAAAATGAATAGTTTAGTCTATTAAATAATGCCATTATATATCATGCAAAACCGTTACTTAATCCTGAAAGTTTGCGCCATAAACTCAAATAAGACTTCAAAGAGAAAAAACAATGGTCAAATCATCCTGAATCACAGACATTTATCTGTTTGTTCGGATGAGAGGAAAGAAAATGAGGGTGGAGAGAAATTTTGCAATTTGAAATAAAGAGAATTTGAATTTTTTATTTCTAAAGATATCTTTCATCTTACTTTTCTCTTCAACCAAACGAGAAAATTTCAAACTTCCAATTTTTCATTTCTCCCTATTTTCTTTCTGAATCCATTTAGAAATGGGGTCATCTTTAAATAAACAATTGGCCAGTCACGATGGTTGGATATAATATAGAAAACTGCAAAGGCACCATGACAAATAGTTTTTTTTTTAATTGTTTCCCATCAATACAAGAAGCCAATTAGCTCCTTGCATGCAATGTTTTTCAAGACAAGCTTTATTGAATTATTTTCCCATTGTCTTCAAGGGTAAAGTCAGTCTAATGGGAACATAATATAAAGCAACCCTCTCTCTTCAACACATTCTCTATTACTAAATAGAGAGTGAACCCATATGATTTAGTGGATCTCACATTAAATTCATCCAATAATAGAGAGTATATTATAAAGAGTGTATTACTAGCACTTCTCACATAATATATCCACAGCCAAAGCACAGACCACTGTGTTGCTTTCTCGCTTTTGTTCTTTTTCCTATGTTCAATTGTTTTTTTCTTAACTAAAGATCTAAAAAACTAAAAAAGTAATATATAAAATTTACTCTCTGGATCTCCTGCTGTTGAAGAATAGGAGATAGTCTACATCCTAATTATTTTTGCATATCCTATTTCATTTTCTTGTGAACGACAAACAAGACATGGCAAGAGAAATCGAAAAAAAATAAAAATGTTTTAATTAAATGATGTGGCAATGTATAATTGAATGTATAATTGGTTGATAACTTCAAAAAAAAAAAAAAAACTTTTATTCCTTCCATCACAATTAAAAAAAAGGGAAAAACAAAATAGTAAACTGATGATGATGAAGAAAAAGAAGAGAGAAGAGAAAGGGGAGAACCATGATGAGCATAGATATAGGCGGTCCTCCAAGAGTAGATGTGATCCCCTGGTTTCAGTTTCTCTCTTGTCACTCTGTTCGTCCATTATTTTGATTCATCAAATTGTTTGTTTGTTTTTTGTTACAATCACAAAAACAAAAACAAGAATAACAAAATCAAAATCCCACCACCAAATAATGAAAATAAAGAATACCTGTTGGATAGCAGCCCCATCTTTGTTGTGTCCCTTTCCCAACAAAAACAACAGCCCTTGCCTTGATTCTTATACAACAGCCCTTGCCTTGATTCTTCTCTTCTCTATCCCTGTTAAAAGCGTGTGCCGTGTGACGGGAAGGGAGAAGAGAAAATGAATGAAAGCACTCTTCCACTGAAATGACGCTTATGCCCTTCTATGATAGCTTTGACGTTAAGCAATGAGCAGGGCGGTGGGATTTACATTTTCATACTCTAGTTGTCACATTTATAAAAAAAAAAATTGTGTCAAAATATATATTTTATTTTTTATTTTTAATATAATATTAAATACTTTTTATCAATTGTGCCCTTAAATATTTTATTTTACATTTATGATAATAGTTAGTATATCAATTATTAATAAGATTAATTTGGTAAAATTATCATTTTCTTTTTTTCATTTATTGTTTTTTCTTAAAGTGTATGATTTAACCAAATATGACATATATATTGAGACGGAGGGAGTACTATCTCAAACCATAAAAATATTTTATTTTATAGCTAAAAGAAATTGTAAATATTTATATGATTATTATATCTATAAATATTTCACTCTTTTGTTATTATTATTTATTTATATTCACAATTCAAAACATATTAATATGACACTACTATTCATTAAAATAAGGATAGACTTGTAATTTCATTATTATTGGGAATTGCATGTAAGAGAACGATGTTTGTTGCGTGTCTAGTAGGGATGGCAATTTTCATCTATGTGTGGGATCCTCGCAAGGATAGTCCCGTTTGAGTCCCCGCAGCGGAAATTTTTCCATTGCATGAACAAAAATCGAAGAAAATTCTCACCGAAGGCAATTCAGGGAAGGAAATTTGAGACATACATCTCCACCTTTCAATGAATTAGTTTAGTTTAGTCAAGTTTTGAACTTGGCATGGAATTTGTGAACCTTGCCCTAGGAAGGCAATTCAAATGGAGGAAAATAATAAAATAAGGGCCCGGGTGATGTGAAGTGCTGACGATTGTAGCTGGGTTGTTTATTGTGCTTGGAATAGTAGGTCAAAGACCTATAAGATAAAGACAGTTGTTGCAGATTCTTTTGGAAAGGTTAAGAAATTGGAGCAGAGGTTGTTGATACAACCTAATCTAAAAAGGAGATAGTCCTTTGACATCATGAAGGAAAACTTTATGATCCACCTAAATGACAAAAAGGTGTCATTGACACTAAAGAAAGTGAGCTTATCGTCGAAGGATCTGAAAAGGACCAGTATGGGAGGATATGTGAGTACCTACATGAGTTGATGAGGAGTAACCCAGGGTCAACAACTAAGATGGATGTCATGCCTTATCTCAAGTCCTTGCCATTATTCGAAAGGGCTCACATCTATTTGGATGCATGAAAGGAAGGATTCATAGCTGGGTGTAGGTCATTGATAGACCTTGATGGTTGGCTTTTAAAAGGATACTAAAGGGGCCAACTCCACTCTGAAGTTGGGCAAGATGCGAGAAACCAATTTTATGTTATCACATATGTTGTGGTGGACTGATACAAATGAGAATTCAAAGTGGTTTCTAGCACTTCTTGAATATCAACGCTCTTATACTATGCATGACTATGCATCGTTATCTACGGGGGCATGCTTCGCCCATCCACGATCTTGTGCGAGAATCGATGCAGAACCGTGCACCGGTTGTGCCCGACCACCACGAGTCGTGCTTCATCATGCACGATCGCACTTCCTCCTGCACAATTTGTATGAAAAATCGTCGTGTTTTGATGCGTAACAGGATTTTCTAACCGGACGAGCGCTCAACACACAATAGTTGGCGCTTAGCGCTGGTGTCGTTTGTTTTTTGTTTTTTAAGGATGTTACAGAGTTGATGTCGAGGACAACTATGGATTAACGTTTTGAAGTTAGGTGACCAAAACAAAATGTTTGTTAATTAGAAGACCAAGTTGCAACCAAAAAATGAGTTAGAGGGTCAAGATATATTTTAGTCAAACAAATATAATAATAAAGGAAATAATGACTCCCAATTAAAAATTTTAACAGTTGATGGGTAACATGTTTTTAAACTTGAAATTGTATTTTAGGAAGTTAACTAGTTATCATAATAACTTTTTTTTCAATTCCTTAATAGGCAGTCTATTGTCAATTCACATGATATTACTTGCAAAAACTTATCACCTTTATTAAAGAAAACTAATTTATCTTTTCCCTTTCTATTTATGAACTTTAAATTTAATTTGATTCTCTTTCCATTAGTGGTATGTGAAATATATTAAAATAATTTAAATATGCAATTACATTAAATGAGTTTAAGCCTTTTCTTCTTCTGTAAAAAAGTCTGAGAAATATTAAGTAAAGTCACCAATTAAATATAGCAATGTAAACATAGATATTCAAAATGTCAAAAATTGGCATTTAATGTGCCACAAAAATCTTCACCTATAGGGATGACAACGGTGCAGGGTGGGAGTGGGGAGTACTCCCTCGCTCCCTATGCTCGTCATGGGGAGTAATTTTTTTTCATCCCAATTTCACGGGAAGATTCCAAATTTTATTAAAAAAATAGCAAAAAATTATTAAAATCCAATAAAATTGGAAAATATATAAAATCAAAAAATCTTAAATAATATATTTTATTAATTTTTTAAAATAATATATATATATATATATGTGTGTGTGTGTGTGTGTGTATATATATATATGAAATTATCAAAATAAGTTTATATATGTAATATATGTATAGGATTTTGGTCCTTTCATTTTTTCTCTTATGTTAGAGAAAGAAAAACACAATAAAAATTTTATTTGTGTGTGAGGTCCATTAAAACTTGATTTTGTCTTTTTCTCTCTCAAAACATGAGAGAAAAAGGAGAGAAGAAAAAAAAAGGATCCAAATCTATATGTATATATAATTACAAGGACATTTATGTAATGTCACAGGGGACAGTGACCCCGAGGGACGTAGAGTATGGTTCCCGTCCCCGTCCACGAATTACTTTCGGGGGATTTTTCTCCTTCATCCCCACGGGAAAAAAGCCTCCCCCACGTGGTCCTAAATGGGGGCAATATTCACAGGGATCCCAAACATGAGTTAAATTAACATCCACATTCACCTATAAAAAGCCTCATTTGAGGGATCTAAAGTGTGCTCTTTGTGTTTTTTCTCTCAATTCCTAGCCCTACCCATTATGACCAACCATGATTCCAATCAGTTTTTCAATTATAGACGACGTATTACTGCCTTGCGAAGGCAATACTCACTAAATCAGATCAACCCTCAGAGGGATCTGATATCCTACTTCTACCAACCATATTTTTATAGGCAAAGGCGGATGCAGGAAACTGTAAACTTTGTTGATAACAGGGTTTTTCAGCCACCACAACAACCTATGATGATGCCTCAATTTCTTAACCAAGTTGCTGACTCACAACCAATCGATCCATCAATCCAATTTCCACTAGAGGCTATGACCTCTACTTGGAATACTATGGCTGAAATGACACAGATGCTAGCTCCACCAGTCCATCAAGAGAAGATGGTGGAAATGGAAGTATCAATAGCCGATGGAACCAAACCATACATAAACATGCTGGATAAACCCATCAACAATAACGAGTTTGTTAATGGTGTTATTATGTATGGTGTCAACCTTGATATGCAAACATTGGATTTGACATTAAAGCTTTAGAGCTTGAAATGATTTCTTGTTTTGTGTATTTGATTATGAGTTCAGTGTCTTTGTTTCGAGACATGTAATAAAGTTCTATCATGTTGATTCTCATTTAGGCTTAAAGATGTATGTGATATACAGAGAATGAGAAAGAATCCCGGAATTAACATTTCAATTATGGATTTTAGTTATTGAATTTTCTATGAATGATTGCCTTTACTCTTAGTGATTCTTCTTTACCCTTTTATCCAAGGGTTTAAATTACCTTTATGTCTGTCGTTGTGTTGTGGGCCAATACAATACTATGGAATATGGATTTGCAAGATGTTTATGGTTCTTGCCGTATTAGGGGATGAGGACCGACATTTGAATCCTTGACTTTTTCAATTTAATTTCATGTTATACATGGTATGTTGTGAAAAGATAAATAGATAATTATTGATCAAAAAATTAATTTCTATCGGAATAAAATCTATTAACTCCTTGTCGTATTAGGGGATGAGGACCGACGTATGATTCCTTGACTTTTTCAATTTAATTTCATGTTATACATGGTATGTTGTGAAAAGATAAGTAGATAATTATTGATCAAAAAATTAATTTCTATCGGAATAAAATCTATTAACTCCTTCGGAGGAAGTTATGAAAAAAAAATCAAAATCAACATGGGTAATCAATGTTTTAAATTATTGTTGTATTGTGATTATGTGAATCATGAACAATTGTGGGAAAATAAGGCTAACACTCACACAATTATTGTGTAGTTGCAATTAAAGGGCATAATTTGAAACATGTGAAAGTTTAATTAAAAATAATTTTTATTTCCTAAATCTCTAAAGGGTAGTATTGCAGCCATTGAGGGTGCTACATCACAATTGAGGGATGAGTGGTTGGCCAAAAACCAAGGGATGGGTGTATGAAGTCGAATGTGGAAGGATGAGTGCAGAACCCAAGAACAGAGGTAAGTATACAAACTTAGCTAAGCAATGGTCAAAACCTAAACTAATCAAAAAATTGTGCAAATCTCGACAAATCTAATCAACGATTAGAAGATCCGCTAGTGTTCTATGAAACACCAGTACATTAAAATAATTGTCGTATCTATATTGTGTATATATCATATCAAATAATTCTCTGGTACTTAGATATTATTTCAATTTTATTTTGAGTTTTATCCCAATACATGTATGATACCACAATGCGATTATTTTATTGGGTCAACATTGATTAAAGTTTACTTATAAAAAAATGAGATCTTGATTCCAATTTATCCTTTATATATTTTATGTTAATACTAAATTAATTTTATATACTGTATCTTAGTTGTTTTATATGTTATAATTTTTAAATTTTTTTGTATTCATATATCAATATCATGTCATATTCGGTATTTATATTTTATATATCTCTACTCCTAACTATTATGTCACTCATCAAACAAAATATGACACAGACTGCTTTTGATGATATATAGTGAGAGGAGCAAATATTATATCTAGTGAGAGGAGCAAATTTTGGTTATTAAAATCATACATGAATGGTCAAGATTAAAAGTTGGTTAGTGATCATGTTATCACTTAAAAAAGTCATGTGACTTTATGTTCTAATCTTGATCATTCATAATTTGATCCAAAAGCTAAATTTATTCATTTTACTCTCATATAAAAACACTTCTCTCACTTAATATATCTTTCATATATATATATATATATATATATATATATATATATATATATATATATATATATATATATATATATATATATATAAAGTTGATGAAAGAAAAACATTCATTTAACTCAATTTTCTATTATATCAAATACTAATTGTGTTCCCTATTTTGTTCTTGTAGTAAAAGTTTTCTCAAAAAGACTTTTATGAACGATTGAGACTAAATTAAGTCCCTTCCTAATGATTTTAATGGTAGACCTACCACATTGACCAAAATGAATTTACCCAAACTCCACCGCCAAGAATGGATCTAGAAATTTTAACTAGTGGGGGCAAAATCAGATATTATAAATATTTTTATAAAATACATATATAAATGCATAATCGATAAACATGGTAAACAATTATTTACAAGAAAATATATTCTTATCATCAAAACATCGTCCAAGATGACTTAAGGGTTTACATTTATTTTGACTTTCCAAAAAGATGTGTTGGGTGGTACTCAAGTGTCTGATATCCATGTTGGCATCCTGTATTTACAATCACATTTCTCCCAATCGTTTTAAGGTGTAAACTGGAACATTTCTCCCACATTTACAGCTTGGAGCACCACCAATACTATGGGTTCCCATGTTTGAAGCACTCCTACTCCAACTCATCTCACGTTTGGATAGGAAATTCAAGCTCCCAGCCCCACCATTACTTGTCATTTTGTCTAGAGTGGAACTAACTGTGCGGAAGAACAAATATTTTTCTTTCCAACAAATTAACAATAACGGGTTTGGCAATGGGGTTTGGTTATGAGGTTTAGGGTTTTTAGTTGAGGAAGATTGAAGAATAAAATATCTCCATCCACAACGATGCCATTCTGTTTAAGTTTATTTCATCTCCCTCCCTGATACAAAAATGACATCATTTTGCATCAACTATGAGTTTTTTAAACTAAAAATAGGCTTACTTGCTCTTTTGCTCCCACAGGTATCACGATTGTGTAATTTCGACCCCTCAGGTTCCAATTGTCGCAATTGGGTACCCTAGATATCGCGATTGTGCAATTTGGGTTCCTGAGGTTCCAATTGTACCACTTGGATTCCCAAAGTATCTCCTCTGTTACAATCAGGTCCTTCTGTCACTGTGTCGTTCAATTTTTAACGTCAGTAGCCTACGTGAGATTGATTTGACACTTACTGAGACCAACTTGACAGTTTACGCGACATTCCTATGTGACATCATTGACACCTCACAATTTAACGGTCACATTTACATCATAGGAATGTCATATATGTTTGCAATGTAAGATGTCAAACCGACTTTACTAAGTGTCAAATTAGTCTCACATGTCCCGCATAGGCTACTGGCATTAAAAATTGCACAATCGTGATACCTGGGGAACCCAATTGGCGCAATTGGAACCTGGGGGACGAAAATTGCATAATTGTGATACATGAGGTATCTAATTGGTGCAATTAGAACTAGAAGGACCAAAATTGCACAATCATGTTATATAAGAAGTCCAATTTGTGCAATTAGAACCAGTAGGACAAAAATTACACAATCGTGATATCTATGGGACAAAAAATACAATTAAGCCAAAAAACTATGATTTTTTTTTTTTTTAATTTCTAAGATGAAATCCGAATAGTTCTAAGTAAGGGAGTTAACATGCTACATAAGTAAAAACGTTAACTCTAACAAACCCTAACAAATTGAAGTTAATGAAAGGACTAAAATGTCCCACATTTATAAATGTGAGTGACAAAATTATTAACTTTTGTTTTTTGTCAAAAGGCTAAAGAGATTAATTTTCGAGTGACAAAATGTTTCTAACTATACAATTTGATGCTTCTTGGTCAAATTCCATGTATTGATTCACAAGAGAAGGGATGAGATTTTAAAATTAATTTATTTTTATAATCTTATTATATCATTTTAAAAATTAGATCATTTAAAATAAATTTAAAACTAACTAATGTCCACTTGCACGTTACGATGAAAAGGCTGCTGCTAATATACATACAAATATTATATCTGTGGTAGCTTGCACGTTATGAAAAACCCATTGATATACAAATATTATCAAAAAGCCATTGATAATGTGGACATCGGGCGGGTTCGGTCGGTTTCGGGCCGAAAAAACCCAACCCGAGAAAACCCGAAACCCTAAATATCTAGCCCATTTCCGATCGTTTGTACTCACGGATTGGACGGGTGGCAGGTCGACGGACGGGTTTGCACGGTTTAGATAAAAAAAAAATTGGAGTATGAAGATTAGAAGAAGACAGAACATGTGAACAACAACAAAACCCTCAAATTTTAGAATGAGAAGAAATTACAGAAACATAACAATAATAGATCTGGCATACAGATCTTAACATTACAAGAAAGATAAATAGTACAACAAAACACTCAATCCAGCTTACGTAAGAACATAGATCTGGCTTTACGAAAAAAAAAGGAATAAAAAAACACTTTCGAAGAACTCCATCTGGTTGCAGAAGAATAGATCTGTTGCTTGAAGAACAAATTGATGGTAGTATTCCGGTGTGGCCACGGAAGAAGGTGATGAACGGGGGTGCCTCCGCGGTGGAGACTGTGTAGTGAAAGAGGGTTCACGCGACGCGACAGTTCCAGAGGTTGTTCGCACAACAGAGGCGTCGTGGTTGATGGCAGTGGTGCTATGGCGGGCTTCACGATGGTTGAGTGACGGGATTGAGAGAGGAACCCGATAGAGCAGCGGCGGCAGCGCTAGGATATTTCGTTGAAAAGGGGATGAGATATTGAATGAGGAATGAGAGAGATTGAGTGATTTTGAGAAATGGGAATGATTAATGGGAGATTGAGATTGGCTTCAATGTTTACGTAACCGAGAAAAGGAATTGAATGGGGATAGCTTTTAGGTTTGTAATATTGGAATGATAAAAGGATAAGGATAAGGTTTTAGGAACCAATGAGATTTAAGGAAAATCTCTGATAGCCAATAAAATTAAAGGGAGGTAAAAATATCCTATCATACGTTTTCTACTTCATTTAACATTTTATAGTTTTTATTTTTTTTGTAATAAATAATGTGCTTAGGTTTTGTTTGGGCCGCAGCAGAGAAAGGCCCAAATGTCTTCCAACCCTAATCTAAATTAAGGGGGTGTATTAAATTGAGATTTTAAAAAATTATTTTAGCATAAAAAAGTCTTATAGATTTTAATGGACTATGTAAAAATGTAATGACTTGTAAATTTTTTTTTAAAGACTTTTTTAATCAAGATTTTATTGTTTGGTTTTTAATGGATTTATATCATAAGAATTTATAAGATTTGGAAAGATTATATGATTTATAAGATTTGAAAGGAACACATAATGGAGGATAAAATCATAATTTATAAACCAGCTTCTATTTCTGTAGTGAAGAGTAAACACATAAACTCTAATTACAACATTACATAGCAAAATTAATTTTATAGTGGAGAAGGCAACATATTCAGATGTTTTTGTTCACATGTTATTGTATTTATACAGTGAAAAAGGAAATTGTAAACTTAAAAAAATAAAATAACTTTATTTTCATATTATCATAAATACTGTACTTTATACTTTTATTGCTTGTTGTTACTGATATATGTTAGCCATCAAGAGTATATAAATTTGATGTGTCATTACTTGCAAATCAATTCTACTCTATACTTAGATAGCGTTTGACCCAACTTTTTTAGGCTTAGAAGCTATTTTGAAGTTAAAGTTAAAAATAAGTGTTATAAACAATGTTTGAGACTGTTTATTTTTCTTGGAAAAAGGATTTTTTCCTTAAAAAAAAGTTGTTTTGAAATTATTTTAATATGTTTGACAAATTAGCTTGAAGTAAAAAAAGTTTTCTTATAGAAAAAAATGATTTTCAAGAAAACTAAAAATTTTAAGCTTATTCGAAAAAAAAAATTTGATTATTTTGAAACCAATCATATTTGAGTAAATAGTCAATTTGGTCCCTGAAAGTATAAGGCGGTATCAACTTAGTCCCTGAATTTAACTAAATAGCAAAAACTTCCCTGAAGTTGTAAAATGTTAATCAACTCGGTCTTTTCATCAACCCCAGTTAGCTGACGCCGTTAACGACGCTGATGTGGCACGTTAAGTGCCTTGTTGGCACCGTTGTCACTGGTTAGGTAGTGTCCACGTGGTCAGGGACCAATTTGAAACTTTGAACTAGGTACTAAATTGATACTCGCAATAGTTTTCTTCTTCTTTTTCTTTATCTTTCCCCTTTCTCTCTCTCTCTCTCTGCTTATTCTGTCTGGCGCTTTTTCTCTCTAACCACCCGTCTATAGACGGGTCCTTTCTCTCTCTGCTCGCTCTCTCTTTGCTTCCTCTATCTCGCGCTCTCTCTCTAACCACCCGTCTATAGACGGGTGGTTATAGACGGGTGGTTCTATAGACGGGTGATTAGAGAGAGAGCGCAAGATAGAGGAAGCAAAGAGAAAGAGAGAGAGAGAGGGCAGAGAGAGAAAGGACCCGTCTAGAAGAAGAAGAAGAAGAAGAAGAAGAGGAAGAGGAAGAGGAAGAGGAAATTGTGGCGAGTATCAATTTAGTCCCTTGTTCAGAGTTGGGAGTATCAATTTAGTCCCTGGTTCAGAGTTGGGAGTATCAATTTAGTCCCTGGTTCAGAGTTTCAAATTGGTCCCTAACCACGTGGATACCACCTACCTAGTGATAAGTGTGCCAACAAGGCACCTAACGTGCCACATCAGGACTGTTAATGGCGTCAGCTAACTGGGGTTGACGGAGGAACCAAGTTGATTAATGTTTTACAACTTCAGGGACGTTTTTGCAATTTATTTAAATTCAAGGACTAAGTTGATACCGCTTTACACTTTCAGGGACCAACTTGGCTATTTATTCAATCATATTTTCTCATTTTACCCTATATAACTAACTATCAAACAAATATTATTATTCTATACAAACAACTTCATATTTTTTTTTTTTTGTAATTTACTATATAAAAGCATTTTTTAAACCATCTAAACAAAATAGATCATCTTAAAATTGCTTTTTAACAAGTATACCCAAGCAAAAACTGATTCTTATTATAATCGATTATTACAATAATCGACTATTGAAGTAAATATTTTAAAATTGCTTTATTTGGTAATTTATGTTGGGCTGAACGACTATTATGGGGGAAAGAGAGGGGGAGGGAGAGGGGGAGAAAAGAGAGAGATAGAGGGAGGGATGAGAAAGAAATGTGAAGACATAAGGTGAAGAGAAATAAGGATTGAAAATCCTGAGAAATCTCATGTGTTAGGGTGAGATTTTTTGTTACTAAAAAATAACTAAAAAGTCACACAAAGTCCTACAAAATCCACCTTAGAAAACAATTCATCAAAATCAGAAAGTTTTTGAATACAAGACTTTTTGTTACTTGTAAAAAGTCTTGATTGAATACTACTAGATTTGGATTCTCTCTTTAAAAAATCCTAATAGTCTTAATTGAATATCACAAGACTTATTTAGATTACTTAAAAGTTTTGATTGAATACCAAAAGACTTTTTTATCATAAAAAAATCTTTTAAAATCCTTTAAAATCTCAATCCAATACAAACCCCTAAATATAAGGTGCACCTAAAAGCCAGACAACCGCCACCTTGCCAATACATCATCTTCTCTATTTTTCTTCTGCTATCAATGGCTTCAATGCTTCACCTTCCATCTCTCTTTCTCTCTGGTCGGTCGGATACAATCGGGAACAAAATTTTTTTGTCACACCCGAAGCCGCCCGAGCGAAGCCGCATAAGACCGATGTTTCCACACGACGACCCGCGACCCGCCCGCGCGCATGTTTTTCCTTTCTGATTGTTCGGTTCTGGGTCGGGTGGATAGAAGTTGTCCAGCCCTAATTGATATTAATTTGATAACTTTTTTTTTTTTAAAAAAAAAAGAAGCAAATATTATATACACACAATTACTGATGGAGATATGTACAGGTACAAGGGTCATAAAGAGATAAAAATATCTGAAGGAAGGTTCATATATATATATATATATATATATACATGGAAAAACCTTTTATCTATTAACCCCATTATTACCCCATAAATAAGTAAATCGAAACCAGTAGAAAAAGAGAAAAAAAGGTGTCTTACGGCTGGAGGAGGAAGACGTTGACAGCAACGGCGACAGCGGGACACAAGACAGCAACGGCGGGTCACCGACAAAGAACTTCTTCTGGTAGCTCCAGCAGCTAGGTTTCCTGGTTGCTTCGCAGAGGCACAAAATGGAAGAAGAAATGAAAATCCTATACCTAATATGCAACAGGGGCAATCTTGTATTTCAAAATATCAATAAGGATATTTTAGTCCAACTACCTAAAATATTTTAGACCCACTTTCCCTCCCCTCCAAATCCCTCTTGGAGGGGAGCCAAAATTGGCTCAGGGGATTTTGCTTCCCTCCGCTCCCCTTTAAAAAATTGAATCAAACAAGCAAGATTTAAAATAATCCCTCCCCTCTCCTCCATTTCCCCCCAACCACTCCTCCATTTCCCCCCAACCAAACAGTATGTAAGTGATTGAAGACCACCACTTATAAATCCTACAAACAACTTCAAATACAAATAACAGTTTAGGCAAAGCTAAAGCAGATTTGTTGCAATATATCCACGAGTATCAATGACTTGAGTAGAGACATCAGTTCTATCACCAGTAGGGCCAATCTTTGCTAAGCCAAAATCAGAGAGTTTAGCAATTGAACTCCTGCAACACAATGCATGGTAAGTACTTATAATGAAAAGTCCAATGTGCAATTGTGCAAAGATGTCAAATATAATCTGCATTTAGCTGATATCACAACCCAAAGATTAACATATGTGTGAGTCAGAACATTCATCAAACAATTTGTGTGTTGCTAAGGCATGGTGATTTATTCTGAAATCCAGATAAAGACAAAAAAAAAGAAAGAAAGAAAAAGAAAACTGTCTGCATCAGCACAATCAGAGTGGCAGAACATTTGAGTGGAGGGCAGTCGAGGGAGTGAGAAAGGCTGAGACTTGTGATTGCTTTAGCTTTTCGATTATGCACATAATGTGGGGGCGTGGGGGAGTTGAAGATCGATTATGCACATACACATGTTGTAGATAAATAGTTAATGAAAAAGTGAAGACAACCTTGTTGGAGAAAGGAAAGACTTCGACGGTTGTTGATGGCAACCTCTGCAACTCGCCAGAAACAACTTCAGCCATCCTTCACAAACGCTTCTACATTTCACGAAGCACTGGGGATGGAGTCGAAGGGGGGAAGCTCACGATCTGGGGAGTGAGAAACGAAATTGAGAAATTATGCAGATGGTGTCGAAGGAAGGGGTCATGAAGAAGAACTGGGAGCAAGCATGAAGGGGGGAGGGGTCACGAACAAGAAATGGGAGTGAGTGGGAGCAATAGAAATTAGGATAAACGACGAAGAAGAATTTCTGTTGCGAGCATCAGGGGGTTTCACGAAGAAGAAAGTGTGAAATTGGGAGCAACAGGAATTAGGATTCACTTTTTTCAAAATTTAATTTAATGAAATTAGTTTAATTGGATAACTCTTAGTTGCCAAAAATATATGAGGTGGCGAGATGTTATTGGATGTTTGTGTAAAATTATTTTACTGACCGTGTATAGAAATTAATCTCAAGACTAAAAGTGTTCCTTTACTTTTTTTTCACCGACCTGTTTGAACCTTTAATCTTAAGAATAACTAACTCTTATAATAAGTAACTTAAATCATATAAATTACTTAAATTAAAATTTCAGCTATTTTGGATGAAAATAACTGTTTTTAAAATAATCTTTTTTGTTTGATATTTTGTTTAAATTTATAAAAAAAATTTTTTTTGAGAAAAAAGTTATTTTATGCCATCTAATTTATTTTAGTTTAAGATTATTGTGATTTGATTATTTTTCATTGTCAAAACTCTCTTCCCTATTTACCTTACAAAACTAACTTATAAATAAATATTATTAAATTATACAAATAATTTCGTATCTTTTTTCATAATTTATTATGTAAAAGTGATTTTTTTACATCATTCAAACAAAATAGATTATTTTAAAATCATTTTTTAATAAACATACTTAAATAAAAATAGATTTAGATTATAATAATATTATAATAATCAATTATATAGCATAATATATATTTTTCGGCTTCCTCATTTATTTTTGTTTTTGAAGCAATCACACATATAATTTATGAAAATTGAAATGTTTAATGTATAATGTATACATAGCATTTGAAGGAGTAAAATGATGGTTCACACCATGGAGTAAACATCGGAACATGCAACCGTCAACACTTTCTTCCTGTCATTGGTTTCTTCTTCCCACAACTTTTCGCATCGGGCAATTCTACAGTCTTGGCTCTTGGCTTTGCATTGACTGAGGTTTCGCCATGGCTACACACCCTCAACCTTCAACCTGCTGCAACGCCTTCTCCTTTCTCTCCAATGGCTGGCGCGAGGTTCGCAACTCGGCCGACGCGGATCTCCGACTCATACGCGACCGAGCCAACTCGTTCAGGAAACTCGCGACGTCGTTTGACCGCGAGTTCGAGAACTTCCTCAATTCGCCTCCGCCTCCGCCTTTCTCCGTTTCCTCCGCCTTCGCGCGCCCTCCACCGCTGCCGGCGGAGATCGACTTCGTGAAGAATTTGCAGCCGAAGCTGTCGGAAGTCCGGAGTGGCGGTTTCCGCAAGTGGCGGCGGCCGAGGTCGAGGATTCGGATAGACTTGTCGGCGATAAGGGATGCGGTCGTGTCGGAGGTGGAGGGTATGGATGGAATTATGGATTTTGATAGGGGCAAAACGGGGAAGAGGTTGAACTTGAGGGAATGGAAAGGGGATGGGGAAGTTAGAGATTGGGAACCAATTCGTGTCTTGAGGAAGAGGTTGAAAGAGTTTGAGAAGAAGAGTGAGTTCGTGGAGAAAGTTAAGTCAAGCTTGGTATGTATGTGGTTATGTGACTTATGATATACGTTTTTGGGTTTGTTAAAGATTTAATTGTAAGCATTTATATGTTTTTTTTCTTGCAGAAATCAATGTGGAAGGAGCCTCAAGATTCAAAGGTTGGTTCGATATTGGTTATTTTCTTTTGTTCATATGATTATGCCTGGTCAAACATTATGCACTTTTATGTAAAGCAACCAGAAATATTACATGTGACTGGAAGATTTTAATTTGCATAATACAGCGTGAATGTTAGCATAAAACATAATACACCAATGCATAAGGCTCAGTAATCATTATATACTTTGCTTAATATGTATCTTAAAATAACTCCTTCATTTACTGAGGCAGAAATTTATTTGGTATGCCAATTTTTATGGTAGTTGGTTTATGCTTTAATTTATATTTCAGAACAATTTGTTGAATAAGATTGGATACTTATGCTGTAGAAATTGAAGCTAAGCAACTCAAGCATCATAAAAGTGCTTTAGTTGAATAGTTGGTTTTGCAATAAGGATGTCCCTTCTTCTACATGTGTCATTAACTTTCCTGTGGACTGGTTCTTGTATGTTCTGCACCTGAGGCCTTGATTTGAATCAGGAATTTTGGTTAATATTTTTGTTGCAGGAAGTGCCACCATTGGACGTGCCTGAACTTGTGGCCTATTTTGTTAGACAATCTGGGCCATTTTTGCATCAACTTGGAGTCAGAAGAGGTATTTACATATACATAATTTCTTTTGGGATTTTGTTTCAATGTGTGTGTGTGTGTGTGTGTGTGTGTATATTCACGGGAAGTTTTATGGGTTTTGTTCTATTTTAATCACCAATGTTTTGTAGAAACATCTCTTGTAATGTTAAAAGTGTTTTCAGTAATTGATCATTGAGTTGGTTCCCCCATGCATCCACTTCACCAGTGTTGAACACTTAGGATTTTTTGTTTTAAATAGTTTAAGGCAATAGAACTATATGTGGTGAAGTCAGAGACAAACCTACTTGTTAATGTTGTATGCAATAAGGACAAAGAGTCGGACGTAACATTGTGGTGTGATTTGGAATGACAGCTCAATATTTGTCAGTAGACAGGATTATGTGTTAACCTTACGGATCTTAGCTTTGAAGTTTAAGAAAGATGTATCAAATCTATTAGTCACCAAGTATATAGTTCACTATATCTGCTCATATTTTATATTTGTCCAAATGTAATTGCAGAAATATGTGACAAGATAGTGGAAAGCTTGTATAGAAAACGTAAGAACCAACTTCTACTGCAGCCCCTTTCTGGGGAAGAATCTTCTGTTCTTGGGAATGTAAACATAAATGATGAATTGGATTTCCGAATAGCAAGTGTTCTTCAGAGTACGGGGCACCGGTATGATGGTGCACTCTGGAATGACCATGCAAACTGTGATCTGTCTGGCAATGAAAGGCATTTTGCAATAGTCACAACTGCTAGTCTTCCTTGGATGACAGGAACTGCGGTGAATCCACTATTTCGAGCTGCATATTTATCACATTCTGCGAGACAGAAAGTCACTCTGCTGGTTCCATGGCTTTGTACTACGGATCAAGAATTAGTTTATCCCAGTAATCTCACTTTTAACTCACCAGAAGAACAGGAGGTTTATATACGTAATTGGCTTGAGGAAAGGATTGGTTTTAGGGCAGGCTTCGAAATTTCATTTTATCCTGGGAAGGTAGGTTTTTTATAAGTTATTTATAGTCTACCAGGTTTTAAATCAAATTTCATTCAATTCTCACAGTTAGTCCTTCTTATGCATAGTTTTCAAAAGAAAGACGAAGTATAATACCCGCTGGTGATACTTCTCAATTTATACCATCCAGCGATGCTGACATTGCTATTTTAGAAGAACCAGAACATTTGAATTGGTATCATCATGGTAAGCGTTGGACAGATAAATTCAATCACGTTGTTGGTATTGTCCACACAAATTACTTAGAATACATCAAGAGGGAGAAAAATGGGGCCCTCCAGGCATTCTTTGTGAAACACATTAACAACTGGGTTACAAGAGCCTACTGCCACAAGGTATGCTATTCAGCATCCCAGTAATGTAAGCCTGCATGCACTTGTGAGATATTTAGAAATGATTTTGGTGTTTTTTTCTATATTATTTTGTCATGGAGTTAGATTATCATAAAAGTATCAAACTAGACAAAAGGAACTAAGTTATTGTTAGGAACCTAAACTATATTTCTCAATATAGAAAGAAAAGAACAGAAAGAGAGAAAGTATATTATTGAAACTAGGAGAACAATCTCCCCAAGGGTTTCCTCGTACAATTGAGCCCCTGCTCTAGGTTATACATTCTTCATCGAGCCCCTGCTCAAGGTCACCAATCTCAACACAATGACTAACTCCTCCAACTAACTAACTAACTATTTTTACAATTATTCCTAATTGGGTTGGGCCCTAACAATACTGCCCTCCCCTGAAACAACATTGTCCTCAAGGTTGGAAGCTCTTTCCATTGCGCCTTCTACTAGGAGAGAATGAGAGATGTCGATTTGCTTGAGGACCAAATAGGAACAGTTTCCTATTTTCAGATTGCAGCTGTTTTGTGTAAGGTACGGGCCCTATTGGGCCTGTGTTAGGCCTTGTTAGTAATAAAGGATTTTTAGTTATTTCTAGTAAATGTTGTATGTTATTAACTACTATAGGTTTGAATTATTGTAACTGATAAATAGGAGTAGGGGGGAATAGAGAAACCATTCGATTATCTTGTGGGTGGTTGGTTAGGAGAGACTAGGCTCTCGAACTCCTAGGGATTACTTCTTGATCTCTCTATTTCTCTCTATAATTACTATAAACTATGCACTGAATTCTCTGCTGGATATAATTTCCCAGAGAACTATCTATACTACTGAAGTATATTCAATGTAATGCCTACATTTCAATTTTCAACCAGTTCAATCATTTTGTTCATAGATTTGGGCTTGGCCCATTTGTTCCAAAACTGAGCTCACTTGACAAAATTTCAGATTCACCTCTCCTTCTTCATTAGACCCATGACTGAGACCAACGTGGGCCTGACCCATCACCCATTTAGGTCAAGAATCTAACCTAATCTTCGTAATTCCATTTCTGCCTTTGTGCCATGCTCCTTAAGAACGGTGTTGTTGGCTTGGTGAGGTTGAACCATATTATCAAATATCGGCTATAGTGACGATATTGAGGTATAGCGTATCGGAAATTGATGAAGTCGATTCGCAATCTGCTACGCAGTGGCAATTTGCTATGGCGGGGATATTGACCGAGATAGCGGATTTTACTATGGCGGTGAAAGCGGTAATATCGGAAGCTTAATGAACTTTTAGGATTTTTTGCCATTATCGGGTAACAGATATGCTGAAATATCAATAATCAGCATTTTTAAAGGGAAAAAAAACCAAAAATCAGGGATTTCTAGCGGCAATATCAGGTCACAGATATGCTAAACAGGTTTTATAACCCTCCACTCCCATAACCCCTTCACGTAAACATAAACTGCTCCACTCCCTAACCTATCGTATGCCTCCCTTAAGCCCTCCTCCATTCTCATAATCTCCGGCGAGTCTCCAGCGAGCTCATTCTCAGGTAACAACTCGTCTTTCCTCTCTTTCTCTTCCTCTGTTCTCTTCTATTCTCTCATTTTTCTTCCTCTATTTTTTTTATTGGGTTTCTTTACTCTCCCTTCTCTTCCTCCGTTTTTGCTTCTCTGTTTTTATTGTTTCTTTTTTCTCCCAGTCTCCCTTTTCTTCTCTGTTTTTAATTCCCCTGTTTTTACTTCCTCTTGTAGTATGGCAAGTGAAGGAACATCAAATCCTTCAACAAATGTGTCTAGGACTGGCCCTGGATGGAAATACTGCCGTCCAGCACAAGCAAACAGTACCAGTGGCTATGTGATATGCCTTACTTATATCAGTTTTTTAAGGATATGCCTTACTATTATCAGTTTTTTTTATATATAACGATTTATTTCAACCGCTATGCGACTTCCAATGTTTGCCCGCAATGCAATCCGCTATTTCACATATCGGATTTTTGGCTTTCCAATATTATCCGCGATTCGCGATTGATAACACTCATCTTTGTCCCCTCTCAATCACGCATATACCATCTGCTGCCGCTAGAATATTCAGACCCAACAGTTCCAATGCCAGTGGCGGTGGTGGTTTCGGAGGCGGTCTGTCTGGATTTCACCTAAACGTCTCTTTCTCTATAACAAATTAACAATTGCAAGAAGCCGTTCTTTGTTGCATAGCCATGGCGGCTCAGCTGGGAATGACCCACTGGCTGATGCTTGTGAGCTCGCATCTGGCAGCTTCATCGGTGGTGTGGATGCAAGCAGCCTCTTGCAGAAATTGGATCTCCATGGTTGAGATTTTTTTACCAAACTAGTGCAATTTAGTTTAAAATTTACCAAAGTAGTGCAGGTTGAAAAGTATTTACGCGTTTGGTGTAAGTCGTACATGGGAATGGACAGTTGTTAAAGGTAAGTCGTGAACCAGGTCTACGACTTAGTAATTTAATTTTTTATAAGCTAAGTCGTACATCATATATACGACTGAAAACAAATGATTTTTTCCCCAATAATTTGGCTGAAGTCATTGATTAAGTATACGACTTCAACATTTATTTATTTGTTTTCAACTTTTTATAACAATTCGTCAAGGGCGTGTACAACTTGCATGGAAGAATTTTTATTTTTTAAATAACAGAACAGAAGTCGTACACCTTTTATTCTCTCCAGCTGCACTAAGTTGAAATATCCTTGTACTTGGTTGCTGGTTTGATTAAGTTGGAAAGGTATAGAAACCTTTGGTATTGAAGGTTAAGGTACGATGTGGCTATTTGTCTTGATTCCCTCTTTTGGTTTTCTTTGTTACAATATGCTTAAGAGAATCCTGCTTAGCGAATAAAAACTAGAATTCTCTATGTAGGGAAATAAGCATGTGCCTGTTGGGAGTTCAGGGAATGGCTTGTGCTATGTGTTGCCTTTCTAAATTTGGCCTTGCATTTATGCCATACACTGTTTGCGTCCACCTGTATTGCATTTTACATATTTATGTGGGATGGAGCTTTGGCTATGGGAGGATGAAATGTCGTCCTCTATTTTGGGTTTTGGTTAACCGTAATCAGTGTTGTGTTAGTGTTTTCACGCTTGGCATGTGGGTTATTTAGCTTAACACCTTGGGCTTTACATGTGATGTGCATGTCATGTTCAACATTATGCACACCAGACTTTATGCTTGTCATTTATGTGCTGGTTTGAACTTATTGGGTGAATGCACCTATTGCTCTCTCTTTTGCTTGAATTTTGGCTTCTTTACTTCCCGCCTCACATGGGTCATGTGCATTGGAATAAATGTGGCGCCTAAGATACATATACTATGATAGGAAACAGAGTATAAATGACTGAATAACAAAATTGATATATTGATTTAATGGAATAAAGAGCCTAAGCTCATACAAAGGATAGTCCAGAGCCTAGCTCCTCAGAGAACATCTCCTTCTCTGCCCAGACAACTTTTCCCAAAATAACAGAATACCCTCCCCACTCTCCTTCGCAGCACTCTATACCGCTGCATAGGGGTGGCCATGGGTCTGGGTAGACCCAGTAACTCGGTCAACCCGACCAACCCAACCCAGATTTTGTAGGTTGGTTCGGGTGACTGGGTTGGATTGGGTAAAAACACATAGAACCCATAGAGTATGGGTTGGGTATTGGGTTTTAGATTTCCAAACCCACTGAACCCGACCCAACCCAGTACACTACACTAATAACTAAATTAGGTTTATTTTCATATACTCACGCAGTCCCTCATGATTCACGAACAGTACATGATAATCTTCACTCTTCAGTTTCACTCTTTTACTCTTCTCTGTTGTCTCATCTCACTCACAGCATCAGCGGCAGCGGCGAACAGAGACCTGTGGCGGCGGCGACCAGAGATCAGCGGTGGCGGCAATAAGAGAATGGACATCCATGTGTTTTAGGCTAGATCCATGTCAGGTTCCTATGTTTACTTTGGACCCAATCTGGTCTCTTGGTGGTCAAGGAAGCAAGCCTTAGTTGCTAGATCTAGCACAGAAGCAGAGTACAAGTCTCTGGCTGCCACCACTTCGGAGGTAATGTGGGTTCAGTCTCCGCTGAAAGAATTGCAAGTCCACACCCAACAACCAGTCATCTGCTGTGACAACTTGTCAACAATCTCTCTCTCCCACAGCCCTGTCCTTCATCCAAGGACAAAGCACATGGAACTAGATTTGTTCGTTGTTAGAGAAAAAGTCATAAACAAGACCCTTGCTGTCTGTCACATCCCGGGTGTAGATCAAGTTGCAGATGTCCTCACCAAGCCACTCACCCAAACAGGATTTGAAGCACTCAGACATAATCTTGGAGTCAGAGAAACAACATCCCTTGCAAACCCTCCTTGATGTTATAAGGGGGTGTAATAGAGTGCTCAAAGGTTGTGTAAACCACCCTTAGTTTATAAGGGTGTGTGTTAGAGTGAGTGTTAGCTGTTAACTCGTATGCACAATAGTGTTGTAGGCGCACGTGCAGCTGATCTGCTCCAAAGCTGACTCAACAAGGTTAGTTAGGCCTCTAACTGTATAACTTCCTCTGTACACTTGTGCAGGCTATTATATATAGCCTCCTCTGTAACCAATTTGTTAATCAATGAAATCAGAACACTCTTCTCTCAAATTCTCTCTTCTCCCTCTCTCGGATTCTAATACCCTCTGTCGGAGATCTCTTCATGTTGTCGTGTGCAGCTACCCTTTCTCCCTCACCGTCGAACCCTTGCATCTTTAGCAATCAACACAATATCCGCTTAAGCTCTTCAAGTCCATCTGCGCTCTTCTTGATCATAGAACCAGTGGGATCCAATGAACAAGGCTGTAATCCCCTATCGCTGGTCATCAGAATCAAGAACTCCACCGAAATCTCCTAGGCTTCGAGCTGCCAGGTTGGATCAATTTGTTAGGAACCTAAAGTATAATTCTGAATATGGAAAGAAAAGAACATAAAGAGAGAAATAATATTATTGAAACTAGGAGAACAATCTCCCAAGGGTTTTCCCTTACAACCGAGCTCCTGCTCAACGTCACCAATCTCAACACAAATGACTAACTCCTCCAACTAACTAACTAATTTTTACAATTATTCCTAATTGGGCTGGGCCCTAACAGTTATTTATGATTTATATTCAGGTTCTTCGTCTCTCAGCTGCTACTCAGGCTCTACCCAAGTCTGTAATTTGCAATGTTCATGGTGTGAATCCGAAGTTCTTAAAAATTGGAGAGAAGATTGCTGCAGATAGGGAGCTTGGGCAGAAAGCCTTCACAAAAGGGGCATATTTCTTGGGAAAGATGGTATGGGCAAAGGGATATAAGGAATTGATAGATCTATTAGCAAAGCATAAAAGTGACCTTGGTGGCTTCAAGTTGGATGTATTTGGTAATGGAGAGGATGCTAACGAAGTTCAGAGTATAGCTAAAAGGTTAGATTTGAATCTCAACTTTCAGAAAGGAAGAGACCATGCAGATGATTCTTTACACGGGTAAGAAAAATCTGACATCTGTGCTAGAAAATTTAGATTATGATATACTCACTGGAAAGGGTCCTCAAGTTGTCATTAGAAATACCTAAATAAAATGAAGAAAATAATTGATTGAAGTTTCATCTCTTGAAGCATGAAACTGAGTTATTGTTTACTCCCCGACTCTTCATAAAGTGAATTGATTGTGTGCCAAGGAAAGGGTACTGATGAAAACTGTTCTTTCCATACATGTAGACACACACTCACTTACTCTTATGGTACTAGCTCATTTGTCACATACCATAAACTGATACTGAACCTGATTTTAATAAGTTTGGTTATTTATCTACTTTCCTGAAGGTACAAAGTCTTCATAAATCCTAGTGTTAGTGACGTGCTCTGCACAGCAACAGCTGAGGCACTTGCCATGGGAAAGTTTGTAGTTTGTGCTGATCATCCATCAAATGAGTTCTTCAGGTCATTCCCAAATTGTTTGACTTACAAGACATCTGAAGACTTCGTGGCAAAAGTAATAGAGGCATTAGAAAATGAGCCTGATCTTCTTACACCTGCACAAAGATATCAACTTTCTTGGGAGGCTGCTACTCAAAGATTTATGGAATATTCTGAGCTTGAGAGAGTCGCGAACAAGGAAAAGGACGCTTCAAAGTCAAGTACAGAAATTGGAAAGCTCATTGCTAAGTCAGTGTCAATGCCTAATCTGACAGAACTAGTAGATGGAGGGTTAGCATTTGCTCATTACTGTCTTACAGGCAACGAATTCTTACGCCTATGTACTGGAGCAATACCTGGAACACGCGACTATGACAAGCAGCACTGTAAAGACCTTCATCTCTTGCCCCCACAGGTAGAAAATCCTATCTATGGCTGGTGACTAGATTGACTAGTATAAAATAGTGAAGTATTTGTGATGCCTGACCATGTCTATAAGCACTGTAAAGACCTCGTTTTCATGCACCCACAGGTAATTTTTTTTATCAATGACTAGTGAATGGATTTACTGGTCTGATTTTTTAGTTTTTGCCTTGTATTATAGTTATTGGATGTAATTAGGAGCGACTAAGCTCAGTTCTGTTTTTTCCTCCCTTTTCTGTTTTTATGTTATGTAGTTTTTTATTATTAAATGCACTGTAAATTAATCCTTCCCCCAACTTGTGGGAATTAAATGCCTTGTATATGCCTGTTGTACATGGAAAACAGGTACGTTATGATAACCAAGAGCGCAAGCCGAAAAGGTCGGACTGGTTATTTTTGGGGAAGTTCACACAAGTGTCTTATTTATACGTTTGAGAGAAACGACTGTCCATGAATAGAAGGGCTTTGCTATGGGTATTTCCCAAATTACTAAGGACACCCTCATAAATAATATATTTATCAAAATATCCCCACCAAAAAACCCGTAAAACTCAATATTTTTTTATCCCTTCATTCTTATTCTCGTAGATTACCAATTTCAAAGGGTTGGTAATTTTTTTTTCTGCAATCTCGTAAATAAGTATAACATTTTCGCAAATATCTCCTTCACTCCAATTTAGGTAATTGTGAAATATTTGATTGATTTGTGCTGTCGCAATATTTGTGAGTCTGGAAAAATTTTCTTCACTCGCAAATATCTTATTTGCGAGTGAAGAAAAAAATTTCACACTCGCAAATATCTTATTTGCGAAATCATCCCGTACTCGCAAATATCTGAGTAAAGAAAATTTTTCTTCACTCGTAAAAGGTTTTAACGAGAGTGTAATTTTTTTAAAATTATACAGTCGCAAATACGAGATTTGCGAGTACTTGCTTTACTCGCAAATATCATATTTGTGAGTGAGCAATTCTCAAAAAATAACTCATTCATAAATACTATATTTGCGAGTACATACTCGCAAATACTATATTTGCGAGGGTGCATATTTGCGAATGAGCCAAATGACAAAAAAACAAAATAATTAAGGGGTATTTTGATAAATGCATTGTTCATAGGGGATGTCTTTAGCAAAGCCCCGAATAGAATTTTATAAACAGCTTGCATTGGGATGGTAACACTTTTTAACTAATCTCGACCAGTTAATACTTAGGGTCTTTGTTAATTACAGTGCCTTAAGAGCATTGGTTAAACGAATAATAAAATAGCAAGGTTATATTGGAAAACTGAAAGTTTCATTTCTCTTTGAATTGATTACATTATTTTTCATAAAAGTTTACTTTTCTAATTCCTTAACTCGACATTGCTTAGAATTTCCCGAATACTTATTGAGGTTAAATAGGTTTTTGATTCCTATAAAATTGTAAAATTTGATTTTGGTCCCCATACAAATTTTATCCCTTTAGTCCCTACATTTAATAAAAGTAGTGTGTTTTTAGTTCATCTCCATGGATTAAAAACAACTTTTGTATTTTTTTAGGGAATAAAAACGAATAAATTTTTTAGAGATCAAAATCGAATTTTTTCAATTTTACAAGAATAAAAGACATATTTAATCGTATTTATTGCAATTGTTGATCTAATTCAATAAAGAACTTTCTAGGGTGTGGGGTCCACAGAGGAATCTCATTAGTTGAGGTTAGTAGTGGGGGGGTTTTTGAGGAAAAATGTTTTGTTTTTTTCTCGAAACATTGAGTTATTTACTTCTAAAGTGCCTTAAGTACCATAGATTGTATTTTTTTTGCAACAGTTAATGTAGCTTACCTTGAAACAAGGCTTTAAAAACCGGTTCAATCGGATCAGTCCAACCGGTTAGACCATCAACCAAAGGTCTATCCGGTCTTTGGCAGACCATAGAACCATTACAATAGTTCAATCGTTTAAAATAAACAAAATAACTTTAATCACCCGAAAACTGATTGGTCCGCTGCCCAACGGATTTTATTAAAATTTTTTTTTTTGAAAAAAGGACTTTTGGACCGGTTTTGGAGTTGGACCCAATTTAATATAATCTAAGTATCTTAGAATTCAGATTCACACATCTACTCGCTATTGCCACCCTAGCTCGACAATGCTCCACCGCATCAACTTGCCACCATATCATGCACCTCCACGTGTAGCATCACGGATGCACCACCTATGTTCCAAGCTTCCAGGGTTGCCATCGTCTCAAGTAACGGTTTTATAGTTTTCATTTATTGTACATAAATAGGAAAGTCTTCTCAAATCTCAAGTAATGGTTTAGCTTTATAGCTTTCCTTTGTTGTTTATTGTCCCTCAACTCCTAATGTAATTGATTATAACTTTATTATTTCCTTTTTTAGAAAATTCTTGAAGGTTCTGACTAGAGATGGTAATGGGTAGGGTACTATAGTACTCGGCCCTATATTTGCGTTTCAAAAAAATACCTGTATCCGGACCCATACCTACGTGTGTAGTAATTCTAACGTATCTTACCGGTTGGGTATCTATGTGCTTATATTAGCACCCATTACCCGCACTTTAACATAAGAAATTTGTGGTTTGTGAAAACAGGATATGAAATTTGTAGGCAAAATTATTCTTTTGGTCTCTTAAGCTAATTGTTTTGTTCAATTTGGTCCCTTATCTTTTTTTTTTTTTTTAAGAAACTAGTCCCTTATGTTGTCAAACGTTTATGCCGTTGGCCCAAACATCAACTCCCATCCATCTCTGTTGCTAACGTGCTTATCTAGCCATTAAGTGCACATTTGCACCTTTGACGTGTCATCCTGCCTTAGAGAGGTCTAAAATGACGTCGTTTTTAGATTGCCTCTTCAAAGGCTCTTAAATTGGGACAGAAGGAACCATTATGATAACTTGCTCAACTTGGAGGGAAAAATTGAAGAGTTTTAGAGAGGGAGGTTCTAAGGTTTGCTAACGTGAGGAGGCTCTGATCATTCTTCCTTGCTTGAAGCTTCATTTCTGCTTTGTTCTTTTTGTTCTTTGTCGTCATCAAGTTAAGATTGATAAATCCAAGTTATTTGGTTTTGTATTTCTTGGGATGGTGGGGTTTGCATTTATCAGTGTTATGTATGCTTGAGGGTTTTCGTTTATGGTTTGCATTTATGTTTTTGAAGTTGTTTTACCTTTTATGGTGTTGTCTATTTACTGTGTTGGAGGGTTTTGCATTCTCGAATATGGTTTATTTGATTAAAACAGATGGTTTATGTATTTGGTTGCTTTGGTGGTCTTACACATGTTTGGTGGTTGAATGTGGACAATATTTCGTTGCTTTTTGGTTGCCTGTTGTACCTTTTTTCAATTTGGTACTTTAGTTAGTTGATGTTTGCTTGATTTTTTGGTCTGCTTGTTCGCTTTTGTTTGTTTTGCTTCTTTGGTCTCTTTTGGTTTTTGTTATTGCTTTTTTGGTTGTCTGTTGTACCTTTTTTGAATTTTTTTTTTTTTTTAAAATTGTAGGAATGGAGTATTATTTCTCTATTGATGTCCACCATGGTGGCCGTTTTGTGGGTATTGATAGGACCAAGTATCACGGGTTCCTTTCCACCTGGAAGTATGACCCTGTAAATGGTCCTATTAGGAGATTCTACAAATCACTCAAGAGATGGGCTATTCTTCTATGATTAGGATGTGGTATAGAGCTGAGGATGAGTTGGAACTACAAGTAGATGGCAAGGGAGCTATGGAGATGGTTAGTTTGGCTAAGTCTAATGGTAAGGCAGAACTGTTTCTGCTTCACCCAATGTCCCAGCCTGAGATAGTGTGTGAGGCCACTGCAGAGGCTGAAAATAGGGCCACTGAAGATCATGTTGTTGAGGACCATAGTGAGGTAGCAGTTGAGGCCCAAGAAACTGAGCAAGATAGTCCAACTACATGTGTTAAGTGTGAAGAAGCACAAGCTGAGCAGACACATCCAGCAAATTGTGAGGCCCAAGAAACTAAGTAGACCGGTCCAACAAGTGTTGAGGCCTAAGAAACTGAGCAGGCTGATCCCACTGCTGATACTGATGTACAACAACCAATGGACCAAAATAAGGCCGAAGTGGAGGATGATGGGCCCAATATGCATGACTAGGATAGTGAGGACAATGCAATGAACATCAGATTTGGAGATTCTGATGATGAAGCGGGTGGTAATGACTATTTTGAGGAGGTAGCTGCAGCAGATGGTGCGGGTGCTGCTGCACCTGGTGGTAAGCAGGGTCAAACATCTGGAAGTAAGAGGAAGAAGGGTGAGACTTTTGGAAGTAAGAGGAAGAAGAATGAACAGTATGGAAGAGCTAAGAAGAAAGGTCCAGGGCGACATTTTAAATCTTATGCAACACCTGCTCTATCAGTAAAAACCCAACCAGAGAATGATGAGGACCAACTCCAGAGTGATACTGACTCACTGAATTTCGGAACCATTGGTCTAGCTGGGGTGGGAACTAAGGATAATGGTTTTTCTAATGAGGAATATTATTTAGAGGACCTTCAAAGTGGGGAAGAAACAGATTCTGATGAAGATAGTGGGGAGCCTAGGGTTAGGTACAACTCATTTGTCATGCCAAAAAAGATGACTGATTACAAGTGGGAGTCGAGTTGGTTAAAAGGCCATAGTCACATATTCCATCCACAATGGAAGAAACATGAGATTTAAGAAGAATGACTGTAGAAGGATGAGGGTTTTGTCCAAGGAAGGATGTGATTGGTTTGCTTACTATGCAAAGCTGCCACATGAAGACACATGGCAGCTGAGAAAGTTGATAGATACCCACACATGCAGTAGGGAGTATAGGGTTAAGTTTATGACAACAAGCAGGTGGCTTGGTAAGAAGTTGTATTCTTGTGTAAAGGAGAACCCTAATATCAGGTTGACAGGCATATGTGACAGGGCCCATGAGAAATGGAATGTTGGAGTGAGTAGATCAAAAGCTTATAGGGCTAGCAGGGCTGCAATTGACCTTGTAGATGTTTCATTCAAGGAGCTGTACAATAGGTTGCATGAGTACTGCCAAATTAATAGCACGAATTTAGGTTATTTTACCTCATCATCAGAATCAGAGTCTCCAAACGACTACAAATGCTTATCTTTCAAGTATAAATATTGTTTTGGTCTAGTGATGCCAACAGAAGCTAGAACATGAACATGTGATCATTTAGACAAGTCATATGACTTTATGTTCTAATCTTGACCATTCATGTGTGATCCAAAATGCGGATAGAGGGCGAGATGAGTCTAGAGTACCCGTACCTAGGGATGGCAACTGGTACGGTACTATAGTACTTATCCTCATATCTGCGTTTTAAAGAAATATCCGTACTTAAACCTAATACCCGCTTGGGTAGCAATTCTAATACCCGTACCGCTATCCGCTAGATACCTAAGTACACATACCCGCACTCATTACTCACAATTTAACATAAGAAATTTGTGAATGTTTGAAAACAGAATAATAAATTTGTACTGTCAAAAGAGGAGAGCATATATGTAATATAAAATAGGTCATTCTAGAATATCCTGACATTGCAAATATACATCATGATATATCTAAAATTAAAATGCAAAAGGTATTTGATACAAAACATCCAATATTCTCCAAAATATTACAATAAACTTAAAAACTTGAAAGTCCCAAGCTGCCACTCTCCAAAATATGCTAAAAAGTGATACTTAGCCAAGACATTGGTGCCTTTATAGTTGAGTCATAGTCAGGTGATTGAAAGTCTATTGTCAATTATTGAAATGAAATAATGTATTAATTATTGGGGAAATTTATTTTGAGTGATTTGGAGGACTATATATTAAGGTTTTCAATGTCATTTTTTTTTTATCATCACAATTAAGATTTGAAGAATAGAGATGTTATTTTACACACATGTATGAGATCCCCGAGGAAATTATCTCTCTCGTCCCAACATGATATAAACATCCATTTTCTCTTGATTGATTGGCAGAGCTGGCATTTGTGCTACTTTACCTACAGTACTCCCAAAGAGGTTATAACCGTTGATGGAAATTGGACTGATGGCTGAATTCGTTGTGAGTCATTAACCTAGTTAATATAGGAACACCATTTTTTCTTAATGGTTGAGACATCATCAGCGTTTAACTGTTAAAATATGATGAATAAGCAATGGGCACACTTTAGAATCCCTCAAATGAAGCTTTTTACAAGTGAATAAGATGTTATTTTACAACCTTATTTGGGATCTCCATGAAGACTTTCCACATTTGGGCTCCATAAAAAGGTTTTTTACGTGAGGGCGAGGGAGAATATTACCCCAAAAATAATTCGAGGACATACTCCCCGTCCCACGGGGTCCATACTCCCCGTCCCACGAGGTCCATGTCCCCGATGACATTACATAAATATTCTTGTAAGTATATATACATATAAAAACTTATTATGGTAATTTCATAAATATAAATATAAATATATATGCATATATTCCTTTTGGGGGAATTTTCTCCCTCGTCCTTGCAGGGGAATATACTTATAAACTTACTCACATGTGAATGCAATATTCACCAAATCATGTCAACACTCAGAAGAAATTGATATCATACACCACCAAACATATTTTAAATGGCAAACGCAAATGAGGGAAACTATAAATTTTCTCGATAACAGGGTTTTTCAAGCACCACCACAACAATCTATCATGATGTCACAACCACTAAGAAGAAACTTGTTTCCCAAAGTTAATCAGGGTGCTGACTCACAACCAGTTCAGTCGTCCGTCCAAACTCCACCAGAGGTTATTACTTCTTTTGGGAGTAGTATAACTGAAATGGCACAGATGCTAGCTCCGCTAATCCATCAAGAGAAAATGATGGAAATGGAAGTCTTGAGGGAACCAAGCCATATATAAACATGCTAGACAAAGCCATCGACAAAAGTTAGTTTGTTAATGATGTTGATATATATGGTGCCAACCCTAATATGCAAACATTAGAATTGACATTAAAGTTTTAGAGATTGAAATGATTTCTTGGTTTATCTATGGCATGAGTCATGATATTAGTTATGACAAAAAAACCTTTGTTTTTGGAAATTTTAGGTCAAAGAAAATTTTCTTTGTTTCTAAAAACATAATTGAAATGATTTTTTTCATAACCAATATCATGACATACATAAAACATGAAATTGTTTCAAGCTCTAAAGCTTTAATCCCAAATCCAATGTTTGCATATATCAGGGTTGGCACCATACATATGAACATTATTCACAAACTCACTATTTTTTATGGGTTTGTCCATCATGTTTATATATGGTTTCGTTCCACCAATTATTGATACTTCCATTTCCACCATTTTCTCTTGATTGATTGGCGGAGTAGACATTTGTGCTATTCCAGCTATCGTACTGCCCACAGAGGTTATTACCGCTAGTGGAAATTGGATTGATGTTTGAATTCATTGCAAGTAATTAACCTGGTTAACATAGAGACACCAATTTGTTCTTAGGGGTTGACACATCATCGTAGGTTGTGGTGGTGGTTGAAAAACCTTTAAATCGACAAATTTACAGTTTTCTGCATCAGCATTTGCCTGTTAAACTATGATCGATGGGTGTAGGATATCAATTCACTTTGAGGCAGTAATACATCGTCTATAATAGATAAATTGATTGGAATCATTGTGGACCATGGTGGGTAAGGCAACGAGTCGAGAGAAAAAACAATGGACATACTTTAGGATCCCTCAAATGAAGTTTTTTATAGGCAAATAAGATGTTATTTTACACCCATGTTTCAGAATCCCCGGAAGACTTTCCATATTCTGGCTGCTTGAAATTAGTTATATATATATATATATATATATATATATATATATATATATATATATATATATATATATATATATATATATTACCTTCGGGGTAATTTTCTTCTTTGTCCTCGCAAGAGAAAAAAACCTGGCCCCCCGAACCTTTAATTGGGACAGTCTTCGCGAGAAACCCAAACATGGGTGTAAATTAACTTCTTTATTCACCTATAAAAAGCCTTAGTTGAAGGATCCTGAAGTATTCCGTTGTGTTTTTTCCCTCAATTCCAAGCCTTGCCCACCATGGCCAACAATGATTCAGAATAGTTTAACAATCATTGACGGTGTATTACTGACATGTGAATGCAAATATTCACCAAATCGTGTCAACACTCAGGGGAAAATGATATCATACACTCACCAAACATATTTTAAAAGGCAAACGCGAATGAGGGAAACCATAAACTTTCTCTTTCATGGACCACCACAACAACCTATCATGATGCCACAACCACTAACAACAAACTTGTTTCCCTATGTTTAAAAGGTTGCTGACTCACAACCAATTCAATCGCCAGTCCAATTTCAACCAGAGGTTGTAACCTCTATTAGGAGTACTATAATTGAAATGGCACAGATGTCAGCTCTGTTAATCCATCAAGAGAAAATAATGGAAATGGAAGTATCAACAATTGATGGAGCCAAGTCATATATAAACATGCTAAACAAACCCATCAACAATAGTTGGTTTGTTAATGTTGTTGATATATATAGTGTCATCCCTAATATGCAAACATTGAAATTGAAATGAAATTTTTAGAGCTTGAAAGGATTTCTTGTTTTATCTATGTCATGAGTCATGATATTGATTATGAAAAAAAAATCATAAGTTTCTGGAAATTTAAGGTCAAAGAAGGTTTTCTTTGTATACAAAAACATAATTCAAATGAATTTTTTCATAACCAATATGATGACATAGATAAAACATGAAATTCTTCCAAGCTCCAAAGCGTTAATGCCAAATCAAATGAATGCATATCAGGGTTGGCAACATAGATATCAACATCATTCACAAACTCACTATAGTTGATGGATTTGTCCATCATGTTTATATATAGTTTGGTTTCATCGATTGTTGATACTTTCATTTCCAACATTTTCTCTTCATTGATTGGTGGAGCTGACATTTGTGTTATTCCAGCTATAGTACTCTCAACAGAGGATATAAACATTGGTGGAAATTGGGCTGATGGCTGAATTCGTTGTGAGTCATTAACCTGATTAACATAGGGACACTGGTTTGTTCTTAGTGGTTGAGACATCATCAAAGGTTGTGGTGGTGGTGCTTGAAAAACCTTTAAATCGACAAAGTTTACAGTTTCCTGCATCAGAGTTTGCCTGTTAAAATATGATCGATGGGTGTACGATATCAATTCACTTTGAAGGTTGACACGAGTTTTGAATATTTCCTTCGCATAAATTGATAGGAATCATTGTGGACCATGGTGGGTAGGGCAAGGAATCGAGAGAAAAAGCAATAGGTATACTTTAGGATTCCTCAAATGATGTTTTTTATAGGTGACTAAGATGTTATTTTACACCCACATTTGGGGACCCTGAAAAGACTATCCACATTCGGGCTCATTGAAATTGGTTTTTTACGTAAGGACGAGGGAGAATATTCCCCCCGTAAACAATTCGAGGACGGGGATACGGGGTCCTTGTCCCAGGTGACATTACATAAATGTCCTTGTAATTACATAAACATATATAAGCTTATTATAGTGGTTTCATAAATTTTATAAATATATACATATATTACTTTTGGGGGAATTTTCTCCCTCGTCCTCACAAGAAAAAAAAAACCACATCCCCGAGACCCTTAATGGGGATAGTCTTCGCGAGAAACCCAAACATGGGTAAATTAACATCCCTATTCACCTATAAAGAGCCTTATTTGAGGGATCCAAAAGTTCCGTTGTGTTTTTCCCCTCAATTCCAAGCTCTGGCCACTATGGCCAACAATGATTCAGAATAGTTTGACAATCATTGACGGCGTATTACTGACATGCGAATGCAATATTCACAAAATCATTTCAATACTCAAAGGAAATTGATATCATACACCACCAAGCATATTTTAAATGGCAAACGCAGATGAGGGAAGCTATAAACTTTCTTGATATCAGGGTTTTTCGAGCACCACCACAACAACCTATCTTGATTAGAATCATTGTGGATCGTGGTGGGTAAGGCTAAGAATCGAGGAAAAAAAGCAATGGACACACTTTAGGATCCCTTAATGAAGTTTTTTTAGAGGTGAATAAGATGTTATTTTACACGCACGTTAGGGATCCCGTGAAAGACTTACCACATTCGGGCTCCTTGAAATTGGTTTTTTACATGAGGACGATGGAGAATATTCCCCTAAAAATAATTCAAGGATAGGGACCATGCTCCCCATCTCATGGGGTCCTTGTCCCCGATGACATTACATAAATGTCCTTGTAAGTATATAAACATATATAAGCTTATTATGGTGATTTCATAAATATATACATATATTACTTTCGGAGGAATTTTGTCCCTCCTCCTCACAAGAAAAAAAACCTTGCCCCCAAAACCCTTAATAGGGTCAGTCTTCGCAAGAAACCCAAAGATAAGTGTAAATTAACATCCCTATTCACCTATAAAAAAAGCCTTATTTCAGGGATCCTAAAGTATTCTCATTGTGTTTTTCCCTCAATTCCAAGCCCTGCCCACCATAGCCAACAATGATTTAGAACAATTTAACAATCATTAACGGCGTATTACTGACATATGAATGCAATATTCACCAAATTGTGTCAACATTCAGAGGAAATCGATATCATACACCACCAAACATATTTTAAATGGCAAACACGAATGAGGAAAACTATAAACTTTCTCAATAACAGGGTTTTTCAAGCATCACCACAACAACCTATCATGATGTCACAACCATTAAGAACAAACTTGTTTCCCAATGTTAAACAGGTTGCTGACTCACAACCAATTCAGTCGTCAGTCCAATTTCAACCAGAGGTTATAACCTCAGTTGAGAGTTCTATAGCTGAAATGGCATAGATGTCAGCTCTGCTAATCCATCAAGAGAAAATGATGAAAATGGAAGTATTAACAATTAATGGAACCAAACCATATATAAACATGCTGGATAAACCCATCAACAATAGTTAGTTTGTTAATGATGTCTAAATATATGGTGCCAGCCCAAATATGCAAACATTAAAATTGACATTAAATTTTTAGAGATTGAAAGGATTTCTTGTTTTATCTATGTCAAGAGTCATGATATTGGTTATGAAAAAAAATCATTTTTTTCTAGAATTTTTAGGTCAAAGAAGTTTTCTTTGATTCCAAAACCAAAATTCAAATGATTTTTTCATAACTAATATCATGACATAGATAAAACATGAAAGTCTTTCAATCACTAAATCTTTAATGCCAAATCCAATATTTGCATATCTGGGTTGGCACCATAGATATCAACATAATTCACAATCTCACTATTGTTGATAGATTTGTCCATCATGTTTATACATGGTTTGGTTCCATCGATTGTTGACACTTCCATTCCCATCATTTTTTCTTGATTGGTTGGCGGAGCTGACACCTGTGTTATTCTAGCTATAGTACTCCCAATAGAGAATATAACCGCGGGTGGATATTGGACTGATGGTTGAATTCATTGTGAGTCCTTAACCTGGTTAAAGTAAGGAGACTGATTTGTTCTTAGTGGTTGAGACATCATCATATGTTGTGGTGGTGGTGCTTGAAAAACCTTTAAATCGATAAATTTATAGTTTCTCACATCAACATTTGCCTGTTAAAATATGATCGATGGGTGTAGGATATCAATTTACTTTGCGTGTTGACACGACTTAATGAATATTTCTTTTGCATGGCAGTAATACGTCGTCTATAATTGATAAATTGATTGGAATCATTGTGGACCGTGGTGGTTAGGGCTAAGAATAGAGAGAGAAAAAAAAAAGCAATGGGCACACTTTAGGATCCCTTAAATGAAGTTTTTTTTATAGGTGAATAAGATGTTATTTGACACTCATGTTTGGGATCCCCGGAGAGACTTTCCACATTCGGGCTCTTTGAAATAGGTTTTTTGGGTGAGGACGAGGGAGAATATTCCCTTGAAAATAATTCGAGGACGGGGACCATGCTCCCCATCCCACAGAGTCCTTATCCTCGGTGACATTACATAAATGTCCTTGTAAGTATATAAACATATATGACATTATTATGGTGATTTCATAAATATATACATATATTACTTTCGGGGGAATTTTCTCCCTCGTCCACATAAGAAAAAAAACCTCGCCCCCAAAACCCTTAATGGGGTCAGTCTTTGCGAGAAACCCAAACATGGGTGTAAATTAAGATCCCTATTCACCTATAAAAAGCCTTATTTAAGGGATCCTAAAGTATTCTCATTATGTTTTTCCATCAATTCCAAGCCTTGCCCACCATGGCCAACAATGATTCAGAACAGTTTAATAATCATTAACGACGTATTACTGACATGCAAATGCAAATATTCACCAAATCGTATCAACATTCAGAGGAAATTGATATCATACACCCACCAAAACTATTTTAAAAGGCAAATGCAGATGAAGGAAACTATAAACTTTTTCGTTAACGGGATTTTTGAAGCACCGACACAACAACCTATCATGATGTCACAACCACTAAGAACAAACTTGTTTCCCCATGTTAAACAGGTAGCTGACTCGCAACCAATTCAGTTGCCAGTCCAATTTCAACCAGAGGTTATAACCTCAGTTGAGAGTTCTATAGCAGAAATGGCAAAGAGGTCAGCTCCGCTAATCCATCAAGAGATAATGATGGAAATACATGTATCAAGAATTGATGGAACCAAACTGTATATAAACATGCTGGACAAACCCATCAACAATAGTTAGTTTGTTAATGATGTTGATACATGTGGTATCAGCCCCAATATGCAAACATTGAAATTAACATTAAATTTTTAGAGATCTAAAGGATTTCTTGTTTTATCTATGTGATGAGTCTTGATATTGGTTATGAAAAAAATCATTTGTTTCTGGAAATTTTAGGTCAAAGAAGGTTTTCTTTGCTTCCAAAAACATAATTCAAATGATTTTTTTTTTTCATAACTAATAACTAATATAATGACATAGATAAAACATGAAATTCTTTCAAGCTCTAAAGCTTTATTGCCAAATCCAATGTTTGCATATCAGAGTTGGCACCATAGTATCAAAATCATTCATAAACTCACTATTGTTGATGGATTTGTCCAATAATGTTTATATATGGTTTGTTTCCATCGATTGTTGATACTTCCGTTTGCCATTTTCTCTTGATTGATTGGCGGAGCAGACACCTGTGCTATTCCAGCTACAACACTCCCAATAGAGCATATAATCGCTGGTCGAAATTGGATTGATGGCTTGATTCGTTGTGAGTCCTTAACCTGGTTAACATAGAGAGACCGATTTGTTCTTAATGCTTGAGACATCATCTTAAGTTGTGGTGGTGGTGCTTGAAAAACCTTTAAATTGACAAATTTACAGTTTCCTGCATCAACATTTGACGGTTAAAATATGATCGATGGGTGTAGGATATCAATTCACTTTGCATGTTGACACGACTTATGGAATATTTCCTTCGCATGGCAGTAATATGTCGTCTATAATTGATAAATTGATTGGAATCAATGTGTACCGTGGTGGGTAGGGCTAAGAATCGAGAGAAAAAAAAAAGCAATGGGCACACTTTAGGATCCCTTAAATGAAGTTTTATTATAGTGAATAAGATGTTATTTTACACCCATGTTTGGGATCCCTGGAAAGACTTTTCACATTCAGGCTCCTTGAAATTGTTCTTTTGCGTGAGGAAGAGGGAGAATATTCCCCCGAAATTAATTCGAGGATGGGGCCCATGCTCCCCATCCCACAGAGTCCTTATCCCCGGTGACATTACATAAATGTCTTTGTAAGTATATAAACATATATAAGCTTATTATGGTGATTTCATAAATATATACATATATGACTTTCAGGGAAATTTTCTCCCTCGTCCACATAAGAAAAAAAAACCTCGCCCCCAAACCCTTAATGGGGTCAATCTTCGCAAGAAACCCAAACATGGGCGTAAATTAACATCCCTATTCACCAATAAAAGGCCTTATTTGAAGGATTCTAAAGTATTCTCATTGTGTTTTTCCATCCATTCCAAGCCTTGCCCACCATATCCAACAATGATTCAGAACAGTTTAACAATCATTGACGATGTATTACTGACATGCAAATGCAAATATTCACCAAATCGTGCCAACACTCAGAGGAAATTAATATCATACACCCACTAAAAATATTTTAAAAGGCAAACGCAGAAGAGGGAAACTACAAACTTTTTCGATAACAGGGTTTTTCAAGCACCATCACCACAACCTATCATGATGTCATAACCACTAAGAACAAACTTGTTTCTCTATGCTACACAAGTGGCTGACTCACAACCAATTCAATCGCCAGTCCAATTTCAACCAAAGGTTATAACCTCAGTTGAGAGTTCTATAGCGGAAATGGCATAGAGGTCAGCTCCACTAATCCATCAAGAGAAAGTGATGGAAATGGAAGTATCAACAATTAATGGAACCAAACCATATATAAACATGCTGGACAAACTCATCAACAATAGTTAGTTTGTTAATGATGTTGATATATATGGTGCCAGCCCTAATATGCAAACATTGAAATTGACATTAAATTTTTAGAGATTGAGAGGACAACTTGTGTTTATTTATCTATGTTAAGAGTCATGATATTGGTTATGAAAAAAAAACATTTGTTTCTGGAAATTTCAGGTCTAAGAAGGTTTTCTTTGCTTCCAAAAACATATTCAAATGATTTTTGCTAACTAATATCATGACATAGATAAAACATAAAATTCTTTCAAGCTCTAAAGCTTTAATGCCAAATCCAATGTTTGCATATCAGGGTTAACACCACGGATATCAACATAATTCACAAACTCATTATTGTTGATGGATTTGTCCATCGTGTTTATATATGGTTTGGTTCCATCGATTGTTGATACTTCCATTTCCACCATTTTCTCTTGATTGATTGACGGAGCTGACACCTGTGATATTCCAGCTATGGTACTCCCAACAGAGTTTATAATCGCTGGTGGAAATTGGATTGATGGCTTGATTCGTTGTGAGTCCTTAACCTGGTTAACATTGAGAGACCGATTTGTTCTTAATGGTTGAGACATCATCTTAAGTTGTGGTGGTGGTGCTTGAAAAACCTTTAAATTGAAAAATTTACAGTTTCCCGTATCAACATTTTCCTGTTAAAATATTATCGATGGGTGTAGGATATTAATTCAATTTGCATATTGATACGGCTTAATGAATATTTCCTTTGCATGGCAGTAATATGTTGTCTATAATGGATAAATTGATTGGAATCATTGTGGACCGTGGTGGGTAAGGCTAAGAATCGAGAGAGAAAAAGCAATGGGCAAACTTTAGGATCCCTTAAATGAAGTTTTTTTTTATAGTGAATAAGATGTTATTTTACACCCATGTTTGGGATCCCAGGAAAGACTTTCCACATTCAGGCTCCTTGAAATTGGTTTTTTGCATGAGGATGAGGGAGAATATTCCCCCGAAATTAATTCGAGGACGGGGACCATGCTCCCCATCCCACGGAGTTCTTATCCCTAGTGACATTACATAAATGTCCTTGTAAGTATACAAACATATATAAGCTTATTATGGTGATTTCATAAATATATACATATATTACTTTCGGGGAAATTTTCTCCCTCGTCCACGTAAGAAAAAAATCCTCGCCCCCAAAACCTTAATGGGGTCAATCTTCGCAAGAAACCCAAACATGGGTGTAAATTAACATCCCAATTCACCTATAAAAAGCCTTATTTGAGAGATCCTAAAGTATTCTCATTGTGTTTTTCCATCAATTCCAAGCCTTGCCCACCATAGCCAACAATGATTCAGAACAGTCTAACAATCATTGACGATGTATTACGGACATGTCAATGCAAATATTCACCAAATCGTGCCAACACTCAGATGAAATTGATATCATACACCCACCAAAAAAATTTTAAAAGGCAAACGCAGATGAGGGAAACTAGAAACTTCTTCGATGATAGGGTTTTTCAAGCACCACCTCAACAACCTATCATGATGTCACAACCACTAAGAACAAACTTGTTTACCTATGCTAAACAGGTAGCTGACTCACAACCAATTCAGTCGTCAGTCCAATTTCAACCAGAGGTTATAACCTCAGTTGAGAGTTCTATAGCAGAAATGGCACAGAGGTCAGCTCCGCTAATCCATCAAGAGAAAATGATGGAAAAGGAAGTATCAACAATTAATGGAACCAAACCATATATAAACATGCTGGACAAACTCATCAACAATAGTTGGTTTGTTAATGATGTTGATATATATGATGCCAGCCCTAATATGCAAACATTGAAATTGACATTAAATTTTTAGAGATGGAAAGGATTTCTTGTTTTATCTATGTCAAGAGTCATGATATTGGTTATGAAAAAAAAAATCATTTGCTTCTGGAAACTTTAGGTCAAAGAAGGTTTTCTTTGCTTCCAAAAACATAATTCAAATGATTTTTTCCTAACTAATACCATGACATAGATAAACATAAAATTCTTTCAAGCTCTAAAGCTTTAATGCCAAATCCAATGTTTGCATATCGGGGTTGGCACCATAGATATCAACATAATTCACAAACTCACTATTGTTGATGGATTTGTCCATCGTGTTTATATGTGGTTTGGTTCCATCGATTGTTGATACTTTCATTTCCACCATTTTCTCTTGATTGATTGGAGGAGCTGACACCTGTGATATTCCAGTTATAGTACTCCCAACAGAGGTTATAACCGCTGGTGGAAATTGGACTGATGGCTTGATTCGTTGTGAGTCCTTAACCTGGTTAACATAAGGAGATCGATTTGTTCTTAATGGTTGAGACATCATCATAGGTTGTGGTGGTGGTGCTTAAAAAACCTTAAAATCGACAAATTTACAGTTTCCCGCATCAACATTTTCCTGTTAAAATATTATCGATGGGTTTAGGATCTCAATTCAATTTGCGTGTTGACATGACTTGATGAATATTTTCTTCGCATGACAGTAGTACGTCTTCTATAATTGATAAATTGATTGGAATCATTGAGGACCGTGGTGGGTAGGACTAAGAATTTAGATAAATAAGCAATGTGCACACTTTGGGATCCCTCAAATGAAGTTTTTTATAGGTGAATAAGATGTTATTTTACACCCATGTTTGGGATCCCCGGAAAGACTTTCCACATTCAGGCTGTTTGAAATTGGTTTTTTGCGTGATGACGAGCTAGGGAGAATATTCCGCCAAAAATAATTCGAGGACGGGAACCATGCTCCCCATCTCACGGGGTCCTTGTCCCCGGTGACATTACATAAATGTCCTTGTAATTATAGAAAAAAGACCCGTGTTGGTTTGTGGGGACAGTCGGCAATCCTAAAAGTAGTACGGGCCATTACAATATATATGGTGTCAACCCTAATATGTAAACTTTGAAATTGACATTAAATTTTTAAGATTGAAAGGATTTCTTGTTTTATCTATGTCTTTGGGGGATAGTCTCCGAAAATTTTCTAACTATAGTTTAGCGGGAGTTTTGTTGAAAATTATATCTATTCATATATGTGTAAAATGTTTGTCATCATAAAAAATGATGATTATAAGGTCAAAATGACCATGTAAACCCTTAAGTCATCTCAGACGATGTTTTGATGATAACAAATACATGAGAGTCTTTGTATCACCAATATGACTTTGTATGAGTTGTTTTGATGCTTTGTTAAGTGTGTAGAAATTATGCGTCTGAAGAACTTGATTGAAGACAAACCAAAGTTGAAGTTTCTAAAAAATGAAGTCAGAAATCATCTAAGTAAACTCAAACGATATTCATCAAGAATTTAGGCGATCCCACTCATACGAAGCTGCATCTCTGAAAACCTGACAAGTGATCCTTTTAACACTTGAATGAAGCAACATCTCAAACATTCTCATCAAGACTAAATCAAGAGTGATTGACTTCAGAATTTAAAAGAAAGAGAAAAATGTTCCTATTTTGAAAAAGGAGAAATGTTTTGTCTACTGTAAGAGAAAGCACGATACACAAAAGGAATAATATTCTTCAAAATGCTATGTCATACCAAAAGCATTTCTCAAATGAAGAAATAGGAGACACATAGCAACAAGGCAAGGAGAAACAACTATAATGAATTTTATGCATTCCAACGTCCCTTTTGCAAGAAGAACGAAGATCCATTCCACTGTTTCTGCCAAAGAAAATCAAAGTCTATAAATATTGAAGAAAATAAAGCAATTAAGAAGAACCAATTAGATGAATCACGAAAGCAATCATCAACATTCATTGTGTTCACTTATTGTTATGACTGCAATTGTATGTATGTATTCCTTTCATACCGCTTATAAATACTTCTTGTATTCTCATTTTTACTCTTTTTCTCGTGAAGCACATCTTCTGGGAATCTGGTGTATAGAGAAATCATTTCTTCTCATTCAATTCTGTGAATCTGGTGTATAGACAGAAGAAGCTAAGTTCCAAATAGACTTGTAAGGCTGCAAATCAAAGTATAATATGTTGTAAATAGCCAGAAGACACTGTGATTCATTAGTGCAAAATCTTAGTGTTTACTAGGGATTGAACATAAGCCAAGGTTTGCTTAACTAGGATAAAATACTTTCTCGAGTTTTCTTCCATATTCTTTGTATTTGCATCGTCTTAAATTGTTGTTTTAAGCTATAACTGTGTTGAAGCTTGTGCTTTTACTAACTTATATTTTCATAAAAGCATTCAATAACTCAAGGTTTTAAACTCAACTCAGACAACTTATATCTTCTACCTTATATCGTCTCAAACAACAAAGATAATTTTCCAATTTGTGTAAAATAGATTCTTAAATGCAAAATTCAATCTTTGTGCTAGTTTTCTTATTTTATATAATCATGCAATAAAATAATTCATTTAAGACATTATTTGCCATTATATTAAATACTGATTTGGTTTCTTATTTTGGTTGTACGTTAAAGTTATTCTTTGAGAAACTTTTCTAATAGCTTACTAAATTAAGTCTCTCCCTAATTATTTTAATGACATAACTACCTAGTTGGTCATGCATTTCCCTGACTACTATTCTTGACCCAAAAGTTAATCTCATAATAATGTTTGTGAGGAATTCCTCATTTAAAGACAAAAAAAACATTAAGAAAATCAAAAACCGAAATTTAGAGATTTCCTTTTTTATGACTAGAAGCTCAATACTAAAATTTGTGGTGAATTTATATAGTGGTTCACTTCAAATTAGTTGGCTTGATGGAATGATTTTGGTTTATCTAAGAAATATGTATAATTAATTTTAGGGACATATATTTGGGGTATATGTGGATGATATTGTCATTATTAGAGTGATCAAGAAGGCAATAAGGAATTGAAGAAACACATGTTCAAACATTTTACAACCAAAGATCTTGGTCGATTGCGAGACTTTCTTAGGATTCAAGTAGCACAACCAAGAACAGGTATTGTTATTTCTCAAAGAAAATATGCCCTTGATATTTTGGAAGAAATAGGGATGCTTGATTGTGAACTTGTTACTCATGTGGACCCAAATGTCAAGCTTGTCTTCCTTATCAGGGGAGCCCTATCTTGACCCAAGCAGGTATAGAAGTCTAGTTGGTAAGTTACATTATCTCACCATGACTTTACCAGACCTTGTCTTTCCTTTCAGTATTGTGAGTCAGTTTCTCATATCATCTATGCTTTCATCTCTTTTTTCTCTCTCTGTTCTCATCTCATCTCCCTCTCTGAAGACATGATCAAACTTGATGACCCAATCACGGCGAAGATGCTTCCCTGATCTTCTTCTTCGGCCAACAACGACATTGAGTCGCTATTCTTCTCCACCGCAAGCTGCCTTCTACCATTGCGATGTAGGCTTGGTCTTCCACACGTGTGTCGTCTCCCAGCAACTGCATCCACCATACGTCATTCTTCTTTTAGTCACCGCGCGCCGCTCCATCTCTCCCTCCCTCCCTCATTTTCTTTCTTCTATGTACATTTACTTCAACACAGATTGTACCGATTATTTGTATTTGTTTTTCTTATCTGTATGTCACAAATTCTTTATTATCTGCTTGGCATCGCTGCAAACACCTCTGACATCTATTATTTCTACCCTAATTTCCTTTCCTCGTAGACTCGACCCGAACCAACCCGTATTTTATCGGGTTGGTTTGGTTCGGGTTTAACGAAAAAATTACACAAACACGACGGTGATATGGGAATGGTCCAGACAAGCTGTTGTTGTTGAGCCTCTTGCTCTCATTGTGAACAAACAAAACAGTGTATTACATATTTTATATAACAAGATTCGAAACAAAAATCTATTTGAAAGTCATTTTATTTGCAGTTTGTTACAAGGGAAGAAAAAGGATAATGAAAAAAGGTCACTCACAGGTACGGGAGACTACTGAACTGACTCAAAGAGGTAGATCCGTTAATAGAAAAATCTAAAGTCTGAAGCTTAGATAGGAAGGATTCGAAGCTCCGGTGACATTTTGCCAGAGATATTGTTGTCCCATAGTAACCTGCATTCAACCAACAAACGGAAATTAGAAAATTCCATACCACATAAAACAAAGTAAACAAAAAATAATGTTCCAACAATTTGTTTGTAACTTTCTCAGAGCTAATAATTAAAGACTAAGAACTGATGTACGCACAAGTAAAACCCAATGTGTGCTCATATGCCAAAACTGATGACAATCCAAATGAATTATAAGTTGACGTTCTGAATTTTTCATTTCACCCTTAAATCGTGATTGAAACACCAAATTATGGGGAATCAGCCAGAAATCTCCAGCAACTTCCATCAAGTAGCTAATAAGAACTAGCACAGACCTGATATAAGTAGCCAGAATTATTACTTGAATCCATAACTGAAGTAATAAATTTCAAGAGACAACAGAAACGTTGCACAGTTTAATCAAATCACTTCCGATCCATAAGTATAGTCCAAACCTTATGCGCGCAGCAGGCTGAGATGAATCGGCGGTGCGTGGTGGGTCTTTGGCGGGGTGCTGTTTTAGCGGCGACTAGGTCTTCGGCTGGCATGACTAGAGCAAAGCAAAGAGAATCAGATAATGGTACTGAAAACAAAACCTAGCACTGATAGAGAGAAGCTGTTTTCTTGTTTCAAGATTAGGGTTTTTGTGATGTAACCCCAAGGTTGATCCGATTAGCCCGATATAAAGCTAGTTTGGGATAAGGAAATTTAAGCCCGAAATTTTGTAAGTTTAACCCAATCCAACACGAAAATTCATTAGCCCGACATAAACTAATCCATCCTGGGCTGAACCAGTCCGAATTGACAACGCTATAAAAAAAAACATCGGTTTGGGCTGGTGGGTGTTGAAATTGCACTTTTTTTACTTTTTTACTGTTTTAACTTTTAATTTTTTTAACACATTGACTTGTTTAGAGGTTTTATTTGAATGCTGGTTTAAATAAATTATTTTTATTTAAATATTCAATTAAAACATGAACATTAAAATTGATTTTTGTTTGCGCAAAGGTATCCTCCGGTCGATAATCGGAGACTAATCTCTTTCAAGACGTGGGGATTATCGAAGTAAGTTTTGCTTCTACCAATAAAGCATTTTCCATACACACAATAGGAATCGAATCTCTGACAACATGTTTAAGGAACTAAACTACCTACCAACATATTGATATGGATATGGCTAAAGTACACTTTTGGTCATCTATGTTATTTTTTTAGTTTCAAGTCGGTCGTTTAAGTAATAAAAGTTTCGATTTGACCCTCTAAATATAGGGGTGGCAAAATAGATCAACTCGTTCCGACGCCTAAAAACAGTGTGGGTAAGTTGAACCTTCTAACTCATCCCGTTTAGCGGTGTGTTGGCTCGCCAAACACAAAAAAAAAGTGTGTTGGTGGTTTAGTCAGTCAAAAAATTATAAAATTAAAAATACACAAACAAACATGGACCAGAATGCCAACAAGCTAAAATTACCAAATGTGTAATATTATATTGATCCCAAATTTTGAATTATACAATATCTACATCTTCTCTGTATTAGCTGTGATAATAATAAGAGTAAATTACACTCCACCATCTTAAACTTTATCAAAATAACAACAAACCCCAAACATGATGATAAATTACATCTCACCCCAATTTTTAGTGTTGACTAACCATTGACTTAACACCGTTAAGTCACTAAAAAATAAAAAACCAGTTATAATTAATTATTTGATATTTATATATTAAAAAAATTTAAAGATTGATTTTAGCCTTTCTTGTTTACAAAATAAATTAGTTTTTTAATTTGAAAAATAAAATGTACAATTTAAAAAACTTATAAAAATTAAGGAATATAATTCAGATAAGTAATTTTGTTTCAATCTATTATATATTTAGTTTGTGCAAATATATGTTTTTTTAGTATACACTTTAACAGATTATGAGCATTAATCATCTATCTATTATATGAGAAATGATTTCTATCATATTCTTGTTTATTTATTTTTTTAATCACTCAAGTCAACAACTTCTAAACAAATATCACATTTTCAATTATTTTATCCATAGATAATAATTTTTATTAATAAAGATAATAAAAATATCATTTAAATCGACATCTTTAAGTACAAGAATGAAGATAATTTTGTCTCTATCCTTTCCTACTAAGGGTTGGTGGAAGATTAATGCTGATGGTGAGTCCAAAGGCAACCCTGATTTGGCGGGTTGTGAAGGATCGCTTAGGAATAACAGAAACCTCTAACTGGCTTTGCAATGAACATTGGTCATTGCACTTCTTATAGTTGTATCAGACTTAGCTGCTATTATCTCTGTCCTATGCACGCATTTTGTTTACTAATGGGCACCACCAACACTTCTCCATAATTCGTTACTAGCAACAAAGAGATTGGCAAATTTAGTTTTCTCATACTCTTCGTGAAGGCATGGAGTTTGGCTCAAATAGGAAGTGCATTGGGAGTTTGGCTCATGTTGGTGGGGAACAATGGAGATGTGCAGGAGACTTTCAGCATGCACTTCAGCATAACCATCCATCCTCAGACAGACGTACAGTCTGAATGGACCATTCAAACCTTAGAAGACATGTGGCGCTCTTGTGTTATGGAGTTTGAGGGTTCTTGGGAGAATGATCTGCGAATGGTAGAGTTTACTTATCATAACAATCATCATAGCATCATAAAGATGGTGTCATCCGAGGCATTTTATGGAATGTCTAGGATTCTTATAGGATGGTTTGAAACAAGTGAGCACTAGTCGTTGGGACCAGACTTAGTACAAGATTCGGTTGTGAATGTTCGACTAATTAGAAAACAACTTCAGACAGCCAAGAATAGGCAAAAGGTGCATACAGATATTGTGAGATGACGAGACCTCGAGTTCCAGAAAGGGGAGCAAGTGTTTCTTAAGGTGTCTCCCTTCTACGGAACCTTAAGGTACGGTTCAGTCACAAGGGTAAATTCAGATGGAGGTATGTAGGACCATACCGGATTACTCGTAGAGTGGGAAGGTATGCCTATGAACTTGCTTTACCTCTAGACGTCACTCATGTCATCCAGCTTTTCATGTTTCGATGTTGAGGAAATACCTATGTGATGAGTCCTATATTATTCATTTGTAGCTAGTGGAGGTGAGTCAACAACTGACCTTTCAGGAGCATCCTTTCCAAATAGTAGATCGTCATGTCCAGATGTTACGTTCTAAGGAGGTATCATTTGTGAAGGTAGCTTTGAATCACCTTAGTGCCAAGGAATATAATTGGGAAGTGAAAAAAAGCTATGAAAAACAAATATCTACATATGTTTGAGTAAGTTTCATCCCTTTCCAAATTCAAGGACGAAATTCTTTTAACGAAGGTAGAGTGTTATGACTGCTAAATTTGATTGTTCGTGATAAAAGTTTAGTTAGACAATAATGTCTTATGATCTAAAATTTTCTTGGATTAAAAATTGCTTAAACAAGAATTTTAGGCATAGACCAGATATTCCATAATGTGAGACCTTTTAATAATTTAAATGAACTCTTTATTTGTAAAAAGGATGAGTTTTAGCAGCTTTTCTCATATTACCCTTACCAAGAGGGGCAAAGTTGTCCCAAACTCAATTTTTAATAGGATAGGAAAAGAGAATGGAAAGGGACTGCTTCACTTCTTACCTTAGAGTTCTAAATATGAGAGTGAGGAGAGTTTAGAAAGAAGAACATTTTGGGTTTTTTGAGCTTTTGGGTTCCTAAAAGTTTGAGTAAGAATTGAAGAGCGCGTCTTAATCTTACTAGGAGATTGATCGTCAATCATTATCCCCTTCCCCTCTCTGTTTTCGTTTTCTTGGTACCATAGCATAGGAACATCCGAAAAAGGTGAGGGTTTGTGTGTTTGGTGATTGGTATGCATTATTGATGCTATGGGTATGTTTTTCCTCATCTTATACGCTTTGATATATGTTAAATTTCTGAATTTTCATGGGTTATAGGGGTGCGGGTGTATGCAAGGGTTTCAACATATCGAATTAGGAATTTTAGGATTCATGGGGTATGTGATTTGGATGAATTCTCAATGAAAATGCATGCCTTTTGTTAAATTTTTAAGGTATGCTGTTGGTTTGTTTCAGTCCATTTAAGTGATGTTTTAAATGGAATTGTGTGTCTGAGTTCTGATTGAAAATTGGAAAAGTCCCTATAAAGAACAAAGTAGACGAGCTGCTACGTATTGGTGTTTCGCGACTCGCACCGCGGTTTGAATAGGCTCTTGTCGTGATGCTTCACTCACTGAAACTAGTACCATGCGCGGTTTGCACATCGCATTGCAGTCTGGTCCTCCCTAGTCCACGACGTGTAACTCTCGGGTCCAAATCCAGAGCATGTGAGTGTGCCCCGTCGCTAGGGGTGGGAATAGGCCAGGCCGCTCGTCAGGGGCCTATGGCCTAGCCTATTTAAGACCTACCAGGCCTAGTCTATTTAACAAAAAAGTCAGGTCAAGGCTTTTTAAAAAGCCTATATAGCTAAAGAGGTCAGGCCAAAGCTTTAAAAAAAGCCTATTAAGCCTATCAGGCCGGCCTATTTAATACACACACATATATAATATATAAAATTTAATATATAATACTATAATATATTATTTATAACATTTGAAAGTAAAGGCCTATTGTCTCATTTAAATGTAGAGATCTACTTGCATATTTATTTGTGAATGCTTAATGACCTATTTATCAGTATAGACCTGCCAACCTCTTTATCATTAGAGGCTTACAAGCCTATTCACAAGTGAAGGCATATGACCTATTTATATATGGAGACATATTTAAGAGTTTTGTTGAAAAGTAGGCTTTTATATAGGCTTCCAGGCCAGGCTTTGAAGTAGGCCAGGCCAGACTTTAAAATTTGGCCTATATCAGGCTAATAGGTCAGGCTGAAGCCTTGAGATTGGAACGCAGGCCAGGCTCAGACTTGTCAGGGCCTATCTCGGCCTAGCCTATTCCCACCCCTATCTGTCGCGTCTTGGATGGTCCTGCGTCGTTGATGGAATAGATTGACAAACAATATGAATCTTTGAGTAGCTGCCCAAAAGGAACAATAATTCCGAGATATAAATCAACTTCTTCGAGGTTGGGAACCGTAGAGAACAACTCCAAAGTTTAATTATGAGGGATGTTGATGGCAAGAAGGTGTGTTATCTTCGGGATTAGAAACTAAAACCATTGGGGTAGAGGACCTTTGTGAACAAACACTAAAGGGGGGAACAAACACTAAAGGGCCCAAAGACTCGATATGATATATATATATATTTTGTGTGTGTGTGTGTGTTGTGTTAGCTTGAATAATGGTGATGAATTGTATCTATTTGTTTGTGTTTGGGGATCCCTGGTCGCGGTTGTACATGACCAAAATAAACCCAAGAGAAAACAACCTTGATCGTCTCACAAGGATCTTTGATTTTTATTAGCCAATTAAGAGTGTTAGGGGGGGTTCAAATTTGAAGTAGAAAGCAGATTGTAAAACAAAGAGAAAATCAATCAATTAAAAACAACCAATCCACTGGGTAGGATTTCTATTTGGACCTATCACTGATTTCTAAGGATTTGATTCCAATTCTTGATTTAATTCTTGCTTGATTCGAATTCAAACAATTAAGCATCAATTAAATTCAATGACTTCCTACTGAATTAAGCATTCATAATTTAATCGAATTGGATTAGATAATTAAGCATCGTCAAGACATCAAAACAATTTAGAAACCGAAATTCAATCAAACCAATGACTAAGCATCACAGAACATATTAATCTCGAATTAGACATGCAAGATTAAACATCTAACATATTAAAGTAATACAATTTCGAAATTGAATGATTAAGCATCAACCCAACAAAGAAATTGCAATCAAGAAAAGAGAAGAGAGATTAATATTGAAAAGAAGGAAATTCAATAATAGGAATTGAAAATAATAACCGAACCTCAAGATCCAAAATCGAAATCCTTACACCAACGAATTGATCAAAAAGGGTTTAGCGTTCCATGGAGGCTACATATGAAAACATCAAAAGAGAGAAATCCTAATAATGACGAAAAAGTGTAAAAACAGAGAACTCACAATCTCTGAAAATTGCCCAAATCAAAACCAAATTAAAATGCCTAACTCTTAATCCCAAAACCCTAATTATAGTCTCTCTAGGGTAACTGAGGGTTCAGCACCAAACATAAGCCCATCAGATTCTAATTAGCCTAATAACTATTAATTACATCAAGACATTGCCCAATTCCCTCATCTGGTCTGTAAATCAGCGTTTTTATGCAAATAGGACCCTTTTAACATCCAAAATGGGTCACGAAAGTTGTAGCTTTGTTTCTTAGATTTCTAACTCCACCAAGATCTCCTCAATCGGATAAGGATAGCCCAAGTTATGGCCTGCGGAATGAGCAAAGGTTAGGATGTAATTAAATCCAAAAATTAATTAAGATTTGCATTAAAGCCCAATGAGACCCAATAACACAAAATTCAACTAAAAATATGATATTAGGCCTAACCAATAACCAATAAGGTTAAGTAAAAAGCTATAATAAGTGTCTTAAATTGGTTGATCAATCTCTCACTAAGTTTTATACTCACCCCACGTTTATTTACATGTTGTAGGGTCAGGTAAAGAATCCATCAGACCATCTCGTGCATCCCATGCATAGGAGTTGCTTGGAAGCCTTGGATGTCATATGAAAGGTCTGTTTTGTTTTATGGGACTGAGCCCAATTTCTGGTTTGGATGTAAACCTTTGAATTATTTCAGGACTATGTAAACCATTCTTGTTATGTGTTATACTCTGATAATGTTTGATTTTGGTCGAGTATTACTCTTATGAGTCAATTATTTTTCTCTTTGTAACGAGACGATTTAAGTATGTGTGAAAGGCTGCGAACCAAGGGATGTTCTCCTTTGACTTCGCTCGATCATGAATGCTTAATTCATATCATCACTTCATGATGCTGAGTGTCAAATAATACATGTAATTAGCCTGGAGAGGCCGCCTCTTAAACAATACTCTATGCTATCTAAGCTTGAAGAGTCTGGAGTACACAATATACTTGATAGTGAAAAATCGTAGCGTTGTCTAGTGACGAGAAGTAGGAAAGATTTCGGCTAAACGATGATAAATCATCTGTGGCATCCTACCTACCCTTATACTTTCTAATATCTATCTTTATATTAATTTTTGTGACTAATCTAGGTTAAGAATTTGGCTTTTACTAACTATAAAAAAAAAATTCTTTATCTAAAGTGAACTTGAAGTTCATAGTTTACACGATTGTTTTTGTCATCATAGAATACTTGATAAGTATTTTATTGTTTCCTTTGTGAAGAAAATTTGTCCTTCTCTACCGTCAGAATCAATTTTAACTTGGGTTTCACTTTTAAACAAAAAAAAAAGATTTTAAAAGCACAATTCATCCCCTTTCTTACCTTGTCTTACCAATTTTATTCTGTAAACAAAACAAATATGTGAATATGTTATCTTTTTCACTATAATTTGTTTTGTATAATGTTGTAATTAGAGTTTATATGTTTATTTTCCACTACAAAATTGGAATCTGATTTATAAATTCAGATTTTATTCTCCATCATGTCTTCCCTTCAAAACTTATAAATCCATATAATCTTTTCAAATCTTATAAATTTTTATGATATAAATTCATTAAAATTCAAACTATAAAATCTTGATCATAAAAATCTTTAAGAAAAACTTAATAACCATTACATTCTTACATACTCCCTCCGGACCTATATATAAGCAAAAAAACCTAAGTTCACACATATTAAAAAGGTTAGTTATATTAGTTTAATTGTCTTGATTTGTGTAAAAAATAAGTTGTAGTTACTAAACTACCCTTTTTTGGGAATGTATAATTCTCTTGGAAGTTATGTTTTGAGAGTGTATAATGCTCTTGGAAAAATAAAAAAACACAATTAACCAAAGGATATTTTTGATACAATGGCATTAAATATGGTTGATTTGATTGACTTTTGTTTATATTTGAGTCCAAAAAATTTAGGCACTTTTTTACTTATATATAGATCCAGAGGGAGTAATCTTTTAAAATTCAGAAGACTTTTTAATGTTAGAATAAACTTTTAAAATCTCAATCCAAATTAGGGATGACAATGGGTAGGGTCTGGGTAGGGTACTATAGTACCCGTCCCCATACCCTCGTTTGAAAACCCGCACCCGGACCCGTGTCCGTGTGGGTAGCAACTTAAGTACCCTTACCCGTACCCTCTGGGTACTTAAGTACCATATCCGCACTCATTACCCGCACTTTAACTAAGAAAAAGGGAAAAAATAACGCAAAGAACATCAGCGGCTGTTGTTAGTGCTTAGGTCCGTAGGTGATTAAGTCTGAAAGGAAAAAATAGTTAAGAAACCGTAGGTTACATTAATTTTATAATTAAAATTTGATATATAATTATAATTATATGTATTAATATAAATAAATAAATATATAAATATATATATATATATATATATATATATATATATATATTTATATATGCGGGTGCGGGACGGGATGGATACTAGAGTACCCGTACCCGCACCCATACCCTCTCTTGTTTGCGGGTAATTACCCAGACCCACATTCGTACCCACAAAACCGATATTTATCCTATCCATCATGAATATCTTTTATGGATACCTAACGAATAGGATCCAAATTATCATCCCTAATCCAAGTCCAAATCCAAAGAAAGGCCTATAAAAATGTTTCTCTTAGTTAATCATATCTAGCAACTATTTCCCGTAAAAAAAAAAAAAAAAAATAACTACTACTTTAAATGATCTCATAAATTCCAAATTACTTTCACTTTTTACGAGGCAATTTAAAATAAAATTTATGTTACCAAAAAAAAATACTTCAAAAATCTAAAAAAGTCCGGGAAAATAATGTGGAAACTACATACTCAACCTCAAGACTGAATATTGATGAAATAAGGCTTTCCTTCCCATAGGCGCTAAATTGTCTCCAGTATCTTTCCGTAGAGAATGCTAACGAGTGTTCTTAGGATATTGTTTAAGGAATCAATAAAAAAAAATTTATATGAAAAAATGATGTATTTAATATATTGAAAAGTGTTTCACTTAATTTTTCAAGATAAATTTTCTTTTTATTGATTCCTTAAATAATGTCCCTAGAATATTAGTTAGCAAGACCCTCTATCTATATGATGTAATGATATACTTGCATTAATTTGTACCAAAAAAGATATACTTGCACACATTTACACTTACAAATTCCAACATATGATTTCATGTAATTTATTGGAGAAAATTATAATGTTGTAATAACTTTATCTAAATGTTCTGAGTTATACATATATTCATATAATTCATACAAATGCTTTCCTCTTTTTTTCCAAAGGAGATTGTTGTTGTGCGAATTTGATGCTAAGGGATTGATCAGCTAATTCACTTTCAATGATCCCCCTTCCATGAGTAATTTGTTCTTTTTTTAGTGACCTAGATATTGACCTTTGCATTATCCTTAAAATAAGTTTTTTTGGCCTAAGTCAATTTTTTGAGAGATATTAGAGCGTGTAACTTGTATCTATAAATAACTGTTCAAACATGAAAATGTTTATCAACCGGTCAAGTCATCGCTTTAGTTAAGTTCTACCTTTGGAAAATTAGTGTAAACTTGGTTTGTTTTTCAAGGATCAATGAGAGTACTTCATTTGTATATTTAGGGTCCTAAAAAATTTGACTAGTCAAAGTGTATTTCAATTGTAAATGTCTAATAAATTTTATGTATTTACACATTGATATTATCCATTGGTATATTGATATTATATATTGATGTATTTTGTTTGTATGTTGCATTTAGATTTATTTTTTTTGTTATTTCTGTAATACATTAATATTTTTTATTGGTTCTTATGTTTTTTAAACCGAAATGAAAATTGCTTAAAAAAACATAAATGGAAATGAAAGTATTTGATTTTTATATTAGTGAATAACTTTAAAAAAAATTAATCATTTTGTTTATGAAAATACAAAAGATCAAAATGCAAATAAAAAAATTGATAATTATTTTCACTGGATATCAAAAAAATAAGTTAACTTAATATCATATTAACATTTTTATTAATTGGTTGGAAGGGTGTAGTCAAAACGATGTGGTGTATGATGGACCATTTTTTAAAATTTGTAGCTCCCTCAAGTCATTTCACCCCGCTGTGCACGGGGTTCCAACACTTGTACTTCAGCTTTTCGATAGGTCATTCTATGAAGTTTTTCTTTCGTTCTATTTTCGATCTCTGTTTTAATATTTTCAGTCTTCTTTCTGTGCTACCGTTTGCTTTTGTAGTTGCGGCAGTATGCACCAATACAATTCATGCCGAGATTTGGTTCAATCATTATGCCTGGATAGTAATTATAAAAGAATAAAAAATTTGTATAAATATCATTTTCTTAAATATTTAAAGGAAAATGTTATGTGAACTGATTAACGAATAAAAGAAGAAAATTTATATGGAGTAAATAATGTATTTAATATTTTAAGAAGCATAGTTAGATTTCCAACAAAAACTTTCCTTGTATGGATTCCTAAATGAGAAGACACTCCCTAGCTTCAGTTATATTTAAACTAGAGTTTAATTATTGTATATTAATAGTGTAAACTCATTTTACATATACGTCCAATCAAAAATTGTCACATTATTAAAAAAATTGACTCTTATCTTAACTATCCTGAAAAGTCACTCATATCATGATTAATGATTGGTTAACAGTATAAAAAACTTTATACTATTAATGAATAACAATTAAACTCTTTAAACTATATTACACTTAAGTGATATCTACCAAAAATACAATACAAAAAAGAAAAGTATTTTCAATTGTGCTTCTAAAAAGATATTGGCAATAAATTAAAAACATGGTGCTCGTGGAAAGAGCTAAAAGTTATGAAGATGCATTTCCCCTATACAAACTTGCATAGAAAGATCGATCAGGAAAGCAAGGAGAATTCTTCCAAACCTCAGAATGAGACTTTAGCATCTCCAATGCTTTGTCTTTAAGATATTTAGCACGATCAGCTTGAAGCAACATGCAAAGCTTTTGCACAGTTCCAACCTGCAACATCTCCTGCAGCACCATCTGTGTGCTAGAGAACTTAGATATCAAAGAGAGTACAAATATGACTCTATCATCCACTGCTGCCGAAACCTGCAAGATTCGCTCTGTCAACATGGCAATGGATCCTTTGTGACTAAAAAACTGAGCTCTTCCATCAGCACAACAACACAGATTAAACAATATAGCCAGTGTGAGTTCTGTGACTCTCTTCTCAGGTGCTCCCATTTCAATCTCAATGAGTTCAAAAACAGCACCAGCTTCCACCATCATGATCCGGTTTCGTCCCCAAGGACAAGCATGTAACAAGACATTAAGAGCTGCTCTCATCCCTTGTTGAGTAATCCCATGTCTTAAAATCTTCACAATCCTTTCAAAGAACTCAGGTTTCAGTCTCTCCAGAACACTAGGGTCACTCTTGTGGATGATTGTTTTGAGCACCAAAACAGCATGAGATTTGACAGCAATAGAATTTTCCATTCCAATATCACAGGCTAAAACCCATGTTAGAGATTCCAATATTTGATCATTTTCCGCTAGAAGAAGCTTCACATCATCTGAAGGAACCTTAACAAACTGAAGCAAACTTAGAGCTTCTTCAAGACCCTTATCAATTTGGCCTTTTCTGAAACAATCCGCTATGAACATGATCATAGCATTTGGCACACCAGCCTCAAGCAAACACTTCTTATTCCTCTCGTTCTCAGCTGCAAGCAGTTCCAATTGTCTGAGACTTTTGAGCTGAAATTTGGGGTCAGCGAGGTTTTTGAGGAGCTTGAGGACTTGGATCTTGTTAAGTGGTGACTTAGGTGTTGGAATCCTATCAATGCCGAGTGAAGCATTCTGGGTGCACCAAGCTTGGATCAAACGGCGAAGGGTGTGGTTAGGGGTTAAGTCAGAGTTTCTTGGTAAGGGTTGTTTGGTAACCGGACATGTAGTGTTCTTGTTTGAGAATAGCCAGTGCTCAATGCTGTCTCGGTCGTATGTGATGCCCGTTATAGCAGTCACAGGATCCTTCATGATTTGAAGGGATATTGGGCAGATGAAATACTGAGGAACTTCAATTTCATCCATCTGAAAATTAAACAAGTTAAAAAAAAAAAAAAATACAAGCTAGCTAGTTAGCAAAACTATTAAAGGAAAAATTCAAGTTTTATATAACACCTATGAAGAAAAGTATGAAAGGACCATGAAGGAGGAAGGAGGAGAATCGGGTAGGTGGTAAAATAATGCGGCTTAATTATAAATATTGAAATCAATTTATAGAGAGAGAGAGAGAGAGAGAGAGAGAGAGAGAGAGAGAGAGTTTTGCTGATCGATTCGTCTTGGGTCATTGAGTCTAAATATGGAACATATTATATAATAAGAATTTGTAGCAGGGTGTTCCACGTTCTACGTAAGCGTTCGGTGGTCAAAGGAAGAAAAAGTATTAAACAAACCGGCGCCAAAATTAACAGAGCAGGGAATTATAGGGTATACTTCACATGTAACATAAGCGCAGTATATCCTACATATATTCTTTGTTGTTCAAAGAAGATAAAGGAATGGGCATTTTGAGGTACTATCTCTAATTAAATTTGGGAGTAAAAAAAAAAAAATCTCTAATTAAATTTGTGGTAAACTAAGCAGGGAAAGACACACACAAATGTGAAGGTTATTATATTATGTATTTTTTAGCGTTTGTTAATTAATAAATAATTTCTATATGCCTTGGTTATGAAATGCTTTCAAACCATGGTAGATACGGTGATCATCAATCATTTGCAAAACCAAAGGTATACTTATTCTTACTGCATCTGAATTTGATCACGTGATCAAGTAGCAACCATATACAGAAGATCATATTCCTGTTGCTGTTAATAGTTTTGAATGTAGATTCGTGTTAATAAATTTTGTTGAACAGATTAATATACATACGTTTCACATAATAGGAGTCAATTAAGCACCATTATGATACTCGATCCGAGTAGTTTGACCATGACGTACGATACGAAAATAAGTTATTAATTTGTTTAAAAATAAATAAATGTGATATTGATTATTGTCATTAATTGTGTTCAAACTATAAAACAAATTATTGGTAAGTTTCTTCTTCTTTTATAACTCCTCTCATAAACATTACTCGTCCCTTTCCCACCTAACTTGCTGTAAACAAGGGATATGTGGAAATATTTTTGCAACAAGTAGAGAGTTTTCCCAACCAAAATTATTTTATTATACAATTAGTCTAGTAACTTTCTCCATAACGGGGTTTTTTTAAAAAAAAAAAAAAGAAGATGTTTTAGTAAAATAAATTAAACATGGCAGGCGGCGTCTCAAGTCGGTGTGGCCGGAAAACTTAAGGGATGGCTGGAAAACTTGCCGGCAATATATAAAAAAGTCACTCGCGATTGAAAAAAGAAAGAAAATTGAACAAAATATATGGAATCATTATATAGAAATACAGTATTCCATATTTGTACAACTAACAAGATTGTTTCCCAGCTATTTCACTAGTCACTTTGAATCAAGAGAAACGCAAGTCTGCATCTTGAAATAATTTAACAAAAAAACTACATTTTAACATAATATCTCCGACAAATTAAAAAAGAATAATATAACGGTGCTATATAAATTATATAATCCAAATTTGACAAATTTAAAAAGAATAATCCAAATTTGACATTTTCTCATTTCATTAAAATATTAGAAATGAGTTTAATTTATATACACTGACAGTGTAAAGCTTTTTTACACAGACATCCAATCATAAATGGTCACGTCAGCACATTTATTTGACTCTTATCCTAATTACCTTAAAAGTTATGCATATCATGATTGATGATTGATTGACAGTGTAAAAAACTTTATACTATCGGTGTATAGAAAATAAACTCATTAGAAATTATATAAGTTAATTATTTACTTTGCTAACTAAATCGTGGTTACATGATGATTTTTTTCCTCTCCATTTTTCATTTTTAGTCATTGGCTAACTATTGTTTTTTTTCCCTCCTGAATTTTAGTATTATTCTTTCATAGTAAAGATATCCTCACTTTCAATAGGGAACGTTCTTAGGAGGCGAGGATAGCCATGGCTCGTCCAAAATTTTCCCCCACAATTTTCTTTTATATAAAAAACTTATGTATGACACCTTCAAAATATTTGTACAGCATATATTACGTGTAAAAGCTCACGTACTATCATATATTTTATTTTGTGGAATATTATTATTAGACCTATTGATTTAAAAATACTCAAATAATTAAAAAATACAACATATAGTACAGGTAATGCCTACAAACTATCATATACTTTATTTTGTGAAACATTATTACTAGATCCTATTGATTTTCAAAAATATTCAAATAGCAAAAATTCCATCAGAAGAGACATTATTTCCAACTCAACACCATTAGGGTTCACTGCAACTATGTTTCTCCTCCTTTGCGCATTTGCTTCAAGCTTCTTAATCTCTCATGCACGCATCCGCACCACTGCAAGATGAACAAGCACTAACTAGAAATTCACATATTAATTTGATGTTTACTCACTTTATATATTTGAATATCTACAAGAATAACTCATATTACTGAGGGTTGTTTATCGAGGGAAACAAAGTTGTCGGTAAATGTGCACATTATCGAGGGCCAGAGCCCTCGGTAAAGAAAGCAATGAGTTTTCTCCCACTTTACCGAGGGTTTGGACCTTCGTTATGAATAACAAAGTTATCGAGGGTCAGACGTCAAAAAAATCCGTCGATAAGGTTCCCGTGTTTTGGCGGAAAACAAAGCTCGGGCAGTTATTGAGGGCCTTGCCCCTTGAAAAGGTTTTTCTAACGTGCTGAGGACCATGCCCCTAGGTAAGTATACTGAATTACTGAGGGTCACGAGGTTGTTCTAACTTACCCAGGGTCATGCCCTTCCGTAACCGTCTCTTAGTATTTTGGATTACCGAGTGCCTCGCCCCTCGGTACGGTCGTTCTCACTTACCGAGGGTCGTGCCCCTCGGTAACGTGATGTATAGTGAAAATATAATAATATAAAATATTGTTTAATGAATTAAATATATGTAAATAAATATACTATTATTTATATATTCTAAATTAACAATAAATACTTTTATGGATTTAATTAGTATACAATGTCAGTGTAAAAATTTGTTACACTTATAACTAAGTTAAAATATTTGACTCTTATCTTAACTAACTTAAAAGTCACTCCTATCATGACAGTGCATAGCAATTAAACTCCTATCAGTACACTAGTAAAATGTTTTACATTGACAATGCATAACAATTAAACTCATTATGTAATAGCAATTAAACTTTAAGTGCATCATTTTGACTAGTGTCTGGTGGCTCCCCCAAAAAAATTTCTCAAGATCCACCACCGATCATTTTGATATTTAGTTGTATAATTCAATATCACACACCGAAATAATTCATAAGGTTGATTCAATTCGAATTCGAGTTACAGAAAATAGTTCATATAAAACATGAATTGAATTTCAAGTTGAATCATTTTTTATCCAATCATGCTAAACTTAGATTTGACAAATCTTTAGGCCTTTGTATAGCACCGAAAAGTTAACTGAATCGAGAGAGATTGATTGAAATTGAGTTGAGGAGCGAGGGAGGAGAAGTGAAAGAACCACAGACACGTATAGGAAGGATTTAGTATTAGGTGCAAAACGACAACCCTAAAGCATAAAACGGAAAAACTGAATAAGCATTCAATTTAGGTCGGGTTCTACGGGTTGCCCTTTCCCGGACCCCCGAAACGTGGACCGAACCCCTCGGGTTGTTTATTACCCAAACTGACCTGACCCAATAACCTAAACCAACCTGATTTTTCAATTTTGATCGTGTCGGGTTGGTCGGTTTACTGTGTTGAGCCGGAACCGTGTCCACCCCTAGTACTCCCCACACCGACGATTGGAACTATTTAATCCAAATCATGCTGATAAATAAGTAAATAAGAAAACAAAGATATATTCTTACTAACAAGGCTCACACAATTGGTAAATAGATGGGATTTGCTAAGTATGTTGTTAGGAGTACGATTCATGCCGTGTGTATGAAAAAAGCTTTATTGGGAGACACAAAACCTACTTCGGTGATCTATACATCCCGACTCGACTATCAGTTAGAGATAACCTTGTACTAAAATAAAATAAAATAAAATAAAATAATGGCATAATATTACAAAGAAACTAGAGGTGTCAATTTGGGCACGGCCCGCTGGCCCGACCTAAACAAGCCCAACGTTGGATTGGGCTAGGCTAGAGGATTACTAGCCCAAAAACATTGTGGGCCGAATAGGCCCGGACCGATTGGTCTGCGGGCTGACCCAACATGACAACCTGTTTTTACTTTTAGTTTTTATTTTTTTTATGCAATTATCTTTAAATATAGTAACTTAATTCAATAGTCCATATTAAAATTTTTAAATATTTGATCTTTCAATTTATTAAAAATTAATGTTGTTTTAGTTAGAGCCTGTTTGGCAAGGCACTTCAACGATCTTATAGTGGATGAGAAAGTAGCCGCGTTTGGTAAGAGTATCTGTTACGAGCTTATAACGTTTTTACACGAGCTTATAGCGTTTTTTTCAGACGTTACTTGAAGTAGCGTTTGAGCTTATAGCTTATAGTGTTTCATTTTTCCTTCCACTTTTATCCTTATTATCTTCATTTAATTCTACCTTTATTCTCTTCTCTTTCTTTCATGTAAAATCATTAATGAAGATGTCCTTTTATGTCATTTTATATTTTTCAGCTGGTTCAACCGCTAGTTTTACCAAACATTTTCACAGAAAATAAGCTAGCTAATCCACTATCCGCTATCAGCTACCTCATCCGCTATCCGCTATCAGCTAGCTTATCCGCTAACAGCTAATTTAACCAAACAGGCTCTTAATGACTTTAATGTTAAATGTTTAATGACTTTAATTAAAAAAATGTTTATTTAACACTTACTTATATCTTTTAAATTGTGATTTATACTATATTTTAGTGTTATTTAATACATACATATATAAACAAACAAAACTAAAAAATAAAATAAAATATAGGACCAAAATGGTCCGTGACTCGGAGGGTTGGACTGAGCCAACAAAATATTGGCTGCCAAACCAATCACTTCTACCCTTTGGCCCGGTATGGCCAGGCCGGACGACCCGGTTTAACATCTCTAAGAGACCCTTAAAAAGAAAAAAGAAATGAGTTATTATAATATTGCACATCATGACATAGACGTCGACTTCCCCATTCTTACGCTATATATTCGGTTTGGAAAAAGCTCATCTGAAGTAAATAAAAGTATAAAGTGAGAAAGTAAAAATATATATATCCATGATTAGTTAAACTGGATTGAGATCTCAATGCACTTTAATTAATTAAGAGTGGATATACTTTTACTTTTTCATTGTATACTTTTTAATTATCATTTTAGAGGAGATCCAATGGGTCTTGAATTCTTGCTGTAACTAGAAAATGTAAATGCCGTGCTAGGTGGATTGATGATTTGATTTAAGAGGGTTCTATGGCCCAAAATTTCGGCTGTTTGAATAGATTATATTCTCGCATTGTTTCTAAATCTAAGTCCACCTTCCTATCTAGTTGGGACTTGGGACAGCCTCTAGTAATTTGGCCGCGAAAGTCCATTGAACCTTTCCTCCTTTTCAACGCTAGGGATCATTCTTATATCGGTCCCATATTTAAAATATTATTTTCTTTTTCTCTCTCATTCTTCCTTTACTATTCTCTTCCATCGTCATCCACTGAAATAGGTGGTGTTGAGTCATTTTTTTGGCCTGGAATCAATCTTCTATATCGTTTTTTCTTCTCCTTTTATCTAAATAAGTGATTTTTTCACATAGATCTGATTTTTCTTTCTTGTTTTTCCGTGATTTCGTCGTCTGAGTGCGGCGTTTGTTTTGTTCATCGTCTTGGTGCAGCATTGTTTTTCCGTCTTGTTGCGATGTTCGTTTAGTTCAGATTGACAGATCAGCTTCGATCCATTACAGATTCAATCAAGACTTGGGCGTCAACGTTATAGATCCGGAGGCATGAATATTCCGATTACTTTGATTTTGTCATATTTGTAGGCATTTTGCGGTTTTATGCTATTAACCTAGATACTGTAAGTTTGTTCGCAGATTCATCCTTTTCGATTTTTAGCGATGTTGAATTTGTGTAGTTTTCGATATATTTTATCAATTTGAATGAATGAGTATCTTTTTTAGTCAAAAAAAACTTAATATCACATATTTATATAGTTATTTTTATTTTTTATTATCAAAGTTACAAAGTATTTTTATATTCATAATTACTTTTTATCACATATAATTTTTTTATATTTGTAATTATTTCTATAATTCAATTAAATAAGATACTGAAAGTGAGAACAACTAATATTATCGTTAAATATATGTGGATATCTAAAATGAGAGCATAAAATTATGTGATTTTTTTGAAGTAATTGTAAGACTTTTAAGTAACTTTTATATTCAACCATTCATATAAAATTAATGTTAAAATTAGCTCTTCTCACCTCTTATAATAATATAATAAACTCTCTCACATGACATATATAGATCTAAAGTAATTCTGAAGATAAGATACAAAGTAGAGGACTGAAAAACATACTTATATAAAATTGTAAATTAATGATACAAGGTAGTTTTGAAAGAAACTTACGATGACAGCTTTACAAAAATTTCACAAAGGAGGAATATAGAGCCTAATTTAGTAATATACTAGTACCTACAACAATACAGAGCACTTCTATTTATAAGAAGATTTGACAAATTTCAGATCGCGTGAAGTTCGATGTTACTGAATATGGAGCAGATTTGAGAAACTCTTGAATCAGAGCCTCTGAGAATAAAATTTCATACTACCCGTTACAATAATCAAATTAAGAATTATGTCGACTTTACTTATGTTTATGTTTACTTATAATTTAAAACTACTCATTACAATATTCAAATTAAGTGAGACCCTACTCTTGCATCTTTTGGTTCCTACACATTTGCATCCCTATCAATTTACTTTCCGTCGAATTTACATTCCAACACCTTCAATTCCTTGTCATTTTCGTTTCTATTGAAAACTACGTACATTCCTGCAGGCTTATTTATTGTATTGCCATTTACATTTCTTGTCGAAAATACTACCTGCACTTTCATTTTGACGCATTTTAAACTCTATCAATTTCCGTTGTCTTACACTTCACATCTCTTCTAACAATCGTTTTAATTATCTCTTCCTGTAGCAACCATTTTGGTTGCGACCACCATAATCGATCGTTAAATCAGTCACTAAACACATTAATTCCAGCAATCTTTTGGACAAATTGGCTCATAGGTCATTATATCCGTCGCTATCGATGATCGATTGAATTTGATCGGTCACCATTTGACCTTTTTCTCATAATATAAGATTAGGCTTTTTGACCTAATGGTGCAATATGGTTTGTAATTTAACCGAATTGATGCAAGTTGAAAAAGATTTCCCGGTCGGGTGCAAGTGGTTTCCAAAAGTGAAGTCATCCACTGAAAATATGACACATTATTTCAAAAGAAATCACACAAATAGTGTATGATTTTCTCATGTGTTATTTTTATTTTTTTAAAATAAATAAGGCAAGAAGTCGTATATGCAGCATGGGAATTTAATTTTTCTTTTAAAAAAACTGGAAGTCGTATCTGAAAATGAGACTTGCATGAGTCCTATATTAGAAGATTGGAAGTCTCTAATTCACTATAAGAATTCCTCGTTATGGAGGAATTCCTCACAATTCTGTTGGATAGTTGTCATCTGTAACTCCAGCCACCTAGTGGATTGCTTTTGCATCTCAATCAGTTTACGAGGAGTCTTGTGATCAAATGAAACCTTTTTCGTCGGAGCTTCCCACATATGTAGACCAACTTGTTGCCACAAAGCTATCAACTAGAGGAGGTGAACAAGTGTTGGGTATAAAACAAACAACTCAGGTTACCATCTTTATAGGTATTTAATATGATTTTGGATCAATATGCCACTCCATTTGAGGTTTATAATTTAGTTACGCTTGTTTAACCAAACTAGGAATAGATATGAACTGTTGATAATGTTGTGACTATAACACACAGATATGATATATGACAAAAACCAGTTCCTGTCATATTTTTGCATAAAATTTTGGGAGATGGCCGGATATCTTGTGAGGTGGCTTATGATAAAAAAAAAAAAACATGTAAATGATGTTGGGTTTTCATGAGACAATCCTCTTTTAAAGTCATGTCTCAAGGCGGAAGAAAACTATATATATACCCATGGATTGCGCATTACATAACATGAATCACATAAGGGCTATTGTGTTTACCTCTTTAAGTGTGCTTTCGAAAACAATCGTTGAAACGTGCTCTCAAATCACCAATTCTGCGATAGGGGTAGCACCTCTACTCAATCCACACGAGCAAATGTCCGTTGGAGGTATGTGCTTCTTGTGCTAGCTCACGGCTATAAGAATTGGGCGATGCCAAGTATGAAGCAGTGAGGGAGGCGCACTTACTATTTAAGCTGTAGCGCTCCTTCGCCTTTTTTTTTTTTTTTTTGCCATAACTCTGACAAGCTTGTACACTATAAGCCCAAAGTGGAATTAATTAAGTCATATCCATTTGATTAATTCTTCTTAAACTATTTGCTCTATGCATGTGACACTATACTACAAGAAAATGCGCTATTACCGACGACCTTTTATCGACGGTCACGTAACCTTCGATAACTTCATCTTTTCCGACGATCTCAGCAGTCGGTAATGCACCAGTAGAATTTTGACCAACTTACCGACGGGCATGGCTGTCGGTAATGAAAATAAAAACTATAGACAACATGGTTGTCGGTAAAACCATCGGTACATTTGACGCAAATAGGCGTGAAAATTGTCCCGTTGTGTTTCCAAAGGGCATGGTCGTTGGTAGTATTTATTTTCATTATCGACGGGCCCGTCGATAAGTGTCGTTTGGTATTACGGGCAGAATAATTTTTTTTTGAGATACCGACAAGTTATTTTCCGACAAGCTAGCCGTCGGAAAGCCGACAATAAACATCACTAATACACGCTCAGTGACATTTCACTCAGAACCCTCACCTCTCTCTTTTCTCCCTTCTCAGTTCTCCCCTCTCAGCCATCGTGCCACGAACATCCGGCCATCGCATCCCTCTCAGCCACATCGTCCCTCAACGTTGAGCAGAGCAACCAAAGTTTGGATCCTTTTCCACCGCATTTACAATCCGGTTGCCGTGTCCTTCCTCCCTCTTCATCGAGATTACAGTCTGGCCATCATTTCCCTCGTTCCGGCCACCACGCACTAGTACGTTGCACCCTTTGAGCCACCGCCCTTCTTTCTTCTACCTCTAGATTTGCCCATTTTTAATTTTTTTTGTCTCTCTTTAGATCGATCAGTGCATTTCTGAACACCATTGTTCTATCATTTTTCAAAAACAATTGTTCTTATGAATTGTATGTTCCCAAAAAAAGTGTTTTAAGTGTTTTTTTTTTCCAGTTTGTGAGGAAGTTGCAACCATCACTGCCGCCACACCTGCAACTGTCACTACCGCCACAACTACGATCGTCGCTGTCGCCACACCTGCGACTATCTGGTTTTGAAACATGAGTTGAAAAGTCAACTAATTTATGTGACAAAATGGATGGAGCAGATTGTGACACTTGAATGGTACACCATTGCACCACTTTAATGGGTGGCACACCATAACTTTCACCCGAGTTAATACTCTCAATCAAAAATATGTTGTCATCTTTACCAAATGATACTTTATGCCATCAACCCATTTATCCCATCTTCAAACTTTACAAAAATAATATACAACCTCAACCATATTCTCTCTAATCCCTAAGCTATCCAATAACTCAAATGGTTATATGAAGGGTATAAACCTATACTACAGTAAAAAAAAAAAAAAAAAAAAAAATCTTTTGCAACTCCATTATTCAAACGTATTCAGATGATACCTACTTACATCTCGATGAATACCACTCACACCTTCTTTATTCTACGATTTTTCTTTACTCCCCAGATTAAGCGCGGGGATTAGACAAGATTATTGAGACCCAGAAACAGTGCTACCATCTGTCTTCCTTCAATGTCTTATTTAGGCCACAAAATCTGGCAACAATTGTGCAGCAAACCTCTTTGGGTTTTGCATGTTGATACTCTCAAATGCAGCTGAAGAGTGAGGAGTGGAAGTGTTTATGGCACCAAAATCGTTTGGTTCACTGACGTCCAATCTTCTCCCTATTTGAATGTTCTGGTTTGGGAGAAAGGTTTGATGGGTTCCAGATAATGTGTCACAGTGAGGAAGACCAAGAGTGAGGGAAACCCCATTACCTGAAAACCTTGGTGTGAATTCCTCTTCATCAAACCTACCAATTTCCTCTATTGGGTACTGTCCAAAAGCACCGATAAAGTTTGTTTGGTTTCCCATGAAAGAGTAGCCATCTCTGCTCTGCCTATCATCTCCAAATTTCATTGAGAGCAGCTCATTGTTTGCCTCATTTGGGGACTGCAAAATTTCATGGTTCCTTGGTTTCTTGGGACTTCCTTGTGTGATTCCATCTAGTTCTGATGACCCAATGAATCTGAACCCTGATTGGTTTCTGACATTTCCCCCAACTGGTGATGTTGATGGTGTAGAAACTGAAACTGTTGGAGTGTTATGGTTTTTAGAAATGTCTTGTTTGGAGCTGAAACTTTTAGCTTTAGTTTCAGATGTAGGACATTTCTTTTGTGGTGCTGCTGTTTTCATAGCAGGCTTTTCACTGCTATTGCTTGATTTCTCTTCAGAACCATTCAGTTCATGCTCCTTGATTTCCTCCAAGTACATTTCTTCTACCATTGGCTTCCAAAGCCGAACTCGAGCATTTATGAACCAATTTGAAACCTGCTCCATTCCCAATCTTATTAACATGATCAATGCCATAATCAAGAGAAAGAAATTATCGTAAGGGCACATATATATTAGTGTGGTTACCTGGCTCCTGGTAAGCCCAGCTTGTTTTGCAAGCATATGTTTATCTGGATCCTTGGGATACCTGAAACAAAACTTTGTTGTTTCAGCAGAAAATTGACAAAAGCCAGAATGTTTAAAGTATCAATCTAATATAGTTTTTTTTAACAAAAATGAGTTATATTATTTATAACATTTTTAAACATTGACACTGTGTTTGAAATTGTGGATTTCATCACGTGATGCGACCACAACATCTCGGTTGCTGCAGTCGCCGCAATCATATCAAGCCGTAATTGTGGATTGTATCCGGCCAGGATTGAGGACCGCATCGGCCGCAATGGGCTGTAACGACCGTAAGGTAATCACGACCGCAATCATAATTTAAAATCCAGCTAACAGCCTATTATTAAATGAGGCACAATACCGAAGTTTTGATGTCGAAATAAACTTTTCCTTTAAAAAAATGGAGTTTTGGGAAACTCAGTATGCTTACGGGTGGAGGAAGTGTTCAAAGAGCCAAGCACGAAGAACAGAAACCGATCTTTCTGGCAATCCTCTCTGGGGTCTCCAAGCATTGTGATGGATCATTCCCAACTGGTGGATAGCTCGTTGTTGCCGTAAATGATTGTCTACATACTTGAGCCTTGAACCTTCAATTTTACCTCCAAAGCAATCCTCTTCTCCTAAGCTCTTATTAGCAGTTCTAACTTGGCCTATTAGAGCATCTTTCAAACACCGAAACTGCTTTGAGATTGTTTGCAGTGCAAGGGCAGTGTACGTTCTTGCGGAGCCAATCCCCGCAGCTTGTTCAAACGAGGAAATCACATTCTGCATCTGGTTCTGGTACTGCTTGTACCTCTGCTCCACCTTCAACCAATAATTCCAAAAACGAGATTAATTAGAAATCAACAAGTGTATCAACAAGTAATATGTTAATTACTATATATAAGACTACATTACCTTTCATTTATTAGTCCATTAATAAACTTGTTATCACTACTGGAAATTTGGAATTATAAGGGTTCATTAATTTAAAAGAGCTGAAGCTACATTAATTAGATTAATGTATGGAGAACAAATCTTATGTGCTAGCTCATCATACCATTTAACTGTGCACTCAATTCACAATGAGAAATAATTTTGTTGTACAAAATTTCCAGATAATATTGGGACAACATTTGATTTATTTGAATTATATGAGTATAAATGAACGTCAAAGTATATAATACATGTTTTAAGGTAGAGTAAAAAAATGCATGGAAATGTGAGTTGTTTCAAATATCCGAATATGTTGTATGAACACTAGAACTGTTTAACAATTAAGCAAGATATTCTATATTGTGCTGCAACCATATCAACCCCTGCAACTGTGCTGCGAATCACAATAAACAACCGCAACAAAATGGTAATATGATTGCATTGAAACAGTGTTGGGGCAGCAAAGGACGGCAACATATGGGAATATAACATGTGTAATAGATGTTATATATGGTATCTTTTTATTAATGAATCTTTACACATATCTTATTCACATTGAAAAACAGCATCTAATGTACCTATGGAATTGTATCTAAGTCTTGTCATTTCAAAAAATAATTTTCAGCTAAAAAAAAAATTTTAAGCCACAATAGCCGCAATTCATATCACAGCAATAACAATGCCCTCCACAAATAAATGTAGGATTTTAAAATGAGATTCGTAACTAGAATTTAGTTCATAATGTTGTGATTTTGATAGGCTTTATAACTGAATCGCGACCACATCGATCGAATTTTCCCACAATATAATCACAACTGCAACCGCGATAACAATTTAAAACCTAAATAAAAGGTAAACTAGCAGCACAAAAAATACCTCATTGAGCATGCTGATTAGCTTTGCCTTCTTGGTCTGGATATCTTGTCTCTCAGGAGTTGATATCTCACAGCTACGCTTCCCACTCCCCTCTCCACCAAGTACTGAACCGTCTCCACTAGCTGCAGTTGTTGATTCCCCAACCACCCTCGTCTTGTCAAAACTCTTCTTTCCCAATTCAGTCTCGATCCCATTACTAACAGTGACAACCTCGTCTAGAAGTTCCTGCGTGGCCTTCAAATACTTGGAACCCAAAAGCACGCTCTGAACACCTGAAACACCGTTGGTAACTCCAGAAGCAGGAGATGAAGACCCACCAGACATAGCGGGCGCCTGAGCCTGGAGGCTCAACGACAACCCCTCCGTAGCGCGTGTTTCTTCACGCGCCGCCGTGTTGGGGTCGATTGTGTTCCAGAGGTTGTACTGCATGCGAGGCGGGAACCCATGCAAGGCGGAGACGTCATGATGCACGGACTGCTCCTGGGATGCAGCGGCGGAAGAGAGCGGGATGCCTACGAATTGTTGGGTGTGAGAGGGAGGCGCGTGAGCGTGAGGGTGGCTTTGCAGAGCGAGTAAGCTGTTGAGGAATACGAGGTTTCCACCGTTGGGTGGTGGCGGCGTATCTGAGTACTGGATGTAGCCAGGGTTCATGAGGACAAGAGTTTGAAGACCATCAGTACCAGCAGCTTGGATTTCTGAATTACTATGAAAGTACGTCGCCATATGTTTTAGGTAGAAGAATTTCTTTTGCTTTGTATTACCAATTGGCACTGAAAAGAAACTAGTACAAGTTAGTTAGTGTTAGGCTTTCACAGTTCACATCAAAATAAAATAATAAAAACACATATATACCATAATCCCACACAACACAAAACAAAACATGCTCACAAATTAATAATCCTCATCGATCCTATATATGTAAATCAATATACGAGACTATTTATGGTAGCCGTATACCTTCTGCCTAGTGAATCTGGAATATTATAATTTGTGGATCAAACCATCAACCAACTCTTAAGAATTGAAGATAATTTCGTAGTCTTCGAAGAAAAAATCCTGGGAATTATACAAACGGTGAAGAAGAAGAATTAATAAATGATGAATTATCTGAAAAGTACACCAGGATCGAATTGTTTAATTTCTGCAAAACTTCTAACAACTGAATATATTTTTAATTCATATTTATTAGTTCCAAATTAAGGTACATGAAATTAAAGTACACCAGAAAGTTGAAGAAACCGAAAGAGGAGGAGGAGGAGGCCAGAAAGGAAAGAAATGAAATATGTGGAGGCTTTTTCTTATTAAGAGAGAGAATAGATTTGGTAGAGAAATAGAGGTATACAAAGAAATTGAGAGAGGGATAGAAAAAAGGGAAAGGAGAGATTTCATTATTTATTTATGTTACAAGTTAACGAATGTAATGATGTTGTAGGAACTAGCAGCAATTAATTACCTGGTGTAACGAAAATTAGAGTACGCACACGTGTTTCACGATCATCTCTGCACTGCAAAGGAAAGAAGAATTTCAATTACAATGACCCGAAACCTATGAGAATTACGGGTTTTGGACAGAGAGAAAGGGAAAGAGACACAGAAAAAACACGCACACGCACTCATAGTCTCACCCACCAAAGCAAAATACAGTTATGGCTAACATACACATACATCTAAGAAGTAAACATCATAGCATATAAATATAGATGCATCAAACCCACCTGTCAGCATGTATATATGATCAATCTATCTTTCTTTGGGATTATATCAGTCCCTTCACCTGCAAAGAGGAAAGCTCTCTATCTGACTCAAAACATCTGTAATTATTCCACCCCAACTGAAAGTGAAAAAAAAAGGAGTTAAAGAGAGAGAGAGATGGATTAAAAGGACTTGTGGGAAAGATACCCATCTTTAATCACTTCCTTATCCACTCATTTATGGCCATTTTTAAGAAAATAAATTAAATAGGGGAAGGGAAAAACTGGTGTGAACACTGAAGTTAATATGTACATGTTATCTCCTTATCTTTCTATGACCTTTTTTTTTAGGAAGAAGTACCTGCAAATACATCAAAACAGGGGAATTTCTTTTGATTTGACATCTAATTTCAAATCATCTTATGCAACCAAGCACCCTAGATGAGCAACAAAGAACTTTTGGGGGGTGAAGAGAGAAAGATAGAGAAAAGTGGGTCTGCGGTAAGAAATCTATGTATAAAAAATATAATAATGAAAATGTAATCAAGGTGTGTATGAAGATACAAACAGCTTGAAAATGAGGAAACGTCTCCTTCTACAAAGCTTAAATTTAATTGTTTGTTTAATAAAAAAAATAAAAAACTAAGAAGGAAGGGAAAGATGATGGACAACAAACGGGTGGAGGGATCTGATTGCTCATTTCTCCATTAAATATCTTCTTGTCGTTTCCTCAATTTCCATGTTTTTTTTAACTTATATGAGTATCTTTTGTGTGGTTGGAATTACTTTATCTTTACAAAACCAACTACCATAACACCGACTTTAATGCTTTCAAAGACGAAAATATATTTGTCCAAGTTTTTTCTAAAGTTTTTGTAAGAATATTTAATGGTAATGAATGTTTCTAAAATTTTACCAATATTGTTGAGTTTGTAAACATAGTAGGTTATAAGGCTTTCTCAAAGTTTCACCTTGAAAAATTGGTGCAAGTTTGCTTTTTTTTTTTAAGAATCAATAATAGAGCTTTATTTGTATATGAAGGATTCTTAAAAAATTGATTAGTCAAAGTGTATTTCATTTATATAGTGTCTAATAAATTTTATGTATTTGTACATTAACACTATAAATTTGTGTATTTTGTTTGTATGTTGTATTTAGATATGTTTTTTGCTATTTCTGTAATACATTAATATTTTTTTTGTTAATTTTTTTTTACTGGTTCTTATATTTTTTAATAGAAATGAAAATTGCTTAAAAAAAACATAAATGAAAATGGAACTATTTGATTTTTATGTAAGTTAATGACTCTAAAAAAAAATTAATCATTTTGTTTGTGAAAATACAAAAGACCAAAACGCAAATACGAAAAGTATAAAATGCAAATACAGAAATTGATATTTGATTTGACTGGATATAAAAGAAAAAAGTTAACTTAATGTCATGTTGGCATTTCTATTGATTGAAAGAGGTCTGGTCAAAATGATGCATGATGCACCATTTTTTAAAAGGTGCAAGCTAGAAGCTCTAAGGTTATAAAAGATGAGTTTGATGGTTTTGTCTAAGTTACACCTTTGAAAAATTGGTTCATGGGTACTCCTTTTTTTTTGTGGATCAATGGGAAGGCTTCAATTGTATACATATGGTCCTCAACATTTGACCTAGTCAAAGTGTATTCAACTTGTATAGTGTATAATGAATTATCAGTGTACATTGGTGTATTGTATTGTACTGTATATTTATTTTGTATTTTGTATTTATACTTGATCTATTTTATTTCTGTAATACCATATGAATTATTTTGTTTAATTTTTTTTTCCACCAGTTATTACGTATTTTGCAATACAATATAACATTAGTTTTTTTTTTGTAAAAAAAAAATAATTGTATCACATTGCAAATACGAGAATCTTAGAATGCAAATACAGAACTCTTATTTGTTTTGACTAATACAAAAAACATGACAAACAGTTAAGCCATGATAGCATTTCCATTGGTTCAAAAGGCTTGGTCAAAATGGTGCATAGGTACACCGTAGCCTTTGCCGAGTTTGATTGATATATACTATAGCTGTAAAAAAAAATTACACTATCAACAAATCACAAATCATGATTTAGATGACTTTTAAGGTAGTTAGGATAAGAGTCAAATATTTTTATTAATTAATGTAACAATTTATGATTGGTTGACAATTTAAAAAGTGCATATAAATTAAGGTTGTTTCTAGGGTGAGGGAGCAGCTAAGTCTCTCAACCATGAGGGAGCAATTCTAACCGTTGGATATAATAGATAAATAAATGGGTGGCTCTAATGACTCTAGGGTGACTTGATCTCCCGGTTATATTATTAATGAAATTCATGCTATTTTTTTGTATATGACAATTTTGTCCTCAGCACAGTCTCCATCCATCATTGCTCAGTAGAACCGTGAGCTCCCTACACAGCACCAGCCATCACGAGCTCCGCCACCACCACTCCACTGTGCATAGTCGCTCCTTCCAACTCCTCTAAGATGCGACCCCTTTCTTGTAACGCAGATCGCGTCACCTCGGCCTTCCCCGTCGCAACTTCGTCCAATCGTCATACAACCCCAGATCCAGCAACGACTCCAACGAGCTCCCTCACCACATCAGAACCCCTGCCAGAACCACCGCACCAGACACATCGTCATCCAATCGTCATCTGTCGCAAGCTCCACGCATCAGAGCCGTGTCCCCAGCTGCGTGCTCTGTTCAGCCCAGAATCGCACGAGTTCAGCTCCGCGCTAGTCTCCACCACCTCTTAGTCACACGCGGTTGCGAACGCCACCAGCTCGAGATGAGTGTTTTCCGACCTCCGCCGCCGCTGCTTCTTGTTGATTTTAATATTGGTAAAGAGAGAAATAGCCAAGTCATTTCCCAATATTTTTAATTTCTCTGTGCTCCATCGCTGTGTTTGGCCAAGTCATTTTGGTTTGCTGCTACCATTACTCTGTTTAAGTGGTTTCGGAGAAGGGGAAGGGGAAAAGGAAGAGGGGTGGGGCTGGGGTGGTGGTGAAGGAAGGGATAAAAATGGAAGATTCAATGTAGCTTTACCTGTTACATCCTGTCAGAATTGCTCCTTCATGGGTGAACGACTTAGTTGCTCCCTCACCCTAAAAGCCACCATAAATTAAACCCATTAAAAATTAGGTGAAAAAGGAGAAAAAAAAGGAATAGGGGCATAAAAGCAAGGGGTCCCTATCAAGTGTGATGTGTATACGAATCATGATCCCTCTACAAGTGGTCCTAGCTTGGCTTTCATGTATCATACCTATAGCAGCCATCAGCAAAAAGATTCCTTACCTCTATAACGTTAAATGAGTCTATTTATTATTAAAATTTTTGGTGTTAAAATTTGATACGTCTTTATTTTGAGATATAATAGTCACTTTTAAAAAAATTAATGTATCAAAATTAGGTTGCATTTTATAAACAAATTGACATTATAACATCTTTTTCTATAAGAATGAACACTCAACAAAATTATAGTTGCAGACAAAAAATTTGCATATATTATATATATTTATTTTTTGGGTTAAATATATTTTCGGTCCCTGTAAAACAGTGAAAATTCGTTTTTAATCCCTAATTTTTAAAAGTCATTTTTTGGTCTTCAAATTTTAAAATAGCCCATTTTGAGTCTCTGACGTTAGCTCAATTTTCAGAATATGGATCAAAGGTAAGCTATTTTGAAAATTGAGAGGAAAAAAAAATAACGTTTTGAAAATGAGGGATTAAAAACAAATTTTCGCTATTTATAAGGACCAAAAACATATTTAACCATTATAATATTCTTCTTCACTACTTTTGTGGAATTTAAGCAAAAAAATATACAACTCATAATTGTTTCATGCGAATAGCAAATAATCATATAATACAATTATTATATAGTTTGGGTTTTAAATTAAATAATAATATCATAAACTTATTAGATTTTTACTAATAAAAAAATAAATTTGAAAATATTATATAAATTGTAATAAGTCAAAATTATTATTTTTTTGGTCACTTACTTGGTTAGGGCAATTCTAGTTTTTCTTGGAATGATTATTACCGATCTTTTTCATCTAACTTTTTTCCTATTTTTCAGAAATATCATTTATTAAATAATTTATTTAAATTAATTATCTATTATATATCACTCTTATCTACCTCAATTTATAATTAAGCATTATAATAATTATTTTTTAATATAAAAATCACATCCTAATTATAATGATAGATTTCTTTTAATTCAATACTCCCTTCGATCAAGATTATAGGCAAAAAAAAAAACACTTATTAAGAAATTCATTTAATTCTGTTAGTTTCAATTAAAGAATGAATTCCATTCCAAAATTGCCCCTAGTATCATTTATTGCATTTCAATTAAAAAAAATTGCCCCTTTTATGCTTCCTTCAATGACTGTTCAAGTTCTTCACGCTCATCGCAACCAAAGAGTGATTTTAATAGGGATATTTTAGGAATGTTAGTATTAATGAAGATAAAATTGGTCAAATTTGCTTATATTTGAGACTAAAATATATGAGTTTTTTATTGCTTATAATCGAGATCGGAAGATATATGTCATAAATCCAAACAATAAAATTTAATACTATAGAGAAAATTGGTATTTATTGTATCTCACGTTTCACGAGCCCCAAAAAAACAAAATTAATATTTCATCATTTCAAAATCGTCACTTTTTTTTTTAATAATCTTTGATGATCGACACCGAAAGGAAAATAAAATGGAACAAGCATAGAGTAATTCAACAATTTATTCTCCTAAATTATTAGTAAAAGAATTGGACACAGAAAGAAACGAACGTACAAATAAACAATTAGTATTAAACTTTTCAAGTTTGTGTGAGGTAATCCCATAATTTGCATGGAAAGACACAGAATAATCACATTAATTAAATTATGAACAAGAACGGCTATTTTCTACATCCCATTCTTCGAATGTAAATGCTAACTAGTGCAAGACAAATTTTTTATTATAAAGTGAAATATACATTATAATATGATATATTTAATTTTCAATAAAAGTTTTTTTATTTCCTCAATCAATATCTGTAAAGCACTGATTAATAACATCCTTCTTCAAAAGCTCTCAATCACCATCAGTAATTAACTATTATTGTGTAAAAATGAGCAGTGGTGACATGTTCAAGGCCTGTGATGTTAATAGGACTAAAATTTTCGAACTTGGGGACATCCATTCATCTAGCCCGTGCATATTCCATTCAGAAACAGAAGCAGCTAGCGTAGGCGTCATTAATATACCATTGGGTTGTTATTCATTGTCGCAAGATCAATGGTTAAGAAATTTATTAGAGATAAATAAATTTATATAAGTATGATACATGAAAGCCAACGTAGGAGTGTAGGACCACTTAAATAAATTTCTTATATAATTTAAAATTTTAGAAGATAAATAATTTAAAATAAATTAAAGTTAAAAGTGATAATTATTTAAAAATAAATAACAGATATATAAATAGAATTTCTATAAATAAAACTATAAACATGTCTTTTTATGTCATTTTATATTTATCAGATAGTTCAAACGCTAATTTTATCAAACACTTCAAATTCAATAAACTAACTTATTCGCTATCCATTACCAGTTAATTCATCCACGATCCATTAGTTTTTACCAAACAGAATCTAACTCACTTTGACACATTGTACCATTTTACTCTTTTACATCAATAAACTTTCAGATATTGCTCTTGATTAGTTCTTCCTCTATGGGCTCTCTTCGGGGATATAGGTGTGGCTAAGCCACCTTGTCGGCTCTTTCTAACGCACTTTTACATCTTGTATCATTTTACTATTTTTAATCAATGTAGTTTCACATATTTCTCTCAATTAGTTTTTCTTAGCAAAATTTTAAAAATAGTTAAGTTTTTATTTAAAAATTAAATATAAAATTCTGTAATTTATTAAAGATTTAATTGATATAAGTGTGTATTTGGGAAAGATAGATTTTCTCACTTTCTCACTTTCAGCTATTGTTGTAGATAAAAAGTTGTTTCATAGATAATTTATCATGTTTGACAATTGACTTAAGTTTTGGTAAAAGCTTTTTTTTGGAAAAAAAGTTATTTTTATACCATCTATTTCATAGGACTATTGAATTGTTTGATTTTGATTATTTTTGCATCTCAAGTTAGCTTACCCATCATTTCAAAATGTTTATTAAATAAAATATCAAATATTATTAATACAAACAAATAACTTCATACTCAAATAAAATACATTATCTTAAAATTGAAATAGATTTTTTTGCATCACCCAAACGTAATAGATTTACTTTGTAAAAGTGCTTTTTTTGGACCATCCAAACGAAATAGATTATCTTAAAATCGTTTTTCAGCAAACATACCCAAACAAAAATAAATTCTAATTATAATGGATTATCACAATAATCGATTATACATATAATCAATTATGAGCATAATCTATTTTTTCCAACTTTTTTCAATACACTCTCAAAGGCCTTTTTGTAATCAAAAGTTGTCATTCCAGCGGAGATGAATGTCAACATGAAGCATGTTAGAATATGGCATATGGGTGAAGCATTTAAAATACCCGTTGAATTTATTTATATAGTATTCAATGGTTGAGATTGTTTTGTTAAAAAAAAATGTTAACATGAGACTTGGTAAACCAGTTTGTTAGCAAATTGTAATATAGTCCTTGTGTTTTGCAGATAGGGACTAGTCTCCATACTCTCTCTACATGTAATCGTCGATCCTTCATTCCACTGTGTTTGCTTCGGGGTGAAAGTTGGAAGAAGATGCCATGATCATTGCAATTGAAGGCTCTGCCAATCGCCACCGCCACCGCCACCGCCACCGCCCTCAACAGTCAGGTCCGTTACCAATCGCCATCCTCCACTGAGCTCATAGGAGAATATGCCCTCGTTATCCGGAAGATGTCACCGGAAAAGAATTTTGGTGGCTCCTACGCCATCATATTCGACTCCAGAAGCTTCGGCAGCCGCTTCCATGTCTTCCACTTCGATCATAAACCAAATCTGGTTCATATTGGCAAAGATCTCGAGCTTTTCGTTGAAGTCAAAATTCGAAACAAATTTTTTGTTTTGAATTTGCAATTTTTTTGTGTGTTATTCTTACTGTGTTGATTTGTGTGTTTTTCAGATCAAACTGGGTTTTAGTACACAGCGATATCTAGGGTGAAACCTTAGTTTTGAGGTACACCGGTGGTTACCCCTAATATCACTGCTGGAATATATTAGTTTTATAATCAACGGCCAAGATTAATTACCTGTAACAGATTTTGATCCATAGTGACTCTGGTCCTTGACTCCAAAGAATCGATTACAACTTCAAGTAATCGATTCAATTTCGCCCAGTTCAAAATTATTTCGTTGGAGATGAACCAATTCTAAAAATTGAATCGATTCTTTTTTCTGTTGCAGTGTCACACATTCTTCTTTTTTTTATGCGATTGGAATCGATTCTTTGTTTTTTTTAAAAAAGAGTAAAGATCGAAATTGATCCTCGACAAAAAACGTAGTGATATTTTGGTCCCTAGGAAATAGAAAATACCAATTTGATTCTCAAGAATGTAAAATACAGGTCAAAATAGTCCCTGACAGGGACTAAAATATCCCTAAAAATTACCTTAAAAAGGACTAATTTTATCCGTATTTTACATTCTTGATAACCAAATTGATCTTTTCATTTGTTATGGACCAAAATGTCTGTGTTTTTTTGTGAAGCTGTGCCTTTTACTCTTTAAAAAATTGAGTCGCTTCTTTATAATTAATGAATCGATTACCTTGTTCTTTATTTTATTTTTTAAAAAAATTTAATCTATTCTGCCACCAACAACAACTCCAAGAAGACAAGAGGAGGTAATGTCATATCTGACATGAATGACAATGCAATGGAGAGTGATTAAAAATGAATCGATTAAAAATGTCTTATAAAAAAAATGAATCAATTCATTGTGAGAAGATAATCGATTCAATTTCGCTTGATTGAATTTAATGCAACTAATGCAACTTTTTTAATCGATTACCTATATAAGATAATCGATTCACTTATGTGAATTTTACAAAAAAAAATAACTTACCGGTTGTCACCATTTTCAACCGATAAATTCGAGGACACCATCGGTGTACCCCATTTTAGAGGCTTCACCGTAGAAGCCGTCCTTATGCCCAGATCTGGTTAATGATTTTAATTAGAGTTGAAGTTCGGCTATAACATTCAAAGTTTAAAAGAAATGAACATTACTTTTAAAAAGAAAGATCATATAAAACTCAACAAAGTTCACTGTCACGAACATTTGAAAACAAGGAAATACAACCCAAAAAAAAAAAAAAAAAGAACAACAAGGGAAGATAGGAAACCCATCCCACTTTCAATTTAAAGTCTTTAGCTTCTAATAATTTGTGGTAGCAACGAGGAGTTGTTCATGAGTGTTTGAGCTGGTGAAGAAAATCTCGTAGACAATGACAGCAATGACAGAACCAATAAATTAGTCAAACCAGTAAGAGGAAAGCAAAACCTGGATGACAAAGATGCTCCTAGTGAACTTTTAGACGGACCCTTATCTGCAAAATAGAAAATAAAGATTACCGACAAAACCCACATATATCAATAATAAAAGGTAAAAAAAATACCACACCAATTTGCGTTCATGCTAGCCTTCGCCAGTATTTATTTCATACTTTTAATTAAATTCATTCATGAAAACTCATCGGAATTTTATATTCTCACTCAACTAGACATTAACACTTGTAAAATCGAGGGCAAAAGGGTGTGTGCTCAGCTACTAATGGAGTATCCATATGTCAGAAACAAAAAAGGTAGGCTTATTTTATTATCATGGACGATTTGATGAAGTTGACCCGTTTTCTAATTTCCGAAATATATAAATCCATAATAGGAAGAATAATGATGTGCACAAATCGCATACAAGGTAAGTATATATAATATATGTTTGGATTAGTTATGAAAATTTTAATATTTCAAAAATTGATTTATGAATAATCGATTATAATAGAATCAGTTTTATATTTGGATATGTTTGTTGAAAAGTCATTATAAGATAATCTATTTCATTTGAGTTAATTATGTAAAAAAATCACTTATATATAATAAATTATTAAAAAAGGTATAGAGTTATTTATATAATTTAATAATATTTTTTTAGCAGTTAGTTTTGTAGGGGTAAAATAAGAAGAATGTTATTAATTTAAAAAAATGTTAATGGTTTCAAAATAATCTAACAGCTTTTTAAATAAGTTTCAAATTTCTAGCTTCTCTCACTACAAGAATATTGTCTATTACCGAAGGTCATTTACCGACGGACACGACTTCGTCGGTAATATTTCCTTTACCGATGAAATTCAAAACGCCACGTATTACTGACGGATTATCCGTCAGTAAATAAAAAAGAGAGTACCGACAACTATATCCGTTGATAAATTTGGCGTGGTAAACAGTAAAAATTTACGCAGGATGCTTACCGATGGAAAAACTCGTCAGTAATATCTTTTTTCATTACCGACGGTTCATCCATCGATAATGTGTTGGAAGTTTCCAAGGGATTATCCTTCGGTAAGTCTAATTTTAAATGTGCGAACCTAACTCGCATTACTGACGGATTACGTCGTCGGTAATGTTCAACGACCCTAACTTACCGACGGATTATTCCGTCGGTAATTTCTAATTTTGTTTAAACACCAGCTCCGTTTTCCCCCCATTTCACTTTCCTCATTCTTTCCCCATTTCCATGAAACCCTTCCCCTTGTTCCCCCATCAACTGCCACCACCCCATCTCACTGTCTCTCGTTCTCCCTCTCTCGCTCTCCCATTCTCAATCTCTCTTTGTCTCTCTCTCTCTCTCTCTCGTTCTCCCTTCACTCAATCTCCCTCTCTCTGGATCCCCTTTCTTCAGCCACCACCACCATTAAATCGCCACCACCCTTGAACAGGCACCACCCCTACCGTTCTCCACCTCTCTCTGGCTCCCTTTACTTCCCTGTGCAGAGGACCACCACCGCCCTTTGCATCACTGTTTGCACCACCACCACCACTGTATGAGGTATGGAACCCTCTCATTTTCCAATTTCAGTAACTGTTGGTTTATTTTCATAGGTTAATGTTGGTTTATTTCCAATTTCATTTTTCAGTTTACTGTCGTCGTCGTTGCTGCCCACTGCCACCATCTTGCCCCGCTGCCACCATCTTGTTGTGTTGCCGCCATTACCGGTTTCCCTCTCTGTTCATTGTATATGATTTTTTTTTTGTTGGATTTATGTGTATGATTTTGTTTCTTGTTGGGGTTACATTGGATATTTATGAATTATTCGGGTTAGATTGGATTTTATAAATTAAATTGGGAATGAGGATTACGGGCTGTATGTTGTATGATATTGATTTCAAGTGAATTTTTTTATGTTGTATGATATTTTGATTATGAGTGATGGTATGTTACTTTAAATACTTTCAATAATATTATGGAAAATGCTTGCACATGATGTAGTGCCTGAATTGGAAAAATAATTAAAATACATACTGGAAATGATCAAGGGTTTTCCTCATATATACCTACAGCGGCAAGGAAGTGGATGCAACAGTAGCTTGTGATGCTCGGTGAACCACGAATGCAAAATCGACTATGGGTGAAAAATTGTTAACTAACCTGAGTATCTGAAAAACAAATTGGACAAATATTCTAGTAATCCAGACTAGTTTAATGGATTATACCTTGGCACATAAAACTTAAAACAAAAAATGAAAAACTATGGGAGTGAGATTAAATAACTAATATTTTAGTAATTAAATGAAAAACACAAATGAGACAAATATTTTAGTTTAATGGATTATACCTTGACACAAAACACTTAAAACAAGATATGAAAAATAAGTGGGAAAAATAAATAACATTTATATAATTAATATTTTAGTAATTAAATGAAAAAACTACAGAAAGGACAAATGTTCTAATTTAATGGATTATACCTTGCCATATAATGAATTAAATAAGAGGATTAAATAATATTTAAATAGTTAACTAAATTGATTAAATAATTAAAAATTGTTTAAAATAAATAATTAAACAATAAAACTCATAATATGACTTAAACTCATAATATGAATTATATTTAACATTTAAAAATTTAAAATCATTATAAAGCCTTGATATAAGTTTCATAAAACTTAATAAAAATCAAATAATCAATAAAAACTTAAAATCACATAAGCCTTGATTAAAGTATGAAATCAACTTTAGATAAATAGTTTCTTTAGATATTGAATAAAATTACTTTTGTGTTTGTTTGTCAATTTTATCAATCCTTATGCACTTTATGTTGCTAAAGTGAATGGATTTTACTAGTCCCCGTGCATTTTGTTTTCTTGTATGTATTTGACCAAAATCTTAGTTTCCCATTTGAGGTTCAATATTATTGAGCATGTGTACTTTTTCAAGGTATCGCTTGGTGTATTGAATCTTGCATTGTCCAAGTCGGATAGTTTGGGAATATACTTTTTTCGCCACTCCTATAATAGTTATTCTTTACTTCTCATGTGTTTTACTTGTTAAAATTTCAGTCTGACACATTTCTACTTGTTTTCTGGGTGCATACTTGACTGCGGTCAAGTTGTGTAATTAAAAACCAATGGGAAATGCTGTCAAAATTTTGTCAAGTATAAGACGTGAGAAGTAACAAATAACTATTATACGAATGTCGGAAAAGTTTCTTCTCGAATGGGATAAGGCCATACCAATTAATGAATGGGGAGCATGCCATATTATTTAAGACGTCGTGTTGCCACAGATGCATGTATAAAGTTTCTTCGTTGTTTGGACATGTAGAATATGGATCGTCGTCCTTCGAAACATAGTTGAATGTATGATAGGTGTTATAAGGGTAGAAGGGGTCGGAAACAATCTTTTGTAGATGGGGTTGAAGAATTTGTTACCAAAGCTCGTTAGCAGCACCGGTATATCAATGAGGGGGGAATTAGATGCATGTGCGTTAAATGTTCGCAAGTTATTATAATTTATAATTATTTTAATTAATATTTTTATAATAATTTTAATTAAATTTGATTAAAAAAAATTAACAATGTCGACAGAAGATGTCGTCGGTAACTTAGACAACAAGTTACCGACGGATAGAGCTGTCGGTAATGCAAACCACATTTATCGGCGGATTTATCCGTTGGTAATCCAGTCCACATTTACCGAGAGAAACGGCCATAGGTAATTACCCACGCATAACCTAATCCATCGGTAAAATTTACGGACGAGCAAATTACTGACAGATTTTTGGCCGTCACAAAGCCGTCAGTAATCCTTCTTTACCAATGGCTTTATTCGATTACCGACAGATAGTGATTGTCGGTAATCAGTGAATTTCTTGTAGTGTCTAAAAACAATTTTTTTCTCATAAAAACAGCTGTTTTGAAATTTAATCAGTTTATCCAAACATACCAGCCTCTATTGAGAAACAACTTTTACCATGAAAAACAACTGTTTAGGTAAAAATTAATCTTACCCAAGCTCCCTCATAATTGTGGTAGAAGTAATAAAAGAATAGTTTAAATATCGAATTCATAGGGATTGATTGACAATCATCAAGTCATTAATTAATTCTGTCAGTTGGATCATTTGAGATTCTATATTTTGGAATCTAGTCTCAGATCGCTCTGGTTGAAATTCATCATCATTTCTTGTAAATTAGTTTTTTTTTTTTTTTTTGGTCTTCTGAAATTAGACTATTGTTGTTGCGGGGCTATGATATTGTTTTGACGGCCATCCCAACTTGGATTGTAGGTATTTGAATATGGATCATATTATTGTCTATTACTCATATAGTTTGCCTTTTCAGTCTCAGGAGAGAATGGATTTCCAGCTTGGAAATCCCTGCTTTTATGCCTAGTTCCTCCACACAAATTACATGTTGGCGGTGGAGGTAGATTATTGACTGCCCTTAGGCTTTCCACTTTCTTTGTCAGGGCCTCCAACTGCACCAAGATGGCATTGTTAGTATTCATAAGAAGGACTACAACTTGCTTCTTCACCATGTGACGATCACCTTGCCACTGATAGCTATTGGAAGCCATCTCTTCTATAAGCTGACGAGCTTGGGTTGGTGTGTTCCTCTAAATAGTTCCTCCAGTGGCAACAATATCACTTATAGTATAGTTAGAGGATGATAAACCGTTATAGAAAGTCTGCACCTGTGCCATGTTGGTAATCCATGATGTGGGTATCTTCGCAATAAATCTTGAAAGCACTATCGCGCCTCATATAGGGACTCAATCTCATGCTTAACAAAAGTAAATATATCATTCCTTAACTTAGCAGTTTTAGAAGGAGGAAAATATTTAGCTAGGAATTGAGTTGTCAATTGTTCCCTGATGGTGATTGACGCAAGGATGTGAGCAACTGATTTGCCTTATCCTTCAATGAGAATGGAAATGGTCTTAATCTCATTGTGTCTTCTGAAACCCCATTGTACTTTATGGTGTCGCAAAGTTGCAAGAACATGGATAAGTGCAAATTTGGATTGTGATGGATGAATACACCGTTACTTTCTCACTTTAGAGACAAGCTCACTTTACAGGAACCTAATCCTTAATTAGCATCCTTAGAGAAACTCCGATGGGAGTTGTATAACTAGTTCTTAACAATAAGAACGGGTTCTTATTGGATTGCACTACTGGAGTAAGATGATATGACATCCACATGTAAGGACATACGTTACTTCTATAAACAACTGGTTTCTTATATAAAAATCTAATAAAAAAAAATCATAGAAAAGAGAGAAAAATAATCAAGAGAAGTTGGGTAACTTGTGAGACCCACTTGGTGAACTTTATAGAGTTACATTATTGGAGTGAAGGGTTGCTTAAAATAGTATAAAGTAAAGGGAAATACTAACCAATACCCATAGGACATTGGTTAAAGAATCAAATATAGAAAATTTGTATTGAAAAATGTTGTATTTCAATATATCCAAAGTTTAAAGTTGTCATTTTCGATAAAAGTTTTTTATCTTTTAATTCCTTAACTAGTACTCTTAGGGGATGAGACACATAAAAAGAGAAATTAAGCAACTTTAATGAGTTACATCACTGGAAATGCTCTTAAAATATTGATTAATCAATTAAAAAAAAGTAAGTTTTATAGACAAGTGTTGTAATACATTAAAAAATCTTATACTTAATTTTTCGATACAAAATTTATTTTATTTGTTATTGAAACGATATCCTAGGAGCATGGGTTTGCAATACCCATATATTACTAACAACTAATTAATTATAGATTACGATGTCTACTAAATTTGAGCAATTATAATCAGTTCATCATGGAATGTTTAACCCACGTTTTTATCATAATCATAATAATAGACATCACTGAACCAATAAACTGCAAAACATGTACATGCCGTACTGTTGTCCCCTAAATGGATTTCGATTCTGTTGATTTTGATGTAACCATATATATAAGTGGCTCGCATCACATCATAGTAATCCTAAGGGTCCCTGCTTCCTTATGATACTGAACTCACTCTGTCTACGCATATGGATGGGATGGGGCTATAAAAAAAAATATAAAAGAGGATTATGTAAGTGGCCGGGTATGGTCCCTTAGCTTTATGGGCGCCTCCATCTATTTCAATATTGTTATCATGGGGTGACTGTCCCATTCTTTTCTAAAGAAAATGACTTGAAAAGAAGAAAACACTGAAAAAAGGTCTAGGATTTCCTACTTAAACAATTCCGTTTAGTTAGTATGTGTCAAAAAGAGGCCAGGAAAAAACTGCAATGGTGAAAGTCGATATGTGGAAATGGTACAAGCATAACATATGTATCAATCCTGAAAACTAAGATCTAGCTATAGTTGCGCGTCATCATAGAAGACTATCATTGCATACCAAGGAGTCATTTGCTCAAATTTCTCAAAACATGGGTACTGGGTAGTGGTATTAGGCATATCTAGTGAGATGTGTTTTTTATGTGAGAGTGAGATGAATAAATCTTGACCATTAAAATCATATATAAATGGTCAAGATTAAGAGTTGGTTAGTGGTCATGTGATCACTTAAAAAAGTCATGTGACTTTATATTCTAATCTAGACTATTCATGATTTGATCCAAAAGCTAAATTGAATTAAAAATTTCGACTGCTCCACAGCATGTACCGCATAGTGTGCCTCTGAGGATTGTTGATTGGAGATAGTGGCACAAGAGTATTTTTCTGGAGTATAGTGGACCCATGTTTTAACTAACGAACAAAAAAGGAGGAGTTAAGCGTGTTTCGTGATATCTACTTCCTGGATTCTCTTTGGTGGAAGGAATACCCGTCTGAAGACGCAACTATTGTTATTGGGTTTTGGTCATGACTTGGAAACTCAGCTGAAGGAGTAAAGACCAAAGTGAGTACTAAAGAACCCTAATATTGCCCCAAAAGTAATGGGGCCACTATGTACCTACTCACAGCCCCACCCCTACATGCAGCCATCAAGAACTTCTTCCACACCCACATCCACATGTGTAGAATATAAGCTTAGGATAAAAATCTGTTGTCCTAAAAAATAGTGTTTCGATATCTTTCACTAATCGAATATTGGGAATTAACACAAATATTAATAAGTTCTGATTTTATTTTCTTAAATATCAAATTATTATTGATGGAGAATAAAGAATGAGATAAAAAATTGAGACAAAAGATCTCTATCCATAAGCTCCTACTACTTACACCCATTAATGTGCCTACATCACCACGTTACTGCACTAAGAAACATTTTTTCCTGTTCGTTGCGAATTACGATCCCTCTTTTTTGTAGTTTTTGATAAATCTGACATTACAAGAAATTTTTCATTCAATCACTAATAGGTAAAATCTGTTATTATATATTTAAAATTTATATGTATATATAAAATTTACATTTATTTATAGTCAATCCAACCATTCATTATAAGTGACAAATAACAACGAAAAATAACTGTCACTATAAATTTTACCTACGATCCATGTATATTTATCTATAATTATATTTGATTGTCAATAGGCTTTACCTATAGTCCATTTATATTTACTTACGATTTGACTGATACTAATACCTATATATATAATTTTAATAATTATCACTAAAAATGTCCGTAAGATATCATAAATTTATTATATGTGAATTAATTGTTGATGTTCATGAAGTATAGGTGTTACTGTGTGATCCATTGTTCTGTACTTCTAAAGCAGGCAGCTACTATTAATGTTCTGCCCCAAATTTCTGCCTGCCTCTCTGCCTTTTGTATCCGAACTTGTAGTTTGGTAACCTTGACAGTGAGTTCATTTTCACTGCATGTGTTACTTAGCTGTAGCACTTCAAAACCGAAACAAATTAATTTAAAAATGGAAAATATATTGAGCCAAAAAAATAATCAAATGAACTGAAAAAATTAAAAATTACCAAAATATTGGATTTAATTGATTTCAATTTCAAATTTAAAATTAATCCAATCTAACCCAAACAAAAAAAAATTATATATATATATATATTTTCAAGATAATATATTAGCAAAATAAGTCTATGGTATCTAGGGATACCCGTGAATAATATCCGCAACGAGTAGAAAATAGATACCTTAATGGATACCGCGGGTAAATTAAATGAGTATTTTCTCTACCCGTTTATTAATGGGACGGATAGTATAGTATCCATACCCGCGAGTACCTGTTAAGGGATTAGAATATTTACATTTAAAAATATTAGGTAAATGGATTGAAATGATGCTCATGTGTGAGTGGATTAATTTAGACATGCTTATCGATTAGTTTTATTATTTAATATTTTAAATTTTAATTTAATGATATGTATGATTATATATATTATTTACACATCATATTGTTTAGTATATTTACCATAATACTTTTCAAGCACAAAAATTTCTCATACCATCAAAGAACTCAAATGCAGAAATTAGTTTGAATTTTATACGTGAATAAAAAATTTTGTAAGATGTTGAATATCCATAAATACCCGTAAATATTGATAAATTTGTTTAAAACCTACAAGATGGATACTTGGACGGATACAAAATTTATTCAACAGGGTGGGTAGTGGGGGCTGCTACCCATACCCACACCGCCCCATTTACATCCCTCTATTTATTTGAAACCTTCCTACTATGGATGAGGATCTTCTATCTCATTTTGATATATCATACCATGTCCCAACCAATAATATTTTGCCATATATACTATTTTTTTAATATTAAATAAAATGTTAACTTATATGACAAGATATTATTGTTGAGATATGATATGATACACCAAAATGGGACGGCAGATCCTCCTAATATACCCTAAGCCAACTTAATTCTCTCTCTTATTTGTACATGTATTATAGGAACAGGATTAACAATTAATTTGGATTTGTATGTGATCAATTTGTATAAATTTATTTTAATTAGATTTTGGAGAATTAGTTTAGATTTGTACTTGATGTATCTTACTGAATTTATTGGATTTTCATTGATGAAATTTATACAAAAATTCTGACAAGAAACTAAAAAATTAATCCAATTAAAATTTAAAACTTATTTAAAAAGATTTAAATTAATATTTTGAAGTTTGAACCAAACTGGTCGGACGATAGCATAGAAAAACGATTGGATTAGATAGGTAAATTTTTTTCCTAAATGCCTATCCAACTCAATATACAAACACCAATAGATGTGATGAGATGACTCAAGTTAAGAGAATTGCTGATCGATAGTGAGAGCCATGCCAAGTTCATTGAATATCATTTTAATTTGGCATAGCCTCCATATTTTGTTTTTTCACTTGACATTTCCTTTTCCTCACCTTATATAATTGTTTTAAAGAAGAAAGTTTTATTTGGATATATTGCAAATGAAGTTTCACAAATCTTGGACCATGAAGAAGAAGGAGAATAAAATTAATCTCACAAAGATTTGTCTGGTCCAAGAGAAAGAAATAGGCACAAAAATTATAAATGAAGTTTCACAAATTTTAATTGAGCTCACTAATAAAAATCCTTTTTGTCTTTCTCTCAATTATTTTTTTGTCAAGTAGTTAAGTGGAAAAAGAGATATATAGACAAAAATATTATAAATTTTTTTTCACAAATTCTGATTGTGTTTAGTAACGAAATTTTTATGTCTATCACTATGCTCTACTTGACCCACTTGAAAGAAAAGCAATTGAGATGATTCTCAATTCGTTTACTTGTATGTCTCTCTCCCCCGGGTTCATCGCATGAGACACACAAAAAATAACATGAGGATCTATTCCGTTGCCGTTGGTGGGCAATTATTTTTCATGTAGAAATTAATATATTTGAGTAAATTGATTAAATTAAAAAATAATTATTTTTATGAAAAAAAATTATTTTTAGATAAATTAATTTATTTAAAAAATTATTAGATTATGTTAAAATTAATATCATTCTTCTCATTTTATACCTACAAAAATTATTCACATATAAATATTAAATTATATAAATAACTGTATACCTATTTTTTATAATTTATTATATAAAAATAAGTTTTTTATATAATCAAAACGAAATAAATTATTTAAAAATCACTTTTCAACAAACACATTCAACATAAAATTAATTCTATTATAATTAATTACAATAATAATTGAGTATGTGTATAATTAATTATTAAAATAATTTATTTTTTTATAATTAATCGACATAAATTTTTGGAATTTAAATTATTATTTTTTTGGATATTATTTTGATTTTTAACGAAAGTGGGTCCTAGTCTCACTGGACATGTGTTAATCCCAGAGGTCCATGCTCCACAAGGAAGATTTGCGCTTTCTATTTTTTACGTCGTGGGACCCACCATCCAATCAAAAGCGAGAGGGTAGGGAGAAATAATTTGTGAATTGTCAGGCGTGTAATGACACGACTAGAAGAAGGGTCCCACGTGCGAGGCAAAGGTCAAGAAAACAGCCAATGGGAAAGAGAGCTGGGTCTCTAGATAACCGCCTTTTTTTTTTCTTTCAAATAAACGAATGCGAATTAATCTATAAACTTATCGTTGTCGGTTTCATGATTTAGAAATTGTTAAAGAGTTTAATTTTAATATAAAGTGAGTATAAAGCTTTTACACTTTCACTTAATCACAACTCTTTTTTTTTTGAAATTTTTAAAATAATTATGATAAAAATTAAATATTTTTATTAATATGATAAGTTATTATCGATTGACAGTTTAAAACTCTATAAATTGATTATGCATGTCAATTAAATCCATTATGCATATACGTGTGTGTACATGCGCATGTGTATGTGAAGCAAAGAAAATGATAGAAAAAAGAAGAAGAGGAAAATAAAGTTTTCTTCCTTTGGTTGACAAAGAAAAAGGGATTAAAAGAAAAAAAAATTGTGAAGCCCACAACAAAAGGTAATCCACCCAATTTAAGAAGAAAATGAGAGAAAGTGAAGAGGAAGTGATGAAAAAGATATAAACATTCATAGTCTTATTACATTACATATCATGTTTATTTAAGAGTATTTATGTCATTTCAGAAATATAATTTTTTTTATTTCTTCTCAGTTTCTATCCAATCAAACAAGATGAGAGAAAATTTTTATTTCCTTTCATTTTCTCTCATACAAATAACTAAACAATAATCTCATTTTCTACATTTTTTCCTTCCAGTTTCTTTTCTAAATCAAACAAAATATAAAAGATCATGCACATGATTTTTTAATTCCTTAAGCAATATATATATATATATATAATTGTTATGTACTATCAGTGTAAATTTTTTTACACTATCAATCAATAAAAAATTCATGGTTTGAATGACTTTTAAAGTAGTATGATAAGAGTCAATGATTTTTACAGATGTAACAATTTTTGATTGGTTAAGAGTGTAAAAAAAATTTTACACGGCCAGTACATAGTAATTAAATCATATATATATATATATATATATATATATATATATATATATATATATATATATATATATTATATAAAAGTTGGTTGATATTAAAGTGTTATTTATTATATACACATCGATTAAGTATGAATTTTCCACCCATAAATTTTTTCATAATTTTCTGCCTCGATTTGCTTGTGGTAACAGCACCCTTCTTCCCTTCTATCTCTCCTGTACGATGAACGTCCCAGCTCCCTTTTCTTGCAGACGTAGAAAAAACTTTAAAAATTATTGTAATCCTATACTTTTCTCTTTCTCTTGTTATAATTTTGAAGAACACAACACCTTTCTTGGATCAATATGGTGGTGCTCCGGCTCCAAAACCACCACAACTATACCGATCGACTGCTTCAGTGGCTTCAAGTGATGGAATTGGTTAGTATTATCTTGTAATTCAAATAAGTGGTTAGTTAGTTAGGAAAGTAGTTAGTTAGTTACAACTGATTGGTAACTGATAGTGTGCTATAACAGTGTATAAATAGAGTGAGTGCAAATGGAATAAAGAGTGTGAAGTATTATTCAGTAATCATTTTTCTCTAATACCCGTCTATGTAGTGTTCATCCGTCTACACTCTATATCTGTTACCCATCTGTGTGTGTTGTACTTATTCACTCGTTTGTATACTGTTCACCCGTCTGTGCGTTGAGTGTGTGTTCTAACAATTGGTATCAGAACTTATTCTTTCTTGGACCTAAACACGAGTGAAGTGAGGTGAAACACGAGTAAAGTGAGGATATGGGCTCTAATGGCAATTTTTCTACGTAAATGCCAATGTTTGATGGCAAAAATTGGGATCGGTGGAATGTGCAGATGCGAGCATTGTTTGGATTCCAGGATGTGCTGGAAATCATCAAGAATGGTTACCCATAAGTGAATGAAGGTGCCACCGATGCTCAGAGGGCTGTGTACAAGGAGAACAAGAAGAAAGATTGCAAGGCAATCTTTACCCTGCATCAGTGTGTCGATTTGGCAAATTTTGACAAGATTTCTGGGGCTGCAACAGCAAAGCAGGCCTGGGATATCTTGGAGAAATGTTACACGGGTGGTGAAAAGATCAAGAAAGCGAGACTTCAAGTCTTGGAAAGGCAACATGAGCTATTGCAAATGGAGGATCAAGAGAAGGTGGCTGATTTCATTGCAAGAATCAGGAACATTACCAATATGATGGCAGGGTACGGGGAAAGATTATATGATCAGAAGATAATTGAGAAGATATTGCGCACATTGCATCCTCGATTTGATTACATAGTGTGTGCAATTGAGGAGTCTAAAGACATTGCAACCATGAGTCTTGAGGAGTTGTAAGGGACTCTGGAGGTTCAGGAGATGAGGATGAATGAGAGAGGGGTGATTGAGAAAACCTCTGATCAGGCAATGCAAGCTCAAACCGACAAGAGAGGGTTTGATCAAAAGAAGAAATGGAGGAAAGGGGAAATTTGTGAAGAGTTCTTGGAAGGGTGATGATAGGCCTGAATCCTCAAGTAAAAGGGGAGGAGGATCTGCCAAAACCAAAGGAGGATTCAAGAATTTTGATAAACGCAAGGTGCAGTGTTTCAATTGTGAAAAGTGGGGTCACTTTGCAGATGAATGTTGGCATGGCAAAGGCAAATCGAAGAAAGGAACTAATGAGGAAGCCTGTGCTGCTCAAGAAGAGGATTCTGATGTTGATCCAGTTCTACTGATGGTGACTACAAGTGAGGAATCCTTTCAATCTGAGCTTTGGTATCTTGATACGGGTTGCTCAAACCATATGACCAGTCACAAGGAATGGTTGGCTGATCTAGACACAACAAGAAAGAGCAAGGTTCGATTTGCAGATGACAGAACCTTGAATGCTTAAGGTATTGGCAACTTCGTGATCAAAAGGAAAAATGGGAAATCAGTCTTGATTTCAAATGTTCTGTATGTACCAGGTATGAGAAGCAATCTTTTGAGTATTGACCAACTGATTGAGAAGGGTTTTACTGTGGTTATGAAGGATGATCAAATGGAGATGTTTGACTCCACTCAACGGTTGATCTTGAAGGCTCCTCTCTCGAAAAATAGGACCTTTTAGATCAACATGCATGCTGCTGAGATTCAGTGTTTGAAAGCAACTACACATATTGAGGACTGTTGGCTTTGGCACTCAAGGTTTGGACATTTGAATTTTCGAAGTTTAAATGATCTCTCTTCCAAACAAATGGTTGCTGGCCATCCCATGATTGCTGTACCAGAGAAGATATGTGAAGTTTGTATGGTAGGAAAGCAACCCCAAAATTCTTTCAAGTCACATCTGCCAATGAGAGCAACAAGCTTGTTAGCAGTTGTGCATTCTGACATTTGTGGACCATTTGAAGTATTTTCACTAGGAGGTAATCAGTATTTCATTTCATTTGTTGATGAATTTAGTAGAATGATGTGGTTATACCTGATTAATACAAAGAATGAAGCACTTGAAATCTTTAAAAACTTCAAGAAGCTGGTTGAGAAACAAAGTGAGAAGTCCATCAAGATTTTGAGAACGGATGGAGGTGGGGAGTATACCTCAAGTAATTTTGAGCACTTTTGTGTAGAGAATGGCATTCAACATGAGATTACAGCCCCTTATACCCCTCAACACAATGGTTTGGCAGAAAGAAAGAATAGAACAGTGCTTGATATGGCAAGAAGTATGCTGAAAGAGAAAGCTTTACCACATCCCTTTTGGGGTGAAGCTGTCTCTACAATAGTGTATATACTAAATAAATGTCCCACAAAGAGATTAAAGGAAGCAGTGCCAGAGGAGATATGGACTGGGACGAAACCAACTGTGAGCCATTTGAAGACATTTGGAGCACTATGCTTCAAACATGTCCCTGATCAGAAAAGAAGGAAATTGGAGGACAAGAGTGAGTCAATGATTTTGGTGGGGTATCATCCGACTGGTGCATACAGGCTATATGATCCTATTAAAGAGAAAATTGTGATTAGTAGAGATGTGATAGTGGCTGAAACTGAATCCTGGGATTGGAATCAGAAGTGCAATAGCAGTAGCAGCAACAGTCTTACACAGTTGTCCTCATCATTGTTAGATGAGGGGCAAGATCAACAAGAAGATGAACATGGCATACTGGGAACTCAGACAGCTCAAGTGAGGTCACACAGGCATAGGCAAATGCCACCTAGATTAGCTGATTATGAGCTGTTCTCTGACAGTGCAATAGCTCATGATGGTGATCTGGTGCATTTTGCTATGTTTGCTGATTCTGAACCACTGAACCTTGAGGAAGCTATGAAGGAGAGGGTCTGGAAAAATGCTATGATTGAAGAATTTAAAGCCATTGAGAGGAATCAGACATGGGAATTGTCAAGTCTACCTACAAACAAGCACCAAATTGCTGTTAAATGGGTTTACAAGTTGAAGTTGCATCCTGATGGGTCAATTGCTAAGCACAAAGCAAGGTTGGTTGCAAAAGGGTTTTCTGCAAAGGGAAGGAGTAGATTACTCAGAAATATTTGCACCTGTGGCAAGGATAGAGACAATTCGGTTGGTTGTTGCTCTAGCAAGTGCAAGAGGTTGGACTCTATCTCAACGTGATGTTAAATCTACATTCCTAAATGGACCTCTTGAAGAAGAGGTATATGTCTTTCAACCACCAGGATTGGAGATTAAGGGGAAGGAAGAAATGGTATACAGATTGAAGAAGGCACTTTATGGCCTAAAACAAGCCCCTCGGGCTTGGAACAAAAGAATTGATTCATTCTTACTTCAACTTGGATTCAGCAAGTGCTCAGTTGAACATGGTGTTTATGTATGATTTCAGCAGAACATGTCAGAACTATTGTTGCTATGTCTCTATGTTGATGATCTACTAGTAACTGGTAGCAGTTCCAAAGAAATTGAAGAGTTCAAAGTGGTAATGAAGACTGAGTTTGAGATGACAGATTTAGGAAGGCAGACTTACTTCCTTGGTATGGAGTTTGCTGCAACAACAACAGGGATAGTGCTGCACCAAAGAAAGTATGTGAGTGAAGTCTTGAAGAGATTCAACATGAACGGTTGCAATTTTGCAGCAACACCTGTTGAGGTTAATGTGAAGTTAGAAAAGAGCAGTGAAAAAGAGGCAGTAGATGGCACTTTGTGTAAACAGATAGTTGGCTCTCTGAGGTATATCTACAACAGTAGACCTGATATATGCTATGGAGTTGGCATGATTAGCAGGTTTATGGATGATCCGAGGAAACCACACTTGATTGCTGCTAAGAGGATAATGAGATACTTGCAAGGTACACTAGAGTTTGGTGTTCTTTTCCCTAACAGAATTTAGTAACAGGGGAGTGTTCTCATAGGCTTTTCTGACTCCGATTGGTGTGGAGACAGAGTTGATAGAAGAAGTACATCTGGCTACATTTTTCAGTTTTTGAATGCACCAATCTCTTGGTGTTCAAAGAAGCAGCCAGTTATTGCTTTGTCAGCATGCGAAGCTGAGTATATTGCAAGCTCTTATGCAGCTTGTCAGGCTCTTTGGCTTGATTCACTGCTGAGTGAGATTCAGGTTGAAGTAGCTAAGCCTATGAAGCTAATGGTTGATAATAAATCAGTTATTAATCTAGCCAAAAACCCGATTTCTCATGGCAAGAGCAAACACATAGAAACCAGGTTTCATTTCCTTAGAGACCATGTAAGCAAAGGAAGACTCGAGCTAGTCTATTGTCCTACAGAGTTACAAACTGCTGATATACTGACAAAGCCACTGAAGTTAGATCGATTTGAAAAGCTTAGAAATGATTTAGGTGTTGTATCTTTTGAGTATTTGAATTAAGGGGAAGTATTATCTTGTAATTCAAATAAGTGGTTAGTTAATTAGGAAAGTAGTTAGTTAGTTACAAGTGATTGGTAACTGTTGGTGTGCTATAGCAGTGTATAAATAGAGTGAGTGCAAATGGAATAAAGAGTGTGAAGTATTATTCAGTAATCATTTTTCTCTGATACCCGTTTGTGTACTGCTCACCCGTCTACACTCTATATCTGTTACCCGTCTGTGTGTGTTGTACTTGTTCACCCGTCTGTATACTGTTCACCCGTCTGTGAGTTGAGTGTGTGTTCTAATAGTTAGTGGTTACCCATAGCTCCCAACTGCTCGGATGCTCCCACGTACAAGCACTATACCTACTGCACCTACATGCGGGAAGCAGTGGTTCAGGTTCTGCTCGAACTGTAAACAGGGTTTGATGTCGGTGACAAAGTTGCTAGTATGGGATTCCCTAGAGCACCTATGAGCAGGATGGGCCTAACATCTATTTAGGTCTAAATCAAATTTTGAGGCGAGATTTTTTAAAATGATTTTTTTTAAAAAATATTAGCTAATGTCAACCTTAACATAAGTCATGGCCGACGCTAAAATTAGCGTAGATCGTAACCGACGTTAATATTTTTTTGTGGTGTAAGTAAAATTTTAGAGACCTAAAATAAGTGCTTTAGCTGTTTGACCCTTTGTCCGGCCCTCTTTGCAAGAGCAACTTTTCGGAATACAGAGATCTAATTAATGCTTTTAAAATTATAGAAACCTACTTAAAATTCAGTAAAATTGCAAAGATAAAAAAAATAATTCAATCTAATTCTTATTTTCTTATTATAATTTTATTTACCCATTTTTTAAACACTTATATTCTAATTGTTTTACATAAGCATATATAAAAAAAAATGCATGTGTAGAAATGATGTATAATTAGTATTTTTTTTTTTTTGAGAGTGCGTTTGGTTTGAGAAAATATTTTTTTTTTAATTTTCTATTTCCATTAATAAATTAAAAAATTGGCACATTATTTTTATTTTATTTAGGAAGCAATGATGGCTACGGTACTCTGAAAACCCACCCCCCACACCCTTCAGGCTTAGGACAAATGATACCAAGATAACCGATAAAATTTTGGAAAATTCAATGGTATTTCTTGGGTATCGTATTCTTGTCTATGTGAACCAATCAGATAGTGAGAATTTAGCCACATGTAATATTGACATGACTCAATTAGTTGAGGTGACGCATTCTGATTGGAAATATAATACCCAAACCCTCTATTTTTCAAGGATACCATAATAACACGCTAAAATTTTCGGGATCTATTCTGTCTTCCGACCAAAATTTGCTAATTATTAGCCTAAGTTCTTTGCATAAAAATAAAGGAATTTAAAAACAGCAAATGGAAGAGGTTGTAATGGATTGTGCAACTGTTTCAATAAGAACGTCCTTACCTACTATATATTGATAGCAAAATTTCCTTCCATCCTTATATTATCCCCTGGAAATATTTTTTCTAGATATCACCATTGAAGTTAATGCCCTAACCGTAGTCTCAACTCTTGAGAAATGGAAGTTTCCAAACTCTTATATGGGCTTAATTCAATGCTAGCTTTGAAGGCCCAATTCACTAATGTTACTTACTCTCATACAGTAAGATTGGACAACAAAGCAGCTCATTGTTTAGCTAAATATGCTTTAAATCATACTAATCCAATCTGGATCGAGGAAACTCCTCCCATGATTGCTCATTGTATCCTTGACTATTGATGTCCTCATAATGAATAAAAATTCTCTAAGTTTCTGTCAAAAAAAAAAAAAACATCTTCCACACCTTATCCTTTAGAGTTTGGAAATCGTAGTTTAGTCAAACGTAAGTGTTTTTAACAAGCTGAGCTTTGGGTATTGCAGAACCCCTTGATATGCTCCCACCCTCACACGAATGGATAGAGTTTTGAGATGAGGTCCACAATTGCTGATGTGCTCATAATATTGTGATTTTGATATCTTAAAATAATTGAGTCTAATTCCATTCCAAAAGGTAGTTTGAAGCTAGCTCATATAGAGGTAGAGATGTCAAAGTTATTATAAATGATTCTTTGCACGTATACTCATTCCTTGTGGGACTCTTTTTGACACTTAATACATCCCTCACACCCAAAACTAGACATTTGCGTGTGACCCAACATATTGGTAAGTTCTAATACTATATTAGAATAATTGGACTTAACTTCACTTCAAAAGCTAACTCATAAAGGGAAAAGTATTCAAGTTATTATAAATAATTCTTTACACATATACTCAATCGATGCAAGAGGTTTTGACACTTAAGATGATAGTCATTGCGACCGCATACTGACAACCACATTTTCCTATACAATTGTGGGCAATTACGCTAAACGTAATGTAACCACAACAACAACATAAAACTTAAGCAATAAAGAGAGGAGCATATTTTTCAAATTTGATCTGTTGACCCTTGACATCAGAATCCCAGAATATTCATAATCGTAGAGCAACCATCCATCGTTGCCTTTGGATAAAATAACACTGTTGTTTGCAAAATAAATAAATAAACAAATATATGAAATACCATTGGGCCAAATCTACATATACACAATCCTACCAAATTCAGTTAGGCCTCCGCCTACTACGTACAGTAATGAATATAAAGCCTCGGTAAAGAAAACAAATATATGATTATAGTACATCTGATTTACTAAGGACATCCCCAAATTATTAAGGACATTTTCATAAACAGTATCTTTATCAAAATACCTTTATCGAAGAGGCATTTTTTATTCTTCACTCGTAAATATCAATTTGCGAGTACTTGCTTTACTCGCAAATATCATATTTGCGAGTGAACAATTCTCAAAAAATAACTCACTCGTAAATATCATATTTGCGAGTGAAGAAGATATTTGCGAAAATGCTATACTTATTTGCGAGATTCCAAAAAAAAATTACCTACTCGCAAATACCTTATTTGCGAGTGAAGAAAATTTTTTCACTTACATGTGAAGAAATTTTTTTCACACTCGCAAATACCTTATTTGCGAAATCATCCAATACTCGCAAATAAGGTATTTGCGAGTGAAGGAAATTTTTCTTCACTCACAAATATGATATTTGCGAGTACTTGCTTTATTCGTAAATATCATATTTGCGAGTGAGCAATTCTCAAAAAATAACTCACTCGCAAATATCATATTTGTGAGAGTGCAAACATTTTTCCTACTCACAAATAACATATTTGCGAGTGAGCCAAATGACAAAAAAAAATTTAAGTGGATATTTTGATAAATACATTATTTATAGGGAGTGTGCCTAAAAATTTTGGGATGTCCTTACTAAAGCCCTAGGGGATCACCTTGCCTCAGTGGGATGAGGCTCAGTCCTTTGAGGGGAGGCCCGATAATAATTATAAGCACAAGGTTTGACCTTATCCATCTCTCATTGAAACCTAACCTTTTCATCAAAGCTTCTAAGAATATCCTTTCAACCCATTCATCGTGCCTTATTCATATCCAACTTCATAGCCAAGTATTCTTATTTGCCTAATCTCTTGTTCCTTAGAGTACTATGTACAAGCCTGTGTCAAAAAAAAAAAGAGAGTATGTACAAGCCCATAACCAATGAGACTCTTGTTCCTTGTATTTCATTTTATTTATTGCTTTACAAAAGTTGTGTTTTAATTTATTTTGTTTGAGAAAATTAATTTGATATTAATTATTTTTTAATTTTATTTTTATCTCCTAGTATCTCCATTATATAAAATGGAAGTGAAAATAATTAAAGAAATAATATTTTAAATACTTAAAAGGATAATTTAATCAAATACAGTTACATGTAATTACTGCAATTAAGGTTATTTAGTAATTTTCTTAACCTTTGTCCTTTGAGTATGTAACTGTAACAGCTCAGACTGCTTTCAGGATTGCCGACTGTCCCCACAAACTAACACGGATCTTTTCAGCGTGTTTTGTTATCACTCACACGCTTTCTAGGAAATTTCCTAGAAGGACACTCATCCCATAATTACTCTAAGTCAAGCACGCTTAACTATCGAGTTCTTATGTTCTGGGCTTCCGAAAAGAAGATGCATCTTATTGGTATAGGTAGTACAAATCATATCTCTTAAGTTTTCCTTAACTATATAGTCTCATATCTGTACAATCTCAGGATCCCTCTCATTCCGGTGTGAATCGGTTCATTCATATATCTCTCCGCCTAGAAGCCTGTCAGGAACCGCTCCTTGTCCATGCTTCATGCTCCGACGATCACTCCCTGCCCTATTGTGTCCCGGGTGTTACAATAACTGTTTCAAACGGCAGATAGAATGAAATAAAAAAGTATTTCTTCATTATACGGTATTATTAAATATATTTATTTTGACAATCCAAGTTAGCTGAATTCCCATGGCCCATGGGGAAGGAAAATTAGGGGACGTGGTTTATTTGGCTTGTTTCAGGAGGAATAACGTAAATATGGAGGTTGTTACTTGTTTCAATGTTTCTAAAAACCAAATCGACATAATTTGCAGAGATGATAATAGAGGGATAAATTGGAGATTCAAGGAGTACATGGATACTCAGAAGGTGAACAAAAACGCCTGACATGGCAGATCTTGGAAGAAATTAGAAGCCTTCTCGAGCTCATGGTGTGCATGAAAGATTTTTTATTTATTTATTTATTATTAAGGTTCAAATCCGACTGAAAATAAACTATTCATTATATTCTTGGTTAAATGCAACAATAGACCTAAATCCTAAACCAAAATTTCCCCTCAAGGTCGGACGTAAATGTCGAGAATTCTTATCTTGGACATAAGGGTAGGGGTGAGAATAGGTCAGACCCTAACATAAATAGGCCTGATCCACATTCAAATCTCAAAGCCTGAGCCTAGCCTATTAGCTTGATATAGGTCAATTTTTAAGCTTTGGCCTGACCTACTTCAAAGCCTAGTCAGGCCTGAAAGCTTATTTAAAGGCCTATTTTTCAATAAGACCTTTAAATAGGCTAACACTTGTAAATAGATTAAAGACATTCATTTGTAAATAGACTTATAGGCCTCTAATAATAAAGAAGCCTATAGGCCAATCCTCATAAATAGGCCCCACGCCTTCATAAAAGAATATGCAAGTAGGCCTATTAAACAATAGGTACTGCCATCTCTCCCAAACATCAAATAAAAACATCTAAAAACTCACTCCAATTCCAATAGAAAAAGAAAAATGTATGTGGCAACTTTGCATTCTAGTAAGAGATGACTCTGTCACATATGCATGTCTAAGCGTTTACGCAGGCGGGGTATACTCCAAGATTAAACTGCAAAAAATGCACTTCAATGGATATTGTGAATTCAGTTTCAAGGGTTTAAAAATAATACTGCAATTATATGTCACAACAATTACTAAATGATGATACTGCTATTGTTCATCGTCAATTTCATAGCAAAAGCAAGACTAAATATAATTTCCTTTTGTTTTTGTTTTTATATATTTGAATTGCTTACGATATATATTAGATTCATCATGAAAAGGAAAGGAAGATGAGATGAGAAAGATTCTAATTCTCGTAAAATAGAAAGCAAGAGTATTATTGGAGGTTCAGCTTACTGGAGCATTACCATAGTTTCTACATTTATTGCTCTTTAACTAGTATAATGCATAGAATATAAGAGTGAGATGAACAGAGCACAGAGAAAGCAGGGTGCATATATTACAAGCATTTGCAATCAGACAAAGAGTTGGGATGAACAAACCGAAGAATGGAAGCCGTAGAGGAGACGTCGTCTCGCCGCCTGCAGAGAAGACGACGTCGCTGAGTGGGACTATGGCCTATTTATGATGCTACCACAAAGTGACGAGGGAGAGTGAGGGTTTTGCACGATTGAAAATTTTTAAACTCTCAGTCTCGGCTCTGAAGGAATGAGGAATGAGGAGGGACGGATCAACTTTCAATTACTTTAAAAATCTTATTTAATTTTTAATAAAGTAATATTATATGTTATATTATATTATTATATATCTAATTAAATATAATAATATATTATGTTTAATTAAAAGATTATATTAATTATTATAAACAGGCTGACCTATCAGGCTTAAAAGGCTTTTCCATAAGCCTAAACCTTTGTCTGACCTATTTAACGAAAGAGGCTTTTTGAAAAGCCTAGGCCTAACCTTTTTATTAAACGGGCCAGGCCAGGCCAGGTCATAGGCCTCTGTCGAGCGGCCTGGCCTATTCTCATCCCTACATAAGGGGTCACTGTACCAAATTTTACTCTGGCAATTATTTAGTAGTCATAAATTAATTGTCACTAGTTCATTCTCTAATAAACTATATTATGCTGACAATTACAATAACAGAAATGCTAGCAACACACTCTCTAACACTCTTTTTCCAATACACATTCTCTTATTGGTTGAAATTCAGGTGAGTCCTACAGAATTGAAGTGAGGCCACCTGAATTAGTGGGACCTATTTGAATTTTAACCAATAGGAGAGAGAGTGTTGGAAAGAGAGGGTTAGAGAGTATATTGCTAGCACTCCTCCATAAATTGCAACTCCCGGTTTCATTAATTTTATTTCCTTTCAAATTTTTATTTTTCCTTGTCACTGACAGATTTGGATGCTCTAACTTTAAGGCGGGAAAGTCATCTGCCTTTCTTTCTATCTCTCTTTGTTAATTTTCTCTCTCATTCTTATCTCCCCACTTTAATCACTTTTCTCGCTCCTCTATAGACACAAAGTCAACGTAACTTTCTCACCTAAAGTTAGAGGATCCATATCTGTCACGGACCACCCGCTACCTATTCTGAAACTTCATTCTCTGTGTTTCTTTCTTCCTCTCTCTCTCCCCCACCCAAACTTCTTCCACCCTCGGTTACCTCCTTCACCCTCCAAACGACGAAGCATTTTCATTTCTAATAATTCCAAACAAATTGTCTTGCTCAAGTTTCAGATCCGTAGGATCTGAATGGCGACGAGGAATCACACTTCGCTTTTCAGAAAGCACAGAGATGCATTGAAGAGTGTCTGTCTTTCCTCCTCATCTTCGCCGCTGTCCACCGCTTTCGTCGGTGGCGGTGGCCCCGTCATCGAATTGGTTAGCACCTCGCTTCTCAACCCTAATCACTTTTACGCCACCCTTAGCATCGAGGATCCCGATAATTCAAGGTGCGATTCACACCTCTTACGATGTTATATTTTTATGCATGTCATTGTGGATCAAATCTCTAAATGCCTAGATGCAAATTCATAGCGTGATATGGGATTGGGTTCAGAAGAAAATGGAAAGGAGCACAATTGAGCTCAATATTGCTTATAGGCCCAACAAGAACAAAAAAAGGCCGAAACACTTCAAGTATTTTATCTCAGCATCCAAGTCAGCTATGAAATATTCTAGATTAGGATTTTTATCAGTAGTTTAAATATTTTAAATATGTAAGAAAATTAAGGATGAGAACATGTGTCATGTGATCCTTAATTGTAGGAAGTTTGTTACATTGTATAAGCAATATTATATAAACATTACAGTGTAAGAAACTTCCTACAATTAAGTATCATATGACACATGTTCTCATCCTTAATTTTCTTACATATTTAAAATATTTAAACTACTAGTAAAAATCCTAATCTAAAATATTTCATAGTTGACTTGGATGCTGAGATAAAATACTTGAAGTGTTTAGAACTTTGTTTGTTCCTGTTGGGCCTATAAGCAATATTGAGCCCAATTGTGCTACTTTTCATTTTCTTCTTAACCCAATCCCATAATATAGCGTTTTGTAGTTAATTTCTTTATCAACGATTTATATATATATATTAGGAGTCATTGCTCACATTTGCTCTATGAAAGGTTGAAACTTGAATGTAACATGAAGCCATGTCTGGATTGAGTTTCAGCTTAAATTATCAGTAAAGGAAATAATGTATGGCATTAGTGAACATGATTTTTTTTAGATTCACGGATCAATTGTATGTAGTACACTTTCTGAATATCAGTGAAGATTCCTTCCCCCCTTTTTTTGCGGGAATAGAATTACTAATTTACCATGGAATGGGATGTTTTTCTTCTAAAATTGGACACTTGTTTATAAAAATAATGCATGGTTCCATTTTTAATCTTTTGTTTTTCACATGAAAGAATTCAAGTTATAGATGACTTGGTGGGTTATTCATTGTCTTTATGAATGCATTAAAGATTTCAAATCCTATTACTGTGGGGCTACCTCCAGTATGGGGGGATATATCTGAAGAAATATCAGCAAGTGTGCAACATGTGTCCACAAAAATGGCAGAGCTGACCAAGGCTAATGCCAAGGCCTTAATGCCATCATTTTGGAGATGGTAAGGAAGATCAATGTGCCATCGAGTCCCTAACACCCGAGATAACTGACTTGATAAAGAAATCATTTGGCCAAGGCTCATGTCAAGGCCAAAATTTGGCATGTGTCTTGTGTGTACGTGATTCTTACCAATTCATACTTTGATTAGTCTGGTTTGATTCTTGAAAATTTAGTTTGGGCTTGCTTCATGTCAGGTAAGATCGTGGAAATCACCTTTAGAAATTTATGTTTTGTTGTCATTATATTAACTTAACCGGAGTGTTGGTTGCATACGCCTGGTTTTGACTAAATGCTTAAATAGACCTGATTCCAAATGCTTAAATGCACGACATCATTGAGAGTAACACAGAAACTTATCACTTATTGCAGCCAAATTGCATCATTTTGGCAATATCTCCTGCCAATCAAGGTCTTGCTACCTCAAATGCAATTAAGGTTTCCCATGAAGTAGACCATAAAGGTAAGATGCAGAACATATTTTATTTTGATAAAGCACTGTTTCTGATGGAAATGTTTTTATCACATTATGGCTTAAGTCAGTTATCAAATTTTTTAGGGGAAAGTACATTTGGAGTTTTGACAAGGGTATTGATGCAGTTGGTGTAAGGATTCTCTTCCCCCTCTCGAAACATAAATAGTAGGCTGAAGTGCATGGTTTACCTCATGCAAAATTCTTTCCTTCTTCATGTCCTTTGACCAAGTTTTGGCATGAGAAGAGTTATTTTGTAATACAGGGAATTGTCTTCCTATACTTGTAGAATCTGCATTGTGGTAGTTGTTGTCTTTTAATTATCTTATGTTGTCATGTGCAGGCTCATATCGATAAAGAAGACAGTAAAAAGTTGAAACAAAAGCAAAGGGAGTGCATGCAACCAAAAATGGTAAAATGGATATAATCTATCAGGTTTCATTTCAATTGCTTGTGATTATAGATTGTGAATCGATAATTAGTACTCCTATTTTTTTTCAACCCTTGAAATCCATAAAGTAATGGAAGCTGATTTGGTAATTAGTCAAGTAATTGAGTATTACTTCTATGGTGTTTGTGCATATGTTCTTGTTTGTTGTTGACTTTTGGTTTTCAAGACCGATGTTATCTGCTGACAAAATCCTCAAAGACTAGGTCTTCAGTGATAAACACCTAGGTAAACCCTCCCTTGTTATTGCCAGCAGCTTCATTTTATTTTCACCTATAATTTGTGCGAGTTTTTGTTCTGATGCATTTTTGTTAGTTTATAATGCAATTAACTCTGATTCCGATGAATTGAAGGAGAATTATTGAGCATGCTTAATTTGGTTTCATGCCTAAAATTATGAAAGGTGAGTTTATCCCAATCTCTCTTGTATGTCTTAATGACTTAAGATTTTTGGCCTTGGATATTAGGTGAGCATGTTTGCTAGCTAGCCTTTGGTGTTTTGAAACTGTTCTATCTTCACTTTCACTTCAACATATTTCTGTCACTTCAGGCAAATTAAATCCTCTTACTTATTCCTCACTCCCACTGGATTAACCAAGTGTGCGATGATGCAGGATACATCCGGGTTCTTTTAAACTATATTGCCTTCTCCCTATGTTTTACAAACAAAATAGTTTTCTCTATTCTCTATTTTTGTAGGCGGGGTACGATTTTATGAGCCTCTTCTAGTTTTAAAACTTTTCCTCTTTAATGCTTATGGGGTGTGGGGCATAATTTGGCTAATTTCTATTGCCAGCTTTGTATGTGACGCTGTGGATGTGACTGGTGTGCTCGCAAAGTCAATCAAGGTATAAACTTTCTTCTAGAGGTCATAGTATCAGTTTATCTGTCCAAGAATCTGCTTAGATACTTCTTTGTGAAGAAGCATTTACCATTTGAATTTGTGGTCATACATACCCTTTCCAGTCTTAGTGCTAACTGTCAAGGTTTAGGGTTATTTATTTTGCCCACATGCATGCATTCTGTTTGCTTTTTGATTTTTACATCTTTTATAAGATATCGGGTAAACAAGTATTAAATAAGAAAATAGAGGGGTAATATGATTCATATGCTAATGAGGGTTTGCTCAACTGATATGATTGAACAATGTTGACAAAAGGTCTTGGTTTTGAATCCTGTTGTGGGTATTGCATTCGTAGGCCATGGTTAAGTACCATTATAAGCTCTCGTTGAGGCTTATGCCCTGCCATGGGATTGGGTAACCTTCCCTCTCCCTACACTTTTTATTACAAGCATGTATTAAATACTATATATTATATAGTATGAAATGAAATGTCATATTTCTCTTGAATGGAATTTTATTAAATGCTATGTTCCAACGTTACGTTTCAAATATTATTAATTGCCTTTGAAAAGCAGTAACATTATCAAATACTAGCAATATGTTTCTATTGAACAATAACAATATTATTGGATATTAACAATAGCAAGTATTAAATAAGAAAATGGAGGGGTAATATGATTTATATGCTAATGAGGGTTGGCTCAACTGATATGATTGAACAATGTTGATAAAAGGTCTTGGGTTTGAATCCTGTTGTTGGTATTGGATTCGTAGGCCATGGGTAAGTACCATTGCAAGCTCACGTTGAGGCTTATGCCCTGCCATGGGATGGGATAACCTTCCCTCTCCCTACACTTTTTATTACAAGCATGAATTAAATACTTTATATTATATACTATGAAATGTCATATTTCCCTTGAATAGAATTTTATTAAATGTTATGTTCCAACGTTACATTTGTAGTATGACTAATTGCCTTTGAAAAGTAGTAACATTATCAAATACTAGCAATGGGTTTCTATTGAGCAATAACATTAGTGGATATTAACAATATGTTTCAATTAATATTTTAATATACTAATTGATTGAACTATGGACAGTTTTGTGCTGCTATGAAATGTATCCCCTGACCATTACCTACTTTCTTGGTTGCCTTTTTTTTTATTGTCTTAATTGACATTTAGTTTCAAATAGACAACATCAAATAAATACATTAACGTACATTTAGCTTTTTGCTTATGTACTTACATACTCCAATATCAATTCAAAGTAATCAATGTTACTATCAATGATGTATATTTCATTTGTTAAGTGTTATTATATTGCCAATTAATATGATGTTGTGTATAGGTATGTCGTGAAGATGGTGATTCCATTATTAAAGGTGATCTCTCTCAAGAACATAATCCCGTGGTAAATATTTTCACAAATTTGAACAACATATTGATGATATTTTAACTTATAGGTTGTCTGATTTTAATATATTTTAAAATATAAATTTGTAGGATATGGTGTGGAATATACTCCCTCGAGTAAGTCAACTCGAAAGAGAATAGCTTACAACATTGATATATGTTCTTTGTATAACGAATATGAAACTCAAACATTCAACACCAAGATGCCAAAGATTGTGGAAGTTAAAAGAACCAAATGATTGATTATCTCAGTTGTACTTTGTGACTTTGTGCATGTCTCAAGATTTTAATTTTTAGTTCAATCTTTATATTTATATTTTCAAATTTGAATTGTGTTCATGACGATTATGTTTTATGCATATATGTTAATTTTTTTTATGGATATATAGAAGTAATCCACATATATATATTAGCATAAAAAAATAAAGAAGTAATCCGCATATGTTTCTTGTATCCATTTTTATTTATATATTTTTTATTTTTAATTACCTCAATGAAGTTATGAAAATAAAGGAACATGTGATAAAAATTACTTCAGTTTTGTCACAAATATTTTAAACCACATTAACACTTGTCAAATGTGTAAATATAATTTAAATTCTCTTTAATTATTAAAACTTTTTTAAAATCCAACATTCAGAATTTAATTATTTTAATAATTTTAACTAATATTACAATTTCTTTGCAAAGGTTTCCACACAAAAAAATTATTTCAAAATAATTCGTTTTAAAATTTGCATTTAAAAGATTTTAAATTCTCTCTTTATTAACACTTACACCTCTAATATATTCTTTAATGTTTTGGTTGTATTCACAACTTTTTCACATGCAAAGAATTTTTCCAACATCAAGACACTCAAATATACCATTCAATACTATTGAAAGCAAATAAATATGATGTTATATTTATTTCCTAAACGTGTTTGAGTATATAATTGTGTTTAGATATTAGGATACTTTTTAGTAAGTTGCTAAATCAATGAATTTATTTCCAAATAAAACATTTTAGTTATCAGTTGCTTTGATCATTGTTTTAATCTTTTAATTTGAAGGATTGAGATAATGTGAGAGAAACTTCTCTCTACCTAATAAGTGTTTGTTCGGTGTATTAAGTGCCTAATCGGAAAGCAGTTTTATATCTTATCAGATGAGAATAGGATCCTCTAAATAGGCATCAAAAGGGATAGCCCAACCCATTTCGGTCCATCCATAATTAGAGCTCAACTACAACATTCATCTATTAAATAAGTGCTATAATTAAATAATGTAACATTCAAAAGAAGATTGAAAGAATATAAAAGTACCGGAGAAGTATTTGAAATGATATGTGCCAAATATCAATACAACAAACATTTTAAAGTATTGTGCTTCCTAGCATGGTAGTGGATCTTTTATCAATTGATTAGATTTGTTAACATATTCATAGAGTTTTAATTAGTTTAGGTATTGACTATTTGCATATTCGAGTTCACATATCTCTCTATTTTTGGGTTGTGCCACTCATCCTTCAACATTCTGTTAGACTTAATTATTTTTGCCTATTGACATGTTTCTAATTCCTTAAACATCATGTAGACAAAACCAATATCTATATGGAAGATGTTCTTCATCAAGCACAAATCAAAAACCGAATTCTATCTATAATCCCATACCAATTCAAGATGATTAATGAATGCGGAAGCGTACCTGGAGGATCCATGAATTTTTTATGGAAAGGATGATGTTCTTGATAGAGTAGTGATCTTCCAATTGTAGATTTTCCTTAGAGCCTTAGTTTCTTCTCTAATGGGATGAAGAGAATTGAAGTTGTTATCATACTACAATTGGGGACCATAACCCCTTATTTATAAGAGTCATATACCTTTTCATGAAGAGTAATGTCCCTTTGGATTCATATCCTTTCATGAAGAATCATGACTATCAAACTTTTCTTATTTCTATTTCTACCCATCATAAAAATAATAATAAGACCTTTGGTATCTGCACAATATTTTCCATGACAATTATGTCCTTAGCCACAAACCTTATCTGAAATAGATCACTTTAATTTTGGCTAATTAAAATAATGACCCTAACACATTTAAACATTACATTTGTGACCCAAAAAATTCTAACAATCTCCCACTGGTCACATATGTATCCTTACAAATGTGTTAGACTTTATGAGCTCAAAATCTGCCATTATAAACCTTGGACATATCATTATCTCGTCCATTAGTTATATCAATATATAGAACCAAAGCGGCTTTCGTTATATCAATCATAACTAAACCCATCAATGATCACTAATATTAACACAACCAAATGACATAGATCAATCATGAAATGTGCAGCATGAAAATCACATGAAGGTGATCTGTACATATCGATTTTCAACTGGTCCTACTTTACTTTAATGAGATCATTTAAAGACATTATTGTACAAAGTGTAATAAACTGAATACCAAACTTTATTTCTGATCAGAAAAAATATCTAAATATAAGAGTATGTATACATAATACCAAAATATAACATAAATTACATCAATGACTAACTCCCACTAAACTAAAGAATCCTCAAACTGTATGACACCCATGTGGGCAGTGTGCTCATGAAAGACCTTGGGTGGAAGGCCCTTTGTTAAAGGGTCTGCTATCATGGAGTTTGTCCCTAAGTGTTCTATGAAAATCTGTCCACTTTGTACTCTCTCCTTGACAACTAGGAACTTGATGTCAATGTGTTTTGACTTTGTCGAGCTCCTATTATTATTGGAGTATAAGACGGCTGATTTGTTGTCACAATATAACTTAAGTGGTCTTTCAATTCCTTCCAAAATTCGCAACCCAGTGACAAAGTTCCTCAGCCAAATCCCATGATTTGATGCCTCATAACATGCTATAAACTCTGCTGCCATGGTGGACGAAGCAATAAGTGTTTGCTTGGCACCGCGCCAAGAAACTGCACCACCAGCCAACATATAGATATAGCCCGAAGTGGATCTTCTACTATCTTGGCATCCAGCAAAATCAGAGTCAGAATACCCAATGATCTCCAAAGAATCTGACCTGGTATATGTGAGCATATGATCCTTTGTTCTCTTCAAATATCTCATAACCCTTTTGGTTGCTTTCCAATGATCCATTCCTGGATTGCTTAAGTATCTGCCTAACACTCCAACAATGTATGCTATGTCCGGACGCGTACAGACTTGAGCATACATTAGACTCCCTACAGCTGATGCATAGGGAATCTTTTGCATATCTTGAATCTCAAGGTTTCCTTTTGGGCACTGACTGAGACTAAATTTGTCTCCCTTAGCGACCGGGGTATCACCTGGTTTGCAATCCTGCATGCCAAACCTTTTGAGGACCATATCAATATAGCTCCTTTGTGACAATCCAAGAGTACCCCGAGATCGATTTCGATGTATCTGGATCCCTAATACAAAGGAGGCGTCACCAAGATCTTTCATCTCGAAATTTTTTGATAGAAATCTCTTGGTTTCGTGCAACATGCCTATATCATTAGTGGCAAGCAGTATGTCATCAACATATAACACCAGGAAAATATACTTTCTCCCACTGAATTTGTGATACACACAATCGTCAACAGGATTCATCTCGAAACCAAATGAGAGAATTACCTGATGAAATTTGTGGTACCATTGACGAGACGCCTGTTTTAGCCCATAGATGGATTTCGTCAGTTTGCAAACCATCTTCTTTGGTTCTCCCAACACAAAGTTTTCTGGCTGCACCATATAGATTGTTTCGTCAATGTTGCCATTGAGAAATGCCGTTTTGACATCCATCTAATGAAGCTCCAGATCATAATGTGCAACAAGAGCCATGATTGTCCTAAAAGAGTCCTTCGATGAAACCGGAGAGAAAGTCTCTTTAAAGTCAATCCCTTCCTTTTGAGTATAGCCCTTGGCTACAAGACGAGCCTTATACCTCTCCACATTACCTTTGGAATCCCGTTTGGTCTTAAATATCCATTTGCAACCAATGGGTTTCGCACCTTCTGGTAATGGGACAAGTTCCCAAACCTTATTGTCATGCATGGACTTATACTCCTCATTCATTGCTTCAATCCATTTTTCCGAATTGGAATCTTGCATGGCTTGACGGAAGTTGATTGGATCATTTTCCATCATACCATCATTTTCCTCATGTTCCTGAAGAAATACTATGTAGTCATCCGGAATAGCACTTCTCCTTTCTCTAGTGGATCGTCGCAAAGGCACTGGTTCCTCTTGCACAGGTTCTTGAGGATGTTGAGTTTGTTCATTAGGAACAACTAATTCATCTTGAATGGGAGTTTGAACAACGATGTCTTGTAGAGGTTCTGGACTTGCTTCATCAAAAGCAATTGTATGAATCGGTTCTGGAATTGAAACTGATTCTTCCTCAAAAACAAAGTCTCTAACCTTATTTCTCCCCCCAAACTTAATATCCTCAAAGAACGTGGCAGTTCCCGTCTCAAAAATTGTCTTTAATTTGGGATCATAAAACTTATAGCCCCTGGATCGTTCAGGATAACCAATAAAGTAGCTGCTCACTGTTCGGGGGTCCAATTTCTTTTCATTTGGCTTATAAGGCCTTGCCTCAGCTGGACAGCCCCATACATGAAAGTGATTTAGACTAGGCTTTCTGCTTGTCCAAAGTTCATAAGGTGTTTTGGCAGCTGCTTTAGTTGGCACTCTGTTCAGAATGTAAGCTGCAGTCTTTAATGCCTCTCCCCAGAGTGACTCTGGTAAAGTAGAATGACATATCATACTCCTTACCATATCCTTAAGAGTCCAGTTTCGTCTTTCAGCTACACCATTCATGCTAGGTGACCCTGGCATGGTGTATTGTGGGACGATCCCACATTCCTCTAGGTATTTGGCAAATGGTCCCGGACGTTGTTCACCTGAACCGTCATATCTACCGTAATATTCACCACCACGGTCAGATTTAACACTCGTAATTCTTTTATTGAGTTGGTTCTCAACTTCAGCCTTAAATGATTTGAACACATCCAAATATTGGGACTTTTCATGTATAAGAAATAGGTACGCATATCTGGAATAATCGTCTATAAATGATATGAAGTATTGTTGACCATTCCAAGATGGTGTTGGAAATGGCCCACAAATGTCCGTATGTATCAATTCTAAGACATCTGTAGCTCTATATGCACCTAAGTTCTTCTGTTTGGTCTATTTGCCCTTAATGCACTCAACACAGACATTAAAGTCTGTAAAGTCAACGGAATCAAGGATCCCATCTAACACAAGTCGCTCAATTCTATTTCTAGAGATGTGACCAGTACTTAACAACAACCTAAAATGCCCTATTGCCTCTACTTCTACCGACTTGCCATCTCCCACATAAATGCGTCTCTCAGCATCATTTGGCCTTCGGTAACTCAGGCAACCCTGCATTGAAACACTGATGTTAGTAGTTGCACCAGAATCTAACCACCAAGTGTTTCTAGGTACTGAAGCTAAATTAACCTCAGAACAGACCAAAGTATGGAACATACCTTTCTTTGCACGCCATGCGTGGTACTTGGTACATTCCTTCTTGACATGTCCAGTCATGTCACAGAAGAAGCAATTGTTGTCGCCTTTATTTTGCTTCTTTTGTGCTGAACCCTTAGCAGCTTCATTCTTCCTCTTTTTTCCCTTTTCCTTAAAGGTGCTTGCCAGGTGAGCACTTTCTGTCCTTTCTTGCTTCATCCTCTCTTCCTCTTGCACACAATATAAAATGAGCTCGTTAAGAGACCATTTCTCCTTTTGACAGTTGTAACTAATCTTAAATTGACTGAATTGTGCAGAAAGAGAAATCAATACCAAATGCACGAGTAAGTCCTCCGACAACTCGAGCTTTAGAGCCTTAAGTTTGGAAGCAATATTAGACATTTCCATAATGTACTCCCTTATGTTTCCTTTGCCTTTATACTTCATTGAAATCAAGCTTTGAAGGAGTGTGCTTGTTTCTGCCTTATCATTTTTGACAAAACGTTTCTCAATTTCGGCAAGGAATTCTTTAGCACTGGTTATCCCTTCGGACACCGCACCCCTAAAAGCCTCCGGAATCCCACGCTTAATGATCATTAGACTCATGCGATTGGAACGGTCCCACTTCTCATAATTTTTTCTCTCATCAGTGGTACTTGAGTCTATAGGAGAAGAGGGTTGCTCCATCCTTAGTGCAAGGTCTAGATCCATGCAACCAAGAACAATCAAGATGTTCTCTTTCCAATCCTTAAAGTTGGTACCATTAAGGACTGGAACCGAATTCAGGTTAGCAGATACAGTAGCAATAGTAGTTGAAGAGATAACAAAATAAACAACATAAATTAAATTCACATCATAATAAAAAATTCAATCATCAATATGTTCAAATAATGGTATAATCCATCTCAAGATACCTAGTGCACCATTAATATCAAGCCTTTGGGACAGTAATATTAATTGCTAGTAGTACTATTATTGTAATGATCAAACATTGATAATATAACATGTCAAACAATAAACCCATCTTTGGATTGATTTATTATTCGCATGTAAAACCTCATAATTATCATATGTTTATCATCACAGGTATGTATGCTATCCGGCCAAGTATTAACCTTCCTTTGGGCCGATTAATACTCGCATGAATAAACACACAAACAAACATTTAACATTTTTTATGAACAATCTACACAAGAGAGATCACTTTGGCGACTTCTTGATTCAATTGGCTCATTTAAAATGCTAAACAACTGTATAAAGTATACAAACTATAACCAAAATTTGAACGCTGATATACCATATCCGAATTAAAAAAAAAAAAAAAAAAACAGTCTTTAAGGGTCACGGCCGTGAAATGTATCATGGCCTTCCCGTGAACTTTTCTGTTTCATCACCGAAACTGCAATAATAGATTGGCCATGGCCATGAAATATCCCACGGCCTGCTGCAGAAGCGTCCAAATAATGACGCAATTCAACATTAATTAATTGCAACAATTCACATTGGAGCCTTCACAAAAGCATCCAAATGATGCAATAAGACAAAATAACGTGATTGAAACTTGAGAACCATTATGGATTTGCCTGAGTTTCTTGTCCAAGACCAGGGAATGGAGAGAACGTGAGGGGAAAAAAAAAAAAACTATCGACCCACGTTCAGAATAATACAAGAGTGGAATTGGAAATTTTCAAAACAAAAGCAAAAGACATCATAAAACAGAGAACACAATTCATGAACGAAATTCAAATCATGGAAGATCAAGAAATCCCAATTTTGGAACCCTAATTTCAAAATTCCCAAAATAATCACACATGAATCACGTATGGGTGGCTCTGATACCACTTGTTAGACTTAATTATTTTTGCCTATTGACATGTTTCTAATTCCTTAAACATCATGTAGACAAAACCAATATCTATATGGAAGATGTTCTTCATCAAGCACAAATCAAAAACCGAATTCTATCTATAATCCCATACCAATTCAAGATGATTAATGAATGCGGAAGCGTACCTGGAGGATCCATGAATTTTTGATGGAAAGGATGATGTTCTTGATAGAGTAGTGATCTTCCAATTGTAGATTTTCCTTAGAGCCTTAGTTTCTTCTCTAATGGGATGAAGAGAATTGAAGTTGTTATCATACTACAATTGGGGACCATAACCCCTTATTTATAAGAGTCATATACCTTTTCATGAAGAGTAATGTCCCTTTGGATTCATATCCTTTCATGAAGAATCATGACTATCAAACTTTTCTTATTTCTATTTCTACCCATCATAAAAATAATAATAAGACCTTTGGTATCTGCACAATATTTTCCCATGACAATTATGTCCTTAGCCACAAACCTTATCTGAAATAGATCACTTTAATTTTGGCTAATTAAAATAATGACCCTAACACATTTAAACATTACATTTGTGACCCAAAAAATTCTAACACATTCGACTCGACGCACCACCTCTTTTTTGGACCAGACGCTCATTTTGCAATTGTGATGTTGCACCCTTCGAAGTTCGAAGGCTGTAATACTACCCTTTAGAGATGTAGGAAATAAAAGTTATTTGTAATTTAACTTTTACATGTTTCTCAATTACAAATCTTATCAATAATAGAAAACTAGACTATCGTCAAGTTGCAAATTGTGGTCTTTAGTTACGAGGAAGCCATAATCGTGGGAATGGTAGGCTTATTTTCTCACAATTGTTCATGTTTTCTATAATCACAAAACAATCGTAATTTAAAACCTTAATTACACATGTTGATTTTGGTTTTGTTTTTCATAACTTACGTTGAGAGAGTTGATAGATTTTGATCCAATAGCAATTAATCATGATCAATAGTAACTATTCTTATTTTTTACAACATACCATATATTATGAAATTCAATAAGAAAAGGCAAGGACTTATATTTTGATCCTCATCCGCTGATATGATGAAAATCACAAACACCTTGCAATTACATATTGCATTGGCTTGTATTGGCCCTCAACAACTGGAAATATAATTGCAATTTAAAACCTTGAAATAAAGGGCAAAAAAGAATCAATAAGAGTAACTACAATCACTTATAGCAAATTCAATAGTCGAAAAGTAAAATTGACATTTTAACTCTTTTAAGTCTTTCTCATTATTTGTTTCACATACATCTTTGAGCCTAAATGAGAATCAACATGGCAGAACTTCACTACATGACTCATAACAAAGATACTTAACTCACTCATAATTGAAGAAACAAAACTTTATTCTAACCTACAATTTCCAGAAATACTAAATTAAATGATTGTTTTCACAATCAACATCATAACTCATGAAACTAGACAAAACGAGCAATCCTTTAAAGCTCTAAAGCTTTAACGTCAAATCCAATGTTTGGATGTTAGGGTTGGCACCATACACATTAACACCATTAACAAACTCACTGTTGTTGATGGGTTTTTCCAACATGTTTATATATGGCTTGGCTGTCTTCTCTTGAGGGGTTGGTGGAGCTGAAAATTGTGTCACTTCAGCTATAGTACTTCCAACAGAGGTGATAACCTCCTGTGTAAAATGGACCGGTGGCTGATCTGGTTGTGAATTAGCAAACAGACTAACATAGGGGAACGAGTTTGTTCTTGATGGTTGAGGCATCACCATAGGCTGTTGTGATGGTTCTTGAAAAACCCTGTTGTTAATGAAGTGCATATTTTCCGGAGTCAACATTTGCATGGAAAAATAGGGGTGGTTAGTGTTGGATATATGTTCCCTCTCAAGGTTGACAAGGTTTGGTGAATATTGGCTTCTCATTGCAGCAATTTCAAGAGCCAGATGAGAGTCAATATGGGTTATGAATTCATGCAAGCTGGTGAAACGTTCACGACACAATCTGCATATAATAGGTCCTCTGTAATCGATAACCTGGTTGAAGTTAAAGTTGTTGGTCATGGTGGTTTAAGACTAGGAATTGAGAGAAAACGCACAATGAGCACCCTTTAGGATCCTCAAATGAGAGCTTTTATAGATGAAGATTTTTATTAGACATTAAATGCAATTTTTTTGCATTTTTAATATTTATGCTTACATTGATAGCAATTAATTTTTCACAAAATTAAAGAAGAAAAGGTTTAACCTTATTTAATGTAGATGCATATTTAAATATATTTAAATTATCATAAAATATTAAACTTTGGAGACCACAAATGGAAATTAGAGAATCAAATTTAATTTAGATACCAAAATTAGAAATGGAAAAACAAAATTATTTATCTTTAATAAGTGTGATAAGGTTTTGCAAGTAATATCATGTGAATTGTCAATAGACTGGCTATTAAGGAATTGAAAAAAAAATATTATGGTTACTAATTAACTTCCTAAAATACAATTTCAAGTTTAGGAACATGTAAGGTGTCAATATTAAAATTATTAATTTGGATTCTTTGTTTCCCTTATTATTATATTTGCCTTCTTCACTTTAGTAGTTTATTTAATTTTTTATATTTAAGAAATATCTAAAAGCAAGAGAAGATTTTAAAAGAATAAACATTCCATTCAATTAAAGTTCATTTGTCCATAATTAATAACATTCTTTTGATACAACACATGCTATGGATAGATTTAGCCAGATCCAGCTCCCCGCAAATTTAAAATTAAAACAAATGCTCCTTCTTCCTTTTAAAAATTAAACCAATCTCATTAATTATATTTGGTTTCTTCATTTTTGGTAGGTTAATTGGTTTTTTTTATTTAGAGCATCAACTATTACATGAAAATTTTATAAAACATTCCACATCAGTTTATTCCTAATCATATGGATTTAGTTGATATACATTATCAATGTACATATTTTTTATACAGTCAACTAAACATAAATTGTTACATCATTAAAAATGTTTGAATATTATCATAATTATCTTAAAAGTCACACATAAAATGATTTGTGATATGTTGACAGTATAAAAAACTTTACCCTGACAATGTGTCAAAATTAAACTTATTATAGAAACTAAATTTGGCATAAACAATTTAAGGAAGGATTATGACCAAATTGCGGATCTCCTACAATTAAATTAAATTATACAAAAATAAATCCATTATTGTTGATAGTTGGTTTGGGTTTAATATGATATTTTTGACAAATCTCATTAAATTAAAAAAAGTTGTTTTTAAAGAAGTTTGAAGTTTATTTAAAAAACTGATAGATATATTATTTTGAAAGTAATAACATTCTTCCCATTACGTCCCTGCAAAATTAAATACAAAACAAATATTTCATATCCTTTTTTTTTGTAATTATTTACCGTATAAAAGTTTTTTTTTTTGCACAACCCAAATTATTTTAAAATCGCTTTTCTCAACAATCAAATTCAAACATAAAAATGATTTCACTATAATCGATCATAACAATAATTGATTAAACATATAATCGATTATTGAAATTATCAATTTTTCGTAGCTAATTCAAATATACCTGAAACAAGCCTCACCAAATATGATTTAATTAACCAATATAATTTTCTGATACAAAAAAAGTAATCAATTTTATATGAGACGTAAAAGGAAAGTTATTAGTTTTTATATGATTTTTCAAATATTATAATTTCAATATATAGACAATAATCTAATTAATTTTATATTTTATAGTAAAAAATTATGTTAAGAAATAATTAATAGTATCATTAATGCATATTAGTTTTTAAAATAAAATGATGAATTGACGACATTAAAAATACAATACAATGTTGATTTCAAAATAAAATAATGGAATTAATTTTTTTTGACTGAAAATAATGGAATTAGTTGAGAAATTAAGAAAGGCAAAGTATTATAATGTAAGTGTTTTCAATAAGAAAATTAATCAAATATTAGTGATATCATATGTCAAACTTATCATGAGAAGTTTTAAAAAATTGCCTTGAGAAGTTAAAAAGCCTATGTTTAATATGAATATTAAATATATCTATTTTAATTTTTAAAAGAATATAAAATAATAAAATTAGAAAAGATAATAATCCGATCGCTAAGCATAAAAATTCGATCGCTAAATACATTAGCGACCGATGATACGCGACTGCAATTTGGATAGTCGCTAAGCATTTAGCGAACATATTTGCAATTCTCTCGCTATTGGCAACCGAATTAATCGGTGGCTAACCAGTTAGTTGCATTAACCATGGAGAACGTTTTAGCGACCGAATACTAAGCAGTTAGTTGCATTAACCATGGTGAACGTTTTAGCGACCGAATATCGCTTCACAAACTTGGTTGCTACCTTTTTTTTAACTATTTTTTACAATTATGCTTGAAAAATTATTTTTATTTTTAATAAAAGGTCAATTTTTTAAATTTAATTAAATTAACACCAAATAATCAATAATTATTGTATTTCAACACAAATCAAGATATGAAACAGAAAATTTATTAATAAAGTTTAAAATGTACCGTATATAATGAAAGTTAAAAGAAAAATGAAAATAACATACATTTTTAAAAAAAATCAAGATGGTGGGGTGTCGGGATGCACGTTCTCGGCGTCCTTAAGAGGAGGTGGTGGTGCAACAGGAGGTTGCATCCTCATCTACTGAAATACGAATTGCAGCTGTTGACTCTACCACTCTGAAGTCCGTGTCAGCCGAACAATCCTAGCAGCATTTTCGAGTAGCTCGATGTTTATTCATGCGATTGTCTCTCGCATCTATTCTATCTGATCCGGAGGGACGTAAGTCGAGTGAGACCGACTAGGCCCATCTAGGGGTGGTCACGGGTATAGGTTGACCCGCGAACCCGACCAACCCGAATCGAACTAAACCAAAGAATTCGGGTTGGTTCGGGTGGTCGTATCTATTCAGTTTTAGAAGGAAGAAATTGAGGGGTTCGGTTCGAGTGTTAGGTTGAAAAAAATGCAACCCAAGCAATCCGAACCGATCGAACCCGCTCCCATACCTCATCCAAATCCGCCGCCGCGTTACTACCTTTGTCCAGCCACGACAGCACCCTACCACCAGAAGCTTCGTGGGAGCCAGATCTTCCATCTCCTCTAGCAGCCATGTTACCTCCATAAACAACCATGTCACAATCGTGCCTACCCAGCTCTAGTCCGCGGTGGCGTGTGCACTGAGCGGTGATGACGATTGGCGCGTTATGAATCTGCCGATCTAGACATTTGTAGGTTGGGAGGAAATCACCACGTGGTGGTACGACGAAGTTCACAATCTGTGGTGGCGATGACAACGTGGGGATTGAGACGCATTGGCTGGGTGGGGCTCGTCTCTGGTGAAGATAGAAGAATAAGATGAGGTGGCTAGGCTATCTGGCTATGGAAAAAGAAGATGAGGCAGCTAGGATTAGATGAGGGAGAGAAAAGGAAAAAGAAGAAGAAGGTTTAGTCGGTTGCTATGTTTAGATGATGCTGCTACTCCCTTTTTTTTAATTTTTGATTTTTGATTTTTATTTTAATGTTGGAGCAGATGACCCGACCCGATCTAACTCGAATGTGGCCAGATTGATAAGGTTCGGGTTACACAATTATATTTCAAAATCTCAGCCCAACCCAACCCGATCAAATTTGATTGGGTTGGGTCCAAGTTACCATCCAACCTCGACCCAACCCGTGTCCATACGTAGGCCTAGTAGACGACTAGGAGACGAACTCAGCGCCCAAGTGGTAAAACCCATATACATGCCCCTTCTTATTCGGTCCTCCAACGACCTCCAAATATATGACGTCGTTAACGACGATGGTCGGGGAGTGGGGCCTCTCATTGGAAGTACCATCATTTTGTGGGGCCCCTACTTTTTGTACTTTCAAAATTTGAGACTAGTCTTTGTTAAAAAATTGAAGATATCTTTCTTCACAAATCACAAATACTTTTACACAGACTTCAAGACTTCAACCCCTAATATAATTGAAACCCCTCATGCTTTTTTGTACACTAATGTTGAAGGTTATAAAACTTACTGTTTTTTGATTAAAAACTTACCATTTAATATATTAAAAATTGTTTATTTAGTTTTTCAATGAATACTTATTATTGTTTTTTGATAAAATTCTTCTAAAGTGAACTTGAGACCTTCAGTATAAAATTAGAAAGTAAAGATGTATTCATTCATGATTATTTAAAGTAAGTTGAAATTAACTAATCAATGATAGATGCACTTTAATTAATCAGTGCACATTTACTTACTCATTTTACTCTCAAATTAATTTTAGAGAAGTCTAATTCTTATTTTTTTTATTTTTTAACCAAGTACGTGCTTCAACCGGTTAACAAGACCTAATACATAATTCCTATCATTGATGACCCAGGTAAATTAAATGGAATACTACGAAATTTTCTTCATAAATACTTCATTTTCACGCGTATCCGCCAAAAAAATGCAGTTGATGGGACTTTAGATTGATCAGATTCTTTGGATGAGTTTCTCACTTGCGGAAAAGTAGTCTACTCTATTTTTATAAGGATTTGTCTATTCGGTGTAATCTTGCACATATTAAGAAATCTAAAAATAGTAATTATTTATTAAAAAGTAAATTATCTGATTTTTGAAAATATAAAATACACAACTTCCTATATAAATTTATTCTTTTAAAATCTTTAATCTATATAAGTTTGTACATGATAAAAAAAAAATTGTTTATAATAAATATAGTACTTGAATTTATGGTTGCACATGACCGTTGTTTTTCGAAGGGTTTGCTTCTTTTGACCTCTTTGGAAGCCATTCGGCCATTTTGGTTTAGGCTTTAATGTTCAAATATCATGCAGTTCAATTGATTAAAATATGGCTCTTCCTCGACGCTCATACAACGCTTTTGAATTGCTCTAAACTTAATTCTAGAATGAGATGTATTATAACCACGTTTTACGATCATTTTTTAAAATTTCCCAAACATTTAATGTAGTGGATTGAAGGCCCCTAATTTTTGTCATGGTATGGGGTATAGGGTACTTGTTTATGAAACACTAACCGCTAGTTCATAATAGCGAGTTTCAATATTTCTAAGTTTAATTAGTATGTAACCTGAGTGTAAAATTTTTTACACTCTCAATTAATCACAAATAATAATATGAATAATTTTTAAAATAATTAGAATAAGAGTCACTATTTTTAATGATATAAAAATTTATATAATTTGTTTGACAATATAATTTTTTTATATTAATAATGCATATCAATAAAATTTTAATTTTTTTTCCAACGAAAAGTTTGAGCTATTATTTCAAAACTACGATTCATCTCTAATAATGAAAACCAACAATTTGATAAAAATAATTTGAAGGCGAAACTTATGCAACTTAGCTATTGATATTGTTTGTCAAGAAAAACAACTTTTTGAATGTTTTAAACTATAGAATGATGAAGGGAATCCCTTCATTTTTTTCATCTCAAAGTATGCTCTTATCCAATAAGTTAGAGATTAATTTCCCAAGTAGTCTCATACGTTTAAGTGGTGATCTATTTTAATAGTATTTTTTTATATGCATGAACTAGTTAGGGATTAAATCTAGAACCACATATTTAAAAAATCCAAACCTCTTTCATTTAAATCAACACGTATTTATGAATTTATTGGGTTTGTTTATTATGCATTTCATATTTAATTAACTTGAAATAGCAATTTTCATCCAAAATAATATTGAAATAGGCAATATTTATTCAGTCTAATCATATAGCTCACCCCAACATTAGAAGAAGAAATTTTTCTTTCAGTGATGGCAAAAATTTGTTACTATATGTTTAAAATCTGTAGGTATATGTAAAACTTAAGTTCACCTACAGTCAATCCAATCATCCATTATAAGTGACGAATAACAACAGAAAATGACTATCACTATAGGTTTCACCTACGATCCACATACATTTACCTACAGTTGTATTTGACTGTTAATAGGCTTTACCTACAGTTTATCTACCTTTACCTACGGTTTGACAGATACTAATAACTATACCTACAATTTTAATGATTGTCATTAAAAGTGTCCGTATGTATATGACAAATTTATTATAGTGCAAGTTATTGCAGCGACCACGTACCTTAAGGCAATGTTTGAGAGTTTTGAAGGAAGTGGAGTGGAGTGGTTAGTAATAATGTGATATACTCCCTCCGGACCTATCTATAAGCAAAAAAGTACCAAATTTTTTGGACTCAAATATAAGTAAAAGTCAATCAAATCAACTTTATTTAATGCTAATGTTTCCAAAATACCCTTTGATTAATTATTTTTTTTTATTTTTCCAAGAACATTATAAATTCTCAAGACACAACTTCCAAGAGCACTATACACTCCCAAGAAAGGATAGTTTAGTAACTATAACTTATTTTTTTACACAAATCAAGAGAATTAAACTAATATAACTAACTTTCTTAATACGTGTGAAGTTAGTTTTTTTTTTTTTTTTGCTTATATATAAGTCCGGAGTAGTAGAGTGGAATGGAGTGGAAATGTAAACTTATACCACTCCATTATTTGGAAGCTTGAAGGGGAAATACCAAACCCCCAATTTGGAGGGTATGAAATAATGAATAAATAAAGGGTATAGAGTGATTTGGATTCCCACCCTCTACCACCCCACTTTATTAATAAAGAGACTCCCAAATAATGGGTTAAACCTTTTCTATCCTTCTACTTTATTACTAATCATCTTACTTCATACTCCCAAACATAAAAGCAAGTCAATCGAGTGACCAACCTCAATTTTATTTTCAAAACAAAACTTAGTTTGGCACGTGACTTAATGTTGACATTAGGAAAACGATTGACCTGGTAAAGCACTAGGCCTTGTGCCACTAATGAATAATAATTAATAACGTTAACAATATGCGGTTGCCAAAAAAGGTTATAATAATATCTGTACATAGAATTACTCGCAGGGTCTAGTCTAGGTGAAAATCACCCTCTTGCAACATTAAAAACAAGAAATATTTACCTGATCTATATATATAAGTAGAAAAAAATATCTAAATTTTTTGGACTTAAATATAAGTAAAAGTCAATCAAATCAATCATATTTAATGTTATTGTGTCAAAAATATCCTTTGATTAATTACTTTTTTATTTTTTCATGAGCATTATATACTTCTAAGACACAACTTTCAAAAGCATTATACACTCCCAAAAAAGGTAGTCTAAACTATATATAATTAAATTTTTTAATACGTGTGAAGTTATATATTTTTTTTTTTTACTTATATTTAGGTGCAGAGGGAGTACTCAATTGGACTTTTATTGATGCTTAATTTTTTTTTATAACTGCAATAAAAATAAAAAATAATTATAATTCAAAAGTTGAATCAAAAAAAAATTATATTCGATAAAATTATTTGCTAGTATAAATATATCAAGTCTTACATCGATTTTTATTATTTTTATTATGAATATATTTTTTTTGATGAATAGTCTTACATCGATATGGTTAATTCATCACTGATATGAATATATTAATATTTTGAAAGTTGGATGGATCATTGAATCGATAAAGACATTAATTCACGGTTTACTGATTCAATCGTGATTCAATTATAATCGAACCGATTTTAATTAAATATATATTTTAATTTTATATAATATATTTAATATTAAAAAATAATCTAACAAACTAACAATATTTAAGTTCACTAAACTATTGCAATCCGAAGCAACTTTGAAAATTGACTTTATGAGCTTAACCATTAACTGTATTGCATATGTTTGTCAGCAGCTTGACAAAGCAGAACAAATATGCATAGTGAATGTGTCCAACCCGGAAATATATTCAACAATTGTAAGTATACTCTGTATTGATGTTTTGATATATGATAATCCAAATGAATATATATTACATGTGTTATAACTTATTTTATAAAGACTAATTATTTGTACAAGTTAAGTGTAACTCATGAAGTAGAAAATTAAGTGCTTAAAAGATTGGAGTTCAAAGTATATCATGGAGATCAAATATTCAAAGGAGATCACAAAAAGACAAAGCATCAAGACTATGATAAAGGAATATTAAGTGCTTACATGACTTTGTAAGGTTAAATCACTTTACATCTTGATAAGCTCTCAAGTTAAAAATGGAAAACTATATTTTAGAAAGAACAATCATTAATTAAGAAGTTTTTTATAAAGAAGTTTTTCAAATGAACAAGAAAAGGAAAAAGGGAAATTAACTGATAACATAAACCTGTGTATTACACCTGTGTATGTTCAGTTAATTAATCATCTTTCAGTGAAAAACTTGTTAGACACCTGTGTCATACACATGTGTATTAACTGGTTTTTGAAGTAATTGCAGTATACATTGATAAACAGAAATCATACACCTATGTATAGTTCAAGTCAGAAGCATCAATATTGGAGTATATAAACGTAGTCTGCATACTCAATCTGTATACGCGTTTTTCTGGGTTGAATATTCATTAATACATCATTGTACACAAGATGATAATCTGTGTACTCAAGAACAAGTAAGAAGTACACAAATGTACACAAGGACACAATCTACGTATTCAAGTGTAAAAGTTCAAATCATGTTTAATACACCTATGCACTACCTAACTGAGAAAAGACAGAAGCAGCACCGCTAGTGCACTTGAAGCTATTTCCTGTAAGGTATAGACCAAGTCATTTAATTGTACCGGTCCTGCTCTTTTGTTTGTGCCAACCTTCTCGCCCTAGCTTGTTATACACTTGTGTACTACACAGATGTACTGATGTCTGAAAATCAAGAATCCAATCTGATTTGATCTTTACTGATTTGATTTAAATGTGCAACGGATCTATTCTTCTAATTGACTATATAAGGACATTATACAAACATTTTTTCATATCTGAGATCATTGAATTACAATTACACTTTAAAAATCAAAGAGAGCTTATCTTGAGAAAAAAGTGAGAAACCCACTAGAACTTCAATTTGTATATTCAACTTATAGAGTTAGAATTTCGTTTTATTTTCAATTTTCTGAAAGAGAGAAAGTATCTCTCTGTAGCTGTACAAGGATAGAAGGAATCCTTGGGGTCAAACAAGATTGCTTAGGAAAGTGTTCACTACAAGGGTAGAAGGAACCAAAAGGTGAAACTTGTAAAGAATCTAGTAAAGATTGATCAAGCGCCTAGTTTAAACTTGAAATTTAGTGGAAAAAACTCACAGTGGAGTGAGGACTCAATGTAGGTTACCATTCACTACAAAAAAAAGGTCAAATAGCGACCGAGGATTTTGAACGATCATGTCAGTCGCTAATCGCGACCAAAACGGCGACTGATAGCATGACTTTTATATTTTATATAAGGTATGTCCACTACAAGAAAACCCGCTTATTCCGATGGCCTTTTACCGATGGTCAACAGGCCGTCGGTAATTTTCTCCTTTCCGACGGTTTGAGTCGTTGGTAACAAGTTAACAAATATCTGATAACCTTACCGACGGCCTAAGCCGTTGATAACATTATCGAGGGAACCGTCGTCGGTACGTCCTTCGCAATTTTTGGCTCAAATAAGCGCCTAAATATTTTCGCTCTGTTTTCGACGGTCTAAGCCGTTGGTAAGGGTAATTTTTACTTATCGACGACCCAGTAAGTGTCGTTTCATTTTCTCCGAGTCAACAATCACTTTTCTTGTTTCCGACAGCTTGTGCCATCGGTAAGGGTACTTTTTACTAGCCGTCAGTAAGTGCAACGGTTAATTTTCTTGTTTTCGATGGTCCAGGCCGTCGGTAAGGCTAATTCATTATTACCGATGGTCTGGCCGTCGGTATTCCCGTCGGTATGGGTCACTAATATCACGGTCAGTAAGCTTCCCTCCCATTTCTCTCTGCGACCCTCTCCCTCTTCCTCTCTCTGCAAGCAAGCCCCTCTTCCCTCTTCCTCTCTCTACAACCACCGGAGTATATGCCACTGCCACCGTGAAGCCACCCTTTCTCTGCAACCACTGACCACCGGAGCTCCGCTCGACCAGCGCGAGGCTCCCCACTGCGCGCGAGGTAACTCTCTGCTCTCCCTCTCTCATTACTTCTCTGTTCTTTCAGTCCCCCTCTCCGCACTGCCCTCTGACTGCACCACTGCCACTGCAAATGAGTTTTCAGCAGCTGCTTATCTAGAGAAGGTAACTAGAACCAGCGGGTGCATTTTCGTTTTGACCACAGGCAAGGTACTCAAAATTGGTATTTTGGTTTTGGTTCAATTGATTGGGTTTGAAAATAAGTTTTCGGTTAAGTCCGCAATAAGGAGTATAATACCAATTTTTCTTAGTACTTAAAATAGGTGTTAATGCTCATAAGACTTAAAATAAAAAAACAAAATAATGAACAAAATTTAAAAATTTAATAAGGCTTGATTCAAGTATGACATTTTTTTTAGATGAATAATTTTTTAGAATACACTCATGGATGGGAGATGCAGTCTGGGATGCCCTATGCCGCCACTAGACTACGGCAAATTTCCAGAAAAAATCAGCCCAGGAAAAGAAAAATAGGGCATCAGAGAAGGGTGGGAGCCTGCACACAGGAGGTTCCATCTGTCAGGCGAAGTACTTTGAGCGTCTGATACATTCATACCTTCATTCCTATTTAATACATACATTATTCGTATTGTTTTTTAATTATTGTTTACTTATAATTTATATTTATGTACGTACAGGTTAGGGGCAGAAGGAGACCAGTGCCAATTAACGAGCTCCACCGCCACAACCATATCAGTAATGGGAGCGCTCTAGGCGCACTCAGGTAATGCCTCATTTATTTATAGTTTTAAGGCTTAATTGCACTTTTGGTCCCTCAAGTATCACGATTGTGCAATTTTGGTCCCCCGAATTTTAATTACACCAATTGGGTCCTCCAAATATCACGATTGTGCAATTTTGATACCCCAAGTTTCAATTTCTCCAATTGGGTCCCCCACTTATCATGATTATGCAATTTTGGTCCCCCAGGCATCACGATTGTACAATTTTGGTCCTCTAAGTATCAAGATTGTGCAACTTTTAACATCAATAACCTACGAAGCACATGTTCGACTGATTTGGTACTTAATGATACTAGCTTGACAGCTTACATGTCATTCTTATGTGACACTTAATGATGTGCATTTGACCACTAAATTGTGTAAGATGTCAATGATGTCTTATAAAAATGTCTTGTAAACTATCAAGTTGACTTCATTAAGTGTCAGATCAGTCCCACGTGTCCTACGTAGGCTATTGAAGTTAAAAATTGCACTATTGTGATATTTGGGGGACGAAAATTTCACAATCGTGATACCTAGGGGACCTAATTGGCACAATTGAAAACTGGGGGAGCAAAATTGCACAATTGTAATACTTGGGGGATCTAATTGGCGCAATTAAAACTTGGGGGACCAAAAGTGCAATTAAGCCTAGTTTTAAAATGTATGGTTTTATTATATATTATAAATGTCTTGATTAATTTGTTTGATTATGCATAACAGGAGGAGTTCGAGGAGAGGATGTCTCAGGCAACAGCATCTTCCTCCACCCCACTTGACCCAGAGGAGGAGCAGCGGCTTGCGTCGTATGTTTGGGCAGAGGTTGTTGGCGGCAAGAAGAAGGATTGTCTCTATGATGCAGGAGACATTTTCGGTAACTATCGGAAAGGGAATTCACGCTTGGATATCAGAGCCACAGCATCCATCGGAGCCAGTCATCACGCTGATCAGGAGATTGCTGAGCTGAGGCGGAGACTAGCTGAGTCCGAGCGGCGTGCTAAGGAGAGTAAGCGCCGTGCCGAGGAGCGTGAGCGGCGAATGGAGACGTCGATGCAGCAGATGCTATATACCATACAACAAATGCAGCAGCCCCCCCATCCAGATCAGCCGACCAGTCGCACCAGGACCGACGATGATGAGGACTCTTTCGATGATCTTATTCAGTTTCCTCGTCATTATGATAGCAATTATTAGATTTTCATATTAGTTTTTTTATTTATATTTTTATGTATTGTAAGAACATATATTATTTATCATTTGGATATAATTTTAATTTTTTTAATGTTATTTTTAATTTTATTTTGCACTATTTATTTAATTAATATTTGAAAATAATTAATAACAAATAAAAGTATTTAATAAATATAAAATATAATTAAATAATAATTAATTAATCAATTAAAATATAAATTTAAAAATAAAAAAATTATTATTTACCGACTGTCTAGCTGTCGTAAATTGCATGGATCATTACTGATGACCAATATGTAAAAGACCGTCAGTAATAATTACCGAGGACCCTCTTTCCGACGGATTCTTGGTCGTCGGAAAGTTACTGTTACAAACGACTTTTGGTGATTACTGACGGCTTTTGGCCGTCGGTAATGAGCTGTTTTCTTATAGTGGTCTTTTGCGAACCGAATTCACAACCAAATTACATGGTGGCAAATAAATCGATCGCGATTTCGTTCGCGAAAATAATTAATTTCAAAGATAGATGCTGGCTTGTTTCAGACCGAAATAGAGACATTTAAATGGTTATTACGTAATTCTGAAATCTATAAAAGTTACATTGGTTGAAGAAAATTTTCAAGAAAAAGAAGTTTTTTGTAAAAGTTAAAGAAAAGCTTTAAAACTCAATTTATCCCATCATAACATCAGATACTACTACCCTAAGTTATTGGTCGAGTTGGAGGTTCTTCCAACTCAAATTTAGAAAAGGTGAAAAGTTAAATAATGGGTCATCTCGTCATTCTCCAACTGCATACGCTCAATACCCTTGACTGCGCTTTCATAGTTCTTGACATGAGAAGCATTTCTCCCAAATGATACTATTCTCTTGGGACCTGAGGATTTGATTAGTGTACTTCTTTGTCCGCTTGAAATTTTGTGTGTTGTTCCAGAGCTAGCCTCAGTCGGGTTGAAGTCTTCTTCCCAAATTTCATCAATGATGGTTATAACAAGGGCAACGGATTAGCAATACCTGCAACATCTTTTAGAGTGCCTAAAGGATGGAGTATATGTGTCTTCTTATCGCCTTCTTTGTGATTGTGGTCTTTGGGTTGGTATTTGTAATCTTCTTTGAAGCATACAGAAGAAGAAACAACCGTGAGCATGTTGAAGGTCCAACAATTTTTGAAGATCTGGCATAGTCGCATTTTTTCCCATGCTCTGTTTTTTCTCTTCCCTGAATTTTTTTAAGTAGCCCACATCGTTTACAGTAAGCAAGGAGTGTTAAAAGGATGAGTAAAAAAAAATAGCATGAGAGAATGAGCACCACACTTACCCGGATAGGTTTGAACCGGTTCAAATCGTAAAACATCCGATTTTGACCGATTTTGTCGATTTTGTGCCGGTTTAGCCGGTTCCATACCGATTTATTGGAAGGCCAGTTTTGGGAGCTTTCCGGGTCGATCACCTGGTTGGTTCACCGATTTGCCAGTTAAATCGATCGATCTGGTCCGATTTTAACAACCATGATATTATATATATATAGATTCTGAATAATATAATTACATGTTAGTTACACATATATGGGTGTATCTTCTTTTTTTTATAAATCAAATTGAATAAAAAGGAGTACAAGGGGTACTCAAACCCATATTCATCAAATCCAAAAAACCAAACAAAACATAATCACATAAAGCACCAAGAAAACAAAAACCCACCCTATAAATCAGTAACCAAAACCCTAAATTTGTTGTTAAGCCTCCTTCTATACAGCTGCAAATAGCAATTCCACCTAAACTAGAGTAGCAGGCAATGTCATTCCCCGAATATATTCCAAGGGTACAGAGCACCAATCAGAAACAAAGAGCCTACTACAAAAAAAAAAAAGCAGAGGATTAGGACCAAAATCGCACCTTAATAAGTTCTAGCAGCCCCAGAAAATCTATAAATATGTTTCTTAAACACTAGTTAGTTGTGCTAGTGTTGTCGTATTCAGTATACACTGACTCAATCTGGGTCACCACGTAATACATTTGATGGCCGACAATGATGAATTACATTATTAGCACCATCATTTATTTTCTTCTTTACTTACTTTTCATGGCCCTATCTTTCTAGTTTTGATCATTTTGTCCTAGCTCGTTTTGTTCATTGTAATTCCTAAGATTTTAAATTGTGGTTTCGGTTATTATGCATTTATCGTTATTGTGGATAATTACAGAAAAATGTGATTGAAGCGGTTATAATTGCAATCGTGATGCAATTGCAGAGTCTGTTAAAATCATAACGTTGTGGTCTCAATTGTTGTTTTGCGGGCCTTATTTAATTTTAAAACCTTGTTAATTCCTTAACCCTTCTCTAGTTATAAAAAAATGGAAGCTTGTAATTTTTTGGCGTGCACCAAGTGTGTTTCCCGACCAACAGTATGAGACTAATCGCTTTTGATGTAGAGATATCACCAAAGTCAGTAAAATCTCTCATAATAAAGTTTTTTTCATACACAAGATCAAAAATCAAACCACAACCAGCATATTTAAGAAATTAAGTTATCTACCAACTATGCTGAGCCTTATTGGCAATGAGAGTTTGTAATTCATTATATTAAATTAGGGTGTAAAATGTTTATTACATAAATTAGGTAATAAGTATAAGAATTTAATTTGATATATATTATTAGAGGTAGAAAGGAACATTCAAGCATTGACTTTATGGTGCAAAGTGTTTTGGGGGTTTGGTCAACAATCATTGTCGATAGCTACTTACAATATTAGAGGATTGATTGGGAAAATACAAAAAAGTGAAATCAGAGGCTTGTCACAAAAGAAAAATTAGATTTCATTAGCCTTCAGGAAACTAAGATGGTTTGTGTTGATCAGAAGTTACGCGAATTATTGTGGAGAGACTCAAAATGTTAATGGGGAAAACCCAAATACCTTGTCTCATTTTTAATATTTGCGGTGCTTGTGATATATCGGGGGAAAGAACCATGCGGGAAGAGCTTCGAAGAATTAATTAGAACAAAATTTAGCAATGAACGATGGTGCCTGGCTGGTGATTTCAACTCAGTAAGACATGTAGGTGAAAGAAAAGGTGCTCCACAACAAATGGAGACACGAAAAATGAAGGAATTAATTTGATGATAATTGGGTTTGAATGACTTTGTCTTTGGTTGGAAGAAAATTCACATGACATGGGCCAAATGCAACCTCAATGAGCAGATTGGGTCGCTTTTTGCTATTTGATGAGTGGATGCAACAACGGCAAATCATTAAAGAGACAATGCTAAATTGTGGACTGAAACCGTTCCCCATGATGAATAGTTGGTTGTTGCATAAAGAGCTTGAAAGGTAATTTGTGTCAAAGAAGTGGAGCCAAATTAAGGTTTCAGGTTGGACTTCCTTAGTGGTGAAAGAAAATTAAAAATGCTGAAGCTATGTATTAAGGAGTGGAATAAAAAATACTTTGGCAACAATAATAAAAACATTGAGCCAGCAGTATAAGTGATTAGAGAGGTGGATGAAAAGGGCGGAAAATGGCTCTTTAACTGATCAGTCTGATGTTCGTAAATGAAGCGAGAATGTTGTTGTATCTTTTTGGAAATTATCAAGAATAAAGGAAATTTTTATTTATCAGATATATATATCAAAATGGCTTAAATATGGTAACACAAATTCAATTTGTTTTCATGCTCGCATCAACAGAAGGCGCTGGTAAACAAAATTCATGGTCTCAATCTGTTTAAACGGGAAATGGGTAGATGATGTTGATAAAGTTAAGGAGTGCGTTATAGAAAGCATTTATAAAATCTAATTTCTGAAGAACATTGGCTTTGACCAGTACTTGGTGGAGATTGAGGAAGCAATTTGAAATTGTGATATCAACAAAAGTCCCGGTCCTAACGGGCTATAATTTCATGTTAATAAAAAAAAAAATTGGCATCTTTTTTTTTTTTTTTTTTGAAACCAAAAATTGGCATCTTTTAAAAAAGAGGACTTGCAATTTGATAAGGGAATTTTATAGTATCGGAAAGTAAGCCAAAGACTGTAACGCATAATTCTCTGCCCATTTCCCAAAAAAGGAAAATTCGATAAAGGTTGACGAATATTTATCCATCTCTCTAGTAGGTTGTAATTATAAAATTTTGGCAAAACTTCTACCTAGAAGGCATAGCAAGGTCATGGGATCCATCATTTAAAAAATCAATCAATATTTTTAAATGGAAGAAATATCCTTAATAGGGTTGCGATTGCAAATGAAATGATTGGCTATGCTCGAAAAAGAGGTGACTATGCATGATATTTAAAGTTGACTTCGCGAAAGTTTATGATTAAGTAAGTTGTGATATTTTGGATTATATTTCAAGAAGAATGGGCTTTAGCCTACAAATGGAGACAGTGGATTCGAGAATGTTTTTTGCTTTAGTATCAATTTTGGTAATGGAAGCCCGACAAAAGGAGTTACACAAGTCTATTGGACTTCGATAAGGTGATCTAATAGCCCCCTACTTATTTTAAATTGTTGCTGAAGGGCTAAATGGCTTGACCCGGAGCGCAATTGATAAAGGAATTTTCAAGACATTCAAAATAATTAAGTAGTAATGATGAACTAAAGATTTCACATCTCCAATATGCAAATGACACAGTTTTTGTTGATGAATGTGTCCTAGTAACTCATAGGCACTAAAATGCATTTTGAGGTTTTTGAATTGGCATATGGACTGAAAGTCAATTGTTTTAAAAGCAATTTGTTGGGATTTAATGTTGAAGATGATGGTATTTTCATGCTTTGGCATTTCTGAATTGTAAGGTTGGGCTGTGTTCCCTTTAAATATTTGGGTATTCCAATTGGTGAAAACTCGAGAAGACTATCCACCCCCCCAATATAATTGAGACTGCAGAAAAGGTTGACATCTTGGAGAAACAAAAATATCTCTTTTGGTGGCCGTATTGTTTTAATCGATGTTGTTCTTCCTGACTTTTAGTGCATTTCCTTTCCTTTTTTCAAAGCACCAAAATAGGTAATTGATGTCCTTCTAAATTATAGAGATGATTTTGTAGGGTGGGACTGAGGAGTCTAGGAAAGTAGTTTGGGTGCGATTCGATATGCAAACCTAGGGAGGAATAAGGACCTTGAGATATAAAAAAAAATTAGAGTCTTTTAACTTGGCTTTGCTTGAAAAATGAAGATGGAGGTTGTTGACTAGTCATGAAGCACTTTGGAATAGAGTGGTGAGGGTGAGATATGATAGACATTTGTCAAGTAGTAATGGGTTAGGTGGCGAGAGGCGTTCAAAAGGGGATCTATTTGGTGGAGAGATTTAGGAAGTCTAGATGCATGACATTTGTTCTTTCAAGGATGGTTGGTTGGATGTGGGTATTAGTAGAAGTTTAGGAAATGAAAGAGATGTATCTTTTTGGGAGTGAGATTTGGTTTTGAAATTATGAGAAACAAGTTCAATAGATTGTACCGTTCATCAATGGCTAAAGGGGCTACTATGGCTGATATGGGCTTCTGGAAAGAGGGTGAATGACATTGGGGATTCCGTTGGCGCAGACATTTCTTCAATTAGGAGCGTGAAATGCACAATAATTTACTTCCTTTGATTAATAATGCACCAAAATCAGGATGATAGATGGAAGTGGGTTATGTAACGTCTCAGGCTGCTTTCTGGATTGACGATTGTCCCCGCAAACCAACATGAGTCATTTCAGCGTGCTTTATCCTCACTCACACTCTTCCTAGGATAATTTCTCAGGAGGTCACTCATCCCAAAATTGCTCCAAGTGAAGTACGCTTAATTTTGGAGTTCTTAAGTGATGGGCTTCCGAGAAGAAGATACATCTTGTTAATATAGATAGTATCAATTAATTTCTTTAAGCATTCCTCAACTATGAAGTCTTATATCTGCACAGTCTTAGGATCCTTCTTGTTCTAGTGTGAAATCATATCGTTCATGTGTCCTTCCGTCTATAAGCCTGTCAGAAGCCGCTCTTTATCTGTGCATCATCTTTTGCATCGATTATCACTCCTCATCCTCGTCAGTCTCAGCTATCATTGGTTGACAATTCACATATCTATAACGTGAAATCAGCTTACAAGTTGCTGAGTTTGGACATTCACTTGTCGGATCGAAGTTTTTTTTAGAAAATCCCGAGTCAACATATAATTCCCTTGAAAGTTGTGGGTGCCTTTTGCTGGGAACTAATTTTAGACAGGATTCTCACAAGAGTCAATTTGCAGAAACATGGAGCAGTGGATTCATCTCTTCTTCCAGTATGTTATTAGAAGATACTGTTCACCTTCTCTTCAAATGCATATTTTCTCACTCTGTGTGAGTATATATATATATATATATATATATATATATATATATATATATATATATATATATATATATATATATATATATTTGGGGGTTCTTGATGTGAAAAATTTAGTGAATATGATAAAGGTAACAGCTTGACATTGGGTTAGAGCAAAGGTTGATAGGATTTTCTTATCATGTATTGAGTAGTATTTGAACCCCATGGATTATATTAAACAATGTGATAGGCATTGACACTTAATATAACAGTTGAAGTATCCCTTATATTTCTTTATTAATATTAATCTTCTTTGATTGATCAAATATATATATATATATATATATATATTTGATTCGATTTAGCGGTGGCCTTACCTATTGTTAGCAAGGTACACTTTCTTATACACTTTCTTTTGCATCGATTATCACTCCTCATTCTCGTCAGTCTCAGCTATCATTGGTTGACAATTCACATATCTATAACGTGAAATCAGCTTACAAGTTGCTGAGTTTGGACATTCACTTGTCGGATCGAAGTTTTTTTTAGAAAATCCTGAGTCAACATATAATTCCCTTGAAAGTTGTGGGTGCCTTTTGCTGGGAACTAATTTTAGACAGGATTCTCACAAGAGTCAATTTGCAGAAACATGGAGCAGTGGATTCATCTCTTCTTCCAGTATGTTATTAGAAGATACTGTTCACCTTCTCTTCAAATGCATATTTTCTCACTCTGTGTGAGTATATATATATATATATTTGGGGGTTCTTGATGTGAAAAATTTAGTGAATATGATAAAGGTAACAGCTTGACATTGGGTTAGAGCAAAGGTTGATAGGATTTTCTTATCATGTATTGAGTAGTATTTGAACCCCATGGATTATATTAAACAATGTGATAGGCATTGACACTTAATATAACAGTTGGAGTATCCCTTATATTTCTTTATTAATATTAATCTTCTTTGATTGATCAAATATATATATATATATTTGATTCGATTTAGCGGTGGCCTTACCTATTGTTAGCAAGGTACACTTTCTTATACACTCTGGATTACTAAAGAGAAAAGAATTTAAAGATAGTTGGCAATTGATTTGGTTTTGTATTACTTGGTCTATTTTATTGCATGGAAATGAGATTATATTCAAAGGTGTTAGAACTAATCTTGATAAGGTACTAGAACGAACCAAAGTTAGGGATTGGAGTCAGATCACATTCAAAGTTCAAGGAGTTTGTTTCTCATATGATAATTAATGAGATGATTTATTTGCTAATAATTTAGAGTTTAACTTCTATACACTGACAGTGTAAAACCTTTTTACACATACATCCAATCATAAATTGTCCTTCAGCACATTTTTTTGACTCTTATCCTAACTACCTTAAAAGTCATTCATATCATAATTGACGATTGGTTGATTGTGTAAAAAACTTTACACTGTCAATACATAGCAATTAAACTCAATAATTTATACTAATACATACCATTAAATTAAATGTGAAATTGTATAATAAAACTTTGATCAAATTTTGACCCTCAAAATATTACTCTGAAAGCACTTAATTAGAATATTTCCAGAGCAAGTGCATATTAGTTAGAAATATACAAGTAAAAGTTCACTTTGCCTTTATTATATGTTCAAAATATCCTACTCGGGAAGAAGATTATAAATTACGGTGAAAAGTAGTTGCAAAACTCATGGCAAGCAATATTTATGTTTATGTTATGTTAATTTTCAAATTTATTTCTTACAAAGAATATTTTTAAACTGAGTTGACCATGAGATTGCTTGTTATATTTTTAAAATGAGACGTGCATATGCTATTTCTTCCTTTCTTTTTAAAATATGGTAAAAATAAGTGTTTGCATTCCATAAATTTAAACGTGGACATATCACCACCCATGTATTTTTCTTATCAAATGTAAAACAATTAAGTGTCCAAATACCAAAAGTCTGATTTTGCCAGTCAGATTCCAGCTGCGTGCTCTTTGATCTCATCATACTTTCATAATTCACGTCTTATTTACTAAAAGAATATGCTAATGAGTATTTTTAGAATATTGATTAAGAAATCAAAAAAAAAAAATTTTATGAAAAAATGATGTATTTAATATTTTAAAAAGTTATATACTTAACTTTTCAATACATATTTATTTTTTATGATTTTCTTAAACAGTACGTTTATGACACTCGATAGCAATACCTTTTATTAAAAACACTAGTTTAATACCTGTTGATACTGTATAATATAAAATATGATAAATATATAATATATAATAAAAGTTAGTTATTTAAAATAATTATTAAAATAATATGATTAGTTGTATAAGTTATTTGATCGTACTATCTTTTAGATTCTTTTTTTAATCAAAAAATATACTCTTTAAAACTAAATTTAAATTCTATAAATTTTTAACTAAAGATTGATTGTACAGACATATTAAAATAATTCATTAAAATAAAAATACACAATTTATATTGATGTCAAATAAGAGTTATGAAATTAAATATTTTATTAATTTAATTTTTTTTTCAAATAAAACGAAAATTGTAGAAGATTACATTTTTATAGATATTTTCCACTTCAAATTCGTTATTCTCAATTTTATCATCTATATATAGGGATGACAATAGGTCGGGCGGGGAGTACCCTCTCGCTCCCCCGTCCTCGTCCTTTATTTTCCTCCTTGTTCCCGTCCCAATCCCCGCCATGGGGAGTATTTCTCCCTCATCCCCATTTTTTGCCTCCCCACAGATCTCTGCGAGGATTTCGAAAGGGCAACTAGTGCAAACCCAAATCTTAGCTTTCTCGTTGTCATGAGCACTCATCTTTCCTTCAGTGCAACTTCCTTTTAGATTGCATTAACCCCCATCCCCACCTTGTTGTTGCAAGAGTCGTGGAAGACGCTCGATACCCCTTTCTATACTCGCTTTTGGATTTTAGAACCCTAAACTATCAGCCCCACAAGAACATCTTAAGGATGCTCAAAGCCTTTCACAAACCTAACATCTTAGTCACTGTTCAGGAGGTTAATGAAAAGGCGAAAAATGAGGGAAGAGATGGGTTCGTAATGGTTGTGGGTGCCATTGTAGGTGTGACAAGCTTCGCCATCGCGACCATGAGGTTACGAGTTGTGGCATTTGATCCTGTTTTCAAGAGTTATAGAGTGACACATTTGGTCATTGTGTTTGAAGTTGCAGCTTTTGATCTGTAAAGGGATTTACTTTAAGTTTCTTTTATTAATTTAATTTAATTAAATAATATATAGATATATATGTATATATTAAGAGTATTTCTGTAATGTTCCCAGAGACAGGGACCCCATTGGGTGTGGAGTATGGTCCCCTTCCCCAAATTGCCTTGATCATGATCAATCCAAATCCACTAATTGTCCTTGAATCCAACTTTATACAAGTTTGTCTTCACAGTATCATCGCTCATAATCCGTCGACATTGACATTTAACGCACAGACATCTAATTCCCCCATCATCAATGAAGCGTTGTTGTAGCTTCGCTTAAGCAACAAACTCTTCAACCTCATTTATAAAAGTTCGTTTTAGTTGTAACACCTGGGGCTGACGAGGGCAGGGAGTGATTGCCGGTACATGAGGCACGGATAAGGAGCGGCTCCTGGCAGGCTTCTAGGAGGAGGGACATATGAATGAATCGATTCACACTGGAATGAGAGGGATCCTGAGATTGTGCAGGTATGGGACTGTACAGTTGAAGGAAGGCTTATAAGAATTGATTTGTACTACCTATATCAACAAGATGTATCTTCTTTTCGGGAGCCCAGAACATAAAAACTCCATAGTTTAGCGTGCTTGACTTGGAGTAATTGTGGGATGGGTGACCTTCTGGGAAGTTTTCCAGAAAGCATGTGAGTGAGGACAAAGCAAGCTGAAAAGACCTGTGTTGGTTTGTGGGTACATTCAGCAATCCTGAAAGCAGTCCGGGCCGTTACATTAGTCCTCTTCTTCTCAGATATAACCTATTATACATCCAATTACGATTCGAAGGATAATAATTCATCTTCTGCATGTTAAAAAAAATGCAGAAACACTAAATTTTGACAATATGTCGACTTAAATATATCCACCAAATGTACAATCCAAAACTACCCTCATTTTCATTAATTGGTATGCCATTATCCCATTCGAGCAGAATCTTTTCAACATTTGATCCTAGTATTAATGGTTATTACTTAATTCACATGCCTTATATTTGACAAAATTTCGGCAACATTTCCCATTGGTCTTCAAGTACAATACTTGACCGCGGTATTGCGATCAAGTTTGCACTCAGAGAACAAAAGGAAATGTATCGGACCGAAATTTCGTCAAATATATAAGGCACTAGAAGTAAGCAATAACTATTATACGAGTGAAGAAAAAGTTTTTTCTCAAACTGTCATCCTTTGACAATTCAATGTTCAATACAATAAGCGGCACCTCGATACGAGTACACCAACTCAATAATATTGAACATCATATGGGAAGTTAAGGTTTTACTCAAGTATTAGCTTGTCTAGAAAATAAAACTGTAACCCCATGAGGTAATTTTACCTTTTGTACTTGAAATTCAAGTTCATAGGATCTCGCTCTTTAGCAACATAAAGTGCATAGAGACTAATAAAATTGTCAAACAAACATAAACGTAACCATTATAAAACAACCATTCATGTAAACAAACACATAAGTTTTATGAGGCTTAACACATGTTATAAGTGCTAAGAGAAATTGGTATTATGAGGCTTATGGTTTAATTTATTTATTTATTTCATTTTAATTATTTAATCATTTAATTTAATTACTTAATTATTTTAATTAGTTAATCATTATTATTGATTATTATTATTTTAATTAAGTCTTATGAGGCTTAACACCTGTTATAAGTGCTAAGAGAAATTGGTATTATTTTTTTTTATAATCATGTTATTTGTACGAAGTATCCACCATCGTAAACAGTGACTAATCTCCGTCGGGGGACCTGGATGACATTTAAGGGTTCCCCCCAACCAGGTTTTCTCCATGCACAAGAGCCAGGAATCGAATCCCTGACCACTTGCTCAAGGGGCCCGAGCTCGTTACCACTCGAACCAACCGCATGTTGGTAGAGAAATTGGTATTATAAGGCTTAAAGTTTAATTATTTATTTATTTAATTTTCATTATTAAATTATTAAATTTAATTTAATTACTTAATTATTTTAATAATTTAATAATTATTATTGATTATTGTTTGTTTTAATTAATTCTTTTATAACTGTTAAGAGATTTTGGTATTTAGTTTCAGTATTAATTAATCAGTTTATTTAATTATTCAAATAAAAACAATCATAAACTACACATATAAAAACAACTCCACAATTTCAAACATCATCAATCCAAAAAAGCAGTATCATCAACCCATTGAAACTCAAATTAGGAAAAACCATTATGTGCAATGAATCAAACTAAACCCCAAAAAAACATTATCATCAACCCATTACCCAACTAAAAAATAGTATCATCAAACCAAATACCCAACTCAAAAAACAACTCAAAAACAATATCATGCAACCCTTTATGATCACACTTCAACCAAAAACAACAGCCTAACCACGAATAAAATCTGGAGAGAAATAACATAACTGCTGGACGAGAGAGTGGTGTTCAGAGTGGTAAAGAGAGAGAATAGAGGGAGAGAGGCAACATTGAGAAAACGAAAATCACTTTCAGAGTTAACAACATTGAGGGAGATTGAAAACACAAAACTTGTTGTGGGCGGTGGTGGTCCTGTGATTCTGCAGTGGTGCGGATTGGTGGTCTGTTGGTGCACGAATAAAGAGAATAGAGGGAGTGGGAGAGGGATGAGAGGTTTTGCGGTGGTATGCGCAGTGGTGGTGGTGTCTCTGGCGGTTGCGATTCGGTCGATGGCCTGAGGGATAAGCGAACTAAGTGGCGTTGAAGAGAGGGAGACCTGAGAAGGTGAGGTTTCTGAGTGAAATGAGAGGGAAGTGTCACCGCACACGTATTAGTGATGCGTACCGACAAACGTCCGACGATCTGACCGTCGAAAAATAAGTAACTTCCTTTACCGACAGTTAAGCCATCAGTACGTCAAAAAAGAGACGGAGCCTGACTTGGATAATGGGGGTGTGCCAACTATAAAAATTAAAGTTTATCCAACAAATATACACGCATCAAATTTCATACAAAATATTCATAGTAATATATTCCAAAACGTTAATTACATTAGTAATCTATCAAACACGGAACGCCTCTCCTGCATGTCACGAAAATTATCTATACTAAACTTTTCAACAATTTACTTCTCAACGTATACTAACAATCAATCAGTCAATTTTTTTTCTTCAAAGATTCACATTTCATCTGGTTTTTTTTTAGCAAAGGGAGGCTTATAGTATGCCTTACAATGGGGAAAGGAAGAGTGGAGTAGGAAATGGGAAAGGGTTGAAGCGCATTGCATGCGGGGGTTTGAACTCGCGCTCTCACAAAAATTATGTCCCGTAGCTTAACCAATTGAGCTGACTCAAGGGGACACCTTCTATTTGGTTTTAATGTGCTGGTAGCTAGGGACCCATTTAAAAACTATTACTACTTTTAAAATTAAAAAAAAAAGTTAATAGGGGCTCAGGCCTTGCCCAAGCAACAAGTAGCTCCTTCCCTTGCAGGAAATGAAGCGGGACTTTCACGCTATTTGCGTCAAATTTATCGACGGCCTGTCCTTCGATAGCATTTATTTTGTTTCCAACGGACTAGGTCGTCAGTAAGTTGGTCAAAAATCCACTTGCATGTTACCGATGGCCCGATCCGTCGGAAATGATGAAGATATCAAAGGCCACGTGACCGTCGATAAAAGATTGTCGGTATGCGCACGTTTTCTTGTAGTTCTGGTTTGGATGGGCAACCCTTAAGTGTCGTTCAGGTACCACTACCGAGATTAGTCATTGTTTCCGATAGTGGATACTTTGTATCAATGGCATCACATTCATAAGTTCATTTTTTTTATATTCAGAAGTTCATAATATTAAGAAAATCACATTAAACAAGTCCAACCATAACACACTATTTAAGTTCAAATGTTCAACAATAGACAACATTATTCATCACTAACATCTAAAATTATAAAATAAAATAATAAATAACAATAAATCATTATCGAAATATTCATTAAATTTAAATCCATCAAATGTCAATATGTTATCATTTTCATTGGGATCACGGAGTCATTTCACGTGTTTTTTTAATAAAAAATCATAGTATTTTGAACAAACCGTTGAACGGCCAGTTGTCACCGATTTAGCCCGTTTGACATCGGCTTGATTGATTTTTCACTGATTTTCAAGATAAACGATTTTCTAAGGGCACCTGAACCGGTTCTATCCTGTTGTGGCAACCATACGATTATTCATTTAATTTGCGGTCAATATACGGGTTTGTTTTGGGTGCGGTGGAGATTTGGATTTAATATTCAACATTTCCGGGGTAAAAAGCCCAATATATTGTCTCTTCCTGTAAAAAAAAAAAAAAAAAAATACCATATGGCATATGGCATATGCTGTTCTATTTTATTCTATTCCAATTTTAAAGTGTGGGGTTACATATATAAATGAGAGAATTCTCTTTTTCTTAAATTTGTCTCTTTTATGATGAATGTGAGATTCCATTCACACATGCGCCAATTAATTAAGTCAACTAATGTATATATAAGCAAATTTAAACATCTTCATATTTATTAAGATAATTAGTTATTCATATTTAATGTTATTAATCTCATTTAAAAGTTCAACTTCATAGCCTAATTATCCTTTTGTTTATTCACATTAATTGTATTATATGGTAACTTGTTTCAATTAAATACAATAAAATGAAAGGTATTTTTGGTATATTATTATTAAATAGGATGCAAAAGTCAACTTTTGCTTATATTTTGTTACAACTTAGATGGACTAATTTTTGCTTATATTTTGTTACGGAGGGAGTATATAAGAGTTTAATTGTTATGTACTGTCAGTGTAAATACTGACAACTAATTAGAAATCATGGTGTGTATGTGATTTTTAAGGTAGTTAGGATAAGAGTCAAACATTTTAGCTTATGTGAAAATTTCTGATTGTTTGTTTATGTAAAAAAAAATTATACTGATAATGTATACCAATTAAATCTTATATATAATTCGAGATAATCTTTAAACTTGTAAAAGAAGAACTATAGTTTCAGTAGATACAAGTTATCATTAGGTAAAAAATTATAAGGATCATTGAGCCAAAACGAACAATATCCAAATATAAAATCTAAGAAATATATTTAATGCTGCAATTGTTTTTTGGAAAATAATACTGTAAAATCTTTTATTATTGTAATAAGAAAAATTATTATCTAAGGTCACATCTATAAAGTTACCAATACTTCGCGAATACCTGAATATAAAATTATACCCACCAATATTTGTATACCACAGATGCCTGTCAAATGGATTATCAAAAAAAAAAAAAAAAAAAAACTATCAAATGTTTTAAATTAGTTTAAAATTTTTTTTTTATTAATAAGAAGATTGATAAAAAAAATCTAAATAATTGACGAAGAAAAAAGAAAATCAACACGCAGTTTAGTCAAGGAACCGTAACAACTGGAATGTAAGCATGCAGCGAGTGAAGTTGAGGTATATAACTCGCATTTGCAAATTATAATAGTAGGATATATAAAAGGTATGCACAAGAACTTGTTTGCTTATAAAAAATACATACCTGTCGGAACCTATATATCAATAAAAAATATTTAAAATTTTTAAATTTAAATATACGTAAAAATCAATCAAATCAATTATATTTAATGTTAGTGTTTCAAAAATATCATTTGATTAATTATTTTTCATTTTTTCAAGAATATTATATACTCTAAATACACAATTTTCAAGAGCATTATATATTTCTAAGAAAGGATAGTTTAGTAACTATAACTTATTTTTTTTACACAAATCAAAACAATTAAACTAATATAACTAACTTTCTTAATACATATAAAATTAATTTTATAAGGAAATATATACAAGCGGAGCACAAAAAAAAAGAACGTATACACAAGACAACTTGGAACAGGACGGCCATGCTGTCAAATGAATCTCAGTTTTCATTTTATTTTCTTCCTTCCCTTTTTGGTGGAATAGTGAATTTCAATCTCAATCTCAATTCTCAGCTCAAAAAATTGAAAATTCTACTTTGGCTTCTTCCTTTGCATTGCATCTACAATTTTTATTGATGTCGGCCAGGAGTCAAACCCCAACTTTTAAAGATTAATAGAAGCGTGCTGCATGAGTTGGAGAGTGGGAGAGAAACCAACCAACACATCTAAGAAATAAAGTCAAAGGGGGTAAATACCCTATATATGCATGTGCTATTAATTTCTTTTCCTAACACTTAGTAAACTTAATTTAAATAGTTTTTATAGAGTATAAAAAAATTAATTGGTATGCAATGTTAGGTTAAAGATTTTTTACATTTTCAATCAATCATAAATTATTTCATCATTAAAAATGTTTAAATTTTATCATAACTACCTTAAGAGTCATACATATGATGATTTCTGATTTATTGACATTATAAAAAGCTTTAGGTGACGTTTGGAATCAGGTATATTTTGACATTCCTGGGAAAGTGAGGTGAGAATAAAATTTTCTTATGTTTGATATAAAAGATAAAAAATCATTTCCAGAGATAAAATATGCTCAGGAATAAATTTTGTGAATGAAACCTGAAAATTATATTCTCATGTGCAAGGGTAGGAAGAAAATATTCCTGGGTATGAGACTCTCGGGAATGTAGTTTACTTGGAAATAAAACATTTTCTAAACCAAACGTCATGCATGTCCTTATAGAGTATCAAAATTAAACTCGTAAAAGATAGTAACAAAGAAGTCTTAAAAAGAATAGCTATACATATGTTTGGATGAACTTACACGGCAAGAAAATGCATAATTATCGACAAAAATTTACTAACGGAGTTGAATCTATCGGTAATTCGATAAGTCGTAGGTAATAAAGATGGCGAATGTTATCGATGAACTTTCTGTCGGGATATCCGTCCGAACCATTCACCACATTTTGCGTGAAGCATTGCAAAGGAAGTTTACCTACAGATTGGTCCGTCTGTAATGAAGTAGAATCCGTAGGTAATCAAAAGGCCAACGATAACTGCATAAATCAACCGATAATAAAGGTTCCAATTATCAACGGATCGATCCATCAAAAACGACCGTCCGTCGGTAACGGCTATAAATTCGTTGGAAATATGTGCCCCTCGGTAATATCTAAAAAATGTTGGAAATGCATTGCTCCAATTATCGATGGACTGGTCCATCAAAAACGATCGGTCATCGGTAACAGCTATAGAGCCGTCATAAATTTGTGCCCCCTCGTTAATATCTAAAAAAAGGTCTGAAATACATTACTCCAATTATCGACAGACCGGTTCGTGGGAAACGAGCAACCTTCGGTAATTTTAATAAATACGTCAGTATATCCATTTGATTTTAATAAGTCCGACCGATTCTTTCCCATTTCATATCTCCATTTGATATATCCATTTCATATCTCTTAGTGTCGCACCAATTCCTGTCCCTACCAACCATCTTCACCCTTCCAAAACCCGACAACCGATCGTCATTCCACAGCCACCATCGACTTTCGACTGTCGTTCTATCCAGAACCGACCCACCCCAGGCAACACAAACATATATATATATATATATATATATAGGTGAACCGGCCGATGTTGACTCCGATGCCACCAACCCGCCGCCACCCATCTTGTCACCGACCTCCCTGTCGCCGATATGTCATTTTTTTTTAATTAAAGCGCTCTCAATAAAATTTCGATTTTAAATATAAAATAATTAAACTTAAAATTGCTATTGGAAACAATATTTTTTTAAGACAAAAAATATAATCACTGATATGGCACTTTTTTTTTATTTACTGCTAATATAAAAAGTTATAGACCCATGAATAGTTAAACTTTTGTTTTGTCTTGTTCAGGATCAAGTTCGTGACTAGGTAAAGTTGGTCATTCTGGAGCCCTTCCCATCCCTTGGAAAAGTCATGACTCTCTCTAGCTAGGTGGAATGGAATGGAGGTGGTTCATTTTTCCGTGTTTTGACTTTCCCACAATTTGAACACGGATATGCGTATAAATAAGAAGGACCCTCTCTCTATCTCTCTCTCAAATCAAATCTCAACTGTGCAACAAAAAATATTCAAAGCACAAACTTGGATCTTCTCCATATCCTTCACCTTCTCAGGTTCTTTAACCTTCATCGATCATAAACATGGATGAGATTGACATTCCTCCATTCTTTCTCTGTCCCATTTCATTAGAAATCATGAAAGATCCAGTTACTGTCTCTACAGGCATCAGCTACGATCGAGAGAGCATTGAGAAATGGCTCTTCTCAGAAAAAAACAAAACATGTCCAGTCACCAAACAACAACTCACAGATTCTACTAATATCACAGTACCTAACCTCACCCTTCGAAGACTGATTCAAGCGTGGTGCACCATCAACGCTTCTCACGGCATCGAAAGGATTCCAACTCCTAAGAATCCAGTCAACAAAACACAGATAGAAAAACTCATCAAAGATGCTTCTCATTCGCCTCAGTTACACACTCAATGTATCACAAGCCTCAAATCCATTGCTTCTGAGAGTGAGACAAACAAACGCTGCATGGAAGCTTCTGGTGCTGTTGAGTTCTTAGCATCAGTGGTTATGAGCAACATCAATCCTTCATCACCAGCTTTATCCGAAATAGAGGCTATTAATCCAAATGATGATGATGGTGATGATGATGGGTTTGAGTTGAAAACCGGTGAAGGTGATGAAGCTTTAAGCATCCTCTATAATCTCCATTTATCAGAACCTGGTTTGAAGACTCTCGTTAGCTTCAAAAATGGAGAGTTTATCAATTCTTTAACAAGGGTCATGCAAAGAGGAATCTATGAGTCACGAGCATTTGCGGTTTTATTATTGAAATCATTGTCTGAAGTGGCTAACCAAGTGCAAGTAGCCAATCTAAGAAATGAATTGTTCATGGAATTAGTACAAGTCCTTACGGACCAGATCTCACAGAAGGCTTCAAAAGCAACAATCCAGACACTGATCCAACTCAGTCCTTGGGGTAGAAACAGGATTAAAGCAGTGGAAGCAGGTGCTGTTCCAGTTTTGATAGAACTTCTTCTTGATTCCAAAGAAAGAAAGCCATGTGAAATGATGCTAGTTCTTTTGGAGATGTTGTGCCAGTGTGCTGATGGACGAGCTGAGCTGTTGAACCATGGAGCAGGGTTAGCCATCGTGTCTAAGAAGATCTTGAGGGTTTCAACTATGGCAAACTATAGGGCTGCCAGGATTCTTCTGTCCATTTCAAGGTTCTCTGCAACCTCAAGTGTTGTTCAAGAAATGTTGCAACTTGGGGTGGTGGCGAAACTGTGCTTGGTGCTTCAAGTGGATAGTGGAAATAAGGCTAAGGAGAAAGCAAGAGAGATACTCAAACTGCATGCTCGGGTTTGGAGGAATTCTCGTTGCATACCAAGCAATTTGCTTGTTTCATACCCAACAAGTGTGTGAAATGAGAGTTTTGAACTTTTCTCTTTGGATCAATTTTTTTTTTCCTCTTTCTGCTTTTTTTTCGTGTACAGAATTATTTGAAGATCGGACAATTGGGAATAAGGTAATAGGTATGGGCATCAACTATTGCCCATAAAAGATTGGTTGGGAAACAAATTGGGATTTAATATGTGTTGGGTACACCATATAATGGAATGCTGACACTAAAGGGTTTATCATACTCAACAGGTTCCTCGATGGAGATTAGTTACTGCTAACGATGGTGGATACTTCATACCTATGTCATGGTTATCAAAAAAAAAAAATACCGATTTTGTTTCTGCTTTTCATTCTCTCTTATTTGGCCTTTACATATAATTGCTTGAAATGGTGTAAGCATGCATGTCTTGATGAAAAATATACAATACTATGGTGAGATCGGATATTGATACAGCTTCATTTGGTAATTTCGTTTAGAGAGAATTTCAATTTAATAATTCCCGGTGAACATTATTGATTATTAATCATATATTCCCGACTTTGATTATTATTTGAACATTGAATGTTAATCATATTCCCGAGACTTTGATTAATTTTTTATAAATTGAAATTGTGTTAACGTTTATACGATTTATAAAGTCAGAATTTTTCGTATTTCTGTAAGAAACTTCTGTGATTTAATACTCAGCAGTAGAGGTGTTCGCGGATTGGATTGGATCGGTTTTAAGCCAAAAAACCATCCGATTCAAAGATGAAAACAACTTGCGGTTTGGATTGGATCAGTTTGCTTCCTTAAAAAAATCCAATCCAATCCAATCCAATTAAATGCGGTTTGGATTGGATTGGATAATTCGGTTTTTACCGATACATCGTTACATAGTTATATTAAGTCGAAAACCAACATTAAACCTATATATACTAGAATTAATGCAGTTCTAGTTCCTAAGTACATGCGTAAAATCTTTTAGTAAATGAATAACTATTGATTCCTAGGTACATGAATAACTATACACATTCTAATACATCTAGTATTTGACAATTCCAACAAAAATATTAAAGAGAATGAGAGTGTTCGTTCATAAAAGTATGAAAAACAATGCTTAAGTATGAGTAGTACTATAATTTAAAAAATAATAGTATATGTATATAGTAGGTCGGTTTGGATTGGATTGGTTTTCACTAGGGGATCCAAAATCCGATCCAATCCAATGAAAAAAAAGGATTTTTTCGGTTTTCGGTTTTTCGATTTTCGGTTTAGTCGATTTTCGATTTTTCGGTTCGGTTTTTGCGGTTTGAATTGGTTTGGATCGGTTGATGAACACCCCTACTCAGCAGTTTATTTTTATGCTTTTAGAATGCTGGTGACAATTCTAGTTATATATATTTTTTTATAAGAAAAAAAAAATATACTATTGATTATTTAGTCGGTGTCAGCAACCTCCAAAATATTGTCCCCACTGATTCGGGATTGTGGATCCGCCACTGGATGGTGACATGCAGATATATGGTTTTTGTGGATGAATAGGAATGAGTAATTTTTCTAATCATGCAATATATTTTCTCCGAACATTGGATATGAGAAAGGTTAGAAGTTGGAAAAAAAAATTTCTTTTTTGATTGGTGTTGTAATCTTAGGGAGTGCCTGAAACAAGCATATTCTGTAGTTCCCATATAGTTGTTCTATATTAAATACTCTTGTATATGAGCTTTAATATATCTTTTCCTCAAAAAAAACTCCCAAGCGTAGCCACCTACAAAGTTTGGAGCAACAACAGAGAAGCACCTCTTCATCACAGAGGTCCAAAAACTGGGGTATGTGTATCTAAAGGACAAGCTCCAGGGAGATACATATTCCCACTACCTGAAACCCAACATAATTCCACCAAGATCGACCACATGGAATCTTAGCAGAGAAACAAATCTAATATGGCTGAAGTTAACTCCTTCAAGATCGGTGGAATGTTATGGCCCAAACCATAGCCATGACACTAGTCACCGATTCTGTTTTGCATTGTCATTAGATTCAGTTTTATATGCTGATTAGGCTTGTTTTCTGTTATGTTGAGTGTGCAATATATGAAGATATCTGATGAATGAAACAAGGGGAGGAAGATTTTTTGTGTTGTTTTATAGGAGGTCCCTCCCTTCTAAAGGAGCACTTTCTTTCCCTTACTATAGACATGTACATCAGCAAAGAATATTGAAAAGATTTATTATACTCGAAACTTTCATGATTGAAAGTGTCTTGGAATTTCATGAATGAATGAAATTTTCATTTTAAGAAAATAAGAAATGCTAGCAACCGAGTACTCTTTAGCACATACTTCAATACATCTTTTATTATTGAATGGATTTCATGTAGGATACACTAAATCACATGGGTTCACTCTTTAATTAATGAATTTCACATGAAATTCAACCAATAATAAAAAGTGTATTGAAGAATGTATGTTAAAAAGTGTGTTGTTAACTTTAGAGAATGTTCACATAAAAAAGGAGTGGTTTTAGGTTGGGATATGCTCTTCTAGAAATGAGTTTCGTGGTAGCATAACTAAACAAAACTCATACCAACCTAGTTCCGGTAAAAATTGACACCTGAAGTCAATTTTCTATTGGATCGGCCAATCCAAGTATTAACATATTTTGACCTAAGTCAACTCACAAATACACATTAAATTGGATTTTAAGTTGGGTCAGGTTGGGAAACACTCCCACCTGCAAGGTATAGGTCAAATAATGGGTCTGAAAAGTACATCGATCAAGGTAAGTTTTTTTAAAGTAATTTGGCCATTAAGATATTTCGAGTTATTTTTCCTTGAAACGTTTCTATAATGGTCACAATTTTTTTTTTTTTTGACAAAGTCTATAATGGTCACATTGAGAATGTGGCCAAAAATAAGTCGCTTGGATAACAAAGCTTACTTTAGTGTTTTTAAGCTTATATATTAACTCACTTAAACTTGTCATGTTTTCTTAGCTTATTTGAAACTTATATGTTTGCCTAAGACTAACTACGTGACTTTTTAGTTTATTTAGGCATATATTATTTTTCTAAGATGTGTTATATGTAGTGAATTTTTTATTTTGTATTATGATGATATTTATTTTAGCAATAGAAATTTTTTTAATGTATGATTGTTTTTTGTGATATCTCACATCCATCATTTTTTGCATACCTATATCGCGATTGTGCCATCTATGCTTTGTTGGGAATTCTAAGTATGAACAAGAGATGTGGATGAAGAAATCTCATGTTGGAAAGAAATTGAAGGCTATATAAATAGAAAAAGACTCATAGACCTAACGGCTTAAGGTTTTGGGTCAAGATGTGATGTCAAATTCACTTATGTAATTTTTCACTTGAAGAAATACCTTAGCTCACGGAAGAAGATCCCCCGTTGTTGGCGCTCCCCCTAAAGCTAACAAGTGATATCAAAGCCGATGGTTTCAGCTAGCTAGGACAACTATTGGAAAGAAGATAGTTGTTGACAGACCCATGTGCGAGATCTCTTGTGTCGAAAGTCTTCCTAGTAATGTGGAGACTAGACAACATGTTCCATTGTAGATGATATATAGAGAATAATATTGTACAAAGAAGAGTGTGAATGACCCAAATTGGAGGCAAGTTGGGCTCTTCGTGAGGGAGAGATTATTGGAAATTTCAAGTATGAGTATGATATGAATGAAGAAGTCTCACATTAGAAAGAAATTGACAAATTGAAGGACATATAAGTGGAAAAGAGTCAGATCTAATACCTTAAGGTTTTTTGTTAAGATATGTTGTCAAGTTCACTTATGCGATTCATTTTGCCCATGAAAGAATATCTCTCCGTATTTGACGCTCCCTTTAAAGTTAACATGCGTGCTTAATGTGAGATGATGTGTTTCCATAAAATGTATACCAAGCTACGTAATTAACCGTCACAACTAATTATTTAGCGTCATTTTTTTCCTTTACTTTTAAAGCAAAAGAGTCTTTGTTAGAAATGACAACGTTATAGTATGCACTTACACTAGTTCAGCAAGAAAGATTGCAAAGATTATAATACTAAAAGCTGTCATGAAGAGTTAGTAATTGTCCTTGGGAATGAATCAAGTTTTCGTTTCCTTTTGAAATTGTGTTTTACACTCCAGAAAATGAATTCCATAGCAGCAAAACTATACAGACTCAGAGACCGAGTTTAAAAAAAAAAACTGAAACAATGGAGTCTAGTTAACAAACTTTTAACTATGTGCATGCGTGTACCCAAAAATATATAGCTAGATATATGAATTGACACTACGTCCCAAAATCTGCTGGATCCCGCATGCGGGTCTCAGATTATTGACAAAAATTCTTCCAAGCCAATAATCCTTACAAATTTGTCAAACATTTTATAGTACTAATGTTTATATAAAAAATTGCTTATGTACATGGAAATCAACCGCTTGCACATGGTAACGCCATCCCTTAATCCCTCTAAATTTCGCCGTCCACGACCATTTTACGGCATGATGAACAGCGTCAGCGATGAGCACTCATAAGAATAAGATATATGATGATTGTTTAAGAAGATACATAAAAATTGTTTCCTATGGTCTATCAGTCTTGTATATAAATTAATGGAGAATACTAATCAGTGTCCTAAAGCATTAGTAAAGGAATCAATGCTTTGTTTGGGTAAGGAGAGAAGTAGGGAAGAAAGAAGTAGGAGATAAGAGAAAATGGATAGAGAATGAATGAATTTTTAGATTGTTTGGATTGAGAGAAAAAAGAAAGAAGTAGAAGAGAAAGAAAAGTTAAATTTTAATACAATGACATTTTTACCCTTATAACAATAATAATAAATTTATATCATTGTTGAAAATAAAAGAATGAAATTGGTATTTCAAATTATGTTCCCACTTCTATTAGATTTCTCTCCACCTTTGGAGAGATTTTATTTTGTGTGGGGCCCCACTTCACTTTTTTCTTTCACTCCTATTTTCTCTTCTCATCCAAACACGCATACTTCCCTTTTTCTCCCTCACTTCCCTCTCCCCAAATTAGCCCATCCAAACCATGCGTAAAAGAAGCAAAATTTAACCAGTGCTTTTAGGGCATTAGTTAGCAAGACCCTAAATTAATACTCACTCCATCTCATTTTACTTGTCCCATTTGGTTATGCATATATCTTAAGAAAATGATTAAGTTTACTAATTTTTATAACAAAATGACACTCTTTGACTAAAATATCCCTATTTAAATTATACTATTGGATAGTTATAATTACTCACCAATCACTACACTTCTTGATAAAAAAAACTCATTAATATAGATTGGTTGAGATACGAAGGGTATTTTTGGGAAAAAAAAAAGTAATTATACTTCTTGATTTTTTAAAGGGACAAATAACTTGAGATAATGCAATATTCCAAATGTGACAAGTAAAATGAGACGGAGGGAATATATTATAAGTTTTTTTAGGATTTGACTCCTCTAAAATAAGTGAAGCTTTAAAGTAAAAAGCAAGGGCTATCCACCATTGATTTGATCAGGTACATAAAGATCTCAACTCACTGTTTGTTTTAGATTCTATAAAGATAAAATCACATTTGAAAATCACGTTGAGAGAAATTTCCTCTCACATATCTTCCAAAATAATTGCCTCGGGAAGTATTATTTTCACTTTTGCATTGAAAATAATCTAAATCAAACAGGTACTAAATGATTTAAGGATGATAACCTATTACTTTCTCACTTTAGAATTTCATTGTTAGTGACGGCAAATCTTTTTTTATTTTTTATCCACTCGATCGTGGGGGCCAGTTTCTGGGATCATGGGTTATCTGGGATCATGTGCTGCACACTGTTTTATGTCGGTGGTTGCTCTCTTTCCAAGTCAGTAAACTTTCATAGTTCAAACTTTGAATTTTCCTTCCCTCCCCACCAAATTAAAAAAAAAAAAAAAAAAAACTTTAGTGGTGACCTGAGGGCCAACTCGCTACGAAGTGTGTGGTTCATGAATTTCGCTGTTATCACCACCAATGTCGAATTAGCAATTACTGTACCAAATATATACCTGTACTTCACATCATGTATGAATATGATTTTCTGATCGAATTAAGGAGAAAAGGGAGACCAGCTGCAACATGGGACATTTGATTTGGAATTCAGAGGGTTGTTAATTCAGATATCGGTGTAATGTAAACAGCATTAATTAGTACCCTATTGCTGACCCTTCGATTTGCCAAACTGCCAAAGGCTTCTGGTAACTCAACACAAAATTATTAAAATCCCCATTTTAAATATATATATATATATATATATATATATATATATATATATATATATATATATGTGGGGGGGGGGGGAGCGAAGTGAGGGGAATGTATTATTGTGAGAGGTGAGGGGAGCAAATCTGAATCTTTAAATCATATATGAATGGTCAAGATTAGAACATAAAGTCATGTGCCTTTTTTAAGTGATCACATGACAACCAAATAATTTCTAATCCTGACCACCCATGTATGATTTAATAGCCCAGATTTATTACTTTCACTCTCACAATAACACACGCTTCTCACTTGAGTCGCCCATATATATATATATATATATATATATATATATATTGGTGGGAGAAGTCAGTCTTTTAACGTCATCCAGTACTTCATGGTATTAGTCTACGCAGTTGCATGTGAAACATACCTTGGGATACCAAATATATATGGGTGCGATTTAGGTGAAAGAAGTGTGTTATTGTGAGAGTGAAAAGAACAAATGTGGATCATTAAACCATACATGGATGGTCAAGATTAGAAATTAATTGGTGATCATGTGATCACTTAAAAAAGTCACATCACTTTATGTTCTAATCTTGATCAGTCATGTATGATCCAAATGTCCAGATTTATTTCTCTCATCTCTCACAATAACACATTTCTCTCATTTGAGTCGTATATATATATATATATATATATATATATATATATATATTCCAAAAAAGTAGGTAACGTTTCTAAGGTTCAAGAAAGGGTTTAATAATCTATAAAAGAAAATCGGTATGTAGTCTAAAAGGAGGAGGACTCATTAAACAAGAATAGGAATTTCGGGATGGTTGGTTTGAAGGAACCACTTCAAATGTGGTTATTTCCTGAGCATGTTATAAACTTTCTAAAAAAGTTATTATAAACTATTTATCACAGATAATAAGCTAGGCGGCAGTCATTGCTATGTCATTCAACAAATTAAGAAAATCATATGTAAGAGTACTAAAAAGAGAATAAAAGAGAAAGAAAGAAAGTCTATATCATTAATAATTAATAATGTAAATAAACAAATTTCTTTTCTTTTGTAATTAATTATGATGATATCTTTTGTTAATTTGAAATTTGAATGATGATATGGGAAATTGCAACATCATCTACTAATAGAATTTGGAATACACTTTTCAAAAAGAAATCGCAATACTCTTCCGACTTTTTTTGGGGTAAGTATAATATATAGGTAATGAGTCTCTTACTACTTGATTAAGGTGTCTGATCTTACCACTTGGGCTAACTACACGTTGGTATTACTGTTTAGACTTTGAGATACCATTAGTTGATATACATCCCTATAACTAAAAATAAATTGCTTCACACTCTTGTGATTTGGTTATAACTTTGATAAAACCTTACTGTTGTAGTGTCACGCCTGCGGTGCAAGTTTTGGAACTACAATTGTTTGAAGCCAAGGAATTGTTTCTAGCTAGTAAGACGAAGAGTAATACCAATCAAGGGTTGATCCAGTGATAAGCATCACGATTCCATAAGAAGGAGGACGCAAGTTCGAATCCTGTTGACGACACTTTAGTTGTGAGGTTGTGAAAATCAAGGGTTAATTCTTTGCTCGAAGCAACTGATCGAGGATTAGTCTCATAGCTGATCTAAAGGGCTGAAGTTTGTGGGGATATCCCGGAATGTCACTGGGGAGTCAAAAGCCCTAATTAGGAAGGTTCATAAAAAAAGACCAAGAGTAATGCCAACAAAAAAGCAATCTCATTTCTGAATATCTATTTTTCAAGGTACATGTTCAACATCACCACATGATCGTACTTTCATTGGAAAATAATATCTAAAATACCTATGAAAATTGTACCTATATTTTTTTCAATCCAAAATCCAATCATATGAATATAACTTACTAAAGGAAGTCTTACCAGGCAGGATGAAGAACACTCTTGCCATGCAATCGTGACCAAAACACAATCACAACCATAATTTAGAAGTGTTGCTATAGCTTTAAAGACTATATTTTTGTTTACAACTTCGAATTATTTAGCAGTAATGATCCATTCTATACATAGCTATATATAAACAAACAAACAAAAAGGCATCAATGGAGAGACTTGTAACTTTATCAAGGCTTTGTAAAAGAAGCATCCCTTGGTAAATCGAAGGGGTTCCAATTACCAATTAGCAAGTTTGCATCATCATGAGCTTCAGGTCCAAAAAGTGGAGGTTGGGTGACTTGAAAGGCATGATTTACCATCATCTCAGAATTGGACCACATCATATCATGTGAGGCTTCTTCTTCACCTGGTAACGGTGGCAACTCAAAATTGATAGCATCATGATTACTACATTGCTCAATTCTATCTTCTTGATGAGTCTGCATAGAGTTGAACCCACTAAAGTACATTGGGTTATTACCATTAACAAAATGGGATTCTGTGGATGATTGCTCAGGAAGATTCAAACACTCACTAAGACCAAGTTCTTCAGGCAAAGAACTTGTGCCAATTTCTGTGTTAGATAGCCTTGAATTTTCTAGACAAGGATCAAAAACTGCATGAATTTGATCTGGATTCTCAACCTCTGCTCCTGAATCTGGCTTTCTATTGAGGAAATTTGCATAAACTAGTGCAAGATCAATATTTGGTGATCCATCAGTACTCATCACTGAGGAACTAGAAGATGAAGTCCTTCTTCTAGGATCATAAGAATGCCCAACTTGGTTGTTTGTAGAATCACCACAAGATGAATTTTTGAAAGCAAGACTATCAATGGATTGTCTTAAGTTCTTATTACCTCGTCTATTTTTCCGGCAGCCGCCGCCGACAGGCACATTGCGGAGGGATCCTCCTTTAGTCCAGTATCTTCTGCAACCTTTGCAAAAGTACCTAGGTTGAGTTAAACTGTAGTTATTGTAATAGCAGAACTTGGTGTTGGAAGAACCACACCTAGGACAATTTGGTGATATCTCAACATTAAGCTTCCACTCACTCTCCATGATCACCACTAGCCTCTGCCTGCATCTGAGTCATCAAAAATTGTGTCCCTCTCTCTGTGTTTACCTGTGTATGACTGTGTGTGTGTGAGAGAGAGAGAGAAAGAGAGATAAAGGGAGAAGGTGTGAAGTGCTAATGAGTAGAGTTATATGTGGTATGGGTGAAGCTTTGAGAGTTCCCAAAGCACATTGAGTGTTGAGGTTAAGTGTGTTTTGCAATGCACATGAGATCATGGATATGATCTTGGAAATGTGTATGCACCCGATGCACATGAGCATATGCATGGGGTAAGTTAGCTTGGTGGTGTGTCACTGCACCGTAGGCTGATATAGGGTGTCGGTGTTTATCATACGTGGCATGATGGCATTGGTGAAGGTGAGGGTGATTAGGGAAGCAAAGCTATCGGTAGCACCATTTCAGGTTTCTTTCAACTGCAGACAGCCTAGATAGGAGAAGCACATCCCCTCAAAAGGGTAGCATCCCAACCCCAATTACTACTTATTGAAAGTAGAAACTCCAGTCCCCTTCAGTCATATGAGTTGGTAACTTCCGAACATTATGATTATGAGTATGCGGGTTTAAACCCCCGCGATACATTCCACCCCTTTCACATTATTTATTTCCTCTCCCTCTCCCTTTTCCTTTGTAAGGTTTATTATGAGTCTCTCCTTAAAAAAAAAAGAAACAAAGAAAGTAGAAATTCTACTATTTAACAGCCATTCCATTTTTGTAAAAAGAAAATTTTACTTTCAGATTACAGCAGAGACAGCTAATGAAGAAAAATGAAATCATGGCTGTGTACAATTTCTTTTAATCATTGGTCAGGGATTCTTGTGTAGTTTTATTACTATTAAGTCGTCCTTTTTGGTAAAGTGGTCCACTTTGATTCTTTCAAGTTCTTTTGCTTTGGCTTCTTAATAATGTTGGTTGCTTTGTGATTAAAATGATATTCGTTAAAATTTTGCAATTTTATTACAGTTATAAAAGTAATTGAAACAAATATGCATGTTTCCTAGTTTCATTCATCTGAACTCAATTTCATTTTAAGAATTGAACTTTAACTTATTTTCACCCCTATGATTGCTAACGTTTTTCCCTAATGATGACGAGGTAAACTAGTTTTCATCAACACTTAGTTTTTGTCAAACCTGGAAGCTGAAGTGTAACTTATGCTTCGTTTCCCTAAACATGTACTTCGGTTAGCAATTACCGGTCTATCTCTTCTGCAAGAAAGAGGCACATGGGAATTGAGTAAGCATTTTCTGAAGAAAGAATGTCTCTTTCAGTATCATAATAAAAGTTTCGTTGACTCTTATGTCTTGGATCATGGGCTTCTCGGATCATGAAATGTAACTCTAAGATTTTCATCAATATTCCCAAAGTATATTACCTCAATAAATGAAGATGTAAATGACAGAAAACGTTACTTGTTTTATATATATCCCTAAAATATCTAGCTTTGCCAGTTTGCCGCATAAATTGAACTGGGATGGGTGCGGATATGATACTCTAGTACCCACCCCGTCTCATACTCACACTTATATATATATATATATATATTATACGATATAACATAAATATATATATAGGGGTTTCTATATATATATATATATAATTTATATATATATATATATATATATATATATATATATATTAAATTTAATAAAATAAAAGCTTAAACCTCGTTAACTAGTTTTCTTATTCATTTATGTCGTATCGTAACTCTAACCTCTCTTATTCGTTCTATAGTGTTTGAATTTTATGTCACTCCTCTTGTACTCTTCTTACTGTCGCAGTGCCACTCTCGGTCTCTCTCAAGTCTCTCTTCGACAATTTGGTTGTTCGACCCTTCCAGATTTAGATATATATCATGATGTATATTTGTAATGTGAGAACATACTAGAATAGCCTAACTTGTATTACATATTTATGTTCTTCTCTTTTGTCTTTTGACATTACAAATTTCTTATCCTATGTTCAAATATCCATAAATTTCTTATATTAAAGTGCGAGTAATAGATGCGGGTATGAATACTTAGGTATCCAATGGTAAGGGTATGAGTATTAAAATTGTTACCCATGCGGATATGGGTCCGGGTACAAATAATTTTTTTAAAACACTGATATGGGGACGGGTATTATCGTACTCTACCCATACCTTACCCATTGCCCTCCCTGATCAAATAGAAGTTGGTAATGCAAAAATGCACGGTCGCATGTAGAATATGAGCAGCCAAGCAAAAGAGGTAAGCATTTGGCACGTGAGAATCTGAAATTCTCAAATATTTTCAATAATGTAGAAGGAAATGTGTGAAAATAATAGGGCCATAAGCGGCTTTGATCCAATCCGTGAATTCGGTGGATCCGCCGAACCGATTTTGATGGTTTGGATCGCCCCATCAAATCAAGTGAATTTTAAACATTGAACCGAAAGACAATCGGTTCGGGGATTAGGTTCAAACATTTTGAACTCATTCAACCCGAATCGATAACTACATAAAATTAAATTTGTTATTAATTATTAAATTATTTATTTAATATATTTTATACTTCTACTTATATATTTGTTTTTAATCAATTATTAGAGTTGTTGGGCACTACTGCATTGCACCAGAAAATTGTGGCCGGCAGTAGTCAAGTTTTGGTCATGGATTAAGGCATCTCATAATACATATTTAGTATTTACCTATTTTTTTTCATATATTGCAAGAGCTAGTGCCTAGTGGATGTACTGTTTTGAGAAAGAGGTTATCTCTGATGCTTAAATTTAGAGATTGTCCCCCTGTTTGGATGTATTAAATTTGTCATATTGCAAGATTTAATGGATGTAATATTAAATTTCTATTTTTTTCTTATGTAATGATGGCTGTTTATACTTATGCAGTGGTTGATGGCAGTGAAAGTGGATTGTGACCGTTCTGGGAAGGGTTTTACCTAACCACCACCCTCAACTCGAGGGTTAGTCTTACAACTTGCCTGTGGGGATACCCGATCAAAGGCCCAAAAAACGGTTATGTTGTTTATCTGTTTTAGTATTTTGCTTTGGTAAAGTGGTACCACTGATACATGAGTTACTTTAAGAAATTTGGATATTTTTAGTGCTTATGAATCTGCTAATGTTGTGTTCTTATGAATTTGTTAACAATTTGCTATGAATTAAGAATTTGCTCATAAAATGCTAGTATATTATGATTTTGCTACTAATGTTAATTTTTCGATTAGTGTATTAATTTTTTCATATTTTTCCTGATTTTTCTCGATATTTTAGAGATTTTTCTACTATTGGTAGAAAATTTAAATTAAACATAAGACAATCTGATAATCCAATCCAAATCAATTCGAATTTAATTGGATTGGTTCGATTCGGATTCAAAATAAAATAATTTGCAAAATCTTATCCAATCCGTTTCGATCAACATTAATCGGATTGAATGCTCAATTATCTCAAATCTTATATTATAAAGTTGAAGACGCAATGTATATTATAATTTTTTATCTTTTAATGGTACTATATATATAACTTTTGATTTGATGAGAATATATTATAAAATTGTAGCAAATTGAAGATTTGTTTGTTTTCAAACTAGCCTCGTAGGATGAACTCTCAAATTCTCATGCCTCGGTAATATTTAATACTCGTTTATAAAATTATCTTAGGGAACCCAAGATGCTTAAAATATAAAGGCATGTTTAGTTTGTGAAAACATTCTGTCTTCATTTTCTATATTTTTATTTAGTCCTTAAAAATATAAACACTTTCGATTTTGTTCCTGCTATTTTTAAATTCTAAAATTTGGTAATAGATCTTCGATCAGGATGGACAATTAAGTATTAATGTACCTAACGGATTATCATATCAGCATTGTCACTTGACATTTAAATATAATTTATTTTAATGTCACATTGCATTTATAAAAAATAAATTTCTTTTTAGGGTTAAATGAATTTTTTTAGTTTGTATAAAGTAGGGAGTTTTTATTTTGGTTCCTATATTTTTTCTTAGGTTGTAGTCCCTATAAATTCAAAAACATTGATCCATTCCATTAGTTCCATCTATTAAATGTTTATGTGGCTAACAACAAGCCACATCAACACACACGTGCCATATGTAAAATTTTTATATACCACATTGGATTAAAAAATATTTATATTTTAATAATTTATATTTAAACTTAATTAAACTTTTCGTCCCTCAATTTTTTCAATTGTACGATTTCGATCGCTCGAAAATTTAATTGCACTTTTCATTCTTCAATCTTTTTAATTGTGCAATAAAACCCTTTACTTTTGATCCTGAGAATGACTGATTTGCACGATTTTACAAGTTAGAAGATTAAATACGCAATTAAAATTTTTAAGAGAATAAAGTCATATAATTGTGGACGGATGAAAAATGATGCACAAGGGACAACCTAACTTTTGAAAAAATTGCATCAATGTTTTTCAATTTCTAATTGTTATGAAATATAAAATAGCTTCCTTATCAAATAAGAGCTCTAAAAATTACTTACATGAGATTGAGTTCGAACTTGAAAACAATACGTCCAAATGGGCATAAAGACGAGCATAGAACCTTCAACCTCCTACAGCAAGGACCACTTTGTGCTGGAAAATTTACCTTATTAATCTAACCGACAAAATTCCCCTTCAAATATGGCATGTTACTAATTCATCCCTCAGGATATATTTTGAAACATGAGAAAGGAATAATTATGTGCAAGGTCAGCCAACACCTTGTGAAGGAATGTTGCATTGAGTTTCAATGTAATGTACCTGTACAATACTAAATACAACAGCATAATAATTGGGCCACCTATTAACATTAGAACCACTGGACCACTGACTACCCATCTAAAGAACCCCCTTCTTAGCTCATCAGTCACTCTTCAACCAAAATCATAATCGTCCATAATGGCATCAATATTGTGCACGCTTAATGAAATTAGAGCAAGTCTAAAAAGTACATATCAACACAATTTCATGGCTGTGGCACAAACATCAGCACAACTAATCATGCGGATAATCACTGACTGAAGGACATTTACAGGTATGAATCATGCAACAAGTCATGCTTCTACAGTTCAACTTCGTCATCATGCTGCTATAGCTGGCCCAACCTTTCCTGCATAAAAGAAATAAACAATTTGAATCCAAGTTTCAAAGCAGGCATAAGAAAATATTGATAGAAAATTTTTAATCATCGCACTTTTGGTTAAAAAAAACTTATATAGATCCAAGAGATGCCAAATCATTTTATTCAGTATTAGATGCTAGAAAGCAAGACAATGTGTGACAGCATGATAACTAAGAAAACATAAGTGGGGGGAGGATACATGAGTTATAGGCTAGCAGCTACCAACAAGTCCAGAAGAAGCAGCAAGTCATATATTAGACAGGTAAATCTATCTTACTCCCCATCCCCAACCTGCCTCACGCCCAACTATACTAATAAGAGACATTAGGAAAACGAGAATTTGGACATCATTCATTAGGCGTATGAAAAATTAAAAACCATTCCCGTAGCCTCTTCCTCTCTAACAAGCAAATATTAGATCTTTGAAATAAATACCAAGAAAAACAACCTGAAGCATCTGCATTAACTTTGGATGCTGCTCCAAAAGCTGGCAAAGTTTGTCACGGTCTCTCAACAAAGACTGCAAAAAGAGTTGAATGATAAGGATTTAAATGCATGGCATGTACCCCCAAAAAAGAGAAAAAGAAAACTATGCATGACAAATACCTGAATTGCCTCCGGAGACTTGAAAAACTCATGTAATGACATTCCTGAATCTGGTTGCTGCTGCAATTGAGCATCCCCTGGCTGTTGAGTATACTCGACTTGCTGCTGCTGTAGCGCATGCGAAAACTCTTGCTGCTGGGTTTGATAATATGTCTGCATTGAAGAAACCTGAGACTGCTGCAGCATCTGTAATTGATGCACAGTCATCCCTTGCTCCAACTGTGATAAAGCTTGAACAGGTGGCCTAAGGAGCTGAGGTGGTTGTGGAGGGCGTGGAAGCTGGGGGGGCTGCAGCGGCTGCAACTGAGTAACAGAATGCATTGACGGAAATGAAGTTGGAGGGATGGAGACGCTTTGCAAGATGCTTGGCTGGTTCTCACTCTGTTGATTTGGGGTGTTGCCATAGGAAGTCAATGGCATGGAAGCAGGCCTACTAAACCCCAAGGACAGCATCGATGGGTTTAGTGGATACGATGACAATCTGGCTCCTGAAGGCGCGATGGAGGCCTGGGAAAGTTCGGCGGTCCCAATAGTTGTCTGATATAGAGAAGGTTGGGAGATGGAAGTTTTACCAGATGGTAAATTATATGAACTAGATGCATAAGGAGGTGGTGTAGGAGGAAGTGGGGGAGCAAGTCTACCAGGACCACCAGGAGAAGATATGGATGTCCTGGAATACTTTGAATCTGGCATGGGAACAGAAGATGCTAATGATGTTGCAGTTGAACCATTGTTGAATGGAGATGAATAGTCCATCTGAACCTGCAAAAATGAATTATAAAATCAGTCCGTGCTGACCCAGGACAAATAAGAGGGAAGGAAAAAAAAAAAGAGAGAATCCATATAACTGAAGCAACCAGAAAGGAAGGAAACTACTGAAGGACAAGGAGGCAAAGTTCCTCACTTGGAATGCCACTGGATGTTGTGCGCCCGCTGGAGAATTAACAAATGGGGATGACTGGCTAGGAACTGAATCTGAAGCATGTGATATTACAGGCGAGACTGTTGGTGGAGGGGGCATTGGTGGTAAAGGAGGTTGGTTAGGCAAAAACCTCTGATCATACAGTCCATGAGCGCCAGTAGCAATACCACCATGTTGCGGGCTGTTCTTTAAAAAGAAATTCTGGGAAGCCATCCTTGAATCAACTGGTAATTGCATAGATGATGTGGATGGATTATTGTAAAGAGACACAGGAAACCCTGAACTATTAGCGGCTGCAGAATCATATCCACCAGAGGTCTTAGCTTGAACAACATTCTTTGAGTCATCAGACTGCTCAACATACTTCCTGTCTGAAGAAACACTTGATTCTCGAGTTAATGACATATCAGGACGTGAACCAGACATCTTTGAAGAAAATTCACTCTGGACATTGTCATCAAGGTTAGATCCTAATGGAGTACCCATATGAGAAAATTGACTACTATCAACAACATCACTTTCTGTCTCTTCGACAATTGAGTGAGGTGAACTTTGCTCAACAATAACTGGGGCAGGTTGCTGTAAGTTATCATCTGGCTGAGGGAATGGCAGCTTGTCATCAGAGTCAGATTCCTCTCCATCAAAAACTATATCAATTCCTTGAAGATCATCATCAAAATCTGTTTTTAATTGCTTAGATTTGTTTAACTTCTCCCCATCTGAAGGTTTCACAGGAGAAGCATTTTTGAGGTGTCCCACAGCCTCTCCCACTATTGGTGCTGAAGAGTTCTGGCGTTCCCTTTGTCTTGCCATAAATTCATCTACATGAATTGATGGAGGTCTCCCACCAGTTGATCCTGCTCGTGGCACTGCTATTACATTAGTAACCCCTTCAACATTTCTCTCTCTTGCCACATAGTCATCCACATGCATAGATGGGGGTCTGCTGGTATTTGGCTTGCGTTGTCGGAAGGCATCCCTACGAGTAGGACCAGAAGAAACAGTAGAATGTGCTAAACCCCGTGAAAAAGCATTCTGAGCAGAGTTTTCAGCCTGAAAACTTTCTCCTCTAGCACGCCTGGCTGACCCATCCATTGGTGGCAGTTTTCTTTTGGAAGAGAGATTTGTCTGTGTTAATCTGTCAGGTAATGTTTCGGGACATTCCCAAAGAAATTTGTCTCCAAGTCCTCCCAGGTAAAGATGATCATCAATCTTTTCTACACTGTTTTCAAGCATTTGATGTGTCTTTGAAACAACATCATTTTGAGGTAAAACAACATCCACCTTCATGGAATCAACCGGCCTTTGCAATAATAAGGACAATGACTTTACTGACTCAGAAACCTGTACATCATAGATGAGCAACACAAGTTACAATATAATCCAGGGGGCAACTATGAAAGACGAAGCCGTGCTCAAATGGATCCATACCTGATATAATGGGATTTGCAAATGAGATGTAACCAAACAGTCATCCATAGTCATCCTTGAACTCAACAGGGAACTAAATTCTAGTATGTAATTTATATTTTCTTCAGGAAAGCCAACTGATCTTGTCATATCGTCAGAAATCCCAAAGAGGTACTTCAACACAACTACTCTGTCAGAATTCACACTAACCCAAAAAAAAAACTGTAAGTTCACCCTGTTAGATTTATATATATCAGTCTTTTTTTTAATGCTAAGAAAAGAGGACAGAGATATCTAATTTTTAGTAATATACATCAAGAGATAAAATCAACTTCAGAAATCTAATTGTAGTAATATATACTAATTTTAAGCCCTTCATTGCAAAATAATTGTATTTTAGAAATTTGTGAGTAAATGCCATTTTTGTGTTGCAACTTAAGCCTGTCCCGCCCAAATGACTAGCCTATTGGGTAAGAGAGTCTCATGGCTTAAGTACCACATTGAACTTCTTACTTTCTCACCGATAAAATGACAATCAATCTCTACCAGTTTGATCCTTCCTTTGCTCCACTACGGTGAACAATCACAATACCTAGGTACCTTGCGTGCACAGCACACTATTCACACTATTTTCTAAAAGGTACAAAACCCCTGGGAGGGTACTGCACCTTAATCGATACTATAGGCAACCTTTTCCATAGCCCAACTCTCAATAAAACACCAATTGCTACAACTTAACCCATGACGAGAGTCCGGCCTAAAAGACTAACTTGTTCGGTAAGAGAGTACCACATTGAGCTTCGTTATTTACTATGATGTGGAAAATAACAGGTTTCACCTTTTCATCATTATCTCTTCGGTTTAAAAGCTTCTTGTATTTGGACTGTTCTAGACAGACCACTTATACATCATTTTTGAAATACCAGGTTTAGATTAGTATTCTCACTATCTGTATGGAATATTAATACTCTTTCTATGGTTAAGATTTTCACTAAGGATCGGACACACTATCAACATAAACAAATGTTATGGATGCAGAGGCCAAATAATGTGTTTTTGATAATAGAGGCCAAATAAGGTTTAATCTCCTAACATTTGTATTCTGTGTTTTGAGAGCTCTAAAATTGTCATTTGTCCTTACATTGTGAACTTATATGGCAAATATATAAATTTTCTGTGTTTTTCAGAAAAGCAGTGACTCGGGCCAAATATTGTGGAATTGAAGCACTGTCCAGGGATTGCGGAATATTTGGATAGAGCAAAATGCTAAAATAGTTTTCCAGAAATATCGATGTTCATAGCTTTTATGGGAAAGGATTGTTTTCTAGGCTTATGGGTCTCAGTACTGTACTTGAATTTGCATTGAAGAGCTCATTCCATCCTATGTCTTCTGTTAATCAGAAGCAACAATCCATAAACTAATACAAAAAGTTACCTGTCCCCATTCACGCAAAACTGCAGAGACCCCACAGATAATGCATAGACAGCATCAATGGCGTAAGCTGTCAAACCTTCCTTTGTATCAATTGATCTCAACAACTTCATCCAACAGCTTAATAAAGGAGGGCATTTGTCCCATTCAGCTACACTAGGACCATTATAATTCACGTTCCTATCATCTTTCTGAGATTCAAGTTCACGAGCATGAGAGTGGATACCAAAAACAGTATCTCCAATTGCCATTTGACCTTCACTACAAGAAGCTAATTCTTTAAAAGCTGCAAGGCAAGCCAGTAGCTCTTTTCCAACAGGGAGGACCTTGAAACAACATAATTCTTAGTTACCATCAAGAGCAACTAAAAGAAGCACTATATTTGAACTATATATAGTCATAAACCAATGAATTTTGACAGTCACTTTGCTAAGGAGAGGCGTTATTTACATGCAGAAAAGGGCATCTCATGATAAAAATAAAATTCTAAATAGATCTACAAGTATATATGGACAGGATCAGAAAGTCACCTGACAACCCTTCAAAAGATAACGTAAAATCAGGCCACAATCTTCGCTGAAACTTTCAAAAAATTTACTGCCAAACCAGAAAATTTGTCACTTAGCTGTCAAACATGAATAAAACATAACATACAAGGAGATATAGTACTACATGTCATGTCTTCGGGGGTAATGTTGAGAAGCTTCAGAATGAAAAAGCAGCATGAAAAACTGGAATACTGGGAGACACCAACTTAACAAACTAATGCTGCACTTTGCAGAATTTCTACTGTCTGGAGTCTGCTTTCCATCAACATCAACAAAACATCTCTCCAGTACTTTTGTTAACATCTGAAGAGTACCCTCCCTCAACAATAGGCCCTGGCAGAGAAAACGGATCAGTTCCATATTAAGTAAAACTATTATTATCACCAATAGTAATAATACTATATTACTATAATGACCACAATAATCATGGTGAAGATAAGAAGCCAAAACAAAGGCCAAAATCATGAGGACCTTGCCCAGTGGATGCTCCAATAGGCTAACAAGAAAATCAAGCAGCCTCGAAACCTGAAAATAAAGGAGAAATACTCATCATAACTCCAAATTAGATGAACTACAAGCTCCAAAATTTGAGGCACACAGAACCTTACCTTGAATGCATCTGTATCTGATGGAGAAGATGATTCAGAAAGATGATCAATAATCGATGACAATACCGGTCGTATAAGCACAGATGCATAATCAGCATTTTGGCAAGCAATTCGAATTACAAAAACACGCAGCAGATCTTGAATGACCACTAATGCCTGCCAGGAAATCAGAATGGACAAGATAACGAGCAATTATATAAGCCCCACCAACAATCCCCAATCCCCATTAGAAATGTGGAAGATAATTTAAGTTCACCATATAGGATACATACAGAAATGGCATAATGCTGTATAATCTCGGCAATTTTGTCAAGGTGTGGTACCAACTGTCCAACCAGCTTCTCAAGGTGTCCAGGTTCCAAATACCAGTTGACATGTCTCTCCTTCTGAGGCCCTAATAGGGCTCCAACAGCCAACATTCTTCGTGCGCTTAACAAAGGCATTCTACTTGTCCAAAGCCATATATCTTCCTCAGGAAATAAATCACTCTTGTAAAAGAAAACATGTAAGACCAGAAGAATTAATCATATAAACAGGCTGGAAATCTTATCATACACAGCTTAAAAATAAACTATTAATTTTGAACAGGCGAATTTAAACTAAGTAATATATAGTAATATAGTATTTAAAGAAATAACATCACCAAACTATGGAATAAGCATACCAAAAGATAGATCAAACTGCATGTTTCTTTTGGACCTAGAGTCAACATTGAAGTAGCCTGAACACTGGCAAGAAGGGTGTGAAAAAGACCTGGACTCCATCCATGCACTGGCCAAAATGCAAGGGCAGACACAATAAGATGACAGACGGCTCCATAACCAATAGCATAATCAGGATATGGAGATGATAAATCTGCCGCACATGCAGCTAGCTTGGGGCTGCAATGACCAAAATTTAATCAACTGAAAGAAGATAACATGATTATCAAAGCAGATGCAAAAAGAAAAGAAACAAACAGATACCTTATTTCCCTGTGTAATCGAAGAAGAGCATTCATTAATTTTGTATTTCGGTGCTGCTCCTTTGCTTCCTATTAAATTGCAACCAAACAAACTCTATCAATAATTCTGTGATTAATAACTGGTGATGCACAAGGTACTGTAACTCCATCAGATGAATCTCAAAGATTGTGTCTTTTTGATAAAGAATAAATTGCTAAGGGCATAGAACGGAGAAAGTATATATTAGAAAATTAAAAAACAAATTAGATATGATGTCCTCCTATCAGACCATCACATCCAAAAAAGGATTATAAAATAAACAAAAAAGAAATAAAGACGATAAAATGAACAATGTATCTAACCCTAAAGAACAAAACAAAATCGTCCAACCAAGGTCTTCAACCACGGTATCCCCACATACAATGCTGTGAGACTAACCTACGGGTAGGGACAGTGGTTAGGTAAAACCCTTCACAAAGTGCTAACCCCAGGATTCTGATAGGAACCTGAGCCTTGAACCCATTGATCAATTGTCATATGGGCCCAAGGTATGGAAGGTTTACAAGATGAGGCCCAAAGCTGGTGGTATGAGTTCCAAAGTCATGCTAAGAAAGCAGAATGATGAACTTGCCGGAAATATTGCGAGTGAAGAGAAGTTGGTTATGTAGGTGAGGTCCATGGAGTTAGTTACAGTCTGCAGGTATCTTGGGACTTGGGAGAGGCGCATTCTGGAATATCTTGAGCATTGGCTGTAGCCATTGATGAAGGCGAGCTACTCTCTGTAATGAGCATTGCTCTTGGGAACATCTCAGCTTATATAGTTATTCACTACTATCTTTGTTACTACCCGTGATTAATAATACGATCATCCATATATTCCCATTTTTGTTGAGTCTGAGTTTTAGTGCCTATTAGATTTAAACACCTGTTGTAGGTAAGGTTCACCTAGGGTCATTGTCCACTTCCAGAGCAAATTTGAGTTTTTGTAGCTTGTTCAGATTCATGCAATTTCTTGTCATTTATTGTCACTAATCAACAGGTCTTTATAATTCCCTCAACCCAAATCTTCTTTTCAGTTTATCAAACATGCAAACTTTTGTTCGGGGCTTGTAATTTATTTCTATTTTTTCTGTTAAGGGTTTGTAAAACACCCAAAATTTTATATGGAATTTATAATGTCTCATGTTGCCAATGGTAAAGATCATGGCCTCTGTTAAATTCCTTGTCTTGTGGTCTCAGCTATCTGTCATGTTTTTAGTCACATATTTCTATATCTGCATTCGAAACTGATTTCAGTCAACTGGAAAGAAAAGACGACTTCCATACAGACCTAGTTTTGTTCAGTCGGGAGGGGTGTTTATGGTTTCATTCATGACTTCCCTCTAAATTTCGTGAAACATCAGTTCAGTTGAAGATTCAACCAAAAAGCAAACAAACTGAACTGATAGGCACCCCTTCCATCTAGTAATCTAAATTTTGCACAAAACAACATAAAAAGTATATAATCATTATTGCCAAGGCAAAATGACTAGCAAGGCTATCCAAAATTTTAAATATTACAAAAAATTGTGTTTTCCAGTTTCCAATTCGAAACAAGAATAAAATAATGTTCTGTTGGACGCTAGTTCTGAAGAGTATTAAGCATAGAGGTCACTAAGAAATAAAAGACAGGATTTGCATATCACAGAACTTTCTAATGCAAGGAATTTTCATTTACAGCTTCCTCTATTTATCTGTCCGCTTACAGTCAGTAGAGAGAATTGCATACAACGTCACATTTTAACCACCATTTTCTTATGAGAAAGTTTTGAGGAAATTACACTAACCTTCTGAGGTTTGCTAAAACTACCCATAATACCCCCCTGTCTTGGAAATTCTATTGACCTCTTAAGGTTTATGAGTTGATTACACTGACCTCCCCTACACTGACAAGCAAGAGGGGTATAGTGTAATTTCGACAAACATCATGGATGATCGGTGTAATTTCCAAACGTTTTACATGACACATCAAAAAGTTTCAAACATATAATTTAATTCAATATCCTGCAAGAATTTCATATACTTTCTTCCCATAAGCTACAAGCTATTCTTAATATTTTGTAATCTTAAATAAGACAGAAAATAACACATAATTTAGCGAAACTAAGGCGCATAATACAAAGGAAGTCTACTATCAAACAATATAAATGTCCTACTGCCTCAAATTTAGCCAAATACATATTAGTAAGAAATACAAAACTACTGAGCTAACACTGCTTTTAGGTTTGAGATAAATCACCAGTCAACATGTAACAATCAATTCAAAACCCTGCAAATTGTCAAAACCTTTCACGACGATTGCTTGGTCAGTAAGATATATACATGTTCAGATTTTAAACATAAAATGTTACAAGTTTCCTACCAATAAATACCACATAAGAATATCATGGATAGAACAGACAGGACCTCAAAAAGACACACCTGTAATTTCTGCAGAAGTGTAATAAGCAACACCAGAGAAGAAACCAAAAGATCAACTATGCTCAGCTCACGATTACGTTCCAAAAGTAAATCTGATGTAGTATTGCATTCTGTACCCTCATCTACAAGGTAATCTGTTCAAAAGAATGGGAAATTACATTGACCAAGCTTTAAAAAGAATAGAAAATATTATCGAATTTCTTTAATAGAAAACTAAATTAAAAAAAAAAAAATAGAAGGAAAATACAAATATAATGGCTGTGAGGATAAGTTATCCTCTAAAACACATAAAAAAACAAAAGGAGAAAACTGAAAGACTACTGAGCATGCAGCAAGGCTTCCCAATCTCTCTACATGCAACGTTGCACGGATCCGGGATATAGAAGGAGGAAGATGGAGAATGGGGCTGTCTGAAGGAGGAAGATGGAGATTTGGAGTAGTTCGCCACCACTGCATTGTGGCAGTAGCACAAGTCACCACCAGCACCACTGCTTCTCACCACCATGAGCCACCATTGCAAACAGCCATCAAGGAAGGAAGGGGGAAGATGATTTAAGTGTGTATCATGAGGGCTCACTCCAGCAGAAACAAGAATAATGGAGGAAGAGAAAATTAGGTTAAGGCATGAAAAACAGCAGTGTTCTGTGAGAAAAACTTTACTATCCATACCCAGCCATACCCGTTTTCGAAAATGTAAAAAAAAAAAAAAAAAAAAAAAAAAAAAAAAAAAAAAAAGGTTTGCAACCGGTATGTACTCATGCATACTCATACCAGGTACTTATCATGTACATGTACTCCAGTCAAAATGGCATACCCATGCTTCAGAGGTAACCATATAAGCGACCTATTATAACGAGCATAGTATTTTACTTACCGTAATTGTTTGAGGACCTCTCAAGCATGAATCTGCAGTTGACTAAAATGGCATAGATAACTATTACAGCACCTTCATCATAGAGAGTCGCAGCAATAGTCTGCATAGATTACAAATGTGATAAGAAAGGATTTACAATTATCGATAGAACAATTCAAAATAGACTATTAACATACTGGGTTCTCAGAAATAAAAGACAAAATCCTAAGTGCTGTTGTCAACTGTGCCAAAGAAGAATCGCGAAGAGTAACACCATCAAAAGACTTCTCCGATATAAACTTTCCAAGATTCTCCATAACATTAATATCAGAGCCACTGGAAGACTCTCCAACAACATTTTCAACATCAATCAGATCTGACACTAGGATGCTAGTTGAAGTTAACTGCGCATCTCCTCCAGAAGCCAATACAGCTGCATAACGTAGGAGCCCAATACCCCCATGTTTGTGGTATACTACACCTGCATCTATCCATTCCAACAGGCGGGAGGGAGCATCTTTCCTGTTCGACCCAGGAGAGGAGAAATGCAAGGATCTATGAAGTTCCATAGCAAGTCCAATCCAGGAACCCAGAGATGATGCTGTGGAATCTGTAACAATGGCTTCAATAATCTCAGCAGCTGAGTGAAATATTGTAAGATTCACTGGTGAAGATCCTGATGCAAAAGAGTAAGAACAAGCAGTTTAGACCACTAAACAAACAAACCATGCCACTATGTGAATAAGAAAAACAATGGAGTGACTTGACTACCGCTTTTTTTCCCAACAGACTCCGATTCCTTGACATAACTTAATGCTTCAATCAAGATGGTAACAGCCTACAGAAAAGGAAACAGTCATACTATAAAAGTGCCTGAACACAAGGAAGATTTCATATACTACAATGTCTAATATCGCAAATAAACAAAACTGCAGTTATTTAGATCTATAATAGAAGCATCTATGGTGCTAACAGCTAACTTCTATAACTGCAAACTAGAACTGATCTCATGGACAAATATTCACATTAAGCTTAACATAAATGAAACTGCCACCTATTTTAGACAATAAAGCTTCAGAGAATTCCAGGATTTTTTTTTTTTTTTAAAAAAAAGACCAAACATGTACACCTTAAATACATTCTCTTGCAAAATATTTTGAAGACATCACTTCAAATCTAGTGAGTGTGCCAAAAGAATATGCACTCAGATAGCATATGCTTCCTGATAATGCATCATTATGGCATGTTAGAGCATACTTCTGGGCATACCTCAGGAAAATTACCCAAAGCCAACAAAGCCTGGCGCCCACAATCAGACCTGCAAATCATCAGCAGATTTAATTCATAACTGAAAATATTTAAAATATTGAAGATTCAATTCAGACAAGAATATAAGGCCATGTCGACCTTGACAGAGCAGCGAGTTCCCACAAAACCCATACAAACTCATCTGACTGTGGATTTGATGAGAGCAAACAATCAATGGCATTAACCTGGGCCAAGTATAAGGACTATCACAATTAGATACAACCAGTAATGGAATTCAAAATTAAAAAATAAAATAAAATAAATACAGCAGCAGCAGCAGAAAGAAGGAGAAAGTATACAGGAGTTGGGAGGACACTATTTTTCGAAGCACAACTAACCATTTTTAAATGCATCCCAACTATCATTCCTATCTCCGGTGGACTACAATAGAAACCCTTTGAAAGCAAAACAGAAGCATATCGAAGAGGAATACAATCTTCCTTATTGTCACGATGACCACCCCTAAGGGCATGGATTAAAGTACTTGAAAGTTCAGGGTCCTGTAATAGGAATATCAAGCCTGCAATGATGGGGGAAAAGTGAATCAAATTAATTAATATTCGGTTTGCTTCTTTCTGATAATAGATTCAACAATGTGTGAGAGTGTGTTAAACATGCATGCACGTTTATAAATTAATATTTAATCGTAGCCAACCTGAACGACAAAAAAGAAATGAAAGAATCACAGCCTCAATGGATGATGTTACATCCATGAATATTTCCATGACATCTCCCTCTTCCACACGCAATACAGATGATGACAACAGTGCAGTTGATAATGAAAGAAATCCCCGCTCCTGCATCCATGATAACATGCGAATACAGAAAAATATAAGCAAGAGCAAGTAAATATTTTTAGAACAAAAATTAGTTCTGGCCCCTGCATTCAAATGCCATCTTCCATTACTGATAGCAAGAATGCACAAAATCTTTACAGTTTCACTTAATAGAGACACGCGAAATAGATCATGGAGCAACAAGTATACATATTAAATAGCTGTATTCCAAACCTGAGCAGGTAAAAAAATTAGCGGTAAATTGTCACGATTAAATGGTATACCTTCAAAAGCCCCAATAAATGTGTATCGATATCCCAATCTGAAAAGCAACAACTTGAAGAGCTGATCAAGCCAGAAGTTGTTTTATATGACAACAATCCGTCTGTTTGACCAGTAATCAGTGATCTGCTTGCACAAGCCACAGGAGAAGGATCTTCAATTGGACCACGTGAATTTATCAATTTCTGCATTAGTGCTTGTCAACAAACATTAACAGGTAACTTTCTTCAAGTTGCAAATTATTGCGCTACAGAAATAAAGCTAACCAAGTCGTGGGGGAATAAAATAAAATAGTGCTCATTACTCATTTCTAATATAAAAGCCAAAATCAATTGAATTAAAACTGACCAGGAGCTTTCTGAGCAGAATTTCAGCAGAAGTGAGCATATTCAAGGAAACATCTGTAACCCTGCCAACAGTACTAATGTTTGCCAGCACAGACAGGACTGCAGACTGGCAAAGATTAAATTACCAAAAGATAAATACAAAGTTCTGAAATGCAAAGGAACATTCATACCAAGCACATTCACTGAAAGCAATACCTCATATCTTGAAGCAACTTCATAAAATCGTAAGCGATGAAGCAAATAGGTTGCAAGAGAAGCAACATCATTACGGGGTTTTGACAATATCAACTTCAATAATTGGCTATAACCATCACTGATACCAGAGGGGATATTTTCATCTTCCCGAGGCCACCAACCTAAAAAGCCTTCACATCCAACTGAATACCTACTAGCCCGCTCCACAACACCAAGAAGCAGGAGCATAATAGTTGTCGAATTCTGCCCATCCTTGGAAAAAAACTTTGTAAGCTGCTCCATTCCCCCACTACTAACAAACTGAAAGCAGCTCTCTCTACCAGAACATAGTAAATGAGCCATACTCAATCCTAATAGGGCATGCTCACTCTGCAGTAAAGCATGCGGAAATATAAGGGGAAAAAGACAACGTGAAAGAGACAAGCAAATAAGCTAGAAAGGGTGAAGTGCATTTCTTTGATTCAAACTCTCGATACTAATAAGGAGATGCTGGAAGAATATGTGAGGAAAAAAACAGATTACCCGAGAAAGATAGTGATCTCCTACATATGAAGTGTGTCTTCTAAAATGAAAATACTGGTTAAACATATCCACCAACGCTTTTGAATCCAACATTTCAGCCTCCAATTCAAGATCATTGCCCTCTAATGAGCATTCAGAAGATTCACTCCCAGAATTTTGCCGAAGAACCTTATAAACCTCAAGAAGCTCTTTTCTTGCCTCATTAACAACACTGTGTAACTCTTCAAACTTCTCAGATCTCTTCCTCATCTGATATCTCCCACTGATTGATTCACATACATCACTCGAAATGTAAGAAGAGATTGCTGAAACAACAGTACTAACAACTTTATGTCCAGCATCCCCAAGCTCCGAGAACTCCAAAATCTTTAACATTAACTGTAGAAACAGTTTGACTTCAAGAGAAATATCTGCTGCAGGAACTGGAATAGACAATACACTCAAAGAACTTGAATATTCAATAGTAAAATTAGTAGAATGTAATGCATGTGGCAGGTCTTCAAGCTTCCCCTCAGCAGAATCAACAAGATCAGTCAACGCGTTGTCATCAAATTCAATGTTAAACTGACCCAGATCCTCAGCTGTGTTGCCATATATAACCAAGCTCAGACTGCGATAGCTGCCCCTTACAACTAGATGACTAGTGACAACAGCCTGAGAAAGAGAAAGCAGTAATGAAAATCTAATTGCAGTATCAACCAATTTTTCTTGTGACATCCCGAGGTATCTCCACAAGTCTGGCCCATTTGAACAGCCAATGGGACTAATCCCTGTTCGGACAAGGGAGCACAAGGGTTATGTGGTCTTCCCACAAGAGTTGCTTCCATAGGATTTAACTCGTGTCCCCGTCCCCAAGGAGCCAAGGTTGCTTACCACCTCGACAATGTAAATCTTTTTGATAGAAAAATAATTACAGTATAAGTTCGCAAGCTTGGGTAAATCTTTGACAAGTCAGGAGGAAAATCCATCCTCCAAAAGTTTACTAGTTATGAATTGATATCATAAGCAAACAAGAAGTTAGCCGTAATTAGCCAAAACTTTAATCATATTTTTTCACTAAATCTAAATCAGTAAAACTTAAATTAATGTTTTAAGTATATTTGATCAGTTCATGCTAAAAATTCTTCTAAGCATGAATATTTGCTTAGCTGTTCTTTAATGAAAACAAAGTAATTTAGAATTAGAAGTTTGTCAAGTGTGTAAAATACTCTTTTCATAACATACATTTTTCACATCCATCTGTAAATGTTAAAACCAAAAACACAAGAACTGTGCAGCACAAATAGGAGATCAAACAGAGAAATCTAACAACATTAGTATATTTCCAAACAAATTCAACAGAAATAGCCAGCACAATGAAACATTCAAACAATTGGAGGAACTACGGACCAAATATTGTTAATAACAGACATCATCTAAAAATGTGGTAAGTACCTCTACTTCCAGCACATTTGATGAAGAGTGCGAATAGAGAAAAGGCTGACAAAGTCTTCTAAATCTCGTCTCTCCCTCACAATGTACAAACACCTCTATAGCAAAAGATGGAGGCGAAGTTGCCCTGAAAATAAGTTGCCAGCAATTTACTAATTAATTGACTACAAAATATTCAACAGTCACCCAAAATTATAATTATAATTATTATAAAAACAACACAATCCTATTCCTTAGGACCGACTAAAGCACAAACTACATTAAATTTCGAAAAATAATAATCAAACTCTCAACACCAAGCAAGTATATAAAGTGGTCTTCATTCTTCAATTACTTTAAACCAATCAAATCAAATTAAAGAATAAATGGACAAAAGAAAAAGGAAAAAGCAAACAAATAAACAAACAAACAAATGCATACCCAACTAGTGTTACTGCTTGGGCAACAGATGACGCACTCTGTTCCAGAAACTCGCACGCGGTGATGACAATGGGTTCCGAGAAAACCACCTGCAAAAACATTTTTTTTGTGACACCCACGTAAAATCCACCAAGCCCGAAAAATAATACCAACAAAATACCCTAATAAAGCACATTTTGATGTTCGTTCAAGCTAAAGCTTAAATTAAAAGTAGCAAGTAGCAACCACCAACCAAGTATTAAGCTTTACTGTAATTTTTCGATTCTCAATGAGCATTGCAATTAAATAATTGCAATTGAAAAAAATAAAAACAAACAAAGGTTGATATATATATATATATATATATATATATATATATATATATATATATATATATGACGATGACGATTTAGTTGGAATTGAAGGTGGGGTTACCTCGTCGACGTACTCGTCGAGATGGGGGTGGACGAAGGTCTGAGCGAAGAGGACGCATGGTTCGGGTCGACCCATTGCGATAGATTCAATAGTTGGATTTGGGGGTGGGAAAGGAACATGCGATTTTTGAACAGCAAATTTTCAATTTTGAAATCCTAGGGTTTATGTTATGGAGCGCTCTCACTTGTATGAAACGCTCAATGCAGATTCGTTTTAGGATTCAGGACTCGTCGCCGCCGACATCGAAGAGGAAGTGTTACGAAAGGGAGAAGGACTTTTATGTCCTTTCATAAAAAAATCAATTTATCTTTACATTTTTATTAAGAGACTAAGGTTATTTTTGGCAAAAACTATCTCATAACGGATAAACTAGCTAAGAGCGAATGAACATATAGTTGATAACAGATAAGATGGCCAATAGTGAATAAGGTGACTTATTGAATTTGAAATGCTGGATAAAATTAGTAATTAAACTAAATGATAAATATAAAATGACATAAAAATATGTTTATATGTTTTTTCTATAAATTATATATAATTTTATTTTAAAATAATTATCGCTTTTAATACTTGAATTTATTTTAACTTATTTATCAGATGTTCATATACTATTTTATATATTTTTAATTATTATATATGTTGTTTATGCATTCATAGTCAACATATAAGAATTTAAAAATGAATTTAATTGCTATGTATTGACAGTGTAAAGTTTTTTACACTGTCAATCAATCACCAATCATGATATGTATGATTATTAAGGTAGTTAGGATAAGAGTCAAAAAAATATGCAGACGTGACAATTTTTAATTGGATATCTATGTAAAAAAATTTTACACTATCAGTGTACAGAAATTAAACTCTTTAAAAATTATATACGTAGAAAATATATAGATGATATAAAAAACTTGAACATGCATAATAAAAAAATAATCCAAAAAAAGTAAAAATAATATACCCTAAAAAAAAGTAAAAATAGTATAATAATTAAAATAAAAATTTAATATCCATTTAGGATTAGAATATTTTATTTTAGGATTCTAATATTTTATTTAGAGAGGATAAATGGGGAGTTTAAATAAATTAGTAAGAATAAAAAAGAAAAAAAAATATAATACGTTATAAGCTATAAGCTCAAAATAGCGTTTAGACAAAACGATATAAACTAGTGAAAAAAATGTTTACCAAACGGGACTACAGTCTCATCCGCTATAAGCTATCCGTTATAAGCTAGTAGACTGCATTTGCCAAACAGAGCCTAAAACCCAATTTGGTTCATAAAAAATATCGAGACACTTTTGATCCCATAAAAAATTAAATTAACCACTTAGTCCCTCAAATTTACAAACGCGAGACACGTTAGTCCCTCCATTCAGTTCCGTCTGTGAACTTCTCTTAGTCGTCCTGCATGACATGGTCAACATTTCCAATGTGTAAAATAAAAACAAACGCAAAAAATATAGCAAAACGACATTGCTTTTTGTGCTGAGTGGGAGTTGAAAAAATAAACTCATGAAATTGGCCCAAATTAGTCCTTAAAACTATTATTACTATTTAGTGATTTAGTCTCAGGGTGCACAATTCAGTAAGCACCAAAAGCTAGCTGCTAATGGAGGAGGGCAGCCCAAATCATTATAAGTGATTCCTTGACGACATACTCCATCGATGTGGGTACTTAGCTCGTTTTTGTGTACATTGGATGTTATGATTTTATAAGTAAATTGTGTTTGATCTTGATGCCATTTTGATAAATTATGTTATTGTAGTCCTGTTTTGGAAAGGATGAGTTTGAGAATGTAGGATGAGTCTTAGAATGTTGCACTTGCACGAAAGCAAGTTGAATTGAGTTACCATGAATTGTTTAGGCTTAAAATAATAATTTTCTTTAATTGTAAAATTCAGATGAGAATGTTCATATTGAGTTTGAATGGTACTTTGACAGACATTAAATTTTGCGCTGCTTCAAATGGATGAATAGTGTTTGCTTTTGCAAACGTGGATTTTCTAGTGTTTAGATTAAATTATGCATGCAATTGTAATGTTTAATCTTTAATATCACGACTAGTATTTGCATCAAATGGAAAAGAGATAACAGAAAAGAAACCATTCATTCATTTATTTTATCTTGTATTCAGACCTAGTGCCTAAAATGAAACTCACCACTACAATTGTCATAGCCACTGCTGGGGTGACAAAGGCTCTGATTGGTAAAAATGGTCGATAAGCTAATTTTTAGTTGAAAGCTTATAGCTGATAGCTGAAAAGCTGGCTAATTGAATTTAAATTGTTTGATAAAATTAGTTGTTGAACTAGCTTATAAATGTAAAATGACATAAAATGGCATATTTATGACAAACATAGTAAAGTGTGAATTTCATTAATGAGTGAGGGAAAAAATGAGAGAAAAGTCAATAAGTTATAAGCTATAAGCCATAAGCTAAATAAATTAGCTTATGAAGAAAAGCTATAAGCTGATGAGATAAGCTTGTTTACCAAACATCTCTACTTTGGTCAAACTAGCTTATAAACTAGTCAAATAAGTTATAAGCTAATTTATTGGACATGCCAACGGAGCCAAAAGCCTCGTCCCCAACCTACATTATCTTGTATCATTCCAGTATACACAAAGCAATAAGTGCTCCAATGTTGATTGGGAAATAGAACCAGATGAAGAAAGAACTCTTGTGTTCCTTTTCAACTGGGTCAACATCATCAAATCGATCTGCTCCATATTATGAAACACAATGCTTAATCCCTCCTGTGCTAAGAGCTGTAAGTTAATTAGGTAGGAAGTCTGCACTTTGTCCAACAGTAGCATGCCAATTTTCCATTCCTTCACCATGACATGTTGGTTTTATACCAGAAATTGATGCAGACAATGTCAAGACTATCATTTCCTATCCATGTAAAGTAATATTTGTTAGATATTGTTTGTCAGAAAATATAGAACTTCATATGAAATCGGACCGGCTTGTATATATGATTGTTGTTTTGACTTCACAGCACAAGGGGAATTTATGAGCCTGTTTGGTAAAATTAGGTGATAGCTAATAGCGGATAGCGAATAAGGTAGCTTATTTTGTGTAGAAATGTTTGGTAAAACTAGCGGTTGAACTACCTGAAAAATATAAATGACATAAAAGGGCATCTTCATTAATGATTTTGCATAAAAGAGAGAAAAAAGGATAAATGTAGAATTAAATTAAGATAATAAGGATAAAAGTGGAAAAAAAAATATGAAACGCTATAAGCTATAAGCTCAAACGCTACTTCAAGTAGTGTCCAGAAAAAATGCTATAAGCTCATGAAAAAGGCGCTTGCCAAACGAGATTACTTTCTCATCCGCTATAAACTATCCGCTATAAACTCGTAGGAAGGGCGTGTCAAACAGGCTCATGTTTTTTACACTCCAATTGGAGACATTCTTGGAAGCCGTAACACTAGAGTAAGCACTATGTTGATGTAGTCGATTCTTACAATAAAGCATCGAATTTGTGCTCATCCTATGGAGTTAATACTGCCCGGATATTATTTGCATAGTGGGATAAAAGTCCTTTAAAGTGAAATTATTTTTAAAGTGAGCACGTAAGGATATGTTCACCCGTGGCGAGCCGATGAAGAAGAAGGAAGAGCCAGTGGCCACGGCAGCCATATCTACAACAAAGAACATGGAGGCTAGGGCTGACGTAAGCCTTCACAATAATGGAAACCCTATAATTCAGGAGGAAGAAGCGAAAAAAGTGGAACAAAAACTTGATTACGGGCCGTGGATGATTGCCCAAAATAGAAATAGAATCAGGAATAAAGGTCGAGGCAAAGATTTGGGCAAGAATAATGCAAAGTTTGGTGACAAGGGAAAGATAGAAGACCAAGCCGCTGTTTATGGTCAGAAAGATAAGATCATGGGATCTCGGTTTAATATTTTAAATGCTGAAGGTGCGGAAAGCAAGGAAAATCAAAAGGCGAACAATCCGACTATGATATTCACAGGGGCCCCACAAAATTCTGGTCCCTCAGGTAACTTCACAGGTAAAGTTCGTAATCTCACTGGTGGGAAGAATGCACAGAATAAACCTAAGGGTAAACACCAAAATAAAAATCACAACCAGTGGCAGCAAAGCACAAGTCCAAAAAAGAAACATGACATGCAAAACACGACCAAACAAGGAAAGGAAAAAATGAAAGAAACGGAAACCAGTGGGGTGATGCCCGTAAGGAACTTGAAACAGATGGCAAGGACTGCTCAAGGCTATGCGCGTTCGCGAAAAACAAGCTGGACGGCTCATTTTGGACCAAACGTTTGGTATAGCATATTCGGACACTAGCGTTTGGGAAGTCTCCCCTCTGGACTTTGAGACCATCAACAAACGCATTGCCCTTTCGCAAAACTCCTTTGTCCCTGAAACTTTGGACTTAGAGGCGCAGCATAAGAAGGGAGATATATCTTCTACAAGTGCAGCTCAGGATAGTACTCATAATGCAACGACGGCAGTTGCAATGGATATGGGACTTAGCAATGGAGATAACAGACCTGATGAGGTCCATATTTCTAATCTGTCTCAATGAATGTGGTCAGCTGGAACTGCAGAAGAGCTGCAGGTAGAGGTTTTGTCAACCTCATTCGTGATATCAAATGTGAATACAAAGTTTCAATGATGTTTTTGGTGGAAACTCATGTTAGTGGTTCTCGTGCTCATAATATCTTAAGGAAGTTCGGTTTTAACAGTTGGTTTGTCCAGGAGGCTCAAGGCCAATCAGGAGGGATATGGATTGTTTGGAACTCTAGCGAGTGGAGTGTTGATGTGCTGAATAATGATAGTCAGTATGTTCATACGAAGGTCTCTTGGAAGGGTTCACCGCCATGTTATCTTACCGTCGTTTATAGTAGTCCTCATTACCATAGAAGAGGAGTCCTCTGGGATTTTCTGAAAGAAGTTGTTGAGGATATGTCTTACCCTTGGGCGGTCATGGGTGATTTTAACGCCTTACTGCACAATCATGACAGGAGTAAGAGACCTACGAATGCCTCGACAAGAAGTATGTTGGCTTTTAAACGGACTGTAGCGAGTTGTGTGTTGATTGATACAGGTTTCCAGGGTTATCCTTATACCTGGCATAATGGTGGGCTTGAACAAAGGCTAGATAGAGTTCTAATGAATATTCAGTGGAGAATGCGCTTCCCGGAAGGCGTTATTTTTCATCTTCCGCCTTTCAAATCCGATCATCGACCCCTGTTATTGTGTCTTACTTCTGAAAGATACAAGAATAAAAGAAGGAGGCCTTTTAGATTCCTAGCAGCTTGGCTAACTCATGATGATTTTAACAGATTCATAAAGAGCAGTTGGAAAAAGAACACTCCTTGGAATCATCAAATGGATCAGTTCAGACGGGATTTGGAGAAGTGGAACAAAGACATTTTTGGTAATATATTTACAAAGAAAAAGCAGCTTATGAGGGAGCTTGAGAGTATAAATGCTCAAATGGTTTTTGACCACTCTGACGCCCTAAAAGGAAAACTGCTACACACTTGGAAGTTGTATGAAGAAGTGCTAGGGCAAGAAGAGATTTTATGGTTTCAAAAATCTCGGTCGAAATGGCTCGCTTTTGGTGACCGGAATACCAAGTATTTCCACGGTATTACGGCTGTTAGAAGAAGAAGAAATAAATTTGAAACCCTCCAGAATGATGAAGGCAACTGGATATGCAACAAAGAAGAGCTTGAATTACATGTTACTAATTTCTATAAAAGCCTGTTTGAGGAAAATAGGCCAAATTTACAATTCTGTCTCAGAAACGCCTTTCCTAGAATTGAGAGTGATAAATTTGCTACTCTGGGCAGGGTAGTTAGCCGGGAAGAAATATATAGAGCCATCCGCTGCATGGGTGGTTTTAAAGCCCCGGGACCTGATGGTTTTTTAGCGATTTTTTATCAGTCCCAATGGAGCATTGTGGGGGATGATTTTTGCCGGTTAATTATGGACATTTTTGAGAATTCGAGTAGAGTCGCGGAGATTAATGACACATTAATTACATTAATTCCTAAGGTGGAGCCGCCTACTAAAATGAAGGATTTCCGTCCCATTAGCCTTTACAATGTTTCATATAAGGCTATCACCAAGATATTGGAGCTGCGGCTAAGGGACATTATAGAGGATTTAGTTAGCCCTTGCCAGTGTAGTTTTATCCCCAACCGCCAAAGTAGTGATAATATTGTGATAGCCCAGGAGGTTTTTCACTCTATGCGGAGCAAAAAGGGAAGAAAGGGTGGATGGCAATAAAAGTCGATTTGGAAAAAGCTTATAACAGGCTTAATTGGAGATTTATCCGAGACACTTTGGAAGACTTTGGTTGTCCAGGGAATTTTGTGAACATCATTTGGTGGTGCATATCCTCGCCCAAAATGAGGGTGCTTTGGAATGGTGAGGCTTTGGAGACTTTTCTTCCGAGGCATGGCATTAGACAAGGGGATCCTATTTCTCCTTATCTGTTTGTATTGTGTATTGAAAGACTCTTTCAACTTATTAATGTTGCTGTGGAGCACAAATTTTGGAAGCCCATTAGATTGGTCAGAGAAGGGCCTTTGCTTTCTCACTTGGCGTTCGCGGATGACCTTATGTTTTTTGCGGAGGTGAGTGTGGATCAAGTGGAAGTTATTCAAACTGTCCTAGGTCTCTTCTGTAATAGTTCGGGTGAAAAAGTAAATGTTGACAAAACCCGTATCTATTTCTCTAACAACGTAAGTTGGCATGTGAAAGAGGAGATTAGCAGCAAGCTTGACTATACAAGAACGGAAGACTTGGGGAAGTATTTGGGAGTGCCAATCCTTCATCAAAGGGCTACCAAGCAGCATTTTCAGTTCTTAATTGACAAGGTTAATCAGAGACTGAGGAACTTGAAAGCTAAGATGCTCTCTATGGCAGGGCATGTGACTCTTGTTAAATCAGTTTTGCATGTGATTCCGAGTTACGTCATGCAAACCGTGGCCTTACCTACTAGCATATGTGATGAGATTGATAAAAAGTGTAGGGCTTTTGTGTGGGGTGATGATGAAAATCATCGAAAGATTCGTACAGTTTCTTGGGATACTCTTTGTGAGCAAAAGAATGTGGGGGGAGCTTGGTCTCAAATCCATGCGCGCTATGAATAAAGCCTTCATTATGAAAGCTAGTTGGCGCCTAACCACAAGGAAAAAAACTCTTTGGGCAGCTGTGGCTAGATCAAAGTATAAGTGTGGTAGTAATATGAGTATGCAAGTTGACAGGACAAAGCAAGGCTCCAACTTTTGGAGAGGCTTATGCAAAAACTGGGATGATTTTGAAGCGAATCTGGTCTGACGCGTTGGGAAGGGTATACATGTTAGCTTCTGGCTTGATGACTGGGTTCCTAAGGTAGGTAAGCTCCTGGATAAAGCTATTTGCCTGGTTGATGAAAGTATGCTGGAAACGAGAGTTATTGATGTTGTTGATCAGCAAGGTTTGTGGGACTTGTCGAGGTTGAAAATGTGGCTTCCTGATGAGGTTTGCGAGTCCATTAGAGCCTTGATCCCTCCTAGTGAGTTGAACAATGACGATTCCTTGGCTTGGAACGATAGTTCTGATGGTTCCTTTTCAGTTGCAGTTGCTTATAGGGCTCTAACTAAATCAACAACTAGCCCTGATCCTATTTTGATATTATTTGGAGTTGGAAAGGGCCTGCAAGAATCAAGTTGCATCTGTGGAAAATTGCGAAAAATGCTCTTTTCACAAATGATTTAAGGTACAGGAGGAGTTTGTCTAGTGATAGCAATTGCCACCTTTGTCATTCTCACGTTGAAGACACCATGCATGCCATGCGGGATTGTCCTATAGCGGCGCCTGTGTGGAACATTGTCCCAGCACACTTTGCATCATGAGTTTTTCACATGTAACATGTATGAGTGGCTGAATTCTAATTTGTCGTCCACTGCTATGATTGACGAGCTTCCGTGGTCTATCATTTTCGGTGCTACGTTAATCTCCCTGTGGCATCAATGGAATGAAGCCATTTTTGAGCAAACTATTCCGAATCCCTCCAAGCTCTCTTTCAGAGTGTGCAGACTTGTATATGATATTTTGAGAAGCTATAAGGATGAGTTGGCAGTTCATGGTGCTAACGGACTTCCCTCCAGTCCTATGTCTGTTGCTTGGAAGTGTCCCTTGGAAGGTACTTACAAGTTAAATTGTGATGGAGCTAGAGCGAGTAATGGTAAGGCGGCTTGGGATGGAGTTTTTCGTAGCAGTGATGGTCAGGTAATTTTTTCTTATGCTAAAGACATTGGTATCTGCTCAGTGGTCCAGGCGGAGCTGTGGGGTATCTTATTTGGTATCAAAGTTGCTTGGGATAGGGGTTTCAGAAGCTTTCAAGTCGAATCCGATTCTCAAATAGCTATTAAATTGCTCATTGATGGGTGTGACGAGTTTCATCCTAGTGCTAATCTGGTGCATAGTATTCGATATTACAATAATGTTGGAGGTAGTTTTTCTTGGTCCTATACATTGCGTGAGGCTAACCAGGCTGCTGATGCTCTTGCTAAATATGGCTTATCTCTCAAAGGTCAAATTAGGATTTTTGACATTGTCCCAGATTTTTTGCACTTGATTATTTTGGGAGATGCTGCCTGTAGCGTTTTCCCTCGTGATTTTTAGTTTGCTTGGTTGGTTTAGTCCCTTTCTTTCCCCAAAAAAAAAAAAAAAAAGTACCTCATGTTCTCCGTGATTGTGCAATGACCACTACTATTTGGTTGTCACTCATCAACTTTAATGAAGGTGGGACGTTTTTCTTTGGCTCCTTTGCTGAGTGGATTAGCATTAATTTCCTCACTGGGTTCAGTTGGCGGGGTAAAATGATGTGGCAAACTACAAGCTTATTTGGTAAAACTAGCTGTTAGCGGATAAGTTAGCTGACATCGGATAGTGGATGAGGTAACTGATAGCGGATAGCGGATAAGCTAGCTTATTTTCTGTGGAAGTATTTGATAAAACTAGTGGTTGAACTAGCTGAAAAATATAAAATGACATAAAAGGATATCTTCATTAATGATTTTACATAAAAGAGAGAGAATATGATAAAGATAGAATTAAATGAAGATAATAAAGATCAAAGTAGAAAGAAAAATAAAACGCTATAAGTTATAAGCTCAAACACTACTTTAAGTAGCGTCTGGAAAAAACGCTATAAGCTCGTGAAAAAACGCTATAAGCTTGTGACAGAGACGCTTGCCAAACGGGACTACTTTCTCATCCGCTATAAGCTATCCGCTATAAGCTCGCAGAAGGGACGTGCCAAACAGGCTCTACATGTATGGTTGCTTACTACTAACTTTGAACGTGGAGAAACCACAACACGTTTCATATCGAGTTCACGAGCGCGACCCTCACAAGTTGATACTTGAAGTCTGAAACTCAAATGTTAAAATAATTTGGTTTAATAAATATTTTGGTCCTGCAAATAGGATGAAATTTGGTTTTAAACCCTCCAAAAAAATTGTTTAGGTTCTGATCTCTAAATGTTTTAAAACTTTGAAATTCGTCCATATCGTTAGGATACCTCTGTTAAATGATAACGTGGCAGATAGAGTGTCACGTCATCAGTGTCACATGTACAAAAATATTAATTTTAATTTCACTAAGTTTTTTATATAAGTTTTTGGGCCCCGCAAAGTTAATCAATTTTGATTTTAGTTCTGTAAAAAAATTTCTTAGAATTTTGTCCTGTAACTATTCATTCATAATATTTATCTTTCATATTTATTTTTACATATTTTTGTTTATACTAAAAATTCATATCAAATTAAGAGAAACAAATATTATTTAATATTTTAAAACGTAATAATATTAAATAAATAATAAAAAATAACTAACCTGTGCGATATAGCATAGATATTTTACTGGTTTTTATAGAAAATAATGGAAGTTTGGGAATTTCTATTGGGGTTGTATAGCTTGGTTTTCAACTTTCATGTGTCAAGAGTATTGGAACAGTTGGGTTGTACTTGTTGGTAAATGTGTGGGTTTTGCCTCTCCTACCTGCTTTCTCGATAGTTTACTTGTGATTATTTCTACTGCCTGAAAATTAACACGGAAAGGTTTCTTGAGGATTACTAATAACAAACTCTCTAACACTCTTTTTTTAATATACATTTTTTTATTTTTTTATTGGTTGAAATTCACGTGGGTCCTACTTAAATTGTGTAGTACCCATATGAATTTCAATCAATAGATAAGAATGTATTGAAAAAAGAGTGTTAGAGAATGTGCCGCTAACATTTCTCTAGGAATCTTACACCGACTAAAGAAGGCAAGATGGCCTTTGATTGGCCTGTTAATGAAAAATTAAAGCATATCATATAACTAAAATTGAGTTGAGTATTGAACAAATAATATACCAATGCGTTTAAATTAAGGATTTACACGATGCATCAAAATTAAACTCATAATTAAAAAAGAGGCCAAAAATGGCAAAAATAGTTATCACGATAAGGGAGCGTTTGGAAGAATTTATAAAAAGCTTTTTTGAATGAGAATAGCTAATGAATGGTGTGTTTGGATAAACAACTTAATTAAGCGCTTATTCAATAAATTTTTTTTAATAAGCTAAAAATAACTTATTTTCATAAGCTTCTTTGAAAAGAACTTATAGAAAGTTCATAAACTATTGGTATATGTTTAATTCCATTAGCTATTCCTATAAGCTCTTCCAAACGCATCCTAAACCTAGACAAATAACTTACGAAAATAAGTAAATAACTTGTGATTTTTTTATAAGCTCATTTTAAGTTATCCCGTAAGCTTACCAAAAAAACTTAAGAATGAAATGATTTACATAACCATGTGCAACTGGCAAAACTTTTACATTTTCAGGAACCCTTGAAACTCTTATCTTCATTTTTTCCTAAGTTGAATGTGAAAATCTCAAGGCCAAAAATTAAATTCGAAGATTTAATGTTCTCCCACTTTTTCCAATGCATGTGAAGGTGACTTAATATGCTGCCCCATCAATTATGGAGAACACAACTCCATAAAAGGATTACTCAGTCACAGAGCAAGGACATAATGCAATTTGACATATTGTTAGATAAAGGGTCGTATTTGGATTTAAGAATTGTTTGCTTCAAAACTCGACAAAAGTACATTTAGCACCCAGGTTGAAACCCATATAATTTATTGTCAAGTTAAATTTTCAACTTCTAGCAATTGGATTGGTGCTCATTGTTGTTTAATTTGCACGTAGTTCACTACTTCACTCATACTCAAGTGTATGAACTCTAATATTTATTTTATAACCCACTTTACTGTATTGTAAACAGTGAACAGAACTAAAATTTCCATAATTCATTCACACCCACCAATAAAAATCTCTATATTAGAGCAAAACAGGAGACAATCCAATTTCTAAACAGCATCACCACTAAAACAACAAAATTGGATTAAACATTCACACCATTGAAGTTGGGGAGAAGAAAAAGGATAGAGTCCTTCTCAATATCGTATTGGTCAAGCGTGCATTCATCCCTAAGAAACTTCCCATCGAATAAGAGAAGAAACTCTTCTTTCATGAGGATTCCCTCCTTGACCTTAATCACACTATCAATTGTGTCAGAGCTCATCACCGCCAAATAAGCAACACCCCATCTAATACGAGACGAATCTCTAGTTGCATAAGGATAATTCCTTCCTTGACCTTATTCCTCTCCTTCACACTTTCAATTGTGTCAGAACTCTCTACCTCCAGAGCAATTCTTTTTTTCCCGAAAGCTTTTGCACGAAAATATGCATTCCACGAGGAAGCACCAAAGCAAGCGTCGAATGATTGTGGATATTATAATCAGCTAGAGGTTTAAGAATTGAGACAAATTGAACTCTGGCTTGAGGTATAACTATTGAGAGATGAATTGAGAAGCAACGAGAGGGGCTCTTTATATATATATAGGAGGGTTTAGCCAAGTAAGTCAGGCAGTGGAGCAATGTTTTACTACCACCAAGTACCACCTTTCGAGATAAAATAAGGACAAGATAGAGGTACAATTCCATAGATATATTAGGTATTATTTTTCAATGATAATAAGATATGTATAAGGCTTATCAATGAAAAGATAATATGTGTAACAGCTATTACACATATCATATTCCCATTGAAAAATAATATCTAATGTATCTATAAAATTGTACCTAAGTTTTGTCCATAAAATAATACTCCATGGATAATTAGAAAATTTAATAGTTGTGACTTGTGAAATTCCGTAAGTTGAACGGTTTTGAGATAATATATGTAAGGCTTATTTATCCTGTGCAACTTTGCACATGTTAATGAACCCAAAAATAATAACTATTTATTAAAAAACTAAGCTTCTTATTTTTAAAAGTATAAAATACACAACTTCCTATATACATTTATTCTTTTAAAATCTTTAACCTGTGCAAGGTTGTACACGATAAAAAAATCTATATAAGTATTGTAATTACAACTTAGCATTTAATTTCTTAAAATATGGCATTAATCATTGAGTACTATAATGGAATAGCCTAAGGGTCACTCTAGCGGATAAGGATCTTTCGTCTTATTTTGATGTATCATATCATATCCCAACTAATAATATCTTGTCATGTATTCTACTTTTTTAATATTAAATAAAATTTTAACTTATATGACAAAATATTTTTGATTAGAACATGATGTAATAGATAAAAATGGGACAGGAAATCCCCATCCCACTCTAGCATTAGTAAAGGGATTGGTTAAAGAATTAAAATGATAAAGTTTTATGAAAAAATGATGTAATAAATGCGTACAGAAGGGGAGTTTGTAGTTTTCTCATAAAACGTTCTCTTCTTTAGGATATTAATTAATCTCTTGCATCTCATTGTTTTTTTTAATTTGCTCGTTTGTTCCATTCTTTTTATCAGTAATTTTGCGTTCGTTTGCATCTGAGTTCTTTGTTATTGGAATTTGATTAGAAATATAATTGATTTTGGAATGTTGATTGTTTGTTTCTCTCGAAAATGAGTAGACAAATTTCGAAGTGATCCACACGTGTTTCGTGATTTTTCGGCAGAGGAATCTCTCTCTCTCTCTATATATATATATATATATATAAGAGTAATTTTAAGAGAATTACTCTCAATCTCATCCATCCATTTATTCTAATTCAATGGATCTATATTAATTCATTAAAGAAGCCACATGACCTTTATTGGATTAGAATAAATGGATGGATGAGATTGAGAGTAATTCTTTTAAAGTTATTCTTGAAGTAAGTGAATCCTCTCATATATATATATATATATATATATATATATCACTAAAAATAACAAAATTCAGTAACTTTTTCATGGGAAGAGTAGCTAGAACAAGAATGTACAAGACTAATGTTGCGTGTAATTATTTATCTACATCCATATTTATCCTTTGTCTTCTTTGATTTATGTGATCTTTTTTGAATTTTACTTTATGGGCCGGGTTTCTCTTTTTGGGGAGTTTTTATTTTTCAATATGGCTCCTTCCATGGGGATTTTTTTATTTGTCAATTTCCCTCTCATTCTCTATGTTCTACTCAAGCAGTTTTGTTGTTTCTTTTCGTGCTTACACTTTTGTTGTTTTTACAATATCGATTTTAAAGCTGCAATCCAGGGTGGTGAATTTGGGAGAATGAGAAGATCTATAAAATTGTCGCGGGAACTCTGAAGAACACCATTGGAAATAAAAGAGGATTTAACAAATACAATTTTGAATACAATTATTGGAATAATCTTGAACTTTTGGGAGAATGAGAAGATCTATAAAATTGTGTTTAACAAATAGAATTCTAAATACAATTATTGGAATAGTCTCGAACTTTTGGGGACTCAGCTGCGGAATAGTGATGGGACAGGTCACGGAGGATGGTATCGCTCTGATACCATGTTAAATTTGAAGGTTTTAGCTAGAGAAGGGGAAAAAGAGAGAAATAAAGTATTCAGACTGGTATTGATTTGATATGATGATGATATGATTACAAAAGACAACCCTAATAATCCTATTCATACTAAATGTAGAATCCTAATTCTAATCAAATAGAGAAACAAATCATAACATATAAATAAGAAATAAATCCTAATAGAGTATCTAGGATACTCTAAAATATTGTAAGATATAAAAAAGATATTGTCACATGTATCTCTGATTTTTTAACAATACAAATGCATTTAAATTAAAGCTTTTCCACAATGTCTCAAAATTAAACTCAATTAAAAAGGAAGAAAATAAAAATGGCAATAACTGTAATCACATTAAGATGATATTTGGAGGAGCATATAGAAAGTTTTTTTGAGCGAGAATAACTTATGAATCTAAACTTATGCAAATAATTTATGAAAATAGTTTATGATATTCTTATAAACTCTTTTTAACTTATTCAATATGCTTAACAATGAACTTATGAAAATATATTAATTTTAACTTATTTAAAAAAACTTAATGAATAAACATTTAATTAAGTTATTTACTTAAACGCATCCTAATTAACACAAATTAGATTGTTGATCAAAATCACAAAAAAGTTACTACTCCCTCAGTTCCATTTCTTTAATCTCTTTAGCAATTTGTTTTTGATTCAAAACAATTGGGGTTTTATAAACCCAAGGTATAATTTCACCATTTTTTTTCATATATACCCTCAATTGGCTTTACATCTTTCTAGATTATGCTTCTTGGTTGAATACTTCATTTAATTTTTTCTAGACATTTTGCTACAATCACACATAAATTAATGATTTCTTAATTTATGTGTAGAATGCTAAAAAAATTAAAGAAATGAAGTGATGAAGGATTCAATAAAGTGTTTACATAACAAAAAAGGTGCAGTTGGGATAACATTTACATTTCCAAGATCCTTGAAACTTCAGTCTTCATTTTTTTCAAAGTTGAATGTGAAAATCTCGAGATCAAACATTAAATTCCTACTTATTGTGGTGCGCCATCAAATATGAAGGGATTTGACATAGTGCTAGATAAAGCGTCATATTTGGATAAAGAATTGTTGGCTTCTAAACTTATCAAAAGTGCAATTTGCGCCCCAGTTGAAACCCATCTGGGTTATGTTTGCGACCAAGAAGTGAGATGGTTAGTTTTAAAGTGAAATAATTTAATCCACTGTTTGAGATTTCAATAAATCCCTTCATAGTGCATCTGCAATTTCAGTTGGAATAGACATCTGCAATTTGACATAGTGCTAGATAAAGCGTCATATTTGGATAAAGAATTGTTGGCTTCTAAACTTATCAAAAGTGCAATTTGCGCCCCAGTTGAAACCCATCTGGGTTATGTTTGCCACCAAGAAGTGAGATGGTTAGTATTAAAGTGAGATAATTTAATCCACTGTTTGAGATTTCAATAAATAATGAAATGAGATGATTTAGAATGACAACTCAAATCACTCTATCCCACGTAAATCCCTAATTTTTATACCTCCAAATTGAAGGTTTGAGATTCTCTTACTAAACTTCTAAATAATGGAGTGGTATAATTTTATCTTTTCATTTCCCTCTATTACTAACCACTCAGCTCCGTCTCCTTTAAAACTCCCACATATAGCCTAATTTACTGTCAAGTTCAATTTTCAACTTTCTAGAAATTGGATTGGTGCTCCTTGTTGTTTTGCAAGTAGTTAACCTCAAGAGTATGAACTCTAATATTTATCCTATGACTCACCATTTGTTGTATTGTAAACATTATCAGTGAACAGAACTAAAATTTCCATAATTCGGACCCACCAATAAAAGTATCTATATTAGAGCAAAACTAACATTACAGAAAATAATAGGAAAATGCCAATTTACTATAAGATAAAAGAAGTTTAATATATATATGTATTTTTTTCCCTACTAAACAGCATCACCCCTAAAATAACAAAATTTGTAACCAGAGATAACGAAATAATAAACAAAAACCATAGGATTAAAGGGTAGAAAATTCCTTCTCAATATTAACCACCACGAAGCCTGGGGAGAAGATCAAGGGCAGATTCATTGTCAATATGGTAATAGGCAAGCGTGTACCCTTCCGAAAGACACTTCCCACCGAATAAGAGACGAAACTCTTGTTCCATAGGGATTCTTTCCTTGACCTTAACCCTAGTCATCACACTATCAATTGTGTCAGAGCCCATCACCTCGAGTACACATACCTTCCCCGAAAGCGTGTTCACCAAAATCTGCATTCCACCGCCACGAAGGACCAAACCAAGCGTCGATTGATTTTGAATATTATAATCAGCTAAAGTTCTCCCCTCCAACAACTGCACCCCAGCGAAGGTCAACAGTTGCTGATCGGTTGGAATACCTTCCTTGTCCTCAATCTTGGCCTTCACTTCTTCGATGGTGTCCCAGGATTCTACCTCGAGGCTCTCAATAAGGGTGTTCACCAGTATCTGCATGTTTCCTCCGGAGGGTTAGGATTGGAGAGAATTTGAAATTTGGCTGTGGATTGAGAAGGAATGAGAGGGGTTGTTTATATAGATTTCAAATAGGAGGGTTTAGCAAGTAGGTTAGCCAATGAAGTGATGTTTTTTCTACGACCTTTCAAGATAAGAATAATATTGTATCTATAAGGACCAGTTTGTTACACATTATGAAAAAATGATTTTCATATAAAATAATTTAGAGATTAAATGAAAATCATTTTTTCATAATCAGTAACAAACATATTTTCTCTCTCCTCTAGAGAATCAGATTTTAGTGAGAAGCTAAATAGAATAGCTTCTCATTTTAGCCATAAAAATGATTTTTTTTAAAAAAATCATTTCCTAAAAAATCTTAAACAAACACAATTAAAATCACTAAAAATGATTTTTAACTTAAAAAAATGATTTTTATGATCAAATAATCTAAAACAAACGCACTCTAAATAAAAGTAATAATAATTTTATCCGACATAGATGACCCAATCAAACGATTAGAATTACTTGACTTGGCTCATTAACATGACAAATTTAATTGAGGTGTCGCATTCTTCTGGTTGGGTAGAATAACTTTTACCCCAAAATTATTAGGGGTACCGAAGAAGACACCAATAATAAATGGAAGATTTATGATACCTCTTGGGTAACTTACCCTTGCCTATGTGATCCAATCAAATGGTGAGAAGTTAGTCACATGTGACATTGGCATGACTCATTTAATTGAAATGACGCATTCTGATTGGAGATAGGGTACCCAAACCCTCTAATTTCCAATAGTACAATAGCAATGCCCATACTAAAAAATAGTTCCTAATGTAAGGAGATTTTGTCAAGTTTTATAACCACAAAAAAATATTTCAAAATTTAAAAATCGAACAATTTATAAAAACAAAAAAAAAAAAAAAGATTAATCAGTTCAAATCAAATAAGGAATTGATTGGGAATAAAATAATTAATTTATATATCAGGTTCAAATTGGGAATTGATTTTCATGTTCCATATTTAGAAAGATTTGATCATTTTTATAAAACAAAAGAAGCGAAAATAAAATAAAAACGATGAATATATTCAAATCGAAGTTTGAATTGATTGGGAATAAAGTAATTAATCTTGATATTTATTATGCAATTCCATTGCTTTTAATGCACATTCCAAATATTGAATTCAATCAAATTGAATGATAAAATCTTTTTATAAATAATATTTTCCTTCCTTGCATGTATATTTCAAATGAAGTTTCTCACTCATTTCATAAGAAATAGAATATAAAAAATTTATCAAACAAACTCCAAATACTGACAAGCAACAACTTTTATATTATATATATGCTAAATAATAAATATAAACTTGAGTTTCAGTGATTTCATGCTATGAGAAAGATGTCTAAATATGACATGGTTGAAGAATCTTACTCGTGTGACGCACGACATACTATAAAAATGAGTAGTGATAATATGAATACAATATAAATAAGTCCATCAAACAAACACCAATCATTGATAAACAACTTTTATATTATATATATGCTAAATAATAAGTATCACAAAATCATTCATCATATAGTGACACAAAACATTATTATAGCTCTGAGATGAAGCCACAGATTCAGCAACAATTTTTATGAAAACTTTTTGTTTTTTCGAGATGAAGATTTTATCAGTTTTTGTTTTTGTTAATGTAGTTTACATGTTCTTTTTTATACTCTCAAGTTTATATGTTCTTTTTCTTTTGGACAATGATAATCATATTTAAATGAACAATCATGTTTGTTCAAATTATTTTTATAGTTCATTTTATTTAATTCTCTTATGTTTCTTTCCTTTTTATATCTACTTCAAACCAACAATCACATAACATTTTATAAAAACATTTTCAAATATTTATGTCTCTTCAACAATTAAAAAAGTACAGTTTATTATGCTCAATATATACAATCATGAAATACTTTATTAATTATGATCATTCATAATATAATCCCATATGGGCACCAGATCAAAGTCTAGTATATTACATAATTAGAAAATTTGAATAGCATTGCAAGTTACTGAGTTGAAAGGTTCTGAGTTATACGAGTGGTAAAACAAGCCAAGCCATCCCAACAAAAATGGGATGAGACAGGGGGACCCACATTGGTAAAGTGAGTTGAATCCAAGTCAATCTAATAAAAATGTATATCGATTCAAAAAAAAAAAATTTGAAAAAACCGATTTTTATTGAATTTTTTTGGACCTTTTTTTGGGAAAGCCTGTCAATTTGGTTCGGTTTTCGGTTTTTTTTTTGGAAATCGAACTGAACCGCATTTATAAAATTTAATACTTATTATTTCATTACTAGTATGTGACATCGTATTAGACTATAATTTATTAGATTTTGTTTTCCATTTGATATGTAATTTCCTACTATTTCAAATATTTTAAACATAAAATTGATACTTGTTAGTTCGTAATGTTTTAATTTTCAATTTTTTGTATGTTATATGTTATATCATTCTAGTCATCCTCCATTCTCATGTTCTTCTCTACATCTCAATGTCATGAGAAGGAGATGAACCAAGGAGGAGCTGATCAAGAAACCTTTCCTCCCCAAAATCTAACTCTTGTGAAATATGGAGGTAAGAACCCTTATCTTTGAATCTATTAGGGCTTGTTTGCTTTTTTTTTTTTTTTTTTTTTCTAGTTTTCTGTTTTTATTTTCTTTTTTCATGAATAATTGCAAAAATGCCATATTGTGTTTCATTTTGTTTCCTGTTTTCAAAAATTTGTACATGAAATATTGAAAACAACTTATTTTTGTTTTCAATGTTTCTTGTATAATTATTTGAAAACAAAAAAAAAAAAATGAAAAAATGACATTTTTGTAATTAATCCTGAAAACAGGAAATGAAAATAGAAAACTAGAAACAAAAAAACAAGCCCTAATAGATTCAAGAATAATGAGTAAACAATTCAAACATCACGGTAATTCAAACAAGCCCTAATGTGCCAATTTTGTAATTAATCCTGTACAAGTGTTTTGGTAATGAGTAGACAATTCCAACATCATTGCATGATGACCCACGATGAGAAAACTCTTATATGTATGACCCATGATTTGACAAGTTTATTTATGAGCAAACATTATAGTCCATACTCTAAAGTTTTATAACCTTTTGTTTATAATTTTGTAAAGCGGTTACTAAGTTATTTAACTCACTCCTCTTTAATGTCTTAGATGTAGGTGTGAAAGCTGTTGGATCATCCTGAGCTGTTCAACTCTTGCTCGTGAGGTTGTAGTGCCATGTTGCGACCTTTGAAGATGGAATTTATTAATTACTTATTTATTCTTTTATTTGATTAAAAAGTAATTTCTTGTGAAATCTTGAAAATTTATTTATGAAAACTCATCGATTGGTGTTTTCCTTCAAACCAATAAATAGTCTCTTCTCAAAAGAAGAAGGGTTCAGTTGTAAACCTCTTGTTTAGTTATTTACCTTGTGATCGAATGTATTTTGATTTATATATCTTAAGTTTTTATTTTGAGTTAAATTCATGGAAGTATTGACCTGGGCTGTCGGGCAAGGCTTCGGATTAGGGGTCGTCAACCCTCTTCCGATCAACCACAGACATCAGTTTTGGGTCGTGACAATACAATTCCCATGAATTCAAGAATTATTGTTCTAAACATGACATCAGATATGAGATGGTATTTGGCACCCCGCAACATATTGGTGTGGTTGAAAGAATCAACAGAACCATTACGAAAAAAGTCAAATGTATGTAGAGAATGACTAAACTACCTAAGCCATTTTGGGGTGAATTTGTTCAAATCACATGCTAACTGATTAATAAATCTCCATCTGTTTCTTTGGGATTTGACATCCTTGAGAGAGTATAGTCAACATGTTATTAGCTACTCTAATTTGAAGGTGTTTGGATGGAAAGCCTTTGCTCACATAAGTAGGGAGTAAAGACAAAAAAGTTGATGATAGAGTCGTTTGTTGCATATTTGTAGGTTATGGAGATGAGGAATTTGACTACAGGTGATGGGTTATATAAAAGAAGAAAATTATTAGAAGCAAAGATAAAGTGCTCCATGAGCAAGAAACTACGTCGAATTGTCTCTAGAAAAAATCGAAGAACTCGATGTTAATGTTGATTTTACACCAGTCTCTTCTTCTAGAAAAATGCCACAGAAAGGGGATAGTTAACGAACATGTGGTCATTCAAGAGTTAATAACAAATGATATTGGAGACGCAGAAGACACGGAACAAGGGGTGCAAACCCCTACTTCACAACTCAGGAGATCTAAGAGTGTCCTCCATCCAACAAGTACCCCAGTTCAAAGTACATCATCTCATTGATGAGGGGGATCCAAAAAGTTTTGAAGTTCACACTCAAATAAATTCCTGTGGATAAAGCCATGTAGGAAAAGATTGCTTCTTTGCAGGAGAATAATACACATGAGCTTGTGAAACTTCGTGAAAATAGAAAAGCCTTGAAGAATAAATGAGTGACCAAACCGAAGAAGGATGACAATAAACTAGTCAAGTATAAAGCTCGCTTAATTGTGAAAGGTTTTCGACAAAAGCAAAGAATAAGTTTTGATAAAATCTTCTCCCCAATTGTTTAAAAGAACTCTGTCATATTTGGATTGCCAGCTAGCTTGATATGGAGCTTGAGCACTTCGACACGAAAAATGCATGTTTCCTTGAAAACTTAAAGGAAGAGATCTACGTAGATAAGTGGGGAGAAGCTGGAAAGGATAGTCAGCTTGCCATCAGCCGGTTTGGTACGCGGCTTGCATTGATAAAAACTGAAAAATGACAAACACAAAGCACAAAGAGATATTGCACATTGATTCAAGATAAATAATATTGCTAGCGTCTACTAAAAACTGCTATCAAAATCGCCAAAACTTATATCATGCTATTTATAATGACTAGCGAATAGCAGGACTCGGAACAACATGCCGCCAGCCCTGTCAAAAAAGAAATTATCGAATAATTTGACTGTGCAGCAACTCAACAGCAGCCCCAACCACTCCCTTTCCTTCAGCAGAAATGTCCAATCCTGGTTCTTCAATTTTTCTGTTTAGAAGCTTGTCAAGCTCCCCACGTAATTTCTGCAAATCCAACTACCATGAGATTGTTTTGTTCAAGCATGGCTCAAAACAAGTTACTATAAAGACAAAGCATCAACGTTTGGTGGGAAAGGATTGAGGCAAATTACCCTTATCAGCTCAATGACACTCTTCGAAGCAGAAAAATGAAGGTAACCTCCAAGCATCTCAATGCCCTCACCACTTTTGTTAGGGATGAGATTACCACCAAATAGAAGCAAGGAATAATCTGAAATGTTCGTACAGTCTCTAATATAGATGCTGGTTGTTTTCACCTTTTCACTATATATCATGTAGGGCAGAGGGAAGAGATGAACCCCGGCATTGACAGAAGCAGGATGTATGTCAACCTTCCCAACTTCTTTAGTGTAGAACGCTGTCCGTTTTCCTCTTCTTTTGCACTGCACAACATTAGGGTAGAGCCCAGCACAAAGAATTGCACAAACCATCTCCAAATCATGGCTATACTGGTTGTAAGCCTGCATAGTCATATATTATGTTTGATAACCACCCTCTTAGTCCTTGTTCAGAATTTAACCATAAACTATAGTTGTTTACTTTCAGAAGTTAACAGAAAAGGGAGAAGTTCCCAAACCAATAAAATTAGTCAATAGGAAAATTTTAACCAAAGTGCATTCAAAAGAGGGAAACAGAAGTGGGGGAAAGTATTTCAATTAGAAAGAAAAGGCAATTGGGAGTACGAGCTTACATTAGCACCCCTGGACTTGTCAACAAATCCAATGTCAGTTAATAAATTGAGAAATTGTAATCTCATATCATCAATCAACCGCAAGGTTGCTGGGGATAGAAAATTATCCCAACAAAATTCCTTTTCGTTCCCACTACGTTTTGCATCCTTCCATCCTTCAAAAGCTTTAAGAAGTGCTATGTGATCACTGAATGAAAATATATTCAGAATTCAATAAGTACAAGCATGGTCAATGCAACAGAATTTTCCTGAACGCTATCAAAAGGGAACCCTAACAATGACTAACCTGCAAGAATCACCGGCAAAAGATTGTTTTGCTGCATCAGCTTCCTCTTTTCTACTTATAGGTAAAACAAATGGGTTGCGATATGCAAGAGCAGCAGCAATAGTCAAGGCAGGATTCAGGCACTGGAAGATAGAGCCCATGAGAAGCATCTTCCCTATATTTGGGTCCAAAGGTATGGTGCAAAGATGCCGACCTGTAGGATCAAATTGGCTCAGATAATATCCAAAGACTAGACTCAATCGATTAAGGAGATAATCATATCCAATATAATATACCCAGTGGAGTAAGCTCCTCCTTATCATCTAATGCCCCAATTGTTTTTAGAAGCTCAACAGCATTCTGAACAGCAAGAGGATCTGGTGGCTGAAGTGCCTTTTCTAAAAAAGACCCCACAGTTCCGAGCTGCAAACTCTTGATATGCAGGCACAACTCTTGCAATGGTGTCCGGAGGATTTCAGCTAACTGATATTGAGGCATTGCATCGTGGATCAGTTTTGGATACAGCCTATAACAAACTCCAGGTTGCACTCTTCCAGCACGGCCACGTCTCTGAAATGGTCTACCCATTAGTAAAATTAAAATATTGTATATTCATACTCTGTTTCTTTGGCTTTTATTTTTGGGAGGGGCAACTTAAGTATCCGGCAATAACGGCAAGCTCAGCCTCCAAAGAGTCAAATGTTCAATAAGAGCAACAAACCTCATATGCTGTGAAAAATGCTGTTCTACAACTTTAATACCTGATGAGCTGAAGCCTTTGATATCCAAGATGGTAGCAAGCAGGCAAGCTTATTTAGAGCATCATAGCTGGTCTCCTTTGCTTTACCACAGTCTATGACATACACAACGTCATCTATGGTGATGCTACTCTCAGCAATATTGGTTGCCAGCACAACTTTTCTACAATGGCAAAATAACAACAATCAAAACCTAAATTCTAAAATGATGGGAAGATCAAATAAATATGGGAGCAAAACATCCCACATATTATATATACTGAACATCTAATGTATATTACAATAAGGCAGCGAGTCAACACACTGAAACGCCACATAAAAGAAGGAAAAAAACCAATAAGATGTTAGGCTTTCCAAGAGTTTGGACTAAGCAGAATAGCAAATTATCTAATATCTACACATTTCTATCCATCAAATGACACACCGAAGAAATGGAAATTTTAAATCTACTTTTTGGAGTATATGACTATGTTCCAATCAACCTTTTGAAATTTGGAGCGGGTGAACACCGTAAGTGATGCATCTGTGATGGGCAAAAATACCAGAACTTCAAGAACAAACCAACAAGGTATCTCATCCAATGTGCCATCTAAAATGCACTCAACTCTTTGCTCCAATTAATATATGGTTATTGAATAATTAGCTAATTTCCGTACTTATTTCAAATGAATTTGACAGCCACACCTGAACTTTTTCTCAAACAAGCTTCCTCTAGCAATTTAACATGTTCATAGTTTTAATAGTTTAGAGGGTGAGCCTTGGCGCAACGATAAGGTTGCTGCTTTGTGACCTGGAGGTCACGGATTCAAATCCTAGAAACAGCCTCTCCACTTGCGGGGATAAGGCTGCATATATCTACTCACCCTAAACCCCACCAGGCAGGAGCCTCGTGCACTAGGCCGCCCTTTATAGTTTTCACACATCAGCTGTTAACTCTGGATCACCAATTAATGCGCAATAATATTCAGCATCACATATATAACATTAAACAAGCTGGAAATGCTGCAGCTTTCTTTCAATTTATTATATTTCAAAGACATAAACTTGGACAATTATGTTCTTGCAACTACACCTTTTTTGAGGGATAAAAAATGCTTTGCAACTTGCTAAGTTTTACTTTAGAATTTCGATAAATTAGCTGTGATACAATTTATACAGGTAAAATTCCAGAAACAAAGCCAAGTAAACTTGATTAACCAGTTGCAAGCCATTCAACAGTTCCTTCCCTCCAGGTCCAACAAGTTGGTTTTGAGTTCCGTTCTGATGTAGGGATTAGGGTACAGGTATTGAATACGACAACAGTACGGTACAAGGATATGACTTTTGTTAAAAATTTAAGAAACAGGTATAATATGACGTAACATGCATATAAAAAAATTATACATATTCATCTTATAGAACATAAAAAAAACATATTAAAGCATCATAAAATCTCATAAATAAAACTTAATACTTGAACTACATAAAATAAAATAAAAGGTTTTATTTTGAACTTACTCATTGAAAATACAATGCAAACTAACATTTACTAAGTATCTGAGTGTACGGTATAGATATTGTCGAACACGAGTCCAACAAACATTATGATGTACCTATGCTTCATAGGTTTCGCTCAGTCGTTCTCTCATTATATGTGCAAAATGCCAACATCATACTCAAAAATTTTCCACAAACTTCTCCAAGCATATTTCCAAAACAGAAATCTGTCTATGATGAAATTAGCAAAAAAAAACATGCTTGCCTCTTCTTAGGGGGAGGACGGTCAAATATTTCACGCTGGTTGACGGTAGGCATTGAGCCATGTAGAGGAAGGATCAAAAACTTGCCAGGGTCTCCAAGTAAGTTATTTCCTTTAAGTTTGTCATGTAGCTTAGAGATTTCATCCCAGCCAGTAAGAAATACAAGAATTGCTCCATCACCTTCACTCCGGCATATATATTCAATTGTTGCCTCTACCTGAAACATCATAGTAATCAAATGATATGGGTACTCTTTAAAAAGGATTTTATTTAGAATGATAAAAAGGAATCGTGAAAATAATTGTGCCAACTGATACAATGAACTTAAGACATTTTAATAAAAGCATAGAGCCACATGAGTAAGTAAGAAATAAACAAACAGTTGTAACAGAGAACACAGAATGCACACTTCATTGACAAAGAGGAAAGTCAAGTGGCGGAGCATTACAATACTAGTCTAGATCATATTAGCATATTTAGCACAAGTTAGAATATTAGTCAAGTTTAGTAATGCTGTAATTAATAGCAGTTAATTAGGTCTGTAATTAGTCTTGGGCTAGCTCCTGTACATAATGCACTCATTGTTAAATAAGATGAACTGTGAGAATACAACACACAATTTCTCCCAAATACTTTCTGTTTCAAGTTTCAACATACTTTTACACTAGCTGCAGTAAAAAAAAAAAAAAAATCAAACTATTTTGCATCTTGACCAGATAATTTCCTACTAAGCCTCTTACACTGACAGAGATTGATATAAGGAGTTGCCCAACAGCTGATACGCCAAATTAACAAAGTAAAGATTCAACTGCAGAATAAGAAAATGGTGCGTACATACCAGTCCCAAATCAATCTGTGAACCAGACCAAGCTTCTAGAGATTTTCTAACACCTGAGCTGTATTTTTTGTAATGAGTATCAACATCCGTATCCTGTAAGAACAAAGAGATGTGCAAGAATTAACAAACATTTATATATACACTGATGATGGTCAAGGGGTGAGCCCATTAGCAACAGTAGTAGGCAGCAGTGCAGCATGCAAGAGTAGAAGCTCTCAAGAAACAAAATATAAAGCATATCACTAATTGCAAGAAAAGACTAGAATTTTTTAATTAGCTACGAAGGTTAGATCACTAAACTCCAGATAAATCTTCATCAAGTTTTAGATCTTATTTTGATAAATTTTTTATTTGAAGATAGATAGATAGATAGATAGAGAGAGAGAGAGAGAGAGAGAGAGAGAGAGAATTGTAGAAACCAACAAAATTGGCATTGCAGATAAGACATCGCTACTTTACCCAAGAAACAAAAATAGTGAAGACAAGACTCTTAACTCTTAATTCGACGCAACAAGTATGGTGAAAATAAAAGAGTTAATAATTCAAAGCATCTTATACATCAAGACTATAAGAACATAGGCTGATAGGTCAGATATACATGCCTCAAACATTTCAGTCAACGGATCCTTCTTAGAATCCTGTTGTTTCCTTCTTCTCCTTGAATTCCCTTCAAAATTCTCAAACTCCGACTTGATGCTATATTGAGTTTTCTCCAACACATCTTCTAGGAAGTGCTCTGCCACAGGGAAAGTAAATCCCTGGCACATATGTCCAAATAAAATAAAATAGCCGGAAACACCTTTATTTGCATTGAAATCCAAAAAATATAACTCAATAACATGAAATCTAAAAATAATGTAATACCGGTATGTGTATTGTTGGGGCATTTGCAAAATATCTAGAGAACAAGTCAGCATTAATTGTAGCACTCATTAGAATGAGACGCAAATCTGGACGCCGAGGAAGAAGGTCACGTAAAATTATAATTAAAAAGTCTTCATTCATGCCTCTTTCATGAATTTCATCCACCAGCAAATGACTTACACCAGTCAGCACTGGATCATGGACCTATTCAACAACAAAAACAGAAAAGATAAGTCGATGCCACTGGCTGCTAAGAAGAACATATGAAATTATGAACATCCCATATATGGCTGCAAGATTCATAAATTTATAATTTTCGTCTTTCAAACTAAAGATAGAATCAATTAGACTAATCTTGTAATTACTCATTAAAAATACTTGATCCTCTCCTCCTCACAATATCGTGGGAACTTTATAACAACGGGCTGCCCTTGTTCCTCCTCAGTATAAAGTTTGTGTTTTGTACTAGCAGGAACAAATATCTTTAAAACAGGAAGCTTTCAGTTTGAGAGGAATCTAATATTACCAACTTCCGAAGTAATACACCAGTGGTGCAAAAAAGAAGGCGTGTTTCAGCAGAACGTTTTGTTTCAAGACGGATTTGGTATCCAACTGTTTCACCAAGACTCTCCCCCCTTTCCGCAGATATTCGAGCTGCAACAGAAATTGCAGATATACGACGAGGTTGAGTACAAATTACGTTGCAATCAGCTCCACGCAAGCATGATATTTCCTCTTCCAGAATGAATTGAGGTAGCTGTGTTGTTTTGCCACAACCTGTCTCTCCTGAAACTACCAAAACCTGCATAAAGCAAGCCAAATTTTACTCTGTTCTACAAAAGTACAACTGAGACCTTAGAATGATTTCAACTTATGATAATTAAGAAAAAATTATATGCAAAGCATTGCAAGAAGTCCAAACAGATCATGCATCATATTGACAATTTATTCCACTTGCAGATCTAGCAACAAAGTTTGTCCTTGTATTCTTATTTCCATTAAGATCTACCGATACTATTTCTTACGGACCTAATTATGAATCAAGTCAACAATCCAGGGTAAATAATACATTTTTGTCAAGATAGATAGAATATCTGCCCACCTGATTTTCTCGAACAGCTTTCAGAAATTCAGACTTCATTTTAAATGCAGGAAGCTTCTCTCTAAATGATTTCATTTCCTTCAAACTATCATTTGCCTGTACATAAAAAATACCAACAATCCTGACATAAGTTTAAAATACAACATAAAGCAGTCAAATAATTGGCACAAATGCTGCAAACAAATGATATCAGATTGAAAGTCAAATCACTACTGAATGCTGATGTACCTGTGTAAGTTCCTGCCTTTCCTTGAGTATAACACTAAGTTCCTCTTTTGAAGAATCAATCTGCTGTGAAGAAACAGTTTTTATAGTAGTTATTGATTGTTTGTGTCCCAGGTCAGTTGATGCAGAAGGCGAACTAGCAGGCGCTGCCCCCATTGACTGTGAGTTATTCAAAAGATTTCCTACTCTCCTTTCAATGTCAGTGGACATTCTAATCTGCAGAAAACTGAACACAGTTTGTACATTTCTAGATTTTTCAACCAGAAAATGGGAATAAGACAATGAAATAAAGTAAATATACTCCACCTCCTTCTGTGTTGATCCATGACGCTCATCAAGATCGGCACGGTAATCAGGCAATGGAACTTTGCTAACAACTAGAGCCTTCCCCTTATTATAAGCATGGCTTTCTTTGCCCAAGTACAAAATACGGTGATTAAGATGTTAGAAAAACTCAAAAACATCAGATTAAGCTTTACACTTTCACAAGTAGAAGTCAATATATGCTGAGTATGTATCACAATGTCCGCCAGTAATGATTACCTCCACAAATTCAATTATTGTCAAGTACTCAGAAGGTTATGTTACACAATATAATTGCATGTTCCTTACTTCTAGATACCAACATAATATTGGTGGCATAAGCACAATATATGCACACTTGGAATGTCAAAAAATCTGAACAAGACCAAGTAAAGCAAACTTCTGTTCGCTGTACAGTTTGGTTCGGTGCACTTTACACAAAGCAAACTGTAAAGTACAGTCCGCAGTTTGGGAGGATAAAAATCAAGCCAAATTGTTTACATTTTAAATATACTGCATTTACCCAAGAGCCAGTGGCAACAATTCTTTTTGGGGACAGCTTGATCCCAGTGTCAAATCCGAACCAGGCCGCTTTTACATGCACTTTAGCCTACCATCACACTCCCAAGACAGACCCAAACTGGACTGTGAACATCCCTAAATTGCACACAACAGCAAGAATGCAATGCCGAAGCAAACTAGAACCAAACACTTTGGAATGTGAAATCAAAGATTATCAATTAAAAAAAGAAAGCTAAAAGATCAGGCAAATCATTGGAAAAATCAAGCCAAGTAGTAACTACTTTTATCTTGGGTGATATTGGAAGAAATTAAATTAGAACACAGTTAAACATTACAAATATACAATTGAAAGTATAGTCAGTCCTAAATGGAAAGTATGCAATGAACTTACAAGTGAAGCCCATGCTTATAAGCCATGTCAGCTAGGGTTTGCTGGTCTGAAACACTGAAGTAACGCTTGATGATCATCTCTTTCTCCCCTCCTCTTTTCATCTTCTCTATCTTATCCCACCACTCATTCTCATCAAGCACCTCCTTCTGCAACATAAACCCCCCCTCCCCACATTATTGTTATTAATTAATAATATTTTTTTGTAGTGTGCATAATCAAACACACAAACTTCTAATTATTTATTTGTTTTCTAACTTAAATTTTGAAATAACCGTTAATTTTTACCTCGGCTTGTTGTTGTCTCAGGCGCTCAGCTCGCCAAACAGGGTCCCACCACCTTTGTTCTCCGCGTCCGCCACCCCGGCCGCCGCCTCCACGGCGTCCTCCACTGCGGCCGGAAGATGAGGCGCCGCCCCTGCGACCGCCGCCTTGGTAGTTGGGACGATAGGACATGATGGAGGAGGTGGAGATCCGGCGGCTGGCGGGGAAAAGTTTCGGTGCGGGCGGGTGTATGGAGGAGAAGTGAATGTAGTAGAAGTTGGGGCGGAAAAGCCAGTGCGGCATTAATATAGTAGGGACAATGTAGAGTGGAGCATAACAAGCTAGCCACAGCAAAACCCCTTTGGTGGACACTTGGGCTTTGGCACTCGGAACTTTAGATCTTAGATTGCAACGTGGTGGGGAGAGAGTGATCCAATGGTTGAGTAAACCCTCAATCTTACTTCTCAAAGTATCATGGTGTCCTTGCATCAATGGCTGCCATTTTTTTTTTATTGTTGAATGAATTTTATATATGACTCATTAAATAGAGAATTACTTCATATGATTTAATGGGTCTTATATAAAATCGATCTATAATAAAAAGTATATTAAAGAATATGTTGTTTTCATTTCTTAATGTCGTTTGAAAGTTTTTTTTTTTTGTCACCAATAAACTCTTTGAAAATTTTAAAATAGTATTGAATTGAAAGTTGTGTTACCAATCAAATTCTCAGAATGACCTATGTGGTGATACTTTAAATTTTTAAGGATTTAATTTATGATAATTTTTTTTTTAAGAACTTAGACTATGTTTGATTTATTGGAGCAAACATAAGTTTGGATCCAAACATACATTTGTCCTAAAAAACTTTATAGATATTTTGCCTAAAACCGTCCGTTTGCAATTTTTCTAACTCTAAACCAAAGATGAACATATATGGTTGATGCCATAATCTGTTTTTTCATACCTGAATTAAGGGTTAACTCTTTGATGGTTCAATAGGATGGCCATACATTATGCCACCCTTATAACTTAATAAGGCTGAGTAGTCATTCAACTGTAGATGAATAGTACATAGTGAGGTGTCCAATTGTGGCTGAGTTTTGACATTAAAAAATATTACTTTTAATAATAACTAATAACTAATAATAAAGGGTTGGGCTTTTTTGTTAATGGATTTGAAATTGGATTTTGCTTTCCCATGGTCAAAGGAAAAGCCATCCTTTCACCGAAAAATGAAGGAAAAGCCATACCCTGACACCATTTTCCTCTCTCAGAAGCATATCGTAGTGGCGTGATCATTTGGCACCGCCATGCCCCTTTCACCTTTTTTTACACTATCCCTCTGCTATGAGGTGACTGTCTATTGTAGTTCTTCTTTTTTCATCTACAGATTGATTTCAATTTCAGTCTCTGACCCCTCTCTCTTTCTCTGTTGTTTTTGCACATTGATAACTCGGTTTATCTCTTATTTTTCAGATTTGGTTACGTCCAAGCTCCACCGTGAACCGTCTCCCTTCGAAAATTGATTTCTCTCTCCACATTTCACACCACCGTGAAATTTTCTCTCTTACTCTATGGAAGAAGGATGAAGTAGAAGAGTAGAAGGAAGAATTTTCTCTGATCGCACGGAAATACTTACTTTCCCTTACCAATCTTCGCGATCAACACAAATTCTTCACACCACTACCTCAATAACATTCCTCTATGAATTCCCTCTAACCCCTCCTCTTTTTGGTATTTCTTCTCTTTCACAAAGGTACTGTTCTTATTCCTCTATTTTTGTTTCTTCTACTTTCACTCTTTTTTTTATATTTTCATTCTGGGGTTGGGTCAACTTGATTGGGTTATTTTGGTTTGGACCTTAAGTTGACTCTGTAGTCTTACTCAGTTGTGCAATGCATCACCTACTGAATGTTATCCATGAGTGTATGCATGTGGGTTTTTCACTTCAGGGATCAAGCTGGCGGAGAAGATGAAGAAAAAGGTGGAACTCCTCTCTCCACAGGCACGGCCCAAACAGGAAAGGGTGAAGAAAAATGAGAAAGAGAAGGATGACAAAAACCCAAAGAGGTTGGTTGCTTCATCACTGGTCCCCCTATTATCTTGACTTTATAATTTTTCAATTATTTTCTTTCTAATTTGATTCCATTTAATTAACCAATGCATCAAAGCCTTGATTTTATTTTATTATATTTTATTTTCATCAACAACCTCCAGTGACTATGCGGTTCTGAAGGTGGCACTGCACTGCTATGGATGCCTTCACCTAGGAAACCTAAAGAAGTTCCATTTCAGAGAACTTCAGGTTGCTACATATGACTTCAGTAGCAAGAACTTGATCAGCAAAGGTGATTTTGGAAATGTCTACAACGGGTAAGCATTACATCTTACACGCCTTTTTTCTAAATTTTTTTTGGGATTTCCACCCTCACGTATGTCTGTTCATGCAGTTTTTATCAGTGTCATAACAACTAAGGTTAATTAATTTTATTCACTAGATACGTTTATCTGTGTTTGTTTGACACTGAGATTGAAGCAGCAAGGTATCTGCTTTGCTTACGCTATAGTTATAACGGGAACTGTGTCTGCATAAAGATAGCTGAAATTTTGTTTTTTATCTGAGAGGGAGAATTCTGGTATGTATATTGGTTATTGTAACTTTTTTTTATTTTCTTCTATTCGTTTTCATTTCCTCCTCATTTCTGATTCTCTATCGTACTGATTAAACTTTCTCATTTCATTGGCACTACCTTTATTGGCTGAGTTTGGTTGTATATATGGGTATGAGAGCTCAACCTCTGTCTAATTTAGATTTATGTAGAAAGGTGTTGCCTTACATGTGATTTTTGTGCCTTTATTCTTAATCCTTAGGACTCTTGTATTATATATCTATGTTAATGTGTTTCTTTTTTTTTTTTCTTCTGGTAACTTTCTTTTCTTTTGAAAATATTTATTGGCTTTCAAATTAAAATCACTTATATTTGCACACCACTGATCTAATATATTTCTATTTATCCCGAATGTTCGTCCAAATATTTATATTATTTTGAATGTAAAACTCAATGGGGAAAATTTTTTTAATTTTGGAAACTCTAGGCCTGCCGCATTATAGTATAATCCTATCCCCATGTGCAGTTTTATAGTATGGCATAGTATAGTGCAGGATAGTTTAACTTGGGTTAAAGTATGATAAATCTACTTTCTGTAATACCTTAGTACCTGATCATTGTTGTTTTTGTATCTATTGCACATAAATTATGCTTTCCAATTGCATAAGTTGAGTTTGTAATTAGAGTATAATTTGTGGCTTGAAAACTGGATCAATTTTTGGTTGACATCTCACTGTTCAAGTGAAAAGCATGGTAAAGCTCATTCATGGTCATTCTTTTTTTCAAGCTGATAGCCTGATAGTATTATAATAAGGCAAATTCACTGACCATTTACCTTGAATAATGCAATGTCTTGCATCTTAGGCCCATTTAGTGTGCCTGATAGTATAAGGCCAGATTACAGGTAGCAGGACAAGGACACTGCTATTGCTTTTCGAAATGTTTGATTGTGCTAAGCCACTAAGAACTTAACAAGTGCATATATGTGTTGTTCCGTGTGCGCATGACAGAGAATGCTTTTTACTTTGACTCTTGTGCTGTTCTTTTCCTTTATTCTATGTACTTAATTTCATGGCTGGTTTGTCATCTTTGTAGCAAGTAGTTGGGGCTCAAAGGGATGTGTTGAAAAGTCATAATCACCAGAATTTCATTGATAAGGCATGGAAGTCGGGATGCTGATGATAAGATTTTTCCTATCAGTAAACTGTAAGTAAGCTAAAATGTACTGAAATGCCTCTTTGTATTATTGAAAGATACGAAGGGATACAAGAAAGAAAGAGCAAATAGCTCCCAAGTCTGAGTATCAACTCTAGACCCCCAATTCACAACGTATACTCTCATAACTTCCTAATTCCCTTCCCATACTATTTATCAGATCCTACTAGCAAACCTGCATAACAGATTTCTCTCTCCTATAAACTACTTATTTCACGGGCTCTAAGGCAAGGCTCTAAGATGAATCAGCCCTCTGGAATGAACCCCTCAAAATTAATTGCCCCATGTTGATGCTGCCTGCTGCTTGGGCCTTAAAGAGTAAACCTGCAGAGGCTTAGGATTGGGCTGGGCTTGGTTCCTAACAATCGGTTTTTTTAGTTGCAGGTGTAGGGTAACAAAAAATTGAGATGAAAACATGATAACTTAGTTTATGATCTATCATTGACTTTAACTTCTTTTTTTGCCTTGACTATTATTTTTGTCATACTGATTATTGTTACCACTATTATCTCATTATAAAAAATAAAAAAAAAACTGTTTGCTGATGGCTTTTAGAAAACCATGTTCTTTTGTGTTGAGTTGGACGATAGTTATTTATTTGGGGCAAATATTATAGCTTTGAACTTTTGTCACTTTATTTTTTTAAAAAATTAGTTCCTGAATAAAAAATAGAATGTTAGCCTCTTCACACAATGACATGGTTAATCAAATGGAAGTGATTAATCTTCAATCCAGTGTGCTATACTTGGAAACCTTTGTTTTTGTTGCTTTTAGTTGGATTGCATCCATCTGGTTTGGTCTTTTATGTATTTTTTAACGAAAATTCCTCTTTCATCCCCTTTCAGGTTTTTTTTTCATTTGAATCTTTGTCAAAAATGGTCACCTGGCATAGATTTTAATTACTAAGACAGTACTGGTGAAATGGGCATTTATACATCTTTTGATATTTGATATAGGTGTTTGTCCATTCTATAGAATCTATAGATCTATACCAAGGTGCAGGTTGTTATGGTGATATTAAAAAGGAGTTTATGTGATTTTTTTGGTATTTTCATTCTTTTTTTTGAATGGGTGTTGAAATTGTCTAATGGTGTGTTTGGTTTAGCGGTACAAAATCATGGCTGATAAGAAATCACGGTGAAAATGGCAAAAGGGTAAATTTTTTTACTCTAAATGTGAAAGCTGCCGTGGGCAGCTTCTACAGTGCGTCAACATCGACGCAATACCAAACATTTACTAAGTTTTTTGTGTGATTTTTTGAATTTGTATTTGTATATTTTAATTCTTTCTTCATGTAAGGTTATTGAAAAAATCCTACTCACAAGGCTACAATATGAAAGTTTTTTCTGCAATTCTTTAACCTGGGCTGTAAAGCAAATCGTTCTTTGTTTTCATAACCAAGCAAAATGGTTTATTATTCTTAATCAGATAGCTAGAGTATAAGGCTAAATGATATACATGTAACTAGGCATAACTCTTCGTATTTCTCTGTGTTCTTTTTTTTTCTTATTTCCCCTTTTGGTTTCAGATCTTGGTTTTTCATTTGAGGTGTAATAAGGTTGTTAAGGCAAGCTCAGGAGTCTATAAGAAGTGGTGCTCATGTTCCAAAAGATATTAGGATGTTATAATTACTGGTTTGATACATAATCTGCCAGTGATGTTATAAGGAAAAGTAGCATTGAGCTGAAATATTTTTCATTATGTTTTCTAAGGGGGGAATCCAAGCATGCACAATACTTTCGTTAAAACAAATAGTGCTTTTGTAAAAAAAAATTGTAAGTGGTATGTCATTCACAGTAATAGTGCTCATAATAAACATATTCTGGACTTGTACTCAATCTAAAAATCAATGATGCTGCCAATTGGGCATGGCACCTCTATAACCCTGCCACTGTATAGGTTAATTTCCTTGCATATAGCTGCTACTTGGAATTAAAATGGGGAGTCTCATAATTAACTTGCCCTTGGTTTACTGCTACTGCAATGTAATTCTTCAAACTGTCTTAATTTCTGGATATCGTTATGCATAAAACTATACTGCCTTCTGAGCTTTTTAGTTCATTATTTTTTATCCTTATGTTTACCTGAAGGTTAATAGCTTCCTTTTAAACATCTTCTGAATTATTTCTATCTGCATTTTCTTATGTATTGTTAGGAAATTTCATAGGCGCATACTCATATTGTTGTTTACTATCTTTATTCGGGTGATATTTATCCATGCATTTTGTATTCGGTACATTTGAATCAAAAAGAATCTTTCATACCCACCTTTTTTGCAATTCTTTTCCAATATGCTTTTATGCTTTATCTTTTTTTCCGTGCTTGATTATTAATTTGTACCAGCTTTATGTTACTCTATTTTTTCCATGAAAGTTCTGAAATAAGAATAATGATTGATGATTGATATAACATCAGGATAATTTCATTAACTTTAATTGTTTCTATTTTTTGTGCCTGTGCTGCTTACTACACTACTACTATGCTAATGCTAGCATGAAAGTTCTGAAATAAGATTTATGATTGACATAAAATGAGGATAAATTCATGAATGTTGCTGTCCTAACTATGCTTGCTACACTATTTCGACTTCTGTCATGCATGTTGGTCTGTGTGTATGCTGGTGTGTGTGTGTGTGTGTGTGTTAGCTTCCTATGCATTTATGCCATTAGTTCCTTTTTAAAGGTTTCTGCAAATTTGTAAACTGTTTTGCGTGTAGCTGATTGTGATGGCAGAGCATGTTTCGATGGAGCTGATTGTGCTGGTAGAGCATATTTGGAGTTAAATTTAGGAGAGAGATTTATTAAATTGATTTTTGCCTCTTCATGCATAGTTTATTATATTCTACATGATTAATCTTTCTATATGCAATTTCACTTACTTTCATGAAACCAATACCAAAGTTGGTTATTCTATTCATAACTGGCAGTCAGTTGTTGGATTATTTTAAAGTCCAAATATGAAAGTCATAATTCAATATTAAAACAAATGAATATATCTTCACAGAAGAAAGAAATTATTATTATACTGCTGAAGTTTTGACTCCTTAAACCTTCTTAGAAGATTTTAAAATCTTCGAGCCACACAGCTTCAAACACTGGCGTGGTGAACCTTTAGTTACCATGATGGTTTGTTCCTTAGTCCTTAGACCCCTTGTGACATGTGTTTGTGACTCCTTGGTCCCTGCAATCCTCAAATCCACTTGCAAAAATCAATGATTACCAACAATGTCTGTTGCATGGTACAAGAGCATACGCATAAACAATGATCGTGCTGGGTAAAATCGGGTCATCTTTTCTTTCCATCTCCATTTAACCCAGACAAGCTTTTATACTGAAATATATGGAAGAGATTAGACAATTTATTTTCTTTTTCCTTATGTTCCCCTACTGTTTGGTTTCTCTTTTGTGCAAAGATGTGGCAGGTATCTCTATCTGGAGAGTGTCATCTTTCAATTTATGTCCTTCGATAGCCTCAAACTTATTAGTGGAGGTACTTTTGATGGGCACGGTAAGGAGTCTAGGCTGTACATCAAGTCATGTTTCATTGATGGAAGATATATCAATCTTAAATCTTGGTGACTCAGCTGCATTTTCTTTCAAAAAACTTATGCCAATAAAGAACTCATTTCCATGATTGAAGGTCAACATATACTTGGAAGTCTTCTGCCAGTTATTTTTGAAGGCAAAGAAAGCCAACTGTTATCAAAGTTCTCATCAAGTGATATTTTTCCACAGCAAGTAACACATGTTACCTACTTGCATACAATCAAGAAGTTATTTGAATTTTTCTATTGATTGCATGTTCTGATTTTGAGAATCTATTAACTGAACAATTTGATGTAATCCCCAATATGGAGCAATTGCTTCCAGATTGCCTATGTTGTAGGATTACATTGGATGGGATTAATTTGCAATTTATTCGTTATATCCTATAGCTTGAAGGGCATAGTTTTCCTTTTTGGGTGCATACACTTTAGTGTTGAATTTGCCATAATTTATTGTTGATTCTGAATGTTGAAATCTCAAAAGAAGAATTGGTGTTGGTGTTGGCAATTCAACATTATTCTTTTAGCTTAGCTTTGCATTGGCTGTTAATAATTTATTGTGAAACTATTGCGTTTGGGAATATATAACCATATTCAGGAGTTTCTTCGGCTCTCCATATCAACATATTTAGAAGTTCCTTAAGCTTTTCTTGATTGTCTTTTGAGTATCTCTAACAACTATGTTATTGTGTTTTTTTACTCCTCCTTTGTGTCTAGCTTTTTTTTTTCGTAGTTAAAGAATGTGCTTAATACTGAAACCAATTTTAACAATTGCAGACATTATCTCCTTAGAATCATAATTTATACATGTATTCGAATCATCCAATGGTCAAACTTCAGGAGGATGACCTTGGTGGATGTGTACTGTGCAGATAACATCTTGTGTTATTTCTTTCAGCAAGATTTTATATTTGTGTAAATATATTGTTTGTGATGTCAAATAGGCTTGCCGAAGATACTTCTCTTCAATTAAAAACTGCAAGGCTTGCAAAGGATGTCCTTCAAATGGGTGATGCGGATACAGTTACTATTAAAGACCAAGTGGGGCAAAATTTCAGCAGCAAGCTGAGATGGGAAAGGACAGATCGATGGGGAGTCATACCTATCTCATAAATGAGCTCATTTTTGACGTTAAAATAAGTTGAAGAAAGGCAGCAAGATCCTTTTTGGAATGAAGGAAGGCAAACCACGAGTTTTTCATTCAAGGATCTAATCTCTTTAATTGCAGAACTTGATATTTATATTTTATGTAGTTATGTTTTTGTATGGGCGCATGGACTGCCCTCAGATTTTATCAGTATTATATGGATATGGACAAATTAATGAATAAATCACTGGTTTTTTTGTTCTATATTTTATTCAGTATTACTTTAACCAGTTGAATTAAATAATGACACAATACTTTCTTGGTTATTTCTACTCCCATTATGTGTCATTTCTTATAATACAGTTTTTTAAATAATATTACATTTAATATCTGTATAATTATGCTCTTACTTTTTAATTACTAATGTATTATTTTCTTTTTTTATTTTAATCAAAATTACCACTACTATTAATATTATTTAACTTTCAATACTTTTCTTTTAAATGAAATCTTTTCCGTGCTTTGCACGGGTAACAACCACTAGTTTCATGTAATGTATGACGATCATAATAGAGAGAATTAGATAAAGGATGAGTTACAACACGAAAGGAGTAACATGCCAAATCGTCTACTCATAGCTTGGGCGAGGTGCACGACACAAGACCAGTCGAAGGTGCACCACGGAGGATTTTGGCAATGTTGTGGCATGACTAGATTTTGAACCTTTGGCCCTATGCATCAAGGGGCATCCTCCTTTGATGCATTCGTTGCTTGTGTGGAGGATCGGATCGCGTTATGAGGTGAGAATCTGTAGCATCCTCCTCGATGCACCAAGGTTGCGGGTGTGATCTGCTCTGCACGGAAGGGCGTGGTGTTTGATGATGCCTTTAGTGGCAAAGCCGAACCTTGAAAGGACTTAAGTGCCTGATCGTCTGAAAGGTGAGCTATTTTGACAACCCTCCCACAGCTAGAATAATGCTAGAGCTTCAGCCAGGTAAAAGGTGAGCTTATAAATTTCTCATTAATCTTAACAAGTAGAATTTCAATAATTTAAAAATTTAAAGTGGAAGTCTGCATGTTCATAAATAAATGCAACAATTTAATTGTGCATACAATGGTACAATCATCTATCTGCCATACATACTAGAAATTGTTACATCATTTAAGGTATGATATTCTTGCCTACTGTTTGGAACCTCTGGCTCTTCCACAACCACATTGATGAAGAATGCTGGCTGCTTTGGTTGGGGAAGTTGGATTGTATCATTAGATAGAAAAGAAACAACATCTAACATGGTAGGTCTATCTGTTGCTTGATCTTGTACACACAAAAGGCCGATATGAATACATCTCAAAACTTCATTCTCAGTACTTGACTCATTTAATGCTGGGTCTTTTAGGTCGAGAGCTCTACCTTCATTCCAGAGCTGCCATGCCTACAAGAATCCCAGAATCCACATAAAAATTATGAACCATTGATAAACATAAATTTTATGAAGGACAAAACTTAGGTCTTGTTTCTTAAATACTTTTGTTGTTTTTTAATAAGAGGAATATATGTGTAATGGTTCTTACATATATTATATTTTTATTGATGAACTGTTACACATATATTCTTTTTATTGCAAAATAGCATCAAAAGAACCTATGGAACTGCACCTAAGTTTTATCCTTTTATGAACAAGTCATTTAGGAAACTTACATATCCTATGAGGTTGAGTGGGCCATCTGAATGATAGCGACTATTATTTTTCTTGCCACTAAGAATCTCTAGTAGTAGTACTCCAAAGCTAAATACATCTGTTTTGATTGACACAACACCATTCATTGCATACTCGGGAGACATATACCCACTGCAATGATAGCAACATGAAAGAGTGTTAGCATAATGATACATAGAAGGCATAGAAAATTTTTAAAATGCATGATCATTTATAGACTTACTATGTACCAACGACTCTATTTGTGTTTTCTTCTGATCCTCTTAGACCAAATATTCGAGCCATTCCAAAGTCAGCTATTTTAGGATTCATCTCCTCATCAAGTAATATATTTCCCGCTTTCAGGTCCCGGTGTATCACCTTTAGTCTTGAATACTTGTGAAGATAGAGAAGTCCTTGAGCAATGCCTCCAATGATGTTCAAGCGTTTTTTCCAGTCTAGCAGATTCACTCTAGTTGAATCTGTTTTGAATTAAGGATGCTTATTAACATGCTAAATGCTACATGCTAACATTTTCCAGATTTTTAATTTTGTTAAGATAAAAGACAGCATACCAAATAGATAGAAGTCCAAGCTCTTCTTTGACATGTACTCATAGACTAAAATTCTTTCATCTCTCTGGATGCAGAACCCTAAAAGCTTTACAAGATTAGTGTGCTGGAGTTTGCCCATGAGTTTAGCTTCATTCTTAAACTCTATCAGCCCTTGCCCTGAACTTTTAGAAAGTCTCTTTATTGCTACCTCTTGCCCATCACTTAAAGTTCCCTGAAAGTGTTATTAATTATATCAATTCTTATCCAAATAGCTTCAATTTTTTAAGTAAGACGAAATTACCTTGTAAACAGGACCAAAACCACCTTCTCCTAGCTTATTATCAGCTGAGAAATTTTTTGTGGCAGCAGCAATAGTGTCAAAACTAAATATTTCGACCTCATTGCTTGCCTTTTCCTTTTTCTTACTTTTTCTGGCACCTCCAATCTCATGTAATAACTTCTTCATCATCATTTTTCTATCAACTAAAGGTGTGACATGAAAATATAAGTTATTAAGTGGCCTTCAACTTCTAAAATTATATTCAAAATTTATTATGCTATAGTTACCTTTAGCTTTGTATTTTCTCCACAAGGCATGGCATAAATAGAAGATCACAGGTATTGCAAGGGCTACTCCCACCCCAATAATGAGCCATTTCCACCACCTGTTTACTGCAGCTCACAGGAAGATAATTTTGAACTCTAAAATGGATAGTGGTACAAATTTAGATGGAGGTTAGAGGGTATACTACTTAGGTATTATTAATTTATATCCTAGAGAGGTACCTGAAAATACTTCCAAAGATCAAGAGACATTAACAACGGACATGGAGCCAATTAGCAACCATTATGTGCTATTCATTGTCATTACGTCTTCTTGTTGTTGCTTAAGTATATTGGGTTAACCTCTGAACCCTTTTATTTATTTTAATTTGAAATCTTAGGGCAATAAAAATGTTGAAAGAAAAACAACCTTTTTTTTCCCTCTCTTTAATAACATAAATATAAATCTTAGGATACTGGTTAAGAAACCTAACAGAAAGTTTTTATTGAAAATTGATATATTTAATATTTAAGCTTTAAAGAATTGATATACTTAATTTTCTAATGAAAACTTGTTTTTTTGGTTTCTTTAAACAGTTTGTGTCCTTAATGCATTCATTAGCATTGATGTTAAACAAAATAACCCGTCCCAGTTTGGGAATCTGGACAGACCTGTGTGTTTAACAACGTAGATTGGCTGTGCCCTTTCCCCGGAAGCTCTAGTGAATCTCGTTCCTTTAGGCCATATCTGGCATCCAGTATTATTAATCTGATTTGTTGGCGCATATGCGTCACAGGAACAGTTGCTCTTACATATGATCTCACAGCAATGTGGATCAATATTATTGTGGTCGTCATAAACCTTGATACCAGTTGTGGACATGTAACCGAAACGTTTCACGAAGCCACTATCACGGCTAGTCCTGCAGCTGGGAAGGCTTTGCTGTGTGCATAGAGCACTTGCTTGAATGTCGGTACTGTATCCACTCCTAATATCATAGTACCTTGTCCACAAACTAACACCTCCATAACTTGGTGACTTCTTTATCACAGGTAAGACCTTAGATATTAACACATCAGCTGAAACATAACCGGTTGTCGCTGCTTCTGGAGCTGCTGCTAACATCAGAAATATTTTCCCTCCTTTAATTGATGTCGTCCATTGGTTCCATGCATTCACCATGTTGTTGAAATTTGTATAATCACATGAAGGATTGTTGAAAAATTGTACCCAGACATAATCAAATAGCCCTGTATCAAGGGCAGTACCCATTACAGAATCAGGAAATGGACACTGAGGTGCTGCAGTTAAGTATACAGTTTTTGTTGCTGTGCTGTGTGACTTGAGGTAACGTGCAAGGTCGTCCAAGTGCGGTGAAGTTTCAGTTATGTCAAAATCTATGCCATCTAATATGGCATCCCCAAATGGGCGTGAAGAAGAGTTGGCAGTGCCACCTAAGAAATGGTTCCACAAGTAATCTGAGACATTTTTAGCATCTGCCGAGGAAGTTAGAGTGTAGTTTCCGGATCCTCCTCCAATAGAGAGCATGATCTTGATCCCTCTCTTTTGGCAATTCTTAATGTCTCCCCCAATTTCAGTGCACCCATTGCTAGAAGGGTCACAATGACTCCCCAGGTTGAGTTGAGGGGTTTGGCTACTGCCAAAAGTGTAAAGGGCGAATATATTGACATAGGAGTATTTTCCTGTTGCACATGTTTCAGTAAGGTTTCCCTCTCTGCCGTCTTGACCCCAGTAAATGGCAACGTCATCTGCTTCAGAGGGGTCAAGTAGGAGGATTATAATTAGGAATAGTAATGGCAATAGGGAAGGATGGAGTAGCAAAGAACAAGAGTGACGAGTCATGGTCATCTTGCTCTGTTTCTGTTATGTTCACTTCCATTTGTCTACCTATCTACTATCAGTCACCACCTGCCACGCGTTTTGTTGTCCCCGTCTTCTGCGGTTGGAAATTTCCATACACCACTCTCCCTCCATTCCTCTCTCTTTCCTATTCGCCCTCTCCTAATCAGTAGTTACAAAACAGAAATTTTATTTGTACATCCAAATGGGACAACACAATTGGATAACAATTTTGATGGTTGACGCACTTCAAAATCATGGTTAATGAAGTGTTGAGTTTGGTTAATGGATATATCAAGGTGTCGCAACTCATTAACCATTAACTGAACATCATTAACCACGATTTTGAACATCATTAACCACGATTTTTATGTATTCAAATAACCCAAAAAATCGTGGGCTAAATTATACATACTATATTAACCATTTTTAGGTTTGAAAATGAACTTCATTATACATTCTACATGTATATTTGAACACCTGAAAATGGTGGTTAATGACGTTTAAAATGATGGTTGATGAAGTTCACTTGATGGTCTATGAGTTGCGACACCTTGGTATATCCATTAACCAAACTCAACACTTTATTAACAAGATTTTTTAATTGCATTAACCATGAAAGTTGTTGTCGATTTGGTTGTCAAATTCTGATGTTCAAATAAAGGGACCATTAGAAAAAATACCATACACACACGGACACACATCAATTGAGAGTGTGTTTGGGATAGCTGCGAAAAATAGATTATATCAATAATTGATTATATGTATAATCCATTATTGTGATAATCAATTATAATCGGAATCTGTTTTTGTTTGGGCTTCTTTGCTGAAAAACGATTTTAAGGTAATATATTTCGTTTGGATGATACAAAAAAACCATTTTTACATAATAAATTATGAAAAGTGTATGAAGTTATTTGTATAATTTAATAATATTTGTTTGGAAGTTAGTTGTGCAGGGGTAAACAGGAAAAAGAGTTTTGAGAATAAAAAATAATCAAATCACAATAATTTTAAGGTAAAACAAATTAAATGACATAAAATAACTTTTTTCCTCAAAAAAAAACTATTTTAAAAATTTAAGCTAAATGGCAAACAGATTAGATTCTTTATAAAACGACTTTTTAGACAAAAAAACAGTTAAAATGGTGAAAATGAATCTGTCCCAAACACACTGTGATACAGACTCTATTTGACAAAAATACATGATAAGTTAGCTTATAGTTTATAAGCTAATTTTTAATTGATAACTTATAACTGAAAAAGTTAGCAAATTGAATTTGAAGCATTTGGTAAAATTAGCGATTGAACTAGATTATAAACATAAAAGGACATGTTGATAAGTTTTTTTTTATATAAATTCATTTTAAATTTTAATTAAATACTTTTAATTAGAATATCAATTTTTTAATGTTATTTATTTTTGAAATATTTTCATTAAATAATATAAATGAAATAACATGTTTATATTCATTTTTTTTTATAGAAATTTTATTTGATGAGGTAGGTGTCGGGTAATATAAGAAATTCTTTTAAATAATAAGGGTAAAAATGGAAGAAAAGTTTATAAGCTATAAGGTAAATAAATTAGCTTAGGAAGAAAAATTATAAGCTACTGAGATAAGTTTGTTTATCAAACATCTATACTTTGGTTAAACAAGCTTATAAGCTAGTCAAATAAATTATAAACTAGCTTATTGGACATGTCCAACAGAACTACAAAGGTTCGGTAAACAAACTTATTTAAGTGCTTATATAAGAAGACCATATCTAAAAAAAAAATTATACCATATACTCCTTTTAATTAAATTATTTGAATACATATTCTAATAAGGTTTTCATGAAATTTCATATTATGATACAATATAATGTGCCATTTCAGAGCCTCTGTCACTGAGTGATTGAAGAGAGAAGAACACTCTGGTGCTGAGTGTGGTGCAACGCAGTCGTTTATGCACATGTTTGGTGTTTTTTAAATCCATCTCCATGGTGGAAATGGAGCACTTGCTACCCACGACATTAAAAGTATACATGGGACATTTGACAGTACACATCAACATTTAGTGAGGGGTGTAAAATGGGAACTAACGGAAGGACTAATTTGTAGTGAATTTTTTTTGTCAGGAACAAAAAGTTGTACCTTAGTTTTTTTTTTTTGTAGAGATTGATTTGGACCTTTAAGTCACTTTAAGTCGTTTATACTTGGTACCTTTCATACCAATTGAATCCATGATATACTAACATGTTTTTCTAGCACGTAGTGGACGGAAAATATAGTCCCCATTCTTGTCCTGGCATTTGAATGAGGAGATTTTGTCATAGTGATAATTAGTATTGCACCATAGTGATGCACTTACCATTGGATTTTTCATCTATAATTTTTCAGCTCTCTTGAATGAAGTAAATTGGGGTGCCATGAGAAGATGCTTCAGAGTCAGTAGCCCCCTTATTCCACATTTCGCTGCCCTTAGTTGTGGGGGAAAAGGCAAAACATGAGCAATTCTTGAAGCACATGGCACCACATATGTCGCTTTGCTCGTAGAGTATCACCGAATTGTCTCGCTTTTTTCTCCCATTTCTTCTGTTTGGATCCTAATTTTCTTTATTTTGTCAATTTTCATTGATTGTCACTGAAAAATTAAACTCAAATTTTTTCCTACGTATTATTATTTGGTAAACAGACGCAGGAAGTAAAAGCTGTGCTATTTTGACTGGGACAATGATACTGAGAACTCCCCTCTTAATAATGCCTATAGCTTCGGCCAGGTAAAACGTGAGCTTAAAAATTTCTCATAAATCATAACAAGTAGAATTTCAATAATCCAAAATTTAATAATTGAAAGTGGAAGTTTGCATGTTCGTAAATAAATGCAACAATTTAACTGTGCATACATACAATACAATGGTACAATCATCTATCTGCCATACATACTAGAAATTGTTACATTATTTAAGGTATGATATTCTTGCCTGCTGTTTCGAAGCTCTGGCTCTTCCACAACCACATTGATGAAGAATGCTGGCTGCTTTGGTTGGGGAAGTTGGATTGTATCATTATATAGAAAAGAAATGACATCTAACATGGTAGGTCTATCTGTTGCTTGAGCTTGTACACACAAAAGGCCGATATGAATACATCTCAAAACTTCATTCTCAGTACTTGACTCATTTAATGCTGGTTCTTTTAGGTCGAGAGCTCTACCTTCATTCCAGAGCTGCCATGCCTACAAGAATCCCAGAATCCACATAAAAATTATGAACCAATGATAAACATAAATTTTATGAAGGACAAAACTTAGGTGTTGTTTCATAGATACTTTTGATGTTGTTTTTCAATTAGAGGAATATATGTGTAACAGTTCCTACACATATTATATTTTCATTGATGAGCTGTTATACATATATTCTTCTTATTGCAAAATAGCATCAACAGTACCTATGGAAATGCACCTAAGTCATGTCCTTTAATAAACTAGTTATTTAGGAAACTTACATATCCTATGAGGTTGAGTGGGCCATCTGAATGATAGCGACTATTATTCTTCTTGCCACTAAGAATCGCTAGTAGTAGTACTCCAAAGCTAAATACATCTGTTTTGATTGACACAACGCCATTCATTGCATACTCTGGAGACATGTACCCACTGAAATGATAGCAACATGAAAGAGTGTTAGCATAATGATACATAGAAGGCATAGAAAATTTTCAAAATGCATGATCATTTATAGACTTACTATGTACCAACGACTCTATTTGTGTTTTCTTCCGATCCTCTTAGACCAAATATTTGAGCCATTCCAAAGTCAGCTATTTTAGGATTCATCTCTTCATCAAGTAATATATTGCCTGCTTTCAGGTCCCGGTGTATCACCTTTAGGCTTGAATACTTGTGAAGATAGAGAAGTCCTTGAGCAATGCCTCCAATGATGTTCAAGCGTTTTTTCCAGTCTGGCAGATTCACTCTAGTTGAATCTGTTTTGAAGTAAGGATGCTTATTAACATGATACATGCTACATGCTAACATTTTCCAGATTTTTAATTTTGTTAAGATAAAAGACAGCATACCAAATAGGTAGAAGTCCAAGCTCTTGTTTGACATGTACTCATAGACTAAAATTCTTTCATCTCTCTGGATGCAGAACCCTAAAAGCTTTACAAGATTAGTGTGCTGGAGTTTGGCCATGAGTTTAGCTTCATTCTTAAACTCTATCAGCCCTTGCCCTGAACTGTTAGAAAGTCTCTTTATTGCTACCTCTTGCTCATCACTTAAAGTTCCCTGAAAGTGTTATTAATAATATCAATTCTTATCCAAATAGCTTCAATTTTTGAAGTATGTGGATGTTACCTTGTAAACAGGACCAAAACCACCTTCTCCTAGCTTATTATCAACTGAGAAATTTTTGGTGGCAGAAGCAATGGTTTCAAAACTAAATATTTCGACCTCATTGCTTGTCTTTTCCTTTTTCTTACTTTTTCTTGTACCTCCAATCTCATGTAATAACTTCTTCATCATCATTTTTCTATCCACTAAAGGTGTGACATGAAAATATGAGTTATAGATAAAGTGGCCTTCAACTCATAAAATCATACATAAATAGAAGATCACAGGTATTGCAAGGGCTACTCCCACCCCAATGATGAGCCATGTCCACCACCTGTTTACTGCAGCTCACAAGAAGATAATTTTCAACTCTTAAATGGACCGTGTTACAATTTTAGATGCAGATTAGAGGGCCTCTTACTTAGGTATTATTAATATTTATATCCTAGCCAGGTACCTGAAAATACTTCCAAAGAGTCAAAAGACATTAACAACTGACATGGAGCCAATTAGCAACTAGTATGTACTATACATTGTGATTACTTCTTGTTGTTGCTTAAGTATACTGAGTTAACCTCTGAACCCTTTTATTTATTTTAGTTTGAAATGTTAGGGCAAAAAAATGTTGATGGAAAAGCAACCCTTACTTTCTCTATTTAATAACATAAATATAAAATTTTGAAAAGAATCGTTTAAACAAAAGGAAGATGCTATCAAGTGTCTTTAGGGTAGTGATTAAGGAATCAGGAAAGGGAAGTTTTTGTGGTAATTGATATATTTAATATTTGAATTTTAAAGAAGTAATATATTCATTTTTTCGATGAAAACTTGCTTACTCGTTAGCATGACCTTGAACAAAATAACCACCTCTGGGTTGGGAACTTGGACAGTTGGACCAACCTTTGTATTTAACAACGTAGATTGACTGTGCCTTTTCCCCAGAAGCTCTAGTGAATCTACTTCCTTTAGGCCATATCTGGCATCCAGTATTGTTAACGTAATTTATTGGCGCATATGCGTCACAGGAAAAGTTGTTCTTACATATGATCTCACAGCACTGTGGATCAATAATGTTGTCGTCATCATAAAGCTTGATACCAGTTGTGGACATGTAACCAAAACGTTTCACGAAGCCACTACCACGGCTAGTCCTGCAGCTGGGAAGGCTTTGCTGTGTGCATAGAGCACTTGCTTGAATGTAGTTACTGTATCCACTCGTATTATCATAGTACCATGACCACAAACTCACACCTCCATAATTAGGTGACTTCTTTATCACAGGTAAGACCTTAGATATTAACACATCAGCTGGAACATAACCGGATAGAGTTGAATCTGGAGCTGCTGCTAACCCCAGAAATATTTTCCCTCCTTTAATTGATGTCGTCCATTGGTTCCATGCATTCACCATGTTGTCCACATTTCCTTCGGTATAATCACATGGAGGATTGTTGAAAAACTGTACCCAGACATAATCAAATAGCCCTGTATCAAGGGCAGTACCCATTACAGAATCGGGAAATGGACGCTAAATTGCTGCAGTTAAGTATACAGTTTTTGTTGCTGTGCTGTGTGACTTGAGGTAATGTGCAAGGTCCTCCAAGCGTGATGAAGTTTCACTTATGTGAAAATCTATGCCATCTAATATGGCATCTCCAAATGGGCGTGAAGAAGAGTTGGCAGTGCCACCTAAGAAATTGTTCCACAAGTAATCTGAGACATTTTTAGCATCCGCTGAGGAAGTTATATTATATTCCCCGAATCCTGCTCCAAGAGAGAGCATGACCTTGATCCCTCTCTTTTGGCAATTCTTAATGTCTCCCCCTATTACAGTGCACCCATTTCTGGAAGGGTCACAATTACCCCGCAGGTTGAGTTGGGGGGTTTGGCTACTATCAAAAGTGTAAAGGCCGGCTATATTGACATAGGAGTATTTTCCTGTTGAACATGTTTCAGTAAGGTTTCCCTCTTGGACGTGATGACCCCAGTAAATGGCAACGTCGTCTGCTTCAGAGGGGTTAAGTAGGAGGATGAGAGTGAGGAATAGTAATAGGGAGGGATGGAGTTGCAAAGAAGAAGAGTGAAGAATCACGGTCATCTTGCTCTGTTTCTGTTTCTGTTATGTTCACATCCTGTTATTATCATCTTGCTCTGTTTCTGTTTCTGCTAATATCAGTCAACCCTTGCCACGCGTTTTGTTGTCCTGATGTCCGCGTCTTTTGCGGGTGGAGTTAGTGTATAAAGGATATTTGAATTCCATTCCACATAACATTATCATGTATATATCATTAAAATTATAGTAACGGAGAGAAGAAATTGAGAGGAAAAACGGAGAGGATCCAACCCGTCTTCTGCAGTTGCAAATTTCCATACACCACTTTCCCCCAATCAATTCCCTTTCTTTTTTACCCTCGAATAAATCCTTAATTTGATCCTAAAATTATTATACCATATTAATATCATCTCTGATTTTAACGAAGTTCTAAAAAAATCCCTGAAATTGTCAAAAGTTAATTGTTCTAGTCCCTTTGTCAATAATGTCAGAGACTATATTAATTGAGGTTGAGGACTAGATTGATTAACTTTTGACAATTTCGTGAACGTTTTTGTAATTTTGTTAATGTCAATGATGAGGTTGATACAATGTAACAATTTCATGGACCAAATTGAGAATTTACTCTCGCACTCTCCTAATCAGTAACAATCAGAAAAAAAAAAAATAAATACCATACACACACGTTAGTATATTACATTGGACTTTCGGACGAACTTATGAAAATAAACTTATACTAACTTACGAAAATAGTTTATGATATTTTTATAAGCTCTTTTTAGCTTATTTCAATAAGTTCGTTAGAAAAGGTTATGAAAATAAGTTGTTTTTAACTTAATTAAGCTGTTTATCGAAACGTGCTCATAGAGATTCGGTAAACGACTTATTTAAGAGATTATACAAGAAGATTTTATTTGAAAAAAAAAATGTATACCATCAACTCCTTTTAAATTCAAATATTTGGGATACATATTTGAAGAAGCGTTTTGATGAAATTTCAAATTATAATGAGATATAATTGTCTTGTAAATGTGTAAAATAGATTCTCGATCAAGTTGAATAGAGTTTTAGCACAAAGCTTTTCTAAGAAATTTAAAAAATTAACTTCATAAAATATGTTTAAAATAACTTATGATTTATTTATACTTATTCAAACACTATTTTTTTATATTAAAGCACCCACTTATATCAGTAAAGAACCATTAATAAGGTATAAGCTATATTATTCTAACGAGCCATATTTCAAATGAAAAATGAACCACATTTCATATTTTTCTTACTTCATTATATACTTTACTTATTTAAAAAAAGATGAGTTTAAGTTTGATATACTTTTAGTGTAAGGTTTGTTACATTGTCAACCAATTACAAATCATCTTATATATGACTTTTACGGTAATTATGATAAGAGTAAAAAAAATTAATGATGGGACAATTTATGATTGGTTGATGGTGTAAAATTTTTTTATGCTGACAGTGCATACCAATTAAGTTATTTTGGGTTTAATTTGATATGTTTGGCAAACCTAATTAAATTACAAAAAAAGTTGTTCTTAGAGAAGTTTCAAGCTTATTCAAAAGGATTTATTTGATATGTAGTGTCAGTGTAAATATTTTTTACACGTTCAATCAATCATAAATTGTCACATCGCTAAAAAAACTTAGACTTTTATCATAACTACCTTAAAAGTTAAATATAGAATTATTTGTGATTAATTGATTGACAGTGTAAAATCTTTATACTGACGGTATATCAAAATTACACGATGCCACTCCATTTTGAATTTCGAAAACCATTTATTTGTCATCAATGAATTCGATTCATAATTAATTTCATAAAAAATGAGAAATCTATTTTATTACAAAAATGGTAATTTTAGTTTATACTCTTTGTTTTAGAATATTCATCACTTTTTAAAATTTATTTTATATTAATGTACCTAATAGTTTAGAAATTAATAAAATATCACAATATCATGAACAAATTTACTGAGATGGATCACAATATCAGCTATGATGTTAGTGCATTTTCTTCCAAGGTTGAAAGATTTTCATGTGTGGATCATAATATACTTAATGCAGCATCATTGCATCCTTTGAGACCAGGGGATATTTTATTAGACAAAATCGTTATGTGTCTCCCAATGAATTAGGAATTCATTCTACCTCTCATCTCGACAAACCTGAAGGTAACAATTACTCATTTATTTAGGATGTTAGGGGTGAATTCAAGCTGTTATAAATATTGTTGAGGTTCAAGAACAGGCTTGGAGGATTAAGATGCAAGAATCCTCTTCATTCTTACACTTATTAGACATTGTAAGCAAGATATTTGTACATGGACTAATAAAACAATCTCCTGTCTGGGACACGCGTCACCCCGGCATTCATTCGTTTTTCTGCCTAAAATGAATTTATTTTTTAATTATTATTGTTATTGTTATTATTAGTATTTTAACATAGACATTGGTACATTATCTCAATTAATTACCATTGACAAAATCAGAAATATATTTTCTTAAACAACTTGTCAATTTTTAATTGATATTTCTATCATCAATTATTATCAATCACTAATTGTTACTATTATTTTACAATATAAATTTGATAACTTCTCATGAATGATTGATTTTACCATACAAATCATCAATCATTTAATACAAAAATGAGAGATGAATAATAAATTGCAAACTCAATCACAATTCACAAGATAATCACATCAATCTTTTGCAGTTTTTGCATTAATTGAATTGACATGCTCACCTAAAAAAATAAAAAGTAAATTAATACTAGGAGCAATTTTCAACAATAATGTTTTAATTTTTGTTGAAGAAAAACATCTCCAATACCACATGTATTAGCTTCAACTTGTTGTGCATGGATCATTTATGTAGCATTAATTAGATGCATCATTGGGTTAAGAATCATTTACTTGTTTTTCATCAACATGGGTTCTAGGTTGATCATTGGAGACCATTTTAGAATTCTGTATTAATGATTGGAGAATGCTAATCAGTGTCCTAAATACATTGATTAAGGAATTGAAAGAAGAAAAATTTTATTGAGAAGTGGTGTATTTAATACTTTAAGATGTTAGACACTTAGATTTTCAATAAAAACTTACTTTTTATGAGTTTCTTAATCAGTGCCCTTAGGGTATTGGTTAGCAAGACCTTAATGATTTCACCATCTAACAATTACAAAATTGGTGTAAAAAAAAAAAAACAATTACAAAATTAATCACAAAAATCAATGATAAAATATAAATTAAGCATTAAATGAGTATAAAAAGTGCTACAAATTAAAGATGACTAATAGCGATTGATAAAAAGAATCAAGATGTTCATAGTCCCTTATCCGCAAAAAAAAAATCCCCAATAACAATAGAAACATAAGAAATTTGTCTCATAGGGGTGTATTGGATTCGGATTTTAAAAGATTATTTTGACATAAAAAATCTTATGGATTTTAATATATCATGTAGGAATGTAATGATTTATAATATTTTTTTAAAGACTTTTGTAATCAAGATTTTATTGTTTGGATTTTAATAGATTTATATCATAAGAATTTATAAGATTTGGAAGGATTATAAGGATTTATAAGATTTGAAAGGAATACATAGTGAAGAATAAAATCATAATTTATAAATCATATTCTATTTCTGTAGTGGAGAATAAAACACATAAACTCTAATTACAACATTACATAGCAAATTCAATTTTATAGTGGAGAAAGCAATATATTCACATGTTTTTGTTTACATGTTATTGTATTTATATAGTGAAAAATAAAGTTGTGAACTTAAAAAAAAATAAAATTACTTTATTTTCATAATATCATAAATACTGTATTCTATACTTTTATTGCTTGTTGTTACTGATATATGTTAGTCATCAAGAGTATATCATTACTTTCAAATCAATTCTACTCTATACTTAGGTAGCGTTTGACCCAACTTTTATTGGGGACTTAAAAGTTACTTTAAAGTTAAAGTTAAAAATAATTATTTTAAGAGCATGTTTGGGACAGTTTATTTTTCTTGGAAAAAGCTGTTTTCCCTTAAAAAAAAAAGTTGTTTTGAAAATATTCTAATATGTTTGACAAATTAGCTTGAAATAAAAAAAAAAAAATTATAGAAAAAAGTGGTTTTCAAGAAAGATAGAAATTTTAAGCTTATTTGAAAAAACTTTTGATTATTTTGAAACCAATCATATTTTTTCATTTTACCGTATATACTTAACTATCAAACAAATATTATTATTCTATACAAACAACTTTATATATATATATATATATATATATATATATATATATATATGTTTGTAATTTACTATATAAAAGTATTTTTTACACCATCCAAACAAAATATATTATCTTAAAATCATTTTTTAACAAGTATACCCAAACCAAAAATAATTCTCATTATAATCGACTATTACAATAAATATATAATCGATTATTGAAGTAAATATCTTAAAATCGCTTTGTTTGGTAATTTATGTTGAGTTGAATGACAACCATGAAGGAAAGAGAGGGGGAGGGTGGAGGGAGGAAGGGAGAGTGGGAGAAAGGAGAGGGATAGAGGCAGGGAGGGGAAAGAAATGTGAAGGTATAAGGTGAAGAGAAATAATGATTGAGAATTCTAAGAAATCTCATGTGTTAGGATAAGACTTTTTTATGACTAAAAAATAACTAAAAAGTCCCACAAAGTCCCACAAAATCCACATTAAAAAAGAATCCATCGAAATCAAGAAGTTCTTGAATATCATATGACTTTTTGTCACTCGTAAAAAGTCTTGATTGAATACCATAATACTTATTTAGATTACTTAAAAGTCTTGATTGAATACCACAAGACTTTTTTATCATAAAAAAGTCTTTTAAAATCTTTTTAAAATCTCAATTCAATACACTTAGAGTTGAAATTTGTTACATAAAATCAATGGCTATCTAGCCACCCTTTCTTTGCGATTGTAATATATTATTTTTAATAATATGTCGACAAAACTGGATACGTAAAATAAAGTAATAAAGAGCACCCAAAAAAAGTTATAAAAATATTTTTCTTAGAAAATAATAAATGATCAATTTAATTAACTTAGAAGAGCTACATATATGAACAAAACTTAGACGAACTATTAGATTAAATTGGAAAAGCTAGAATTTTTTGTTTATCTTAAAATCAATTATATCGACATCAAAGTTGATTTTGTTGGATGCAATTTTGAAACCAAACACCTCGAGATATTGTAAGAATTGATTTGGGAGTAAAATCTCGTTGAAAAAACTCGTTTGGACACTATCCAAACAAGCACTTATGATTCAAGAGGTTTCAATGTTCTCACCAACTTAGTGTATGTTTGTTTTAGACAGTGGAGGGTCTAGGATCCTGAGTTAGTGGAGGGCAACCTTTTTCCAAAAAAAATTTAATAAAAATTACTATTATACATATGCAGATAAAAACATAAATGTTAAAGAAATAAAATTTTAATATATATAATCAAATAAATTACACACCAGAATTATCAACATATACAAACACAAATCTCCAATTTTGAACCTATTAACATACACAAACACAAATGCACAATTTTGATTCAAAACCTTAACTATTACGACTGCAAGAAAATGCTTAACAGAAGATTGAGGGCCCCTGGTTTTAGATTCTTGGACATGCAAACTGCCATTTGTGTTGGATAGAATGAGGTGACCAAATATTGGATTTTGTTTGGTTAAAAAATTTGTCAAATAAAATCAATTTTGAGATGAATAGGATTTATTTTATGAGGAACAGGAATTTTTAGTTTTTACATTCGGTAGAATTGATTCTAGGTGTAGAACCCATAAAATTCTTTATATTTATGTCTCAAAAATGATTTTACTTTATAATTCAAACAAAAACACAATTATTTTAAAATCACTTTTAAAATATCATTATCAAACATAAATCAATTTTTTAAAAATCAATTCTACCAAAATATAAAACAAAAAAAATGTTAGTCATAACACATAGAGGAAGGATACCATTACCAATCTCGTCATAACACACATAATAATGATATTTTTGTATTTTCTTTTTTTCGCATCTCATTTTTACACTCTAGGAGGTTTCAATTTTCTCACCAACGTGGTCATAACTAGGGGTGTTCAGATCCAAACCGGACCACTAAAAAATCGCAAACCAATCCAAATTAACCGAAAACCGACAAAAACCGACTCAGTTTGGATTTTTTTGGATGACATTTGATGAGAACCGATTGATTCGGTTCGGTTTGCGGTTTGCGTTCCTAAAACCGAACCGAACCGCAACCGAACCGATTCATGTCATATAACGTTGCATTTTGCGTTTTATTACCCACACACATGGCACACCACTGGTCACTCACTATAGTTTGGAACTTTCTTTTTGGAGCATCTTTACTCTTTAGGCTTAAGTTAGTAACTTTTCATTTTCAAAAGAATCAAATATATAGAATTCAGTTTTTCCGGAATATTTATTGCTTGACATAGAACGTTTTTATAGATAAAAATATCTGTCCAAGTAATAAGATTATTATCTTCAACAAAAGACACACTATTTACTTGATTTGTGGTTTTGTGCCATAGTAATATAAAATAAATTAGAAGAGTGGAAAGAGAGCAAATCATATTTAATTGATCAGGTTTATTTTTACCAAACCGAACTAACCGAACAAACCGAACCGATCCAAACCGCATTTAATTGGATCGGATTGGTTCGGATTTTTTTAAAGAAGCAAACCGAACCGAACCGAACCGCATGATGTTTTACTCTTTGGATCGGATGATTTTTATGCTCAAAATCGAACCGAACCGATCCGCGAACACCCCTAATCATAACTCATAACACAGTAATTTTCCTTCGTATCCTTTTTATTATTTCATCTATTCATTGTTATTTTAAAAGTAAAGAAGTAAATAATCAATAATTATAAAGTAGATATAAAAAGAGACTTGAGAAATAAAGTGTGAGAATTTCATTTTTCTTACACATGAATATATGATGCAATGTCCCTAAATTTCTTTTATAAAAAAAAAAAAATGTCCCTAAATTTCTACCTAGCTTGATCGTTTAACCACTCATACCCCGTACAGATCCACGTAAATCTTCTTCAGCCTGTCACGCAACGCAGCCTTTTTCTTCCCTCTATTTCTGCATTCCGGTTTTGCCCTTGCCCTCGGCCACCATTATGGGCTGCTTCCAGAATATTGCATTGCACTTCATAGGAAATTTCCCATCATCCCATTTGCCCCAGTCCCTACTCTCCTTTGACCACTTCTCAGCTACCAATCTTGATATTCTTATTTTAATATTTTTCTTTAAAAAAACACATAACATGATCGTGATATATATATATAAATATATATATAAATATTTATGTAAATCCACCATTTGTTCAAAACTTATCAATGTTGCATAATACAACCAAAATTACAAACATATATGCATTTGCTAGCTATAGAGATTTTTAATTGAACCAGTCTTGCCCACTTCCACCCATTTATTATTATTATTATTATTCAAATAATAATAAACCAAGGTTTTCATTCAAAGCTAGCTAGCATTATTTATATATGCTCCTGATCTTATTCAACTTCCCCAAAACCATTCCTTAATTATTTCTGCACAACTAAAACTCTCTCAAACCAAAAACAATGAACGACTTGTTCTCCAGCTCCTTCTCCTCCCCGGACAACCGCCACCACGTCATCCAAATGACGTCGCCGTCAACGGACGGCGGCGTTAACCTCGACAAATTCTTTGAGGAAGTCGAGTCATTGAAGGAGGAGCTGAAAGAGATGGAGCGGCTCTACGGGAACCTTCGTGGGTCCCACGAGAAGAGCAAGACCCTTCACAGCGCTAAGGCCGTGAAGGAGCTTCGGTCTAACATGGACGCTGACGTGGCTCTGGCGTTGAAGAAAGCTAAGTTGGTCAAGGTCCGGCTCGAGGCGCTGGACCGGTCCAACGAGGCTAACCGGAGCTTGCCCGGAAGCGGACCCGGTTCGTCCTCGGACCGGACTAGGAGCTCCGTGGTGAGCGGGTTGAGGAAGAAGCTGAAGGATTCTATGGACAGCTTCAACAACCTGAGACAACAGATATCGTTGGAGTATAAGGAGACGGTGCAACGTAGATACTACACTGTCACCGGAGAGAATCCTGATGATAAAACCGTTGACCTCCTCATCTCTACTGGTATGTATCAATTTTCAGAAAAGTTTATATTTTCATAAATCTTCAGTTTGTTTAACAAGCCTAATAATTGACTTGAGTTTAAAACTGTGTTGTTTGTATTTCGTAGCTTATTATTCTTGTAAAAATATTTTATTTATCATCAAATATATTTTGCACCCCTGAATATGACAAAAATAATTTCTTACCACTAAATACGATATCTAGTAAGGACTACCTATACTAATATGAGTGTGGATAGGTAGTGATTTTTTTTTTATTCTAAGGTAGAATGATTGTATCATATGCCAATATAGGAAGAAATATCAGCTTGAGTGTCGTATCGTGTTTTGGGTATTCGAACAATGGGAAATGGGACTAGGGATGTAAATTAAACCAGAATTTTCTCCACCCATTTATTAATAGGACGGGGACAGATAATATATATAGTATTCATATCTATGGGTATCCGTTAATGTAAATTTTAGTATAATACACGCTTATGGATTAATTTTACTATTTAATATTTTAAATTTTAATTTAATGGCATGTATGATTATATTGTTTACATATCATATTGTTCAGTATATTTACTATAATACATTTCAAGCACAAAAACTTCTTGTACCAGAAAGGAACTCAAATGCATAATTAATTTGAATTTCATGTGTGATAATAAATTTTTTATTGAGGTGTTGAATATCCATGATATCCATAAATATCCGCAAATATTGATAACTTTGTTTAAAATCTGCGAGATGAATACTCGCATGGATATGGGTTGGGGTCGGATACAAAATTCATCTAACGGTATGGATAATGAGGAGCTACTACTTGTATCCACCCCGCCCCCTTTACATCCCTAAATGGGACGGTGTGATATTAAATTACTAAATATTACATTTCATTTATGTTTATCTCTTGCACGTCTCTATATGGCCCTTAACCAAAAAGAAAGACATAAGAAGATCCAATGTTCCGATAATAATAGAATTTGAATACAAAAAAGTTTACCTATTACTAGTAAAAGTAACTTTAATAATTGTTTGAGTTGAAATTTTAGCAGGAGGAAAATTACTAATATTAGTTGTTTAGTAAATCATTTAGGTCTAATCCAATAATACTTTGTATTTTTTTTAAGCTAAGAACTTATTGAATTAGTTATTCAGTGACGCATATTATGTTTTTAGTGATGTAGTATCTAAGAGTATACAAAAATCTCTATTGCATAAGAGTGCATGAAGATAAATTGCTTAACATGACAATGGTGGAGTTTTTTTTCTTTTGTGTTTTCCTATACATTTGTCACTGATCAATTGATGATACAAAATAATTGTGGTGGAGCAGGTGAAAGTGAAACTTTCTTGCAGAAAGCCATCCAGCAGCAAGGGAGAGCTACCATCATGGACACCATCCAAGAGATTCAAGAGAGGCATGACACGGTGAAGGAGATAGGGAGAAACCTCAACGAACTGCACCAGGTGTTCATGGACATGGCAGTATTGGTCCAATCTCAGGGTGAACAATTGGATGACATAGAGAGCCACGTGGCACGAGCCAATTCGTACGTGAGGGGTGGGGTCCAGCAGTTGCATGTTGCTAAGAAGCATCAGAAGAATACCCGAAAGTGGACCTGCATAGCCATCATACTGCTGCTCATTATCATATTGATTATAGTTCTACCAATTGTTCTAAGAAACTGAAACTACTTTCAAAATGGATCGGTGGCTATGGATGTAGAAGGTGGACTAGTTCAAAGCTTATTAGTCAAGTCAACTCATGCTGCCTTGACCGTTGCATATATTAGACAATACGTGTAATCAATCATGTTCTAGAACCCCATGGTCATGGTCCTTTTGTTAGAAAATTGTGTCACCTTTGGTATACCACTTATTACTATTACTTCCATGAATTGATCCCGTTTTGGCATATGCGGGAAAGAAGAGGGAAATGTGACATTTGAGTTCTAGAACCCGTGGTCATGGTCCTTTTTGGTGATGTTCGTGGGGTACATTCTTTTGCAGATATATGTATTTTTTGGTTTTTCTGATTTTTTTTAGTAGTTGTATGCTATGGGTGAATAAACTAGTTTTTTATACTTTGCAGGAGTGATTTTACTTTTTTATTTTTTATGTTAAGTCAATTTAATTGTCTTGCGTGTTCATGCTTAAATTCGTGTTTATGCTGTTGTACAAAAGAATTGCACCTTATTCAGTAACATTGCTTTCACATACATTTTTTATTATATTCTTTTTTTCATGAAAAGTATTTGCTTCTATCATTAATAGCTTCCATTCCAAGCAAGCAACTGTGTCAGATTGAAATTTAAAGAGATTACTTTTCCAATCAACCACCTCAGGAAAAACGAATCTGGGTTCAGTTAATTTTTTGATGCATTTACACATTAATGTACCATTAAATCAATCTTAGATTTCTTCCATCATTTTCAATGATTGATCTAACAGTTCATTAACGTGTGAATGTGTCAAAAATTGACAGCAGTAAATCCGTTTTCATTAAAAGACCTAACCAGATTTTTCCTTTTTAAGAATAGAAATTGACCTGAGGATATTTAAATTTTAAAGTGACCACTTTTCCAATCAATGAATGATCATCCTTGATATTCAGCATTTCAGCTTTGGATTGACGTGGTTATCAGACAGTGCAATATATTTTTTTTTTTGGTGGGTTGTCTTCCAGTCTACCTCCTGTTCCATGGAAGGAAACCTTGACTAGTTTTTTTTGGGGGGATCCTCTTATCACACCTCCTAGCGACTTCTTCCACAGCCTCCCTACCAATTTTCCAAGTGCAACAGAATAAAATGGACATTCTGAGGAGGGGAAACCCAAATCAACGTTTTATTTTACTAACAAAAATCACGGGCCATAGTTTTACAATACATTGTTATACAGTCACAAATCCACAATAAAACAACACGCCAAAACATGATTAAAAGCACACATACAGCTAGAATTCATACTTTTATTTTGACACAAAGACAGAAACATCATAGTCTAATGTATCAGGATTATCAAGTCATTAGCAGGTCTACCCATGCCATGACAGGCCTGAGAAGAAACACAAACATAGTACCTATAGATATAATGAGCCAAGGATGAGTTGCCTGAGCACCAGCCAAGAATGAATTGCCTCCGGAACGAAACTTGTCACCGTAAACACAAGAAACTGCAACAAAGCATCTTGATCCGGTCGTGGCAAGGATGGGGTTCGGTACAACATTGCACCAAGCCCACTAGTCTCCTTACCAATCAAACTTTAAGGTTACAGCAGTTACCTGCTGCTGCAAGCCATTTTGTGGGCATGACCATACCATGTCCACCATTCATAATGTCTGCCAGAGAGTGGACAGCAGATCCAAGATGATTGACATCAAAGCTATCAAGACCTCCCCGGAAATACATGCTAGTCACTTCGGACCTGGAAATATTTGGACCGGTTCCATTGGTCTCCTTCGATGATTTTAAAGTTCCAACCTCAGATTGCAGGAGTTCAGAACTCTGAGAACCACTGGACTGCAATTGTTGACCACCACCAGTTTTATTCACTTCATCACTTCCACTTTTACCATTCCCATTAGTAGAATCTCTTGTGTTCAAGAAGCGACCACCGCATCCTCTTGGACGCCGCATTGCATGGAGATGGCGTGATTCATGCATATATGGCTGTAAAACAAACACAACCCAAGTAGCTATAAAAGGGAAAAAGGAAACAATACTATTTCACAAGTAGTAAAACATTGTCATCGGGAAGAAATGGAAGTGATCATCTTTTAACTGAATAAAGAAATGGGAAGCTAATGTTTAATATTAGCACTTCTTGGTATCTTCTTAATAAATAATACAAGTATAATATATGAGTTTGGATATTTGAATATAAATTGCCTTATTAATAAAATTAGTTTATTTAACAATTTCAACCTATTATACTGGTACTTTTCTCATAACTCATCATCATATTAGCTCTGCTTGAGACACAAAAGAATGACAGTTGATTGCTACGGCATACAGCTAACAAACAAAGTGCTCATCCCCTAGTGTCTCTTGTCTCGGGTTTAGAAGCACATATGGCTTTTCACCGACAATGGTAATGTACCACACTACCACTTTCCAGATAAATATAGTCAATCATCCTATCACAACTACATTGTTTCAAGGTCACATTATATTCATTAGTTAAAGCATGACAAGAAGTTTGGGATACCCATATAAGGGATTATACCTTGCGCCGTTTAATCAATTTACTCTCAAGTGCAGCTTTTGCACGGGACTGCCGACGTCTGATGATTCCACGGTACTGCTTAGCATTTACGTAAGTTGGTCCTTCATCAGATGTCATGTTAAGTGGCAGCATTGTACGCCCCTAATTTATTAAATATGGATACATATATGAATTAATAAATAGTGAAAGATTTACAGTAGATCAACAAATGCTAACTAACAGCATAAGATGAATACATACATAAACTGCAAGACAGACTGCATTGTATAATTTAATGTCAAGGCTATAAGTTCACTGTATTACAATCTTCTTCCTATTTGTATGTTGCTCTCCTAAGCTTTGGCATCAGCGTTTAATATGGTACTTACTTTGGCCTACGACCTTACATAGCTTAAAATCAAGTATCTGATTAAAATTAGTAGCTATAATACAGTGAAAATCCACAACTATTAAGTTGAAGATGGGAACAGGATATATGCAAGCATACTGAAAAATATATAGGAGCTTATTGACATATGATTATAGGGCTAAATCTTATGCGGTTTGTTTAAAATTTACTTAAGGTTAAAATTAAAAGACTCATTTTTATGTATTTATTGAATTCTTTCTCTTTCTTCTTTCAGAAGTAACCTATGAAGCCCGGATACTTAGTACGACACGGGTATGATACGACACGGGTACGGGGATACGGACAATTTTTGAAATTCAGGATACGATACGGCCTGAATACGTTAAGAAAAATTTATAGAAAAGCATATATTTTATATAGATGCATAATATTTGAGACATTGATAATTTCTCATATAACTATGATGATCACAATTTATAAAAAGATACTTGTGATCATAACAAAAAATACAATTTCTGTCTATATCATAATATATTATTTCCCCAATGTTACAATATCAACAAAATCATCTTTAGTAAACTCAAAACAAGTCTCGGCTCTATACAATTGTCAACAATTCAAAAGCATCCTTACTAAATTACTGTCTAATGCTAACTGATTCGGTTTTCTCCCCCCATTACCACCATCCAAAAAAACATGACTTGTAAGTTTGGTTCATCATGAGACAACTCTGTCAAAGGGATACTTTTTGGATACGTATCCGGAAGTATCCTACGAGTATCGGGTAAAAGAAACTTTCAAAAAAAATATTAAATAAGGGGATACTTCTTGGGTACGTATCCGAAAGTATCCTACAAGTATCGGTATCGGATACGAGTACGACACGGATACGTTTCCATTTTTGGAGTATCCGGGCTTCATAGGAAGTAACTTATTTAACTTGCCATTTGTTTTGAACCTATTGCCTAACTCAGTGGCCACTATGGGGATGTCCAACTGCATATCTACAAGAACATGTACATCTTGTGTGCACAGACATACAAACACAGTTATATCATATTCCACAATCCACTCGATTAAATTTATACTGTAAGATACATAAGAACACTGACAGGATAGTTCTAAATTAATTTCTGGCTTTCTCACGTATGTATACACTATACATAGATAAAACAAATTCCCATGTAAGCATGTCAAAAGAATTGCATGATTAATATTGATTAAGAAGCTAGTTCAGGTAAAGACGAACCGAAATTTGAGGTCCATAAGTTGAGAAGAGCCCATAAAATTGCTCCATATAAGGATATTTTGCACAGATCTAGAAAGGAAAAGATACCAAGCATAAGAAATTGATGTCCAGAAATAAAGTATCAAAACATCAAAGGGATCATTTTGTAAAAGTTTTACCATAGGCTGACTAAACCCTAGCTCAAAACGATTGTGAGGCTCAGCAAGTGATGACTGCAGTGATAAGGTTGCCTGAGGCTTTTGTGCATCACCTAACATTTTACAATCATCTGAAGAAGAAATGTCTGATTGGTTAACCACAAGAAAGTGCAAGTGTCAAATGTAGCAAAGATCCTCACGTCAAAAAATTGAAAAAGAATATTGTTTTTCTGATAATTTGAAGCAATCAACAATTTTACTGGAGGCTGGAGCATAAATTTAGATTCAGACTTTATGCCAAGAATCATTAAGAAAAATGAGTTTCAAGTGTCTTTGAAGGTAGCAAGACTTTTTATCTGCATCATAATCTCTCTCTCTTGGGGGGGGGGGGGGCGAATATATAATGCATAATCTCATTTTATTTGTTGGATAGCAAGAGCTGATAGAACTTTCTTATAATTTGATAACACCTTTTAAGACCACAATGTATTTATGGAACTTTCAGAGACAATAAGAAACGGGGACAGGAATCATTCTCTGCGCAGGCATTGTCTCATTCATAATAAAAAGGATCTGAAGACATAAGTGCAATTTTCCCCCTTTATCTGTTTCTGCTACTGTGTATGTAAAAGTGTAAGTGAATGCATACTATTGGTGCAGCCACCCTCCTAAATATTATGAAATGTTAGCATGTCCTTACTTATCCATAAGCAGTTGAGTTATAATGCCATATTGCCATTCTACATCAAATTAATTTCACCAATGCTCTGCCAATCTGTTAAATAATACTAGTCGATTGGCCTTGAAAGACATTTCCTTGAGGGCAAAGGAGATTTTTGAAAAAGTACCTTCCCCAAAATTAACTGTTACTGCTAATTCTATTGATTTCCTCCCAAAGTATATTTGCTAATGATGTTCACCAATCATCATATAGCAGAGCAGCATTCCCACACGAGGTACCTGTGGAAAAAGGTTGCCTCAAAATTCAAGCCTATTTTAGTACTGCAATGCTCTCATCTGCCAGTATTTTGTTTTTTTTTTTTTTCTTTTCCTCCGCGAGGGGAGGTTAAAATTCTCCTCTGCAGTATTCTCGATGAACATGTTTTTAGCTTATAAGTTAGCACAACTTAATCACACCCTAATATCAGTATCTTAACTTGAAAGAATTACTTGAAGTCTTTTGATGTTTCATATGTATAAATATAATCAATTTCATTGTGGTCATGGTAACCCATCATTTTGAACAACAATCTCTTTGTTTGCATATCTTTCTTTATGTTAAAAGAGCCATCCTATCCAAGCTATTTATCCACATCCTATTTAAATAAATAAAATCCAAGAGCTGGCCATAGAGAGATATGCTACTCTGCCATCCAGAGCATAATACAAAAGAATACTGTTTGCTTTATCGTTAACTATGCATAGTCACAGTAATCTTACCATGGATTACTTTCTCAGACTTCCTCAGTAAGGAAATTTCAAGGTGAGTAAATCATGCTGAAAGAAGTGAGGGGGATAAAGGCTTTCGAAATCAATTGGAATCAGAAACTGAAATAGACAAAATGGCAAACATAGACTTGGAGACACACATATTTTTATTTAAAAAGTTGCATCAACACAATGAAGGTTACCAAGAGATATTAACAGGAGATTCTGAAATGGAGTCGGATGGTAATCGAATGTAATACTTCTTTCATTCTTTTAGTGCTAAAAATTCTACATCATTTTTTCATTAAAAGACTGCAACTCCCTTGTAAAACGTTGAACCCTTCTGTACTGGATTATTAAATTATTACTAAGATCATAAGCTCATCTGGACATCATAATGTTACTCCATAGCTACTCTGGAGATTTGGTAGTAATTTCAGTGGTTGTAAGGCCTGTCCTGGGACACTCTAGGGGTCGACTCGGTTTGCACCCAGGTTCGATTCCTGGTGGTTTTAAAATAATGCTTGGCCAGCGGAAGCCACGTCCCGCGAACAGTGATTAGTCCTTCGTTGACCATATTGGGATACCATGGATCTAGAACAAAAAAAATATATAGGAGATGTATCAAGTGAGACGGGTATTTTTATATGAGAGTAAAAAGAGCAAATCTAAGTCTTTGGATCAATATATGAATGATCAATATTAGAACATAAAGTCATGTGAATTTTTTAAGTGATCACATGACCGCTGACTAACTTCTAATCTTGACCATCCATGTATGGTTTAATGACCTAGATTTGCTTCTCTCACTCTCATATAAAAATTCCCCTCTCACTTGGTGGTCATGTGATCACTTAAAAAAGTCACATGACTTTATCTTCTAATCTTGACCCCTCATGCGTGATCAAAAGGTCCAGAATTACTCCTCTCATCTCTCACTTCCTCTCACTTGAGTGGTTCCCTATATATATATATATATATATATATATATAATGGAAATCAATTTACAAATTTTTTTTTTTTTTTTAATTTTTCAAAGAAGGTCATCATCCACATCTGCAGCTTTCCTCTATTTAGATTTCCCCAGAACAGGCAAATTGTATCCATTATCATAAGCCATCTTGCATGATATCCATCTCCCAAATTGTTTTGGGGAAAAGATGTAAGAGAACTAGTGATTGTGATATCAGTCTGATATCTATAGTCACAACTATTTCAAGTAACACTTGGTATAAATTGCTAGTTTGGTATATAAACATGAGTAGCAAATTATGCAACTTTAATATAGAGATAGATCCAAAATGACATTAAATACCTGGAAAGATGGTAAACGGGGTTGTATGTCCTTTATCCAACAATTGTTCAACTCCTCTTACAGATTGCTTACTAGCAGCATAGGCGGAAAGCTCCAATGAAAAGGGTTTCATTGGGCCACAAGATTCCCCATAAACTGATTGAGATCCAAAGGCACTCCACCAGGGGGCTGAAGTTACAGATGACAACTGTCCAACAGAATTGTGGACAATTCCTTCATGTTCTTTAAAATGAACAGTTTGCATCGCCATAAATTCCTCCAAAATGATCCAAACGATGATTTATTACAAGTTAATATTGTTTGTGTATAGTAAGTAATCTACTTCCTGGAAGCAAAGGTTGAAAAATAAGTACCAACACAAGTGAAAATAACAATATTCAGTTTAAAAATAATAATTTTCCAACGAAAAGAAATAAGTTTAATTTACCTTCTATTTTATCCAGTCTTCAGTTTATGTTTCAAGAAAGAGGAGCTGAGTTGAAAAATAAAACATCAATAGAAAATTTCAATTTTCATAGTTTATCAATAAAAATCTATAAAGAGGAGTTTAAGAATTATTCCAGGAAGCCCAAGGAATAAGGATTCAAGAGCCTGTTTGGTTTGACTGTTTTCTATTTTCATTTTCAATGAAAATAGAAAATGAGCTTGAAAATGTGTTTGGTTGAATTTAGTGAAAACGTTTTTACTGAAAACATTTCCTGAATTGGACCCAAATCTGAAAATAAAAAATAGTTATTTTTAATGTTTTCATTCCCAAATTTTTGAAAATAGGAAATGAAAACAGAAAATAGGAAGTCAAAACAAACGCGTTTTCAAATTTTTCAGAATTTGAAAATGAAAATAATTTTCTAAAAATAGAAACAGGAAATGAAAACAAGAAATAAAAATGCAAATCAAACACGTCCTAATACCCCAAAATGGAACATAAAAGTGAAGATAAGAAGACAAAAGTAAGATGAGAAAATTAAATAAATTTAAAAGAAAAAAAGACAACCCAAAAAAACTGTAAGAAAGAGCACAAAAGTGAAGGTCAATAGATTGAGTTGGCAAGACCCATTACTTCCAACAAGAAGAAGAAACACTCACATATGAGAGTAGCAGCATCGGTTTCTACGAAGAAACAGATAAACCCATCAAGTTGGAGCCATGTCGGTACTAAATGAAGCAAAAGCATACACACTGACACACACACAAAGGAGGGAGAGGGAGAGGGAGAGGGAGAGGGAGAGAGAATGGAAGAGGGAGCAATGAAAGCGTACAAGTGTTTATTATTATGGAACTAAAAGCTAAACCACCAATGGACTTTGGCTTTCCTGGATCGCAAGGATCCCCTCCCTTTTTAGTAGTACTAGGTGCTTCTATTTTTTATTTGTAATTTGTAAATCCCTGTCACTCTTCACTCCTCCCTCCACATACACTCTCTCACTTGCATTTAATTTACAATTTGTTTGGATTATCAAAGAAAGTGGGAGGATAGAAAGTGAAAGGAAAGAATGGAAAGAAGAGAGAATGAGTAAAAAATGAGATGATTAGTTAGTTATTTGGTATGATAAAAATGAAAGGAAAAATAGCTAATACTTTTTTCCTCTTGTATTTGATAGGGTAGAAAGTTGATTCAAAGAAGAAGAAAAAACAGTTTTGAGAAATAACATAAATACCCTTTATTAAAAATGAGATGTAATAAAATTAAAGATGTTTACATCTTTTTGTCCAAAATGAGGTTTTCCTTTCACTTTTCCACCCAAATTTGATGGAAACAATTTTTTGGTGGGACCATTGATTTTTTTTTTCTTTCCTTCTCTTTTCCTTCGTGAAACAAATGAGGAAACGCTGTTTTTTCCTGCTATTTTCTTTCTCTCTTTTTCCTTCTACTTTCATTTATACCAAAAGAAGTGTTAAATAAAAATTATACTGATTTCTTTTCATATTTCATTTAACTACTTTTAATTTTATTTTTCTTTTTCAAGAGTCATATTTATATTTTTTTTAATACAATTTTAATATCATCTTTAGAAGATCTAAGTGTAATAATAAAATAAATCAAGCTAAATGTAATTTTTGAAACAATAATGATACTTAGTTTAATTAGGTTAAATCTTTGAAGAAATCAATGTAATTTTGTTTTAATTCACTTAATGATTTATAAGTTGACATGGGCAGAGCTAAATTATTTATATGAAGATAATTAAAATAATATTATTTTATTGAGATGGTTAAATTTGACAAAAAAAAAATAACAAGTTTTATAAATTAAGGTTAATAAGGTGGCTCCCACAGTAAGTGGATCTTGCATACTACAAGCTAAAAAAAATGTTTCTTGCATACTGTAATTACTTGAAAATTTATTATTTATGTCGTCCTCTTCTCTTTTTGTTTCTTCCTGTTTTTGCTTATTTAAAGTTTCTCAACCTAGGAAAGGTGGCTGCAGGAAAATGTTGGGGAAAGCTGCCAAACAAATGGCAATATTTTAACATCCATATTCCATATAGCCATTTGGGGTTATGTTTATTAACTGCTTTCTTATTATATATTCTAAGTATAGTGGTTCTTGTGGTGAGTATTAGAAATTTCAAAAGTGGTCCTGACTAGTGATCCCGCATACTTAGTCCTAGGGTGTATGAGTTGGCTTTGGCCCATTAACTCACTCGAGAGGTGGGTAGCATTAGGAATACCCTTATTTTTCTACTGAAGATTTCTGTAATTCAAGAATCTCACGTTTCTTTCTGAGTGATTTGCTATGTGTGAATGGAATATTTTTTTCACCCCTTAAACCCTTCATGCCCTTTGATAATTAAATTTGGCATAACCAATTAAGTTAGCTACCACTTTCGTTCTAGCTTAAGTAATTTATGATCTCGTGTAAAAATCTTGAAAATGTGGGGTATAAGGTGAATTCTATAATTTTTAAAATTGTGGGACTTGCATGTTATTTTTTCTCTCTAACTGCAAGTCTGCAACATTAATACATTCTGTCCACAGAAATTTAACAGTAATACTTAAAAGGACCCGGTGTTCATAAAGACTAGTTTGAAAATTTTACAAATTTAGGGAGTATTAATACTTAAAAATGGTTATTTATTCTAAACGTATATTTAAGCCTGGTGCACATAGGACACAGGACAAATCCTACTTGAGAAGTTGTTTGTCAATATCAAAAGTTAACACTTTTCAATTAACGATAGGGTCAAAAATAATTTTTAACAAATATGGATATGCAGCTAAGCTTTTAATCTATAAGGACTAAAACACAAATGTATCGTATGTATAGAGACTGAAATATATTTATGCCTATGTATTGATTTATCATTTATATTAGTTTCCTTTATACTTTTTTTTTTTTTTTGACAAAAGTTTCCTTTATACCTACATTGGGATTTTTTTAATTATTTTTTTTTATAAAATACGATAATTAGCTTAACAGGCATTAGAGAAACGGTTACCTATTGTTATAGCAGTAATTAACTTGTGACTCCTAACAAACAGAAGCCTGTTTAGTGACTTCGGTATCAATCACAGATTCCGTTCATGCTTTTATTAATTTTTCACAATTAATTTGAACAACTCATGAGGATATGTACACAATTGAAGTCATTGCTTTAGGCCTCTCAAAATAAAACAACAGGCCCACTGTATATTAGTTTTTTGATATATCAACAAACATAAGTTCCATTTGGTATAAAAACTTATTATTAGGTTGAAGGTCTAGGGATCAACTCCTCATTATGCACAAAATAATCAAATTATTGGATTAATTTTTAACCTCACATAAAATTTGCTTTAGGCCTCAATAGTTCTGGATATGTATCACCAAAAGTTCCACAAGATAGTCTGATAACTAAAATATTTTAAGTGTTAGTTTCAGCCGTCCAAACACTAAACAATCGGTAAAGTACACAACTAAATGGATAAAACTACTGTAAGTTGAATGTTTATAAAGTAAATAAATGTGTATATGCACAATTAAATTTTTATGAGGTAAGATAATGATGCACTTTAGATCAAATTAATGCCGGTCACATTTATTTACTCGCTTTAAAAAAAAATATTTCTCTAAAAAAAAAAATGTAACTGTGTAGCCTTTTCACATGATCAATTAACTTGCGCATAATTCATAACAAAGCACCTAAGTCCCAACATAAGTCCCAAAATAATTGCATTACACGGGGGGAATGTTAATTATATTAATTTGAAAAGGGATAATTGGAATAGTTTAATTGGTATGCATTGTCAGTGTAAAATTTTATATACTATCAATCAATCAGAAATCATGGTATGAGTGACTTTTAAGGTGATTAGGATAAAAGTCAAATATTTTAGCCGATGTGACAAATTATGATTGATTGACAATGTAAAAAATTCTTATACTGACAGCCTATAGCAATTAAATCCTAATTGAAAAGTTAACGCCATTTTAGTTTATGAAACTTCTTAGTCTCTGATTCTTTTTAAATAGTTTTCAACGCAAAGCAGCATTCCAAGCTACGTTTGAAGAAAGTTACACGACGGAACTTCTAACAAAAGTGCATGGGGACACACAATTTTTCCCTTTGCATCCGAAAAAAGCTAAACCAAACATGTCATTGGCGGTGTATACTAGTTAAAGTAGTTATGTCACAGTCATAGAATCATTCTAGTAGTTGGCATAGTAATAACTCACAACTCACAAGTCAATATTTAGCCTTTTGGTTTATAATAACAACACTATATGCAAGTCTAAATGCCTTCACGCTTCAAGTTTGGGGGTGTTTTTATAGCCGGCCATAGGCATTTGTGTGTAAAAAATAGTAACAAATTAAAAAAGAAATGGTATATAAAACTTGGATTTGGCTCTATGAGTCGTTGGAAATTTGGAATTCAACTACAGATATGCAGATTCTACTGCCTTAGCTTCATGTTCGTAAGCTGGCTAATTGTTTTCAACTTTTTAAGACCAAAACATTTCTCATTTTAGGTGTCCAAGTTTTAATTAGCAAGAGCTCCTTTGTGGCACCATATGGCTCCTTCTTCATCACCTTTTGTTGCTTTTACCCTTTCTTTTGATGGTATAAGAACCTTTGTTTCCTAGTAATTACATTAAGTAAATGCAAAGACTACATATCAACCTGGTGTTGGGAGAGTTGATAACGTGACTCTTTCCCAAGGAAAAAGACATAAGTTTGATTCCCGGAGTCGTCCAGTTGGGAGGCAGCCTAACCCCTTTATGTAAAAAATCGGATGTCCGTCGCTGCTGAGCCGGAGATTAGTCTCATAACCGATCCAAATGGTCGAATCTGTGGGGATATCTCGATGGACCCACTGAGAAGCCAAAGACCATACTTACGATGGGTTCCGAACAAAAAAAAATAAAAATGCAAAGACTATATTAATTATTAAGCACTAATTAAAAGAAGAAAGAAATAAATAGGAAATGAAAAGGGAAAGAAAACAGAAGAGAGAAAGAGAGAAAGATAGGGGGAAGGACCACACATTAATTATTATAACTATTTGTGGGATTACTTGTGAATTGTGATGAGTCCGAAGAGATAAGCAAGCATCTTTCTTCTTCTCTGAATAAGAATTTTGTTTGAGATAAGTATGAACTCGGAACTACTAATAAAGTTGGAAAAAATATATATATTAAAGAAATCAAATCCTATGCCGCCTACTGTATCTTCATTCAATGTTCCCCCTAACATATTTATTATTTAGTAAGCTAAATTTGTAGTAGTATCTATGATTAAATAATAGAGATTGTGCTCTGTTTTTATTATATTATATGCTAATACACCAATAATGCACCTAATGATCTTCTATAGTTGAAGGTATTGCACTTACTGTACACATAGAATTGTTTTCTGCTCTCCCGTTACTTTCCTGCTATGAAAGGTTATTTTCGTTTTATCAAAACTTAAAGGAAGAGCGGAATCCTAGGCTCCCATTGAAGAGATTACCTCGTCATCTCCAAATTCTACAAAATGTCATAGTAGGTCCATAGCATTCACCTCATCATATATCTCCCACTTTTTCGTCACTTGACTCATCTTCAAAGGGTAGCTATTAGTTACCAACAAAAAAGGTTAGCTATTGCTTCGGATTGAACCGTGACAAATACTTTTCGAGAATAAAGTTTCATCTACTGCAAATTAAAGACAATTTTAATATGATTCGGTCCAAAGCCACAGCAAGTGAGACCCTTGTTTAGGTCTTTTAAAAAAAAAATTTATTAAAAAAAGTCAATTTTGTATCTTTTTATATTATTATCTTTTTGATATGTTTGATATATCAACAAATATAAGTTAATCTAATTGATATTAAAATTTACCATTAGCTGCAAAGTCTAAGGGTTCAACTCCTCATTTTGTACAAAATAATTATTTTTGAATAAAAAAATTATTGGGTTAATTTGTTATTTTTTTAAAAAGGCATCGCCATAGAGTTTGCTTTAGGCTTGAATAAGTATTGGGCCGGCCGTGATTGTAATATATATAGGTTGGGAAACTTGAGTCCAAATTGTTTAGATTTTTTGGACAATATGGCAAATTCAAGCTTAATACAAACCAAATCACACTCTCTCAATTGGGCTTGTGCTATAATGATAATATGGTATTAGAGCACGTTAAAAAACAGAGGCCTCTGACTCAAAAAAAATGACACAAGGTCAGACAACAAAAAAAATGGACCTTAGGCATGTGAGGTTAAAAAAAAAATACAAGCTCATAAACAAAAAAAAAATCAAAATCAAAATCAAATTGAGCAAGTTACAACTTGGCCTCCATTTGAACTTGGGGGAGTGTTGAAGAATAAAGTCTCACATAGAACAAAATAAAGACAATTATAATATATATAAGTTGGAAAATTTAAATCTAGATTGTCTAGACTTTTTGAATAATAAAGTAACCCCCATACTTATTATACGAATCAGCTCACTCCCTCAATTGGGTCCAATCTTAAATGCTAAAACATACGCAGAAAAATCCATTGTCATTCCTGTTGAATTAGCCAAGAGGTCGGTTGTTAGTGGAAAACCAAGAAAAATATGAACTATTTACCCTTTTTTTGTGTAGATTTCCCGACATCCTATTCGTCTATATATGGCGCACAGCCTTGTAACTCAAACTTGTTGAGTTTTGCATCATCATTTGACTAAGAATAGCACCGGTATAACACTTATTGAGATATACCGTGAACTTTAAGGTGAGACATTTTTAAAAGTAAATAATAATATTTTATTAAAATTATTATATTTTTATTTAAAGTTTATCTTTTAGATTTTTGAAATGCAAAACCATTTATTAAATTATTATAATCGATTTGATTTAACATTTCTTTTTCCATCAATAATAAAATTAATCCATTTAATCTTTGTTAAGATATTGATAATCTTAGATAAGATTTTATTAATTTTACTTTTGAAAAACTTCTTTCTATCGAAGCAACAGTTACGTGAATAATATTAAAAAATTTGCAACAAAAACAAAATACTTTATCCAAATCTTGGGAATAAATCAGTCATCTTCTTTCACGTTTTTCTTCGTTGGACAACTTTTAAATGTAAAATGATAAAGAAAAGTGTCTTGAGGATTCATCCTTAGGAAAATTTATATCAGTAACTTTAATAGGAACTTTTTCTACTAATAAATCTCTCAAACTTGTATCAATATTTGTGCATTGACTTAGATCATACATATTTTAGTAGTGAATTCTTCTAATTTATTAATTTCTTTTTCTTTTTCATCATGAGTAGGCGAATCTATATAATCTTGTTCATTAACTAATACTTCTTCTCTATTTTCATTTTCATTTATGTCGACATTGTTAACTTGTTTATTTAATGAGCAATCACCTATATTTTCAAATTTACTTTTCTTATTTGTTTTGATAAATTTATCTATAGCCCCTTTTGCTATTCAATTAAAGCTTCAACTCTTTTCTTTTTTTTAGTTTCGAATATGATTCAAACTTTCGACTTGACATTTAAATTAGAGGACTATAAATCAAGACAAAAAAGAAAAGGTTAGAATAATAAAACCTGATTGCCAAGAGATTATTTCATATAAAAAATTCTTCTGGATGCTGGTTGTGCCAAATGCAACAGGAACAGGTACAATAATTTTTACTGCAATAGGAGAGAAAATAATTTGTGATTTTGTTGTTATTTTAATAAAGAATTAAAGGTCAACATAACACAATATTAAGCACACAAAACTGACAAAAGCATAGAACACTAAGAGACTAACTACTGATCAACAAAATGCCAAAATTGGTTATTTTTTAATCTTTGCCTCTTTGGTTGTCGCCACTCGTCGGCCGAAAAGTCGGAAACCCGGACCTAGCTCAACAGCGGAGGCCGAAGGGAGTCCCAGTCGCAGTGCCGCTTTGTCACAAGCCCGCAGCAGAGGGGGTCGTAGAGGCTGTCAAGGGAGACCAAAGACGAGAGAGTGAGGCCGTGAGGGAGACTGGAGACTAGAGAGAGGCCATGACCGTGAGCGAGGCGCAGCGTAGAGTCTGATGAGAGTCGGAGATCAGAGAGGAGAGGGAGACAAAGAGACGTGAAGGAGGGAGACGAAGTAACAAATGAGGGATTGGCTTGCTGTGTTTTTCTAAAAATTTATTAAAGTAAATATTAAATACAAAAAATTTTGGAAGCCTAAAGCCCTTGCTTTACTCGCTTCATGCTTGGGTCGGGCCTATCTAAGAGTAAATCTTACTCCAACAATTGTTTTTTATGGCAAAAGTTGTTTTATCAGTAGAATTTGATATGTTTCAATAAGTTGATTAAATTGCAAAACAATTATTTTTATGAGAAAATGTTGTTTTTAGAAAAACTAGATGTTTGAAGTTTATTTAAAAAAGTTGTTAGATTATTTTGAAATCAATACCATTCTTTTCACTTCAACTCTACAAAACTAACTACCATATAAATATTATTAAATTATACAAATAACTCCATGCCCTATTTTGTAATTTACAACATAGGAGTAATTTTTTTTAACACAACCCAAAGAAAATTGATTATCTTAAAACTGTTTTTCAACAAACACATCCAAATGTAAAACAGATTCTATTATAGTCGATTATAACAATAAATAATTATACATATAATTGATTATTGAAATAATCAAATTTTCACAGCTAATCCAAACACATACTAACAGTCTAAGACTAATTTGATTTGATCAGTCTAAAAATGCTTATCTTTTGCTTAGGAGTTTAACATAACAAAGTTTTTAAAGGTTACAAAAATCGGCTCAATATTAACGTTTTTCGTTGTTTACATAAATCATTGCAAGATATTGGGATCCATACTCTCTCCCACAGTCCATCTCCCTCCAGCCAATTTGGTTGACAAAATTAAATACATACTGCATGTGGTATCATCAATGTTTTTTTAAAATCCAATGGTAGTGCAGCTCTCTTCAGCAAATATCAACCATTGGATATAAATGGAGAGAGGATGGAGAGAGGTTTGGCTAGAGAGAATCCAAACTCAAGATATTGAGCTACTTATGTCAACAATATTCTCGGGAAAAACTCACTCTACCATCGTGTTAGATCGCAAATGAACTATCGGGTATTGTTGTACACTAATGTGAAACGAAAGATTGGGTAGGCAGGACAATATAGTTAAGTGAAAAGGTCTTGTTAATCAGTGCCCTTATTAAGGAATCAAAGATATAAATTCTTTATTGGAAAATGATGCAATCAATGTATTAGAATTTCAAAAACACCATTTTTCAATAAAGGCTTTCCATTTCTTGTTTCCCTTTAATATTTACCTAAAAGAGGGCCTCGTGGTCGTCCAAAATCAACTTTCATTCGTACCAAGATGGATCTTTGGCAAAAAGGTCATCCAAAACAATGTGGATTATGTAAAAATGAAGGTTATAAAAGGAATGCAAAACTATTTAATTGGTCCCTTAAGTTTATTTTCTTTTTTCATTATGGTCCTTTAAGTTTATTTCGTGTCAAATAGGTTCCTTAAGTTTAGATCGGGTGACAAACTTAGGCTTTTTTTTACCATTCCTTCGAAATCTGTCACCTCCTTACCTACGTGGCACTCCTAACCTATCTGTCAACGCTGACGTGTCAATAAATATAATAAATTAATAATTTAAAAAAGAAAAAAATAATAAATATTTTTTTTAATATTCTCTTCATTTCATCTTCTTCAGCTCCCCCTCCCCATCGGAACCCCCAAATCCACCACAACCCCATCCCACCCCTAACCCCATCATTTTTAAGCTCTTATCATTATGTGCATCAACAGATTGTTAACGTGCCAAAACACTCATCCTTGTGGTTTTCACATGATCACACTTATTAACCAAAGTGCACGAAAGAAAACAAAGTGCCTAATATGAACATTTCATCGAATAGGTTGAGTGCAATGAGTACCAACATAGATTTCAAAAAGAATATTGCATCATATATATCACGAGATTGATAAAACAACATCAACAACCAATAATCTCAGGCGCATTCAACCAGAAGATGAAATAAAAATTACTCACGAATATTTAGTTCAGGAAAGAAATGAAGACAAATGGACATAATCTCAGAGGAGGTACTGGAAATTTTCCCATCGTGCAGGCTCCTATGTTTTTTTTATTTGATGTTGTTTTGCCTTCTCTGCACCCCAAAGAAATTAAGCACCACTGTTATGCCTTGTCTTTCTATTCAACTTCTCTGTATGATTGAGTCTCCTTCGTCCCTTTGTGTTCGTTTCTGCCCATTGGTGTGCGTCTTCTCGCTTCTCACTTCTCAACTTCGGTTTCTTGGTGTCCCTCTCTTGTATCAGTTGTTGTATGTGTTTTCTTTATGTATTAGTTATTTTTCTCCCATCTTTGGTCTCCATCTTTACATTTTATAGAACTCCCCCTCATCTATTCGCTGCTACACCTGCAAAAAAAAAAGGGGTGCACAATTAGTTCACAAATTTCAAACCCAAAAAAGAACGGAACTATGTGGTCACCTAATGAAAATTGACAGGAGCGACGATCTTGGATTGAAAGAAGAAAAGGAAAGCAACAATGGCGTCAGTGGCGATGACGTCGACGATGTAGTTGGGGATCTCGAAGGAGACATCAAAGGTTGAGCTCATGTACCTCGTAACACGTGTCGAGGAAGAGTTCAGTTAGGTAAGAACTCTCTTGGCCGGCTATGCCAGTGATCAATCCCACCTTGCGAGGTGTTGTTACGTCGCTGTTGGGGGTGGGGGTGTCCAATGAGGAGAGGGAGAGAAGGCGGGGATGGGGGTGGAGATGGAGTTAGGGGTGGGATGGGGTGATGGTGGATTTTGGGTGTCCGATGGGGAGGGGGAGAGAAAGTGGGGACGAGGGGGGGATGTCCGGTGGGGACAGGGAGCTGAAGAAGATGAAATGAACATAATATTAAAAAAATATTTATTAATTTTTTCTTATTTAAATTATTAAATTGTTATATTTATTAACACGTCAGCGATGTCAGGTAGGTTCGGAGTGCCACGTAGGTTGGGAAATGACAGATTCTTGAGAAATGGTAAAAAAAACCTAAGTTTATTGTCACCCGAACCTAACTTAAAGCACCTATTTGACACAAAATAAATTTAGTGAACCAGATCAAAAATGAAACTAACTTAAGAGACAAATCAAATAATTTTTTGCTTAAAAGGAATAATTGTCCTAATCACGGTGACACTTCTACACAGAACTCGCAACATTACTAGTTTAGAGTCGTTAATTAACTTTTCATATCCGATCAAAAGTTTGTATTTTAAATTTTTAGTCATTGAAGTTTGTATTAACTAAGTTTGTAGTGAATTTCTAATGTTGCATAATTACAAAATCTTGTTTATTAATTATAGTGTACTAAAAAATATTAATTTAGTTCATATTTTTTACTAATTAAATACAAATTAATTATATTTTAAACCATATTAATTAAAAAATTATTTCTTAAATTCGGTTTTTCGGGAAAAAAAATTTAGCCGACTTCTCTTCTAAACAAGCAGATAAGTCAACTAGGAAGTCAATTGGGCAGGAATCAACTTCCCAAAGGAGAATTGAAAATGGCGTACAACCAAATAGAGAGGGACAAATTTTGGTAGATATAAGTATATAACTGAAATATCAACATTCTACCACATTTTGGAATAGGGATCTCCATTTCTCATGAGAAATGGAGATATCCATTGCTCATGAGAAATGAAGATATCCATTGTTAAAGTTTTGGAATAATAAATATATGGAGAGACTACATACATGTGTATAATACATATTTATTTGGAAAAAAAAACTTTGAAAATGGATCGAAATAGAGAGATAAAAAAGAAGAGGATCTTTTTCCCACATTTTGTTTCTTGTAGCCATATTCTAATATTTTTGCCAAAAAGTTATGGAGGCTTGTAAAGAATTGGAGGAAAGGTGAATGTCTTTAAAACAAGAGTAATTCTACCGTCCCCCAAAGTCTAAGTTGAGTTTTAATCCTCCACAAAATTCAAACATTAATTAATTTATTAAAAACTTAAATTTGTTAAAAATAAGGAGATCAATGACTGAGATCAGATTGGAGTTTTGGTCCTCAACAATTGGTTGAAGGACCTAGAATGTTACCTTTAAAAAAGTTAAACTAAATAATATCTACACCACCAAATTTATAAGGATATTGACCCCTTAAGCAAGTGGTCAGGGATTCGAATTCTGGTTCTTATGAATGAAAAAAATCTGGTTGGGAGAGGACTGCCCACCTTGTGTGCCTTCAGATTTACCGGTGGAGATTAATCACTGTTAACGATGATGGATATTTTGTACCTATCACATGATACCCAAAATTTTTTTTATAAGCGGGTGATTGGTATGTAACTGTGGGTTTGAGCATGAGGCGCATGGTGGACTTTTGATAAAAAGGACCTCAAGCTGGAAAAGCAAAGCAACAAACAAGTGGTGAGTCCTTTCTACGTTTTGGACACAAATTTATGTAGAAGTCTGAACTAGACGGGAAGCTACATGCTGGGATGGATTCAGGGGGCGAATATTGGTGCTGACCTACCTCTAGAACATATTTCTTGTATAATTATATATATATATATATATATATAAATATATATATTAAAGATATTTATTACACAAAGCACCAAAAAAAAATATTTGTTACACACATTTTTTTTTTTTATATTCGGAATTCGACCCTCTCATATTTTTTTCGTTCCTGTCTGTACAAAGTACAAACTGAAAGCACAAACAAATCCTGTATCATGCATGAACGTATAGTTTGGGTTTTGATTAAATATGGTCAATGCGGTAATTATCGTTTGGAGCTTTGACCTGGAGTGGAGATATGCCCAAATCTTACTAAGGAACAAAATTGGTTATTGTTATATTAAATGTAGTGGAAAACGCTCAAGTCTAATGATTGATAAAAAATATAGACTAAAAGTTAGAGGGGAAGTAAGTGATCATCGATTAAGCACTGGTGATATATTGTTTTAAAATTTGAACGTACTAAAATCAAGATGCAAATTCGTTGGAGGATTCATGCTGAAGATCCTATGGAAATCATCTTAGGAGGAGCCACTCACATGATTCACATGGGAAAAAAAAGATAGCATGCGTCCTTAATAAACATCTTTATGTACAAGAAATGGTGGTGGACATTGTGACAAATCAACATGTAACTCTTCGAAAAAAATTCAGAGTTTAAACAAGGCAAAGTAATATGTCCCCATGCGTGCTTTCTACAAGGATCCAAGCATCAGATAACCAGAAATTTTTTATTTTTTATATTTTGGTTCAAAAGAATGTTCATAGGAAGTCTTACATGGGGAGGTAAGAGGAGAAAAATAAATGACAAAGGAGCGAATTAAGCACATTGCGGAGGTTTGAACCCGTACACTCACAATTCATGTCTCACAATTTAACCAACCGAGCAAACTCAACCAAAAGTTCCAATTATTGCACAACAAAAGTTAAAGAAATTATCAAAGCTAAACCGGAAAAAAGTTATTTAATACTTTATTTGATTAGAAAGTTATTTTTTGTTACACTAAAATGAAGATGGTTCCAAATCATATAAACCACGTCAGGATGGGATTGGACATTTAATGGATTCGTAAGACTTTTTGTAATGAGATTGGATAGAGATTAATGATTAAGTCGATATTGTTAACGTTTGTAAACATATAAATCAAGGGACCAAGTTTGAACAAATCAATTAAGATTAGAAGACCAAAAGACTAACTTTGCCTTTTTCCCCATCATTATGTAGTTTCCTAAATAATTGCTAGCTACTGTTTTCCCGGTTTTAAAGTTCTTTCGTTTTATAAATGTTTCTTTTGTGTCAAATTTCATATATTTATGCCACTTCACGAACCCAAAATATAATAAAATTTATCCCTTCATAATTGTAACCATGGGAAACATTTTCCTCCCTTTTATTTAATGTGAAGTAATACTTTCATTTTTATTTTTATTTATTTAAGTTTTGAATTGATAAACGAGTAAGGTGCTTAGGTGCATCCTTTCTTTCTGTAACACTTGATGATCATTATATCTCTTGTAGATTCAAGGAAGATTCTAGATTCCATTAAAATATGAGGCTATCAGTGAATTACAGGAAACTCCAATAAGCTTTTCGGTTGTCAGGAAGTGAGTTAGTGTTATTAATCTAGGTTATTTTCCACCTACTGGGGGCGATTCATACAATTTGATTATTAAAGTATACTAATAAAGAACCTTTTTTAGAATCTTGTTCGAGTTTGTAAAAGTGAAAAAGCTTCCTTAGAATCTTCCCCAACTGTAAGTCCATGACCTTGTTAATTCTTTTTCTTTTTATGTGGACCTTCTTAATTCCTTGTAATAGAGCCACCAAATTACCAATAAAGAAACATAAGTGGGGAAATATATAATTAATATTAATTTAGTTGTGCGTTAAGCAAACTATGACATCTCATATTAGTTGATTTCACCAACAACACCCAACACAGTTTGATAGATAGCTGACTTCTTTAATCATGTTGTCACGGATTCGATTCTTGTCATATGTATGAAAAAATCTTTGTGAAGAGATACAAAGTCACTTGGGTAATCTCTACATCTCGAAAGAGTTTAATCTCCGGTGACCAATGGATAGCCTCGTTGGATTCCATTTTGTTTTTTTAGCGGAAATTTATTAAATTACATTCAAAGTGTGGTTATATATTTGGAAATTATTAATTATAAATTAAAAATAAAAATAAGTTGTATATTGGCAACAAGTAAACTAGACCGATATCACATTTAACAACAAAGTTGTACAAAGAAAGAGTGCATAAAGAGAGTCATAAAAAAGTGGCTTATTTGAAAAGAATAAAAATTAAAAATTAAGAGCTTTTAAAAAAGCTACTTTACCAATTAAGGTTGGTCCGAGTGGAGATGAATTCAGGTCTCTTATGCAAGTGGTCAGGGGTTCAATGCATGCTCTGGTGTATGAAAAATGTAACACCCCGATTTTCAAGTTTTTCTGATTAAACAATATTATGTATTTGTATTTTATTGGAGAGTCTAAAGAGCGAAATAAAATAAACTAAGACCATAGTCAAGCTCTACGATATCGTAGGAAGCTATGATTAAATTTGGATCAAAAACTCAGATGGAGCCCGATCTGCGTTTTTCATTGACAGTGATGTTTTGCTACTATAAAGACCTAATTTGGACCCGTGAACAAGACAGTTAGTCTTAGAATCACGTACCTTCAAAAATGAAAATAATATAAACTATTTGAGCGAAAACTCGAATCGGGAGACGATTGGAGCTGTAGATGGATTTAACGGGACCCGCTGACGGATAAACTTGATGTCACATCAAGTCACATCAACTTGGGAAGCGTACCATGTCTCGCCACTGTCATAATGACAAACGAAAAATATCTGAACGCGTTCACACTGTAAAAAAAAATCAAAATGCCCTTGGTCTTTTTCCTAAAGGACATTTATGTCCCTGAAATATCTAAAAAGTTGCATCACCTTACTCTCTCTGCTAAAATTCGGCCAGCTTCTTCTCGCTCCCCTCCCCTCCATCTTCTTCTTCTTCTTCCTTTCTTTTCTCTTCTTCCTACATTCTCCATTTCTCTTCAACACTTTACCTCCATTTTTTTTAAGCTTCCACAGGGATTTTCAAGAAACTTTGTGAAGCAAAGTTGATCACCTCATCCTCCTCTATCATCTAAGAGGTATGGACTTCATCCTTGAGCTCTCAATCTTCATTTTCTCCATTAAATTTCATGAGTTTCAAGTTTAAGCTTTCAAACTTCAAAAATCTCTAGAAAATTGTAGAAAAATCCTTTTAATGCCAAATCAATTTCTACAATCTAGTTTCATCCTCTACTATCATAATCCAAGAGCATGAAATCAAATAAGCTTTCTAGCCTATATATCTTAGAGAGGCTAAACCTATGACTATTTCGGGGAAATGGGTTTTTGTTCAATTTGTGTGAAATAATTCTTGATTTCACATATTGCATTCCTTAATCATGTAATCCAAGTGAGTAGGAAGCCAAATCAAACTCTCACCTATTTTTAGAGGTGATGGCCGAAACCCTAAGTTTTTGGTTGAAGGGGTTTTGGTTCAAATATTTGACAATTGATCATGGATTATGTCTTAGGTATGCTTAAGGATCATTGATCCAAGAGTTGGTAGAATTTCAACATCCCTTGCCAATTTACTTAAATAGGGGCAGTAGCCTAATCCTGAGGATTAGGGGGTTTATGATTTAACTGTATTAATTTCTGATTGTGTTTTGTTGTAAAGGATCGGACAAGATTCGAACGTTCGACAACGCGCATGATTGACAGTTGCGGAGCCGCAACCGGAGTCGCACGGGAACATCACTAAGGTGGGGGAAAGAACCACAATATCGCCAGGGGCCAAGATTTAAAATAATATATATTGATATGCGTAGGACGACCCAAAGCCTACTAGAGGTCGTTTGACCGTTAGGTTGATTTTACTGTATATTGAGGTTGTATGATCTGTGATTGGATGTTTAACATGATATGTGTGATATTTATGTTATGCTTAGTATATGTTTATGATTGATTAAATGTTATTTATCCGTGAGTTGATATTATTGTTGAATCTGTTTCTGGTTGCTATTGATGTGCTGTTGTGACTGTTGATGCCTGAGTAGAGATAGGCAGTAAATTCTGATGAGTTGGGAGATGAATGTGTGGTGAGGAAGTCGAGGATATATATATATATATATGTCGTAGTGCTCAACCTAGAGATACAGTTGATCTGTTGATGTTGTGATATAAAGTCGATACCCGGTTAAGCAGGAGGAAAGTTGGTCGTGGTTGTTTATAAGTCGTGGTTGAGGCACTAAGTGTTGATCGTGAGATGAGTCGATCAGATTCATGTTGCATAGTTGTTGTTCATCACTGTGTTGGCATACGGGCGATTCCGATCTTACCTACGGGGAGATGATCGTACCGATTAGTTGTTAACGGACGGGCGAGTGTCCCGACCTAGGCTGCGGGCCGGGGGATACGTCGTTACCGTAAGTTGCGTTGTTGATGGACGAATATTCTAACCTGCCTTGCGGGAGGGGGAATATGTCGTACCCATGAGACGAGTTGAGCCTGCGGGCTGTTGGCCGAACCTTGCATTACGGGTGGTGGCACAGAGATGAACGAGACATCTTGATCTGTTAGGGATGTCGGGTCGTGATTGCATCCATATAGTTGTCAGTTGCATGAGTGTGACAGACAGTAGTTAAGAGAGAATTATCTGGGAGTTGTTTGGTTATCACCGTTCTGTTGTTGAGTGTTGATATCTATATAAATTATTTTATACAGCTGTTTTCCCATTTATGATGAATTACTGTTTCTTATCCCCTATATTTTTCTCTCTGTCGTATTTTATTATTCCTTGATCGCACGAGAAGATTCTGTTGAGGAATTGTCAGAGGAGATTGATGGCATACCCGTTGAACCTGATGCTGGGAGACTTTGAGATGCTCTATGCAGAGGACGACCGTCTCTGAGAGACTGACTACTCTCAGCGAAGAGTAGTGTATACGGGCCCGACTACTGCATAGGTTAGAGTCGTGGTTAGGTAGACAGTCTTAGTTCTGTTATGGCTAGTACATGGGTTTGAGTGAAATGTATTTTTGGGGTCAGGGAAGGAAGTCTGATGTATTTTATTTTATTGTCATGCTTTCATTTTATTTATGTGTTGCGTACTGTAAGGTTGTATATTCAATATCAGTTGTTGCAGGCTCTACCGAGGGAGCCAGTATTCTTATGTCTATATAAGTTATTATGGTATTAGTGTGTTGATTGTTTAATATTTCCACATTTTTATCTTACCACGCTGTGCTGCAACGTTAAGAATTTAAGTTCGGGTTACCAATGGGACCTCCGAGGAAGGGGTTGTCTCAGAAAAAACACAGTTGGGAGGGGGCATCACACCTTTATTGCCTTCAAATCCCTCGAAGGAGATTAGTTTCGGTGAACAACCGGGGATACTCCTTGCGATCATATGTGAATCCAAAAAAAAGTTACTTTGAGGAGTTTTTGCAAAGCTTATTCAAAAGTCCTCTCTTCGTCTCTCAACTCTTTCCAAAATCTCATCTCAGCTTTTAAACTAAAAAAAATCTAAAATTACCAAAGAGCTTTAACTTTACTTTTAAAGCTATTATTTTTAAGGTAAAATTAGTTTTTTTTATTCCTAATCTTAATTGTTTTGTTCAACTTGGTCCCTTAACTTTTTTTTTATTTTTACAAGTTAGTCATCTATGTTTACTAACATTAACAACGTTGGCCTAATCGTTAGTCTCCATCCAATACCGTTACAAAGGATCCCACGTGTCCGTTAACTCTCCAACCTAGGTCTGACGTGGTATCTGGCATGGATACCACCTTTCAGCAAGCCCAAACGACATCGTTTTGGTGGTGTCCTTTCTAGTACCTTAGGTTACCATGTCCTCTTTGGACCCCGCCCCCACCCCAATCCTCCTCATGTCGCCTCCACAAAGAGCTGAAATGACACGCAACAAGTTGCAATGCTTGATTCTAAGGATTTGATAGGTTGTTGATTGGTTTTTAGATGTTGTTTTGACTTCCTTGTACACTTCAAGGCATTTGATCGAGAGCATTCTCCGGCCTCAACATTCTCTTTTTTTATTTTTTTTTACTAAAAGTCTTCCAGATAATGATTTTGCTACCCTTCTCGATGTTTGGTCCTTATCTTACGATATTGTACTTGATTTTTGTTTTCTTTAGGTTAATTTCCCCTCTTTTTCATGATAGTCCTATAAGAAATTTGTCTTCACAATCCATTCATTATTATTTTTGTGTGTTCTTATGTGTTTGTATTTGTTTGTCGTCTAGGCAGTCTTCAGTTTTGGGTAGGGGATAAGCCTAAGGAACTAGTTTTGTCTTCAGGATATTTCTATTTTTTGGGTTCTCCCATATGTATAATCACATTTTTATTATTAATTCTTCTCTTCCTTACAAATGGTTATTGGTTAATGAGCTCACTCAACAATCAATTTGTTTACTTTTTGTCTTTTGCTTTGTGATATTTCGTGTTGCACAACCAATGTTTTGAGGAGCAACATGGGTAGACTCATATCGAACACATCATTATTGGACATAACCAATGATAAAGTGACATCTCATTAAAGTTTAAAATATTAAAATAAAAATATAAAAAACAACATAACTATGAAACTGCTTTCTACTTCTCCCTCTTACGATCCCTCCTCCTTCTGTCTCCATTTCTTTCTCTCTCTCTTTCTCTGATTCCAATGGCGGAAACTTCTGCGGTTTGCTTCTCCACATTGAGATTCTCTGTCCTCCCACACTAACACCACCCTTTTTTGCTCCAAAGTTCTTCCTACTATTTTCCCACACCAAGTACTTGTGCTCTAACCCGATCCCCTCCCCTTCCTCTTGTGGGCAACTCCTTCCATCCCCTTTTTGGAAACCCACTATTCCCCAAAGCTCTCTTTGGATTCCGAAGTTGTGACAGTATCAGGAATTTTTTTAGCTAAGGGCTTTTTTTTTTTTTTTTTTTAATCTTAAAAAGCCAATGCTTGCACTTTGATCAGTTTTTGAGTTATTGGACGGTGTGAGCATGATCGAGTCTGTATTCACAGGTGCCCCAGTACCCAATTGGAAAATGTAAGATTTTGTAGCATATCGAGAAATTGGGTTGGATTCATTCGTTTAGGTTTGTTAAGTTCTGTGTCTGCAGCACAATGGTCTGCTTGGCTGGTGCTTCAAGATTAATATTTGATTGTGTTTGCCTCGGTGGGATTGATTTATGTTTGTGGTTTGGAGGATCATCATGCTTTGGCTGTGTGTTTGAAATTTAGCACAAAAATAGGAATAAGGGAGGGTTTTCTTATATGAGGATGAAGAGCGGGAAGGATGATGAGAAGGGTCGTGTTTGTGTACATTAAGGGCCCATTTGGTGGTCAGGATGAAGGAAATAAGATGTGATAAGTTATGTTGTCCTGCTTTAATCTGTAGTTTGGTGAACCAGCAGAATAGGATAAGTTTATCCTGTTAGCTTATCATATCCTATTACTTAGTTATAATTCTATCCTGAAGGTGAAGCTGGATTAGAACCAACAGGATAGGATCAGAAAATGTTTTCTCTTTTATTTCTTATCCTTAATATTGTTATTATTAATTATGATTTCAAACCTAATTAGTCAACTTTATTACTAATTAAAATATGTGATTTAATTAGTAATTTTTATACAAAGTGGAAAAAAGTTAATTTTTTATAATTTAAAAAATGGACTAATGTATAATTAAAAAACTGAAAATATATATTATCAAATATTTTTTTAATTTAAATGTATAAAAAAATCACATAATATTAAAATTTATTTTTGAAAAAAAATATAATTTTGATATAAAGGTAATTTTATCATTTGTGGATATTTTATATCATATCCTATCATTATCTGATGCGCATTAAACATTAGACAAGATAGAAACTTATGATGCTAAGCTTATCATGCTCATATCCTATCATATCCTTATCCAACTCTTATATCCTATCCGTACTTATCCTATCCTGACCATCAAACAAGCCCTAAGAAATAGTTGTTTTCCTTTCCGAATATCTAAATTAACATATTTTCAAGGGACTGGCCCTGAGAGAACCAATCATTGCGCCCAATGTGGAGCTAACAATGATATATGCATCCATTTTGTGAACTTTCTGTCTATTCAATTGCATTTAAAAAAATAAAAGGAAAAATGAAGTGTCTATCTTCTACCCAAGACACGGACAAATTCAGAAGAGGCAAAAAAAAATTGGCACACGTGTGATTTATGTGAATCTCGGTAACAAACACCATCATAGTCGATACCTTTGGAAAATTTTGAATCACTGATGAAACAACTTTATTCCAAGATTGTGGCAAGAACCCAGATAACAAGAAAGATGGAGAGAAATATTTGATGATGACTTTCACCTTGTTGTTTTCTCCTTATTAGCCATGCCTAGAAGCAAAAGACAAAGTACCAAAAGCTGTTTCTTTTTCTGGGACTGATGAAGTTAAAATCCTCAACGACTATATGTCATCATCTTCTTATGTATCATCCAAGAAGTGGACTCTTCTTCTTGGTGTGGCAGTGGACTTGCTGCGCTTGAAAATGATATCAGAGGTAGCAGCTGAAGACGATGAGTTGGTGGATGGTTTCTTCTTGTTCTTCTTTGCTAGAAGAAAAGGGAGGTGTGACCGCATGTAATGCTCATGATAGTGTTCTGGGAGTTTTCTTGGGAAAATCAAGAAATAAAAAGAGATAAACTAAGGGAAAGAAAATGTGTTTGGAAGGTAAGAAAAAGAAAACGAAAATGGAAAAGAAAACAACGGAAAAAATCAAGGTGGATGATATCTCTCTGATACAAAGTTAGGAAATATGATATCCGTGGAGGGAGAAGAAAGAATTGGAAGAAGATGTAAAATTGTATTTGATTGAATATGGAATGTGATTACAAATGAATACATCAAGCCTTTATATAGGCTAATGATCTAACAACCAATTATTAACAAATAACTAATTTCTTCAACTAACTATATATCTAACAAAAAATGAAGAAGGTACAGGTGTCAGGGTTGGACCAAGTGAAGAAACGGAAAGAATCGTTGGAGGGGTCGGTAGCTTTGGCCACGATATTGGGAAGACAAGAAGAAGGTTGAGAAGGTGAGAAATTGAAAGAGTTGAATGGGAAGAGAAAGGAAGCCCAGGAATGAGAAACTGATGGAACTAGAGAGAATCTGAATGTGGAGAAGCAAACTGTAAAGTTTCCACCATTGGAATTAGAGAGAGAGAGAATGGAGAAAGAAGGAGGAGGGAAAGGTGAGAGGGAGAAGAAGGAAAACAGTTTCAGACTTTTGTTGTATTTTATATTTTCAGTTTAATATTTAAAATTCCAATGAGGTTTCCATGTGGATCATTGGTTGTGTCCAACAATGATGTGTTGAGTATATGCCTACCCAGGTGTGCTCCTTTGCCATTGTTTTGGAAATGCTCTCACGGGTTGAGGCATAGGTGCACTACAATTCCTCTAGGAATCAACTAGATGCAAGACTTCCCTCAACTTCTTCAAAACTCAATGCCCCACTCTTGTCTTAAGGACTCGATCTCTCACCAATTTTTTAAGATTCTATGTATGTGGGTTTTTCCTCTTCAATCAGGATGCTAGTAAGCTAGCACTATGTATCACACTATCACAACCTATGTCTGAGAACGGTGTAGCTTCAGGTATTCTGCATTTGCACTAGTAATACGACCAAGCAGTCATAAGAATAAGAAAGCTGAGAACATTTTGTTCGATTCAGAAATGAATGAAAGGCTAAGTGACTTATGTTTGGCGAAGCTCTACGAGCATAGGGCAAATCGAAGCATGACACAAGTGGTGGGAACAAAGGACTATATCACATAGGGAAACTCAGCACATATTATGCTGCTAGAAATGGCACGTGTAAGAAGACCTATTGAGCCTAAGGCGTTGCCGGAAAAGCTCATACCAGTGAATTAGGTTTGGGATCAATCGCGGGTTGGTGCCCTTTTGGAGGTTGTAGACCCCAAGTTGGGTGGGAAATTTGATCAGGTACAAGTTTTGGCGGCGCTCAAACTAGACTTGATGTGTTCCAATGACAAGCACAACCGAGTATGAGACAGGTAGTGATGTACTTGGGAGAGGAAGGTGGCATTGCCAGATGCATTGATTTTAAAAAGGGTCATGGTGGTGAAGTTGAGGGCTTCGTGCTACCATATCCAAAGAATACTTTGACTACAACAATAGTTTTGGGAGAAGGTTAACTTACTTGAAGCGCACATGACCTGAGGCATTAAAACCAGGTAACTAACAGCAAGGTTAACATTTTCAGTTTGAACCAACCATCAGGGGTTGTGTCATGAAAGCAGTTATGATGGGTGAAACTACAGGGGACTAACATGTATTTTAACCTAGATAGAGCTTGATTTTGCTTTAAAAAAAGGTTAGAAATAACACGTCAATCTTCAAAGGACTAGAATACGAAATTCGATTACTCTATATATAGGAGTAGATCCATCTAACCCTTGTCGTAACCATGCTGCATCTGAGAAGAAAATATGTTCTAATAATATACAATACCAACTGCCTTTTAGCGATGAGATAAATCTGTTTATCACATCACTTCCCAAACTCACTAGTTTTGCCTCTCTTTTAGACTTTGCAAAGCAAAATCACATGGCAGTTTCACAATAGAGGAAAAGTCATCTTACATAGCTTCCAAAAAATTATCTCGGGACTCGTTTTTCTCACATTCGTGGTGAGAATAATCTCAACCAAACAGACTTAAATTTGTCATGATTTGCATTTTTGTTTATCAAGAATAATTTGTGATGTTTGACACACCACTTAAAGAATTAAACAATAACATAAAGGACAAGAATACTTCCTTTTCAATTCTCCCTTCACTAAAGATTACAGGTTACATTCTTCAAGGATTTTCCCAATGGAACTAGAATAATCTCAACCAAATGGGCTAAAACTTGTCATGATTTGCATTTTTTCTCATCAAGAATAATTTGTGATGTTTGACACTTAAAGAATTAAACAATAACAAAAAGGACAAAAATACTTCCTTTTCAATTCTCCCTTCACTAAAGATTACAGGTTACATTCTTCAAGGATTTTCCCAATGGAACTAGAAGGTTGTGTTTGGATGGGGAATTTTAAAATTTAACGAAAATTAAAATACAAGAAAGTTACATTGCATTACTCTAATATCTAAACACACTAGAAAGCTATTTGTATGAATCCCAGTTGACCAAACATACGCAATCCAAATATGACTACAAGAACGGTCAATTACGCTAATTGGCATGTCAAACAGGGTCACCCCACTTAAAAAGAAATTCATATGTACTCTATCCAGCATAATCAAGATAACCTTTGATATACAAATTTACAGGCCATGGGTCTAGGTTCTGACAAATATATTTAGAAGGGAAAGAGTGGGAAGTAGATAAAGTAAAAGGATGAACAAATCACAACAGAATGGTACACACAAAATCAACAAAAGAACTAACAAAGCAATTAGAAAAACTTGTCATACTGGCTAGTGAGGGAATCTCTCAGATTGGAATAGAGTCTAAAGAGTGAATACTGGCGAAGGTTTTTCACTTCATACCAAGAGTTGAGTGCTGAAAGGTGTTTATCTGTGCCAGAGAATGCCAACTGTATTCCTATGCTGCAATCCGCAGATCCTGAATGGCTCTTGCAGCTGGCTGTCTGTAATGCACAATCCTGATTGTTGAGACAGACAGCTTTGGAGTTACCCGAGCATTTGGCACAACCATCTCTTTTCCAATATAAATTTTGCAGCCTGCCCTTCTTAAACTCAAGTATCTGCAGAGCCAGATTTCAGTTGGTACTTGGTAAAGATTATGATTATGACGATCAAATAGAACAAAAATATTGAAAAGCTTCCAATAAAATTAAAACAATAAAAAAAACTCCTTACGAGAGTAAAACTGGTTACAGTATATGTGCTGTTTGCAACAAATGCAGGAGGGGACCTTGCTGCATATTTCCGACCAGCAAATGCAACCATATAGCCATATGAGTCCTGCACAGAGAAAAATATCATGAGACCCAAAATGACAAACAAACAATCTGATAGGACTGGATGAACTAGGGAAAAACAAATAATCTTTATTGCAGAAAGAATGCCCTCTGACCAGTATCAATCCAGAGATCCAGAATGTACAATGGAAATGAACCCATTCTCTACACAAACCAAGTATCGAGAGACCTGGTTCTCTGCTCTTCCTCACTCTTCTGAAAATACCCTCTCACTCTCCATCAATGTTGTCAAGATCGCGCGCCACCTCGTAGGAGCGCACGCTTCTACGCGTTTTACAGAAGCCATCGAGGCGGAGCGGTGGCAAAACACGGAGAACCGCCGGCGCGGTGGGATCGCCAGGGAAGAGCGCAAGCCCGGTGAAATCGGCGCTCTTCTGCGCACCCGAAATCAGGGTTTTCTAACCCTGTTTGGCATAGCCGCGGGTTTCAACCCGGTTTCAGTCAAAAATCCGAACCCGGCCCACTTTTTACCCGATTTTTTCAGCCCAGAATTTTAATAGCCAGAGTTCACTAAGTGTAAATGCTAAAGGTTAAAAAACTTTGGTAAATGCTTTATTAATAAATGCTTTAATGGTACTATTTTGAGTCCCAAAAATCCCACACAATCACACTGTTACAATGCAACAACTCATTAAATACTCCACTTTTGGGTATTTTCTTCATCATCTCTTCCTCTTTCTTCAACAACTCAACGAGTACAGTGCAGCAACTCATTTAGTTTCTTCAGCAATTCTCTTTCTGTTGTCTTCTCAACTCTCTCTGTGACTTATGATTAAATTAATGAGATTCTTATGTTAAGGTTATTTTTCTTATTCATGTTATTTTATATGCATATATAAATAATTAAATACTATTTTGTCTCTTTGGTGGGATCTTACGATCCGTGTTACGATCCCACGATTTACGATCTTCCTTCCCCAAAACGATCTTAGATAGGATCTCGAGTTTGACAACCTTGCTCTCCATGTTTCCCCTGTTATAACTACCTTCTAATTCTGTTATCCTAACTGTAAATAACAGCATATAGACAGTTAGTTAATTCATAACCACTCAAGGCTCTAATTGCCTACCCCCTTGCCTAAGTCGAGGCGAAAAACAAAGTTAACCAAAATGATGATGAAATTAATCCACCCCAGGGCAAGCATTAGGAACCTAATGGTCTCAAATAAGGAGCCAGACATTTGTGGTTTCTTTTCAAAACTAAGCCAATGCTTGTTTGAGTATGTGGAAATTGGAAAATGGGAAGGTGGAGACTAAGAAGAGAATTGAAATGGAATGAGATAAAGGTTGTGATTTTCACATTTCACTCAAAACTCACGGAGTGGCTAAAATTTGTGGAGTGGAAGGGTAAATGAATCGTACTCCCCTGTCAACCTTCCCACATTTTTTGTGTTGTACAAAGCAAATGCGAATTAATTTTTCTCTCTAAAGTCCGAATTTTCCAATACACCATTTCCAGTAACTCATACTCAAATTTAGGATTAAAAAAACTGACAAGAATATCATGCTCGTCACAGTACAATGTACGGTAAAATTAGTAATCCAAAAACTGCAATAATTCAGTGCTAGATTCTCAATCATGTGTAAGTATAAGCAACATCAAAACTTAAAAAAAAAAAAAAAAAAGTGCATAAATCAACGAAAACCTAAAACCAAAAAAAATTGCCCTAATTAAATTGGGTTATTTCGATCTCCAACAACACAAACTAGTACTCCACAGTGAAAAACTATTCAACGATCGCAATTTAGAACGAAGATAGAGAGATAAAGAACTAACCGCGACGAAGGATGAGGAGTTAACGGTGAGAAGCGAGATCTCATCGACCTTGGGTCTGAACACAGAGATCTGAGAATTGGAATTGGAGAGAGAGAGCCTTGAATCGCACGGGGACAATTGAACGTTGCCGTTGTTGGAGAAGAACTTGTCCTTCGATGCGAACGCGATTCCCAACGTGAATCCGTCGGATCTCTGCACTGTGGTATCCATACACGGAGAGAATGCTCTATTACTATCTCCGGCGAACACCGGTAACGCCGCCACAAGCGCCGCCACAGTTATCGCCAGCGTGATCGCCGACGACGTCGTCATTAGTCTTCTGAGAACCGCCATGGAAGAAGATTCTGGAAGAGTTCTGGCGAATACCGCACACACGGAGTCGTTGGGTGCGGTGCGTGCGTATTTAGTTTTCTCGCGTTAACTTCTGCGGTTCATTTGGTTGAAGAGCTAACGTCGTTTACGCAACGTTTGGTTGCGTTTCATGTTAAACGACTTCTCACATGGGTTCCGTTTCTTGGAAGTTGGAACACAGTCGCTGAGTCGCACCTCATTGGGACTTCCCTTTTCAAAATTTCAAGTCTACCTGTTAGGTAAATTCTCGCAACTTCAGATATAAATTTTACCCCTACCCGGTATTTCATATCCGTGATAATATCGGGAACGGATAAAAAATAAATATCTTAATGGATATTTATGAATAAATTAAATGAATATTTTTTCTATCTATTTATTAATGAGGTGGAAGCGAGTAGTATAATATTTATATTCACGGGTATCCGTTAATATAAAATTATTAAAATACCTCTTCACATATATAAATAAATTACCTTAATTGTTTCACTACCTTTGATTTTGGCCAAGTGCTTTTGGATTAATGTTTTTATATTATTGCTTATGGATTAATGCTCATGTGCGAATGATGCAATATTTTACGTTTGATTAAAAGGGGGTTAGAATGTTTACATTTAAAAAGATTGGGTCAATGGATTGAAATGATGCTCATGTGTGAATGGATTAATTCAGACATGCTTATGGATTAGTTTTATTATTTACTATTTTAAATTTTAATTTAATGATATGTATGATTATATTGTTTACTATATTTACTATAATAATTTTCAAGAACAAAAACTTCTCGTACCAGCAAGGAACTCAAATACAGAATTAGTTTGAATTTCATGTATGAATAAATTTTTTTTGAGGTGCTGAATATCCATGGATACCCGCAATATCCATTGATAAATTTGTTTAAAACCCGCAAGATGGATACCCGCACGGATATGTGCAAGGACGGATACGAAATTCATCTAACAGGGTGGGTAGTGGGGGGTTACTACCCGCACCCACCCTATCCCATTTACATCCCTAGTCACACCGTCATAAAAGAGTAGACGAAATTTTGAAGGAATAGAGATTCTAAATTATTTTACTTAATTTTTTGGATTTAATTGGTATGAACTGTCACTATAGTGATTTTTTAAATTGTCAATTAATCATCAATTATTACATTATTAAAAATGTTTGATTTTATCATAACTACCTTAAAAGTCACACAAAAGATAATTTGTGATTAGTTGACAGTGTAAAAAACTTTATACTAACAGTATATCAAAATTAAACCCTAAGGGGGTGTTTGTTTCATGGTTTCGAAAATTAATCTCAGGAATAAATTTCGCACGAAAATAATGATGAGAATCTTATTCTCTGGTATTTTTTTTAAAAAAGTGTTTGGCTAATATTTATAACATTCTCAGAAATCATTTTTAAGAGTGGGGTATAGAGGTAGTTACACAAATTTCATTCCCACCTTCATGGGAATCTTTTTTTCCCACCCCCTTCGTTGGGAATAAAAACATGGGAAAATGGAAGTTATTTTATCCTTTGGAATGTTTTATATCCGGAAATAAATTTTTTAACTTTGTAACAAACGTGAGAATTTACATTTCCAACCTCTACATTCTTGGGAATGTGTTTAGATAACCTGAAACAATACGTACATGGGTTCCGTTTCTTAGAAGTTGGAACACAGTCACACCTCATCGGGACTTCACTTTTCAAGTCTACCTATAAGAGTAAAGTCACACCGTCATAAAAGAGTATACAGAATTTTGAAGATGTGGAGATTTGGAGTAACTCTTTTAAAGTTACTTTGGGAATAACTTGATCTCCATATATATATATATATATATATATATATATATATATATATATAAAATGTATTAAGTGAGATGACTATTTTTATATAAATTTGAGAGAGTTTTTCTCAGCCATTGTATCACACACGAATGGTCAATAATAGAATATATAGTCAAGTGATTTTTTTAAGTAATTGTGTGACTGCTAACTAACTTTTAATCTTGACAATCCATATTGTTCCTAATGTTCCTGCCAAAATCCGGTTAACCGGAATTTGACCAGAATCGAGTATCACGAGTGCTTCTCAGTATGGATTCAGAGAATCCTTTGTGGATATAGCTTGACAGAATAGGTATATTCTGCTCCTACGTATCCTTTTAGGAATCAAAGCTAACGTAGTTCTCAGTTAATTAATCAGAATAATCTCCTCTAGTATAACCCTCTTACTTGTGTTTATAGTGTCAGTGTGATAACTGATTAGGATAAGTTATTGATCCCTTAGTGGGATAGTGGGTGGTTACCTTTACGGGTTAGTGCTATTGTGGGTGTTTAATCATATTCATGGTAGTAGAAAAGTGTGTAGTTACACTTTGACCAAGTCATCATAGACTAAGTTATAACATGTCAAGATGTATATCTTCGGCATCCAAAAGTATATACGGCCGAGTATATGTTCTCGGTTTATGGGAATTTTCTTAAATGACTAAGTTATTCATCTGTGCCAATTACCGAATCATGAGACAAGCTCGGTTGCCGACCTTATAATCTCGGCCAGTACATAAGCCCCCCAAGCTCTGAACTTGAGAAAGCGAAAGAGCTTATAAAATGTTCCTATACGACCGAGCTTAATCATGCTTCAGTGCTGAAAGGGTTAAATTGTCCATTTGGGACTTTCAAAAACCAAAATTCTTTTACTACAACTTAGTAGGGTGTAATAGAACTTGATTCTTATTAGAACCTCATGGATAGTAGCAAGATCTTGTTCTGACTAGAACTTTGTAACACTGCCTTTGTTTAGACATGCTTAAATACTATTAGTTCGAATTTTGCTTTATCAATTTACTAAATCAACTAATACTCATTATTTGGGCTCAAATTTGCCCTCAATAATCCAGGCTCGTACTCAACCTTTATTTTTTAGAAGGCTCGGTGTTGGCCTTATGAAGTTAAGCTCAAATTTTCGCGAACTTGATGTACTCTTTTAAAAGCTAGATCTCAGCTTACCTCCTTTCTAAGCTTGGCTCGCTCTTGCGGTTTTTCATAACGAGGCTCTATGCTTTTCAGCCGAGCAATCATTTAATAACAAAACTACGAAATAACATAGATTTTTATTTATAGAATATTCAAGGTGTGGCTTATTAAAACCTTCTCGGCCAAAACCCATTTGGGAAAAAACGTTCGGTAAGGAAAAATAGTACATCACCCATTATAGAATTTAACTAAAACATCAAATGAGACTCATTCCAAGTTCCCAGAATGAGCTTTCGTGATAGCTCTTTCATCCTATATGAGAAAGTAGTAGTCATATAAGTCCTTCGTAATGACAATTTGTTAATTCTTAAAAAATGAGAGGCCAAACAGTTATCCGAGTAGCTGGCGTAGGCAATGGGAAGTGACCAAATTCTAATATGTAATTGTTGAGCTTCGAGCTAGGCTAAGGGAATTTCCTTAGCTCCATAAGCCCCCCAGGCTCTGAGCTTAACATAAGCGAAAGAGTTTAAATGCCAATGCGCATACTTTAACATGCTTTTAACTTTAAGCCGAGGATGGCTAGGCAATTTGCAAGATTTCAAACTTGCTAATACTCAAGCAATTTTGCCGAGGTTAAAAATGCTCTAGGCACGTAGAATGTTAAAAAACAGAAGAGATTTGGAAGCCTGATTCAATAGCTCAGGTTTATAAGATTTGATACTTTGGTTCAAACTTGACTCTTTTAGAAATTTGAGCTCGTATTTGGACCTCAGGTTCATACTTAACCATTAAAAATTTGAGCTCATACTTGGCTCTTAGGTTCATATTTGACCAATAAAATTTTTAGCTCTACTTAGTCTTTACAAATTTGAGTTCGGTCTTGCTTTACAAATTTAAGCCCGGACTCGTCTTTCAGCTCATACTCGGCCTTTAGGCTCGAACTCGGTATTCAACGATTTAAGCTCGGTCTCGACTTTTAGGCTTAGACTTGGCTTTTAGGTTCGAACTTGACCTTTACAAAGTTAAGCTCGGGTTCAGCTTAGCCTTAGGCTCGGTGGCCTTGAGCTCAGTTTCGGCTCTTAACTTCAATATCTTAGCATTTGTTAAGTTAAACCCAATGGCCTCAGGTTCGGCGGCCTTAATAAATTTAAGCTCGGATTCAGCTTTTATATTGTGGGCTCGGTGGCCTTGAGCTCGATTTCGGCTCTTAACTTCAATATCTTAGCTTTGCTAAGTTAGGCTCAATAGCCTCAGGCTCAGTGGCCTTGATAAAATTAAGCTTGGATTCAGCTTTTATATTGTGGGCTCGGTGGCTTTAAGCTTGGTTTCGGCTCTTAACTTCAATATCTTAGCATTGCTAAATTAGGCTCAATGGCCTCAGGCTCAGTGGCCTTGATAAATTTCAGCTCGGATTTGGCTTTTATATTTTAGGCTTGCTGGCCTTGAGCTCGGTTTCAGCTCTTAACTTCAATATCTTAGCATTGCTAAGTTAGGCTCAATGGCCTCAGGCTCGGTGGCCTTGATAAATTTAAGCTCGGATTCGGCTTTTATATTTTAGACTCGTTGGCCTTGAGCTCGGTTTCGGCTCTTAACTTCAATGCTCATTCTCGGCACACACACACACACACACACACACACACACACACACATATATATATATATATATATATATATATATATAGTACTAATGTACTTCATCGTTCATGTAGATATGCGAACCAACAAATAGGAAGTGTTGATTAAATAATATAACATTCTAATGCACTAAGTATGATAGGTGCATGTCACATGTGGGTCATGTTGACTATAAGTAATAGAATATGGCCATTACCTATAGAAACATGAGTGCATGACTTCATCCACTCTTTGGTAGCTAGACAACAATTGGTCAACAGCCAAGATTGATAACAAGCTTGCAATATAACTTTGCATCAAGACAAATGTCAGTGTTGCATGTTGTGGTGACCACGACATCAATGATGTTTGTATAAACTTCATACCATGCCAGTAGCATATAATGTCCACCATCATGGCTATAACACCAGCTTCTAATGTATTCTTCTCCAAGACATAATGTCGAGAATACGAGACCCCTTTTTTTTTGTGCTTCTCCATTTGGACGTGCTTCGATCCCTTGTAACAACAGGGAATATATTATATATTTTGAAAATGAAACTGCAATATAACTGCAAAGCTTACTCGTGGAAACTGCCTCAGAGGCACATTCTGACGGAGCCGTACACCAGCAACCCTCTTGCAACGCGACTAATTCGGACTTCCTTCTTATTTTCCATTCTCTTGTGGCCTAGGGAAAATGATGTGCTTGTAATAATATAAAGCACTTGCAAATTTGCCACTGTGATGTTGGCATCAGCAGCATATATGGTGTATTAATCATATTTCCAGGTCACTTTGCGTTGCTCAAGCCCCCTCATAACAAGAAGTGAAGCTGAAGCATATAGACTTTGCACCCCTAACAATTTTTTCACTGGAAGTTTTTCCAATAACGACTATATCATTTGGTTCGTGCTAAAAAACCAAACATATAATATATTTAAACAAACATATATGCCTTCATGCATGCAAAATAAATTCATCACATCTATCTACATGTTAGATGACTTATCTCTGATGTCACTGATTAGAGTTATAGCAGCTAGACGAAGAGAGCTCTGATAACAGGTAGTGTTGCAAATGCAGTTGTATCAATTAGCACAACAACCACAATTACTAAGTTGGTAGCATGGTTGGTTTCATCTATCTACAACTTGCATAGCTTCTTAGCTATTCCCTTGGCTAGTTTGGTTGGCTGAGATTATTGTCTATAATTCGGCACATTCAACTCATGGACATGCTGCCACCAAGGTACAACGTCGGTTGCAACTCGGAGATCCGTCGTATTGTCGTCATCAACCTTCACTCGATCCGAGGAGCCTATCTCGGAGAAAGCACACCGCACTGGCTTTTCCACTGCATACTGAGCATGTAACGATGCCTCATGGGCTATTAAAACTTAATAATAGTGTGGTATATCTCATAGTTAAAGGACTTTAAACTTGACTTTAATAATGTTGAGAAAATAACAACATCACCTGATAAAGTATTGCATGTTGTGGTGTGAGAATGAAAATAACTGGAGTGCAGGTGACCATTGAGTATGGGCTTTTGACTAAAGCATTTATGCATCAGAGAATTCTTTCGAATGCAAGGACTTCCATGGAATTTGGTTTTTGTCGAGGCGGTCAGCATAATGCATCAGTGGAAAGCACATGACGTCACACACACCTCATTTCTTCATCTTTTGCTTGACATGCTCACTCTCCAGGTTCTTTACCAGAGAGATGTGAGAGAAGTGAGGTAGCCATTGAGACCGAGTCTCAAGCATGGCACTCGTTGATATCGTCGTACGTTTGCAAACAAAATCATGAAGCACAGCTGATTATGCAACTGATCCCTAAGCACAGTGGCACCGAGTCATGAAGTACACGACTGAAAATGCAGCTGATTCCTGAGCACGGTGGCACCACTACCGCTCCACTCCTAGAACCTCCTCAACCCGAGCCATGTTGATTGCCACTGTCACATTCTAATGAGTGTTAATTCCATGCACTTTTAAGCATGGAAATTGGAATCGCCGCTTCGGAAGTGATTGCAAATGCAACATCTGGGTTGGATAAGGCTTTGCCACCAACCATATCTTCGGAAGTGTTTGCATCGCCACGTATGGAATGGAATGGTGTTTCAAGTGGCTCATAAGCCATTCACATAAACATCTGAAAAGATAAAACAGTTGGCACATATTTGAAAAAGTACATTTTTGTTCACTCGGCAGATGAATTAGCCAGTACGCATGAAAGCTTTATGCTTCAAACTCCATTAAAGATATCTTTCGTCGTGGGCCTCTAACGACATGAAAGTCAAACACCATGTACCAAGTTTGTTGGGGCCACATGAGCTGACTTTCAACTAAAATTTTCGTCCAGTTTCTTTCTCTGGAAACCTTCGCAAAACTCTCTGCCATAACTCCCTTATCAACCTTCAAAATTTGAATTAAATCCTCCAACTTCCACATCTATCTCACGAAGTTCGAAAAGAACTACTTTGCCTTTTCTTCGTGTCCAATTTTTCGGGGACCCACACGCCACTATAATTAATTTGCCAAAAACCAAGATCCAACGAACTCACGATACAAATGTGTCGTTAGGATTAGAATTAGCGGATAAAATAATATAAAAATAATGAGATAAATCATAAGATAGACTTGACCAAGATTAGTATCCTTTTTGGTCTTTTAAAAGAAGATGTAACTTATGAAGACAACCAATTATCACCACGACAAAAGAACGGTTCACCAAATAGGAGATAAGTCTTCTAACTACGTACGACCTTACCTCACCCCATCCCACGTTCTTTGCCATCAATCCTCTCGGAAATTGCCAACAACCCTTCTAAATTTTCTCCATCTCCAATGGCTATGTAAATTGAGGCTGAATCTTCCCAATGTAAATCACAATACTTGAACCTGGTCAAGAGATGATCACATCCTCCCCGTATCATTTCCGAAGCACTTAGTAAGTCATCAAAAGGATCTAGTTAGATCAAATTATGAATAAATCACAATATAGAACAGCTTATTAAAAACCAAATATAGTGACATCAACCGTATGTAATGGATGAAGAAATAAAAAAGATAAGGTATTTCTTCCCTGAATCTCTTTGTGACCGAATCCGAGAAGGGGTTCATCTTCATATCTTTTGATTGCTCCATTAAAGGATTCATTGTGTTAAACTCCAAAACATCCACTTCACGGATAACGATGAATGTGTGGCCAAGAAAAATTTGCCTCGGCCCCATGGTGGGCGCCAAATGTTCCTAATGTTCCTGTCAAAATCCGGTTAACCGGAATCTGACCAGAACCGAGTATCACGAGTGCTTCTCAGTATGGATTCAGAGAATCCTTTGTGGATATAGCTTGACAGAATAGGTATATTCTGCTCCTACGTATCCTTTATAGGAATCAAAGTTAACGTAGTTCTCAGTTAATTAATCATAATAATCTCCTCTAGTATACCCCTCTTACTTGTATTTATAGTGTCAGTGTGATAACTGATTAGGATAAGTTATTGATCCCTTAGTGGGATAGTGGGTGGTTACCTTTACGGGATAGTGCTATTGTGGGTATTTAACCATATTCATGATAGTGGAAAAGTGTGTAGTTACACTTTGACCAAGTCATCATAGACTAAGTTATAACATGTCAAGATGTATATCTTCGGCATCCAAAAGTATATATGGCCGGGTATATGTTCTCGGTTTGTGGGAATTTTCTTAAATGACTAAGTTATTCATCCGTGCCAATTACCGAATCATGAGACAAGCTCGGTTGCCGACCTTATAATCTCGGCCAGTACACATATATAGTTTAATGGTCCATATTTGCTAATTGTTCCGATGTGGCGGAACAGGTATAAGCTACGGTGTGTGTGTGTATGTGTGTGTGATTACAATAGCTTGAGGTGTATGTACGATTAAATCATTGCCCACACGCCCTAATCCTTGTTTTATAGCCTTCTTAGGGAGCATGAAGAATGTGATTCTATTATTCCCGTGGATCCCATTCGGTTGGTAGAATATATGACGGGTGCCTCTTTCCGTTTCGTCACCCTTCCGAGTGTCTTCCACATGTCCTTTTAAAAGGTTTCCTTTGTTTGCATACGTCTTGGCATGCTCTGGGGCAAAGAGATCGAGGTTCCTTACTTCTGGTTGGTCCTCGGGCTCCGATCATGTATTCGAGGCCATGATATCGGCTTGGGAGCTCAATTTTTGACATATGAGGTCTCATGGTCTCAAGCTTTCTAGGCCATCTTAGGTGTTAGGCCTTGGAGTTTATTGGGCTTCAGCCGAATCTAGTGGGAACACTCATCTCTCTCTCCCTTCTCTCATATAAAATTACATCTCTCAGTACTGGATACGTAGCATTAATGTAGTTGGTGAGGGGCTGAGGGCCTTAAACACGCGAACAGGCACAATAATTTTGTTACTTATAAATCTATCTGGCCGCAGAAGAGAGAGAGAGTATATAATTTATGGAAATACTAATCTGGGCCGGCCAAAAACTAAATAAACAGTATCAATCACTTTCCTTGTAATGCATGGAACGTGTCATTCGCAACGATTGACCATGCCCATGACAGGTGAGATATATTAATGCTCTTTGAAAGAAAGACGTTAACTCAAATCAACAAAGAAATCGTAAGATACAGTGATATGGCAACTTACACAAGGATATCGTTGACCTGCACAAACTTGTGAACATGTAAACATAATAATCTAGCGTTGAGAAAGTGGAATGTATTCACATGCATTGCTTCATCGTCTTGTCTTTACTTATTCCGAAATACATATTTTCTTGATTCAAACGCAAACCTTGCCAAATAGTCACCCTCCCTTTTTTATCTCTCACATATTACCGCGTTGACTTTAATATAATCATCCAGCAGCTAAATAACCAATACTTCTCTGGCCTCCACCATCACCATGGCTAACAAAACCATTTCTTTTATCTCCTTGATTCTAAAACCAGCTCCTACTGTTTCTTCAACAAGAAAATGAGCAACACAACTGATTCCTCTGGATTCCTTGGCTCCAACAACATCAGTGGCTTTGGCTATGGCATAGGAATTTCAATTGGAATTCTCCTTCTCATCACAACCATCACACTTGCATCCTACTTCTGCACCCGGACACAGGTTCCATCTACTCCAGCTCCAGGGAGAAACACAAACACCCCTGATTTCCTTGAACCACAGCACTCAATAGTTGATATTGGGCTAGATGAAACCACAATTCTGAGTTACCCGAAGATGCTATACTCTGAAGCCAAGCTTAAGAAGTCTGATTCCGCAGCAACATGTTGCTCCATATGTCTTGCAGATTACAAGGCTAGTGATATGCTTCGTGTGTTGCCTGATTGTGAGCATCTCTTCCATCTCAAATGCATAGACCCTTGGTTGAGGTTGCATCCTACCTGTCCATTATGCAGAACATCTCCTATCCCAACACCGCTCTCAACCCCTCTGGCTGAAGTGGTTCCATTAGCAAGCAGGCGAGATTCATAGGTAGTTGAAATGTTCTTGAATTCAATAGTACACTATTGTCAACACAATTTCACAACGTAGATAATTAAGATTTGGCATATTAAAGAAGGATTTGTCTATAGAGGAGTTTTATTATGGTACTTCATTGGTTGATTCTATATTGTAAATTCTTCTATTGTAACCTGTGTCAAAGAAAATTTGTTGAAAATTGACTAATATTGGTCCAGAAACTCCCGGAATTGTTGCAAAATTAAATTTTAATAAATTTTCTTTTTTAATTAAAAGTTGGTTTATATATAGTAACTTATTTATGTTTAGGTATTTTATTGTTAAAAGTGGTTTAGGGATACAAATCCTCTAGGCCATTTGTATGTCTCATTTCCTGTTCCAAGAGTAATGAAGGCTATGGTGTAACTGTTTTTTTAAAAATATTAATTTAAAAAGAAAAAGAATGTGTATTTGTTATATTTTAATTGGATGGGATAGGTTTGAAGACAGGAATCAGAGACAGAGGATCTCTATCCGTGGTGTAGATATTTACTTAACAAATTGACGGGAGATATGACCCTTAAAAGGATGAGAAAGTAATTAACTTTTGTAGGAGTATTATGGTAAAAATAATAGTTTGATTATTGGCAATAAGATAAGTAAGGTTTTTTATTTCTTCTTCAATCAAGGTTTGAAGTCCAACCTCAATTAATAACTAACTCACATTTAGAGATATCAAAATTCAAAATTGATTTCGTACCCTCCATACTCAACTTTGAAACTCTTTCACCAGATGACAAATATGCACTTAGGGGTTTGTGTACATAGCATCGTACAATTGTTGTATACCAGTATACAAGCTTGAGAAACTAGAATAAAAATCTTAACATTTTAAGTACTAGTCTGGAGAGAATATACAGGGACATCAATATTCCTCAAGTCGTCTGAAAATTTCTTTGAATGGCTTGATTCTGCTTTTTATGCAGCTCTAATGCCAACTTAAGCTACTAAACAGTTAACACTCAACAAAGAGACAACTAGATACCCTGCTGAACTCCAACATATGGCTGGTCTAAGTTTCATGTCGCTGAACATGAAAAGACTGTTCAATTAGTCACATATTTTGCCTAACGCACAAATAAAGAAAATAGATAGCCAATATAAGAAATCTTTCTTTTATTTGCTGTACACAACTAGATATAAACATATTGTAGTTGATTTCAACACAAGCATATATAAGCCCCCTCAACAGCAGCCTCTAAATTCGGACCCTTTTCTTTTGTGCTGATGTCAGTGTATATGTAAACCACAAGCCTTTGCAGAGCTTATATCTGAGCCATACAATTCTAAAATTAGCTATTATCTTAGCAATGCATAAAAAACTAGATTGAACATGAAAAACATCAATTAAAAAATGAATAGGATAATAGCACATGAAGTAATCAGTAAAACTTATTGGAATAATGTAACCTTTTTTCAACTCATGTATTAATAATGAACAACCGAACAACGACTTTCAAATAAGCAGAACCACAATGGAGCTGAATAAGACTTATATACAAAGGAGAATAGCATATTGAAGCTAAGGAGAAAGAATAGAATAACAGAGATTGATGTGTTATAGTTTCAAACATTAGTGTGACTCATCAAAGGACTTCTCTTCACAATGTAGCAATCCACTTTCTGTCTACAGCATAATCTCTAGTTCTCTACTATTTGGGATAAATTGTCCCTCCCAAATGATTGTGTTCTCCACATGGCTTCTCAGTCTACCAGTAAATTTCTATCTTGGGCAACATTCTCCTGTGATTCATTAACAACTATCTCTTTGCTAATAATAATATCTACATTTTTGTCTACTTTTCATTCCCCTTTTCAAGTTTTCTCCTTCCTCCGTGGCCCCTACTGAAGATTTCCATCTTCTCATTTTACTTGTCCTAACCATCTTAAACCCTTCTTTGTCATCTCAACTTCAGATGAGGCTACCCTCACATTGGAGCAAATGATTTCACTCCATATCCCTATCTTTTCATTATATGACCGTATATCTCAACATTCAAATACATACTAATTTTCAAACATTTTATCTCTAAGCATTCCAACAAATCTTATTTTTAAGATAAATAAATGAAAGGTTTAATTATTCAGTTGATCCCTGAATTATTTGGGAATTTTCAAGTAGGTTTATCAACTAAAAGAAAATTCTAATTAGGTCTCTGAACATATATAAAATTTTTAATTGGATCCCTGAGGTAGAAAATCCGTTTCTGAACCATGAAATTGAACGGAATCCGTGAGTCCCTCCAAGCTAGACACACATATCAACAATTTGTGCATAATTGAGAATTTGGGACATCTAATCAAGTTAACAACCAAAATGTTGATGCATTCACACAAATATAATTTCGAACACACCAATAATTTTTGGTTGGTTACTTGAGTAATTCTCAATAATTATGCACAAATTGCAGATATGAGTGTCCAGCTTGGAGAGTCACAGATATTTTGTTTAATTTCATGGTTCAGTAACAGATTTGCTATTCCAGAGACCCAATTAAAAATTTTAGATATGTTCAAGGATCCAATTTAAAACTTTTTTAATTTAAGAACCTACTTGAAAATTTTCAAATAGTTCACGAACGAACTGAATAATTAAACCGAAAAGAAAAATAGTTGTCTATTTGATAGTTGAATTATGATTCTCAAAAATAGAATATATCTCAAGAGTAAGTTGTTTTCTATAACAGGATAGGAGAATATTCATAGAATGATGGGAGCCTGCATGAGATGCCCATTCTCCTATCTTATGGCACATAAAATAGAAAAATGGACTACTCCAGACCAGACAGAAATTCAGAAATGAAGTTTTTGAAAGATAGTGAGCAACATGTATGGTACTTTATATAACCACAGCATTAAGAAACCAACATAGAAGGTCAAGAATCAAATAGAACACGACAGCAACTCCAAGCTAATAAGAAAACCACCACTAGGTCCACGTAATAGTTGTTTCGATATGCCCTTTCACGTTAATCTGAGTTGTTGATTAATGATAAAGCTAAAAATTATCAATAATTCGTGCACCCAAAATTTTACACCCGATTATACCTGATACCGATGTACAAAATATTGGTTGCCTACATTTAATCATTTATCGAGTAATAGTACACTTATTTCATAAATGATAAACTTGAAGAGTTTAATTGTTATATACTGACAGTGTAAAATATTTTAACATAGATATTCAATCATAAATTGTCACATCAATAAAAAAAATTGGCTCTCATCCTAACTACCTTAACAGTCATTCATATCATGATTGATGATTGATTATCTATATAAAAATATTTTACACTACCAATGCATAACAATTAAATTCAAACTTCAACGGTTAACAATTAGATAAACGTAGATCTCTAATATTTTATACTTTACTCAGGTATACCAAGAGTAAAATTCTAGGTGGAGGATAATAACATTACCAAACAAATTATTTAAGAAAATGAATAAGGAGTTTGAACTTTCCACACGCTACTTCGACTATTGACTATTCTATCCAATTGAAGATATCTATTACCATACCGTGTTTTTGGTAAAAATGAAACTCAATTATTCATTGATGAGATAGTATGTTTATAATGTAACTAACCACATTAACTAAGCATCTCCATTTACATCTACATTTGCATTTACATTATCTATCCGCCCCCGCAAGCTGAATCATGAATATTGAGCATGTTCAGCTTGGAGACCAAACTGTGAAACTGAAAAGGACGAAATAATGCCTTTGTAAACACATCAGCCAATTGAGATGTAGAGGCAATGGGCAGCAAATGGATGAGTTTCTCTTTGTGAACACTTAATTTTGTCCGGTTAAAAAAAAAAAATCAATAGGAGTTTGGATCAGAGAGAGTCATAAGCAGGCCCGCTGAGCCTTGGGCTAAAGATGGATGAACAATAATTACGATAACAAAAATAAAAAATAAATAAGAAATAATAATGTTATGATTCTCATCAAATTGATTTAGTAAGATAAGTTTTTTCCTTTTTTAAAAATGAAATTAATTTCATAAATCCACTAATGGTAGGTTTTCAAAATAAAATTGGATGATTGATTTTAATTTCAATTAAATTGATTCTGATCTAAATGATTGATTAACTCCATAATTATAAAGATTTGAATGATAATTGAATAATTGATCTTAATTTGAGTAGTTTAATTGTGATTGGTAATTGGTAATGAAATAAATTTTCTTAACCTAATGGCTAGCTATAAAGAGGATAAAAAATTCTCAAAAGGGGATCTTTTTTTTTTCCCCTGCTTCTACCTCTCTCTCTCTGACTTTTTCATCATCTCCCCCTGTTACCAAGTCTTCTCCACTACACAACAGTCTCCATCAGCCACTCTCCTCTCCTCTCCACCGCACCGCCGCCGGCCAGCATCCACACTGCATTGCCGCCACTCCACCATCCCAGAAGCAGCGCCATCCCGGTCTAGATCGCCGCGCACCATCACCGCCATAGCAGCTCCCATAGCCACCATGTCGCAGTCTTCCCCCACCCTTGCAGCGGAAGCTCCTTAGCACCGCCGTGTCCCTCGCACCAGAATCTCAACACCCCTGCGCGTGTCCCCGTCACTTGCTGACCGCCGCACGAGCTGCCGCCGTCTTCATCTTCTTCGTGACCGTGTGGTCGTGGGTGTCTAGCAAAAGCAAATATTTTGCTTCTGTTTCTATTTTGAGCCCCTTTCCTTTTATTTTTCTTTTGTTTATTTTATTTAATTTAACTTTGTTTTATTATTATTTTTTTTAATTTTTCTAGTTTTGGGGTCTGATGTTATTTGGGCCTTGGGTTTAATGTTCGTTGGGTGTTTGCTAGATTCATTTTTGGGGGGCATGCTTTACTTGTTGGTTATTGTGCTTTTAAATCTTGGTAGGCTAAGTCATTTAGTTTAAAATTTCTAAATAAAAATAAAATAGGTATTTCAGTAAAAATGAAAATAAAATTTAAGGATTAACTAGTTGTGACAGCTAGATTAATTCTATTGTCTAGGACGCATGAGTTGAGACAACTCAGAAATCATAGAGCACCTTTTTTTTCTAAAAAATATAATAAATTAAATTAAACAATCTCATTTTCGAAAATAATAAAATCATTATTGCAATGGATTAAGTTAGCAGTGACAGCTAATTTATCCCATCTTTAAGGACGCATGAGTTGTGACAGCTCAGAAGTCCTAAAAAAAACCCTTTATTAAAAAGGAAATAAATAAAATAAAATTAACCAAATCTCTTTTGAAATAAATAAATAAAATCAATCAAATCTCTCTCGAAATAAATAAATAAAATCCCCTTTCAAAATAAATAAAGAAAATCAAACAAACCACAATCATTTTCATAAGAACTACGTAGCTTTGAATTCCTTATCACACCAAGGGATACGTAGGAGCAGGGACCATCCTTGTCAAGCTAAACAATTTGTTTTTTTTAATTCTTCTTCCTTATTTTAGAGCTTAAATTAATTAAATAATAAATCTTTCGCTTTGAGGGGTAAAACATAAGTTATTATAATTTTACATAATTAGTTAGAGGCAACCGTTTTTTTAACGGACGTGTAGGGTGCTAATACCTTCCCTATTCGTAATCGACTCCCGAACTTAATTTCTGGTTAAAGACCAACTTTTTAGGGTTTTTCATTTTTTCCCTAATTAAAATAAAATTGGTGGCGACTCCTCTGAACCTCACAAATAATCTATTTTTTTTGCGGCGCCCGGACGGGACGGTCGCGACACTCTTGAACTTTGTCACGAATGAGATGTCAATCGATTTCTATATGTTTAGTTCTTTCATGGAAAGTGGGGTTTTGTGCTATCTGAATGAGTGAATTGTTGTCACAATAGAGAGAAATGGCATAGGGACTGGAGTAAGTTGTTGTATGTTATGTGTTTTGTTAAAAAACAGGATACATCAATGCACAATGTGAGTACATCGATGTATTTGCTTTGTTTTCGAATATATCGATGTATCTTACGAGTACATCGATGTAATAACATCTGTTAGCCAAAAATAAATTAGTACATCGATATACATGTTAAATACATCATTGTACAGGTTATAAAACGTGTTTTTGATGAAAAACATTTAAATACATCAATGTACTCTATTTGTACATCGATGTACACGTGAAAAATTTCGTTTTCTACTCGTTTTGTGCTGTTTAAACTCATTAAAATTTATTAAAAACCTTGGAACACGTTACACTTTCGTTTGAACGGATTAATTTCTTCTCTGTTTTTGGCTATATAAGAGTTTTTGGAAAAGGTTTGGGTCGTACAAAAAATTTATACTCATATAGTTTCTTCCAAAGCTTTCTGAAAATCCCCTTGTTGAGTTTCCGAGCAATATTAGTGTGAAGGTGTGTTGTTGGTTCTCTTCTGTGCAGGGAGAACCATATTTTCTAGTGAGGCTGTTTTATTCTGGGGACGATGAAGCTGTACACTGCTGCACATTCTAGGCATAGCAGCAAAACGTCTTAAAGAGAGCGACCTAGTCAGCGACTTAGCCTTTGTTTTTTGTTCGTGTTCAACCTCTGCAGCAACACTATAGGTCCTGCATTAGGTAGATAAGCCACTGAATTTCATAAGCTGTGGCAGCAAGTGCTCTGTACTCTGCCTCAGAAGAAGATCGTGAGAATGAGATGATGGTTTGCTTCTTGGACTTCCAACTGATAAGAGAAGAGCCTAAGAAGGTGCAAAACCCTGTAATTGATTTGCGGCTGTCACGGCAAGCAGCACAATCCGAATCACTGAAGGACTTTAAAGTGAGGTCAGAACTGGATGAGAAATATAGTCCTTTGCCCGGGCAAGACTTAATGTATCTAAGTATCCTGATAGTAGCCGCTTGATGTGATTGTAGGGGTTTGGACACAAATTGGCTTTAACTAACTTCCCAAGTGTCATAATAGAATGTAACTAACCACATTAACTATGCATCTGCATTTACATCTACATTTGCATTTGCATTTACATTATCTGTCAATATCCTCGGTAAAAAGGTGAACCATTCATGGAAATAAGAGTTACACTACTAGGTATCTAATCTCAGTCGCTCCCTAATTTTCATCTCTCTATGTTAGTGTCGACTCAATAGAGTTCATTCAATGTTGGTGTTCTTTCTTATCTTTACACATCACAGATACTACATTACACATGTGACAGAGACTAAAATGGCATATTTCTTGAAAAATTTATATCTAAACTGAAATGAAAATTAAAGAGAGACTATAAGCCTGTTTGGTAAAATTAGCTGTTAGCGGATAAGCTAGCTGATAGCGGATAGCTTATAACGGATAGCGAATGAGGTAGCTGAGAGGGGATAGCGGATAAGCTAGCTTATTTTCTGTGAAAGTGTTTGGTAAAACTAGCGGTTGAACTAGCTGAAAAATATAAAATGACATAAAAGGACATCTTCATTAATGATTTTACATAAAAGAGAGAGAAGAGAATAAAAGTAGAATTAAATGAAGATAATAAGGATAAAAGTGGAAAGAAAAATGAAACGCTATAAGCTATAAACTCAAACTCTACTTCAAGTAGCGTCTGGAAAAAAAACGCTATAAGCTCGTGACAGATGAGCTTACCAAACGGGACTACTTTATCATCCGCTATAAACTATCTGCTATAAGTTCGTTGAGGTACCTTGCTAAACAGGCTCTATAACCAGAAACTGAAGTATTTGTAGGTGCCAAAAATATATTTAATTCTTCCTTTTCGAAGCATAGTTATTGATTATTTATAAAATATAGGCAATTATTTAAAAATTAAAAAAGGTACTATCTTTATTTAAATTTAAAAAGTTACTTTTGAAAATATTTATAATTTATTATTTATTTTTACATTTTCAGCATTTGTATATTTTTTTTTTGAAAAATTATGAGAAATAGCTTCTTAAAGTGGTATTATTTATTATAAATATGTATTTTTTAAATGATACAACACAATCTAATTAAATAAGACAGAAAATAGGACATTATTTTGAGACAGGTGATTTTCATTACACCTTAAAGGCTCGTTTGGTGGTCAGGATAGGATAAGGACAGATAGGATATGAAAGCTGCATAAGGATAGGATATGATATCAGCTGAATAAGCTCTTATCCTATCTGATGTTTGATGTACATCAGATAATGATAGGATATGATATAAAATACAACAAATTAGAATATCACCCTTATATCAAAATTGTCTTTTTAAAAAATAAAATTTAATATTATTTGATTTTTTTATACATTTAAATTAAAAAATATAAATTTTTTTGATAATATATATTTTTATCTTTTTAATTATACATTAATCCATTTTTTAAATTATAAAAAATTAACTTGTGATATTTATTTTTTTCACTTTTTATAAAAATTTGTAATTAAACCACATATTTTAATTAGTAATAAGGTTGACTAATTAAGTTTGAAATCATAACTAAATAATAACAATATTAAAGGTAAGGGATAAATGAGAAAATATTTTCTTATCCTATCCTGTTGGTTCTAACCTAGCTCCTCCCTCAGGATAAAATTATAACTAAGTAATAGGATAGAATAAGCTAATAAGATAAACTTATCCTATCCTGTTGATTTACCAAATTACAGATTAAAATAAAATATAATAACTTATCTTATTATATCTTTTTTATCCTGATCATCAAATGATCCTAAATGGACACCTCGTTTAGCTTCCTACCTAATCGTTGTTGGTTTTGTCACTCGAGTGTTTTGACATCTTTTCTGGGCGTACAATATTTTTGATATTTTAAAACAACACTTTATCAATTTGTGTTTTTTTAAAAGCCAGTTTCACCAAAAAAAGGTTATAGCGGTTTCATGCACACCAATTTACTCTCCTGGTCTGCTGAGCGGCTGACCATTCACCGTAATTTAAGAAATTTACAAAAATATTTTTTACGACTTGACAGTATAAATAAAATTTGCGTAACTGGAACTGGAATTTGTAGGAGTATGCCTAAGCCACGTAACCTTCACCGATTTTATTTCATTGTTATATTTTTTTTTTTTGTTGTGCATAAAAATATCATTGAAATTAATCACTTTCGAAATCAAAGATAATGGATTCTCTGTGATTACTTTTTGATTATAAAAATATTTTAATTATTAATTAAATTTATATAAAATAAATATATTAATATAAAAATAAATATATAAAATCTTAAATATAAATTAAAATGAATTCATAAATATGTGAATTTAATAAATACAGTGGATCTAAATCCCATATTTATCAACTATATTCAACTTTGTTGGTATTTCATTGCTATTTAATTACAATCCTAAATTATTTCAACTTGAGAGATATATTACAAATATCACTGATAATAGGGTGCGAACTTCACTCGTAGTAAAAGAATATATAAGATCCCCTTTTTATGTAAAGAAAAAAAAAAAGAAAAAAAAAGAATATATAATATTATAATCTGTTAAATATGTTTTTGGATCTTATAAAACGATCAAATTTTCGTTTTGGTCCTTATAAAATTTTTTCTTTAGTTTTTGTTCCTCTAAAATCATTATTTTTAGTCTATATTATCATATGACATCCATTAATTACTTATGTATCTAACAGAATGTTATATAGTCATCCTAAGTGACATTTAACCTAATGACCTATGTTATGTCATATTAGTATATGATTTTCCTAAAATTTTCCTTGAATCCTGAAATTAATTATATTTATCAACCCTAAAATGAATGTTAATGACTAAAAACGGTGATATTTAATTTTAAAGGGATAAAAAACCAAAGAAAACAATATATTATGATCAAAACAAAAAATTGCTTATTTTATAAAGATCAAAAGTAGTAATTTCATATTTTAGAGGTATAAAAACCAAATAAATTTTTTTATAGGAATCAAAATCAAAATCGATTCATTTTTTAAAAACTAAAAATATATTTAACCTTATTATAATTATTAAAAAGCTTTCTAGTTGCAGGAAATGTACTTCATCAAAACATGAAAATACACTAAAAAATTTTGATTTTAATACATCTTAAACAAATCATTAATCACAAGTGTTACTTTACTTTTAAGATAGTTATTTTTGGTAAAAGAAAGTTTAGGTGAGTTGGGTATTGGGACTTGTCAAGGTCAAAACAGGGCTTACAGTTTAAAGAGCGCTTACAGAGATACTTACAGATTATCTATCAACGAGGTCCTCACATCGATAATGCGATTCAAACACACATCCTTATAGAATAGGAGTCGTATCCTTACCAACTGAACCAATATTTATTAACAATTTGAAGATAATTATGATAAAAATTAAATATTTTTAAATTATGTGATAATTTATATTTAATTAATAATATAAAAATTATTGAATTAAACGAAGCATAACAATTAAATCTAAAAAACGAGTGAAAAGATAATATAATTGTTGTTCAAAAAAAAAAAACCAACAATAGCCTTATTTATCCATCCTTAAAAAAGGAAAAGAGATTATTGGAAATTAACCTCAATAAGCAAACCCAGTTAGGCTATACACACTGTTCCACCTACGCTTCTTCACCTCCATCTTGTTCCTCTTCTGCTCCCACCCTTTCAAACCTACGATCTAAAATCCATGGAGACGATAAGTTCCAAGCTCCTCCTCTTCTTCTCTTTAACGCTCTCTCTTCTTTACGCGTTCGCCAACGCCACTGACATTCACTATTGCGGTTACTTTCCTTATTCTTGTCCTACTCTTTCATTACTTTGTGCTAACATCTGCTCCAAGTTTTCGTTTTCATTTTCATTTTTTATTGAATTTTGTTTCTTTGAATGAAGATTTGAAGGGGAGTTTTCAAAATTTATACTTTCGCACGAAAACTGTAGCCTCTGTTGATTAAACAATTCGGTTTCTTTGGATAGATTTTGTTTTTAGGGTTTCTTTGACTATCGTGCCTGAATAATTGACTATTATATTTGTGTTCCGTCAATTTTTTATTCAATTAAGAATAAAATTATTTATAATCAGAGTTGGACTTAATGGAATTGAGTCATCAGTTTAGCCAACTGGAATTACTATGTTAAAAAATATGTTGAAGTGTAGATTCGCTTCAATTAGTTTTATTTTTTATTTTTAAAGGTGTAAACGATTGTTCTCTTGGATCTTTTTTAAAATTTAATAATTTATAAGTTTTTTGTTGTATTGTCCATTTTCAAATAAAAATCATTACTTAATTATCTATGTCAGATAAGAGAGCTGGCTATGATGTTGAGGTTAAAGGAGTTGAAATATCACCTGATCCCATCGCAAGAGGCCAACCTGCTACATTCAGCATTGCTGCAACTACTGGTACTCTGTGAATTTTTTTTTCTGTTCTTATTGGCTTCTGTTATTTTACATTTTCATGCACTTGGTGTTTCCTAATGCAAATGGGTATTGCAAATTTGACATTTTACCTATTTATTGATTTATTTATTTATTCTGATCATAGAAAGTAATGTTATTTGGAAATCTGAATGTGATTGTGGCGTAGTGAGGGGCAGAGCTAGAAGATTTTTATTGAGAGAACAATCCTTTATTTAGGGGGTGTCAATTTAAAGATTTTTTTTTTTTTTTTTTCAAAAATATTACATGTGAAAAACTTGACCTATAAGATTTTAACCCACGGCGTAGTGGTACTGTTCCAGGTAGAGATAGACAACGTTTGATGGATAAAGACTTGGTTCCTTTTTTATCTAATCCAAGGTTTTGATGACTCAGGTCAAGCATTATCTGGTGGGAAACTAGTGATTGATGTCTCATATTTTGGATGGCACATACATAGTGAGACCCACGACCTTTGTGGAGAAACATCTTGCCCTGTTTCTGTTGGTGATTTTGTGATTGCTCATTCACAAGTTTTACCTGGATTCACTCCACCTGTAAGTCATTGTTTAATTCCTTCCTTGAAGATATTGCTTGACTGTCTGCATGTGTGTATTTTGGGAGAAGAGGAAATATATCTATCTATGGAAGTGCAGATTTGCAGCTGATCCAAAATCTAACTTGATAAATTGCTGGATTCTTTTATATTATTTGGAGCTTGGGAAGAAATCTATATTATCATGGTATTGCATGTAGACTTCTTAAGATAGGTTTGAACTTCACTTGAACATAGCTAGGATCTGATGATGGGTCTTAGCATGTTATCTAGTTGTTTGGTACTAGGATAGTACTAGTATGCTATTTTTTTTATCATTTGCAATGTGTTTCCATTGGATATGGAGATTGGAGGGTGAATGCAATAGGGTTTACACAACTAGCTCCTATAACCAATATATAAATGACAGTTTCGGTGTGCTGCTATTTTGTTTGTTGCCGTAAAATTTCATTGGTATGTTATTTAGTCCCATCCGGCAGCAATAACCATTGTTTTTAGTCTACATACATAATCTTCTACACATAACGCTTGGCTTCATAATTTAAATGAAACCTTTTATATTTAGTACCTAAAAGACTTATGGTGCATGACAAAACACATTATGGTAGCTTCAAGGTCTCTCTGTTTCTTCCCTTGTGTGCATGTGAACTCACATATCTTCCACTATTAATGGATGGAATCTCAAATTTAATTAAATTTTGCTCCTTCTTGATAAATATTCTTTTTAAACTAAACCATAGACAAGGGAAAATTATTTTGGCTATTATTACTATCTGTTCTTCAGTCATTTGTCCTGAAGTTTAACACCTTCTATAAGCTCACATAGGTCTAGGTGTTTTCTGCTGATGTCTAGGTGTTTTCTGCTATTGGTTTTCTTCATTTTATCAAATTTTAAATTATGTACTTGTATTTTTTAATAACATATGACTATGTTTCTATTGTCTAACTGCCGAAGGGCATCCTTGAAGGCCGTTAAGTTTCAACTTCCAAGTTAAACCGTTGATTATGTTGTTAGGAGTGTTTAATTATACAATGTTGTCACCTTTATTGTTTAATCCTAGTCTGTTATTTTTATTTTCAAGGTCATGGGTCTCACCATGTATTGCATTTGCAGGGTTCATACTCTTTGAAGATGAAGCTGTATGATGGAAACAAACATGAGTTGACTTGCATTACATTTGGTTTTGATATTGGGTTTGGTTCCTCTGTGGCTGATAGCTAATTGACCATAAGTAGTATTGGTCGTGAGATCTATGATCAGATCCATATAAATTATTTGTACAAACTTCAAAGGACCCTTTTAATACTGAGTTTAGTTCCTTGTATTATAATCCAGCATGACCAGTATGTGGATTAAGAATTATAAAGTATGTATTGTACTTGCTAAGATAAGAAAATACAAACTATGTGCTTCTTTACTTATTTTCGTATATCGACATGGTGTGATGGTATATATCTATTTGACTATGCTCGTAGGGTGTTAACATGGTGTAATGGTGTATATCCCTTCTCTGACATACATTTAGGGTAACAAGTTCTGTCCACAGTGATATCCGAGACTAGGGATGTACATGCTTCATTTCATCCTTATCTGGTGCCTGACTTCTGGTCTGTGTACGAGTATTGCAGGTAGTTTAGAAAAATTGGTGCATACATTTACTGTTCTCTGCTCTAGACTTTGATAAGTATCAAGCTAAATCTGTGTTTTGATGTGTATCAAGGTAAGTTGCATTTATTTCAGAAGTGATTGGATTGAAAAATGTTATATACCTATATGGCTATATCCAAAGCTCATACAAATACGCAACGATTGTATGTTTGTAGGGTGATGGTATATATCGACATGGTGTGACGGTATATATCTATTTGACTATGCTCGTAGGGTGTTAACATGGTGTAATGGTGTATATCCCTTCTCTGACATACATTTAGGGTAACAAGTTCTGTCCACAGTGATATCCGAGACTAGGGATGTACATGCTTCATTTCATCCTTATCTGGTGCCCGACTTCTGGTCTGTGTACGAGTATTGCAGGTAGTTTAGAAAAATTGGTGCATACATTTACTGTTCTCTGCTCTAGACTTTGATAAGTATCAAGCTAAATCTGTGTTTTGATGTGTATCAAGGTAAGTTGCATTTATTTCAGAAGTGATTGGATTGAAAAATGTTATAAACCTATATGGCTATATCCAAAGCTCATACAAATACGCAACGATTGTATGTTTGTAGCCACGGAAGTATTTCAACTGGTTTGCTTGGTAGGCAAAAGATGCCAAAAAATCAATCACTTTAAAATCGGGGAGAAAATAGAGAAAAAATAGAACTTACGCATTGAAAAGTGAAAACTAAGTTATTGTTCATTTAGTTTTATACTAAATTGGTAATTGGAAATGAATATCTAATATTATTTGGTACTAGTTTCCCCAAATGATGCGACTTAAAAGTATAGTTACTTTTTTTTGGTTTTTCGTGGGTATCCTTTACGTGTAACTGCGAAGTTTAATCTCTCGAGTTAGGTGAGACTACAAGGACGGCAAATCTCAATGTTGCTGGATTCAGAGGGCTAAGGTTTTACATACAATGCTTAAGCATTGTAGTAATTGGGTTAATTATATTTTATATCCCATCACCTAATGTAATGGGTACCCCTTAAAAGTATTTGTAGAACTTCTCAATATTTTAACTTTGAAATTTCTCCCCATTTTGTTCCCAACAGAGGCATAACAAGTTACACAAATGGTGATTAATCATGATCAGTAGTACGCTTTGTCTCCATCACACTAGGTAACAATTCGCTATAGTCCAAAGGCGCCCTTAATGGTACCAAACCAACTGAACCATGAGCAAAATTGAGTTGAGATTACGACTTTTAATTAGGCATAGTTCCCCATCAAATAAGTAAATAATGTAGGGGGATTTTAGCTCACATCATTGTTTCTGGTTGACAAATATCCGTCATAGTTCATAGTTCATACCATGATTGAGGCACCAAATGGTAGGTAATGGGTCACAGGTTTAGTGCACTCTGATCAGATAAGGGGGTGGGGGGTCAACCTAGCCCCCACACCATGCAGTGATCATTCAAAACTTAATAAAGCATCCCAACATCACACAGCTTTCATTTTCCACTTTATAGCCTTTTAAAACTAAAAGAGAACTCTCATCTTCAACCCTGCTGTCCTCTATCAGTATTCTTCTGAGCAATCATTCTCACCTATACCTTCCTTCAATCTATAAGTGGGTAGCCTAATATCACATGCCACTCAATTTTGAGAGGAGAAAGATATGAAAGGAATGAAAAGCAAGTTTCATAGAAAATTGAAACTCATCCCAAACATATGCAACTTGAAACAAGGCCTAGTTCTTCAGGTCAACCACCCAGATGTATTCTACATCCAAAAATGTCCAGCTCTAACAATCCATGATGATCAAGATCACAAGAGGAGCAACTCAGCTGAGCTAGAGGTTGGCCTCAATGGAAGCGAGGATGATAAGCATGTTGAGGAAGAAGAAATGGAATTGGAAGTCACACCCTCCATAGGGCCCAAAGAGAAAGAGCTAACAGTCACAGAGGAAAAGTTAATAAGTCCTAGTCCTAATTTGTCAGAGACCAACATGGAGCTTAAAAGTGTGCAACATATTGCAGGCAGCATAGAATATGAATACCCATCTCTGACTGATTTTGAAGAGCTATATCCACCTGCAGGTGGAAGCCAAGCAGTCATTCTCTACACCACAAGCTTGGGAGGTATAAGAAAAACCTTTCAGGACTGTAACACAATCCGTTTCTTATTGAGAAGCTTTAAGATACTATACCATGAAAGGGATGTATCTCTACACCTGGAATACAGGGAGGACTTATGGAAGATCTTGGGTGGCAAAGTGATCCCTCCCAAGCTTTTCATTAAGGGTAGGTACATTGGAGGAGCTGATGAAGTGGTAGGATTGCATGAGAAGGGTTGGCTTGGGAAGCTTTTGGATGGAACACCAATTGACTTTGCTGATGGCCCTTGCACTGGTTGCGCCTGCATGCGGTTTGCTATTTGCAACAATTGTAGTGGCAGTTGCAAAGTCTTCACCTGCAATGGGAACAAAAACGATGAATGGTTCATCAGATGTCCTGAATGTAACGAGAATGGGATGGTCAGATGCCCCATTTGCTGCTAGAAATTATACTGATCTACATCTAACTAAGACCATGTTGCTATATCCCTCTTCTTCGTGTACTATATTTATTTTTCTCCTTTTTACCTTCAATTTCTTGGTTTGCATGTAACATTATTTCGTATCGGCTGTTTTATGGTGCTGCCCATGGAATGGGGAGCACTGGTGGTGCCTAATCTATCTATCACTCGACTTGTATCTTAAGAAATGAATGGTTAATAAAGCATTACCTTCCACTTGTTAAACCAGTCAACAGTCAAGTATAAGCAACTCTTAAAATTTATACTATAAGTTGCTATAAATTATTATATTTATATATAAGTCCCTCTTAAAATTTATATTATATTTTTTAATAAAAGGTCTAAAACTTACCTATTAATGAGTTAGTCGATGGGCTTCATCGGTGCTCCCCACCATAAAATTGGCCTTTCTTATCTATCTAATAGAGTCCTTAGAAATGGACATTATACTAAAGTCGTTTAGATGTAAGATGTAAGAGATAAAAGCTGATGCTGTGTTTACTTGGTTTTGACTAGTTCTGGATATTGATTAAATGGAATTTTATGTTCGATGTGTCCATTAGATTATATTGTTAATTTAGGAAGAGGGTATGTGGTTTTTGAAGCAGAACTTGGTAAAAACTAGTTGGACATGGTGTAGTTATTCCTGTCCTCGTCCACAAACGGAGAAGAAAAAAGGATGGTGAAGATGAAATATGGAAGAACAAATAATGGTCATACAAGGAAGGGTAAAGAGGATCAAAATAGAAGCAAGAAGATTCTGTGGATATAATTGGCTACCTCATGAGTCATGATGCAGGAGTAACATGGCTCTTCTTAGATTTTATAAAATCTAATATTTTGTAATGGTCACATCAAAGATAGTGGGGGCTTACAACGAATTGAAGGTCCATGAGTTTAAACATTATATTTGTTCCTGCTAAATGTATTTGCTTAAAAAAAAAAACTACTTATTATAGAAATATACGAAAAAATACATGCCAGAGTGAATAAATATAATAGGAATTATTATATATATACATACACACACACAAAGAAAATATTTAGTTTGGTTTTAAATTACGTTGCACCCATTCTCTAATAGATACATAGGTCGCATTACTGCATTCTCGCACTCATTGCTCCTATTGGGTTGCGGGTCCGTATCTCGACCCAAAACAACATCTATTTGCTTCTCCGTAGTTAGTCATACACGCTACACTTGACCTCCCAACTTTTGTGTTGAGATCTTGGGTCCTCTACATAAAAATTCTCGCACGACAACTACCTATTCCTACATCCTTAATGCAATTAATTGAGATTGCTTAATACTTACTAAGCTCAACTTTAGGAGGCCCTTCTCTTAAGCCAAGGCTAGAGTTTCCAAAGGTCGCAAAGCTCAACTATGTAGTCCATAAAAGATCCGAGATTTCGCATAATGCCACTAACCCGGTCCCCCTTGTAATTCCTTAGTCATCCTTGACACCTAGACATATGTTCCTCGGACTTCGAAACCACACTTGTATTTATCCTAAACCCAAGTACTAGCTAGCCGAAAGGAACCATGAAACTTGAACAACCTCCTTTGCTGTAAATGAGCAAGGAAGGCGGCTCCACTTCATGGCCCTAATAATGTATTCTCTAGATTGAATAAATCTCCTAGGATCATGAGGTTACACAAAATTTTCATCAAATATATTCCTATTCCTCCACATCCACAACTACCAACAAGCTAAGGCTTAAGAGCTTTGTCAGTCAAAGTGCTCGTCTTAACCTGAATGAGTTTCCTCTAATTTGTCATAAAGTGTCCATGGCCTACCACCCACGTAAAAGCATATCTTATTTTTTAGTTACTTGATGCTTCCAAATTTACATGTATCGAGAATTGAGGTTGTTTACCTCCTATGTTACTAGTAACATCAATGCACCCTTCATAATGAAGTTGTTGATGATATCACTAGGCTATATGCAAACATCCTTTCTCTCACAAGAAAGGGGAGAGGAAATTGTGAAATTTATTTTGTTGCATGGTATTTTATATATCAGTCTCACATCGGATGGTCAGTCTCTTTCTCCCTTCCTTTTTTCTATATATAAAGTTAACCCCAAATTCTCTAATCATCAAAATGGCTAATAATACTTGGGCCTATTACAAAGTTTTGGGCCTAAGTTGATTTAGGCAAAAAAAATAACTTTTATTCTAGTCTTCTCTGTTGAGAACTCTTTGAGTTCCAGTTGACATGCAACCACAGTTAAGGTAATTCCATTCGATTCTCTCTTCTCAATTTTAGCATTTATTTACTTAAATAATTTCCATTATAATTTTTTATTTTAATACTTTCTTTTATTTGTTGGTTTAAATTTCCTTAGTTGATTATTTTATTTCATTAGTGTTTAGTAATTAGCTCTCCAATAGTTCATCTAGTTACAAATATTTTGGATTGTCATAGAACTTTGCTTTATCATGGTAATGGTATTTTTGAGATAATTTTTATGTAAACCCAAATTTAGTCATTCCCTATGTTGTAATAAGAGCACACCCCTAAGGTAGAAAGAAAAATAATTATTCTTTGCAAAATTATTATTTTTTGGATATAAAACTAATGAAAATGATATTAGATGTATAATTACTAAAAAGGGCATGAACTTCCTTCTGATTGGTTTTATATTAACTACTATTAAAAGATATGATGATAAACTAATTTACTTAAAATTTTAATTCACTTCTATATAGTTTTGTACAATCACTTTTTTCGGTGTCACTACAAGATTCTTTTATTGAAAATTGTTGTGGTATTGCTTAAGGTATATTTGTTGATACATGAAACTATAGTCTTTTCTCCATAAAACTACTAAGTATGTAACGCATGAAATGTAAAACATGTTTTGTACCTTAGATGGTGTTAAATCCATTGGCATGATTTTGAGAAACATTTGCGCCACAGACATGATTCTCTTCATAAACATTATCCTGTACTTATTGATAGCGTGGAGTCAAGAAGATGTTGAAGGGATTATTAAATTTTATACTAGACAAATAAACTTTTTATGTAGGCTATAAATGCCTATGCATTCACTTTCGACTTAGCTTTTAGTGAACTTTTATTGTTGTTGCTTCATAGTGAACTTGTATCAATATTTATTCCAATTGTTCATAGGGAGTAGACTTACATTCCCAAAGAAAGTTTTATATGTCCATTGAGACCATTGGTTTTATATGTTTCATTTCATGTAATAGGCAAGAAGGTAGCAATAAAGGCAGACAATTCCTTGTACTAGCTTTTATTATGAATGAGGATTTCTACCCTGATTCAGTTGTTGGACCATCCACCAGTGCTCTAAATATTGGCTTACAGCCCACCTGCAATAAAGCAATTGAAAAATCCGTTCTGGTTATCAATGGTGTCCATGGTATGCTATCAACAAACAAGGATGTGATTTTCTTAATTTGTTTGCATGGACATCAACCAAGGTCAAGAAGATATAAGCTTTATGATGCACCTTCTTTGCACCTGCTGAATTTACTTATATAACGTCTCTTCAACTTCAAATGGTGTAAAGGTTCAGTCTGAAGCCAATGGATGCCGCTGCAGAACAAGTTATACAAGGACAAGACTTTTTCTTGTATTAATCCTAAATGGTATGACTGTATTCGATTCTTGGAATGGTGGCGGATGAATTGGCTTGATGCAACTTTGTATCTTGTCGTTTTATGGCTGTTTTAAGATTCACGAAAAGAAACATGTTTATGCAAATTGGCGGATGAATTGGCTCGCTTTATGTGATTATCTGTTTATTCGATATGTTAAACTGCCTATATGATTATCTGTTGATCTGTTATGTTGAACTGCTTATGTGACTACCTGTTTATCTATCGACGTGATGATATCTATATTAGCATCCTTATTGTTGTGATATTTTATTCTTGTGATTGGCTGGATGATGTTGATGAGAGTATGGTGAGATTGTGATGTTGTTCGGGTGATACCGGCGTGGTCCTGAACATGGAGCTGTGACTCATGATGTTGATGTTGATGTCGATGTGGATGCAATGCGTCATGGCTATAGCCGAGTGCTTAGGTGTGAGCTAGGTTCCGGTATCAACCTGTGATGGATGTTTGTTGCATATCATAGCATTACATATCATAGCATATTTGATCCCAGTGGGGGATGCCCAAATGGGGGCGAGATGTGTACCACTGATCCCGAGGCGGGATGTCCAATTGGGGACGTGATGTTATTAATCCCGACGAGGATGTCCAACTGGGGACGTGATGAAATAGGCCGACATGCATATAGGGACGATAACATGCATATAGGGATTAGTATCCTTCGTAGAGGTTTGATCTCAGAGAATGTCTTTTGAGATGGTTGTGTTGTGTGACCCAAGAGATGGTTGTTGATGTGTTGTATGTTTTCTATGTGTTGTGTGCTACATGTTTATATGTTGTACTATTGCCCCTCTCCCATGTTTGATGATGCATGTTTCTTATCTCCTTGTCTTTTCTCTCTGTGTCTCTTTTATTTTATGGGAAGACCCTATGGAGGAACCAGTTGCTGAGGAGTTGGATGACACTCCTAACGAGCTTGATGCCGGTGGATGAGCCACGAACCCTCATCTCGAGGGGTTTTGAGTGTTGTACCAGAAGAGTGGCTAGCATGAGAGTTTTTTTATCTCTTGATGTATTTTGCTTATAGTCTGTATCGATGTACTATGTATGTATACACTACTACTGTAGCCCTACTGACAGGGCAACCGATGCAAATATATATATATATATATATATATATATATATATATATATATATATATATCTTATATTTCATAGCTATGTACTCTGATATGTTGCCTGCCTTAATTTAGTTTCGTTTTCGCATTTAATCTTTCTGCTTCGCTTCGTATTAATAAGGCGTTCTAACATTTATAATACGATTAAGGATAGTTAATATCTTAAGTTCTTTAATGGGACGGCGGGTTGTCTCATTTAGGGAGAGGGTTGGACTTAAAGTGGGGCAGTTGGTGATGGTGGGCCGCGAAGAGGTGGTGCTAGTGGTGCGGATGATGGCGGTCTCAGTGGTAGTTGATACAAAGGAGAGGAGAGGAGAGGAAAGGGAGATGATGGCGGTGGCGGTGGCTGGGAAGGCGTAAAGGAGACCAGACACGGAGGGGGAGGGGGAGCTTGGTCGTGGGAGAAGGAGAGAAATGAGAGGGAGAAGGCGCGGGGCTCGGGTTAGTGAATATTTCTGACGGTCAAAGCCATCGGAACGTAAGTGAGTTACTTACCGACGGCTTTACTCGCCTGTAAGGCCAAAAAGGTTTCAACTTTCTGACTGCCTACCCGGCGGAAATTCTAAAAGTGATCGTTGCTTCGGGAATAGCAAAAGTCACACTAACCGTCGATAACAATAAAGTTACATTACTGACGGTTTAAACCATCAGAAATAAGAAAAGTGACCGTCGGTAACACTTACTGCTATTACCGACGAATTCACCCATCGGTAAGGCCAAAAAGTGACCGTTGCTACGGGAATAGCAAATGACGTATACCGACAGCTTAAGCCGTCGGTAAGGGATAATCTATTTCCGACGCCTTTAACCGTCGGAAGACAAAACACCTTCATTGACCAAACTGACGGATAGAACCGTTGGAAATAGATTATCCCTTACCGATGGTCTAAGTCGTCGGAAAATGAGCGGGATAAAATTGGCGCCAATTTGATTCAAAAGTAGCAACAACATTACCGACGGGCTAACCCTCAGTACCCTCAATTCCCATTACGGTCGGTCAAAGCCGTCGGTAATGTGGACAATTTTTTATTCAACTATTACCGACAGCTTTATCCATCGGAAACGGTTCTGTTACCCACGGCTTTAAGGCTGTCGATATTAGCGCATTTTCTTGTAGTGTATAAAAAGGAAAGAGTATATGAAATAAGATAGGTTGATTTCTAGAGTGAAGGGTCTACAATTTATAGAGAATAAGAATATCTGAGGTCCCTTAACCATTCAGCAAATCTGGAAACGTTCTTATTCTTATCAGAGGATTGCATGAGATCTCGAGAAAAAAGTCATATTACTACGCGAGGCACAAAATGGGGTGACCCTGATAATAATAGGCGCAAGCTCATTTGGAGTTTGTGACACTAATTCGAGTCTCCAGGTGTCGAGGTTGCTCCTGTTGGGTTGCGGTTGGTTACTTGACCCAAAACAACATCTATTTCCTTCTCCATAGTAATGCATGCTACTCTATGACCTCCTAATTTTGTGCTACGGAATCTCGAATCCTTTGCACTAAATCTCCAAGTATTATGAGGTCGTACAAAGTTTTCATCAAATGCATTCTATTCCTCCACATCCACAATTACCAGCAAGCTAAGACTTAAGAGCTTTCCTAGTCAGAGTGCTCATCTTAGCCAAAATAAGTTTGCTCTTATTAGTCGTAAATGCCCATGGCCTACCATTCACGTGAAGCATGCCTAATCTTTTTATTAACTTGATACTTCTAAATTTACATCCACATAGAATTGAGGTTGCTTTCCTCCTATGCAACGAGTAACAAGGTTGCACCTTTGATATTGCATTAGTTGAAGCTATCCCTTGGCTCTGTGCAGACATCTTTCCTCTCAAAAGGAAGGAGGAGAGAATGTCGTGAAATTTATTTTGTTGTATGGTATTTTATATTTGAATCCCACATTGGATGATTCACTTTCTTTCTGCCTTCATTTTTCCTATATATATAAAGTTAACCCCCCAAATGCTCTAAGCATCCAAAAGTCTAATAAAAATTGGGTTTATTACTAAGTTTTGGGCCTAAGTTGTTTTAGTAAAAAAAATCTATTCCAATTCTCTCTTTGGGCTGCTCTTTGAATTCTAGTTCATTAGTGCATATCTTGACATGCAACAACAGTTAAGGATTCCATTCAGTTCTTTTTCTTCTTACTTTTAGCATTTATTTACTTAAATAATTTTATTTATAGATTTGTATTTTAATACTTCCTTCTATCTGTTGGTTTAAATTTCTATAGTTGATTCGTTTATTTCATTATTTATGTTTTGTAATTAGTTGTCTAATAGTTCATCTAGTTATCTTGGGATGTCCTAAGACTAATTTTTCTAACATGGTAGTAGTATTTCTTGGCTAATATGTCAACCCAAATTTAGTCATTCCCTATGTTGTAATAAGAGCACGCTATAGTGGTTCTTGTTATAGTAAAGTGGTTCTTATTTGAGAATCTTAACGTAAAAAGTAAAAGATATTTTTGCAAAATTATTATTATTTCGGATATAAAACTATTTAAAATTTATATTTATATTATATGCATAATTATTAAAAAGGTCATGAACTTCCTTTGGTTGGTTTTAGATAAACTAATATTAAAAGACCAAGTTAAATGATAAAATAATTGAGTTTAATTGTTATGCACTGACAATGTAAAACATTTTTACACAGACAACCAATCACCAATCATAATATGGATAAATTTTAAGTTAGTTAGGATGAGAGAGTCAATTTTTTTTTACTAATGTGGCAACTTATGATTGGATGTCTGTGTAAAAATGTTTTATACTGTCAGTGTATAGCAATTAAACTCAAAATAATTTACTTTAAAATTTTAATTAACTTGGGTATTGTAATGTACAATTACTTTTTAAAGTGTAACATAAATGTTTGTGTAGTTACTAAAGAAATTTTTGTCAACTACACGAAACTAGAGTCCTTTCTACATAAATTCACTAAGTATATAATGCTTGAAGTGTAAAAAATGTTTCTACCTTAGATGGTGCCACATGTATCAACATGGTCTTTGAGAATAATTTGTGCCACAAACGTAATTCTCTTCATAAACACTATCCTGACTATGTCAATGGTCTGAAATCAAAATGATTTTGAAGGGATTATTATACTGTATACTAGATAAATAAAATTTTTATGTAGACTATAAATGTTTATGCATTCACTTTGAACTTATCTTTTAGTAACTCAAGGTCCCATACTTTCTGTTTCTTCAAATTGATCCACTTGTATCAATTTATTTCAATTGTTCATTGGGAGCGGTCTTTCAGATCATTGGTTGTATATGTTTCATTTCATGTAATAGGCAAGAATCTGGCAATAAAGGGAGAAGATTTATTGTGCTAGCTTTTATAATCGTTGTGGATTTCTACCCTGATGCAATGGTTGGACCATCCACCAATGCTCCACAATACTGATTTGTAGCCCACCTGCAATATGGCAATTTTAAACTGTGGGTGGATCTGTCCATATGCACGTAAGTTCTACTATCTTGAAACTTGGTTTATTTTGAATTCTTTGGATTTGGATTAATCTTTTTGTGATATACTTTTAATGCCAAAAAAAAAAATCAATAATTTTAGGGTTGGGCTAGTGTTATTGAGGTGTGCTACATGTTTTTATAACTACTAATTGGGTTTTAAATTTGGGTATGCTTAGTTGAAATTAATTCTCATGGATATGCTCCTAAAATAGAAAAGAAAAAGATAATTGTGGCATTTGTATCGTTCATTATATGCGTATGTGTATGTGTATGTGTATGTGTATGTGTGGGTGTGTATGAGTGATGTATTGTGGTGTGGTGTAGAAAAATATCCTTACTCAAATATCAAATGGTTTTTCGTTACTTGTGGTAGGTGGATGTAAATGTTGGACGAATTGTTGTGCACTTGGGATGGTTCCCCTCAAACCATTACCTGAGCCATTGCAAATTTGGTGGACGTTTTTATCGCTGGAAGCGGCATGTTAGAGGTCGCAAATTTGGGTTTGTACCTTTTTAAAAGGAGTATGATTCATGTATGTATTTTTTTTCAGTCCATTACATATTTATTTTTTCAAACACATATTTTTTTTAATATTCAATATAACAAATGATGTATGTAATTAGACATGTATATGTTATGTGACAAACGATTTTTTTTATTATATTCTTGTTTTTTTAGTAATTTAGCTCAACACTTCTAAATAAATATCATATTTTCAATTATTTTGTCTATAAAGGATTTGAATTACTATAATAATTGTTGTTGATAAATATGAGAAAAATATAGTTTAGACAAGTATATTTGTGTATAAGACTAAATATAAGTTTGTCAAATTATGACATATAAAGTGAATGGCGAGATATTTATTTAGAAATTGTTAAGCTAAATGACTCAAAAAAAAAAAAAGAGCATAGTAAAACAAATAATTTTTCATGTAATAGATACACATTTAATGTCTACATTTCTTAAAGTATATACCAAAAAATGTATTTATTTAAGCAAAGTAGCATAAATGATATCAATGTCGATTCATTGAGAGTATGTAAATCCTTTAATAACAAATGATATTAATGATACTACGTAATATTAGTATGTAATTTTATGGGGGCACTAATATATATGACAGAAAGGTCCAATTAAAAGTAGGTCAGTCATACTCCATAGCAACACATTTAAATCTATAGGAATGGCAGGCTCCTGTTGATTTGAAAGAATTGCATTCAGCCATAATTGTAATTGTACAAGTTGGCCACAAGATTTCTCCGTCTCTTTTTCTTACATATGAACATTCTCATTCAGGACATGGTAAAGTTTGGTCAAGATCAATTGCCCAAAGTTATACTTCTTTGGACCTAATAACAAACACTATAAGAAAAATGTGTTTTTGCAACCAAAATTAGGGACCGGAACTGTATTGGTCTCTAATAGCGACTGAAATAGCTTACAATACGTGAATAATTGAGTTTGGCAACCAAAATAGCGACCGAAATATGCAATTTTAGGACATTCGGCCACTCAACCATGAAATTGAAAAGTCAAAATATATTAATTCTTTAGCAACCGGAAAAATCGATTGCTAAGGCTTGTTCATTGATATTATAGTGCTTGACGACTGAATTAGCAACCGATCTATAGAGGACACTAAGATGCAGTCATTAAATATTCCCTCTCAAGGTATAAGCCCTATTCTCATTCTCCAAAGTTCAAATTTGTTTTTGAGTTCTCACTGTTTGATGCTCAAACCAGAATACTTTGTGGCATTTTTGTGAAATTTGCTATTGAAGAAAAGTCCTACAAAGTCTCTTTTTAGCAGTTTAGCTTATATCTTAGTGTTTGTATGTTTCAAATTCAATGTTGTATTGCAGGTTGGGTTTTCTTCTGCACCTTGTTTGGTTTTGGAAGCACTCCACCCGTTTGTTGAAACACTTGATATGAAGGTTTAATGTCAGGTGCTTGATAATTTGGGTTGAAACACACTTGATATGCAGGTTTTCAAAACAGATAATCTTCGAAGTTATTCTTTTTTTTTAGTCCATTATATTCATTATGCTATATACTTTGTTCTCTTGGTGACTCCTTGCTTAGCTTGCATAAACAACTATACTATTAATGATGCGATCTGCTTTTGCTTTGCAGTTGCAGAATCTACCGAGTTCTCAGATTTACCAATACATACGTTGCCTCAAGGACTACACCTCATTACTTCCAGGTTCTCAGCTTCTACTACTATGCTTAATTTCTTTTATACCATTGTTAACCTTTTTGTAATCACTGTTTTTCAAATCAATAAAATCATTAAAATACTGTTACAACTTACATATATTGCATATGCAATACTACTTAAGGGAGTTGGTGCCTCAATGAGATGTAGTTCTATCAAATTTTCCATAGGTTGTTTACTTGTTTAAGAGATGGTTAAAAGCACATGTTTACCATTTAACATTTAACACATGGAAACTAGTAGGTTGATACAAACGAAAACAGTAAACAAGTGAATGGAAATTGAAATGAAAGACTAAGCCCTCTCTCCTCTGATTCTTCTAGCAAGCTGAATGTCCTTTGGCATAATTGTTACTCTCTTAGCGTGTATGGCGCAGAGGTTGGTATCTTCGAATAACCCAACCAGGTAAGCTTCTGCAGCTTCCTGAAGTGCCGAAACGGATCACCACAAATCCAAAGGTTATAAACCCAAATGGACTCTTATATTTTTACATTTTGGTTTTTCAAGGGTTTTCTTTCCACGACTCAGTTTTTGTTTCGCGCCTCTATGCTTCTCTGTTTGTCTCATAATACTTTTGCCTTTTTTACTGATTAGAAGTTCACCTTAAGGTGTGTTTGGATTTACGTTTAAAACATCGTTCAATAGAAAAATATAGTTTATGAGACATAAAACATGAAAGCAAGAATTTGTTGCTTTCACTCAAACGTACGTTTGAACTCATTCCAATACGAATCCAAACAATTTGGAGTTCTTGTCATGCTGAATAGTAGTTTGGTATTTTAGGTTTTGATTTGGCATTTGAATGAGTGATTTGTTAACAAATGGAGAAAATAGCTGGCTAACCCCAAGTATTAACTAGAACAAACCATGATACCCAAACAACCTTTTTTCCTCTAATTAAGCAAGGAAGCTGACTTCACTCCAGGGTCCTACTAATATCTTTTCTTTGAACTTTAACAGAACTCCAAGGATTATAAGGTTGCACAAAGTTTTCATCAAATACGTTCATATTTTGTCACATCCACAACTACCAGAAAGCTAAGGCCTATGAACTTTCCTAGTCAGGGTGCTCATCTTAACCACAATGGGTTTACTCTTATTAGTCATAAAATGTTTGTGGCGTACCGTTCACGTAATATATCATTTTTTAATGACTTTATGCTTCCAAATTTAGATCCACTTAGAATCAAGGTTTCTTTCCCTCCTATGCGACAGGTAACAAGGACACAACTTTGATAGCGAAATTGTTGAAACTATCATTACGCTATATGAAGACATCCTTCATCCCAGAAAGAAGGGGAGAGAAGGGGAGAGAATGTTGTGAAACTTATTTTGTTGTATGCTATTTTATATCTTAGGCCCACATCGAAAGATTCAATCTCTTTCTCCCCTTCCTTATCCTATATATAAAGTTATCCCCAAAATGCTTGAACCATTAAAAAAAGAGGGTAATAACAATTAGGCCTAATACTAAGTTTTGGGCCTTAACGTCCCGATTTTCTATATTTTCTTAATTAAACAGTATTTATGTATTTGTATTTTATTTAAGGGTCTAGAGAGTGAAATAAATTATTTCGGAAGCTATGGTTAAATTTTGGTCGGAAACTCAAACGGAGTCCGGTCTACGATTTTCACTGACAGCAGTGTTTTACTACTATCAGGACCTAATTTCGACTCGTAAACGAAAAATTTTGTCCTGACGTTCGAAAATAAAAATAATATATTATATTCGGGCCGATAATTGTTCTAGGAGACGATTCGAGCCGTATAAGGGTTTTATGAGGCCCATGAGCGAATAATCTTCATGTCAAGGCTATGTCAGGTCATCTAGGGACTCATACCAGTGTCGTGATGATTTTCAAAATATCGGGACGTGAAATGACAAAATTGCCCTTGGTCTTTTTACTAAATTACCTTTTTACCCTTGCAACTCTTAAGTCTTTTAACTTAAGAAAATATCTAAACTCTCACTCACTATCTCTCCCCCAAACTCGGCACTCTCTCTCTCTCTCCCTCCTCCATCTTCTTCTTCTTTCTTCTTTCTTCTTCCTCCATTTTTCTTCTTTTCTCCATTTCTTCACCTCCATTTTTCTTCAACTTCCTCAAGGATTTTCAACCAAATTTGTGAATCAAAGTTGATCCTCTCATCCTCCTTTATCATCTAAGAGGTATAGATTTCACTCTTGAGTTCTCAATCTTCATTTTCTTCCATTGAAATCTGTGATTTTAAGTTTTAAGATCCAAACTTCAAAAATCTCTAGAAAATTGTAGAAAAATCATTTTAATACCAAACCAATTTCTACAATCTAGTTTCATCCTCTAATATCATAATCCAAGAGCATGAAATCAAATAAGTTCTCTAACCTATTTATCTAGAAGAGGCCGAATAGGTAGAAATTGGGGGAAATGGGTTTTTTGTTCTATGTTCTTGATTTCACCTATTTCATCCTTTAATCATGTAATCCAAGTGATTAGGAAGCCAAACCAAACTCTCACCTATTTTTCATGGTGAAGGCTGAAACCCTATTTTGTTGGTCTAAGGGGTTTTGGTTCAAATCTTTGATGATTGATCATGGATTATGTCTTAGGTATGCTTAAGGATCATTGATCCAAGAGTTAGTAGAATTTCAACATCCCTAGCCTATTTAATTAAATAGGGGCAGCAGCATAGTCCTAAGTTTAGGGGAGTTTTTGAATTAACTGTACTGATTTCTATTTGTATTTTGTTGTATAGAATCGGACAGGACTCGAACATTCGACCGCGCACCCGACTAACCGCTGTGGAGTCGTAGCCGGAGCTGCATGTGAGAATCACTAAGGTGGGGAGAAAGAACTGATATCGTCGGGATATATATATATATATGTATGGGAACCCTTAAACCCTACTAGATGTTGAACCCTGGATAAAGTGTCTGGACCCTAGGTGTAGGGATGGCAACGGGGCGGGGAGGGCACGGGTAGCACTCCCCCCCTCCCCGCACCCGCGGGGTGAAATCCGTACCCGTCCCCGTCCGTTACCCGTGCGGGTATCTTGCGGGCGAGTATCCAGCGGGTTTCGTAGATATTCGCGGGTTTGCCGATATCCACGAATTATTTTTTTAGAAAAAAAAATTGTTATTTTTGCTTGAAAAATTGTTGAACTATTCGTAATTTCTATTAAAATAACTATGTTCATACAAATAGATGTTACGAAACTACGAAAGCATTATCCAATTACAAAAGTTACTAACAAAAGTAATGAAATATATTTGTTTTCTCTAAAAATAAAAGTTACAAAAGCGAGGATCCATTTAAAACACCCTTGGATTATGTTTTCTCCTAACTTAATAATAGCTCAACTAAATGTAATTAATATTAGTAGGTACTTATTTTTCCATTAGTATTAGCTTTAGTAAGGAAGGATGGGAAATTAGGTTTAGCAATTAGTAGATATATATAATAAAAAGTATTATAGTAATTTAAGTAACGGATGCGGATATCCGCGCGCACGGGTAGCGTGATACCCGCCCCCGCCCCGTTTATAAGCGGGTATTGAAATCACCCGTTTATTTTACCCGCGGGCACCCGTTTAACTACACGTCTAGTGCCCGTTGCGGATTTTATCCACGGGTATCCGCGGGTACGGGTAAAATTGCCATCCCTACCTAGGTGTAGGTACTTTTGGGCTATCACCACTAAGTTGATGATATGACTATAGTGATTGATTGAGGTTGATGTGTTGATCTGTTTATTTGATTATCTGTTGATTTATTTTGTTGATTTGGCTTATTGATGATATCTGTATTGTGACATTATTGTGGAAATATTCTGTTGTGATTTGACTGGCTGAGTGTCAATGAGAGTATTGTGAGTGATAATGTTGTTCGGGTTGATACCGTCGTGGTCCCGACCATGGAGCTGTGGCTCGTAGACGAAAGGCGTCGTGATGCTGATGTTGATATGATGCGATGTGTCGTGGTCGTGGTTGAGTGCGTAGGCGTGAGGTACCGGTATCAACCTACGATGGATGTTTGTTGCACAACATATTATTTCATACCACAACAATTTTGTCCCAAAGGGGGATGTCCAATTGGGGACGTGTTACTTTAAATCCAGAGGCAGGATGTGATGTGATGTGATGTAATCCCGACAGGGATATCCAATTGGGGACGTGATGTATCGGTCGACATGCATATAAGGACTTACATAGGGACTATTATCTCTCTTATAGGCTTATCTGAGAGAATGATGTTTGAGATGATTGTGATGGGTGACTTAAGATATATATGGGTGATGTTGTGTTGTATAATTTATATGTGATATGTGATGCATGTATATATATGTTGTACTGATGCCCCTCTCCCATATTAATGATATGTGTTTCTTATCTTCAGTTATTTTTCTGTATGTATTACCTTTATTTTTATGGGAAGACCCCTAGGAGGAACTGGTTGCGGAGGAGCTGGACGGCATTCCTTACGAGCCTGACGCCGGAGGACGTGCCACGGACCCTAACCTCGAGAGGTTGGGCAATTATCATGATTAGCCGGAGAGTTATCTCTCGGCCTACTTTTCATACTTTTATTTTGGTTTGTATTAATATACTATGTATGTACTATTTTATATTGTAGCCTTACTGATTGGGAAATGATGTATGTGATATATTTCTTATGTTTTAAAGCTGTGTACTCTGAGGCGTTGCGTGCCGTAAATTGTTTTGCCTCTGCGCTCAATTTTCCGTTTTGCTTCGTATTAATAAGGCGCGCTAACGATTATAAGAGAATTAAGGTTAGTTAATATCTTAGGTTCTACTGATAGGACTTAGGGTCGTCTCAGGGCCTGAGTTGCTTTAGTAAAAATAATTGTTGTAGTCCTCTCTGCAGGTTGCTCTTTAGTTCTAGTTTATGAGTGCGTATGTTGATAGCCAACTTTAGTTAAGGTAATCTCATTTGATTCTTTCTTCTTATTTTTAGCATTTATTTACTTAAATAATTTCCTTTACAGATTTTTAATTTAATACTTTCTTCTATTTATTGGTTTAAATTTATTTCATTGGTTATGTTTTGTAATTAGCTCTCTAAGAGTTCATCTAGGTATACCTGTTTGGATTGTCATAAAACTAATTTTACATGGTAATGGTATATTTAAGCTAATTTTTATGTCAATCCATTTAGTCATTCCCTATGCTGAAATAAGAGCTCACCCCTACACTAAAGTGATTCCTGTTCAAATGTTCTTGTAGCTATCTACGATATTTTTCTTAGTACATGGAACTGCTGTCTTTTCTCTATAAAACCACTAAGTATATAATGCATGATTTGCAAAACATGTTTTGCACCTTAGATGGTGCCAAACCCGTTGGCTTGATTTTGAGAAATGTTTGCATCACAAACGTGATTCTCTTCATAAACATTGTCATGAACTTGATGATAACATCAAATCAAAATGATTTTGAAGGGATTATCAAATTGCATATTAGATAAGCAAAAAATTTTAGGAGGCTATAAATGCCTATGCATTCAATTTAAACTTACCTTTTCGTAATCCAAAGTCTTAATTTTATTGTTATTGCTTCAAAGTGAACTTGTATCAATTAATTTCATTGGTTCATAGCAGTAGTATTTCATTCCTAAAGAAAATTATATAAATCATTATGATGATTGATTGTATATGTTCCTTTTGATGTAATAGGCAAGAAAATGACAATATAGGGAGAAGATTTCTTGTACTAGATTTTATTATCATTAAGGATTTTACCCTGATGGAGTTATTGGACCATCCACTAGTGCTCCAAATATTGGTTTGCAGCCCACCTGCAATAAGGCAATTGAAAATGCGGATTTGTAAATATGCACGTAAGTTCACCTATCTTGAAACTTAGTTTGATTTGAATTTTTTGGATTTAGATTAATATTTTTGTGATAAGTACTTTTAACTCCAAAAAAGACAAGATTAATAATTTAATGACGAGTCTAGTCTTAAAGAGGTTTGTTCTATGTTTTTATAACAGTAATGGATACTTTAGCCCATATATATATCAATTACAAAATAAATTGGAATCAACCTGTAGAACCTCAAACATGTTAAGAATAAACACATCCTCTAAGATTAACACAACAATCTGAAAATAAGTAAGGACCCCTCTTTGATTTAGTTAAATACCACTTTCAAGAAAAGACCTTTATCTGATCCAGCAAGGAGAGCAAATCATCATTACCATTTGAAAAAATCACCCTATTATGACTTTCCCAAAATCATCATATGTGGATTTTATTAAAGACAAAAAACTTCCATGGTGTTAGTAGTTTAATTAAAATAAATAATATAGCTGACTATTTGTTTGACAATAATGATTTGTTGCTTCAGGGGGTCATTATCGTAGAAGAGCAAGATGAACATTTAAGCATGGGACTGGCCACTAAGTGAGGAAGAGATAATGATGCACATTAGGCATGAAAAATTCGAGTCTGTTGGTGACGAGACTCCAGAAAATAAAGAAGCGTGTAGCATATGGCATGTGAAGTTGACTATGTCACGGTTCTACTTTTGTTAATTTCATTTGTCATAGAGGCCAGGAAATTATCAAACAAATAAAAGCATCAGCAAAGGAAAATGATAAAAAGTGAGAGGATTTTTGGAAGTTGCAAGCAACCAATTATTTCCATACAAGGCTTATTATTTGTCTTGCATCATCTTTTTCTATGAACCGACAATCTTGCAACAAAGAATGCAACAAAGTTCACGACAAAAACCAAATTCAAATGGTGATAACCTTTTTTCACATGGACGTAGGAGTGAGAGACTATAAAAGATGATCTAGTGCACGAGGCTCCCACCTGGCGCGGTTTGGGGAAGGTAGATTTACGCAGTCTTACCCTTACAATCAGAGAGACGTTTTCAGGATTTGAACCAATGACCTCCAGATCATAGGATAGCAACCTTACTGTTACACCAATGCTCACTCTTAGGAGTGATAGACTATATGAAAGTAAAAAAATATTTTTGTAAAAAACTTAGGAAGATCACCACCATTAAGATTTGGTGGGATCCCATATATTTTGTCACCAATCTTTACTTGGAACTCACTGTAACTTCATATACCATTAGCTGAATCGATAGTCTTGCAACAAAGAATGTAGCGACAATCAAGACAAAAGCCAAGTTCAAAACAGTATATATCATTGGGCAGACCAGTGAATAATTTTCTACTTCTTCCAATATCAGGTAGTCGTACATCTTACAGCTAGCTTTACAATTAACAATGACACTATCCGAGTCCGACTTTTCTACATGCACTATCTATTTAAGAGGTACAATAGCTACATGCATTGCATTGCCTACAATGCAGAAAATACAATTTTTTTTCTCACAGTGGTAGTGTATTTCAGAGTTCATAGGTGATGTTCGAGGTGATATAGTGGTATTGTCCTTCAGAGTTCATAGGTGATGTTTGAGGCGAAGTAGTGTCGTGTTGAAGACTTTGGAGTCTTGAAGACATTAATTTTAGTCTTATTGTATTTATTTTTGGTGTTTTTAGTTTCCCATGCTTTGAGACTAAAAGTGTTATTAAAGAATTGTATTGTTTTTATTTAATAACTTGAAGAGTTTTTATGTAATAATTTAGAAGTTTTAATTTATCTTAGCTTCTGATGCTTGAAGGGATAATTATTTTTTCTTAATTTATCTATTTCAATGTAATATCGCGAGATGTTAAAATGACTCCATGCAGAAAGTCAACTTTCCTCTCATCCATTTCTTCTACATGAAAAAAAAAAAACCAATAAAGGACTTCCCAAGGAAGCACAGAAAAGGGATGTATTTTGGCTTGAATGACTTTTTCAAGATCAAAATACTTGTCAAGTATCGATCCTTATTTGTTTAATTTTCACATGGACCTGTATCCTATTTATCTAAAATCCCACTTCATCCACTCCCCAGTCAATGTTAGCCGTTAGATTAATCTAATGGCTAGGAAAAAAGAGACCTCAACCGTTAGATTAATCCAACGACTGATATTTGACTGAAGAGATTATGAATGGAAATTTCGGATGGAGGACCCAAGTTGTAAGTTTCTCCCATCTAATGAGCCTTCTCGAATTAGACTATCAAATTGTGTTGTGATAGTGCACCTTATGCTTTCTACTTGTTTTTTTTTTTTTTTTTTTTTGTATTGATCTGGTGACGGGTAGCTATAGGGGTTGTGAAATCCTCTTTGGGGTCTTTGACAAGCCTTATGTTAAGGTACTTGCTGGGGGCGTTTGTATGAGCAGGTGGGCATTTGCTCTAGGGGTACTATTTTACCTTCTTGATGATTTTATCCCTAAGAAGGGTTTTGTATCAGAAGGTTTTAATGAGACCCCTTTGCTTATGCTTGGAAAAGGATATATGTGGACTGGTAAACTTTTGTAAAATCAGAGGGGATAGAGATTACTAGAGGAAAAGGTGAAAGAACTGTGATTCAACAGGTGTATTGCAATATTTCCTTTATACCAAACTTGGAGCACATGATGGGGTGTTCTGCTCTTCAACCCTTCCTAGAAGGTGGGGAGAGTTTTGCACTTTGATGCTAAAGCTGTGGTCTTATTAATAAAATGACTACTTATCAAAAAAAAAAAAATACACTTGTAACCTCAACAATTGAGAAAATGAAATTTGCTTTGAATTGTCATCATCTAGATTAATGTTTTCATGATGTACTTTAACTATATCTAAAAGATAAGATGAATGAAGGTTTTGTTGTGTTTACAAAAGTTTTTGCAATTATTGGAACATTTACTTGGCATTAAGCATAAATGTTTCAAAGAAAATTATATAATAATTCTACATAAGGAATTAATATGAAATTAGAATTCAGAGTTTTGTTAGTGGAATACAAAAAGTTAAGTATATAGAATAAGGTATTAATATGAAATTAGAATTCAGAGTTTTATTAGTGGAATACAAAAGTTAAGTATATAGAACAAGTGCAAGAACATTCCCATCTTTATCGAAACTCACTCATTCTTACCATTGCGATTAAACTCTGGGGAAGAACATGATACCTTATATATGTGAATAATTTGAATCTAAATTTTTATTTTTTGTTTGATTTATAAAATTTTCAAACATGTATTTCATAACATATTGATATAGTAGGATTCTATTGTTCAACTAAATCCTTATATTATTATTAAGTATGGCCTAATGTTTTTGAAAAGAGGCGCTAAATCAGAAGATTGATACTCACCATCTCTACTTCTAGCTTTATTTCATAACATATGGATAAGTTGCACTGACTCTTTAATAGATACATTTGTTGTGTTACTACATTCGCGCACTCGTTTCTCCAATTTGGTTGCGGATCAGTATCCCGATCCAAAACAATATCTATATGTTTTTCCATAGTCATTCACGGTAAGCTTGACCTCCCAAATTTTGTATTCAGAGCTCGAATGCTCTAATAAAAATTCTCATACAAAAGCTACCCATTCTTGCACCTTAAATGCAATTAAATACAATTGTTGAATACTTACTGAACTCAACTATAGGAGGCCTTTCTCTTAAGCCAAGGTCAGAGCTTCCAAAGCCCCACAAAGCTCACCTATGTAGGCCATATATTCGAGATTTTGCATAACATCACCAATGTACTCCCCCTTATATTTCCCTAGTCATCTTCGGCACCTGGACATATGTTCCTCGGACTTCAAAACCTCACTTGCATTTATCCTAACTCCAAGTACACTAACTGAAAGGAAACATGAAACTTGAACAACCTCATTTGTTCTATTTAAGCAAGGAAGGCACCTCCAATTCATAGCCCTACTAATGTCTTATCTCTGAGCTTGAATAAATCCCCAAGGACTATGAGTTCGCACAAAGTTATCATCAAATACATTCCTATTCCTCCATATCTATAGCTACCAACAAGCTAAGGCCTAAAAGCTTTCCTAGTCAAAGTGCTTGTCTTAGCCAAAATGAGTTTCCTCTAATTAGTCATAAAGTGCCCATGGCCGACCACCCACACATGAAGTATATCTTTGTCTAGTAACTTGATCATGTTTCCAAATTATATCCTCTTTTTCTAGTAATAAATTGAGATCACTTTCCTCCTATGCAACGAGTAACAAGGATGCATCTTTGATAGACGAATGAGAGAATGTCGTCAAATTTATTTTGTCGTACGGTATTTTCCGTTTGAGCCCCACATTGAATAATTCAATCTATTTCTCCCTTCCTTTTTCCTATATATAAATTTAACCCCCAACTGATCTAAGCATCCCAAAGGTTGCTAATACTTGGGCCTATTATTAAGTGTTGGGCCTACGTTGTTTTAGTAAAATTCTTTTTATTCTAGTCCTTTCCGCGGATATGAAGTGCATATGTTGATATGAAACTACAGTTAAGGTAATATTTGATCATATCTTCTCTTTTTTAGCATTTATCTAGTTAAATAGTTTCCTTTATGTTTTTGTATTTTAATACTTTCTTCTATTTGTTGGTTTAAATTTTTGTAGTGGATTCGTTAATTTTATTAGTTATGTAAAATAATTAGCTCTTGTATAGTTCATCTAGTTACAACTATTTTGGATTGTCATAGAACGTTTCTCCATCATGGTAATGGTATTTTTGAGCTAATTTTTGTGTCAACCCAATTTTAGTCGTTTCCTATGCTGTAATAAAAGCACACCCCTAAGGTAGAAAGCAAAATAATTATTCTTTGCAAAATTATTACTATTTGGATATAAAACTAATGAAAAATTATATTAGATGCATAATTGAAAAGGGAATGAATTTCCTTTTGATTGGTTTTAGATAAACAAATATTAAAAGATATGATGATAAACTAATTTATTTTAAATATTAATTCACTTTAGTATCAATATGTACAATCAATTTTTTCAATGTAACTATAAGAATCTTTTTTATTTAAAATTGATGTGGAATTACTTATTTAAATATTTTTAAAGTTATAATAAAATACCAAATAAATAAAATTAAAAACTCTACATTTGCGCCACAAAGATGATTCTATTCCTAAACACCATCCTGAACTTACTGATAGCATGAAATCAAGATGATTTTGAATGGATTAAATCTAATTGTATACTACACAAATAAATTTTTTATGTAGCCTATAAATGCTTATGTATTCACTTTGGACTTACTTTTTTAGTAATCGGAAGTCCTAATTTTATTGTTGTTGCTTCAAAGTGAACTTGTATCGATATTTTTTCCAATTGTTCATGGGGAGCATGCTATCATTCTCAAATAAAATTGTATTTGACCATTGAGATTATTGATTTTATATGTTTCATTTCATGTCATAGGCAAGAAGGTGGCAATAAAGGGAGAAAATTCTTTTTACTAGCTTTAATTATCAATGTGGATTTCTACCCTGATGCAGTTGTTAGACCATCCACCAATGCTACAAATATTAGTTTGCAGCTCATCTACGATAAGGCTGTTGATAGGTTTTACTTTTTCCACCATCCTTAATTACTATTCTCACCTCTTCCCTAATTTATTTACTTTCTTCACCAAAATAACCTACCCCTTCAGCCTATTTCCCCACCCCACGGTTCATCACACCCCCCTCTCTCCCTTACTTTCTTCCTCTTCTTCTCCCATCTTCCACCACACCTATCCCCAACATTTTTCCATAAGGTATTCAAAGAGTGAAAAACTATTTATTCTTTGAATTATTAGATGTACACAGAAATCATCAAAGTCATCTACATACATGTGTGAACACCAAAACAATGAATGGTAGTCTTGCCTGACCATTTTGAAACCAGGAGTGAAGTTATAGCAACCCTTGTCAACTCAAGAAACATTATTCAAGGAAATTTGATGCAAAACCCTCAATTTGGAAGGGGAAATAGAGCTGATGTTCTAGAGAACTCGCTTTTTGCCAATGGAACTTCTCACTTTTTAGAAAATACATCCTATCATTATGAACAACATGGTTCTCTTCTTGAAATGTTAATCCATCAAATGCTCTTGTACAAGTTACTTTGCTCAATCCGTTTGAGCGTTACATTCAGGTGTGACCGCTTTTGGGTGTCTTAGATGACGTTGGCTCAAGTGCAAGATGAACACAGTTTTGGCATATTAATTAACCCACATACTTGATGTTTTAAATACCTTTTGTGCTTAAGTTGGACCTTGGGTGCATTCATGAAATTAGGTATAAATTGGGCCTAATTGCATTTTTTAGGATAATTGGCATTTTTCAGCCAATTATGCTGACGAATGCAATTAGGCCTAATTTATACCCAAAGTCATGAAATGCATTCAAGGCCTAATAATTAAGCACAAATGCTATTTAAAACAGCAAGTATAAGGCTTAAATAATATGTCAAAACTATGTTCGTCATGCACCTAAGCCATCGCCATTTGAGACACCCAAAAGTCGTCACACTTGCATGTGACGCTCGGGAGGATTGAGCAAAGTAACCCGTACATAAGCATTTGATGGATTCACGTTTCAAGAACAAGAACCATGTTGTTCATACTAATTGGATGGATTTTCTAAAAAGTGAGAAGTCCCACGGGAAAAACGTGAGTTCTCTGGACCATTAGTTCTATTTCACTTTCCATATTGAGGGTTGTGCATCAAATTTCATTGAATAATGTTTCTTGAGTTGACAAGGGTTGCAATAACATCACTCCTAGTTTCATAATGATCATGCAAGACTACCATTCATTATTTTGGTGTTCACACGTGTATGTGGATGACTTTGATGATTTCTGTGTAATCTAATAATTTACAGAATAAATAGTTTCCCATTCTTTTATTTACAATCTTGTAATATATCCTTTGAATACCTTACGGAACAAGGTTGAGGATGGATGTGGTGAGAGATGGGAGAAGAATAAGAAAGTAAGGGAGGGAGGGGTGCGAGGACTCGTGGGGTTCGGAAGATAAAAAGGTCAAATCTAGGCTGAAAGGGTGATCAGAGGTGTTGTTGCACGAGTTTGGACAAAGAGCAATGTTTCGGCCAGAACTTGAGTTGTAGAGGTCGGATGCATATGAGACCAAGATCATTTTGAAGATGGCACATTAAGCTTCAACTTTCATGAAGATCACTTAGCTTTTTGATGTCGTTTTGATGGTGTAATTTGCCTTGGAAAACGAGTCTCGAATCCTGAAGTATTTTGGGCCTAACTTTCTCATTAAAGATCCAATTGGGGCATTTTTGGTGGCTAATTGAATTTGGGCTCGTGGAACAAGTAGGGAATTAGTTTGCTTGTTAATTAAGTGAGTTTTAAGCTCTGTACTTTCATTTTATGAGTTGTTTCTCCACAAAAATGGAGATCGAAACTCCTTAAACCAATCATTGGGTTGACATTATTATGGATTTAATTTTGAAATCAAGTTCTGTTTTGGTTAATTACATGTGTTAATTTCGTTTCTATGTTTTTCCTCTTTTAATTCTTGATTCTATGTTTGTTTACTTAAATCAATTGAAATCTTCGATTTATGGGTTAATGGCTTCATTAACTTGTTTTTAAAATGGAAAAAGAGTTTCTAGGTATAGCATTGAAGGTGTTTGATGAAATGCCTAGCTTGGTTGAATTTCGGGTTTAATGTTCAATTACGGTTTTAAATGTTTTTCTAGTAGGAAATTTGTGGATCTTTTTACACTTCTAGTTAAAATTTGAAATCAAGGACTTAATTAACATTTGTATGTTCTTTTGTGATTAAGGATGAATTGAACTTCATAATTGTCACCCTTGGATTGGTTGTTCTTAATTAAACTTCTGTTTTCAGTTTTAATAGCTATTATCTTTGTTTTAATTTCGTTTATAAACATGCAATATCCCCCAACCTTTAATTAACTTGTTTAAGTTGATTGGATTTCTAAGTTGGTCATTTGGGAAACGATTCAGGGACCATTCTTAGTTGTTCGATCTTATTAGTTTGTGTTTATACTGATTGCTAACCCTTTTGTTCACTGTTTTGTTGTTTGTAGGCTTTTCTGTCCAAGGTATTGAAGTAATTTTCAGCAAAAAAAAATTGTACTCAAATTGCCTTAATTTTCTCCAAGAAAATCCAAAAAATCGTAGATTATGGGCCACATATAAACATATGGCTATGCTCAGTTTTGGTAAATTCAATCATCTGGCCAACTTTTCTCATTTTTTTAGAGTTTGACCATTTTTAAAAATTTCAAAAAAATTTGTGTTAGCTCTATTGACTTTTCAAAGACTTACTGTGGTGTTTATTATTTTTCTAAAAAATGTTTGATGTGTTTTCCGATTTTTAGATCTTATCAGGTAGTATAGAATTGTATGTCCCGTTGCTACTGTTTTAGGCTAAAATCGGGTGATTGTGCTTGCTTAATTCACTCTTTGCATGAGTACTAGGAATGCCAGGTCTAATATTGATAACCACTTGCTTGATTTGGACCTTGAGGTAGAAAGAACATTTCATTCACTTGCTAAAGCTCGTAGAATTGCTTCTCAAATTGGACTTGAACCTGAAATTGAATTTGATATTGGAAGTGATTTTGCATTTGTTAGTGATATTGTTATTGAACATATTGTTAGCAATTCTATAACTGATTTTGATTCAGAACCAACCATGGTATTTGGACATCAAAATGGGACAACAAAATTCGACAAAAATTGTAATGCAGTTTAAAAACGTGGTTAGTGAAGTGTTGAGTTTGGTTAATGGTTATAAAAAGGTGTCACAACTCATTAATCACCAACTAAACATCATTAACCACGATTTTCAGGTGTTCAAATAACCCAAAAAATCGTAGGCTAAATTATAAATACTACATTAACCATTTTTGAGTTTGAATATGAATTTCATAATGTATACTGCACGTATATTTGAACACTTGAAAATCGTGGTTAATAACATTCAAGCAAATGAAGTTCACTTGATGGTTAATGAGTTGCGACACCTCAGTGTATCCATTAATCAAACGCAACACTTCATTAACTGCATTTTTGAACTCATTAACCATGGAAATTATGGTCGATTTTGTTGTTAAATTCTGATGTTCAAATAACGGGATCGATCCGGGTTAATACATTTGTTTCCCATGTTCTTTGATCTTGCAGGTGAGGATCCTCATAAGCATCTCAGGGAGTTCCATATTGTTTGTTCAACCACAGGACCACCTGATATATTAGAAGAACATGTGAAGCTACGAGTCTTTCCCTTCTCCCAAAGAAAGAAGAATTTTATTAAAAATTGAATAAGAAAGATCAGGAATTAGAAGGTGTCAGAAAGAGGTATTAAGGGGTGAAATTGTTGGTAAAAACCATCCATATTGGTTGACCTTTTCAAATTTCAAATCCTAGCATCCCCTATAGTTTAGCACTCGCGCCTCCTTTAGTATAATGTAAGCAAAATTTTGAATCTTTGCTTTGGTGGAGAGATTTGTAAGACAAAGAACTGGGTCACCCTTTCCCCCCTCATAGTCGCGCCTCTCTCTTCATAATTAGGAAGAGATTTTTTTTTATTTTTATTAATGGGAAGATTAATAAATTATTTGTAGCCTTAAAACCATCTTTAAAATGAGTCTTTTCTCTATCAAAACAAATTAACATGAAATACTTTTCATAAAACTAATATTAATTAATTAAATATTTTTCCATCATCTAATTAATTGACATTTTAAAAAATATTAATGAAAAAATAAAAGGTGATGGCGCCACTTGCTTATGCAAGATGGACCATGAACCATCCCGCCTTTGAGGCCGAAACTGTTTTTTGGCCCAATAAGCCCAAAACACCAAAAACATCACAATAGTAAAATAAAATAAAACAAATAATTCAAATTGAAGAAATTAAATAGTTTATCAAATTCAGGGTGTTACAACCTCCATGACTATGCATGAAGCACAAGCATATCATATTGTCTATGTTAATCTCTAGGTCCAGACAACCAAGAAATGATATAGACATATTTGACTTCTTTAATTAAAGACTTGAAGCAAATGTGGAAGACGAGTGTAGAGATGTATGAATGACATAGAGGAGAAAGTTTCAATTTGAGGGTTATGTTGTTTGGCACAATCAATGATTTTTCGGCGTATGATAATCTGTCAGAATACAATACCAAAAGACAGTGTGTATGCCCTATATGTGAAGAGAATACATATTGGTTGCGATTGGAACATTGTAAGAAAAATAATGTCTTCCTCGGACATCGTAGATTTTTACCGCAAAAACATCAATACCGATGGTGGAGAAAGGCATTAAATGGGAACTTAGAAGAAGATAAAGCTCCTATGTCATTGACGGGCGAGCAACTGTTTTAAAAGGTCAGTGATTTGAGTATTAATTTCGGCAAACTTTTTGCGAGAAAGCTTGTCACAAGAGGGAGGAAGAAAAGATTGATTTTTTTTTGAGTTTCCATATTGGACGTCATTATATATTAGACATTTCCTTGATATGATGCATGTTAAAAAAAATATATGTGATACTGTCGTTGGTTCGTTACTCAATGTGTCAAGAAAGACTAAAGATGATATCAATGCAAGGATGCACTTGGTTTGTATGGGAATAAGAACAGAACTGGGATCGATAAAGAAGGGAAAACATACATCTCAACCTTTGGGGGCTTATACTCTATCTAGAAAAGAGAAAATTGTTTTTTGTATGTTTCTTCATGTAGTTAAAATTCTAGAGGGGTACTCTTCAAACATTAAGAACCTTGTTGATAATTCTGCTATTTATATGTTTTGTTTATACTTTTTGATAGGATATAAGTCATTTGCATCCAATTTTTAACTTAGTTTTGCCTCAATCAACCATGATTTTGATCATAATTGAATGAGAGGATTAATTTGATAAATATTCTGAATTTGGTTATATATTTGAGAGTTTTGGGTCTCTTTTATTGTATTTTCATTGCAGTGAAGATAAAGGTTCGCATGAGACTAAAGAACTGGAAGAAAAGCGCCCAAAATAGAAGGATGAATTATATCAGTATATCTCCAAGCGGTGTCACGAACCGCTGAGCGATGGAAGGAAATTAAAGTGTAGGATGGTTCTGTCACCACATTGTCGGGCTATGGTTTAGCTGGTGGGCGGTGAGAAAAAAGGAGAAGACTCATTTTTTCTAGCAATAGATCGTCAAGCGGCAGACCTATGCTGCTTTGTGGTGCGACACATGATAACACATACTTAAAGATGTTTTTCTAATTGAGAAGGCATCTTTTTCCTACTTTTTGGCAGTCATCATTGGGAAACCGTGAGCGACAATTTTGGAATCCTGGAGCGGTGAAGAAGATGAGGGTGAAAATTCGAATCTTGATCATCGATTCATGGAGTCCTTTCTCATCAATCCTATCTCTTTTGGATATTTGATCATCTTCATGTTAGGGATGGCAAAGTAGGCCAACCCGCCTTGGCCCGTCTTGGCTCGACATTAACCCACCCAAAACGGGACGGAGCGGGCCAATCTGTTTTAGTCGTATGGGTTGAACCTCCCAACCCACCCTGCCTAATGGTGGGTTGGTGAATTGACCCGCCAAACACATAAAAACATAAATTGGGTTGGCAGGTTGACCCGCTATAAAAATTAAAAAAAAAAAAAATCATATACATTTCTTTTTTTGGACAATCGTCATAGCTTTCTTAAATTATTATTAAAAAATTGGAATAATCTTATCTTATGTCATATAATTCGTGTTACAAAAGTAAATACATTAATTTTTTAGTATGAAATAGTTCAAAGTAACAATTAAATTAAATTAAATAATGTTAAATAATTAATAAAAAAAAATTTATTTTTTTAATCTGCCCGCCAAGCCGCCACTGACCCATTTTCAGTTGGATTAAGCAGGCCGGGTTAAAGTGGGTTCGTGGGTTGAGGACCCCAACCCACCCCGCCAAATTTTGACGGGTTGACGGGTTGACCCACAGGTCATAACCTACTTTGTCACCCCTATTTCATGTCTAACTAAACCTTCCCTTATGGGGGTTGAGTGTATTTCGATGAATTTTGTGAAATTTTGATTTTGATCTATTAATACAATTGGTTTCATTTGTTTCCTTTTAATTACCTCTACTGTTAATGCTTTCTGAGACTTGAATGTCCATGGAATGAATTTTGATTCATTTTATTGAATGGACGTTTGATGTATGAATGTGCTTTGAGTTGATGAATCTTGAAATTCGATTATTATATACCTATTTTAAGATTTTTAAAAGAAGATTAATAATTATTATTATTGAATTTATCAAATTACTCCTTAATAATAATTAAAATTGAATTTATCCAGTTGTCCCTAAGACAATCTATAAAATTTCTCTTAGCTAATCCTAGACTATCTTACGTTTATATATAAAAATATCTTACTTTTTTATTGGTTTTATTTACCAAATTTAATATTTTTAAAAAAAGATCAATAATAAATATTATTGAATTTACCAAATTGCCCTTAAGATAATCTACAAAATTAACCATACTTAATCTTATATTATCTCACTTTTATATATAAAGATACCTTACTTTTATATTGGTTTTATTTACCTATTTTAAGATTTTAAAAAAACATTAATAATTACCTCCGAGACAATTTAAAAAATTAGCCCTAATTAACCTAAACTAATTTAATTTTATAGATAAAGTTGAATGGTATCGTCTAACATGCACCCTTGCAAATAAGGTTCTTTTATATGGATTTTATTTACCTACTTTACGATTTTTAAAAATAATTAATAATTATTAATGAATTTAACGAATTGCCCTTTAATAATAATTAATATTGAATTTATCAAGTTGCCCCTAAAAAATCTACAAAATTATCCCTAGACTACCTTACTTTTATATGTAAACGTCACTTTTATATTGGTTTTATTTGCCTACTTTAAGATTTAAAAAAATTTATTATTATTGAATTTATCAAATTTCCCTATGACAATCTATAAAATTACCCTTAATTAATGCTAGACTATCTTACTTTTATATATAAAGATGAGGGGGAAATGGGTTTAAACTTTAATTGCACTTTAATTCCTCCCATAAAATATGTTCCAATGTAATTTGTAGAGATATTTTTTTAACTAAATAACCAATATATTTTTTTGATGCTCAAAGGGGCTAAATAACCAATATTTTAATTTCGACTTAGTGTGAGTATGATTTTTTTTTTTTACTAATTAACTTAATCAACCTTTTGACAACTAATTATAACTGAATCTACTTTTAATAAGGAGACATGAAAACTAAGATGAAATACAATTTGTTTGAGCAAAACTAAATTATTATTAAGATGAAATTTAATTTATCAGCTCAGTAGGTTAAGTTACAAGATATCATTGTTAGTACACAGGTTCAAAATCCTGCAACGCATTTCGTCCCTTTCCTTTTTCCCTATGCCCTGTCCATGTAAAACCTCTTACCAGGCCCTCCTTAGACCCCACCCCACGCAACCCCACCTCTCTCTATATATATATTGAATAAATAAATAAATAACCAGGGGGAAAAAGAAAGCCAAAAAATTAATGTTACTATGTGTATCTCCGAGGATCAGGACCAATTACAAAAAATTGAATGTTGGAACTTAGAATCAAAGTGCAAAACAGATGTAACTTGTAAGAATCTGCAAAAAGTAATAAAGCCAATTCACAAGTAGAATCCTTCGCGAACTACATGTCAGATGCCAAAAGTTTGAGCTCACTTGAAAAGGAAATTACAGAGACATTTACAGGATACCCTTCCCTAAAACGATTAGGCAAAACAAGGCGAGTGCCACATCACTAAACAGACACAAGCTCAGCCACTCATACAGCATCAAATGCTTAAATGAGCATCCTTTAGTTAATTTCACTTCAAAAACAGAAAACACCCTTAAGTAGTAGTAAGACTAGTTAGAGTAACTGCACTTCCTTTAATTTATAAGTTAGATTATGTGGAAACGTCGGTTACTGCAAGAGCAAGAGTCTCGGTTGCGGTCATGGTTGCTTCAGCCACCGGAGATACAATGTAAGACTGCAACAACTGAGTGTAGTGAAACTCAATTTGTAGCCTATGATGAAGTGGAGTTGATGATATTAAACCTTTCTTCACATCTGCTTGCAATTCTCTAATAGGGATTGCTGCCAAGAAGCTTTTAATGTACTCTTTGCAAGCTTCCTTCCCTCTGCACACAACCTCTTCTTCCTGCTCACTCTTCAACTGTTCTGTCTCCACAACAGGATCCACCTCCTTACCGTTGATTTGCTGGATCTGCCTGTCATTGTGCTCTAATACTTCTGCAACAGTTTGCTGGTCACTGGTTGTTTTTTCATCTGACAATTGAGCAGCATCCTGCATTTTGTATATTACTGTGTTGCTGTCGAATTTCAAGATATATGCCTGATCACATCCTTCATAAAGCCTCTCCCCCAAAGTGTCAATGATGCAGTAAGAATCAGATTCAACTTTTAGGATGAAGAAATGGTCATTCCAACTAACAATATAAACCTGGGGTTCACAATTGCTAGGGCAATCCTGTCCAGCATGACTAATCTCATCCCAAATGTTATCAAAAGACATGGCCCCATGCAGAAAGTCAAATCTCCCTTCATCCATTCCTTCTGGATGAAAAAAACCAATAAAGGACTTCCCAGGAAGCACAGAAATGGGACGTATTTTGGCTTGAATGACTGTTTCAAGATCAAAATGCTTGTCAGGGAATCGCTCCCTATATGTTTGATTTTCACATAAGTTCCTCCATTCCAATGAACCTTCTCGAATTAGACTATCAAATTGGGACTTTATGGGCATAAGATCGTGATTGTTTTGGAACCAATCAGCAATTAAAGCAACAAGGGCTGTACATGCACTCTCACCTGCTGCACGTTCACTGCGCTGATCAATAGAGGCAAAGAAGACCTGTGTCTGAAGCTTCATGTAACCATCACGGCTCATAATTTCTTTCTGCTCCCAACTCCCTATGGCAAAGTTGTCATCCCCAAACTCAGAGATTGATGATCGATTTGCACATGAATCATCCTCAGTCTTCTGAGACTGCATACCGTGTGAAACATTAGTACTGATAAGCTATTTGACAACAATGTGCAAGTGCAACAAAAGTTGAAATGGCTCAGAAGTTACTGTCACTAATTCCCTAACAAATATATGGCTTACCTTGTACCAAATATATATATATATATATATATATATATATATATATATATATATATATATATATGTCTTACCACAAATGTGAGATCACTAGTCACTAGGTACTAATTACAACAACCTTAGCATCAATTTTCAAGAACCCAGCAACCCATTCTTTTTGACAAAAACATTGAGATCATGAAAGCAATGAAAAGGAACAAGTAAATCCTTACCCCATGTGAAAGAGATTCATCAGAGCTAAGCTGCCGCCGATCAAAATCAATGTCATCACCACCTTCTTCTCCGTAAGCCTTCTTTAACAACGGCTCTCCCTTGGACTTAGGAGATCTGAAACTCAACTTCCTCTTCCTCCAAGGCAGTATGCTGCGCCTTGAACTTTGTAATAACGAAGGCTGGGAGGCTGACACAGTTGAGTCCTCTAGCTGCAAACTCACAACATCTGATTTATGATTGCTGTAGTAAACCCAGTCTTCATCATCACCATTTACCCTCATGCTGGAATAAAATGATCCCCCAGCATTTGCGTAAGCCAGTTTTCCGTAACTAAATGACTTCCTAACGCTGGAATCCTCCTTTGCTTCATCCGAATCTCCTTCCTCAAAATCGTCAAGGGAGTCAGAATCAAAAGGGTAATTGTACTCACCATCCTCACTCCTAGCAGATGAATTGCCTTCACTTCCCTCTTCCTCATGGCACGCCTTTTTTGTTTTCTTGGCGGCTACAAACTCTGTCAAGATCTTTACTTTCCTAAGACCAGCTTTAATTGTGGAAAGCTCATCTTTTTCTGCCAAGGTGCTAGTTTCTCCTGACTGGGCTGGGGATGATGGCACAGGAACTACGGATTTATGAACTTGTTCCGTGCTTTCTTGAGCAGCTCTTAGTTCCACTAAGCTAATTGATATCTGCATAGGATCAAGAACTGTCATGATAAGTACAAAAACAAAAACTGCAAGTGTCAATGTTGGATTAAAAAAATTAAGAGTAAACCCTCAATTTAGTCCTCGAAAGATTATGGTGTCACCAGATAGATCCTTGAAATTTATTGTTACCAATTAAATCCTTGAAAGATCTAAAACAATGTTAAATTGAAAGTTTTTTGTCACCAATTAAGTCCTTAGAAGGACCAATGTGGTGAGATATTAAATCTTTTAAGGACTTAATTGGTGACAAAGAAACTTTCAAGGACCTATCTGGCAACATCATGATCTTTCAAGGATTGAATTGATGGTTAACTCCTATTACAGTCAATAGAACCAGCCTATATCCAAACATGTGGCATGAAAAGATAGAAGACTGAGAAAAAAACAGAAGATAGACATACACTAAGTGAAGGAGAAGGGTATATATCATGTGGCATGAAAAGATAGAAGACTGAGAAAAAAACAGAAGATAGACATACACTAAGTGAAGGAGAAGGGTCTACAGAACCACCAGGGATTAGTGGAATGTTTAAATCAAAGTCCTTTTGATCAACTGCAGATGCGAATTCAGCTAAATTCAACGACGCCGTTCCAACCACATGAACCTTGGTTTTTGGCCTTTGATTCAAACCCTGAACACAGAACCAAAGTCAATTTCTCATCGAAGGAATATTAACTCATAGAACTAAAAATGAATTAAATTAAAATAAAAAATAATTTTTTTTGCCAATTAACCCGACAGAAAAAAAAAAACATTAAACACAGCTCATGCTGATAAAAAGAGAGAAAAATCCAAAATTAGTTTCAAGAAACTAAATTGTAGAAAACAATATACAGAAAATATAAATATTTTTTAAGAATATCAAACGTTTTATCGAACCAGAATTAAAATTTCATGTTTCTGTTTTTATAGGGAAACCATTTTTCACAGATTAACAACAATTCTTCAAACAATTGAAGAGAGCGAAGAGAAAGAGAGAGAGAGAGAGACTGACATTGAAGAGGGTGAAAGCGATCTCCCAGGGGTGAAACACATTGTCCTTGTAGGCAGAAAGGTTACACAAGCTCTGAAACTCTTCGTCCCAACAAACGACGCCGTTTTGGTCCACCTCGAACTGGACCTCCTTGGTGAAGTTTCTGGCTACAGGTGTCCGGCGCAGGGAACTGAGGGTTGACTTGGGACCTTTCCACTTAATCTCGAGGGCCAATCTGGGAAATTCACCGGACCCTTTCTCTGAACAATCCCGCACCAGATCACAGCCCACCAGACTCCTCACAATTAATTTCACCTCGTACTTCCTCCACACCAGAGGGGGCCATGGCCTCCACTTCATCATCTTCACCACCATTCTCTTTTCTTTCCTTTTATTCTTGTTGTGGTCTATAAACGTTAAAGTTGGTTGGTGTTTTGAGGAGAATTGGGATCTTGGAAATTTTGGAGTTGAAGAAGGGAATGGGAATGGAAATGGAAAATCAATCAAAATCTCCCTCGGGTGGAAATGGGAGAGAATATGCCGTTATTTTGGGTTATAAAAAGTTGGAGAGAAAATGAGAGAGAGAGAGAGAGAGAGGAAGAAAATGGTGTGTGTGTGTGTTTGAGAGCATGACTCTCTTTATCTATCTGTCAATCTAGTTAACTGTACCGCGTTGGGAACTTAACCCGAGCGTGGGTTAGTTAGGGGGGTTAAGGTTGGGTTTTCTTTCTCGATGCTAGTGGTGGCAATGTGGCATGGTATCATGTTTTTCTGGGTATCTCAGGTGTGAGAAACGCCGTGATAACTAGGTTGTTGACTCCCGTTTGTTTTTTTGTTGACTCCCGTTTGTTTTCACTGCTAAATGCTTGCTTTTCCGTGAAGGGAGTGAGTTGGGAGAGATATCAGATTTGTTGTTTATCCAACTCTATATCCATTCCATGAAATTGGGTTGAAGCACTGCTATTAAACTCCGATCGGATTGGAAATCAGACTCATGATCGATTCGATTATCATATAAAATCGGAAATGAAATTAAATTGGACCTGACATTGTTGAATCATGATTAAATCGGTCTGAACCGCTAACCCGATTAGCGATTGAACTGTCCCTCATGCTGCCCAAGGTCTCCTCCACTCACGTGTTCAAATCCATGGACCCTATCAATAGAATGCTTGTTGTTCTACCCTTGCACCACATGAACTATTTGTTTAAGGTTTGATAAGTATTTTATATATACATATCTTTATTATAAAATTTACAGTATCAATTCAAACGGTTCGACCAGTAATCCATTAATTCAGTATTCTGATCGAGTCGATGACTGGTCCAAGTTTATTAACATTAGGTTGAAATGTGTGTTTTTTTGGAAAAAGTATATACATGTCCCTAAACTTAAGCTCATTTTCAAATAAATATCTTCAATTATTTCTTTCTTCTCAATTAGTCTTTAAAGTTTAAACTCCTACTATTAGTAAAATCAATCCTTTAACTATTTGTTCATCTCAATTAGTCTTTAAACTCCTACTATTAGTAAAATTAATCATTTTGTTGACTTCAAGTTACATCACTAACGGTGAATAAATCTAATCGTTCATTTCGCTTAAATCCAAACTCTTGATTGCATTTTTTTTTTATAAAAAAAATTGAACAAAGTCTTGATGGTTGTACGTTCTATTCTCCTCTTCCCCCCTTCATTTCGCTTCTAGTTGGCCAAACATGTCCCGCAGCCACCAGGTCACAGCCAATAGCTACACACCCCACCTCGTCATTGTTCCAGCCCACAATGTCTCGCTGTCATCCTTCAAGAAACGACCATCAATTACATACCGTAAACTGCACGAGCCACCATTAGACGCACACACCACCGGTCAAACGTCTCGTAGATGAGGAGAATAGAATTAGCGTTTGAGAGAAGCGGTGAGGAGGAACGAAAGGACAGAAGAGAAGAATAGAAGCGTACAAACCTTCTTATTTCTTTTTAAAAAAAAATTAAAAAAATGCAATCAATTATTTGTATTTAAGCTATATGAACTATTGGATTTATTCATCATTCGTAATTTAACTGGGAGTTAACAGAAATATTGAGTTTACAAATAGTAATAGTTTAAGGACTAATTGGGATGAAAAAGTAGTTGAAGGATTGATTTTACTAATTATAGGTGTTTAAGGACTAATTGAAAAGAAAAAATAGTTGAAAATACCTATTTACAAATGGGCTAAAGTTTAGAGATATGTATACACTTTTTCTTTATTTTTTAAGCTTTTGTACATTAGCCAAGAAAGCAATTAAATACTATCAATTTTTTAGAAACATATTATATTTGACTAAATTAAATTTTCACTGTGTCATTGGTCTCTTTCATTCTACTTAGTAGAGACGTTAAGTGACAAAGATAAACTAAGAAAAAAAATTGATACTTTCTTAGTTTTTTAAAGTAACATATAAAATAAAATGGTTAAATTAATCATTTGGTCCCTATACGTGATGTCAATTTTGAATTTGGTCCCTACACGTGAATTTTTTTGAAATCCGTCCCTACATGTACATTTATTTTTAATTTGGTCCTCGCCGTTTATTGGTGTCATAACGCCGTTTGTTGAAGTTTAAGTATAGGGACCAAATTGAAAATGACTGTCACATGTAGGGACCAAATTCAAATTTTTATTTGGAATTCGATCCCTGCATGTAACAATCATTTTCAATTTGATCCCTACATGTGACAATCATTTTGAATTTGGTCCCTATCACTTGACGGTGTTACAACACCAACAAACGGCGGGGACCAAATTAAAAATAATTGTACATATAGGGACCAATTTCAAAATTTTTTACGTATAGGGACCAAATTCAAAATCAGTATCATATATAGAGACCAAATGATTAGTTTAACCAAATAAAATTATTTTATTCTCAAAACTATTTTAAAACGTAGGGAGTACTATTTTTTAGTATACCTAGCTATTTTTTTATTATACCTTTTTCTTATACTCATTTTTTCTTGAAAGTATTTAAAGTGAATTATTAGCATATAAAAAAGTGAAATATTGAGTACTTATTATTATTATATTGAGAAAAATGTTACCACTTCCAAAAATTTTAAGAATAAAAATATTACTACACCCCCGATGCATATATAAACAATTATTTATAGATTTAAGGTGTAGGTGTGCTTTGTGTGCGTTGGAGTCGGATGTTTAATACCTATATGCCTTCAATAGTATTTATAAGTATGAGATAATTTTTATCCTATAAGTTAATTTTTGGGATTTAGTTAAATCCAAATTGAAATTCTAATATGGTATCAGAGTCAATCCGAGATCCGTTGGGTCACCCGGAGATTTTCAATATTGCAAACTTCACGTTCTAGATGTCCAGTCCTGGGCATGACAGGGTGTGTTGGAGTCTATTTGATAGTGATATGGCCTAAATAATGTTTATAAGTGAGAGACAACCCTTACCTTATGAACTAACTTTTGGAATTGAGTTAGGTCTAAACTCAAATTCTAATAGTGACAATAAATATATGAGGAGAGATCGATTTATATTAATGTAAGTCATTTTTTGTTTACACTCATCCTCAATTATTGATTTTATTTTCATCCAACGATATAAATAATTAAAATCATAATCACCATTAAATCGTCATTAAATGAAAATAAAATTAAATCGATCCCTCCGCTCCCTCTCTCACTTTCTCTCATGTGCGAGTTCTGGGATCGATTAAAAATAGAAAATTGGAAAGTAATAATGGATTAAAAATTAAGGTGTTCTTTCCCTTTGTTTATGTTATTCGGTAATCCTTAAAAATCGATTAAAGAACAAAATGGTTACAGTATATTTATCTCGTCGGTTTAATTTTTTTTACAAAATCTAACCAGTAATTCATGTGGTTCTGGATAATCGATGCTAATTAAGCCTGCTTACCCGGATTATTTTCTTTCTAATTTGCTAACTTCATTAGCCATATTGTCAATTGTATTCAACTCCTTCGTACTTTCCTTGTAACTTGTAAGTAACTGGATATGATTACCATGTGCAGTGCTAGTGCTGTTGGAGTATGTATTATCTGTCCTTCACATTAATGCCAACTATAGGGATATCAATCATATGATAGGTTGCCAGCCGTATTATGTCTATATTTATCCTTAAGGATTAAGATTCATGAATATGACTACTCAATCAAAAAACAGCAATCCACCCGTCTAACAGTAACAAATTAGAGTGCAATTTATTTTTAGAATAATTTAGTGGATATTTGGTTTGTCATTAGAAAATGCTAAATGTATATTTGAGATAAAGTGTCTTTAGAATTTCTTTAGAATAAATATGCTTTTGGATGCAAACATATATTTGTAACGGTAAACCAAACATGTCATTAATCTATTAATATATTTTTCATTTAAGAATAACATGTGTTATTTTTATTTTAAAAAGTTATTTTTTAATTTAATTACGCACATTTCATCTATAACTTTAATATTTTTCTCTTTTAAATTATATTTTTAAATTGTTTCTGAATAAATTAATTATATATAATTCTAGAATTTTAAAATCTATATTCATTTAAATTATATCTAAACTTAAAAAAATTCATACCATGCATGAGATATACTTACTTGTAAACACTACGAAATTTGTCTTTGTTAAGAACAACTTTATAATCCTTTTTATATCTCTATATCTGTTCTTTTAAAAAAAAAAAAAAATTTGTCCTAAATTATTTGTCATTTGATAATATTAAAAAATATTAACTTTTTTCAACTTGACTATCATCATTTACTATCTCAACTTAATTCAGTGACCATATATATTAGTGGTGATTGAAGGGAGAAAAAAAAACTAATCAAGTGAAGAAAAAAAGATAAGTTAGTCATAGTAAACCATATGTCTTCATGCATGTTTGAGATTATTAAATAGTATTTTTAATTCTTATAAAAACACTTTAAAGGATATAAAGATGGAAACAAATATAATTGGTTATGAATGTGACGAGCTTCTTGGTGGACCAAAAATCAATGATCTTCTTCACCATGAACAAATAGGTGTCTCTGATTATTTGCTTATATATATCAGGCACTTCATCAAAATTTAAGTGAACACTATTTTTTAGTCTTTTTATTTAAACATTGATGTTAATGACAATCCTTTTGTATATTTTCATATAAGGTACTTGTATCAAGAGCTCCCATATAAAAAAACGAGGAGGTTTTCGTTCTTATCCTTGCATCAAATATATACAATTGTCTTGGAATCGGGGCAATCGCGATATTTAGCGGATGTTCTCGTGGCAAATGCGGAGAGAGATAAGTTGTTTATAACACATTGCAATGTAAGGTGGGTCACTTTTTGGTAAAATTGATTTACGAAAATGAATTCCATGAAACGTGAGCTGCTTAGAATTTGCAAACTCGATATTTTTGTATGGCTCATTGGGCATTGATTGTCATCAATCGCATCGAAGAGATTTGTATATTTTCTGGATCTGGTGCATGGTGAGAAATCGCCAGAGATAAAGAATATATTCAATCAGTATGTATATGCACTTATTTTCAACATATATAATATGTATGTGATGATTCAAAATATGTATTCTCATGAAGTTTATTTGATTTTGTTAAAGATTTGCAAATTTACCATGCTAACACCGGAGCTAAGATGTCCAAATCTAAATAAAAAAACATCAAATGGAGCTACATAGAGGTATTTACAAAACTTCAAGCAAATATTTATAAAATAACTGATTAATTAAATTTTATTTTTTTGGTTTTATAGTGTCCCGCAAAACTAACAATATAGGTTGTGGCAACTACATACGTCATGAAATTCATGGAGGTTATCTTACAAAACCGAAACAAGATCTAAACAACTGTATGCAATTTCAGTTCTAGTTTATATTTATCAAGTTCTTAAATTTGACCATTTATTCAATTCTAACTTCATTTTATTCTAATGTTTTATTTCACGGTACTTCTCTTAATAATGCACTAGAAGTCAAGGAAAAGTGGTCTCGCTATTCAGTTGTAAAGTTAATTTAATTAGATATGTGTTTGGAATTTTATAAACTGAAGATTTTGGAGGTGATTTTGTAAACTAAAAAATCGATTTAATTAAGTACAACTTTCATTTCTTCTTGCTGTTGATTTTTTTGGATCAATATGTTTTACTGGTTGATTGTGCAAGTACAGTCTCTTCTTATTCTTCGCTCGGAATTAACATTTATGTTTTCATTCTTTCTTGATGTTGATTGTGTAAGTACAGTCTTGTTCTTGTTTTTATTTTGCATTTCTTGCTTGTACAAATACAGTTTTGGATCAATATGCTCTGAATCGCGCATATAGGGGGAATGTGTCTAATAACAAATATATATTAAGGGAATCTAAGGTAGTGTCTCTTGTATGAAACACTATATATCTTTTGGTGACAGAAGATAGAGGTATCCCTTCGATAATGTTTCAGAAAGGAAAAGATAGACAGCATATGTGATATGTCTCGCTTACAAGTTACAAGTGTTATTAAATTTCTCACTGAAGTGTTATATATATATATATATATATATATTGAAGTTTCTTTTGGTGTAGTGTTCGTGAACTAATATGACAGGGTTTGGGGACTAAACTGATTGACAGAATTGTTAGGAATCAAGTAAAAAAAATTCATCTTTTAGAAACTAATCCAACGAACGCGTCATGATCATTAGGAACCAAAGTGAATAGTCAATTTTCATTACTTGTTACCGCAGGTACGTATTAAAGGAGCACCACTACAAGGTGGATCATAAAAGCAGCGGGTCATAAAAGCCTCCCTTAATCTTTTTTTTTTTTTTTTGACTAAGACGCCTCCCTTAATCTAAAGCATGATATGCTATGATTATGCATCTGCAATAGTTTAAAATTAAGTATGAAAATCGTTTTCAAGATAGAAAAAAGAAGGCTAAATGGTACTTGCTCTCGATTTAAGTCAGAAGTCACCTGTTTAGGCTCGATCTCGTTTCCTAATTTGAAATTATAATCTTCTTCCTATGCCCACCACGCGTTGACTATAGATCTCAACTACTCTGTGGACTGACATATGGCTAGCCGTCTTCGACCATAAAGATAAACTTATTATTTCTATCACCCATTTTGATGGATTAGTCAAAGCATGATTAACCCACTGAATTGAAAAAAAACGTAATACACACCACATGATCAGACATTCTAGTTCTTTTTATTTACCATATATATAGTTCATAACATGTTATATGTTGAATTCGAATGCACATAAAATCGAGATAAAAAACATATAACATATAACCAAAAAAACTACATTCAGATTATGCTAACTATTCATGACAACTTACATGATTCCCCACTTTTTTTTTTTTTTGGTACATAAAAGTTTAAATTAGGAGAACGTACGTCTACGTGCAGGGTCAGGGAAAACCACCAATCTCTATGAGGATTTATAGTAAAATTTACATATTGCCTACCAACAGGGGAGATCTGAGAATCGAACCCAAACCACAACGAATATGAGCGAAAGGTTCAATCAGATATATTAACTCCTGTTGATCATGATTCCCGCTTTGCCTACATAAAAAGAATGATCCATACCATTATTTTCATGCAACCACGTAGCCATAACATGTCAGAATATATGTGTAGTTATTTTGTGTGAATTTTATGAAATCTTATTTTTTTGGCTTAATTGCACTTTTGGTCCCCCAGGTATCACGATTGTGCAATTTTGGTCACCCCGGATTTTAATTGCGTCAATTGGGTCCTCCAAGTATCACGATTGTGCAATTTTGGTCACCCAAGTTTCAATTGTACCAATTGGGTCCCCCACATATCATGATTGTGCAATTTTGGTCCTCCAATTATCACGATTGTGCAATTTTTAACGTCAGTATCCTACATAGGACACGTGGGACTAATTTGACACTTAGTGAAGTCAACTTGACAGTTTACAGGACATTCTTATAAGACATCATTGCCATATCACACAATTTAATGATCAAATGCACGTCATTAAGTGTCACATAAGAATGACACGTAAGCTGCCAAACTAGTCTCATTAAGTGCCAAATCAGTCACACCTGTGCTTCGTAGGCTATTGATGTTAAAAGTTGCACAATCGTGATACTTGGAGGACCAAAATTGTACAATCGTGATACTTGGGGATCAAAATTGCACAATCATGATATGTGGGGGACCCAATTGGCGCAATTGAAACTTAGGGGACCAAAATTGCACAATCATGATAGTTGGAGGACCCAATTGGCGCAATTAAAACCCGGGGATCAAAATTGCACAATCGTGATACCTGAGGGACCAAAAGTGCAATTAAGCCATTTTTTTTTTTCATTTTCAATTTTCCTATGCACGGGAGGAACCAAAAAAGATTTATTGAGGGAAATACTTTTGCACATAGACTAAAACGTTAGTTTAAAAAATAATTTTAAAACTTAAAAAACTTATTTTAAAGCCTTCTCAAGGCAAGAGAAGTGTTGTAGAAAAATTTCAACTTTATTGTAATAATCAATTAAAGCCGTTAAACTTAAAACTTATGAATTAAGACCTAAAATTTTTCTTGTGTTTTTTTTGTTTATATTATAAATCATTATTATGGGTTTTGATGGATCCATCACATTCACAGGGTCCCAAACTAAGGGAGACCATCATAAAAGCCACCTGGTCTAATAAATAAAATGACATTTATTTTAGTCCATCAACAATAAAACAGTGACTCAATTTAGTTCGTCAATTATATAAATTTAACATTAATTTAGTCTTTTTTTTAAAGATTAATTTCGTCTTCTAATCTCACACAAAAGGATAATTTTAATATCACTTTATATGATTGAGGAGGTCAGGAATTCGAATCTTGACTCTCGTGTATGGATAAATCCTGATTGGAAGGTGACAACAGATTATCCGACGGAGATTAGTTACTGCTAACGGTGGTAGATACTTCATACATATAACATGATTATAAAAAAAAATATGATTGAGAAGTTAAATTGATATCATTTATTTTTTATAAACTAAATTAATGTCAACACCATCTTTCAAGGACAAAAATGATAATTTAGTCTTTTGTTTAAAAAAATAAATTTAAAAATGTAAAGTTATTATTTTTTTTTTGTTACAGTAAAGTTATTATTTATGAGTGTTTCAAAATTATTTTTTCAATCTTAAATTTCATAAGTAAATACAAATATTATTTATTTATTTTAAAAAATTGAACATTTATAAAATTGGACAAATATCATACTAAACAAAGATTAATATCAGACATAAAATTTTATAAAATTTTCCTAAGACTTAAAAGCAGCTGCATATTAATATTGATATTGCTTTGTGTATAAGTTTTTGTGTAATCTAAATACTTCTTTTTCTGAAGTTTGTAAAGTTAAAATCACGTACTCCCTCTGGGTCTATATATAAGCAAAAAACTATTTAAATTTTTTGGACTCAAATATAAATAAAAATCAACCAAGTCAACCCTATTTAATACTAGTGTTTCAAAAATATCCTTTGATTAATTATTTTTTTATTTTTCCAAGAGCATTATACAGTCTCAAGACACAACTTCCAATAACATTATATACTCCCTGAAAGGGTAGTTTAGTAACTACAACTTATTTTTTATACAAATCAAGACAATTAAACTAATATAACTAATTTTTTTAATATGTGTGAAATTAATTTTTTTTTTACTTATATATAGATGAGAAAAGAGTAGTGTTATACTGAGAAGGTTTTACTTTTAGAGGAACTTAAATAACCATCTCGCCGCTTAAGCCTATATAAATGTTTCAAATTGGCCTACAATAAATTTAAATGTCTCTCCAACCAAAAAATAAAAATTTAATTGTTTCAGTTAGACCTATAATAAATAAAATGAAATGGTAAGAATTCTTTTGCTTTTCAACACATCCTCTATTATTGGTGGAATTTATATGAGTCTAAATAGAGAATAAACTCATGTGATTTATTGCGACCCACATGAAATTCATCTAATAATAAAAAGTATGTTAAATAAAGTGTGTTAAAACCAACTTAGGTTGGTCCAAGTGATAAGGGTTTGAGCCTCTTAAGCAACTGGTCAGATTCAAATCCTGGTTCTTGCGAATGAAAAAAATCTGGTTGGAAGAGGACTATCCGGCCACTTTGTATGCTTTCAGGTTCCCAGGTGAAGATTAATCACTATTAGCGACGGTGGATACTTTGCACCTATCACATGGATAACAAAAACAAGAAAGAAAATGTGTTAAAGAGTGTAATATTAACATTTTTCATTATAAAAGGATCTTGCTAATGAGTGTACTAAGAGCATTGTTTAAGGAATCAACAAAAAAAAAGTTTTTATAGAAAAACTAAATATAACACTTTTCAATATATTAAATAAATACCCATGCAAAATTTATTATCTTAATTCCTTAACCAATACTCTAAAAGCACTGGTTAGCTTTCTCAATACAATTTTTCCACTTCACTAAACTAGAAAGCCATGAAAGTAACGCGTGAAAAACTAGCCACAAATGACAAACCAAGGAGAAAACGTGTATGTGGACCCAAACAAAAATACATCGAATGACAACCCACAAATGATTAAGATTTGTTTGTTTTAGTTTCTGCAAAGGTAAAATCAAGTTGGGAAAAAGCTCCTCTCACAAAACTTTCAAAATAATTGCCTTGAGAAGCGTTATTTTCACGTTTGCGTTAAAAATAATCTAAACCAAACAGACACTAAGACTATCTTTGTTTAAGATTTTTTTAAACACAAACGGGAAAACAAAGTTTCGTATGCACTTTTTTTCAAAGCTACCCAAGGGTCGCTTTTAACAAACGGGCGTTCTGACCTTTCCCAACGCTAAAACAAATGGGCTATAATTGGTATTAGTTGCTATTTTTTTTAATAAAAGCAATTCTACATGAATAAAACTTACGATACAATTTTTTGTCTTTGTGGTATTGGTTTTTAATACAAAAATATTACATGTAATAATTTATTAATAAAAATAGAACATATATAATAATTGTTATATATATTATTTTTCACTGAGAATAATATCACAAGTATTTTAAAAGTTGTATCTATATTTTGTCTAACCAAACTAATATTACATTGGTCCGAGTGGAATAGAATTCAAATTGCTTAAGTAAAATCTTGGATTCGAGTCTTGTAAATAAAAAAAAAATAACATGCTTGGGATGAAAAGACCCCACTAAAGGTGACCAACTAAATTCCCCGATGAAAATTAGTTATCGACGAAACCGATAAATACTTCACACCTATAACATGATAAAAAAAATCAGTAATACCATAGACACTTGTTAAAACAGACGAACCACATGCACAGATTCATTCTGCGCCGAACCTTGTTTTCCCGGTCCTTCTTGGAAAACTTTTTTTTTTTTTTTTTGTTGACGTAAATTGGAAAACTTTTTAGTCTTACAAATACTTGAAATATGACATTGGTATAAATATTATTTAGTGATTATTGATTTTTTTTTATCAAGAATTTAGTGATTATTGATAACACTATTTAGTGATTATTGATGTTAGTGTGAATAGATATCGAAACTCATATTTCAAGATAGAATTAACATATCATATACAAATAGAACAATTATAAATCATTATGAATCCTCCTATTAATTATCCTACTTATTAATTAAATAAAGAAAATATTGACTCCTTTTTTATATTTTCAAGACATTAAATATATTAATTTTTTATTCAATATTTTTTTTATTTAATAGTAGAAAAGTTTTATCGGAAGATATGGTAAAATCATAAAAATATAAATATGAGAATCCTTTAAATGTTAATTTTAATTATACAAATAACTAAGTAGTGACACGTTTGTACACCTTTCCAGTTAGGCTTAAGCTACCTAACCAAGCTGTTTAATATTCATATGAAAATTAATAAAAGCTCTTAAGTAACGTTGGTATCTTGCTTGTTGGCACATTAATTTATACTATTATATTTTTTAAATATATATATATCACAATAATATTATATATTTTGGACCATTTGAATGTGCTAACTAAGGAACAGCTAGCTGGGCAAGGCTGAGAAATTAAAGGTCATGGTCACGGCTCAGGGGCTCACGGAATTATCCTTCAAAGTGTCCCAAATGCCTTTTTTTGAGCCAGTTTTAATCTTAAACAAATGGGAATAATTTGGATTGAATATATTGTTTTGTTGGTTATGTTGTGTCGTTATGCTTATGAGAGCCAAATGGGCCTAACTAAATTTTCGATGCTTGAATTTTCCGTCCAAATAGCGCTTTTGTTCATTTGTTAAATTTAAAATTTTGGATTTAATTGATTTATAATGTCAGTATAAAGACTTTTTACACTATCGATTAATCATAAATTATTATATCATTAGAAATATATTTAACTCTTATCTTAACTACCTTAAAAAATATTTATATGATAATTTATGATTGATTAATAATGTAAAATTTTTTATACTAACATTGAATATCAATTAAATTTTTAATTTTTTATATAAGCATGGATGATTTTGGAGCAGTTTCTTTGTCTTCTAGGTTCTGCATTCGGCACCACGCCATCCCCATCAGGGGTATGTGGTGACTGGTGTGGCCTGACGATAGCAACAATACCTAATATTTTTTATTGTGGGTTATAAATGTCAGCTGTCATCAACATTAAATTTATAATTAAACCCAACACCTTTTAATTTTATGCATCTTCTTCCGTTTAGCACTGATAATTAAGACAATTAACTTGAATCTCCTAACAATTTCGGTTTGAATTTAAAGCTTGCTTACAGGAATTCAATGGGTTAATTAACTAAGTGGTAGATAAACATGTGATATGTGTAAGTGTATGGTTATGGTGGCTGCTAATCTCATCTATATCGATTTTTTGAGGTAAGACAGTAAGAAATATCCTTATAAATTTCCTACTCCGAATGTGAAGGTTTGTCTTTGACCGGATAGTACACGTGAATGGATTGGTGGTGGAACTCTTAAACTAACTTTTGGTCACCACCTTATCATTAGGGATGACAACGGGATAAAGTGGGGGTGGGGAGTACCCTTTTGGTCCTCATCCTCATCCCCCTCTCTATCCCCATCTTCAATTTTTCTCTTTGTCCTTGTCCTCATTCCTATTCATGAAAAGTATTTCTCTTTCATCCCCATTCTCCGCTTCCTCGTAGATTCCCATGGGGATCCTGAAAAAGCAACTAGTAGCCTACTACAAATTCAAACCCAAACTTCCTCATTGTCAAGACTCAACTTTCCTTCAATGCAACTCCCTTTAGATTGCGTTAAATCCCCTTAGCCCCACTGTGTTGTTGTCAGTGTCATGGAAAGTGTTCGATACTCCTTTCTATACCCACTCTCTTTTAGGGAATAATTAGTATGTCCTAGATCCAATCCATTGGGTAATGCATTAGAATTATTTTATTTTGATAAAATAATTTTGTATTCCATTAAATGATTTTATTTGTCATATTTATTATTTAATTGATTAATTGATACGACAAAGTCCTTGTTTAAATTAGATATTTGTCATCATGATAGAGATCATGATAATGAGAGACAAGTCTTTGATGATTTAATCTAAAGTGTTCTTGATCGTAGGATTGAGAATGAGACATTAGTAATCCGGATAGATCAATATATATGTGATGGTCTCTATTGGATAGATATTAATAGATCTCATTTATTAATTCACATATATAGATAATGCATATAGAGATATGATCATTGAACTGACTCAATTGAGAAATCCTAATGGTTTATATTACCATTAATTTGTCAATAGGATATTCTCATGAAGAGTGTAAATATTTCCTTTGACCTGAGATTATCATAGTAATTAACAAGTTGCTTGTTATACTTTGATTCTGGACACCTAATACCCCTAGGGTGCTAGTTGAATGGATATTGGGTATGGCTAAGTACTTGTAGGATTAATGATATATCAAGAAGGAATCCATCAACTCTTAGTAATGAGTTTGAGCTCTATGTTTATAACAACAAAGTCATTTACTAGTTGGTTATAAAATATAAGAGTTTACCTTTTAGAGCTTTGACAATTATAGCATACTCTAAGGTTAACTCGGAACTGGAACGATAGAAGAAAATATTGCATTATTATTCTAAAGGTTCTTGAAGATATTACTTCATGCTATCCGGTCGTTAAGGAGTGTTGCTAAACGCCAACCTTGATTAGTAATTTGGTTCGACTAAATTACTACTGGCTTAGTATTGAACCTATGGGGTCACACACTAACGAGTGTTTCAGTTTTTGCTAAGGGATTATTTAATTTATTATTTGATAAATTAAATTAGAGAATTTAATTTAATCAAATAAATAAATTTTTAATCTAAATGAAATATTATTATATTCTTTGCTAGCACTTAGAATATAGTTAATACTTGATACATTATCTGAAGAAATTCTATTTGGAATAGAAAAATCAAAAAGTTTCCAATATCCTATTAAGATAGGATTTGAATGTTGCATATCACGTTTCCTATTCTCCCGGAACGGCTTTTCTTTTCATTGCCATTCATTTGAGAATAAAGGATTTGAGTAGCCATTGCGGGTATTAAGGTAATAAGGCATGCAAGCATTCGGCCATCCTTGAGCAAGCTATTGATTTGAAGGATTGAATAGTCATTATTGCTCTTTTGAGAGTTAATAAATTGAATAGCTGTTATGGCTATTCATGTGTACAGCTGCAGTGAATTTCATTCGTTGGAGAGCAAGTGAATGAAGTGGTGGTTATGGATATTCAAAAGACATCAGGGAAATTTGAACACACACACACATATATATATATATATATATATATATATATATATATATATATATATATGTTAGACGTAAAATGAGAGAGTTTTACGTTCTGTCTACTTTTTATTCAGTTTGTATAAGTTTCAGATATCAAAGAGTTTGATTGCAAGGCTTGGTCTCGGTATGGATACGCATAGAGTCTTCGTACTATCGAAGATAAATTTTAAAAGTGTCAGGAATCCCTTATCAGATATTTCGATTAATATCTTATTGCATAAATACACTTTAAACTCAAAAGATTTTATTTTTGGATTGCTTGTTCTGCTGTTGATATGATCACCATGCAATCCTGCAGTGGTATCAAAGCAAGGTTGTTTGTGTTTAAATTGTATTGCTGATTTTGCATAGAAGATGCATGAGTAATTAATGAATTATTTTCATATGATACTTTTTGTGAATAAGTATATTGTCCACTGCATGTGACGTGTTTGGCTCAAGTGATATAATGCTAATGATTTATTGGCTATTATATTTATATGTGATTATTAGTAGTCATACTTGTACATTGTTTTTCTTGGAAAAATTGGCTAACGAATATGTTGCAGATGACATTGGATTGTCTATTCCAAATGTAAGATTCATATATTAATTTGTTCTATGACATTTGGAAATCTTATTATGTTTTTTTTGTTTTTGATACCATTCTTGAATTTGATTTGTAAATGGTATAACCAATTTTTTTTAATTCTCGGCAAAGTTTACGTGCAACAAGAGAATTGTATGAGTAAGTGTTTTATTAGAAAAATTGCCGTGCTCTGTGCGCATTGTTTTTCAGACAATGAAAATGCTTTTATTATATGATATTGAATTGCTATTTCTAAATTGTTAGATTGAGGTGCTTGTAATCGACATCTATTTGTCTTTTGGAAATTTTATATGATTAAAATATGATGTGTCTCATTTATATAGTTTTCTGTATTTCTTAATCACAAGGAACAGCCTGACAATCAGGAGACTTATGATTTTGAAATAAAAGAAAAATTATTATTGCATGTGATGCAAATACATCAAAAGAAATTAAGTTATACTCAACGCTTGGACTACCGGGGGAGTATAAAGTTTAATTTATTTATACCAATAGGAATGACCTGACAACCAGGTAACTATATGGTGTGAAATTTATTTTAATGTTGTATGTGATACAAAATTATATTCCTTAAAATATACATGCATGAGAAACGACTTGACAACCAAGGCGCTCATTCATATATATGTTGTTAAGGGATTTTTTTTTTTAATTCCACTACAAGAAATAGAGATTTCTGAAACTATCGTAGTTTGTGGAAAATTTTATCTAGATAAAAGTGTATATCTATGATAAATGAAAATGCGAACTTCTGTTCTTGTATTTTCTTGTTCTTAGAATTCTCAAAAATGTCTTCTCTATCATTGCGCTACATTCTTGATGCCAACAAGCTGGTTGGAGCCAACTATGATGATTGATACCGAAATTTAAGAATTGTTCTTATGCATGAAAAACTTATCGAAACGATCGATAAGCCTGCCAAAACTGCCCCTACTGACAAAGAAAATGCTGAAGCAACCAAGGCTTATGAAAAGTACTTGGAAGAGTGTCTTAATGCTAAATGCATCATTCTGGCATCTATGAGTTCTGAACTTCAGAGGCAACATGAGGATATGGAGCCACCTGCAACTATTGAACATCTTAAAAAGATGTATGGTAGACAAAGTAGGACAGCTAGGTATCAGTTGTCCAAAAATTTGTTTAGGTCCTTTTTGACTGCAGGTTCTCTAGTTGGACCCCATATTCTAAAGATGATTGATCTTATTGACAACTTGAGAAGTTGGGGTGCAAACTTGGAAAAGAGCTTTCTCAAGATCTGATTTTGCAGTCTCTTTCTGATTCATTTTCACAATTCATTGTGAATTTCAATATGAATAAAATAAGTTGTGAACTTCATGAGATGCTTAATCTATTGATTGATTATAAGAATCAGGTTGCTTCTGAGAAGAAGGATGGAACTGCTATGGTTGTTGGTAAATCCTTCAAAAAGAAGGGTAAGGGTAAGTATAAGTCAAAAAAGAAACCCTTTGGACCTAAAGGTGGTGTGACCAAACCTAAGGTTCAAGAAGGTAAACCTGACAAGTCTGATGCTGAATGTTTCTTCTGTAAGGAGAAAGGTCATTGGAAGAAAAACTGCAAAAAGTTTCTTGCTTCTCTGAAAGAAAAGAAACAAGGTGAGACTTTAATGAAAAATGTTTTCATGATTTCTTTAACCATTACTGATTCTTCAATATGGGTATTAGATACCGTTATTAGCTTTAATATATGTGATATGTTACAGGGACTACAAATGAGTAGAAGGTTAAAGAAAGGAGAAATAAATCTTCGAGTTGGGAGTGAAGCAAATGTTGCGGCCCTAGTTGTTTGATCTATTTCTTGAATAATGTCGAATGACAAAACTTTAGTGCTGGAGAATTGTTATTATGTTTCGAAATTGTTTTGAACAATATTTCAATTTCTCTGTTGGACAAGCATGTTTTTCTTATTGTTTTCAATAAGAACATTTGCTTAATTTATCATAAAGATGGTTTATATGCGAATGGTTATCTCCAACATGGTATTTATGTCTTACTTGATGTGAATGCAAAACCAATTATGCATGTTTCTAGTCTTAAAAGAGGAAGAGATGATCAAATAAATCATGCATACCTTTGGCATTGTAGACTTGGTCATATAGGCGAGAAAAGAATTAACAAGTTACGCAAGGAAGGTTACCTTGACCAGTATGATTATGAATCATATACAACTTGTGAATCTTGTCTCAAAGGAAAAATGACCAAATCTCCATTTACTAGAAATGGAGAGAGAGCTTCTGAATTATTGGGTCTAATCCATACAGATGTTTATGGACCCATGAAAATTCAAGCTAAAGGAGGATATTCTTATTTCATCACCTTCACTAATGATATGTCAAGATATGGTTATGTGTATTTTATGAAACACAAATCCGAGTCATTTGAAATGTTCAAAAGATTCCACAATGAAGTTGAGAAACAAGTTGGTAAGAGTATTAAGATACTCAGACCTGATAGAGGGGGAGAATATCTTAGTGACAATTTTCTTGATTATTTGAATGAACATGGAAATCATTCACAGTGGGCACCTCAAGGAACGCCACAAAACAACGGTGTATCTGACAGAAGGAGTTGAACTTTATAAGATATGATACGATCCATGATGGGGTTCACTGAGCTTCTAAAGTATCTATGGGGATATGCTTTAGAAACTATAGCATATTTGTTAAATAAAGTTCCCACAAAGTCAGTCTCTACAACACCATATGAGATATGGAAAGGTCGAAAGCCAAGCCTCAAGCACATTTGAGTTTGAGGATGTCTGGCTTATGTCAAGGGACTGCAAACAGATAAACTTAATGCAAGGTCTGATAAGTGTAGGTTCATTGGGTATCCCAAAGAAACACAGGGGTATTATTTCTATCACCCTTGTGACCACAAAGTGTTTGTGGCAAAGAGGAATAATCCTTTTGGAAAGAGGACTTCCTTTTAGAAAGAAGTCGTGGTGAAGAAATAGAACTTGATGAAGTTCGAGAAACCAATGAAATACTGCAGGCTCAAGAGCCTGAAATACAAGCTGATGAGCCATTGTTGGATGTTCTGAAGTTACTGCGAAGGTCATCACCTTCGATGGTTGAGGTTCAAGAACAGGTTAATGAACCGATTATAGAATCGATTCAACAACCACCAAATCCAGTACAAAGTTAAGACCTTGGCCAAGGCAATTGAATGAATGAAGAAATCATTTTCTTAAGTCATTTACTAGTTGGTTATAAAATATAAGAGTTTACCTTTTAGAGCTTTGACAATTATACCATACTCTAAGGTTAACTCGGAGCTGGAACGATGGAAGGAAATATTGCATTATTCTTCTAAAGGTTCTTGAAGATATTACTTCATGCTATCCTGTCGTTAAGGAGTGTTGCTAGACGCCAACCTTGATTAGTAATTTGGTTCGACTAAATTACTACCGGCTTAGTATTGAACCTATGCGGTCACACACTAACGAGTGTTCCAGTCTTTGCTGGGATTATTTAATTTATTATTTGATAAATTAAATTAGAGAATTTAATTTAATCAAATAAATAAATTTTTAATCCAAATGAAATATTATTATATTCTTTCCTAGCACTTAGAATATAGTTAATACTTGATACATTATCTGAAGAAATTATATTTGGAATAGAAAAATCAAAAAGTTTCCAATATCCTATTAAGATAGGATTTGAATGTTGCATATCACGTTTCCTATTCTCCCGGAACGGCTTTTCTTTTTATTGCCATTCATTTGAGAATAAACGATTTGAGTAGCCATTATGGCTATTAAGGTAATAAGGCATGCAAGCATACGGCCATCCTCCAGCAAGCTATTGATTTGAAGGATTGAATAGCCATTATTGCTCTTTTGAGAGTTAATAAATTGAATAGCTGTTATGGCTATTCATGTGTGCAGCAGCAGTGAATTTCATTCATTGTAGAGCAAGTGAATGAAGTGGTGGTTATGGATATTCAAAAGACATCAGAGAATATATATATATATATATATGTTAGACATAAAATGAGAGAGTTTTACGCTCTGTCTACTTTTTATTCAGTTTGTATAAGTTTCAGATATCAAAGAGTTTGATTGCAAGGCTTGGTCTCGGTGTGATACGCATAGAGTCTTCGTACTATCGAAGATAAATTTTAAAAGTGTCAGGAATCCCTTACTAGGTATTTCGATTAATATCTTATTGCATAAATACACTTTAAACTCAAAAGATTTTATTTTTGGATTGCTTGTTCCGCTGTTGATATGATCACCATGCAATCCTGCACTTTCAAATTTCAGAACCTTACCAAACAAGCGCCACAAGAACATCGTGAGGATTCTCAAAGGGAAACCCTTTCGCAAACCAGACATCTCAGTCACTATTCAAGAGGTTCTAGAGAAGGCAAAAAATGAGAGAAGATATGGGTTTGTGATGGATGTATGTGCCAATGTGGGTATGATAATTTTCGCTGCCGTGGCCATGGGATTCCAGGTTATAGTATTCAAGTCTGTTTTCAAGAATTTGCAGAAGATATGTGAATGGATTTATTTTAATAAAGTGGTGGATTTGGTCACCGCGTTTGAGACTACAACTTGCGATCTGTAAAAGGATTTACTTTAAGTTCCTTTTATTGATTTAATTTTATATATATATATATAGGGTAATGTTCTCGAGAACAGGCGACCTTGCAGGGGGTGGAGTATTGTCCCCATCCCCAAATTGCCTTTGGTGGATTTTCTCCCAAACCTCCATCCCCGAGGGGGAAACTCCCTGCTCGCAGGGAGTTCGCACGGGGATCCCGCAAGCAGAGGAAAATTGTAATCCCTACTTATCATAAGACAAAAAAAATATAAGCTTGCTTTGAGGGTGTAAAAGGTGCATTGTTTAATTTATGAGTTATTGATTTGTAAGAGTTATTGGTAAGAGATCATAGAAGTAAAATTTGAGGATTGAATCTTACATGAATGATCAAGATTAAACATAAATGTATATAATTTTTTAATTGATCGCATAATTTTTAATCTTGACTCCCATTTATGGTTCTATATAGTCAAGATTCATTTCTGGCACCCTTTTGCAGTAAAAACTTCTTTTACTATATTTAAGTAAGTTTCTTTAAGGTGAGTTTATTCCTAAAGTAAAAAATTAATGATGTATTCACTCTCGATTTAATAAAATGCATCATGATTTTAACCGACTGAATAATCTAAAGAGTGGATACACCTTTTCTAATTTTTAAAGCAAGATTATTGTAAAGGAGTTTTTTTATCCATATAATATATCATTTATCAAAATTTTCTCTATATAAATCTATTTTTTGAAAAAAACAACAACATGGATGCTAAATTTACAAAATATTCTTCTTTAAAGATGTTCTCATTCTTTTTGGGTGTGAGATTTTTTTTATAAGCAAAATATATTGAATAAGAGCATTAGGGGGTGCTTTAACCAAAATACAAGATCAAAGGGACAACACGGAGAAAGGACAATGTAAAATTTATACTGCTTCAAAAACGAAAAACAGCTAGTATCTATTTTACCAAGTCATGCCCCTAAAACTAACTGGAAAAAAATAAAGCAAAAGAGAGACCACTGTCATCACAGAAAACCCGTAAAAAAATCTGCCTTAACAAAACTTGGCACAATATGAAGATCCATGCCAAGGAACCCTCGAAACCGTATAGTAACCATATCAGTCTTTTAGCAAGAACTGTTACATTTATCCACCACAAAGCAACAAGCTTACATGGCTTCATCCAATACCTAAGTCTGCACTTTATCTTCATTATACCTTCATAAACCAGCCCAATCATCTGAAACTTGAAGCAAAAAACTGCCACCACCGTTAATCATTGGATTTAATCCATTATTAATGAAGAGATATTTTTTTGACTAAAAAAAAATATTCATTCATTCAAATTGGTAAAATATATCGAAAACAACACAAATTCAACATCACTAAAAATCGAAAAATATGAATTTGCGAACAAACTCACAACACCCAGGTTAATAGCATAAAACGACAAAATGCCTACAAATGTGACAAAATCAATGTGACCGGAATACCTATGCCTACAGATCTGTAACGTTGACGCCCAAATCTTGATTGAATCTGTAATGAACCGAAGCTGATCTGCCAATCTGAACCAAATGAACACCGCAACAAGACGGGAAATTAAACAACACTGCACCAAGACGACGAACAAAACAACACCGCACTCAGATGACGAAATCATGGAAAAACACGAAAGAAAAATCAGGTCTATGTGGAAAAACCACTTATTTAGATAAAAGAAGAGAAAAACGATGTAGAGGGGTGATTTCAAGCCAAAGATTGGCCCAAAACCGCCCCCTCCTGTGCATGAGGAAGCAGAAAGAGAGGAGTAGAGGGAAGGTTGAGAGAGAGGCGGCTTTAGGTTTTCTTTTCATGGTTTAAAGTTAAGAGTAATCATGTTAATTAGTATGAAGAGATATTTAATCATTGGATTTAATCCATTATTAATAAAGAAGAATATTTTAAACTGAGTATTTATATAATATTTTTTAAGGAAATTGCTAAACGTTACGAAACGAAAAAATACCATAACAGTTGGCAACCTTTCATTTGACAATTATATGCAATCTCACATCCCTTTGTATGGTTATATGGCTGCTGATAGGTTAATTTTAAATTCGTCACAATTCGCTCATAGTTGGTTCGTACTCAATAGAAGTACTCTTTTTTTAATTACGTTATAGGTACGAAGTATCCACCACTGTTAGCAGTGACGAATTTCTGTTGGGGAACCTGTTAGTGTTGGGCACACAAGGTGGGTTCTCCCCTCCCAACCAGGTTTTCTCCATAAACAAAAGTCAGGATTCGAACCCTTAACCACTTGCTTAAGGTGCTCGAGTCCTTTACCACTCGGACCAATCACATGTTGGTATACATATTTATAATTTAACGCTGCTGCATTCCCAGGGCTCGGATTCGAACTCCAGACCACTGGTTAAGGTGGAAGAGACCTGTGCCATTTCATTCAAGCGCTCTTGGGTGACTGATTCAAACTTATAGAAAATTGATTTTGGTATTATTTAAAAGGAGGAGTGGAATAACAAAGGGGGATAAAAGGAGTCTACACTATGTTGGAAAAGGCATTTAATAGCGTTGTAGTCACCTGTTACGTTTTCTGCTATGGTTTTTAAAGGACTCAATCGCATCCTTTAGCTCCTTTCTAAGAGGTAAGCACAAGTCATTTCCTTTTTAATTTCCAAATCGTCATACTAATGAAATTTTCTTTTCAGTTTCCAAATCCAGAGACGCAAAGTCTTGCATCTGAGGTTTCTAAGAGAAATATCGAGGTTCATTTCCATTCATATGTCTCTATTTGAATAAAGTAAGTATGAGTTCTTTCCTTTTTAGTTTCCAAATCGTGATATTGATGGAGTTTGCTTTTTAGTTTCCAAATCCTGGGACATAAAGCCTGGCGTTTTTAAGAGGAATGTCGCAATTCCTTTCCATTTATATCTCCTCGTTTTAAGAAGTTAAGTATGCCCTTTCCTTTTTAGTTTCCAAATCGTGATACTAATCAAATTTCCTTTTTAATTTCCAAATACAGAGACGTAAAGTTTGGGGTATTAAAGAGAAATCTTGTGATTCCTTTCCTTTCATTTTTAGTTTCCAAATCGTGATACTAATGGAATTTCCATATTAGTTTTCAAATCACAATCTTTCCCATAGAATTGATTGTGTTCTATGTTGAATATCATTTCCTTGTTTTGAATATCCTTTTGAATCTCCATGTTTTGAGCACTAATTATAGGAAATTATGTTTTTTTAAAAACAAATGCAGAAAAGAACACGCTTCTTCAAAGATCCGTTATTAAATGAAATACCTTTAATATCGTTCCCTTAAAGAAGCGACATCGTAGGTACTCCTACATACCCTTCTGAAACGCTATCTTTGGTTACCTCTTTAATAGCGCTAAAATGGATAGTATTTCAAAACGTTAACTAAATGCCAAAAACAAACGCTATTGGAGATCTTTTCTGTTGTAGTGCTAGTATTAGGGAGTGTCTCCCTTGCCTCTTTTTAAGTCTCAATTTTGTGTTCGTCTGAATTAGGGTCTCAAGGAAGGATTGTCATGAATCCTGATCTCCTTTATCTAACTCATTAAACAATCAAACAATGGAGTAGCATATTTTACTATATTTTCTTCTCTGTCGTTCCATTCCATTCAATTATGAGACATTTTCTTCTATCCTCTTTGAAACTCCCAAACATATATTACGGTTTTTAGATGTAGATCTTTGGCTTGATTTCAAGAATTTTTAATAGAAATAGATAGGCAAAGGTATATTAGATTTTCTTAATAAATAATCATTTTTTATTCGTTTATTGGATCTTATTAAGAAATGCCATAAAAGTACTAGTTAAGAAAAAAATTATCGAGTAGGCATGATATATATAACATAAGCATTCAAATTCTTAAAGAGAATTTAAACTTCATGAAATACTTCTAGAAGAAAGTAAAAAATAATTTTTGAGTATATAATAAATTAAATACTTTATTTTTTAATGAAAATCTTTTATTTTTAATTCTTTAACTTTGATATTCATTCATAATCCTCTACTTTTGTTTAAATTTTTTATCCTTTTTCTGATATCCACCATTTTTAGGGGTGAGATTATTTCTATTTTGTTTTCGGTCTTTGATTGGATATTTCTATTACCTTATAACAGCAAAACTAACCCTCAAAACAATGGTGATAATTAGATAAAATCGTCATCAAAATTGTGACTTCAAAGCTTGAACCTTGATATACAACAAAGTTCGTCCCAAGTCGCAATACATGTCATATTGTGACTTGTTGGGTAGACTAATCCAGTTTCTGGTACTATAACTTCCTCTCTTATAGGGGCAACTCATAGATGAAAGGAAGTTTTGCCTTGGACTAGGATTTTTCTAGTAAAAAAAAATGACTGCATGAACCTGCAGTCATGATCCTATGATCATAAAGTGGGATATAATATTTTTGTATTATTATTGTTACATAAACAATTTTTTTTTTGTAAAGCTAGAATCTCTTGTATTATTATTTTTGCATACACAAATTTTTGTGCAGGCGGTTAGACGAGGGGCGGGCTTGCGGGCCCGCTATCGACGGTCAGGCGTGGGATGGTCGGTCAGCGATCGGATGACAGACGATTGGTCGACGGTCTAGCAGCAATCGATTGACGGTCTAGTGGCGAGGGCTAGCAGTCTGACAGATTGTTTGTATTTGAAAAATAAAAAATTTGGAGTGGATAAAAAGTAATCTATTGCTTTTTTTGTTGGTCCAGCGAATAAAAAAAAAATAAAGAGATGGATCATTAACCGTCCATTAAGAAAAATAACTCAATCCAACTATTTATTTATTTTTATTAATTGATGGTTTGGATTGAATTTTGGTATGGATGAATAATGGGTTCATGAATTATTTTGTCAACCCTACTATTATGACAGCCACCTATTCCATCCTCATTTATAATTATTGGTTTATTGTAAACACCCTTTCGCCCTTTAACAAATCTTTATTTTTCGAATATATATTTTTTCTTTCTCAATCTTGTGGTAATCTTGTCATGTTACTCACCAGTTTTTAGGCACAGCTTACGTTAGATTGAAGCCAATTTAAAATGTGGAAGACGTTGAAAGCAACGCCATGATTAAGATGATAAAAAGAAAAAAGAGGACGTGAAGCACCAAATAGGCAAATAGAACAATGCCCAAGAGGCCACGAAAGGGACAAAGTTGAAGGGCAGCCAGAGAACAAAAAGAAGAAAAGATACTATCAATCCAACAAGAGCCAATTAGCCTCTTCCAAATAAATATTCTATTCTGCCAAAGCCTTCCAACCTAATTCCACCGTCCAACCAAACTGGAGGATAATATTGCCAACCCAACCTAAAATTGGATATTTTAAAATATTAAAAAATGTTCTTAAATTCTATAAATGCATCTCATTTCGATGAACTTTAACCGATTTGATTCAATGCAAATTATATCCGAAGAAATAGTTCAATGTAGAGGATTGTATCAGCACTCAGATAGATATATATATATATATATATATATATATATATATATATATATATATATATATATATATATATATATATATATATATATAAATGGAGCTTGGAGACAGAAGGGGACGGACAAACGGTTGATTGAAAAGGTTTGGAAAAAGTACTACAGATGATCTTATGTTTATTTACTATTTGATTATCAATATATAGATTAAAAAGAATAAACGTATTTGTAGAAAAAAAAAAGTACTACTACACTATTACAACATAGTATTATTTTTTCATTAAAAAAAATATTTTAAGATGACAAAATTAAATGAATTTAATTTTGATGTGCTGTTATTATAAAAAAATTATACTATTAATTAATTATAAATTTTATTGTATATATAATTTCTGAAATAATTATTATAAGAATTAAATATTTTTAATAACATGACAATTGAGTCAAAAAAAAAAAACATGTTTAAAAAAAAAATAACATGACAATATATAACTAGATCACAATATACAATTATTTTACTGTATAATAAAATTAAATCCAATAAATATTCCTGTTTTGACAAATCACTTTTCTTCTGTAATTACAACACCTCGTTGAAACGCTGGTGATCATAATTAACAAGCATGAAATATGATCAATGATCATGGAATTTAGAGGTTGGTGAATAGTGCGCACCATTGTAGTATTAGTCATGAAAGGCACCAATTAATAGCACCAAATGCAAAGCAAACGGAACTGAACACCATATCTCATAATTTGAATTGAGAATAAGATCAGGGCACCAAGTTTGAATGGAGAATAGGACCAGAGTGTAACAAAAATTCTTGTGGCTGTAGATGGGTCATCCCTCAAGGTGGCTTAGCATATGTTGTGGGCAATTTTTTCACTTTTCGCACATTCCCTAAACTTTTAATTTCGTGGCTTTAGTTAATTTTCAACATCTTCTTACGTGTAATCAAATTGTTCACACAACTCTACTATCTCTAAGGAATCATATATAATTAGAAGAAAGTTAAATGGGTAAGTTTTAAGAGGTTGGATTTTTATTGACCAAATGCAGACATAATGATAGTTTGCTAGTGGGATAAGATGGCAATGCTCATATGGAGGTCCACACATTCCACTTTGTTTAATTCATCCTCTGGCGTTTGTGATGGAATCCCAGAAATTATGCCTTCCCATTTCAAGACAAATTCCTTTCCTCATGCTATAATATTATGGGTCTATCAATGGATTCCATTAGCCCATTAATTCAACTATCATCTGTGTGAGAAGATGATAATTATGTTATAGCTTTAATACCTTTTCACTATGCCATACAAGTATTAATAAGATGAAATTCTTTTGAAAACCGAGACAAAAAGATATAATGGACATTTTTTTTTATGTAATAGAGGAAAATCACTAGCATCATCGATAATTTAAAGTGAATTTTACATATCATCAATTAGCAAACGAAATATGATAATCCAATTCAAGACACGACGAGTAAGAGCAAAAGCTCAACCAGATGTGTTGTCTATGTGGTTATGGGTTTAAGGGAATATGAGGTGACAGGTTAGTGTGCTATATCCTGGAAGAAATGGCGATGGCTGAGAGAAAGGGAATAAGCTTATGCAACTATACATATGAAAGCAGACCTTCTTTGTTGAAAAGAATATAATAGGGCTGACTAACTTGAAAAGGAAGGCCGTCAAAGGTTTTAGATTTGGGACCGTAGCATCTTATAGCTATAATATTACAATTGTGATATTGATACCGCTATAATTGTATCCCTCGGCAATTGGGATCCAAATTTCCTACATTCATCAAATTCACGCATTCACGCATTCATCTTAATCTATGGTCAGGATCTCATACACTTATTTTTACATTAATATATGTATCCTACACAAAATTAATCAATGATCAAGATCTTCCGACAGTTAAAAAGTGACGGTTGGAGATCAATTTCCCGACAATTGTGACATGATTCAAAATCACTGAAAGATTGCATCCAGAAGATGAGGATAAGCCACCATTGAAACCGTACGTGTTGCGATAGTAAGAAAATGCAACATGTTTTAAAATCCAATATGTATAGCAACAAAAAATTTCATTCTACAACTGTAGCAATCCGCATGGCAATGACCACAATCACGGCCTCAATCAGAATTGCAACCACAACGCAAAACTATATGAGATCCACTAAGGTTCACAAGCTTTCTTCATCAACCGGGATGTGACATGATTCCCTATGGAGATCTTCAAGAGCAAATTTGATAGTGGCGGACCTCTTCTAATGAGTGACCACAAAGTGTGAAACATGTGGTCATGGAGGGTGCTTCATGTCTATAATTGTCTCTCAAAGTCGAAGACTCAAAGATCTCAATTAATCTCAAGCATGCGATCATATGATCCAACAATAGAAAAAATATTAAAACCGTGCAAAAATCTTATGAATAAGAATACTCTTCTAAAAAGATCGTTAAGTGTAAAGTAAATAAATAAGAATTTATATTTATTATTTAATAAAATATATTGAGATTTCAACTCACTTAAACTAATTAAAAGTAGATACACATATTTACTTTCTCAGCTTACGGGAGTTTTATCTTGTGAATAAACATACTATTTTAACAATCTTCAATGTAACTTGCATTCACAACCATATATAACCACAATCATAATTTAAAATCAGGTCCATAAGTTTCACAAGCTTTCAACATCCACTAAAATGTGACATGATTGGCTATGGAGAAGTTTTAGAACATATTTTGATAAAGTGGCAGACCACTCATCATAATACGAGTGGTCACAAAGAATGAAACTGTTATGACGGTGCTTCATGTCAATGACCAATAGTCTCTCAAAGTCAAAGACTTAGATATCAATCTCAAGCATGCATGCCTTGAAGGGAGTTTTATATTCATACCATGCTGAAATAAATTAAGAGATATATGATGTTATCAAAAATTTGTTTTCTTCGGTTAATTCCACTTTAATTGTAGTTTTGGTGAACTAAGTAGCATTTTTGGTGGGAAAATATTATTCACAGGATATCAGCCGAAAGTGAAACGGAACTCCAGCAGCGAAGAGACATTTCCTCTCTTTATAGACCTTTTGGATCGGAGGATTTGACATATAGTGTCAACCAATAGATCAGGCCCAATCTTTTTAGTCTCTATATTCAATGGTTAATTGTTTCTTTGCCACAGTAAATCTATGCCTTATTTCTATGCTTTATGGGATTCGTTGGCCATGTCTATTTCTTTATAAAAATGTTGGGAACAAATATTCTTAATAATTTCTGGACAACAAATATGTTATAAAAAAAATTGTCCAAATTAATTTTTTTATAAGCATTTTATTTTACATATAACATTATTCATTTCTTCATAGTTGACACTTGTTCATTTTCATTCATGAAGGCTCATCTTTCATTAAATTATTAAATAGCACACTTTATGATGGATTTAATTTTCTTTACATTGGTTAAAGATTGTAGCCACTAAATTAATTGCAATAATTTTGAGTTAAAATCTAATTTAATTATTAGAAAGTGACGATGTAAAAAATTTACCTCATCACCACTTGATGATAAATATTTTTATATTCTCCTAAAAATTCTCCGAATATTAAATAAAAAATATTAGATAAAAATGTAAATATATTCAATATCTGGAAAATATGAAAAGGATACTTTTTTACAAAATAATTAAGAGGATTTGTACTTTGTAGGTAGAAGTAGAAATTTAAGAAGATATATCATTTTTATTTTTTTTACAGAGAAACTCCCGGTCTTTGATGACCTTCATCTAAGTTTTAATGGACATCTTCTGAGTTTCCTTAGAAGAGTTTTGATTTCATAAACTGGAAAACTCAACTTGTCTCCATTTTTAATCAAGTTCTTAATACATTCATTTAACTCACATTTTGCAAACCATTAAAACAAAGCGTTTGAGATATTTGTTATCATCAAAACATCCTCTGATATCTTAAAGATTGACATGGTCATTTTGACCTTACAACCTACAAAAAACATTGTCACTAGAGTAAAGACCTCCATATTGCTTACAAGAGACAAAAAGGCTCCAAACTAAATTCACACTCAAGCTATCCAACTTCCTTGTAATTGCGACAACTTGGGCTAAGAAAGATGTCAGTGGGTCGACTTCATGAATACCTGCCACCTTCTTAGGACGCAATCGCTCATTTGGCCATTGATAATTGCTTGTGACCATCTCCTCCAATAGTTCATAAGCGGCCTCATCAGACTTACTCATGACAACACGACTTAGTATGTTTTTGGATCAGATGTGAAAATTCGATTATTTCAATAATCGATTATAATAAAATCAATTTTATGTTTGGATGTGTTTGCTGAAAAGCGATTATAAGATAATCCATTTGTTTGGGTTTGTGTAAAAAAATTACTTATATATAGTAAATTACTAAAAAGGGTATGAAGTCATTTATATAATTTAATAATATTTGTTTGGTAGTTAGTTTTGTAGGGGTGAACTAGGAAGAATATTATTGGTTTCAAAATAATCTAACAGCTTTTTAAATAAGCTTCAAACTTCTCTAAAGACAACTTTTTTCTCATAAAAACAGCTGTTTTGAAATTTAATCAGTTTACCCAAACATACCAGCTTTTACCATGAAAAACAACTTTTATCATGAAAAACAGCTGTTTGTATAAGAATTAATCTTTCCCAAACACCCTCTTACTGCAACATCTATGGTAGATCTAATGGGTCCAAGCAGCTCATTAAAAAACGCTTGCACCTGTAGCCATTATAGGAGCCCATGATGAGGAAAGCTCCACAACAAGTCCTTGGAACAAGCCCAAACCTCATACATCGTTTTAGACTCATACCGGATGAAGGAAGTAATATCATTTGTCAACTTCATTTTCTTGGCTAGAGTAAATGTATTTTTGACAAAATATTGAAAGCTACGTCTTCCCATATGGTCACTACGACTGAAATAACCTTTAGCGCTTATTTTTGGCGTTTAATAGCACTTTTGATCGTTATTTATTTTGACTTTATTAAAAGTGATAATCAAAGATCAGTAACTTTTTGAAGCATTATCATAGGGATAGCTACCATAACGCTTCTTTAAAGAAATGCTATCTTTTCCCCTTATTTAAAAAAAACATAATTTCCTATATTCTATGGTCAAACCTATAAATTCAAAAGAAAATTCAAAGCAACGAAATGATATTCAACATAGAATACAGACAATAATTTGGGCAAGAATGTGATTCAAAAACTAAAAAAGAAAGAATTTATACCAACCTTATTCAAACAAAGACATAAGAATTGAAAGTAATCGTGACATTCCCTCTTATATACTCCATACTTTGTGTCTTTGGATTTGCAAACTAAAAAGGAAATTCAATCAGTATCACGATCTGAAAACAAAAAAGAAAATGATTCATACTTAGCTTATTCAAACAAAGACATAAGGATGGAAATAAGTCACAATATTCCTCTTAGAAACCCCAGACACCTCGTCTTTGGATTTGAAAACCAAAAAGGAAATTATATCAGTATCACGATTTTGAAACTAAAAAGGAAAGAACTCATAATTATCTTCTTCAAGCAAATACATAGGAATGAAAATAAATCGCGACATCCCTCTTAGAAACCCTTAAGTTTGCGTTTCTGGATTTGGAAAATAAAAAAGAAATTTCTTCATTATCACGATTTGGAAATGAGAAAGTAAAAGATTCATACTTACATTCTTCAAACAAAGGCATAATGGCAATAACTCGCGACATTCCTCTTACAAATATCAGACTTTGCGATCTAGATTTGGAAACTACAAAGAAAGGTAATGTTTGGTTCATGGATTCTTTTGCTGCCAGGTAAACTACATTCCTGGGAATCTCATTCGCAGGAATATTTATTTCCAACCTCCATACATGGGAATGGAATTTTAACTTTCATCACTATATTTATTCTCGAATATCTTTTATGTTAGGAATAATTTTTTAAAACTTGTACCAAACATGAGAAACTTTTATTCCCATGTCCACATTCCCAAGAATATTAAAATATAACTTGTACCAAACGCTATCAAAATGTCATCGGTATCACGATTTGGAAACCAAATAGGTAAGAATAATTCACACTTACATTCTTCAAACAGAGACATAAGAATGAGAAAAAATCGCGATATTCATCTTAGAAAGAAAGCCAAAGGGTATGATTGAGTCCTATGAAAACCCTAGCAGAAAACGCGACAAAGGACTACAAACATAAATCGATACACTATCTAGGTGGAGCACATTTTTTTTTAAAAAAGGCAAAAGATAATGCTTTCTTGAGGAAACACTATTATAGTGACTCCTTTAATAGCGCTTGAATGAGGAAACACTATTAATGCTATATCTTTTAATAACATTTATCCGAAGAATCACTATTAAAGTTGAAGCGCATTTTTTTTAAAAAAAAGCATGGGATAATGATAATTTTTTATTGGGGAAACGCTATTAAAAGTATATCTTTTAATAACGTTTTTTTGGGGGAAGCGCTATTAAACACCTTTGTGCATTTTTTAAAGCGTTTATTCCCGAAATCGCTATTAAAGGTCGATTCTGCCGTAGTGGGTAATGGAATCTAATGGTAAGGACTACAACCAAATCTCGGTTTTATCCTTCAATGAGAATGGGCAAAGCCACGGACGAATAGCATCCTCAGACACTCGATTGAAACGTAAAGTATCACATATCAGCGCATGGGTGTCCTTCAAATTGAATTGGGGACTGGATTGTCCATACTATTGCCAGCTTGATCTCAAAGTTATTCGTCTAAATTGTTGGCCAGCGAATTCCCTACTGCAAATCCCAAACTTGCGGGTTTTCCTCTAATGCCATGTTTGCAATCTGCTTAGACTCTAATGCCAGACTCCAAGCTCTATTCCTTAAGTATCTCTGGAAGATGCATTCATATTTGGTATCACATGGCATTAGAGGTGTGGTCCGAGATATGCACAAACACTAAAAAAAGTACCTTGAAAACAAAAATAAAAATGAAGCTTAAAGTAAGAACAACTCGATATCAATATTAGTAGAGCTAATTCTATACTCAATTCTCGACACCGACGCAAAAAACTTGTTGAAACTTTGTAGGTGCATGGGTTGTACAAGTAATAAGGTGAGAGAAAAGAGTATTGTTTCCCAAGGAATTGATGACTGGATCATTCGAGTTACAAACCATTACAATGAAATTCTTATTCAAGCAAGCAAATATAGGGCGCAAAGAATACAAAAAATTAGAATAATAAGTCAAAGGATTGAAATATAAATTTCCAACTTTATAAGCTTTAATTAAAAGATAAACTAGGTTCACCCTTTTTATCATCACTTCATAATGCCTCATAAAGTCCCTAAAATTAAATTAATGGTTTGATTTATTAATTAACAATGATGCTAATTCATTTAAAAGACTATTTCTAGGTCAATTAAGTATGACTGTCTTGTTTAATACACTATATTTCCATGAGTATTAACCCGATTTCACCTCATTAAGCACAAGTCTTCAATGGTTATGTGAGACCTACGTCAACACATGGACCCATGAGATGTAAATTGGACACGCATTGATCACAGTGATGGTCTAAATCCAATTATCTATGTCTAGAATTGAAGGAATTTTCCACAACAACTCCATTAATTGTTGACCAAACAAATTAGAGCATTAAGCATAGTTATGGAGAACATACCAAAGTCATTAATAAAAATTAAAGGAAAATACAAGAGAGTCAAGCTACATGATGGGATCGGATCCCCCACAAAAGAGTTTAGCAATCAATATTAATCGAAAGCCTTATTCCTAAACTGATACACATTATCAAAATCAAGGAAAAAGAGATAAAGATATAAAAAAACTCATTGGTGGTGTCTTCCAACAATATGCTTTCTTCCCTTTATCAAACTCGCTAGGTTCGTTACTAATATAAGTTAGTTAGTTATCGTCCCATTTTGACCCTATGTAACTTATATAAAAGCCAATGGCTTGTACAGTTGCAATTCAGTTCTTCACTGAATGAAATTCACTTTTCATCCTTTGTCTGTATCGTGAGTTCTTAGTTTGATATAGTATCAGAAGAAAATTAATTCTGCAATCTCTCTTTGTTTCAACAACCTTTCTTCCTTTGTTCTTGGGCGTTTCTGATCCTCTTCTTCCCTCCCTCCCTCACGCCCAGGTGAACAACAGACTTCTGTGTATTCATAGGCACTTCCTTGGTCGCTTGGAAATCCAAAAAACAAGCAACAATGGCTAGATCATCGGCAGAGGCAGAGTATAAGGCTCTAGCAACACTTATATCAGAATTTTTATGGCTCAAACAATTACTGTGAGCCTTTGATATCTCTTTTACATCCTCAATGGTACTTACTATGTGATAGCAAGTCGCCTATACAGCTTGCAAGCAATCGTACATGCAATAAGAGATCCAAACATGTAGACATAGGTTGTTATTTTATAAGAGAACACGTCCAAACGGGGTTTCTCAACCTCATCCATGTTAGTACCAAAGATCAACTAGCAGATGCTCTAACAAAGGCAATTCCAAATCAGCAATTTCAGCTTCGCATGTCCAAGTTCGGACTTCACAACATCTACCTCCCAACTTGAGGGTGGTATCAAGCTCACTCAGTTAGTTACTAACAGTTATAAGTTAGTTAGTTATTTCCCCATTTTGACCCTATGTAACCTTATATAAAATCCAATGGCTTGTACAGTTGTAATTCAATTCTTCAATGAATGAAATCACTTTTCATCATCTCTCTGTGTCGTGAGTTCTTAGTTTGATACCCTTCGATCTTAATCTCTCATTTTTGAAGCTTTCTCTTACTAGGAACGACTGCCCCAAATTCAAACTCTCTCTCTAATAGTTTGAAAAAGACAGAATGCCTAAATCCTAAAAATAATGGAATAAAAATGTCGAAACATGTCCTAAGGTGCTATAGCGCACAAACTTGCATAGCATTGCGCACCTCTCTGCCAACAAAATCTGTTTTGGTTTCCATGTCAATTTTGTTCGTGCCTATGTGCAGTTCAAGTTTAGGTGTCTTCATATGAAAGATTTGTGTTATATTTCATTTTGCTTTAGCTTCATTCCAATTACACTTGTATAGATCAAGATACGGCCCAATTAATGGCCAAATGTCGTGTTGTCTAGTAATAAGAGAGATTTTGCCCTCTATATTCTGATCCATTTTTAATTATTATGAATATGAAGGAATTATGTCTCAAGTCCTGCTCAAAATTTGTATATCTATCTTTAATATTTCTTACACGACAATAAATGCATCATTTGGATGTCTTTAAAACTCAAGTTATGCTCAAAATACCAAAATAGGTTTCTGAAATGCTTTATTATGCAAATAGGAAGAAATTGATAAAATAATTGCAAATAGGCATTTGTGCTTAAAAAACCAATGAAAATTAAGACATACAAGACAATTTTAATCCAAATAAACATTGAATGACTTCAATTTCTTGAAGTTGTTACCTATCAAAATCAATCTAAAAACATCAATAAACATAACAAAGTACTCACCCCAGTCGATCATCGACTTTGATACCTTTTGTTAAAAAGATGTAGCCCAAAATATGGAAGAAATATTTTTCGAATGAACTTACAGAGGAAACACAAAAGTGGAACAACACAATATCTCAATCCAAAACCTTATCGTAAGTACAACCTATTGTTTTTCAATATGGCATAAAAATTAGACAAATGTTAACCAGTGTCCTAAGGACATTGATTAAGAAGTCTAAAGAGGTAAATTTTTGTTGAAAAATGGTATATTTAATCTATCGAGAAATAGTGTACTTTGATTCTCAATGGAAACTTATCATTTCTTGATTCCTTAATCAATGCCCTTAGAGCACTGATTAGCAAGACCCTAAAAATTATTACTAGTCTCTAGCTGGATATTTATCATTGAGCATTTTGTGTAATAGTTCTTAAAGTTGAGTAATTAATTTTGTTCCATTGTCTTCAATCTATCGCAAGGATTCCTGAGTCCTAACTATGAGGTTATGTTGATGCAAGACTTGGACCTTACATCCAAGTGTTAGGAAATAAGTGTTTGTTTATAAATGAAACAAAAGAAAGGTACTAAAACTTAAATATTCACTTTAATAATTTATAATGTTATTCACTTGATTTCGTTGCAATGGTAAGAATGGGATGGATTTTGGATAGAGAGAAAACACAACTGCAATGCTCTTCAACTTGAGCATTCACAGGTCTATAAACTTAACCTTCAACAATTTAGCAAGAAATTTCTTAATTCTAGTTTCTTAATCTATATGTTACTAACTATGCAATCTACTTTGAAACGAGTCTACATAATGGCTAACAAATATTACATCAGTTGTGAACAATTTTGAACACAAAAACTTCATTCAACATGCATTAAGCTATAATTAAAAGTACATCATGAAAAGATTAATCCAAATTGGGACAAATCGAAAAAACTTTAATTTTCTCCACTATCAAGACTACTAATGTATTGAGAACATTTACGGTTTCCATATTTAATAGCCTCATCAAAGATGGACTGCTAGCCAATACTACTACTGCTAAAGTCAGCAACGACCTTACTGATTTGCCAGCATGTTAACCACTACAATGTCTTGTATAATAACATTTGATCTACCATCTCCAAATATGGTAAAACCAAAGGGGAGAGTAGGAAACATTGAATTGCTACATCAAGTGCATCATATACTAAAAAGCTCCTAAGGGATGTATACAACTTCCATACAATCCTTGTTAGGGATGAACAGCTGCGCCACATGAACAACTAAAATATAAATTTAATCAACTTTTGAAACAACAATATTTATTCTACTATTCATTTTAAGTATATAAAATCATTTGTTGTCACACCTGTTTATGGGGCAGTGGTTGCGTAAAGAGAACCACATTTATGTTTGGCACAACCCAAAATAGAAGTACTTTTTCACACTTCAAATGTCAAGTCTTAATTCTACATACATCTATAGAAAATATATATGTTCTAATTTGCTTATATGGAGAAAAATATATGATTTTGCATATATTGATAGAAATATCACCGATTTCTAATGATTTGATTTATATCAGTGTAAATAGCAATCTTTGTAAAATATTCTTATAATTAGTTAAACTCCCGAGAATAATCTTATTTTAAAATGCATACCAATTTGAAACAAACTTTTTCCACAAACTATTCTAATTTTAATTTACTTATAATCAATTTCTTTACAACACAAGACGGAACTCACATTTGTTTTTGGTAATTATTCATTTGAAAATGATTTTTATCAAAACTTTTTAAATTAACAATATTACATAAGTTAAAATCTCTTTTTCATATGAATATATCTAAATATAAATCATTTCATTTTGACCCACTTCTCACAAAATTAAGTTAAAAAATCAAGTCAAGCGACATTATGTGTGAAAAATCTAATTTAAGCAAACACTATATTTGCATTCATTCTAAAATACATGTTGACGTATTCCCATAACGAGTTTATCTTAACCTATTTGAAACAATATCTTTAACAAGAGGGAATATGATATTAAAACTCAAGTTGAGGTTAATTTTCTTCTTCTTATAATATAACCTATTGAATCAAACTAATTTGTTATGTGATGTACAATTGTCAAGATGATTTCAATTTGGGATGCATTGCATCTTGAGCACCCGATTTTTGTAGCACAAAATATCACTACTGAGAATTTTTATTAAAAAAAAAAAAGTATCGCCAATTTTGTAATGCAAGATTAAAATTTACTATCAAATAAAAGAAATGCTAACTAAATGTGTGTGTGTTTGTCGCTATATATAAAGATTGGCGAGAAAAAAATGTATTTTCTACATTGTAGACAATGTAGTGCCTGTAGCTATTGTACCTGTTAAACAGATAGCATATATAGAAAATTAAGACTCGGATAGTGTCATTGTTAATTGTAAAGTTGGCTATAAGATGTAGGACAACTTGATAATGGAAGAAGTAGCAAAATATTCATTGGTCATTCCCTATGATATAACTGTTTTGAACTTGATTTTTGTCGTGATCATTGTTGCATTCTTTGTTGCAAGACTGTTGGTATAGACAATGGTGGATATAGTTACAATAAGTTCCAAGTAGAGATTGGTGACAAAAATATATGGGATCCCACAAAATTTTATTGGCAGTGATCTTCCATTAGAATGATAAAAAGATCTTTTTACTCAGATATAGTATGTCACTCATGAGGGTGAGCATTGGTGTAACGGTAAGGTTGCTATCCAGTGATCTGGAGCTCACTTATTCAAATCCTGAAAACAGTCTCTCCATTTGTAGGGGTAAGATTACGTACGTCTACCTTCCCGAACCCTACCGGGTGGGAGCCTCGTGTACTAGGCCGCCCTTTATAGTCTCTCACTCCTACATCCATGTGAAAATAGGCTATCACCATTTGAACTAGGTTTTTGCCATGATCTTTGCTGCATTCTTTGTTGCAAGATTGTCAGTTCAGAGAACAAGACGATGAAAGCCAAACAGTAAGCCTTGTATGGAAATAATTGGTTGCTTGCAACTTCCTGAAACCCTCTCACTTTTTATCATTTTCCTTTGTTGATGCTTTCATTTGTTTTTAAGTTCCTGACCTCAAAGTCAAATGAAATCAACAAAGTAGGACTGAGATATAATCAGCCTTGCCTGACATATGTAGCAAATTTCTTTACTTTCTAGAGTTTCCTCACCAATAGATCGATTTTTCATGTCTAATGTTCGTCATTATCTCTTCCTCAGTTAGTCCCATGCAAGCTTAAATCCTCATCTTGCTCTTCTATGATAATGACACCCTGAAGCAACAAATCAATATTTCCTGAGCAATATTCAACTATATTATTTATTTTAATTAAAATAGGATCATCGTGGAAGTTTTCTGTGTTTAATGAAAGCCAAATAAGGTGATTTTGGTAAAGTCGTAATTGGTTGATTTTTTCAAATGGTAATGGTGATCTCCTCTCCTTGCTGGATCAGATAAAGGTCTCTTCATGGAAGTGATATTTAGCTAAATTAAAGAAAAGTCCTTGCTTATTTTCATATGGGTGTGTTAATCCTAAAGGATGTTTTTGTTCTTAACATGTTTTTGGTTTTATAGGTTGATTCCATTTTCTTCAATTTGTAATGGAATTGTATATGGGTTAGAGTACCACTTGTACTCTATTTAATATAGTTCCTTTTCTTATAAAAAAAACATAGAACTAACCTCTTTAACGCTAGCCTAATCCATATATCATTGGTATTGTCTTTTTTAGCGTCAAAAATACATATCACAAAAATATTAATCCAAATCCAAAAAATTCAAAACAAAGTCAGTTTCAAGAAAGTTGAACTTACGTGCATATTGATTGACAAATCCATATTTTAAATTCCCTTATTGCAGGTGGGCTGCAAACCAATATTTGGAGCACTAGTGGATGGCCCACAACTCCATCATAGTAGAAATCCTCAATGATAATAAAAGCTAATACCAGGAATCTTCTCCTTTTATTGCCATTTTCTTGCCTATTACATGAAATTAGAAACATATACAATCAATGGTCATAAAGATTTATACAACTTTTTTCGGGCATGAAAGACTACTTCCATGAACCAATGAAATAAATTGATACAAGTTCACTTTGATGCAACAACAATAAAATTGGGATTTTAGATTACTAAATGGTAAGTTCAAATTGAATGGATAAGCATTCATCGCATTCATAACCTATGTAAAAATTTTATTTATCTAGTATACAATTTGATAATTCCTTCAAAATCATTTTGTTTTTGTGCTATCAGCCAGTTCAGGACAATGTTAATGAAGAGAATCATGTTTATGGCCGAAATGTTTCTCAAAATCATGCCAACGGATTTGGCATCATCTAAGGTACAAAACATGTTTTACATTTCATGCATTATATATTTAGTGGTTTTATGGAGAAAAGACTATATTTCTGTGTAGTGACATAAATATCTAAAGTAGCTTCAAGAACATTTAAACAAAAACCACTTTGGTGTAAGGGTGTGCTCTTATTTTAGCATAGGGTATGACTAAATGAGTTGACATAAAAGTTAGCTAAAAAATACCATTACCATGTGAAATTAGTTTTATAACAATCTAAAACAGGTATAACTAGATTGATGAACTCTTGAGAGCTAATTACAAAACATAACTAGTGAAATAAACAAATCAACGGAAGAAATTAAAACCAATAAATAGAAGAAAGTATGAAATTAAAAAACTACAATAAAATCATTTAAGTAAATATATGCTAAAAATAAGAAGAAAGAATCTATTGAGATTACCTTAATTGTAGTTGTGTATCAACATATGCACTCATGAAATAGAACAAAAAAACAACTTGTAGAGAGGAATACAATAATTATTTTACTAAAGCAACTCAGGCCTAAAACTTAGTAATAGGCCCAATTATTATTAGCCTTTTTGAATGATTAGAGCAACTGGGGGTTAATTTTATATATAGGAAAAAGAAAGGGAGAAGGAGATTGAATCTTACGATGTGGGACTAAGATATAAAATAGCATGCAACAAAGTAAATTTCACGACATTCTATCCATTTCTTTTTGGGACGAAGGATGTCTGCATATAGCCCAATGATAGTTTCAACAAATTCACTATCAAAGATGCGTCCTTGTTACTAGTTGCATAGGGGGGAAGAAACATCAATTCTAAATGGATGTAAATTTGGAAGCATCAAGTCACTTAAAATGATATATGCTTTACGTGAATGGTACGCCATGAACATTTTATGACTAACTAGATCTTGTACCGATACGATACACAGGTGCATCATGTTTTTGTTTGTTTTGTTTGAATATCAATTTTTTAAAATGTAGAAACTAACTCATTAAAAGATCAACAAATACGTATGTGTAGTATTTGTAGGTTTGGGACCCTTGTTAACCATCCCAAAATTTAGGATGAATGTTGATATCCAGAGCCATAAGCAGTGGTTTGGTTGAGATATGAAACTAAAACCTTTGGGGAAATAAACTTTAGTGAACCACTGTTAGGGGGCTTTATGATTTGGTGTACATGTATTTAAGATATACTTCTCCCCATGTGTTCAGGACCTGATATTCCACAAGTAGCCTCTTTGTGGACTTTTCGTCGTATTTGTATGAATTTAGCTATCTGGACCCTCTCATTATACTGAGTGGTATGGTACTGTTAACAATTGAAGAACATATTTTGGCTATAAGACGAGCACTCTGACTAGGAAAGTTTATAAGCCTTAGCTTTCTGGTAGTTGGGTATGTGAAAGAATAAGAACGTATTTCATGAAAATTTTGTGCCACTTCATATTCCTTGGAGTTTTGTTACATGCCAAAGAAAAGACATGGGCACATGGTGTGTAGTCACCTTCCTTGCTCAATTAGAGATAAAGATCTTAATTAACATTGGTTCCATGCAGAATGATAACCTAACCTACCTACCTATGACCTATATATCTATATAGAAGGTGGGTGGTAAAGAAAAAATATTTTTGCAAACCGTTTTTTTTTTCACACATTATTTATACATTAGTGATTCAGTGGTAAATAATTAATGATTATCATATATTATATTGTACATGAAAAATTAATCAAAGTGTAAATAATATGTCATTGGTGTGTAAATAATTAGTGATTAGTGTATATTATGTGATAACATTTTTCCTATATAATTATACTAAATCAATATCTCCGATTATGATGATGATGATGATGATTATTATTATTATTATTATTTGTTCCGTCTAAAAACTGTAAATAGGGATCTAGTAGGAATATGGTCTTTGATCCGTTTCAACTCCGGCTAATCCTTAGTGGTGGACTGGTCAGAGCTTTTGGAAGATTGAAGTTGGGGTTCTCTGACTTGTTCCCCTTGTATTCGAATATTCCCTCCTGATAAGTCGTTACTGAATCAAGCAATAATGGATAATTATCATGTAATAATTTGTTGGAGACATATCCAGAGGGTGGTAGCAAAATATATGCGTAAGTGTGCGTAAATCTTGGCAATAAATGAACAAGGTTGGCCAAAAAGGCCCAACACAGTTGGTAAATAGTTGAGTTCCTTAAGCATGTTGTTAGAGGTTCAATTCCTGCCGTGTATGGAAAAAGCTTTTTTGAGAGAGGCAAAATTCACTTCGGTGATCTTCACGTCTCGAAAGGGGTTATTCTCCGACTATCGACTGGAGGATACCTTTATCCACACACAAAATAAATGAAAGAGGTTGACCAAGTCACATCTGGCATGGGACTCCCTTCTCAGTCGAGGTTGGTAGCCTTGAGGCAAGGGTTGTGACCAAGTGTATCTCGATTGTTTAAGTTCGGCTTCACCGACCTTATATTTTCGAACGGTACATAATAATAATAATAATAATAATAATAATAATAATAATAATAAAGCTTATTTGGGCTTATGAGAATAGTTCGTGGAAATAAATTTATGCAAATAATTTATGAAAATAGTCTGTGATTTTCTTATAAACTCTTTTTAGCTTATAAACTTGTCAAAAAAGCTTATGAAAATAAGTTGTTTTTAACTTATTTAAAAAAGCTTATTGAATAAACATTTAATTAAGTTTTTTACCCAAATACACCCTTAACCCTATCGGATACAAAGATGATTGCCACTTCGGAGAGCATCCCTAGCATTTAGAATTGACCTCCAAATATACGACCCATTCTTCCCATTGCAGTCCAACAGACTTCCTTCTTAATTGCACATACTTCCTTGTGAGGAGTTGAACCCATAGTTTATCCGGATTATGAAGTAAGCTCCAAATTAATTTCCTTTGGAGAGAGAAATTGCTCAAACATGCTATATGGGGGTGTAAACAAGTCAAGCTAAATTGAGCACTTGAAGCTTGAGCTTGACATTTGAAAAAAATTCGTTGCTCAAGTTTGGCTCATTTAAATAAATGAGCCTAACCAAAAGCTTGAGTTTGGCATGTTAGCTAACGAGTCGAACCCGAATAGTTCACGAATAGCTCAATTCATTTACATCCTACTTGCGAGTTACGAGGCAAAGGAAAAGGAAAAAAATGAGTGGAAACTGAAAACAAACCATTATAGTTACACTTAAAGGGTCATATAGACCAGAGCTCGTCACGAATACTACTAACCACTTGTTTCTCTCATACAGTATCAATTAGATTTGTTGTATGTGGATCCATTTAACTCTTGTGGGAGTTTGGTTCAAAAATCCAGAAACACAACTCATCTATATCTAATATATCTATGTTATCCTAAAGGCGGGTTTTATGGTGGTCCCCATACTTTTGGGTTACACCGGCAATACCTGATAACGATCTTTTATGATGGGTAAATTTGGGACCATTTTTGAAATAAAACCGATTGAGTGGTTTTTTTTTTTTTTTGTAAATATTTGTGAACAACTACAACAACATACCAATAGATCCCCGTCATGTCGCATGGACCCAACTCGACAACGTATCGTCACCCTCCTCCACAGATCCGCTAGAACCAGTCCCCACAGCCGCTACCACACAATACTCTCTCTCACCACTGCTACTTCCTAGCTTTGATTCCCAAATTCCTTCTTCTGTTCACTTTTTTCTCCTTCATCCTCTAGGGTGCCAACATACCTATGAAACCCAAGATTTCCATCAAAGTTTTTTTTATTCCAAGTTTCAATTTTGTTCCCTAGTTTGAGGTTTTTCGATGAAATATATAAGATGAGTGTCAGCCAAATTTTTAGTTTTTTTTCTATGTTTTTTTGTATAACAAAATAAAGTATGATTCCCATCGAGGTTTATAGTTCCCAGTTTCAATTTTGATCCTTGTTTCGAGGTTTTTAGGCTAAAATCTGAACCGGCTCTAGATTAATTTTGCATTTTTTTTCATTTTGAAAAGCACGAAGTTCCACAAGGGTGACACCGAGATGATAACCATGAATTGACTCTACCATAAAATTTCCAAACATCCTCACATTGATATCCTGAATTTTCTTCACCCATCATCTCTCAGTGTCTTCCTTTGATCCTCTATTGCAATGGGAAGCAGGGATTGAATTGGGGATTTGGGATCTGGATTCCGTGCAGTAGGGAATTCACGTATTTGCCGCAGTTGTGTAATCTATCACCATTGGATTTGCTTCTCTCACATTCTTAGCCCTTGATTTGTTTTTTTCAAAAAAATTGCAAAAAAAGTATAAATAGAGAGAGATAGAGATACCCGACTGCAGGAAATCCTAATCCGGGGATTTGGGGTTTGGCAATTAGGGCTCGAATGGAAAATTTGGGAAAATGATCACAAAAACTGACGTGTTACCACAATGAGTGTTGAAATGCAAATATGCAAAAACAAGACTATTGTTAGCATAAATATTAACATATATTATCAGGGACTTATAAATAAATAATGAAATTTTGATGTGAGCATCTCAACAATAGGTCACTCACTATCTATCATTGATTGCATTTCACCTCAAAATCAATGGTGTAAACATTGGGCACCACTAATATATCCCATTTTTCGAGGTGCACTATAAAACCTGCCTATACTTAAGTGACTATGAGTGCCACTTAAAATATTTCTCCATCACTACTGCTTTTCTCATATTGGATTGCTTTTTTTTTTTCCTTATTCCAGTAGTTAAATGAATTACTTCATTTATCAGAATCCTTTATCTCTCACACCCACATTTAATTTTCATAAAATATTAATACAGATTCTACAATCTCGAATAATAAATTTGTTATAAATCATAATGCTAAGAATGAATGGGTTATGCAACAACTCTTGGCTTTATTAACTTGAAGGATTTTAAGGTATACAATGCAATTTAGTGTGGGGAGGGGATCATCTGCAGTTGAAAAATGAACTGCAAACTGCACAAGGTGCAGTTCCTCATCTTATGGTGGAAAATTTTTTAACCTAATTTTACTTCAATTTTTTATCATAAAAATAAATTGTTTTAAGGGTTAAAATCTTCTACAGTTTACTTAAAACTGCAAAGGACCGTTATCCTTTAGTGAATCCGAAGGTGAAAACAAAAGTAGAAGAGATGAAAACAAATGGACGGCTATGATTTTTTATTTGAAGCTGGAATAGTCTGTCTACAATTAAATGAGTCCAACTCGTTAAATGTCACATTGTCTGATTTTTAAATGTCACTTTGAAGGAAATGTATTCCTCCTCTGGTCAAATGTTTCTGACCTGGTACAAAATGTTAAACTAATGTAATCTGACAAAATTCCGTGACATGATTTTTTTTTAATGTAGAAATTCAATTACATTATTATACATTAAAATCTGAATTTAATTATTATGTACGGATATTATAAAATATTTTTATACAGATAATCAATCACTAATTATAATATAGATGATTTTTAAAATAGTTAGGATGAGAATCAATTTTTGTTGATGTGGCAACTTATAATTAGATGTCTATATAAAAATATTTTATACTGTTAATATATAATAGTTAAACTTTTCAAATCTAATCAAATCATATTTTTTTTTTACTGAAAATCTAATCAAATCATAGTTTGGAAAATTTACGATCAAGTATATAATACTAATATAATTTTGTTATTCCATGTAGTGTTTAATATTTTTTAAATGAGTTATAATAAATGTGCAAAATGAAATAAATCATATTTATTATGATAATTATACTCGCGAAAAATAAATTTTAATTCTTCCCAACATATGATTGATCCAAGTGGTAAGAGATTTAGACACCTTAAGCAAGTGGTCAGGAGTTCGAATCCTGAATCTTATGTATGGAGAAAACCTGGTTGGGAAGGGAAAACCCACCTTATGTGCCCAACAGATTCTCCGACGGAGATTAGTCACTACTAACAGTGATGAATACTTCGTGCCTATGTTACTGTTACCAAAAACAAATTTAATTCTTGGCTATATATAGATGATAAATATTGGATGCCTCTTTGGTTTAGATTATTTTCAATGTAAACGTAAAAATAACGTTTCCCGAGGCAATTATTTTGGAAATTATGTGAGAGGAACTTTCTTCCAACATGATTTTCAAACGTGATTTTACGTTTCAAGAATCTAAATCAAACCAGTCCTGGATAGTAACCTGTCTAACCAGCTAGTAAGCGTTGGGCCTTGGGCTTCTTCAGCAACCACATCCATAATTTAGGGGTTTTAATTTTCATACCCCCATTTACAATTTCATACTCCCTTTAACCCACCAAAATTACCAACTCACCCCTTCAATACAAGTTTTTCAATGGTATTTTTTTTTCTGGTTCGCGATTTCTCCCGTATGAAACCACACGGGAGTTTAAATGATTACACTTCCGTGTGGTAGCATACGGTTGTATAAAGTTATATGAATAGACAACCGTATGTAATCACAAGGTAGTTGATGCTTATAAATAGCCTACCGTATACAACTATACGGTAGTTTTGTTTAAATAAATAAACTACCGTATGCGTCCATACGGTACGTATATTTTGAAAGAAAAATATACTACCATATGAAACCATACAGTTCTATATCAAATTTATCCACACGTATGATTCCATACGGTAGTCTATATTACAAATTTTGGTACACTATCGTATGATATCATACGGTTGGCTAAAACATCAACCTACCGTATGATTCCATACAGTGGCGTTACATTATTTTGAATACATTACGGAAATTATGTATTAAAAATTTATAAGCATCAACTACCGTGTGATTGCATACGGTTGTCTATTTTTATAACTTTACACAATCGTATGGTCATATACGGTTGTTTGTTTACTTAAGCTATCGTATGGCTATACACGGTAGTGTAGTAAACAAGCTCCCATGTAATTATATACGGTAGCTTAAGATTTTAAATAAATTATCGTATATAATCATACGGAAAAACGCGATAGGAAAGGATAGTCGTAAGTTTTTAAAATATTAGGAGTATGAAAATGAATTTGGTGGATATGAAAATGAAAGTCGTAATTTAGAGGTTAGAATCAATCCACCGTAACCATCTCTTTTCTCCTTTCATAGAACAAACTAACGACCCTATTTATTCCCTCTGATCTTACCAGGTAAGTGTCTCCGACAGTTCTCACGTTATTTTTGTTGCCTCCATCTGTATCAGATTTACATTTTAACATCTCATGTCGATGTAACCGATTATAGTGTTATTACTCATACTGAGTAGCAGTTATATTAAATTGATAACAGCAAGAATGGAAGGTGATGCTGCAATGGTGAGGGGAGACAAACTCATACTGAGGGGATTGACATTTCATGGTTTTCATGGTGTAAAGGCAGAAGAAAGGAAGCTGGGTCAGAAATTTTTGGTAGATGTAGATGCTTGGATGGATCTCACTGCTGCTGGTAAATCTGATATCTTGTCAGATACTGTTAGTTACACAGAAATATACCGGTGAGTATGATTTAATCAATTTTATCAGTGAAAACTCCAGAAAACTCATTCAATTTAAGGTCATACAGTATACACTCTGATTTTTAAAATGTGCAAAATGATCTTTAAACTCCCAAAATTGTGTAAATGAGTCCAAAATCGTTTAAATTAGAGAAAAGTTCAAATTAGATAGTTCAACTTTGTTTCATGTACATTTTGGTCTTTCAATTTTGATTTTTTAAAAGTTCAAAAGGGTCTATAAACTTGCACAATTGTCTAAAGGATTTAATTAAAATATACTATCGGTTTAAAGATTTTTTTACACTGTCAATCAATTATAAATTGATACATCATTAAAAATATTTGACTCTTATTCTAATTACCTTAAAAAGTCACTCATACCATAATTTATGATTAGATGACAACGTAAAAACTTTACTATCATAATGCAAAACAATTAATCTCATTGTTTAAATGAGTCCAAAATCTTCACAATTGCAAAATTTTTTTTTATAGATAATGTTAATTTTTGATAGAAAAAAGTTCAAATTACATAATTCAACTTTCTCTTACATGCATTTTAACTTTTCAATTTTTAAAAATGTGTTAAAATTTGACAGAAAATGAAACAAAAAAACTAAAACGCACAGGTTAAAAAATATAAGACTTTTTCATATATTTTAAAAATTGCAAGACGAAAGTGCATGTATTCCTAAATTGAAGAGACTTTTTGGAGTTTTCCCTTTGTATAATAGGAGAATTTCTAAAATATGTCCAAATGCATAACCTTCTACGCTCCTTATTTTCCATAACTAAGTTGTTAACTGTAATATAATTGATGTATGAAGTATCTATTGGTGAATGCAGTATAGTTAAAGAAGTTCTTGAAGGGTCACCTCACAATCTTCTGGAGTCGGTGGCTGAACAAATTGCAACCACTACTCTAAGAAAGCATCACCAAATATCTGCTGTCCGTGTGAAAGTTGGAAAGCCCCATGTAGCGGTTCGGGGTCCAGTTGATTACTTAGGCGTTGATATTCTTAGAAACAGAAGCAATGTGGCAAACTAAAACTTTCATTTTTACTGCTAGATGTTTTGTATGCCTTGAAGTTCTATTTAACACAGAACTCAACTCTACCTTCTTTTCAACATACAACTTTTTTCATTTCATTATTTTAAACTACAAGAAATTCCCAGTCTTCAATCTAATCCTACTCACATTAATATTGAATTAAAAAACAAAGTATAACTCTTCTAGCATTAAATATGTTGAAGGTTGATGTCAACACGTCAAGTTATGGCATGCTTCGCATGCATTTCAACAGAAATTAAGAGACTCTACTACAGATGAACTAGCACCAATCATTCTGAACGAAGCTTTCTCAATAACCATTTCTTTCTCAAATTAGCATCCAACGCCAGAAACATCCTTGCTCTTCTCTCATCTTCCAAAAAATCACAGGCATCTAATATTAGATCGTCATCCATGTCTGGTATAGCCTGCAGCACACTGATAACATTATCTACAGAAAAATTATCTTCTTTCTTTGTGTTCTTGGTTAGTGATGTAACTGCAACTGCCATATGCTTTAGAGCTACTTCCATAATACCCTCATCATGCTTTCTTGCCTTCTTAGATTCATTCAAGGTTGGGGGCGTATTAGGTTGGTGCCTTTTCCGGCGACCAGAAACATCTTTTCCACCACCTAAAAGCAATTCTTCTTTATCTGCATTAAGGAGAGGCTGAGTTCCTCTGGTAGAGTTCTTTTCACCACCTATATGCAATGCATCTTTATCTACATGAGGGAGATGCTGAGTTTCTCTGGTAGAATTATTTTCACCACCTATATGCAATGCTCCTTTATCTGCATTAGATTTCTTTTCACCACCTATATACAATGCTCCTTTATCTGCTGCATTAGGGAGTGACTGAGTAACCGGGGAACAGTTTTTGCCCTGAAAATATCCCTTTTGAAGATTTGACTTGCAACCCGAAGTAGCTTCATTGCGACATATTACGCACATACTAGAATAAAAAGGCATGCTTTTAATTCTATATAGCCGGAAATTGTGATGTACCTGCAATCATGAGTAGGTGATGCTGGTAGTAGAAAATAAACTCTCTCAAAAAGAAGAAGAATATTGACCAAGTACACTTCATACCTTGATGCATTTTTGCCAAACTTCATCATCAGCCACAACCTTCCGTTGTATCTTATCCCAACTAAAACCTTCTTTGCCAAGGAGGACATTTATAGAACAGTAATGCTTCCTCAGTACATTGAAACGGTTTTTCAAGACAACCTTACCATAATGACATCCAAATCTATCATTAAATGACTCTGCCATGTCTGCCCAAGTTTTCTTCTTGAATGTACGGCCAATCTTGTTCCCTTTACACACCTGGTCCAGCATAAGTTCAACAAAAAATTGGTCCATCACTGGAGACCAGTCAATTTTACTTTGATTGATAACAATGGAGGGAATCTGATCATCCACTCCTTTACTGCTGGTAGTCTGCTCATCCAATTCTTTTGAAGCAATTTCTGAGTAAAAATTAAAATAGTTCAAACAGAATGAGACATACCCAATGTAACAGATTAAATATGGGGAAGAAAATTAACAATAATATTTAATGTTTGATGCATTTGTTTCTACCTTCACATTCAAAATCTGCATCAAAACATGAAAGGCTGTATCTCCCATCAGCAACTGCATGGCCAAATATTATGCAAAGATCATTATAATATGGAACGACTCTTGTTCTGTAAGGTTGGACATCAGGGTGGACCTGCATGTAGAAAAACACGCTAATTGCAATGTAAAGATTCATTAGTGCTTTTGAAATATTTGATGACAGTGTATACCTTAATATGCTCATCCCATGTTTTCTCATCAGCTATCACCATGTTTAGTGTACCATCCCACTGGAATCCATTACGACTAACAATCATTTTTATCTCATTGTATTGCTTCCTGAATCGTTTGTGACGGTTCTTCAACACATCTACATCATACTTGAACCCAAATTTGGTGTTAAATTGTTCAATCATGTCCGCCCAGGCTCGTCTGCTAAATGCTTTGCCAGTTTTATTCCCTTTGTGCACATGGCATAGCATAAGCTCAAGAAAATATTGATCTTGAGATGGAGTCCAATTAGCCCTCAAATTGTCCAAACTAATAGAAGGATCATCCCCCATTTCGTCACCTGTAATTCAAATGGATTAGTATTTAAGAAGCATAATGATATATCAGGAGTACTACAATGCATAACCATTAACCACTTGCACTTGCACATTTAAATCACCATTCACCCCTCACCCTGCCACAACCTGATCCATCGCTAGCACTAACATCATCCATAATACTTTTTATTACATTATCTATACCAGTAACAAAAGTAACAATACTTAATAAATTTTGCTGGTATGAAAACAAAAGCAATCTTGTGCTCAGATCTATACCAAGTTAAGCATCCTTTCAGACAGCCCAACTATACATGATATTCAGCATCATACATAATATCCAATATGTAATATCTTACACAATTTTTTGTAGATATTATAGAAGTAAGCTCCAAAGTGCGGCTTTTTCATGCTATACTTTATTTCACTTCATAATTAGTCACTTAATTAAAAGAGAGCAGATATAGTATGCAGAAGATATAGTATGTAGCAGTTAAAAGTGGCAGCCTGCCAATGAGGGTTGGCTCAACTGATAGAATCAACCTTTTTTATTAAAAATTGTAGGGGGAGGAGAGATTGCCCCATTCTAAGATCAGGGCCTTCCACAAGTCTCACTGAGGAAAAGTTCTTACATACTCTGGGAGTATTACATTAATCCACTTAAATTGTAACATGTGTCACCTATAACCATACATGTTGTTAGATTAAAAAATTAAATATTAAATTAAATAATGAACGGTTACAAAACATCCCAAAGTTATACTCAGGGAGTACTTTAGAATTTCTCCTCAGCGAGGGCTTATCGCAATACTTACAAATGACCTACCAATGAAAGTCTACCAACAAGAATCAAACCCAAGGCCTTTTTGCCAATGCTGTTCAATCGAGCCAACCCCAACAGGTAGAATCGAACTGCATCAACCAAAAGGTCTTGGGATTGAATCCTATTGGCGATCCTTCATTGGTAGGTCATTTGGAAGTAGGTAGGCAAAATGACAGACTTTTCTCACAGTATAGCAGCTTGGTAAGCAATGGCCAAGCCGTAATTAAAGTTCGAGGCAAAAGAATGATAACTCTGGTAATTATGCATTTCTGATGTAGCAAATTCACTACACAGAAAATAGTCCCCGCACTAATAGAGATCAAACAAGTCATATACATCCAAGTTTTACTCATAACACAGGTTTACAATGTTAGTCAAATTATGAAGATGACACAGCTTCCTCCAAACTGATTGGTACCTCAATGTTGCTAGGAACTAGGAAGCATGGATATGACACTGGACGCAAATACAATAAGATACAAACATGGGGATACGGCAAATTTTAAAAATTATAAGACACGACACAACTGCGGTGCGATATATAAAATTAGTATAAAATTAATATAAAAGCACAAATCTTAAACTACAAGAAAGAAATAATGTTTTAAAAATTAGCAACAACATAAAATACAACCAAGACTATTGCCCGTGAAGTATCTGATATGATACGTACGTGTCCATGGACAGGATATCCGTGCTTCATAGCAATATTGGGATCACACTATCACAATGACCATAACTCACTGTTTTGGCTCAGGAATTCTATTAACATGCCACAAAAAGAGAAAATTCAGGAAGAGAGAGATTCTAAGTGGCCACTTAATTCCAAATCATCACTTCCAAATGGATCCAACCTATCAATTTCCTGCTGAAAGTAAATACAACAAAAGCATTTAAGCATCAAAAGAAAAATAAAACCTTTAAAGTTCAACTGTACAATGGGATTTATCTCTCCTTCTTATAGGCTATTTTATCTCATTGCATTCTCTCACTTCCCATCCATAATAACATTACCATAAAGTCTTGCTATTTCAACACTACATCAAAACCCCAATTCCTTCACTACATGAGAAAGAATTCAAATTGAAAATTCATTTCTGATTTGTATTAAAAAGTTTGAATTTTTAGCTGCCAATCAAGGAACACAGAGCAAAGGGTCATTCATCAAACAGCCAATTCCAATTTCCCAAAGAATTTCGACTGAGAGGGCATTGATGAATGGAAACCTAGATCGAAACCCTAACACTCTGTTTGGATGCTAAGAATAAAGAAAAGAAAAGAAAAAGGAGAGAAAAGTAAAAGGGACTTACAAAAACAAACAGCAGCGAAGAGCAGCAGCGAGCCAAGCAGGTCTTTGAGAATTGAGAAGGAAGGACGTGGCGATGGAGCTTTTGTGGGGTCTGACTTGGATTGGAACAAAAGGGAATAGAATAGAGTTATCCTAAAACGAATGAGAGAAAGATTTTGCTTGGCCCTACTTGTGTATATATGCATGTTCTTGTTCGGATTGATAATGATCTCATTTGTTCTTACCTTTATGGATTTAATTTTGATTCATTTCGTGGATAAATAATATCAGTTCATTATGCATTATTAAATGAATTTAATTGATATGCATTATCAATGTATTCATATCATAATTTATAATTGATTAATAGTATAAAAACACTTAGAGCCTCCACCGTCTCATCTCCTCTCCCTCCTATCGACGTCTCTCACTCCCTCTCTTAGCCACCATAAAGTCGCAGCCAGGTCGCCATCACCATTTTGTCTCTCTCCTCAGCGTCAGAAGAACCCTTACTCTCTCCATTGTCCTCGTCGGCGTCTCCCGCTCCCTCCCTCAGCCATCATAATGTCGTAACCAAGCCGTTGTCAATGTCTCATCTTTCTCCTCAGCTAATGGATGTAATATTAAATTTTTGTTTTCGAATGTAATATTAATGATTCTGTTGTTTATGTCAAGAGTTCTTGTTGTTTGGACTTTTGTAAAGTGGTACATGAGTTGGTTTAGGAAATTTGGATGTTTTTTAGTGCTTATAAATATGCTAGTGTCTTTTCTTATGAATTTGTTAACAATGTGTTATTGAATTTGCTATTGGTGTCAATTTTTTTGTTAATGTAATAACTTTTTCTATATTTTTCGTGATTTTATATTTTTTTCACTATTTTTCAAAAATTAATTTAAAACCAAATTAATAAATAGGATAATCCATTCTAAACCATCCCGAATTTATTTGGATTGGTTCGATTTGGATTTATACAAAAAATTGCAAAACTCAATCCGATCCAATCAACATCAATCAAATCAGATGCTAAATTATCTTAAATCCGTGCTTGCTGAATTGCTTGCTATCCAAAATGGTTTGGGTCTTGCTTGGTCCCATGGCTATAGATTTGTTCTATGTGAGTCTAACTCAGCAGATGTAGTTTAAGTTAGTTAATGATGCTCATCATCACTCCTACCACGTTCATGCTTCTATTCTTCATCGTATCTCTTCCTGCTTGAAAAAGAACTGGACTATGACTTTGGAGCATTGTATAGGGAAGCAAACTATTGTGCTGACTTCCTTGCTAAACTTGGAAGTGTTAATGGTGTTGGTTTGAAGATTTGGAAGGACCACCCTCCTGCCATGGGGTCTCTCATTCTGTAGGATGTGTTAGGATTAAGCTTTTCCTTTTAGTTGTTTCTTGTTTGTTTCTTTTCTACCGTACCAAAAAAAAAAAAAATCAGATCAAAGCAGATCCGATAAGAGCCTTACTTCTTTTGCATACAAAAGTAACCTACTAACATGCGAAGGCTAACTAGGGTGTGATCTTTCTAGATCTAGTTAAACAATTAATTTTGACAAGATCTTTAAAAAATTGATTTGGTAATAGTTGGTGAAAAATACCCAAAATTTACCACCATCATCCAATCTTTCCATTGTCACTTGCACAACACAAAACTAGTGATTTAAAATATTATGAAATTAGAAAAGAATATCATTTTGTTGCACCGTTAGTATAAAAAAAAAAAATTACACTGTCAACCAATCATAAATTAACACATAATTGAAAATTTCTGAATCTAAAAATAACTACCTTAAAAGTCATACATAAGATGATTTGTGATTGGTTGACAGTTTAAAAAACTTTTACACTTATCGTGTATGAAAATTATATTCTAATTAAAAACTATGAAATTGTAAAACCCCCCTTGGGCATTACATGAAGAACACGTGTGGAATTAAAATTTTAAAAGAGAATTGCTGGTTGCTTTCGGAAAAAGGAAAATTTACTTTAAGTTGGAAAGCTCGGGTATAAAAATTTTCTGCATAAAACCTCAGAAACATGATACACACATCACAATAATAAAATCACATTATACTTGACAACATATATAAACTGGATTTATTCATAAATCTTAAACCATCACATATAAGTTTTCCTGAAATTGTATTTCATACAGAAGTTCCAACTATACAGAGGTTTTCAAAACCCCATACACTGATTTTCTCAATATTTTACATTAAAATCCTAAGAGCTAGTTTGATAAAAGAACTCTACGGACAATAGAGCCTACTACCTTGTATACATCATATCAATGAGACTGGGTCTCATCGTCGACAGTCCACACATCTTCGTCGTCGGCAGTCCACACATCTTCGTCGTCGGCATCGAGAAATACAAGCTACAGGGTCCTGAAGTGACCCAAATGATCGTTGAGAAGTATCTGTACACGTATCCAAAAACACAACATGGTGTCCAACATGTACATGCAATGGTGAGTGTAACACCCCGATTTTCTTTTATCTTTTGTTTAATTAGTATTTAAGTAATTTTATTTTATTAGAGAGTCTAGAAAATTAAATAAATTATTTCAAGGCCATAGTCACGCTCTACGCTATCGTAGGAAGCTATGGTTAAGTTTTGGGTCGAAAACTCAGACGGAGCCCGGTCTGCGTTTTTCCTTGACAGTAGTGCTTTACTACTATCGAGACCTAATTTGGACCAGCGAACGAGACAGTTAGTCTTAGAATCACATTTCCTACACTTTCGAAAAAGTTCGTCCTGACGTTCGAAAATAAAAATAATATTATTATATTCAGGCCGATAATCGTTCTAGGTAGGGATGGCAACGGGGCGGGGCGGGTGCGGGTAGTACTCCCCCATCCCCACCCGTGCTCAAGCGGGTACCCGCTAAACGGGTTTCTATCGGATTTTACGGATATCCACGGATTTTACGGATATCCACGGATATATTAAAATTTCAATAGCGAATCAATTTACCAATGCTTATTTAATTATTAGCAATATCTTTATATACAAAGAATATATAATTACATGGTGTTGGACTCATAAAAAAAAGAAAATACCTGATATTGGAATTATGAGCATTGGTTCACCATAAAAATCCAATATCATGGATATCCTATCCATATATCAATATACAAAGAGTACAACAAGCAATTAATTAAATGACCATTGCTGCATTGATTATCGATTATCACTATATTTGATTGATGGAACTCTAGAACAATAGCATAGAAATAATGCTCTTCTACCAAACTTATTGACTAAAAACATTAAGATTACTATAGTATCATCGGATACGGGTACCCGCGGGTGCGGGTACCTCAATACCCGTCCCCACCCATTAATAAGCGGGTACCCATTAAACTCCCCAAACGGGTATCCGTTACGGATTTTATCCACGGATATCCACGGGTACGGGTAAAATTGCCATCCCTAGTTCTAGGAGACGATTCGAGCTATCTTAGGGTTTTTCGAGAACCTTGAGCCAATGATTTTCATAATAGAGCTATGATAAATCATTTGGGGACTCCTACAAGTGTCGTGAGGATTTTCAAAATGTCGGGACGTGAAATGACCAAATTGCCCTTGGTTATTTTTACTAATTACCTTTTTACCCTTTTTACCTTTCTTAACTCTTAAGAAAACTCAAAGAAAATATCTTCACCCTCACTTTCTCTCTCCATAATTTCGAGCTCTCTCTCTCTCCTTATCACCTCCAACTTTTTCTTCTTCCTTCTTTCTTCTTCTTCTTCCTCCATTTCTCTTTTCTTCCTCCATTTTCACCTCCATTTTTCTCAAGCTTCCACAAGGATTTTCAAGCAAGTTTGTGAAGCAAAGTTGATCCTCTCATCATCCTCTATCACCTAGAAGGTATAGATTTCATCCTTGAGCTCTCAATATTTATTTTCACCATTTATTTTCATGAATTTCAATTTCTAGATCTAAACTTCAAAAATCTCTAGAAAATTGTAGAAAAATCATTTTGAGACCAAACCAATTCCTATGAGCTAGCATCATTCCCTACTATCATAATCCAAGAGCTTGTGATGAAATAAAATCTCTAGCCTATTTATCTTTTAAGGGCCGAATGTAAGGGTTTTTGGGGGGGAAAATGGGTTTTTGATCATTGTTCTTGATTCCTCATGTGTCATCCCTTACTCATGTAATCCAAGTGATTAGGAGGCCAAATCACACTCTCACCTATTTTTCATGGTGAGGGCCGAAACCCTACTTTGATTGTTTAAGGGGTTTTGGTTCAAATCTTTGATAATTGATCATTGATTATGCATTAGGTATGCTTAAGGGTCATTGATCCAAGAGTTGGTAGAATTTCAATATCCCTAGCCTACTTAAGTAATTAAGGGCAGTAGCTAATCCTAGAGATTAGATAGATTATGGTTTCCTTATTTTAATTTCTGGTTGTGTTTTGTTGTATAGACTCGGACAGGATTCGAACATCCGACAGCGCACCCGACTGATAGCTGCGGAGTCGTAGCCGGAGCTGCTCGAGGAAATCACTAAGGTGGGGAGAAAGAACTAATAACGTCGGGAAGGCAAGCTAGTATAGAATATATATATCTGTGTAGGGAAACCCTAAAACCCTACTAGAGGTTGAGCCCTGGAAAAGTGCCTGGACCCTGGGTGTAAGTGCTTTTGGGCTATCACCACTAAGTTGATGATATGATTATTGTAGTTTATTGAGGTTGATGTGTTGAATTGGTTATTTGATTATTTGTTGGTTTTATTTGTGAACTGCCTACATGATGAATTATTGTTTGACTTTATGATGATAGCTGTACTGGTAGAATTACTGTTGTGATGATAATGTGATTTGATTGATTGAGTGTTGATGAGAGTATGGTGAGCGTTGATGTTGTTCGGGTTGGTATCGTTGTGGTCCCGACCGTGGAGCTGTGGCTCGTAGACGCAAAGCGTCGTGATGTTGATGCTGATGTGATGTTGATGATGATATGATGTTGATGTGATGATTGATGTTGACGTTGATGTGATGCGATGTGTCGTGGTCGTGGATGAGTGTTTAGGCGTGAGGTTCCGATATCAACCTGCGATGGATGTTTGTTGCATTTTTATAACATTTCATACCACAGCATTTGGTCCCAAAGGGGGATGTCCAATTGGGGACGTTACGTAAAATCCCGAGGCGGGATATGATGTGATGTGATCCCGACGGGGATGTCCAATTGGGGACGTGATGTATCGGCCGACATGCATATAGGGAAGACAGCATATACGTAGGGATTAGTATCCCTCCCATAGGCTTATTCGAGAGAACGATGTTTGAGATGATTGTGATTGGTGACTTAAGAGATGGATGAGGTTGTGTTATATATATGTTATCTGTGTTGTGTGAGGTATAAATATATGCTGTACTGATGCCCCTCTCCCATATTGATGATATATGTTTCTTATCTCCCGCTATTTTTCTGTATGTGTTGCTCATATTTTATGGGAAGACCCCGAGGAGGAACTAGTTGCTCAAGAGCTGGACGGCATTCCTTACGAATCTGACGCTGGAGGACGTGCCACAGACCCTAGCCTCGAGAGGTTGGGCAATGATCGTGATTAGTCGGAGATCTATCTCTCGGCCTACCTTTCATACTTTTATTTTGGTTTGTAAGAGTATACTCGTATGTATTACTGTATTACTGTAGCCCTACTGATGGGGCAATACTGTATGTGATATATTTCTTTATATTTTAAGCTGTGTACTCTGAAGCGTTGCGTGCCGTGTATTTGTTTGCTTCCGCGCTAAATTTTCCGCTTCGCTTCGTTTTAATAAGGCGCGCTAACGTTTATTATGCGATTAAGATTAGTTAATATATTAGGTTCTACTGATGGGACGGCGAGTCGTCTCATTTATTGGTCGAGAGAACGATGTTTGAGATGATTGTGATTGGTGACTTAAGAGATGGATGAGGTTGTGTTATATATATGTTATCTGTGTTGTGTGAGGTATAAATATATGCTGTACTGATGCCCCTCTCCCATATTGATGATATATGTTTCTTGTCTCCCGCTATTTTTCTGTATGTGTTGCTCATATTTTATGGGAAGACCCCGAGGAGGAACTAGTTGCTCAAGAGCTGGACGGCATTCCTTACGAACCTGACGCTGGAGGACGTGCCGCGGACCCTAGCCTCGAGAGGTTGGGCAATGATCGTGATTAGTCGGAGTGCTATCTCTCGGCCTACCTTTCATACTTTTATTTTGGTTTGTAAGAGTATACTCGTATGTATTACTGTAGCCCTACTGATGGGGCAATACTGTATGTGATATATTTCTTTATGTTTTAAGCTGTGTACTCTGAAGCGTTGCGTGCCGTGTATTTGTTTGCTTCCGCGCTAAATTTTTCGCTTCGCTTCGTTTTAATAAGGCGCGCTAACGTTTATTATGCGATTAAGATTAGTTAATATCTTAGGTTCTACTGATGGGACGGCGGGTCGTCTCATTTATTGGTATCAGAGCAGTTCGATTCTAATATCGGACTGTGAGGTTTAGGAAGTACACTAGTACTGACAGTTATATCCACATTGGGTACCTGTGTTAGAAAAAGGGTAGTGTGTCCGATGCGCAAGATTATCAAGTGTGATAACTTCATTGTCCATAAAGAATATATATGTCGGTTGATTGATATGGTGGGTGATTTCTGTCTGGATCGCGAGGCGAGACTAGATTTCGCGTCGCGAGACAGAATGACTGAACCATAATGATCAGGCTAGCCTTCCTGGTTCGCGAGGCGAGTAGATTTTCGCGTCGCGAGGCAGAGGGGCTGTTCTTCACTGATCCGTCTGATCTTCTGGATCGCGTCGCGCGTCGAGGTTCGCGTCGCTAGGCCGAAGAGTTGCTCCTCACTGATCAGACTAGATCTCTGGAACGCGTCGCTAGTAGAGGTTCGCGTCGCGAGGCCGAGTGGCTGTTCTTTGCTGACCTTCTGGATCGCGAGGCGATCACCGTTTCGCGTCGCGAATCCGAAGGGCTTTCTGGCTCGCGTGGCGAGCGTAGTGTCGCGGGGCGAGAGCCTTCTTCTCTTGCCTTTTCTCTTGTTTTCTTCATTTTTTTTTTCCTAACTAACAAACTAGATATGACTTATGAATTGAAACTAACGCTTCTTTTACCAGGAAAGAATGGCTAGAGGACGTGGTAGAGGAAGGGGAGCACTAGTTGGAACCGGGGGCCCCGACAGTAGTGGGGATACCTCGGGAGTTGGAGGTAGCGGAGATCAGAATGAAGTGATGAGGGCCATGAGGGATTTGGCCGCTGCAATGCTGCAACAAACACAGCAGAATGCCCAGTTCATGCAGCGACAGGAAGAGAAGGATGCTAAACAACAACAGAACCCGGTCGGAGTGGGTGAAGTTGTAAACACTGGACTGAATGCTTTCATGAAGGGGAATCCTCCCCAATTCCATGGGGACTACAATCCGGAGGCTGCTGAGTTATGGCTGCAAGAAATCGAGAAAGTCTTTGTGGCTATCCAGTGCAGAGAGGATAGGAAGGTTACTTACGCTGCTTTTATGCTAGTCGGAGCAGCTGAAGCATGGTGGAAAAACAAACAGCGACTGCTAGAGACTGGAGGAAGATTACTGACTTGGGAGGTATTTCGTGAGAGCTTCTTGGAGAAATATTTTTCAAGGAGTGTTCGTCAAGAGAAAGAAAAAGAATTCTTAAGCCTGAAGCAGGACCAGAAGTCGGTTGGAGAATACGCCATGAGGTTCGAGGCGCTGCTGAAATTCTCCCAATTTTACCAAGTGGACCCGGATGAAGACTGGGTGTGCCGCCGGATGAAGACTGGGTGTGCCGAAGGTTCGAAGACGAACTAAGGTCCGAGCTGAAGAGAGCCATGCTGCCGTTGAGTATCCGATCATTTCCCGAGCTAGTGGAAAAATGTACCATACTGGAAGGACACGATCAAGAGCGAATTACACAAACTCCAGTAACAAGTGGTGGACCAACCAGGAGCTTTGGTCAGAAAGGCCGAGGAGGAAGGTTCCAACCGAGGGCGAAGCCTTACAGTCGCCCGAATCAGCAACCAGCAAACTATGGAAGAGGAAATGCCAGTCAAGGGCAACCAGGATTCTCCAAGTGCTTTCGATGTGGCGGGCCGCATCCAGTGAAAGATTGTGCTCAGGCACCGAATGTCACTTGCTTCCGTTGTGGCACGTGGGGCCACTATGCCAACGAATGTCGAACAGGGGACGCCGGTAAGGGCCAAGTTCAACAGCAAGCCGGGAGGGCTCAGAGTGTTGGGACTGGACAACAAATGGTGGGCCAGCAGAACAGGCCGCAGACAACGGGAAGAGTGTTCGCCGTGAGAGGGTCTGAAGCCTCTCAATGTCCCGATCTGATACAAGGTAAGTGCCTAGTTGCGGGGGGACTCTTATCTGTTTTATTTGATTCGGGGGCTACACATTCCTTTATTTCTTTAGCGTGTGTGGATCATTTGAATTTACCTATTTCATCCTTACCATATAACTTGACTGTTTCTACACCTACGGGTGATTCCCTGACAACTCTATTTGTCTGTTTAAAATGTCCGGTTATGTTAGAAAATCGATCTTTTCTTGTGGACCTAGTCTGTCTGCCTATGCAGCAGATCGATATTATCTTAGGCATGGATTGGCTTTCGGCCAACCATGTAGTACTGGACTGTTCAAATAAAACCATCTGCTTTTCCAAGCAATCTGGATCATTGCCTGCCAGTGATGGTGTATCGGGAGGTGTACAATCAGGAGAGTGCATGGTGCTGTTTTCTTTGGAAGCCGAAAAGACTCCAAGTCTTGATGCTTTGCCTGTGGTGTGTGAGTTTCCGGATGTATTCCCGGATGATGTGCCAGGATTGCCACCCAAGAGAGAGGTGGAGTTTGCAATCGACCTTACACCCGGAGCCGGACCGATTTCTATAGCACCCTATCGAATGTCCTTAACAGAGTTGGCAGAACTGAAGAAGCAATTGGACGACATGCTGCAAAAGCAGTTTATTAGACCGAGTGTTTCACCATGGGGAGCACCAGTGCTGTTTGTCAAGAAGAAGGACGGCAGTTCAAGGTTGTGTGTGGACTACAGACAACTCAACAAGGTGACGATCAAGAATAAATACCCACTGCCAAGGATTGACGATCTTATGGACCAATTAAGGGGAGCAACGGTATTTTCTAAGATTGATTTGAGATCCGGTTATCATCAAATAAGGGTGAAAGAAGATGATATACCAAAGACAGCTTTCAGGAGTCGGTACGGACACTACGAGTATCTAGTTATGCCTTTTGGTGTGACTAATGCTCCTGCAGTGTTCATGGACTACATGAATAGGATCTTCAGACCGTACCTCGATAAGTTTGTCGTTGTTTTTATCGATGACATCCTTATCTACTCCTTGGACAAGGAAGAACATCAAGGGCATTTGAGGATTGTACTTCAAGTTCTTAAGGACAGACAACTCTACGCCAAGTTGTCGAAGTGCGAGTTCTGGCTGGAGGAGGTACAATTCCTTGGACATGTGATCGACAAGGATGGTATCGCAGTAGATCTTGCAAAAGTAGAAGCTGTGGTCAAATGGGAAAGTCCTAAGACGGTAACCGAGATCCGAAGTTTTCTCGGACTAGCAGGATACTACAGAAGGTTCATCGAGGGATTTTCGAAGGTTGCGTTACCTCTGACGCAATTAACGAAGAAAGGAAAAGCGTACGAATGGACAGAAGAGTGTGAGACTAGTTTCCAAGAGCTGAAAGGGAGGCTAACTACATCTCCGGTACTAGTTTTGCCAAATCCATCAATGTCGTTCTGTGTACTGTGACGCATCATACCAAGGTTTGGGTTGTGTGCTTATGCAGGAAAGGAAGGTGGTAGCCTATGCTTCCAGACAGCTAAAAGTGCATGAACGAAATTACCCAACCCACGACCTAGAGTTGGCAGCAATAGTGTTTTCATTGAAGATATGGAGACACTATCTTTATGGCGCTAAATTCAGCGTGTTTAGCGACCATAAAAGTTTAAAGTATTTGTTCGACCAAAAGGAGTTGAACATGCGACAGAGGAGATGGATGGAGTTCATAAAGGATTATGAATTTGATCTACAGTACCACCCAGGAAAGGCCAACGTGGTGGCAGATGCATTGAGTCGGAAATCTTTGCATATGTCCGCTATGATGGTGAAGGAACTGGAACTGCTGGAACAGTTCAGGAATCTGAACCTGGAGGTGGAGTTATCCAGAGATAAGATAAGGTTAGGAATGATCACTATCACTAGTGATTTTCTAAACTTGATCTGGAAAAAGCAAGGAGAAGATCAGTACCTACAGGAAAAGAACCAGATGGTAGAAGAAGGAAGGACTTCAAAGTTCAAGAAGGGTACTGATGGAATCCTGAAGTTTGGAGACAGGATATGTGTGCCGAAGGATAGTGAAGTTAGGAGCATGATCTTGGAAGAAGCACACAAGAGCAAACTGAGTTTTCATCCCGGATCTACAAAGATGTATCAGGACCTAAAGGGAATGTTTTGGTGGCCTGGGATGAAGAAGGAAGTAGCAGAATATGTCCAATCCTGTCTGGTGTGTCAAAAGGCAAAGATTGAACACCAGAAACCAGCAGGGTTATTACAATCACTAGACGTCCCAGAATGGAAATGGGATAGCATTGCAATGGATTTTGTTTCCGGACTACCAAGAACGCAGAAGAGATGCGATGCAGTTTGGGTAATCGTTGACAGGCTTACGAAATGTGCTCATTTCTTGCCGATCAACCAAAGGTATTCTTTGGAAAGATTAACCCAGATTTACATCAGAGAAGTGGTAAGATTACACGGGGTACCTTCGAGTATAATTTCGGACAAGGATCCGAGGTTTACTTCTAGGTTTTGGCAGAGTCTAAATGATGCATTGGGGACGAAGCTCAGGATGAGTTCAGCTTATCATCCACAAACGGATGGTCAGTCTGAAAGGACGATTCAATCGTTGGAAGATCTTTTAAGAGCATGTGTTTTGGAAAACACAGGAAGTTGGGACGAATTCCTTCCATTGATTGAATTCACATATAATAATAGTTTTCACTCGAGTATTGGCATGGCGCCATACGAGGCACTGTATGGACGGAAGTGTCGAACACCACTCTGTTGGTATGAAACCGGGGAAAATCAGTTGATAGGACCCGAGATGGTACAGCGAACGACGGAGCAAGTTAAGAAAATTCGGGAAAAGATGAAAGTCGCACGGGATCGGCAGAAGAGCTACAGTGACAAGAGGAGGAGACCTTTGGAGTTCCAGGAAGGCGACCATGTCTTTATGAGAGTCACTCCAAGAACTGGAATCGACAGGGCAATCAAATCCAGAAAGCTTACACCTAGATTCATTGGACCATTTCAAATTCTTCGCCGAATTGGTCCAGTTGCCTACCAAATTGCCTTACCTCCCAACCTATCCAATATTCACAATGTATTCCATGTATCCCAACTCAGAAAATATCATCCCGATCCATCACACGTGATAGAGCCCGAATCAATCCAGGTAAGGGATAACTTAGAATACGAAGCATTGCCTGTACGGATTGAAGACACGAGGGTGAAGGAACTCCGCGGAAAGCAGATTCCCTTAGTCAAGGTCATATGGGATGCCACAACAGGAGATGCCACCTGGGAACGTGAAGAGGATATGCAGCAGCGGTATCCACATCTATTCTAAGGTACGTCGAATTTCGAGGACGAAATTCTTTTTAAGGGGTGTAGTAATGTAACACCCCGATTTTCTTTTACCTTTTGTTTAATTAGTATTTAAGTAATTTTATTTTATTAGAGAGTCTAGAAAATTAAATAAATTATTCCAAGGCCATAGTCACGCTCTACGCTATCGTAGGAAGCTATGGTTAAGTTTTGGGTCGAAAACTCAGACGGAGCCCGGTCTGCGTTTTTCCTTGACAGTAGTGCTTTACTACTATCGAGACTTAATTTGGACCCGCGAACGAGACAGTTAGTCTTAGAATCACATTTCCTACACTTTCGAAAAAGTTCGTCCTGACGTTCGAAAATAAAAATAATATTATTATATTCAGGCCGATAGTCGTTCTAGGAGACGATTCGAGCTATCTTAGGGTTTTTCGAGAACCTTGAGCCAATGATTTTCATACTAGAGCTATGATAAATCATTTGGGGACTCCTACAAGTGTCGTGAGGATTTTCAAAATGTCGGGACGTGAAATGACCAAATTGCCCTTGGTTATTTTTACTAATTACCTTTTTACCCTTTTTACCTTTCTTAACTCTTAAGAAAACTCAAAGAAAATATCTTCACCCTCACTTTCTCTCTCCATAATTTCGAGCTCTCTCTCTCTCCTTATCACCTCCAACTTCTTCTTCTTCCTTCTTTCTTCTTCTTCTTCCTCCATTTTCACCTCCATTTTTCTCAAGCTTCCACAAGGATTTTCAAGCAAGTTTGTGAAGCAAAGTTGATCCTCTCATCATCCTCTATCACCTAGAAGGTATAGCTTTCATCCTTGAGCTCTCAATCTTTATTTTCACCATTTATTTTCATGAATTTCAATTTCTAGATCTAAACTTCAAAAATCTCTAGAAAATTGTAGAAAAATCATTTTGAGACCAAACCAATTCCTATGAGCTAGCATCATTCCCTACTATCATAATCCAAGAGCTTGTGATGAAATAAAATCTCTAGCCTATTTATCTTTTAAGGGCCGAATGTAAGGGTTTTTGGGGGGGGAAAATGGGTTTTTGATCATTGTTCTTGATTCCTCATGTGTCATCCCTTACTCATGTAATCCAAGTGATTAGGAGGCCAAATCACACTCTCACCTATTTTTCATGGTGAGGGCCGAAACCCTACTTTGATTGTTTAAGGGGTTTTGGTTCAAATCTTTGATAATTGATCATTGATTATGCATTAGGTATGCTTAAGGGTCATTGATCCAAGAGTTGGTAGAATTTCAATATCCCTAGCCTACTTAAGTAATTAAGGGCAGTAGCTAATCCTAGAGATTAGATAGATTATGGTTTCCTTATTTTAATTTCTGGTTGTGTTTTGTTGTATAGACTCGGACAGGATTCGAACATCCGACAGCGCACCCGACTGATAGCTGCGGAGTCGTAGCCGGAGCTGCTCGAGGAAATCACTAAGGTGGGGAGAAAGAACTAATAACGTCGGGAAGGCAAGCTAGTATAGAATATATATATCTGTGTAGGGAAACCCTAAAACCCTACTAGAGGTTGAGCCCTGGAAAAGTGCCTGGACCCTGGGTGTAGGTGCTTTTGGGCTATCACCACTAAGTTGATGATATGACTATTGTAGTTTATTGAGGTTGATGTGTTGAATTGGTTATTTGATCATTTGTTGGTTTTATTTGTGAACTGCCTACATGATGAATTATTGTTTGACTTTATGATGATAGCTGTACTGGTAGAATTAGTGTTGTGATGATAATGTGATTTGATTGATTGAGTGTTGATGAGAGTATGGTGAGCGTTGATGTTGTTCGGGTTGATATCGTTGTGGTCCCGACCGTGGAGCTGTGGCTCGTAGACGCAAGGCGTCGTGATGTTGATGCTGATGTGATGTTGATGATGATATGATGTTGATGTGATGATTGATGTTGACGTTGATGTGATGCGATGTGTTGTGGTCGTGGATGAGTGCTTAGGCGTGAGGTTCCGATATCAACCTGCAATGGATGTTTGTTGCATTTTCATAACATTTCATACCACAGCATTTGGTCCCAAAGGGGGATGTCCAATTGGGGACGTTACGTAAAATCCCGAGGCGGGATATGATGTGATGTGATGTGATGTGATCCCGACGGGGATGTCCAATTGGAGACGTGATGTATCGGCCGACATGCATATAGGGAAGACAGCATATACGTAGGGATTAGTATCCCTCCCATAGGCTTATTCGAGAGAACGATGTTTGAGATGATTGTGATTGGTGACTTAAGAGATGAATGAGGTTGTGTTATATATATGTTATCTGTGTTGTGTGAGGTATAAATATATACTGTACTGATGCCCCTCTCCCATATTGATGATATATGTTTCTTATCTCCCGCTATTTTTCTGTATGTGTTGCTCATATTTTATGGGAAGACCCCGAGGAGGAACTAGTTGCTCAAGAGCTGGACGGCATTCCTTACGAACCTGACGCTGGAGGACGTGCCGCGGACCCTAGCCTCGAGAGGTTGGGCAATGATCGTGATTAGTCATAGTGCTATCTCTCGGCCTACCTTTCATACTTTTATTTTGGTTTGTAAGAGTATACTCGTATGTATTACTGTATTACTGTAGCCCTACTGATGGGGCAATACTGTATGTGATATATTTCTTTATGTTTTAAGCTGTGTACTCTGAAGCGTTGCGTGCCGTGTATTTGTTTGCTTCCGCGCTAAATTTTCCGCTTCGCTTCGTTTTAATAAGGCGCGCTAACGTTTATTATGCGATTAAGATTAGTTAATATCTTAGGTTCTACTGATGGGACGGCGGGTCGTCTCAGTGAGTAACTAATATATGGATTTAAACGCGATAACTATATGCATGACACATCAAACAACATGTGAACATATGTAGTATCAACACAGCATTATAGTAGAAGTAACACAGGACAACACACCAGGTAACAACATATCCAACATGCATACCGTAAATCGCAATATATCATATTAATCAATTAGTAGCATAAGACATCTTTGAAAGCAAAATGGTGATGTACAATAAGCAAATGTAATCATCAACAACCATACAATGCAATGCGATGTACATGATTCAATGGCATACGCAACAAGGGTAAAAATATGACTCCTACTCCATGGAGTTAACAAATCGTCGGAGAGAGTGAATGGGAGGACATGTTCCGGTTAATGCCAGCCATGGGCAAGATGCTACAACAAATGTAACGTGCATGTATCTGGCTTTACGGAAACACTCTCGACCAAACATGAAAAGTACATCATCTAGTAGAGGATATCAGTGTATTGCTCGGATTCACCACGACACAGAAGAGCTATGAACTGGTCACATGTCGACCCTTCCAACCCTGATACCTCCAAAGACCATTTAAGATCGTCACCATAAGATTCGCACCCGCATTAAGGTGTAAGCTCAACTCGTAGGCTCAAGGCCTTACAACTATGCAAATGAAATGTCAGTATTTACACAAAGCAGATGCGATAAAGCAATGTCTATCCAACGGATAAACCTCAAGGTTCGTTAAGGTTCTATTCCTTAGGATATACGCGTCTTTGTATTAAAAAACATTTATCCTTCGGATAAATATCTCGTGATTCCTCTAGGATGATCCGGGCTGCTTACAGAATTACTGACTGTCCCCACAAACCAACATGGGTCTTTTCAGTGTGTTTTGTCCTCGCTCATACGCTTTCTAGGAGACTTCCCAGAAGGTCACCCATCCCACAATTCCTCCAAGTCAAGCACGCTTAACTATGGAGTTCTTACGTTCTGGGCTTTCGAAAAGAAGACGAATCTTGTTGGTATAGGTAGTACCAATCAATTCTTATAAGCCTTCCTTCAACTATACAGTTCCATACCTGCACAGTCTCAGGATTCCTTCAACTATACAGTCCCATACCTGCACAGCCTCAGGGTCCCTCTCGTCCCGATCATTGCAAGACTGAAACAATCGAACGACTGGTCTTGATCCAAATCACCGGTCCGTCATCGAACTATTGTTTCAAAACCCAAAATGTTTCATGTTTGTGTTTATGTCTTATGAATCACATCTCAAATCCTAAGTATTATGAAGAAGGATTGAGAATTCTCTTAGATAAGTCTTTGAGCCTTTCTAAGATATTACTCCTTGATTTTCAATCAATGAAATAAGTGTTGATTCACTTAAGTCTTATGAAGTCATTGATGTACTAAGTCATCAATGGTATAGTACATGGTCTTGTTCCACTACATACCATACTTAATTATTCCTTGTATTCAACTCTATGTTAATTACTTAAGTACTTAACTTAGATTTTTCACGCGTAAAACTTTACGATTTAGAGTTGAAACTCTCTTTGTAAACCAAAACGATTGTTTTCAATTGAAAACTTACTTGATTTGAAATACGTCGCACTTGCTTAAAGCAAAGTACCTTGACTAATTTGAAAAGAGTTTTTCCTTACTAACTTAAAGTAAAATCATGTTCTAAGTTAATGGAAAGGAAATGTAATCTCATCTAATCTTCTAACTATAATTCATTTTAATCAACTTCAGGATAAAAGATCTCCATTATATTTGAAAAAGGAACACTATCCTTGTTCTAAGACAAAGGTAATGCTTTATGAAACTATGTTTAACTTTTCATAAAAACACTTCTTTGTTTCACTTTTAAATCACTTGCTCACTTAGATAAACTAAGGTTAAAGTAAAAGACATGTTTCACTTTGGTGAAAACACTTAAAGGTTGAAACTTTACTTGATCTTTGGATCAAAGTCACTTATTTTTTTCTTTGAAACATAAGTCTTTAAAACACTTTTCTTACTCCAAAACTTTAATTGTTCAAGAACAACACATGCTCTTCCTCATTTTACTCACTAAGGCCGCTAGCCTCCTCAAGGTAAAAGTGAAGATTTTGCTTCACTAACTAACCAAGTTATAGTTCAAAATGCTCACATAATTATGACAGACAACAATCACACATCATAATCAAGCATAAAAATCCATACTTGATCTAGAGATCAAAGTATGGTTTTCAACATACATGAAAACATTTTTCATCCAATCAACATCATCATAAACATATGCTAAAACATACTAAAGCATATACTAAAACATACTAAAGCGTAGTAAAACATAAACCATTATTACAATCACAACAAAGCTCCAATAGAGCTACACAAATCAATCACGGATAACATATAGTTATTAGGGAAAATCCCTCAGGCAAACTCCTTTTACCCATTGAAGTTATCCTCCGAGCAAAAGTCGTCCGATCGGCTAGCGGATTCTCCCGATTCCTCGTCCGATTACTCAACCACAACTATATACACATAATCAATCCAAACATCAATATTACACAACACAAATTCTTCTAATCCTACCTATATAGGATTCGGCCATGGAGCTACAAAAATAGCTAGGGATGTCCAAAAATTCTTATCTCTTGGATTCCATCCTCACTAGATGTGGTAAGACTAGATCAAAGCCTATTACACCAAAACTTGAACCAAAATCCCATCCACCAACACATGGAGGTTTCGGCCAAGAAAACCCGTATGAGCTAGGAAGCTCATTTGGTTTCCAACTCTTGTCAATGATCCTCAAGTACACATAACACTAGTTAAGTCTTATTACTCAAAACTTAAATAAAAAACTCAACCTTTTTCAAGCTAGGTCGTTCGGCCACTTTAAGAAGAAATGGCTAGAAAACTTATTTGATTCCATGCTCTTGGATAGTGAAAGAGAATGATGAAACTAGATCATAGAAATTGATTTCACATTAAAAGGATTTTTCTTCACTTTTCTATGAATTTTCAAAGTTATGAATCAAAACTTGGATCTTCATGAATCAAGAGATTCAAGAGATGAAATAGAGAGATTAAGAGATGGAGATTGAAGTTACTACCTCCTAGATGATGAAGCTTAAGAGAAACTAGCTTGAATCATCCAAAAACTTCAAGTTTTCAAAGGAAGAACAATGAAGAACAAGTGGGAGGAGAGAGAGAAAGAGTGATGGCCGAATGGCCTAGTGAGAGAGAGTGAAGGTGAGATATTATTTGATATCATGACAAACTTGTAAATAACCAAAAGGGTAATTTGGTAATTTTGCTAAAAGATCAGGGGCATAATTGTCATTTCCCCTATAACTATCTAGATATTTTCTAGAAGTAATGATAACACTGGTGAGTCACGGGGTCAAAAGGGTCATTCCATAAATTCTCAGGGGCAAAACGGTCTTTTCATCCTAAGGCAAATGGTAATTATGAAAAAGGTTAGCGGCATTTTTGTCTTTTCACGTCCAGATATTTTTTAAACGTAATCATTACACTGATGAGTCATGGCACACCTTCCTAGGTGATGTGCCATCAACCTTATCCATTAGCGGGTCACTGAAATCCCGTATTCAGCTCCATTGTTCACCCGACTTTGATTTTTGCCCAAGAAAGTTGTGAGAACTTATTTATTTTGAATTTTTTTCAAAATCGCCGATATCGTTCGCAATTTTATTTAAAACCTAACTGTTTCGTTCACGAGTCAAAATTAGGTCTTGATAGTAGTAAAGTGCTACTGTCAATGAAAAACGCAGACCGGACTCCGTTTGAGCTTTCGCCCGAAACTTAACCATGGCTTCCTATGGTTGTCTAGGGCATGCCTATGTTCCCAAAATATTTTATTTCACTCTCTATACCCTCCAATAAAATATAAACACTTATAAAACTTGAAAATCGTGACGTTACAGAAATTAATTAAAAAAAATGCAAATAAGATCGGTGAGAGCATAAATGAATAATTGGTGGGACAATAGAAACGGAGTTTGCCTTATTTTTGCTTTATATTTGGGGTTTTTTATTTTCATTTTTTCATTTTTTTTAAAAAGTTGATGTGGATTGATTCTTAAAAGAAAGAAATGAAAAGTACTTTTTATTGTTCAGGTTTTGATGTAAAAAATGTTATTTTTACAATGTTATGGACTACTTGTATTTTTTTTTTTAAAAAGGTTTTCCTAATTTTTTATTATAATAATATGCAAATGTTGGAGTTTGCCCGTGGCGCAGGTGGAGGTCGATAGTAATGGAAGATGGAGGCTGGCCACAATTGTGATGGCGCGATCTAGGTCGTGGCGACCAAGGTAGTGCTGATGATGGTGGCTATCGACGGTGTAAGTTTGAATAAGTTTAAGTAAGTTTTAAATTAAATCCTAACTAATTATAAAATATTGTAATTAAGTCCCTAAATCTTTAAAAAAAAATTAACTATGAGGGGCTATTTAAAAATTTTGTGAAAGTGTAAGTGCATGTTTGGGTTATGTTTTAACCACATTGAGGTTTTTAATGATTAAGTCATGAGTTTTCATTTCTCAAAAACTAAATTAAGAGCTGATTTTTTTTTTCTAAAATCAAAATTTTATATTTAGTTGGAATTTCGATGAAAATAATATTATTATCGAACTAATTTCCATTTCTCAAGAACTGAATTAAAAGCTGAATTTTTTTTTCTAAAATCCAAATCTAATATTTTGTCAGAACACTATTATGGATTTCGGTGAAAATAATATTATTATCCAATAAATGTTTGGAAAAAATTATACTTATCATATTTGACATTTTTTTTGGTCTAGATCATTGATATCCGGAAATTATATTGGATCTGACTAATTCAAGTCGAGTCAAGTGCATATAAGGGGATAATGCTCTCCCAATGCCTATTTTTTTTTTCATTTACAAGATACAGGCCCGAGACCTTGCTTAAGGAGAACCAAGCTCCAGTCACTTGGGCCAACAAACTTTGATACCTCATTTGATATTTGACTTAATTATATTTGTTATCTCTCTTAATTTAGAATTGTACTCACCTCCATCGGAGTTATGTTAAAAGACGTATAACTATAATAACAACTTCAACCTCAAGAGATAATTGTAATTACAACAACATAAACCTCAAGGAAGATCATTGTGATTTCTGAAACAAAAGTAATACCAAATCAAATTAGTAATCTGTTTGGAATCACGTTAGTTTGTCCCAAAAGCACGTCAATTAGGATTGGACACGGAAGCTCTAATTTAAAGCTTCTATGTTTGCTGCTAAATTTTTTTCGAATATGCCATTATTACTGTGGTTTTGACATGACCTTGGTTTTTAAAAGCGTTACCAAACAGACGTTAAGTCGAACCACAAAACAGGTAATATTTATCTAAATATTATTAAAGTAATGCTAATAGCATTATTTTCTTGTTCAAAAAAAAACATTCATTTCTACTCTCTCTTCAACATACTTTATATTATTAAATAAATTTTATATGAGGTCTATTAAATCACATGAATCTAGGTGAATCCAGGATGAGATTTATTTGATAAAAATGTGTTAAAGAAAATATTAAAAAAATATATTGCCAGAATTATTCATGTAATTATATTACAATTATGTATTGGCTTGTTTGGTTTACCGTTACAGACGTACATTTGGATCTAAAAGCACGTTTGTGCCAAAAAAACTCTATAAATATTTTACCTCAAATTTACATTTGAAATTTATCAACAATAAATCAACCATGTAATTATGTTAATGTACCCGTTTTACGACGATTGTTATGAATGATTCACCGCCCAAAGAATCATGAATTACAGAAAAGGCAAAAACCCTGTACGAGCCACAAGGCAAGCACGAGAATCTAGCTATTCGCATCACTCAAGCTCACTTTGCTTCACCCCAACGCCATTTCTTTCTTTATTTCACCAAATCACCACTGCAATGCAATGAAAGTAGCAACTTAACTTCCGAATTGAAATCGTCTTCATTTTTATTATTTTTTTATTATTATAATTTTAAATGTATAAAATATATAAAAAATTAATAAATATTATTTATTTTAAAAATATATATCTTTATATATCTAAAATTATAATAATAAAACTCTTCAAGAATTAGAGAGAATATTTGCTCCTAACTTCCACGACCACACAATACAAACCTACCTTTGTTCTTACTTGTTAGTTGTTGTTTCCATACCATTCTTAGCTTTCACCGATCCTGTCCTCTTCTATTTCCCTTTTTGTCACAACCCCTTTTTACCTAACCTAACCTTCTCTCACCTTGCGTCCCTCTGCTCCCACTAATTAAAGCTTTGTTGACGCTTCAAAAATCACTTCAGTAAATCCCAATTTGATCCTAAAATTGTAAGATTATCTCACATATTTTCAAAATTTTAAAAATATTCTGAAATTATTAATATTAATTAATTCAGTCCTTTCGTTAGGTACTAAGTTAATACAATCTTATAATTTCAGGGACCCAATTGTCATAGAAATAAAATTGATGCGACAAACAATTTGATGCATGTTTGGATTGTAGTTTGCAATTTATAAACGTGGGTTAGTGACTCCAAACTTACTTTTACAATTTTTTTATGATGTTTGATTTAAGTGTGAAGAATTAATTTTGGGATCAAACGTAAGTTTGGATGTAAGCAAGAATTTGTTAGTTTTACGTTTGCCAAAACTCAATTTGAGTTTTTCAATTATTACTTTTATCATACTATCCTTAAAAATTAATCACTTTTCATATTCATTTAGTGCCCGTTTGGTTTAGATTATTTTCAACGCAAACGTGAAAATAACGTTTCCCGATGCAATTATTTTGGAAGCTATGTGAGAGGAGCTTTCTCCCAACTTGATTTTCAAACATGATTTTACCTTTACAGAATCTAAAACAAACAGGCTCTTAAAAGTTGAAAGACATTTTGATATTTTAACATTCAAAAGTCAGTTTGAATGGTATAATCCAAACAACATTAATTCTACCAAAATTATTTTTAACAATAAAATATCCAAACATAAAATCAATTACTACCAACCCACTTTTAATCAAAATTAAGTTTATCAAACTCAATTCATCAAAACTCAATTTTGCAAACCTTAAACTAAACCCAGCCTTAACTTTCGCACAAACACGCACTAAGCAGTGTTGATAATAATATTGGAGTCGTTTTTTTTTCCCTTTCTTCCCATATCGATTTGGGGTTGCTCTGTTCTATCTTGTCTCGAAGAGAGACAAACCCATGTTCTGTATCTGTTTGGGTGCACTCACATCACCTGACTCTGTCTCCTATTTACTCTGGGGATTCTATCATTGCTTGAGATCTGTTTTTTCTTAATTCTGGGTTCTCCCCACAGTACAGAATATTGAAAAACCGCAACCCCAGAAAGTAAAGTTTCATGTATGTTATGGAATTTCTATATAGTTTGCCTTTTTAAGCTGTTGTTTCATTTGGGGTGCTTTCATATCTTCACCTCTGTTCTTAGCTTTTTATTTTTCTGAATTGGATTTCATTGAGCTGAGCTCCTTCAGTTTCTGCTTGTCATAGTAATGGTGTATGTTGACTTTAAGCCTAGAATTTGACTTTTGTTTGTCAATTTTGTTGGAAAGTTCAAAGATCATGTCATGTAGTGTTCATTTAATTGCTATTTTTTTAAATAAAATAAAATATAAATTGGTTATATGTGTCTGGGGGTGTAACTTTGCCTATTTAGCTATCCTGCCTGCCCCTGTTGAGGTTTTGTTAACTAGTGACTTTGAAAAATTTGAAGCTTAATTTTATTGGGGGAATGATGCATAAGTTCCTGACATGACTTTTTAAGAGAAGGCTTGTTACACTTTCCCAAGAGATGCAAAGATGGAGAAGAAACGAAAGATTGTGCAGTATAGGGAGAGGCTGGATAGAACCCTTGCCTCACATGATCTTACAAATGATGAGATACTAAAAAGGCTTGTAAAAAATCAACTCCTACGTTCTTCAGAACTAGAAGTAGAAGGTAATGACATTCCTAATTTCCTTGTGAATTCATTTTTGGCAGAAATGGTACTAGCTGGGTGGATTGGTTATTTTAATTAGTTAACTTAGTATTTTTATTTTTTAATTCTTTTTTTAATATTATGTTTGGTTTGTTCAGGATGTAAAGAGAAAGTAGTAGAAACCAAGACTGCAGAAGTATCTAACTTTCTGGATATGTTAAGGAGTGCTTCTTCAGATGATAGCCGAAGATCTAATAAATCACACACTGATTGGAAGGTATGCTATCTAATCTTTGTAGTTTTCACCATGTTTTGTTTTCTTGATAAACTTTTTCTCTTATTCATGCCATTCTCCATTCATTTAGATCCTAATCTTTTTTTTATATATATATTTAATTATAACTTCCTTTCACAGAAATCAGGAATTTAAATTAGATGACGGACCTCGTTGGCTCAGTGGTTTTGGTCCAAAAGTATTCTATTGTTTAGAATTCAATGGACTAATGCAATCTCATGTGACATTTATAGCCTGACTTCTCTTATGCTTTGGGATGAAGATGCTTGAGTTTTAAATCAAATTCATGAGTCAGTATTGATAATTTTACTTCTTTCAACAGTTAAAACAGGATAATGAAACGTTCCGTGTTATGTATCGTGAAGGACTAGAGGGATCTCCCTTTCATACATTGCTAGTTGAAGGCTTTGTAGATGGGCCTGTTGATGTTTGTGAGTCACACTGGAGCAACCAAAATTTTTAGCATCACCTTTTTATTGATAAAGGCTATATTATAGATTTCAACATGTGAAGTTTAATGAGTTCTTTCCATCATTACAGGTTTATGTATCTCATGGGAGACGTCCCTTTACAAAAAATGGTGAGAATCATATTTAGTGCAATATGTGGCTTTAATTTTCTGTATATTAGTCCCAATATGACATTGAAATCCAGTATCATTTTTATACATATTAATTTCTGTGTAAGGTTGGACGTAATGCCACTTCATGAAAAAGGGGGCAGACTGCCCGCTATGCATGGGGTCTAGGGAATATTCGGACCCACTATGCGGGTCTATTGTAGGCAATCTTACCTAGCATTTGCAAGAGTCTAATTTCATGACTCGAACCTGTGACCATCAGATCACATGACGACAACTCTAGCTATTATGCCATGGCTCTCCTTCATGCCACTTAATGGAAGGAAAAAGAAACAAACTCTGTTATTTTGGTGTGTTTTGGGGTGCTGGGAAAATTAGGTGGTGTTTGGTTTGTTTTTTGTTTTCATTTTCACTAGATATATTTTCACTAAAATTACAAAATTGCAATACCTTGTTTTCACTTTGTTTCCTTTTTTCAAATTCTTTGTGAAGGAAATGATGGAAATGACATTTTCTTGTTTTCACCATTTCCTTAACAAAAGTTTGAAAATATGAAACAAAATGAAAACAATGTGACAATTTTACAACTATTAGTAAAAAGTAAAAACTTATCAACTGAAAATGAAAAGAAAAAACAAACCAAACATCCCCTTACAGTTGCAAGGTTATTTTTTTGTTATGACTTAGGTGGTCCTGGAAGTTGTTATATACCTTAGAAATGCTTTTGAATCTAAGTAATGTTATCACTTTAAACATCTAACTTCTACACTTCCAGCTGACACCCTTTTCACAATTTTCATTTATCAGGTGGCCTCAGTCTACTGTTCCCACCTTCAAAATCTTATCATGTGAGTGTTTACACAAGGTCCAGATTGGGGAACAAATATCACTAGTGAGGTTTGTCCTGCCAGCATCAATTACAAAAAATCAAATATTAATGCCTCTAACCATGCTAAAAGTCTTCACTTTTTAATGCTGATTTGCTCTAAATTTTGGAAGAAAGGGTGAAGGTTTCGTGGCCGCTGTCTACGAGGGAGGCTATAGTGCACTACTATTTGTTTGAGTACTTTCAAGATGATTTAATTGTTGTTCTTACAAATTCGGTAGTCATCTAGACCCTTATTGTTTTTCATTTCTTTTTGAGAAAGTTAATTTAACATAGATCTAAGCTTCAAAAAATATGTGCTTAATTTTCTCTCAGGTCCCTGAGTCAAAGAGTGTAAATGGGACCCTTAATAGTTACAACAATGAGGCAATTCCTGAAGCAAAGGATGTTGTGAGAATCGATTTGGTGGGAGGCTTTGCTTTGCAAAAGGTGACATCGGAAAGAAGTTACTTTCGGTGAGTTATGAGTCTAGCCATACATTACTTGAATGGAGTGATTATATGAAATGGTGAAACAGTCAACAGTCATAGGCCATAAAGCCCCATACAGGATCTGCTTATTTTAAAGAAAAGGCAAAAACTAATGAGAGGAAATTTTTTGTTTGTAACTGTATGAAATATTGCTATATGATTTTGTTTCTCTATCAAAGCCCTGGGAAGCAGGTAATTTTGCTCAGGGGTTTTGCAAATGGACTGTCTTATCTTTAAGAAATGTTCTTGGGCAATGGCAGAATTATGATAAGTATTTAATTGGCAATAACACGTGTGATACAAAAATTTAATCTTTATTTCTCGTTTGCTTTATTTGCAAAAAGTTTAGCATTTGCTATGTTTGTGTATTTGCAGTATGAGAGAGAGAATAGATTGGTCAGAGAATATATAAGGCCTATTTTCCCATAGATAGTAGTGCTTTATGATATTTTTGTTACACAATTGTGGTTAGGAATCAGGATCTTCAGAACAAAGTTGCCACAGTTCTGTTTATTTGTCAATCTATAGTCAAATGGAGTGAAGCTTCTTAATTCTAAATTTCTAATCATGTGCTATTATCCTCTAAAAGTAACTGAGATTGCTAATTTTGAAATTATCCTGGAGTTTGGATATTTGTTATTATAGATTAGTAATAGTGAAATTCCAGTTATTAGAAAAATCTTATTATGGTGTATTTTGGCTTGGGGGAATTAATTTGTTTTTAATTTGATAATTTATTTTGTTTGCTATTTTGTACAGCCTTGGCACTGCTGGTTCTTCTTTGAACGGTTATGTACCTGGTTTTGATTGTTCTGTCTAAGTGACTTTACTGGTTCCCAACTTCCCATTAATAGCTTGTCTTATGTTTCCAACTTTCCATTATAAGTTACCAATTCATTTATTACTAGTTTCTAAAAGAAATATGAAAGTAAACTTGGCTCTATGGACTAGCTGGATGGCTTGACTTTCCAACTTGTGTGAAAAGTTCAAAAGTACCACAAAGAAAATTGTTTTTGTTTGCAATCCTGATTTAAGACTTCGAATTTTGTAGGACAATAGCAAATATGGATATAAAGCTGGATTTTGTACCTCCATCCCTTATAAACTTCATTTCAAGGCAGCTTATTGGTAATGGTTTCAAGCTTTATCAGAAGGTTGTAGATTCTTTTCAGATATACTTCTTTTATTAGGCATTCAACTAATATTTGCTTTGTTTTTATTTTCTCACAGCTATCTAATGAGATAACTCATTCTTTAATAAAGAAAAATAAGTTAAAAGTAAATGTATGGGTGCATATTGTGTTATGTTCCATAATCAAATCATCTGCCCCATGCAAGGTTGCTAAAATCGCGAATATACTTGTGGAATTGCACGATTCTATGATTTTTCATCAGCGATCCTGATTACACACCAGAATTCGGTCTGGTGAGATTGGCTTAGTTGGGCACTTGGGCTGTTTTTTTCCTACTGTTTTAGTTTTATGTAGTTGACCCCACCTAATGGGAAAAGGCTTGGTTGTTGTTGTTGTTTAGTTTTATGTGTTGTCATGAACTTAAAAATTTATGTCCTTCTCTAAGTTTTTAATTAAGTGTATGTATGTGTGTGTGTGTAATTGTGAACTTTTGGGAGGATCTCATGATCCCATGTTTTACATGTCTATCCTCCCAATCCTAGGTAGGATCTTGATTCTGACAACCTTGGCCCCATGGATTTTTTAATTGTTAGCATTAGAGTAAATGTCTATTTTGGTCATTCAAAGATATATGCAACATTAAATTGGTCCTTCAATGTCACATTTTTACCATCAAATTAGTTCTTGAAGGACAGAGATGACGGCGATAATTATCATTGGATTTGGAGGACCAATTTGATGTTGCCGCTAATTGGAGGACCAATGTGATGTTGTGTATATCTTTGGAAGACAAAAGTAGGCGTTTACTCTTACCGTTTCTATGATTTTTTATTTTGACAATATAGTTATTTTTATTAGATGGAAAGAAGGATTACAATCATAAAAAAGGAAAGGCAAATGCTAACAAGTGCTTTAAAGAAATAAAAAAAAATGGAAGTCTTTATTTTAAAGTGGTGCTTTTGAATTTCCAATATATTAAATACACCACTTTCAATCAAGATTTTCTATCTTTGTTTCCTTAACCGGTGCTTGAAGCAAGACTCAAAAGGAAAACATACAAGCAAACCAGTTTAAAGTAGGATTTATCCTGGCTTTGTGAACTTATAGCCTATTTTAATTGATATGGTTTGTTTGAAAGCTGGATTCAGCTGATTTGTCATTTTCTGCTCCACCATGCATCAAAGTAAACTATAGTTGCAGCATTGCATTTGGTACTGTTTTCTATCATATTTTGACATTAACCAAAACTTGATTATGTTATAGGCTGTGGCTTCTATTATGAGCCACGATAAAGAAGAATTCAGCAAGGCCTTGGGGGACCCATTATATGCTAGAATTCGTGAAGCTCTCTACGGCATTAGTGGATCAAAGGGTATGGACGGCAAAGAGCTTAAGCAAGTTGCAAGAATTCTCCCTGCTGAAGATCTTATTGAAAGTAATCAATATGGGGCAAAAGATGTATCTCAGGAGTACGAAAGTAATCAATATGCAAATAATGTCAAGTCAATGGCAATGAATGCAACGGTACTAGATAATAACAAAGCATTTGGTGAGATTGTAGAAGCAGATAGTGAAGAGATTGCACAAAGTGAGAAGAATGATGAAAACGTAAATGACATTGCAAATGAGGAAGTTGATGCGAGTGTAATAAAGGGCAAGAGGAGTGTATATATCAGCTCAGAGGTCGAACACGCTCTAGATACATTAGACAAGGCCATTTCAATGGTTCGGGAATACAAATTTCATTCCTGCGTGGCCTCTTCTAGCTTTCCGAATGAAGATCCCCCTTGCATGGAAAAAGGTAGTAGAGTTGATTCATATTCAGCAAAACTTCACCCAAGTTCAAAAGATGAGGTTAGTGCTGAAGTACTAAATAGGGATGTATTGGAGGGAACTTCCCAAGAAGCACCTGGGACTGACTCTGACGTCCAAAACTTCAGGTGATTATGTTACTGTTTCCGCAACTGTTTGAAGGAATAAAAGATTATGTATGTATGATTTTGTTTCCTTCTTAATGGTTTGTTTGGAAATGCAGGCCAAGTAGTACAGTATGTTGTTAATTAAGGATATATATTTAATTCATGCTCTGATACCTTTTTTGTTCCTTCAGGTACACAGGAGCAGATTCTAACTTAGAAGTAAATTCTAACAAAGTAGTACCAACTTCATCAGAGAAGAATCTTTCAAGACCTATTGAGGCAAGCCAGGTTGCTACATACCATTTGGAGAATGAGCCAATTCTGGACCAAACAACATGCAGTAACAAGCAATTAAACACTGTATCAGTCCAAGATATGTCTTCAAATGACCCAAATAAGTCAAGCAGGCAGAAAAAAATAAACACCATTGTAACTCAAGGAATGTCTTCAGATGTACCAAAGAAGTTAAGCAGGCAGAAGAAGTGTCTATACTGTTGTTTTCTGCATTAACTGAAAGGGTAAAGTTAAATGGCCAATAGCAGAGGAAGAAAACAGGGTATTTAGAGGCATCTTGTCAACTTGTGACCCAAGCCTCCATAACTAAGTAGAGCTTTTGCATACCTTAAGCAAGGATTACTTGCATAATGGTCTACTAGTCATATATGCCAACAGGGTTGTCCATTTTGTTTTGTTGGAATAATCTTTTCCCTGTATTTTCTTCCAGCTGTATAATATATGTAACATTAGGTTATTCTTTTGCACGTCAATCTTACTTCACAAATTACCATGTATTTGGATGCTTCTTCAAAGTTGGAAATAAGAAGATATGAATTGTTGCCCCAAATTTCTACATGGTCTATAAATGGCAAAACAGGATGGACTAAATGAATAAATCCATTTAACACGTAAAAAATGGAGTTGGATTGAACTTTGAAACCTATTGTTTTCGATGGGTTATTTGAAGTTTTAACCAGCCTCATAATCTGCAGGTTGTTGTGAGGCAGGGTTGACTTGCCTAACCTGTTTTTTTTTTCCCTTCAATTTTATGCAACTTGACCTGCTTAACTCGACATTTGTTAATTTTTTATTTAATTTTAAGCAGGTTAATTCATTTAATCATTCAACCCATTATTATTATTATTATTATCATTTTTAAATTTTAGATGGATTGACCTACTGGCCTATCTTTTATAAAATGAGGTGGGTTGACTTTTTGAATCCATCTAACAAAAATGTTTCATCTATCCTACCTTGTTTTTTTAGGGGCGAGTCAAGTGGGTTGGTCTGGTTTGTCATTGCATGGAATAGCCAATACAGTCTAACACATGAAGGAAGGGAGTTGATAGGTTCCAAATTCAAAAGATTGGAGAGAAAAGTACTCCTCTTCTATAGTTCTATGTAAGAAGAGAAAAAAGAGATATACAAATGATTTCAGTACAGATACATCACATAACCCATAATAATTTGGGTTATGTATAAAATGATGGATGGATGATTTTCATCTATTGATTTGAGTATCTATGAGCTTTTTGTACAAAACATGTCTGCAACTAACAGCCCTCATGAGGAGATTTCTCGTGGTCTCTTGTTTCAACAGCTGATCTTGAAGCTCTTTTAAGTTTTAATTTCTCAGAATTTAAGATCTCCAAAATCTAAAACAAAACAAACGCAATGTCAATCTTGATGATTGGAACCTTGGAAAAGGGAAGTAGAAAGAAATTGGCATGATTTGTTATCGATGTTTTAAAATTCGAATGGGAGATTGAAATGAGGAGACTCCCTATTTATGATTAAGGTGACGTTTGGAAGAGTTTATTTAAGCTCATTTGAGCTTATCTTATGACATATGCACTTAAGAAGAGTGCTTGACAAAGCTTATAAAAAAAGCTAATGTCATCTCGTAAGCTGTTTTAAGCTTATTTTCATAAGCTACTGGAAGAAGCTTATAGCAGCTTATGCGGAGGATGTGTCACACGGGTTCCCTCTTCGAAATCGCTCGCCACCATTTCTCTCTTTTTTGTTTTGGTTTTTTCCAGGTAACTCTCATTTATAGTTTTGAAGCTCACATTCCATTTTTTTTATCCAGTCATCAAGTGAACCCTAGCATCGAACGGCGACGACAATATCTATGTTTCAACCAGAGTGAGCTGTGATGAAGTAGGGATCGCAGCCCAAAGCCATGGAACTTGTCAAGATTTTCAATTAGTGTTTTGAGGGTGCAAAGTAAATTGGAGTGGTGGCGAAGGTTTGGGTGGATTGTAAGATGAACAGTTTCATTGGCAGTGTTGGTGTGGGTTTATAGAAGAGGAAGGAAAGGGATTTTGCGTGTAGATATCTGGAAGCTTGTTGCGAGTCCCACATCGGGTGGTTAACGAGCCTGGCCGTTGCTTATATAGTTAGATAGACCACCCCCTCATAAGTCGATTTTTGAGGGGACCATTCGGGATGCCTAAATTCTTAACATGGTATCAGAGCCACGTTTTGTCCGGTGGTATGGATAGTGTCGCTAGCCCTCGCTTGTGGTGACGAGCCCAGGCTCGAGGGGGTGTGTTGCGAGTCCCACATCGGGTGGTTAACGAGTCTACCCGTTGCTTATATAGCTAGGTAGACCACCCCTCATAAGCCGGTTTTTGAGGGGACCATTCGGATGCCTAAATTCTTAACAAAGCTTTTGAATGGGATTGCCATAAATTTCATCTAGCCACATTTCAGTCTATGTATTGGTGTGTAGTTCTATCCATTTGGATTTCAAAATCTGGAACGTAGGGATTCGTGTTGTCTTTGATTGAGCTCAAAGGTAAGATAGAATTCAGTTCATATTATATAAAATAAAGAGAAATCATGATAAATAAATGAGGAATTGTAACAACAAATTGATACGATTGAAGTTGCCAATGGTGTTGTAGGTTGGGGAAAGCTCGGGAGTGGGGGGATTGATGTTGGCGACAAAGGAGTAAGAAGATGGGAACAAAATATTATTTAATTAATATTATTTATTATAAATGCTTTTTAAAGTATACATCCAAACGTAAATAACTTACTGAATTTAAGTGCTTATGATATAAGTTCTCATGTCATAAGCATTTATATGATAAGCGCTTAATTAATCTGTTTATCCAAACGCGGCCTAAGTCATAATGTTTGTAGTGTAGTAAACTTGGTTAAGTCTATTTTGTGTAGAAAGATTTATTTATTTATTTTTTAAATTTTAAATAGAGGATTTGGTGCATAGGAGGGTTTTTAATTTTCCCTCTTTGTTGCATGTTTATGATGGGATTGTAGTAGAAAACTACAGGTATCTTTTTTCGTATAGAATAGTAGGAAAAAAAAAAGGCAATGGTCTTTGATGTTATTACAAATATTTTCTACTGACTCTTCTTAAAACAGGGAAGTTGAATTCTAAGAGCGCTTTTAGAGCATGTTTAGAAAGGATAGATTTTTTTCATTTTAGCTATTTTTTAGCTAAAAAGCTATTTTATGTCATCTAATTTGTTTTAGTTTAAGATTGTTATGATTTGATTATTTCTCATTCTCAAAACTCTCTTCCCTATTTACCCCTACAAAACCAACTTTCAAATAAATATTATTAAATTATACAAATAACTTCATACCCTTTTTTGTAATTTATTATGTAAAAAGCGATTTTTTTAGACCATCCAAACGAAAAAGATTATCTTGAAATCGCTTTTCAACAAACAGACCCAAACAAAAATAGATTCTGATTATAATCGATTATCATAATAATCGATTATTCATAAATCGATTATCAGCATAATCTTTTTTTTTCAGCTTTCCCAAACACACCCTTAACTTATAAAATGGACTTCATTGAAGAGAGTCTTGTTACCTGCAACTAAAATACCAAATGGCCGGCTAAAGTGAAGTGATTAGTAATGAAGTGGAGTAGTAAAAAGAGCTTAACCTATTATTTGGAAGATTTTTAAGTAATGGAGTATAATAGTTAAGGATGATAACTCAAATCACTCAATACCGTTTAAACCCTCAAATTTTCGTAACCTTTAAACCGAGGTTTTCCCCCTTTCTTGCTTTTATTTTATTTTAAAATAATTTTTAATTTTTATTAATTTTTTATTTGATTTAATTTTGATACTGTAACTATCACAATTACATCATTCAATTATGTATTATCATATTATTAAAAATGTTTGACTCTTAATATATAAGAAGAGTTTAATTTTGATACAGTGAAATTTTTTTGGATTTAATTGGTATATACTATACATTATAAATGTAAATTTTTTTTACATTATCAATCAATCGTAAATTGTCATATCAGCTAAAATATTTTACTCTTATCCTAACTACCTTAAAAGTCACTCATATCATGATTTGTGTGATTGACAATATAAAAAAAACTTTGTACTGATAGTGCATAGCAATTAACCTCAACGTTTTTTATATTGTCAACTAATCATAAATTATCTTATATATAACTATGATAAGAGTCAAATATTTTTAAGAAAAATGATAGCAACACAATTTCTAACATTCTCTTTCCAACACACTCTCTCTTATTGGTTGAAATTCATGTAGGTCCTGCAAAATTCAAGTGAGACCCATATGAATTAGTGAGACTCACATGAATTTCAACCAATAGGAGAGAGCATATTGAAAAGAGAATATCAGAGAGTGTGTTGCTAGCACTCCTTTATTTTTAATGATATATCAATTTATGATTGGTTTACAATATAAAAATTATTTACAGCCAAATTACATACCAATTTAATCCAAATAAGAAAATATAACCATGCCATCAAAATTAAACTCGTAGTTTAGAAAGAAAACTATTTATTTAGTTTCTGGGTGTAGGTAATATTTTTAAAATATATATATATTCGATCTGAACTGGACGGTGCTTTCATACACATTGGCCACTGGCCGGAGCAGAGGGAGCACTACACTAGACTAGAGAGAGAGAGAGAGAGAGCAACGAAAGCAGAGAGATTAGCTTGGCTAGCTGGCACGACAAATAAGAGGTGACAAAAACAAAAGCAATTTAATTATCGTGCTTTTAAATATCATAAAAAAAAAAAAAACTTTTAGTTCCAGCAATTTCTTTACGTTCTATTATATCAATAACAAAAAAAAAGTTCATGATTCAAGTTCCATTTGATTATTTGTTCTATCTTCTCCAGGATAACGCAGATATCTCTTTTGGGATTTTTTACATTCAGTTCTCTGTTAACAATTGAACACAAATTCTCTTCCTTTTTTTTTTTTTTTTAAATTATTAACTACTTATTTTTCAAACATGGTACTTCACTAGTGTTCTGGTTGGAAAATTTTTACTTTCCATGATAATGGGTAGCATAAATTTTCCAAGGGTTTATTATTTGGAGGTATTTCATAGCAAAGTTATAGAGTGAATGAAAAGTAGCTAATAGGGTACTCCTAATTATTGTTATTGAGTGCTTCCTTACATTGTGTGTAGCTTTGTCATCTCAGGTTCCCTGATGCTGAGAAGGAAATGGGTTTGATTCCTAATCCTAAGCAACCACTGTTTTGCCTAAAATGGCCATGGGGTGATGGAATTGCAAACCCTAGTACCAAAAATCCTAACACCTGCAACTTTGAGGGTCCTTGGCTATTTAAATCTCTCCAAAATGTTGGATCATTTGCTTTCAATTTTGTCAGCTCAGTTTCAAAATCTTTAAGTCCTCAGATTGGTTCTTCTCCCAATTCCTTGCAATTGGATGAGAGGATTAGTCACAACAAGAATTTGGCATTGAGGAAGAGGAAATTGACTCCAGCCGAGCAAGCGGAGGCAGAGCAGAGAGCATTCGCTTCAGCTTTGGCAAGCGAGAAGGAGGGGACGGTGCTTGAATTCTACTCACCCAAATGCAGGCTCTGTAATTCTTTGCTTAATTTTGTTTCAGAGGTTGAGACGAGGAACTCTGACTGGCTCAGCATTGTGATGGCTGATGCTGAGAATGAGAAATGGCTACCAGAGGTATCTTATTTTCTGCATAGTATATTGATATAAAATATATAGCTTGTTTGTCAAATCCATTATTTTATAGTGTTTCCAATTGGTGATGGTATATGCAGCTGTACATTGCACAACCAAGTTCAGTTTACATTCATTGTTTCTAATATTCACTGAATATATTAGTTTTCATGAAGCAAATTTGCAGAATTTTCACTGATTTAGGCTGTATTTTATAGTTTACTTATTTATAAGTTATTTTAGCAGTTTTTTAAGTAGGAGTGATTCATTATTTGGGCTAGGTGAAAAGAGCAATGCCTTTGGAGAAATTCTCAGATTGTTAACCTTTATTTGATGATTTACAGATAAAATAGATAAAATACTTAAACATCATGGGACAGTTTATGGGTGGGGGAAACTGAAATTCTGCTACTGGATTTGAAAGTGGATGTGTTATGTTGCTTCTTGGTTGCTGTTATTGTGCTGTGAGTGATTTTCACGTCATAGTAATAAGTTGTCTTGCTTTTGTTAAAGCTCTATTGTATCTTGAAGGCTCGCTAAAAAACGAAGCGTTGCAACATGTGTGTTGACTGCTGAAGATACTTAAAAGTGATGAAGTTTGTGTATATCGTGAATTGAAATCCCATATCATATACAATAAAAATCATGGGATAAATCTGCAGCACACAAGAGATATAGATAGAAAATGATGGGCTAGAATATCTATAACTCAGTCGAAAAGGCTAAGTGTTCTAGTCACCAACTTGCGAAAATTGAAGAAAAACGGAAAAAAGACACTAGCAAACAGGTACAAACAGTACACTAAGGTAGAATGCATAAAACTCATCTTATAGCCCAAACAGCAAGCCAACATTTAATTATAATTTACGTTCTTTGTCTCACATACTTGAAAAAACTCTTCCTGGAGTTTTTAGGTTGATCTTCGACTCTTTTGCTCCATATAAAAATATACTTTAAATACTTGAACATCTTGAAATTATGCTCCAATTTGTTCTCCAAGTTTTAAGTAAGTAGGATTCATTCAGCTGGTCTGTTTTAGGTGGTTTTCTGATGCAATTAAATCTTGATTAAAATCTGAATGCAACAGACCAAACCCTATAAAGTTATTTTGGTCAATTTGAGAATATTTTGAAAGATCGTGAGTCTTTGAAATCCTTTCTTCACTTCAAACATGTCTCTCATGTAGGTCTTTTGCAATATCTGTTTTTTTCACTCTTGATCCAGCATAACAAATCCCAGCAATTGTCAATTTCTTGACTGGATGATTGAGGATAATTTTCTTCGCTTTTCTCTTATATAAGCAAAGCAGGATCAACTTGAGAATCCAAGGTATCTTGTTATTGAATGATACCCTGCTTATCTTCTTGAAAATTATCTGGATAGACATGATTGATTGTTCGAGAATTGAAATTCCAATCTACAATTGTACCTTCAAGAAGATTGATTGTTACTCAGTGGTTTTAGCTCTGCGTACATTAGTTGAAGGGAAAAAAATAGTAGTTTCCTCTAATCCATTCCATTCACACCACATGCATATCAGGTCCACCTTCATGAAAGGAGTTTTCATCGTCTTATTCAAATTCATGGTAAGGCAACCGTCTAGAATGTCCTATGGATCGTGCTTACCTCAATGGTGGGCGAAGTTTTAAGTTTTCCATTATATGCCTAAATCAAACAGAATTTTTGCAATAAACTCACAAGCTGGTTATCACTCTGGGAAACAACCTGAATGTGATTAGTTCACAACTGATGGAGCCCAATTGATTTTCTAGCACTGGTCTGCCCAGTTTGAGCCAGATTTGAAGATATCAAACATCGGTGAAATGGATAGCTTCATATACGCTACCTTTCCCTTCATTTTTACCTTAGTCTTAAAAGTCTTTATTAGATTTGGTTTGGCTTTTTATGCATGGTTTGACATGGTTTACTAGTGTCATTTGTTTTTGCTGGGGTAACTGGCCTGCTTATCGTCGGATTATGAAGGGTTTTTTTTTTGTCTGGGCATCTTAACTTGTTAGCATCACCTTTGTTGCTGGGTTTGAAATTTGAATGTCTGTAAAAACTTTTACTAGTCTCATTAGTTTGTCTTTTTGTGGAAAAAAATGATCAAAGTTTGGTTATGATAAAGAAATGATTGGGACAGGGGGGACTTGGAAAGCTTAAGATGATAATTATTGATGTTATCTGAATCTAAGAGTAAGTACGCCGAATCATATATGGACAAATGGGTATGTGTCTCCTGCACTACCATTTAAGATGCAGAACCAATTCTCTTTTTTTACAATGTGATTGTCAATATATCTCGCCTTTCGAGAAGTATTTCAATCTTGACTCTCCTGTGTGAATACTTTGCAAGTTTTTAATCCATACTTCTATAATCTATAATTACCTTTACAGCCAAACCATAAATTTTTCCTTATACCCCAGATACTGCTTGAATGGGCCTTAACCTGACATCTTACCTTGGATTGTGTATAGCATACTTTCTAACAAAGGCTGCTTCCATGTTTGACCTACTTTGCAACCATCTGATTGTACCTTTGCCATTTCAATTGTTGGCAACTTGGCATATACTATTAACAATTTGACAAATGAGCTGTGCCCATGTTTAAACCAAACCAAACCTTGATACTGTTTCCTGTTTGTCATAGAGAGACCCACCCTAGGATCACACTTCAACCTAAAAGCTCAAGGCCTTACATTCTAGGTCCATTGTCATATACATGTCGCATCTAGTTTTTCCAGAAATGAGTCTCCATTTTCTATGTCTTTTGTATGTGAAACTTGACAGGTAACGTTCCTGGTAAGGAGCGTCTTTTATTCTTGGGTACAAGAAGAACATCATTGAAGTTGCATATTATACAAATAGACATTTTGGTCTTTGACTACTTTAGCTTGCCACTTCTGGCAACCATGTTGACACTTGAATTATAGTTTATTGGAACTTCAAATAATTCAAGCTTTTACTTCTTGATATTCTTCTTGCATCCTTCCATGAAATCGTGGTGCTGCTAGCTTCTAAAACCTAGGGGATGATTATGTTGTCTATGAATATTTGAATATACTCAGTTTATTTGTTTAGTTTCCTCATGAGACTACTTTCTGTTCATTATGACTTGCTGGCTGATATTTAAATCTTCCCATTGCAGCTCCTTAATTATGATGTTAGGTATGTTCCTTGCTTTGTGCTTATTGACAAGAAAGGAAGGGCCCTTGCAAAGACAGGTGTTCCGAATAGTCGTTTACATGTTATAGCAGGAATCTCCCATCTTCTCAAAATGAAGCGTCCTCAACAAAATAATGGATGATGGGAGTCAAATGCATGAAATCTAACACAGTTGTGGCACTGCTATATGACCATGAGTTGCACTAATTTTTTAAATAAAAAATCACGTTCTAGAGTTTTTCTTTTTTTAGATGGGATTTCTTATCAGTTGGAAATGGAATTTGTCCCATACATAAGGTTTGCTTTGAGTAAGAAATAGCTTGAACGAATTCAGGCCAAGGTAACATGTTCTCAGCTAGAAGATTATCTTATGTGTTTGGAAAGACTGTGATTGAAAAGTATATTTCTTCCTGTCCAATCAGGTATTCCAGAAGATGAGCGGAATTAAAGAGAAACCAGGCTTGATGCTCCGAGCAATTTGGATAATTTATTTCCAAAAAGGTTAAACTGAGGTGTTAGGGTGCGAATGAAGGTTAAGCAGCATTCGTTTAAAAATTAATAAAAAAAATTTTGGGAGAGGTTCTCGTTTAGATACTTGATAATATTCTGGAAGATTAGTTTTTCATCTATCAGGTGAGAGGATATTTTGAAAAAAAAAAAAAACTAAGATATTTAAGAGTCACAAAGGGAATGAGAAGGAAATGGATTGGAAATACTATTAGGTGGCAATAGTTTCTCCTAATCCTAATAGTAGATAGGTTTTTACTACCTCATTTTATAAAAAAAAAAACAAATCACTTTATTGAAGATGCATCTCTTTCTTGGATATGGAATGATGAGCCAAACTGGTTGGTTATACCGTGGTCTATAGAATTAATTACATCTTGGAGATTGGCCTCTCTTTGAGAAGGACTAGTGTTATCGGTGAATGATGATTTGGGATTAGTTGTAGTTTCACCTGAGGCAGTCCAAAGTTTTAGTGGACTTTATTCAATTTTTCTGGCCGAATTTTATTAGCTGAAAAAAATAAAAATAAATAAACCATGCAATCGCTTGAATAACACAATTATTTTGGGGTGTACCATTACTGAATTTTAAAAGCATCAAAACTAATCCTGATTGTGTTGCCTCTAATAAAATCCATACAAATAAAAATAAGATAATGTGATCGAGGATCACAGTGCCCAATTACATTTTATTATTTGTGAGATATAAGGGATGATGATATGGGTGAGATAATCATGAACCGAATCTCTATAGGTGATTAGTAAAAGTCATTGATGGAGATCTCTTGACTTTTGGGTATGGTCCAACAATACCCCCTAATTCAGACAAAAGAAATGCACCAATAATATGTTTATCCAGTCAATCATATCAACAATCATACCTGCTATTAGTGATATTCTATGGGTTGAGTCCTCACATAGGGAAAAGATAAAAGGGGACCATTTCATACAGAACGAAACCTGCCAGATAGTAGAATAGATTTTGCAATTGGAATGACTTTTATATTTCAGATGAAGTCATTCTTCGTGGTCCATGGGATTGCAGGAATACGTAATGTTTGATCTTCCTTGTCCTTCCATGTTTGTATAATTGCTATTATTAACATTCTCCCTTATTCCCCCTCCCCATTATCCAAGTCATTTTTTATTTCAATCACTAACATAAGTCCACCGGAAAAACTGATTAATGCGTAGATATTTTTCTGCAATTTTAACTTGCTCAAGGTATAGATTAAACAAACATTTCATACATGTCACAAAGAACAAACAAACTACACCTACAGCAACACACTGACAATCAATAACATGACTAATTTTACATTCAAGAAGGTTATTGGATATGTAGAAAACAGCTGAATGCACCAACATAAATCAGATTGGTGCAAAAGGAAGGAGCCTAGCCATAGGGATACATAGCAGGGGATGTGCCCTAGGAAGGGCCATCCCTGGTCCCTCCTCCATGTCAACAGTTGCATTCCCTTCTTCGCCGACCTTCCATTCAAAACACTGAATCATACCAGCCAGAGTAGCATGAATAATCTGTAAAGCTAGTGAAGCACCAGGGCAGCTTCTTCTTCCTGCCCCAAATGACAACAGTTCAAAATGCTGCCCCTTCAAATCCAATGAGCTCAGTCCCTCTTCATTGAGGAACCTCTCTGGTTGGAACTCAAGTGGGTTTTTCCAGTAGTTTGGGTCCCTACCAATAGCCCATACATTTACAAACACAGTGGTCCTTGCTGGAATGTGATACCCATCAATGTTACAATCTTCAGTTGATTGCCTCACTATTAAGGGCCCAGTGGGGTGAAGCCTCATTGTTTCCTTTATTATAGATTGAATATAGGGAAGGTTTGGAATATCTGATTCCTCCACCAATCTGCTCTTACCAACTACTGAATCAATCTCTTCCCTTGCTTTGGCCATTATATCTGGGTGTTTGATTAGTTCAGCCAAGGCCCATTCTATTGTATAGGCTGATGTCTCAGTTCCAGCACCAAACATGTTCTGCAAATTACATGACCAATAAAACTTTGTTAATTTCAACTTTTCCTCAAAATATCAAAAGCAAATTTATTGATTTGTTCTTATATCCAATCCAATAATGAAAGGAATTGTTAATTACCATAATGAAGGCCTTGATATTTTCTCTAGTTAATCTAATCTCCAAACTTTCATCAGCATAGATATCAAGTAAAATATCAAGCAAATCCTTCACTGCTTCTTCTCCCTTCCTACTCATTTCTTCATTCTCTTCCTCTATATTCTTCTTGTTCCTCCTCACATCTTCATGCTCCTTCATGATCTTCTCCATTATAGCATCATACCTACTTCTAACACTCTCAAGCCTTTTACCAAACCCTTGCAAATCAAGCTTCTTAACAAACCACAACATATCTCCCAAGTTGAACTTCCCACCTAGCTCAGTCATCTCTTTCACCAGCTGAATCAACTGGTGCCCTTCACCTTCAACATCACAACACCTTCTTCTCAAAGCCATCCTTGTGATTATGTTATTTGCCAGCATAGCCAGCTCCTCTCCCACATTCACCTTCTCTCTCAAATCACCCTTTTTCATCATACTCATCAAGAACAGCTTTATTTCCTCAGCTCTAATAGGAAGATGTTGGTGGAGTATGCGACCTCCAAGGAGTTCACTCATGCAAAGCTTTTTCATGAACCTCCAATAAGGTCCATAGGGTGCCAAGACAAAATCTGCTGAACCATATGTGATGTAGTCCACGTTGGTTCTCTTGGGTCGGTTTAAGAAACAAGTTTCATGAGTTTTGAGGCATTGTCTTGCCATATAAGGCGAGGAAACAAGAACACAAGGTTTGGAACCAAACAAGAGGTAAACCAAAGGGCCATAACGTGATGATATCTTGTGAAATGCTTGGTGAGGGAGTTTGCTTAGAAGGTAGAGGTGTCCTATGACGGGTAAGGCACGAGGGCTTGGTGGAAGACGTGCTTTGATGAAAAACTTGGTGAAGATCACTCGTAACAACAAGGTTGAGGCTAGCCAGATGATAAGTAGCCCAAAATAGTCACTGAAATCAGCCATTAATGTTGAAATTTAAATGATTAACTACGAACAACAAAACTAAAGTTTCAGCTATTCTTATAGGGTGGCTAACTAGCTATAAAAAAAATTCCCATTTTTCAAACGATTTTATGATGCTGCTAATTAAATACAATCATTACAAATTTAGTTTTGTTTTTAGGGGAGAGATATTAGGAGTTCTTATATTAAGAGAAATTTTTTATTCAGTGTGTGTGACATTAATTATATAATAAAAATGTGACTTCTCTGGTACCCCCAATAATTTTATGATAAAAGTTACTCTGTCCAACCAGAATGCGTCATCTCAATTAAATGAGTCATGTTAGTAAGTTAAGTCAACTGATTCTTACCTTCTTATTGGGCCACCTAAGATGGATAAAGTTAGTCTTGAGGTACCATAGAATTCACCCAATAAAAATTGCAATTAAATAATAGTGACTTACATAATTGCTTATGTGATACACATTTAATGATAGAAATCAACAATTTTCTCTTATTTTATACACACTTAAGAATTTCTCCTTTTAGCCAAAAAGCCTTAACTAAAACGGTAAATTTTTTTTTACATTAGAGTAAGACAATGTTGAGTTGTAGACTCTTGAAGTCAATGGGCTGTGTATGGCTTTATAGTTCTGGTGTCCTTGTTAGATGATTGGTCGAACTAGGTGGTCGGTCTCAATACTTTGTTGGTCGACCTGGCTGGTTGGTGGATCCGCCTGGAGCACGGCGAGAGATGTACCTGTAATGACACTCTTATGCTTAAGTTAGTAAAGGGGGTGCAAGTATTTTAAGTGTGGATGTGAAGTGGTGAACTTGTATGGGAGATACTCCCCGATATTTATAGGCTTCCATATTGATTGCGCTGTGGTGGGTCTAGTCCATGTGGAAGTGACAAGTGTCTGCATATCAGTCTCTGCTCATCCATTCGCTTGTGTAGGGGGCTGAACAGTTCTCTCTGCCACTTCGGTCATACCCTACTGTAACGTGTGACAAAGGTTACGTGTAGCAAGGGTGCCGTGTGGCAGAGGGATGCCAATTTGGTAAGGAATGAGTGGCTCGTCTGCTAGGTAATGGTAATGCTACTAGGGACACACATGCTACATGATGCAAGGTTGTTTAAGTGGTCCTCCTGGTGTTAGGCTGTTGCTTGGCTCAACATCGTATTTCTGTGCTGTGCTGGTGCACGACCCATATCATGTGATTGGCCTATTGGGCCTATGATCCAAGGCCGTGGTTCAAAACAGATATCCCTTTTTTGTGTTGAGTTATGATATGATATAATAAGAGTGAAAATATATAAACAAGTATATTAAAGTATTAAAGTATGATATCAATGTTAAAAAATATTGTGTAAATAATAGACCTCTACAAAAATGGCAATAATTCTATTATAAACAACTTAATTTTTTTAAATGTTCGAATCGGATCACCTCACCTATAATTTAACCAATCAAATAGTATTATTTAGACCGGATACCGACTCGGTCAGGGCACTAGGCCAATAAATCACTGGTTGAACTAATGAGTCACCGGTTGAACCACATGAACTAGTATATATCAAATTTATAAAATTTGTACTATATATATAATACATTTATCATGTATGTATCAAGTGAGTGCTTGGTGTAGTAGCAAAATTAATCTGGGCGAGTGGAACCCGTTCTTACTAGATTGATTGCATTTCCAATCCATTGAGACCATTCAGGTGATTGGGTCCAGAGTCAGCCGATCGGACCAGTCGAGTCGAGTCGAGCCAAGTTTAAGGACACAACAACCAAGTAATCATTGAAGCCCAACTATTTACATAAATTTTTTCGGTGAAAATTTGTTTCATAAAATTTTAGAGGTCCATAAATTGTTTCAGAACTGGCAAACCACATTATAATTGGTAGATACGTATCAATAATAAATCATCAGCATAAATCAAATCTAGAGCTGCAACAAGATTAAATATAATAGCATCAATGTCAATTCGTTAGTTGTATGCCTATACTATGCCAACCTGACATAAAAAATTAGAAGTCCGTACCGTTAAAGTTTTTTTTTTCTCTTCCTGGTTTCTTTCCTATGTGCAAGTGGTCCCTTAGTAGTTCGTCTTCTTGGTTTCTTTCCTACGAGTTTGTGGTCCTTTCTCTATTGGTTTGTTTTCTTATATTGACTTTTAAAAGTTTTAGTGATAATAATACATTTCGTTACTAAAATATAATATTAAAATTATCTTTATGATAGTATTGTTAATATTGAATATTATTTTTAGGTTAAACTAATCACTTAGTCCCTATACATTACACTGATTTTGAATTTGGTCACTCTTTGATCCCTATCTTGCTCGTCGTTCATTGATGTTATAATATCGTTTGTTGAAATTAGAGTATAGGGAACAAATTCAAAATAATTATCAAAATAATTCTATTATGATCGATTATAACAATAATCGATTATATATATAATCGGCTATTAAAATAATCAATTTTAGCTACTTAACTTATTAAAGTTGTTTAACTCCTCTTTTTATTGGCTCCACCAAGTGTCATCATCACTTTTAACTTTATACTACTTTTAAGCAACTCTCCCATTCATTGATGCAACTCTAAAATGTTAAGAGTGTTTCTATAAGCAACTATTGCTTCTATAAGCAATTGTTCTTACTGCTGGATTCATATCAGTGATGCTCTAAAAATATTATCATGTAAGATCTAGTTCTATTTCTTAAGCAATTTTCAATGGAGATGCTATTAGGATTTTAACAAATTTCTTGTCATATGATTATATGTAGAAAGAGATAAACACCAAAATTATACTTTTCCTTATTACCAAAAAAAAAAAAAAACACCAAAATTATAAAATTATTTTACAAATTTTACTAAATTTACTAATAAAATCGTAAAAAAAAAAAATAAAACATGTACGAAGATTCATTCCAATGCTATAATCACATCAACCTTTTTCAGTGCCTACTCAGCTCCTCTCATAGTAGAAAAATTCCTTGTGCTATTTTATCATCATTATCCAGAAAAGAAAAACTCTTGGGCCAAGAAAGTTATTTAGGCCCCAACCAACCCAAACTACTTACCGCGCTGCACCTTACATCTGAACCCAATTGTTTGGGTTTGGGCTCAACGAGGACGCAATTCGTGGACGCAAGTTGTCTGCGGATATTTTTGTTTTGACTATTTTGTTTTCGTGGGCACAAGATATCTCAAATCGATAATCAGAAATTAATCGGTAGAATTTTCCGATATGGATTTTACCTCTCCCACAATTACACGATAGGAATACTGTAGCATGTTTAAGTAACCTACTGTCTACAACATAATTAAGGAACCTACCAACCAACTATACTGGGCTGTTGGTATTTTTGTTTCCACTATGAAACAACAGTACAAAAACATCAATACCAAACCGTTCACGAGGATGAGATAAAGGTAAAATGAAGTGCTTCCACCACCACCACTACCACCGGTTACAACAACAACAACATTAACTCACTCCCACTACCTTCTTCTTCATGGCCTCTCTAAGATTTTCTATTTCCCTCGATACTTTCGATTCCAAGACCTCAATTCCTTCCATTTCTACTTCCTTTCACGCCAATGGACCTCGCCCTTTCAAAACAAACCACTTTAAGTTCCACGCTTCGGTCGCGGAGAATCTCAACTCCAACCCTCACGTGCGGAACAAGGTTCGGATCCCCAAGACAGGTTCGAAATTCCGTTACACGAAGAAAAACAATCCTCCACTAGACACGGACAAGTTCCTCGTACACGTCGACGGTGACGTTGACGTGGATTACACTTCTGTTGAGGCTGTTAAACTGAGCACCGAGCATTGCAACGCGATCTTGAAACGACTCGATGAGAGAACGAGCGACTGCATCAAAACGGTGTCGTTTTTCGAGTGGATGAGGAGAACGGGGAAGCTAGAACGAAACGCCGCTGCTTACAACGTCGTCGTTCGCGCCTTGAGCAATAAACAAGACTGGGAAGGTGTAGAAGAATTGGTTTGGGAAATGAAGAACAAATTCGGTCCCGAATTGAGTTTTCAAGTTTTCAACACGATCATATACGCTTGTTGTAAACGAAATTTCGTTCAATTAGGAGCAAAGTGGTTCCGATTCATGTTGGATTGTGAAGTTGAACCTAACATTGCAACGTTCGGTATGTTAATGGGGCTTTACCGTAAGGGTTGGAATGTTGAGGAAGCAGAGTTTGCTTTTTCACAAATGAGGAAATTTGGGATAGTGTGTGAATCTGCATATTCAGCTATGGTAACTATTTATACACGTTTAGGTTTATATGAAAAAGCTGAAATTGTGATTGATTTGATGAGAAAAGATGAAGTGGTTCCTAATCTTGAGAATTGGTTGGTAATGTTGAATGCTTATAGCCAACAAGGGAAATTGAAGGATGCTGAGAAAGTTTTGATTTCAATGGAAGAAGAAGGGTTTGGTCCCAATATTGTTGCTTATAATACAATGATAACTGGGTATGGGAAAGCATCTAATATGGACGCTGCTCAAAGGCTTTTTGTTAATATGAGGAATGTTGGGTTGGATCCTGATGAAACCACTTATCGTTCCATGATTGAAGGTTGGGGAAGAGCTGGTAATTATGAAGAAGCGAAGCGATTCTATGATGAGCTCAAAATGTTAGGGTATAAGCCGAATTCGTCCAATTTGTATACATTGATAAAATTGCAAGCCAGACATGGAGATGAAGAGGGTGCTGTTGGGACCCTTGATGATATGGTGGAGACTGGATGCCAGTACTCTTCTATGCTTGGTATTCTTTTGCATGCGTATGAGAGTGCTGGGAAGGTTGATAAAGTCCCGACTTTGCTGAAAGGTTCCTTTTATCAACACATTCTGGTTAACCAGAATTCTTGCTCCACATTGGTTTTGGCTTATGTAAAACATCACTTGGTGGATGATGCCATGGAAGTGTTGAATGACAAAAAATGGCACGATCCGCGTTTTGAGGATAACTTGTATCATCTTTTGATTTGCTCTTGTAAAGAGGCAGGTTTGCTGGAGGATGCTGTTAAGGTATACAGTCAGATGCCTAAAAATGATGACAAGCCAAACGTGCACATCGCGTGCACCATGATTGACATTTACAGTGTGATAGGCCTATTCAATGAAGCAGAGATGTTGTATCTGAAGTTGAAATCTTCAGGAGTTTCCTTGGATATGATTGCCTATAGCATTGTTGTAAGAATGTATGTCAAAGCTGGATCCTTGAAAGATGCTTGCTCTGTTTTGGATGCAATGGACAAGCGACCGGATATTGTTCCGGACAATTTTCTGTTACTTGATATGTTCCGCATTTATCAAAAATGTAACATGGTGGATAAATTAGCTGATCTGTACTACAAAATCTCAAAAGACCGAGTGAACTGGGACCAGGAACTATATAATTGTGCCGTAAACTGCTGTGCTCAAGCTCTGCCAGTGGATGAGCTTTCCAGGCTTTATGATGAGATGCTCGAGCGTGGATTTGCGCCTAACACAATTACCTGCAATGTAATGCTTCATGTCTTTGGGAAAGCCAAGCTTTTCAACAAGGTTAGGAGGTTGTTCTTCATGGCTAAGAAACAAGGCCTGGTTGATGTGATCTCTTACAATACTATCATAGCTGCATATGGGAAAAATAAATACTTCAAGAACATGTCATCAATGGTTCAGAAGATGCAGTTTGATGGATTTTCAGTTTCCCTTGAAGCCTACAATTCAATGTTGGATGCTTATGGGAAAGATGGCCAAATGGAGGCTTTTAGATCTGTATTGCAAAAGATGAAGGACTCAAATTGTGCCTCTGACCACTACACATACAACACCATGATCAATATATATGGAGAACAAAGATGGATTGATGAAGTTGCTGATGTGCTTACAGAATTGAAAGAATGTGGACTTGGACCTGATTTGTGCAGTTATAACACATTGATTAAGGCATATGGAATTGCAGGAATGGTTGAAGATGCTGTAGGTTTGATCAAGGAAATGAGGAACAATGGAATAGAACCTGACAAGATAACCTACACTAATCTTATCACTGCACTGCGACGAAATGATAATTTTTTAGAAGCTGTTAAATGGTCCTTATGGATGAAGCAGATGAAATTGTGAATTACAACTGAATATTATGTGTAATATGTCTGGTTTATTATTTATCTCTCTCTCTCTCTCACTCTCACACACACACATTTGCACAAACTAACAGATGCCATCCGTCTTCAGTTTAGCTGTTGTGATGGAGTATGACTAGCATAATCTTTGCTTTATGAATATTGAAAGAATAAAAGTCCCACAGATGGTCTCAAAATTTCCCATGTTTGTGTGGTGTGGATTGATGAAAGTGCCTCTCACATTTATTTCAGTTGTAATTCTTAATAACTGTCTGGTACTTGTAGGCAAGCGCTTACATATAAGCAAACATACCGGTAAAATAAGCATGTTACATGACTCTTATGAAGAGGTCTTTCAACATCTATATAAGGATATGATCCTCCAATATATCATCCTTTTTCATCTCAAATACTCTTCTAATCATGTGTAAGCAGTTTATTAGAGAATTATCATTCTATAAAGCACTATTGGTCTCATTAGTGTAGTTGTGTGGGTGCAAATCAAATCAAGTATTCTTCACTGTTTCCTAAAGGAACATGATTGTTATCCATTTGCATCCGGTAAAAGATTGGCGGGGGCACAAATTATGGCTTAAAAAAGTGTTTTGGAGGAATGTTAGTTGTATACCCAAAATGGGACACCTATAGTAGACATCCCATTTTGAATGAGCACAACTTGAACATATTTTAAATTTGCAATTGAAGTTAAAAAAAAAATTACACTCAAAATGGGGTGTCTATTATAGGTGTTCCATTTTGGGTGTACAAATAACATTCCTCTTAAAATAGGTCTCGGAAGACTTATGCATTTCCTTCATCTAGTTGCTGCATAATTTTTTTATTTTTATTGATTTCCAACAACCTAAAGCAATAAAAAAAAAAACTAGCTTTTGGATGTTGGAAATCAACAATGTAGCTATAGGTTGTTATAGAACTGGGGAAAGCAAGACATGTTGAGAAATTCTTATATTTGCTAGGAGGGAGGGTGTTGGCCATTGGATTCACTAAAGGGTACCTATTAAAGAATAGACCAAACTTGGGTGCAATTCTATAGGTGTTTTTGGTTTTTTTTCAAAGAGAAGAAGATATATGTAACAAATCATCAATACTATTGATTAGCATTTGCCTAATTAATAAAACCTGCTTAAGTTGTGATGCGTTATGGGGAATGAAAATCCTTCTTTGGGAGGAGGAAATTCCGCAGAGGTGTTTTGATTTCTGAGCCGTACAAAGTCAAAATGGCAGATGACTTGGAAAAGCAAGTAGGCTAATAACGATGCACTTCTCACAATTCTTTTTTAAGCAAAGACACTACTAAAAACCGGCAATTTACTACCACCACCACCGCCACCATCAACATGTAAATAACTACACACAAATGCACCAAATAAAACACCAACAAATGTACCTAAAAGGGAAGGGGAAAAAAAACTACAATGAAACTGTTCGAGTTTTTCAGTGATTACCCGCGAAGGAGTCGCCACCGATGATATTTGGACGAAGGAACAAGCTGATGAACATGAAAATTATGAAGTTTCATCACTTAGGACTGTGGTCAAGAAATAGACAAGATAATCCATGAAAATTGAACAAACACGGTGGTCAAGATAAATAAGTAATCAACTACAATATACCATACCTGCTCCACCAGGATGTCATGTCAGTTCTAAATCCAAACCCTTAAGTCAATATGTTTACACGATCATGATATGACCATGGACCCATTGGCTTGTCCCATTTCATGGTTATAGACAAGATGTGAGATGCAGGAACATCTCTATTCTAGCTATTTTACTTTTTTACGATGCACGGGCTCTGGATCAACAAGCAAACCAACATACTATTACTATGTGTTAGATGTTCTTAATTGCAAATTTCAGATAAAGTTGAATCCGAATAAATGAAGAACAATATTGCTATTAATCACTCTCACTTTTGGTTCAAATGTGCTTCTCTTGTGTTAAAATACTTCTGAACTACCAGAGTAAGGATACAAAATAGTTTACCCTCCCTATACATTAAACATCTATATATATAGGTTATAAAATATAATTGCTCCGACCATTATCCCTCCTCTTAAGTAACTGGTCGACTCCATAACATTCTCATGATCTCTCAACCGCTTGTTTATAGCTCGGCTCCACTCTCCACTTTGTTTGACTTGGTCTCCTCGACCCAATTTATCCCGAGGGTACATTAGATTTCATGAAGCACATATCTTGTTGTGAATAAAAGGGTTACAACCAAACATCTTAACCAAGCCCACTCCAAAATTCAGTATCAAAATTGTCAAGAGGTGAGTCTACGTTCTGTGCTCAAGCCTCGAGTGTTGCTTTTATATGGATCAGCCAGTCTTTCTGGACCATCAGGTCTCAGGAGTCGAAGTGTCTAACAAGCGAGCTTGTAAGGCTCATGAAAAAGGGGTTGCCATGGCCATAAACCATCATACTAACAGAAGGGTTGCCTGAAATATCTATTTGCTTGACAGGAATCATTCCCTAAATTTAGTGGGGGGGGCAAATTGGCGAGTAAGCCTTTCATACGGTGCTAAACACTACCTTTTGGTAAACATCCATAATAGGCAAATTTTGTGAATAAGTTGTCTAACATGTTTGTTTTCAACTTGATTCAATAAGTTTTACTTGTTCCAAGTCACTTCTTTTAAGTTATTAAAGTTGAATAACCTGTTCCTTTCGGTTAGAAACGTTATAATATTGTTAATCAAATCATTGAAGGACACACGTGGCACACGGAAAAGTAAAAAAAAAATTTTACTTCTCTCTCTTTGGTATTCTTTATTAAATCCTTTTTCTCTTTGTCCAAATATAATTTCATATTGAATCAAAGTGTAATTTCATATTGCATCATAATGTGAGAGTGCAAATTTCAGATTATGCTTTTAATTCTTGGCAACAAATATTAGTTAGGATTTATTTCCTTTAATCTAGTAGCAACCAACACCACATTTTGGATCTGACTTCGACCCCACTTGGGCTTTGCCAAAGCAGAATGTTGACCATCGCCAACAATTCCCCCAACACCTGTCATGCCTTACGAGGGAATCGAACCCGTGACCAGACTCTAATATCACTTGCAGGATCAAACTCTTACTACTAGGAAAAAGCTATAGCTATTAGTCAGGACATGACTTTATTTCCTTAAGCCTAGCAACAATTAGCGTCATATTTCGATTTGACTCTAACCCCATCTAGGCTTTGCTAAGTATTGCTTGAGAAACCGAGAGAACTGAATAACATGTATATTATTTCCGATTGATTGAATTGCTCATACATTAGAGAGAACAGCTTATATAGGCTTGGTATACTCTGCATTATTGAGTAACAACCTTTCTTGATAACTAACAATACTCAACCCTTGGCACTAACTAACATAACTGATATAACAATAATCAGTTATCTAACAAACATAACTGAGATATCAATAATCAGTTATGTATCTATATCTATCCAATACCCCCCTTAAGCTGGAGGGTATATAGTCATTACCCCCAGCATGGTCACAAAAGAAGTGAATGGAGAAGGATCAAGTGGTTTGGTTAGAACATCAGCTAGTTGGTTTGTGGTGGATATTAGCAGTAAAGTGAATAATTTTAGTTGTAATTTTTCACGAACAAGATGGCAATCGAGCTGGATGTGTTTTGTTCTTTCATGGAATGAAGAATTAGCAGCAATATGTCGAGCGGATTGGCTATCACAATTGAGTAAGGCCGGCCTTGTAAAAGGAATTTGTAAATCAGTGAGAAGATAAGTAATCCATTGTAGTTCACAAACAGTAGATGCCAAGGCCCTATACTCCGCTTCAGATGATGATCTAGAAATAGTCGGCTGCTTCTTGGACTTCCAAGAGATTAATGAATCTCCTAGAAAAATACAAAAACCAGAAACTGATTTTCTGGTATCCGGGCAACTGGCCCAGTCGAAATCATTGAATCCTTTGAGCTGTAGAGCAGAATTGGATGGGGAAAATAGGCCTTGTGTTGGAGAATGCTTGATGTATTTGAGGACCCGAATAGTTGCCTTATTATGTAAAGATGTTGGACAGCTCATGAATTGACTTAATTGTTGGACAGCATAGCTAATATCAGGTCTTGTGGATGTGAGATAGAGTAGTTTGCCTATGAGGCGCCTGTATGCCTCTGGATTAGGTAATGGAGTGCCTCCTTCTTTTGTCAATCTGGTGCCTTTTTGCATTGGAGTAGTAACAGGTCTGGCTACAAGTAGACCATGATTAGAGAGGATGTCGAGTGCATATTTTCGTTGACAAATGTGGATTCCTTTCTTGGACCTGGAGATTTCAAGGCCTAAAAAGTATTTAAGATAGCCCAAGTCTTTAATTTTGAAGTTGCAGTCAAGGAAATTTTTAATATCTTTGATTTCTGGCAAATGATGTCCTGCAAGAATCAAGTCATCGACATACACGAAGAGAGCATTAAATGTGGAACCTGTTTTCTTAATAAATAGAGAATGATCAGAAGAAGAATGAGAGTATCCTTTGGATACAAGGGCAGTAGATAACTTTGCAAACCATTGTCTACTAGATTGTTTTAAGCCATAAATTGATTTGAGCAATTTGCATACTTGATTAGGTTTAGATGTAGAAATGCCAGGGGGTAGATGCATATACACTTCTTCATCCAAAGTGCCATGCAAAAAGGCATTATTAATATCAAATTGGTGTAAGTGCCAGTTTTGTGAGGATGCGATAGCTAAAAGCAATCTGATAGTTGTAAGTTTGGCAACAGGTGAGTATGTGTCAAAGTAGTCAAGACCATCAATTTGGTTAAAACCCTTTGCCACAAGTCTTGCCTTATACCGTTCAATAGTTCCATCGGCTTTAAATTTGATTCTATAAACCCATTTACATCCAATAGGTTTCTTACCAATAGGAAGATTAGTAATTTCCCAGGTTTTATTTTGATTAAGAGCCTGAAGTTCTGAATTCATGGCCTGAATCCAGTGAGCATGCTGACTTGCTTGCTTATAAGTAGAGGGCTCATCATGATTAGAAATGGATGAGATAAAATGCAAATGTTTGGGAGAAATATTGGCATAAGATAAAGCATCAGATAAAGGATATAAGATAGTAGAGGAAATGAATGGTGTATTGCCGAATATCATTACAGTGAAAGTCCTTTAAATAGGTAGGTTGCTGCCTTTGTCTGGTGGACCTTCTCAATTCTTGAACTATATCCTGACTATCAGATTGTTGATCAGAACAGAGAACCTGTTGGTCAGGATGTGGTGTTTGTGGATGATGGTGCACAGTAGTATTTATAGGTGGAGCATCAAACAGGAAAGGTGTTGTGTCAGTAGGCAATTGAAGTGTAGCAGGTTGAGGAAGAGAAATAGGATTTTGATTGAGATTTGTGTAAGGAAAAGTTGTTTCATAAAAGACTGCATGTCTTGAAATGAATATAGCTCTAATTTGTAAGTCAAAAAGAACATAAACTTTGGTGCCTAGTTTGTAACCAAGAAAAATAGACTTTCAGGCCCTGGGATCTAACTTGTGTCTGTTGTTAGTTAGTCAAAGTCGTTGCATAGGATAGGCAGCCAAAAACTTTCAGGTCAAGATAAGTAGGAGGAGTATTATATAATAATTCATGAGGTGATTTCTGATGTAGAACAGGTGTTGGTAACCTGTTAATGATGTGAGCAGCATGGCATAAAGCATAGGACCAGAAAGGTTTAGGTAAGTTAGAATGAAACAATAAAGCCCGAGTGACATTTAGCAAATGTCTATGTTTTCTTTCAACAATGGAGTTTTGTTGAGGTGTCTCAACACACGAAGTTTGGTGTAAAATGCCTAAGGATGAATAATAGGAGGGCATGTTAAATTCTAAGCCATTGTCACTTCTAATGATTTTAACCTTAGAGGAAAACTGTGCTGATAAAAAAGTGATGAAGTTAGATATGCAAGTTCTTGTTTCGGATTTTGTTTTCAAAAGAAAGAACCATGTAAATCTAGTGTGGTCATCTACTGTAGTTAGAAAGTAGTGATGACCCTGTAAAGAACCATTGCTTAATGGACCCCAAATGTCCATGTGTAGTAAATCAAAAGGATGCAGAGAAATGGTATTACTGTGAGGAAAAGGAAATTTGCTTTGTTTAGCAAAGTGACAACAATCACATATGAAATCTTTATTAAAAGAAATGTAAGGAAAGTGTTTACAAATATGGTGTAACACAGTAGTGGAAGGATGGCCTAACCTATAGTGCCATACATCAATGGATTTATTAGTCATCAAAGTATCAGTGGCAGTAGATTTACTATTGATGTAGAATGAGATAAAGCAGTAGAAGCTAATGTTGTGCAAGATGCAGGCTGAGGAGTTTGATTGAGGATGTAGACCACAAGCCCAATCATCTTCCGGGTAAGAACATCCTGGATTGCACAAAAATTGGGTGAGAAGGTCAATTTACAATTAAGTGTAACTGTCAATTTATGAATGGAAATAAGGCTAAACTGAAATTGAGGTATATATAACACATCTGTAAGATATAAAGAAGGTGAGAAATAAATTGTGTTGGAATAATATGCTGACAGAGTTGCTCCATGTAGCTTAAGAGTGGAATATCAAGTCTGATACCATATTACTTGAGAAACCGAGAGAACTGAATAACATGTATATTATTTTTGATTGATTGAATTGCTCATACATTAGAGAGAGCAGCTTATATAGGCTTGTATACTCTGCATTATTGAGTAACAGCCTTTCTTGATAACTAACAATACTCAACCCTTTGCACTTACAAACATAACCGATATAACAATAATCAGTTATCTAACAAACACAACTGAGATAACAATAATCAGTTATGTATCTATATCTATCCAATACTAAGGCAGAATGTTGATCCCCCCGCCAACCATGGGTGGGTGCTAGTCGCCGGAAAAAATAGACTCCCAAGTCGTCAAAAGTAATAAGAAGAAAGAGAAAGAAGAGGGAGAAGAAATATTTTTTTTCGTGTGTTACTTGTATGATTTAACAGTTTGGTTAATGGTGTTTCAACGTTTCAACCGGAAAGAAAAGATGTTTTAACTTTAATAACTTCAAGGACCAAATTGTAACAAATAAGACTTATAAGAACAAGTTGAAAACAAAACTACTTTAGTGGACGAATCCACCAGTCTTGCCTACAAAACACAACTAAGTGGAACAAATATAAAGCTAAACGTGTTGTGTGCATCTGCTTCACCAGCAAGTTTAATAAACTTTTTTTTTTTTGTACAAGTTTAATAATCATCATCATCTTAAAAAACAGAAAAGAAAACATTGAAATTATCTCATGAACACAAACCAAATATCAAACATGCTAAAATTAAATGTTTATTTTTACTTAGTATTCTAATTCTAATAAATTTATGGACTGATATCATTCTAACAGATCATCATTCATAGTGATCATAGTCTTCTTATTCCTTAGTATCTTATGATCCGATGACAAATGAGAAATTCATTTTTTTTAAATGTCTGTAAACTCTAGCACCCCCCTAGGATTTAGAAGCCCGGCCTTTGTGGATTATCTCTAATCCCAAAAGTGCAGTTGACTATCAATCGTATCTACTTTCTTTAAACCTTACAAATCTGATTCATCAAGTTGTTGTGTTAGAATGACATCAAAATCACTGAGAGTCCACTCTGCCACTTCATCTTTGCCACTAACAAATATCTCAGTGCCAGAATCAATAGACGTCCATATTCTTTTAGCAGGAGGAGTAGCCGGGTCCTGCACCACAGTACCATAAAAATTTAAATGAGACAGTGTTTGACAATTTTCCAACAACTTTATTTTTTATAATGCAAAGTACACTTTGCTGTTATTAAAATAAATGTTTGCAGAACATTTTCCAATTTAAAATTTTCAGACACATAAGCTTGCCATGACTAGTGAGATTCCAATAGTATGAGTACTAGAAATTCAATTACTGACCTGATAGAAGTAGAGTCTACTTGATAGACCACCAACATCAAGTTCCCAAGTCCTTGCATCTCCAACCCATCCATCACCTTTTTTGGTTGGATAGCCATAATCAGACCATATAGGGTGAGGCAACAATTGAACTATTTCTTGTGCTTGAGGATTGCTGTAAGGATCACAAGTGCTCACAGGCTGCTCCAAGTGTTTGGCATTGCCTGGAGCACAGTAATAGTGATAAGCAGAGTAAGGGAAATTGGCAGTGTCATTTCTATAGATTTTTCTATTGTCTGGAGTGATATGATATGGTGGGCAGTTGCCTAATCCTGTGGGGCTGCACCAAGCTGGAGTTTCAGGGTTGATGATCATCTCACTATACCTAGTGACATCAGTGAGTACATCTCCATCACAAGGAGCACCATTGTTCTTCCAACAGCTTCCTATGTCTAAAAGGTAGAACTGGCTCTTAGGTCCTCCCCCTATCTTGATATCTAAGCTCAACCTAACCTTGAAATCTGGTGATTTTGGAAGCTGAATCATCAACTCAAAATGGTTAATTGTGGCTAATTAAAACCAAGTACATTGAACAAAATTTAATGACTGATTAAACAGAATGCAAATGTGAAATATTGGATTGTGAAGAAAATGTTGGACAAACGAACATCTCTACTTACAGTTTTCAGCATTCCCCTTGTGTCATAATGGTAACCTCCAGAGAATCCTTTAGTTGCATCAGCTCTGAGGTACAGCATCAACCAAGGGTATTTCTTTGAAGTCTTTAGCTTATGTTTGAAAATCCAACTTCCAACATTAACTTTCTTCTCCCAGATTACCTCATAGTAAGAGAGACCATCATGTCCACCACCACAATCAGAATCCAAATCATAAGTACCACTGAATCCTCCTTGCATTGTGCCATCTTTGAGCTGTGTCTGTTGATGACACAAGATAGGTTGGTTCATACACCCTTGTCCAAAACAAGGAAACCTTCCAGGACTAAAAGGGGGTGCCTTTTTCCCATTCTCTGGACATAAGCCAGACTTGGTGTCATAGTTGCCATTTTTCAGCATTACCATCCAGAATTGCCAAGGCCTTGGGGTGTCTTCAACTTCACATAAAGAACCCAAATACAGTTCCTTTTGAACTGCATAAAGGTCTGTATTGTTGATATCTTCTGACTTCAGACCAGGAAATGATTTCCCTACCCCAAGTTTGTTATCAGCTTCTGTGACCTTGTGTGTCAGTGAACCTGGAAATCAGAACCAGTTTCAACTTTCAACCAAAGAACAAGTACTGCTGGTTTAAAAATAGAGGAAATTGAATAAACATATGGAGACACTCTAGAATATTTACAACAGATCAAGGACATAATAAGATGTAGCAACCAAGAAAAAGAAAAGCATGAAACCATATATGAATTAACTAAAATAAAATGAATAGATTATATTTGAAAGATCTGTGGTTTGGCTTACCTGAAAGATCAAAACAGTCAGCAGCTCTTGGGCTGCCCATGTGAGGAGCTTCTTGGCCAACCTCATTGCAGAAGTTCCAAGCCTCAAATGCCACCCTCAGATCATCTCTCTTCATTCCTGGATCTCCCACTGCTGAGACATGGCTCTGCTCTGTGGACACCTGAGAGACACTGAACACAACCACATTCACCAACACAAACAACATCTCCATTGCCATTAGCTCAAAGGAAGAGCATGGTGGAGGGTCTAATCAATGTTAGCACCTATTTCCACTTCCTGATGAAGATTTCTTTTCACCTTTAAAGCTGTACTGGCCTTTACCAAATTTATTGTATTTTTTGTATAGAGTAACAATACTTATATCCTTACATATATTATTATAATACAAATCAATTTCCGTTTTGATATTAACAATCATATAAGGGTTATGCTACAAATAATACTGGACGGGAATTATAACTAATGATTTTATATTTATGAGAATTATTTTTTGTAATTATGCATTAATGTGGTTTAAAATTTTTGTAACCTCTCACACTAATAAATATATACTAAAAACTAGTTATTTGGTTATTCAAATCTCTTTCACCTCATTACCCATGAATACATCCACCAATATCATGTGGCATACACTTTGAAACAAAAAAGCAAATACATGTAACACACAAATATACTTGAATAGAGAAAGGATGTGGGAGAATATATAGAGTCGTGTTTTCTTCTTTGTGCAGAAGTAAGGGGACGAACAGTGTGGTTGATGTATCTTAGGGACAACACGTGAAGAACTCACTGTACTAGTTAGATCTTGTAGATGGTGTGAATTGTCCTAATTAAACTTGTTCTATAACATGCAAAATAACAAACAAAAAAAATACAATAAATAAAGTGAACTAAAATTATTTGTTGTTAGGTGAGGCTGAGACAAATTTTAGTTTACATTATTTCCTGTATGTTTTTAACTATTTTGCATGTTCTAGAACAACACTTACACATATTCACCCACATTTTTTATCATTTTATTATAGTTATTTTTACTTATTTTTTACATGCATTCTAATTCTATCGTGCTCTACACTTGCCAAAAATATGTATATTTTATAATAAAAAAAAGTTTCAGATTGCTATGTTTTTGGGTTTAAATCCCAAAATCCACTTCTTTTTGGTGCAAAGGTGGGAAAGGGTACCTCCCAAACCAACTTCTCACTTGTTTAGTTTTAATCTCAAGTTTTTATCATTTCTCTTGAGAAGTCATTTTCTCACTTGTGTAAAATAAATTTTAAATGTCAAGAATATTTTCATTCATAAAATATTACACGTATTCTTCTAATTGAAAAAACAACTATAAAAATATCTATGAAAGTTTACCTAAGTTTTGTACCTACACTTCTCCATTTTGCATGGTACCATCATCATCCAGCGCATAAATAAGAAACGAATCATGTGATATGATTTACTTTTTCTTTTCATGTGGAAGTAGGTGTTCTTTTTTCTTCATTGACACTGCAAAAAGCCAAAATATGTTGGCCACTAGGGAAGTCAGGTGTTGTGCTGGTTGAGAGCGAGGTCTTCGCTCTTTCGTCGTCCACAAAAAAAACTAGCGAAAGCCAAACTGTATACCGTTGTGGAGAAATTTTTTAAAAAGTAGGTACAATCCTTATGAAATTAAAGATAATATATTTTATTGACAAATATGATGAATTTAATATTATTAAAAAATTTAAAAATTACTTTTTAATAAAAAAAATATTTTTTCTTATTTCTTGATTAATACTCTTAAAATACTGTTTAGTATTTACCATAAAAACAAAGTCACCATGTCTTAAACAGAAACATGTGGATTCATTTAGTGGGTGTAGATGGCGATGGAACACTACTTGGGAATGAATTTCCATGAATGAAGTTTGGCGTAACTCATAGTGATTGTGAAAAATAATTAAAGAAAGTAGTATGCATCATCAATAAAAAAAAAAATTATTCTCATAATAGAAAGGTGTTTTTTTCGGTACCCCCAATAATTTTGGAGCAAAATTTATCCTGACTAATTAGAATGCATTATCTCTATTAAATGTGTCATATTAGTGAGTCAAATCAAATAGTTCTCACCATCTGATTGGGTCATATAGGCAGGATAAAGTTACACTTAAGATACCGGAGAATTCACCAATTTTTAATTTTTTTTTAGAAGACAATATGATTATGACACAAAAATATTAGTATATTGGATTAGGGATGGCAATTTGGATCCTACCCGCTGGATATCCGCTAAAAATATCCATGATGGGTAAGGTAAATACCCGCTTTGTGGGTACGGGTGTGGGTACGGGTACTCTAGTACCCACCCTGTCCGCACCCGCATATATAAATATATATATTTATTTATTTATATTAATACATATAATTATAATTATATATCAAATTTTAAAAATAAAATTAATGTAACCTACGGTTTCTTAATTATTTTTCCCTTTCAGACTTAATCACCTACTAATCTAAGCACTAACAGCAGCCGCTGATGTTCTTTGTATTATTTTTCCTTTTTTTTTAGTTAAAGTGCGGGTAATGGGTGCGAGTATGGGTACTTAGGTACCCAGAGGGTACGGATAAGGGTACTTAAGTTGCTACCCACGCGAGTACGGGTCCGGGTACTGGTATTTTTTTCAAACACGGGTATGGGAACGGGTACTATAGTACCCTACCCAGACCCTATCCATTGCCATCCCTATATTAGATGAACCAACTAAAGTCCTCCATAGGCCTAGTTTTGAAGTGATAATAATAAATCAAAAAATCATTGTGGGACATATTGGCCGAGTGAGGACTTAGTTGACGTCATCCATTGTACTAGCGTTTTCATTACATAACCATATTGTCTTCTAATTTTTTTTATAAAAAAATTAGACTTTCTTTAGAATGCCCTAACTCAACCCTAATAACCTTTAATCCAGGATTTGGAGTGATTTTTTTCCTTTGCTCAAACCTAATATGTATCAATGATGTAAAAAGACATTTTTTTTTTCAATATATTCTTGGTTTTTAGTCATTTAGTTCAACAACATTTAAATAAATATCATGCTTTTGATTATTTTACCTATAAAAGATATGAATTATTATAATAATTGCTGTTGATAAATATGACAAAAATGTTGTTTAATTAAACATATTTGAGTAGAAGATTGAATATAATTTAGACAAAAAAATATTGGTTCTACTTCTCATTCTCCATTTGAGGTTGTCTATGGGTTCAATCATCTAACTCCTATTGATTTAATTCCATTACCTATTAATGATGAATTTTTGCATAAGGATGTCGCGATTGTGCCAACAAGGGTAAGAAAAAGGTGGCCTTTAAACCCGGTGATTGGGTTGGGTAAATTTGTGCAAGAAAAGGTTTCCCTCTCAAAGGAAGTCCAAACTTCTCCCAAGAGGAGATGGCACATTCCAAGTATTGGAGCGCAACAATGATAATGCCTACAAGATTGATTTGCCCAATGAGTATAATGTGAGTGCATCTTTTAAAGTTTGTGACTTGTCTCCTTTTGATGTAGGTACCCATGAAGAAACCGTTGACGAGGACCTTAATTCGGGGTCGAATTCTTTTCAAGGGGGAGGGAATGATGCGAAACAACCTAGGCTCAAAGAGATAAAGTCTCAAGACTTTGGATTGGATGGACCAAGAACAAGAGGAAGGGCAAAAAGGATTAAAGAACAACTCAAACACCAAGTGACTTACTTTCTCAAGGTCAATGTTGGTGTTAAAAGAGAACCATATTTTGTAAATCTCTTAGTGGTAGATATCATGTACTTTCTTAGATATTGTTTTATAATAAATAAATGCATTGACTTTTGTATAGTTAGCTTGTTTTAGGAGGTTTGGCCTTGGGGCCCTTGTGTTAGTTATAAGTTGGTTTAGCTTTGGAACCTTGCATATAAAAGGCTCATTGTGAAGAATACTTCGGAGTTTTTGATCATAATTGGAAATTGAGAGTTTAGAGTTTGGTGCTCCTCTATGTGTTCTTTGTGAACCTTCAAGAATCTTATTAAGAATTTCATGTCTTGTGGCTATTCAATTGTACTTATCATTCATCCTTGAATGTGGCGTGTTGCATCAATTTTTCATCTCCTAATCTTCTCCACTTTGTGAGATTTTCTTCCTCTTTCTCTATTTGCATTTTTTCAAGTCATGTTCTTGAACAATTTGGGCATTTTTGTGTTCTTGATCAAATTGATAATTGAAATATTCAAGGAAGATCCTACTCTGATTCATATTATGTGAAATATCATTTTATCAAATTATGATATACAAATTATTTTGTCCTATGCTTTCAAATTATTTTTTCTATGCGTAAAATATATTACCTATTTTTGTTTTTCACTAAAGTTATTTTTACAAATTTATATATTAAGTCGTTTTTCACCATTTGTTTGACATATATGTTTAGTATAATTAAAACATATTTGGAATCAAGTGTTATGCTTGGTCTGGTGGTTAGTTCTTCGAATTTCCTGTTCTTGGTCGGGGTTTCGAATTTCGAATCCATTGCTTCTAGTTTCATTTTATTAAAAAGGGTAACAAAAATTGACAAATTCAAGATAGAACACGGGACATCTTCACCGTTTCAATAAAACTCAGCTCGCGGACCATCAAGCCAAGTTGTGAACATTTGTTAACAGACACTGATTTATATTTAAAGTATGCAAAAAAGGTTTGGAAAGGAAGTTCATCTTCCTCACCCGTCTGCAAAAAAATGGGTCTTATGACCCGCGAGAATGACCCGACCAGATCTCTCAATTCAGACCACTAAATTACTTGATTTTTCGATATAGTATTCGCATAATACCGAGGAAAAGGAGGCCCCAATCCTATTGCACCTACCTTTGAAGAAATGCATCAAAAACACCCCAACATGAGAAACCAGGTTACTGGCATAAATTCTTTGATTTTGTTTTATTTTGTCACACAACTATCAACTAAGGCCATTTTTTCACTGCAGATCTGGGTTTTGTTATTGCCTCTTCATCTATTTCCCATTTTCCCTAAAAAAAAGTTTCCTATGATCTGCATATGGTTGTGAAAGTGCAAATAAGAAAAGGAGTAATCAAAAGTTTAGTTTGTATTGGTCTGGTGTTGCTACGCATTCTTTGGGTATGAATCTTTTGATCATAAAATATCTATATATACATTTCAATATCTGGGGAAATGTCTCTAATACCCTTTATTAGCATCTGGACACGTGTACAAATTGTGGTTATATTTGTCAATTAATCCTGGAGAAATACTTATTATTATTATTATTATTATTATTTTGCATGTAAGAGTTTATTCCTTTCCCCGTAAAAATCTGTCAGTGCATCTACTCCTGTCAACTCACGCAGCAGAGCAGGGAGAGGGAGCTTCTGGGCATCCCCAACTGGCGAGGCCTTCTTCTTCCTTTCCTCCTACACGGCACAGACTATTTTTTCATCTCTCATCTCCATTTTTTCTTCACTTTTTGTTCACCCGTCTATTCCATCTACTAGCTGCTCTGCTTCACCGTTCACAAACTATTTTTTTCATCTCTCATCTCATTGTTTTCTTCACTTTGTTCACCCGTCTACTCCATCTACTTGCTACTCTTCTTCACCATCTATGTTAGAATTGGTGGGCTTGGATGCCATTTTATGACTTTCTCCCTTCATTATCTTATTTCGGTTCTAATAATGGATTCCTTTGCTTCAAAACTTCATTCTTTGATTTTGATTCATTACTTTTTTTGTTTCTTTTAAGCAGGCAACTAAGAGGCAGTATTTGAAGTTTTCAAGACTAGGATTATTGAAGGTATTAGCATTTCACTTCCATTTTTAGTTGTTGTTTATGGTTTTCTTTGAAATTTATAACAGTAGGATGGGTTTTGTGTTTAGTTTTATGTTCATGTTGCTGCAAACCCCTTGCTTACAAAATCTAATGATGTGAACCCCTTTTTCATGTTTTAGAAGATGAGAAAGATGAATCATATGTTTTATCCCCTGAAAACCTCCTACGCGTCTAGGACGAAACTCGGTGCAGAGACTATTTTTTCATCTCTCATCTTCATTTTTTCTTCACTTTGTTCACCCATCTACTCCATCTACTTGCTACTCTTCTTCACCGTCTGTGTTAGAATTGGTGGGCTTGGATGCCATTTTAACAGTAGAATGGGTTTTGTGTTTAGTTTTATGTTCATGTTGCTGCAAACCCCTTGCTTACAAAATCTAATGATGTGAACCCCTTTTTCATGTTTTAGAAGATGAGAAAGATGAATCATATATTTTATCCCCTGAAAAATGTAGTGTGGAGTTTTATATCATATATTTGATTTTGAGTCCTGGAGTTTTAGGCTTGCTCATAACACCTGCTCTGTTTTTAACTTAGTTTTGTTTTCTGGAGTTTTAGAGTTGCTTCAAATCCATTGCTGATAAAATCATTGTATCATTTTGTAATTTTCACATACTAAATCCTATTTGTTATTTTCACAATTTTAGGTAATGGCACGGAAATTTGATCCCATTAAAGATATTAATGACTCAAGGGAAATATGGACACTTGCTGTTCGTATTATTGATATTTGGTTTGTCAAGCCAAAACCCCCGCATTCAGGTCATTATGAAATGATCTTAATGGATGCAAAGGTATAATTATTATTATCTGTACTCAGTTTTAATGGTCTAAGTTTTAATGGTCTATGTCTTTGTTGTTTTTTTAAATGATTATTTTTTTTTTGCCCTTTTAATCAATAAACTTTGTTGCTATTTTGATCAACTAGGGTGATCAGATACAAGTGTCAATGAGAAAGGATGAAATGCTGAAATGGGAGACAAAGTTAAAAGAGCATGGCACTTATGTAATGCATAATTTTCATGTTGTCTGCAATGATCTTCAATATAAGGCCTGTGACCATCCCTACAGATTGAATTTCATTGGCGGTACTACCCTGAAAGAGCGATCTCTACCTGACATTCCACCATACGAATACTGGTTTAAGAGTTTTGCTGAGATACTGAGTGGAAATTTCCGCACTGATTTGTTAGTAGGTAAATTTTACATGAATAATTGAAGTAATTTGAATGATGATCTTATTTTATATTCAAGACATGTATAAAAATTAACATCAAATTGTTATGGTTATCTTTATACAGCTGTTATTGGAGCTCTACATGAAATTGTTTTTCGTCAGCCTAACGGCAATTATAAGGTTGTTTTTAATATGAAAGATGTTAGGTAATGTACTTGAATGTCTCTATTGTAATAACTTGGGTATCTACTTTTTGTGTTGCCTTTGTTTTTAATTAGATTGATTTAATTTAATAATTTAACTGTAGTAGTGACCTGCTCAATTGTACACTTTGGGATGACCATGCCATGAAACTGCTAACTTATTATGACCAAAGACCTGATTCTTGCCCAATGATTATTATACTAACACATGCAAGAATTAAGGAAGTGAAAGGTAAATATTATATGTCCTACCTAATTGTTATTTATTATTTAGTTACCTATATTAATGTTTGGTTATTACATTTCAAAAGTTGATTACTGTGTTAGGAATATATCTGCCTTCGATATCAAACTCATGGAGTGATTCAAAGCTCTTGATTAATGAAGATATTGTAGAAGTACAGAGCTTTAAAAACAGGTTTTTGAATATCTTATATTAATCTATAACCAATAATAATTATATACTACATTCTCATATTACTACATTCACATGTACTGTCCATATAATATTATTGAGTTTGATATATTAAAGTTTGTTGATTATAGCTTTGGAGGAATCTCACAACCTGAACCATGAGGTCAATTGCTGAGTCAAATGACTCCAGCCTCCCAATATTCTGAAGAAGACAGATTTATGTATAATGCACAGGTGAAGTCTCTTTCCGGTGTAAATGCGCTGACTCGGGTATAAATAAATTCTACTTTTACACTTAACAATTTTCTCATTTAATGTATTTTAAAAAAACCGTTCTTTTCGTCATTGCCCTTAACTCTTAAAAATGTGATTAGGAAACAATTTGTGTGACTGTTGCAACAACTGGCAAATTTAATGTTGGAAAAGGTGGTTGGAACTATGAAGAATGCATAAAATGTAATAAAAGAACTGATGTACTAGACAAATCGTTCACATGTAAATGCGGGAAATACAATGAGAAGTCTGTTCCAAGGTTGTTTTCTTAAACCTTTGAGAATTTAGAATTCGACACTACTACAACTGTGAACTTCAATCTTGGTTTTAATATCTGAAATGATTAATGGACAGGTATAAATTAGATATTAAGGTAGTTCATAACAGTTCAAACTTTATTTTCTGGAACCGTGAATGCGAAGACCTTATAGGCAGTTCAGCTCTTACACTAAGAAAGAAGATGGTTGAGGTTTGTACTCATCAGCTTTATGGTTAGTTGAATTAGATTTTTGTTGGCACAAAATTTGATTTAAAGTATTTTCATATGTCCAATTAGGAGGGTGAGGATTATCCAAATGCTTATCCAGAGCCTCTTGATAAAATGTTGGCAACTACTTTGGCATTTAGGGTTAAAGTGCAACCATCTTACAACAATGGATCTGTGATTAAGGTTTCTGACAAACCAGAATTGATCCAAGCTATTCTAAAGCAACTTGAATCTGAAGAGGTATAGTAAATATACATGAAAAAAAAAAAATTTTAACATACTATTGGTTTTAATACATCTATTTTTATTGTTAGGATGTATCTACAATGGATAAGGGAAAGGCTGTTGTGAATGAAGGTGTTAAGGGAAACTCTGATATCAATGAAGATTTTCATTATGAAGTTGTAAGACTCTATTGCGATATGTTTTATTCTTACTACTATTCTTGTTATCAAAGTTGAAAATTAATACAATTTAGTTATTTTGTTTATACAACAATCTTTATCAGCAACAATAGATCATGATCCTGATTTGCCAGTGGCTTTTACTCCAGCAAAGAGACTGTCATTTGAAATGCTGTTTGAAGATACACTCAGTCAAGATTTAGCATCTGAACAACTATCATCTACAAAAATGCGAAAGAATATTAAAACTGAATAAATTTTCAATATTTGATGGAACTTTGATAGTGGTGTAACTTTTTTGATGGCCAAATAAGTACTTTGGTCTGTTTGATGTTTTTCTATTTTACCAAACATTAAGACAATATTATTTAGTGCATATTATCATCATGGATCAATGTATAAGTATGGATAATGATTCCTCGATGAATATTTTTGATTATATTGGTTACTATGTTGTTAAATTTGCTTATGATCACTTAACCTGTTGTGCTTAGTCTATATTACAATTTGACATGAGTTGCGATTATGATAAAGATTACTTACATTCCACTTCTATATCCCTTAATGATTATGAGTTGTGATTATGATAAAGATTACTACTTTTGGTTTGTGGTGCTTAACCAGATTAACAATAACAGTTTTACCTTGACACTGTTATTTCAATCAACTATTAAATAGTGGAATAAAATTATAATTATTAGTATAAAAACCAAAATATAGTGTAATAAATTCTGGAATTCACAATTGGAGTCACCCGTCTGAAAGCTCAAGAAATGTTCACCCGTCTGATAGTTCGCCCGTCTGATGACTATCAGACGGGTGAACATTTCTTCAGCTTTCAGACAGGTGACCCCACCCGTCTAACCCAAAAAGCTCACCCGTCTACTCCAGTGGGGTCACCAGGCTAAAGCTAAAGATCTTCACCCGTCTGATGACTATCAGTGAAGACCCTTTTAAATGATAGTTATCAGACGGGTGAACATTTCTTCATTGATAGTCATCAGACGGGTGGGGTCACCAGCCTCAAAGCTGAAGAAATGCTCACCCGTCTGATGTCTGTCAGTGAAATAATGTTCACCCTTCTGATGACTATCAGTGAAGACCCTTTTAAATGATAGTCATCAGACGGATGAACATTTCTTCACTGATAGTCATCAGACGGGTGAACATTTCTTTACTGATAGTCATCTGATGGGTAAACATTTCTTCAGCTTTCAAACTGGTGACCCCACCCGTCTGACCCAGAAAGCTCACCCGTCTACTCCAGTGGGGTCACCAGCCTGAAGCTAAAGATCTTCACCCGTCTGATGACTATCAGTGAAGAAATGTTCACCTGTCTGATGACTATCATTTAAAAGGTTCTTCACTGATAGTCATCAAACGGGTGAATATTACTTCACTGACAATCATCAGACGGGTCCGCTCCAGCTTAGACGAGTCCTGACTTAGTACAGACAAGTGAGATGAAAGAAATATCAGGTGAGAGTGAGAAGCCAAAGAGGTAAAGCAAAGAAAAGGAGGGAAACAGAAACATTTAATTTTGAGTGTCTTGGAAGTGATGAAATACATGATGAGAGAGAAGTCTCACATGTACTTTTCGTTGAAAGGTTTTTCAGTGATATAAGTACTTCTTTCACATTAATATATTATATATATTATAGAAAATACAACTGGTCTTGGGAGTTGTTATACAAAGCCATCATTACTGGAAAAAATTCATAGAAACTAGTGCTGTGGAAAAGTCAGCCAACTAGCCTAAATTGGCGGGAAATAGTCTTATACTATATCCTTCATCACATATGATGAAAAAATGAACGGTAATACAATTAAAGTAGTACAATTAAAGTAGGAAGTACCAAACCAAGCTTGCCAAAGCATTCTCAATCTGGAAAAAAGGAAGTGTTCAGGTTAGTACTCACAATTATAGTGTGGAGAATTAGTACTCACTTCAACACATTTGTCCTATGGGTTACCTCATTTTTCATGTTTATTTTTTTGTTTTGTAGAATCGAACCAAGAAGAAATCCAGGAAATAAGCATCACAGAAGTTAAATATTAAGTGTTGAAAGTAAAAATGTGTTCTTAGTTACTCTTCCATACAACCATCAGGTTAGTACTCATAATTACAGTGCATAGCTTTAGTACTCATTTTAACAAATTTCTCCTACTTTGTTAGCTCATTTTTTTATCTTTATTTTATTTGTTTGAAGAATGGAACCAAGCAGAACCAAGGATGAAGCATCAAAAGCACGCTTCAAAAGAAAGAATGTGATGCGCGAAAGAAGAGCAAATAGATCCAGCAGTATAACTCAAAATCAACAATTGCATCTTCAATCAAGATTAAGAAATACCACACTACTTTCTAATATAACTTCTTTCATACTAAATGAGAGGAACCAGACCAATACTCAGTTAAATAGCAGCTTCAGCTCTAATTCTTTCATATATACTCAGCCATCTGCTAGCCAGCACCAATCACAAAAGAAAAGGAGAGCTATTTCTATTGATTCATTAGGTGTTAATCTAATGATCAAATTCTCTGAAATAACACAAAGTTCAGTCAACCACACTGACACCTACAAACATTGCAATGTTGCATCCTTTTCATTAGAGCAGAATATATCCACCGCGACAACATGGCATACATTAAACTCAGATAGATATGTGGATAAAGAAAATTCATATAATGAAGTTGATAATGCAGATAATGATTCAGTTACTGAAGTTAACCCAACTCAAGGTACTAACAATGAAAACAATGCAATTCTCAGCCAATTGTCTATATATATATGCAACAACTTTATACTGATTGATTATTAATAAATCATTTCCTGAATAAATAGCAGAGACTTCCGATAGTAACTCAAGTTCTGAGGAAGAGGAACTCTATGCCAATATCAGTGCTACTGAACCTGCCACTCTTAGTCATGGTACTTTATAATATTATATTATAATAATACTTCATAATGACAACAATGTATTGCTTGCTAACACTTTCATGAATTTATAGGATATTCCGATATTGGTGATCGAATCATTGAATGTGAATACTGTCAAGCATATATGTGGTATCAAGAGAGAACACGCAAAAATAGACATGTTGCAAGTCCTAAGTATCAACTCTGTTGTGGTCAAGGAAAGGTTTAACTACCACTTTTGCAGACACCACCACCATTGCTTGAACATCTATTATTTGATAATGATTCAGCAGATAGCAAGAATTATCAACAGCACATCCGACTGTATAACATGATGTTTGCATTCACATCACCTGGAGCAAAACTTGACAAGTCAATTAATAATGGTAGAGGACCACCAATTATTAGGATACAAGGTCAATCATGCCACAGAATTGGCAGTCTATTGCCTATGCCTGGACATTCTCCAAAGTTTGCACAGCTTTACATATATGATACTGAAAATGAAATGCAAAATAGGATTCAAGGATTCAGGTATGTATATACTTTTACAACTACAAGTTTAAATTTATTCTAATAATAACTATTATAATCTGACTACATATAATTTTTAATATTTGAGTACTTAACTATAATGTTATTAGAGAAGATAAAAGATATTTAACTATTTCTCTCCAAATATTTTCTTCTTCTTCATTAACAGGAACCAAAGCAACATAAATCCAGAAACTGTGTGCATATTATCATCCATGCTAGATGAATATAATACACACGCAAAGTCATTCAGAATGGCTAAGGAAAGATTGCAGTACAGCCATGTGCATGATTTCAAGTTAAGACTTATTTCTGATAGATGTACCGATGATAGAATATATAATTTACCTATTGTATCAGAAGTAGCTGCTCTTATTGTTGGTGATGTTGATACTGCATCAAAAAGAGATATAATTATAGAGACCCAAAGTGGTGATCTTCAAAGAATAGACGAGTTGCATGCCAGCTATTTGAGTTACTAATATCCACTTTTATTTCCTTATGCTGAGGATGGTTACAGACCTGATATAGCTCATAGAGATAGAGGTTGTTCTCATAACAACAAAAGGAATCGGCTTACTATAAGAGAATGGTTTTGTTTTAGAATTCAATCCAGAAAATATGAGGCACAGACTTATTACGATCAAGGAGACTCTTTCAACAATTTGTGGTTGATGGTTATACTATGGTAGAGTCAGAAAGACTATCTTTTATCCGGAAAAACCAATCAAAGTTAAGAGTGGATAAATATCGTAGTTTGAACGAATCAGACAACCAAGCCCACACTCAAGGTTCAAATATAGGCAAAAGAGTCATATTACCTTCTACATTTTTCGGAAGTCGTAGATACATGGATCAATTGTACTTTGATGGTATGGCCATTTGTAGTTTTGTTGGCTTTCTTGATTTGTTTCTGACTTTTACATGCAATCCCAACTGGCTAGAAATTCAAAGATTACTTGGACCCATGAATTTGAAACCACAGGATCGTCCTGATATAATATCAAGGGTATTTAAAATTAAATTTGATGAGCTGTTAAAAGATTTAAGAAAGAACCACATCTTAGGGAAAGTACTTGCATGTAAGTCTCATTTCAATAATTTCACATAATATATGTCATTTATTGTCTGTATGTGCTGCAATCTTAAACTACTAACATCTATTATCTTCGCTGTCTATTTTCAAATATGTACACAATTGAGTTTCAAAAAAGGGGGTTGCCACGTGCACACCTACTTATCTTTTTACATCCAAGTAACAAGTACCCTACTCCAGATGACATTGATCAATGTGGTTCAGCAAACAAGTCATCTCCATGCATGAAAAATGGTAAATGCCCTAGGTATTATCCAAAGAAATTCCAAGGCATAACAATTGTTGACCAAGACGGTTATCCTGTGTATAGGAGAAGAGACAATGGTAATACAATTGAAAAGAATGGTGTTGTCTTTGATAACCGCCATGTTGTCCCTTGTAATCCAAAATTATTATTGAAGTACCAAGCACAAATTAACATGGAATGGTGTAACCAAAATACGTTAATCAAATACTTATTCAAGTACATAAACAAAGGTTATGATCGGATTACAGCTGTTATTGTTCCGTCACAAGATGGAGGATCAGCTAATGGTGGTATCATTGATGAGATCAAGCAATATCTTGATTGCAGGTATGTGTCACCATGTGAGGCATGTTGGAGAATTTTTTCTTTTCCAATTCATAGTAGAAAGCCAGCAGTAGAAAGATTATTCTTTCACCTTCCAGGGGAACAACCTGTATATTGTAATGATCATGAGGACATTGATGATGTGCTTTCAAAACCAAGTGTTACAGAATCAATGTTTACAGCTTGGATGGAAGCAAACAAGATATTCCATGAAGGCAGACATCTAACTTATGCACAATTTGTGAAAAACTTTGTGTATGTAAAGAGCAAAAGGTGTTGGAAACCGCGAAAAAAAGGGTATACAATTGGCAGACTAATTTGGGTTCCTCCATGTACTGGTGAGCTATTTTACTTAAGAATGATGCTAACCGTTGTAAAAGGACCAACTAGCTTTGAAGAGATTAGAACTGTTGCCAATATCCAATACCCAATTTATAGAGAAGCATGTTTTGCAATGGAATTGATTGAGGATGATAAAGAATATATAGAAGCTATAAAAGAGGCTTATTACTGGGGTTCAGGTCTCTACTTGAGAAAGTTATTTGTCACAATGCTCATATCAAGTAGCATTAATAGACCAGAGAATGTATGGAAAGAAACATGGCAATGGTTGTCAGATGAGATTCTTTATGATCAAAGAAAATTGTCCAGTAATCAAGGTATGAAGCCAACAAAATGTTTAAGCCACTGTTACAATTTATGTCATGCATCTTAACATAATCTTGATACTAATTGTTACTTCTATATTTTTAGAATTGCAGCTTAGCAATGAAGAGTTGAAAAATTTAACTCTACTTGAGATTGAGAAATTATTGCAACAAAACAGAAAAAGCCTGAAGGAATATCCAACAATGCCATATCCAAACGGATATATCACAAGTCAATTAGGGAATAGACTCATATATGCAGAACGTGATTATAACGTAGCCGATTTACATGATCAATTTCACAAATTATTCAGTTCTCTCACAGGTGATATATTTACCTTTCAATTCGCATTAAATTACTAAGTATCGTTATTTAAATTTCATATGATACCCTATTTTTTAAATTAATGTAATTACTTATATAGATGAACAGATTAACAATAACAGTTTTACCTTGACACTGTTATTTCAATCAACTATTAAATAGTGGTATATAAATTATACACACAGAAAACAAAAAAATATGAAGTAGTAGGTACATATATAGGTATATATTGGGCACTGCTCTACTGGAATAAAATTATAATTAGTATAAAACCCAAAATATAGTTTAATAAATTCTGGAATTCACATTGGTATTCACCCGTCTAATGAAGAAATAAATGATAGTCATCAGACGGGTGATGATTTCTTCACTGATAGTCATCAGACGGGTGAACATTTCTTCAGCTTTCAGACTGGTGACCCCACCCGTCTGACAAGACAGCTCACCAGTCTACTCGAGTGGGGTCACCAGTCTAAAAACTGAAGAAATGTTCACCCGTCTGATGACTATCACTGAAGAAATGTTCACCCGTCTGATGACTATCATTTAAAAGGTTCTTCACTGATAGTCATCAGACGGGTGAACATTTATTCAGTGATAGTCATCAGACGGATGAACATTTCTTTAGCTTTCAGACTGGTGGCCCCACTGGAGTAGACGGGTGAGCTATGTTGGTCAGACGGGTGGGGTCACCAGTCTGAAAGCTGAAGATCTTCACCCGTCTGATGATTATCATTTAAAAGGTTCTTCATTGATAGTCATCAGACGGGTTATCATTTCTTCAGCTTTCAGACTGATGACTCCACCCGTCTGACCAACATAGCTCACCCGTCTACTCGAGTGGGGTCACCAGTCTGAAAGCTGAAGAAATGTTCACCCGTCTGATGACTATCATTTAAAAGGTTGTTCATTGATAGTCATCAGACGGGTGAAGATCTTCAGCTTTCAGACTGGTGACCCCACCCATCTGACCAAGATAGCTCACCCGTCTACTCCAGTGGGGTCACCAGTCTAAAAGCTGAAGAAATGTTCACCCGTCTGATGACTATTATTTAAAAGGTTCTTCACTGATAGTCATCAGACGGGTTATCATTTCTTCAGCTTTCAGACTGGTGACCCCACCCGTCTGACCAACATAGCTCACCTGTCTACTTGAGTGGGGTCACCAGTCTGAAAGCTGAAGAAATGTTCACCCGTCTGATGACTATCACTAAAGAAATGTTCACCCGTCTGATGACTATCAACTAAAAGGTTGTTCACTTATAGTCATTAGACGGGTGAAGATCTTCAGCTTTCAGAGTGGTGACCCCACCCGTCTGACCAAGGTAGCTCACCCGTCTACTCGAGTGGAGCCACCCGTCTGAAATCAGAACAAATGTTCACCCGTCTGATGACTGTCACTGAATAAATATTCACTTGTATCAGACGGGTAATGTTCACCCGTCTGATGACTATCATTTAGGGAATGTTCACCCGCCTGAAGGAATATCCATCACTGCAATTAGGGAATAGACTCATATATGCAGAACGTGATTATTTCATATCATACCCCATTTTTTAAATTAATGTAATTACTTACGTAGATGAGCAGAAAAGCATATTTCATACAATCATGCACGCAGTAAACAACCAGCAAGGGGGTATGTTTTTCCTATATGGTTATGGTGGCACTGGAAAAACTTTCATGTGGAAAACTTTAGCTTCTGCCTTACGTTCTCAACATCATATTGTACTGACTGTGGCATCCAATGGCATAGCATCTCTATTGTTACCAGGAGGGATAACAGCACACTCAAAATTCAAAATTCCTGTTCCTACACTAGATAACTCAACTTGCAATATTCATCAAGGGAGTGAACTTGCAGAGCTATTGAAAGTAACAAAATTGATAATATGGGACGAAGCTCCAATGACCCATAAGTTTTGTTTCGAAGCATTGGATAAAACTCTAAGAGACATCATGAGTTTTGATAATCATGCATCTTCAGTATTTGGAGGAAAAGTAGTTGTTTTTGGAGGAGACTTTAGGCAAATTCTACCAGTCATTCCAAAATGAAGTCGTTCTGACATTGTACATGCAACAATTAATGCATCATATCTTTGGGATCATTGTCAGGTACTAACCCTCACTAAAAACATGCGTTTGCAGCATGATTTGGAAAATACAAGTGCAGCAGAACTCAGACAATTTTCACAATGGATATTGGATGTTGGAGATGGGAAGATAGCTGAACCAAATGATGGCTATGCAGAAATAGATATTCCAGATGAACCATTAATCACAAATTTTGATGACCCCATAGATGCTATAGTGAGAAGCACATACCCTGATTTAAGACAGCAATACAAGAATGAGGAATTCTTGCAGTCTAGAGCTATCTTGGCATTAACGATTGAAATTGTTGATCAGATAAATGAATATATGCTGAACTTGATTCCAGGTAAATTATTTAATATGTTCTTCATGATTCATTTATAAGATGTTATATTCAATTACAGTTCTTATTAACTTCATAATAATATTCATCTATGAATATAGGTGATGAAAGAGAATATCTAAGCTCAAACTCTATTGATAAGTCAGAAGGTTATGAAAGTCAACCATTTGAAGTAATTACACCAAAATTCCTAAGCTCTCTCAAAACATCAGGTCTTCCCAATCACAAATTAAAACTGAAGATCGGAACTCCAATTATGCTATTAAGAAATCTTGATCAGTCTAAAGGTTTATGTAATGGAACTAGACTGATTGTGACGAGACTAGCAAATCATGTTCTTCAAGCAAAGATAATGTTGGGAAAGAACATTGGAACATGTGTATACATTCCTCGGATGTCAATGTCACCGTCCCAATCACCATGGCCTTTCAAACTTATTAGGAGACAATTTCTTATAATTGTCTCATATGCTATGACAATCAACAAATCTCAGGGTCAATCATTGGCAAGTGCTGGATTATACTTACCTAGACTTGTGTTTAGTCATGGTCAGTTATATGTGGCAATTTCAAGAGTTCAAAGCAAACAAGGATTGAAGATCTTGATACATGATAAAGAAAGGCAACCACTAAACACTACCACCAATGTCGCCTTCAAGGAGGTCTTCCAAAATCTCTAAGAAGTAAGTATCTTCAAATTCAACCTTTATTCAAAATAAATAGCATAATATAATACTTGACTTAAATTATTGAATTTTTATTTTAATAGGTTATGATCAGCAGAACACATTCAAATCTGCTATTTTTTTTTTTTTGCTCTCATTTCGTGGTATCAATTCTATGTCGATTTCTTTGTGAAGTTATATATACACTATTAACTGACATATTTTTGTGATGTCCTAATGTCCTTATTTGTACCAATTTTAATTGCAGCAACAGACATACCATTTGAGTTCTTCCAAAGATTTATTATGACTTCATCTTTTGAGCACACACATCTTGGAAACTTAACATCTTATAAACTGGAAAAATAGATATTTTGGTCTAGCCTTCACTATGCACCTTTTTATTGCAATAGTCAGACTTAAAACACCCATGTTCCCAATATTCAAAGAGATATGAATCCTTATCACTAAACTCTATATATTATTGTTCAAAATATGACTAGCACTATCATTTTATATAACAAAATTAGTAAAATCCATATTTTTTCAGCATTTGAATGAGGGATACTACACCTATAGTATAGCACATATCCTTTGCAAAAGTATCATTTCTTTGAAATATATCTATTCAGTAAATATCCTTAATATTTATGAAGTACTAACTGCCTATTTTGTATTGAACATGCTATTTCATTACAGGCATGTTAATATTACTTCCAACACAAAACACGCAAAGAAGTCTACATATTACTTATTCTTTTAGAACCAATTATAATTTGTGATTCTCTCATTTGCTTGAACCATTATGTATTAGACTATTTCCTTCACCAACATACCAATTATTGTTTCTGTCATGTTCTGCAATTGCTTCTGTCATGAGTTACTTTGTAAATGCAATTGCATGCTTTATTATATATTAATATTGGTATATATATTTTTTTTCACTTCTTACATACATAAAAAATTTATTGATTTTCAATTTTAATTTTAAAAATAATAATAATACGCAACGTAACATGACCCGTGCGAATGCACGGGTTCTCAGCTAGTTTCCTTCAAAAGATCGTACCTTGTGTTGTGTACGTTGTATTAGATCAGCATCCATGCTCGGTTGGTTCAGATTCATCGAATCATCAGAACCAAAATTGTAATTTACTTTTTACTTTTACTATTATGCCCTCCAAGTGGTTTGACTAAGGTAAGGATCAGCTGTCAAATTTTAAATAAAGTTCACAAAGTCTAATAGGATCACGTATGCGGGGTACTATTTACCCTTCAATTTGGGGTGGTACCAAATAATTCATCATAATGTAAATGTATTCACCATATCATTTGATGATCTAAAGATGGATAGGATATACAAACTCGATAATGATAGGATAGGATATGAGCATAATAAGCTCTTAGCCTATCCGATGTTTGGTACGCATCAGATAATGATATGATATGATATGATATAAAATATCCATAAATGAAAAAATTATTATTGTATTTGATTTTTTTATACATTTAAATTAAAATATAAAAAATATTTGATAATATATATATTTGACTTTTTAATTATACATCACTCTATTTTATAAATTATAAAAAATTAAATAAAAAAATTAACTTGTGATATTTTTTTTTTCAATTTTTATAAATTTTGTTAATTAAATCACATATTTTAATTAGTAATAAGTTTGACTAATTAGGTTTGAAAACATAATTAAATAACAATATTAATGATGAAGGATAAAGGAGAAAATACTTTCTTATCCTATCTTGTTGGTTCTTATCCAGTTCCTTCTTCAGGATAGAATTATAACTAAGTAACAGGATATGATAAACTGACACGATAAAGTTATTATATCCTGTTGGTTCATCAAATTACAGATTAAAACAGGATATAATAACTTATTTTATTTTATCTCTTTTATCTTAACCCGAACCATCCTAAACGCATTTCCTTTGGGGTTAAGATGGAAGACCACAGTCTATACACGTAATCACCTATTATTGTCATTTTCTCTTTTGGCACACATGAGGAGTCCTCTCGCACCAAGATGAGGCGTGTGTGCCTTTGTATAGACCCAATGTTATCAAATAAGGGTGTTTATGGCTAAATCCCAACTAATATCTGACTCCACCTTAAGTTTTTTTTTTTTTTTTTAATGCTCACCTTAAGTTATTTTAGCTAGATTGTTTTGTTAAAATAAGTTCTGTATATTTTTGAATTGGTTTGTACTACATTTAGATATGATCCAATTAGGCCCTCAGTTAAATACAGTTGGTTTGTTTTCCAAACTTGATGCCTGACCCTCGTCTATCAATCTAATATAGATAAATTTTTATGATTTGCCCTAACCTATTTAAAAGACTACTATGACTTAAAAGCTTATTTAAATATCTACTTTCTAGAGACCTATAAATAGACCTTACATAGAAATAGGTCAATAAATTTAATGTATAAATAGGTAAATAGACTTTACCTTTAAATAAACTGATAGACTTTCACTCTTAAAGTGTTTGTTTGTTTCAACATTGCACAATGTCGAAAGACACCTAATGTCCAAAGACACCTTTGTTGAAAGCTGGGGAGGGCTGTTTTGAAAAAAAAAAAAAAAAAGTGCATCAATTCTCCTGTTTATTCATTTGCGTTACAAAAAAATAGAAACAAACACAGCAAAATTAAATGAAAATTAAAATTACAATAAAAATATAAAAACTTTCATCAAGAACTTAAGTATGTAATCATCCAATAACAATAAAATAATATAATAAGAAAAATGCTAAACTAGTACCCTAATGACAATGATTAAGAAATCGAGAAAATAATTTTTTTCATTGAGAATTGATGTAATTAATATTTAAAGAAGTGATATATTTAATTTTTCAATACATTTTTTATATTCCTTAATCAGTGTCATACCGACACTCGTTAGTATGGCCCAGTACAAATTTCATCCCGCAATTTTTCCTTTCTTCTCAACAAAATGTGAAACTCAGCGGTCATCGATAAAGTGGAGATGATATGGTTTGAACTAGAATCATTGGATACTTTTGTAATTTTTTTTTCCTTAAAAAAGTATTTTTTATTTGTTCATATAGTTTACCAATGCATATGGAAGACTTACATGAGAGATACATGATTGACATTTCCATCATCATCAAATTGTGAAACTTTCTGAATTCCATCGATGGCAATAATGGAGACTTTCGACAGATTGAGAAGTGGCGAACCGAACTTTCCAACAATTGCTCCAATGTTGCATAAGGTAATTGTCCCACCACATATATATACCCTTAGAAAGTTAACTTGATATTTGAAGCTCATTGTTTCAACCTTGCCAACTCTTTGGTTATCTTAGTAAAAAGATAACGATTAATTGATAGGAATGTAAGTAAGACACATATCATCCTCATATGCGTTTTATACATGCAGAGATTGCTATGCAAATAGATGATTAATTTTCATCAAATACAACCAGAATCGGGCCTTATCCCCAAATTTGAACTCATTAATAAAAACAAAGCTTTGTACTATATATGATAGTAACATAACGTAGCCATACTTGTACCAAGTAGAATGCTAAATAAGAGGCTGGAAGCCTTTTTACCCTTGTATGAATTATGATAACATAGCCCCTTCATGTCTTCTCCTATGCGACTTGTCTATGATTCGTATGTGTTGCTTGTCGGCAACGGAGAGCATATGCGACTCGTTGCCATGAGGAGAGTGAAGCAACAAAGATGAAAGTTGAGCATATGACAATGGGCATGGAGTGAGATAGCAGTGGGAGTAGCTCATAGTCATGCTATAGCAGAAGTCGATTACGTTTCCAATCTCTTTGGCTCAATAGCTTGTTGCTATTTCTCTCTTAATAGTGCGAAAAGATATTCTAGGGAGACTTGCGAATAATGTGGCATGGCAAAATTTCTTTTTTATTTATATTTATTAATTAAAATATAATATATAAAAAAGGAAATTAGGGAGGGTTTGCGGGTTGCAACACACTTTGTCCTCCTTTGTCGTTGTTTTCTCGGGTTTTTCCGTCACGCTTTGCCTCCTCCTAGTCTTAGGACTGCAAACTACTTTAGTCTTGACACTGCAATAGGTTTTCGAATTAAAGGAGGCATTTTGACTGATCTTCCGGCTATTCTTGTTTTTGTTGCCGTAGAGTTCATAGGCACTGACTCAACTATGTTCAATGCCTACTTGCTACGTTGCTCCCTTGAGGTTGTCTTTGTATTTAGGATTTACATATAGGTAATATATTGCCATTAGGATTTGGATTTGTAAATTGGGGAAAAAACTACAGAATGGTGGAAGGGAAATCAAAATACTGACTTGCTAAAATATTTCATAGTTCTTACTAATAGCTTAGGAGTGTGTTTAGTTGCAAATGAACCTATGATTTCCAAGTGCAGGAGACGAAGTGTGTTTTTTTGGTTTATATTTTACTTAAATAATATAATAATTAAAAAAGAGTAATGTCATGTCATTCGTAAGTATTTTTACGAATCCCTTTCGCACCATATAGAGGGAGCTGTTTCTGAAAAGATTCTGACTTAATGAATTGCGGTTAGCTATCCAATGTCTGCTTTGTATTTAAAAATATAATTATCTAAACTTTATCTCAATTATAAATGTTAGTGTCTATTAACGTGAAAATTGTGCAAATATTTTCAAAACGTTATCACTCAAAAAGCAGTTTAAAAAGTTATACATTTACTACCTAGATTTTTCATTTCTTTAAACGATCTATTTTTCAAGGTAACGTCTAAGGTCCTCCATTTAAATTCGGGAGGATCAATCCTTTAGCATTTTAGATCGTTGATTTAATAATATTAAATATGGACGAGTAAGATTAAAAATGAGTAACCCAATCAACCAGTTCCATTCCTTAACTCTCTCCTCATCTCCCACTCCCACCCTTCCCTTATCCTCCTATCCCCTCTCGTCTTCCTTCTGACATAGACTCCAGGAAAGAACATCACAAACAAACATAGCAGGCCATCGCCCATCGCTGCCACTCGCCGCCACCATCGCGCCTCCACTAGCTAGCTTCACTTATGCAATTTCCTTTAATGCATCCTCTTCACTCATTACATAATGCAACAAACCACAAATTTCTCAGGCAAGATGAGAATAAAGCCCTATAATTTCAGATCTCACCAAACATTAACCAAATAACCATATCATTTATTTTCGAAGCATAATTTCAACCAAAAAGCTATCACCCGTGATGTATTCTTGCATAATTTGAAGCATAAACCCTACATATAAAAAAATAAGGAACAACATATACCCTAAAAAGCTGCAATATTTCAAAATTGGTAAGAAAATATTCTCAAATTAAGCAAGAAAACAAGCCAAATCAAGAAGGAAACAAATCACGGATCCTCAATCCAATTCTATTTTTATACATATGAGAGAGAAATGGACGATAAAAGAAATGAAGACACAACGAAATGGGCAAGATTGATGGTGGTCCAGGTACGGTAGAGACCGGATCTGCGTTTGGTTCATGGCAGAGGTGGGAGGCAACTCTGCTTCATGGTAGGGGTTCACTGGCTCGCAAAGGGTCCCGTGCGGTGTGCGATGTGGTGGTGGATGGTTGGATCCCTAACGAACGGTGGTGAAGAGAGTAATGGGATCTTTGAATTCACGAACCACTGCCAATTGCTCATCCACCGGATCTAAATTGAGCCTATCCACCATCATTACCCCATCCTCATCGCTATGCATGGTAGCGCTTTGATTTTGAAGCCATGGGTGACGATTTGCAGTAGCTGGGTCGCTCGAGGCAGAGGAAAGGTGACTCTGTATACTGGATCAATATTTGATGGAGAAGTCATGGTGGTGACGTTGCCGTGGTGGACGGTTGTGTTCGCGACTAGAGCAATACCCACAAAATGGTTGATGACGACGATAGTGACTGAACCCCATCGCCCCGTGGTTTTGGTTTATCGACTCTAGAGTACTGATTATAACCGATAAATATGGAAGGAGGATTGATCTCCAACTTTTATGTTGGAGGACCTTAAACCCCTCCATTTTTCAATGATGAAGTGTGTGTTTGTTTGTGAGTTTCTAACGCACGTTTTTCAACTGAACTAAAATACTAATTTCACATTGGATGTAATATATACTACATTGTTGTCATTGTTAACTTACGTTTGAAGTAGCAAATATTGAAACAAACATAGCCGAAGTGACTGCTTGAGTCAATGGCAAAAAGGATGTTGTCATGGCTTTCAATTCCAACTCTATTGTGAGATGAGGAGTTGGAATAATTTGACATTTGGAGAGATTCAAAAATTATTAAATACATTAATTTTAATCTCCTTACCAAAAAATTAAAATGTGGATGTGTTTCTCTTCGTTAGAAAATATGTTTGGTTACTTTTTTTAAAAAATTTTCTTTAAAAATATTATCAAAATATTAAATACATTAATTTTAATCTCCTTACCAAAAAATTAAAATGTGGATGTGTTTCTCTCCGTCAGAAAATATGTTTGGTTACTTTTTTAAAAAACATTTTCTTTAAAAATATTATCAAAATATGGGCCAAAGATGATCACAAAAAAATATTTTCACTATTTTTATTTCAAATTTCAAAAATAGTAATCAGAAAATGAAAATAAGAGATTAAAACAAAATGTTTTCAAATTTTTTAAAATTTGAAAATGCAAATAATTTTCATAAAATAGAAACAGAAAATGAAAATACAAACCTAACATACTAACCTTAAAATTTATGTTTAGGTTAATAATTTGGTCTCTATAGGTGATATCGATTCTTCGTTTAGTCCCTATACATAAAAAATTATCAAAAAGGTCCTCATATGTATCATCGTTATCCATTTGGTCCCTCCCGTTACGTTGTCGTATTTAATGATTGTTAATTACTACGTATAGAGACTAAATGAAGAATTTGTGTCACGTATAAGGACCTAATAATTTAGGTTAAAGTAATAATTTAGTGCCTACATGTGACACAAATTCTTCATTTAGTCCCTATATATAGGAGTTAATGGATTATGGGAGACGACAAGGTAACGGGGGGACTAAATGGATAACGATTGCACGTATGAAGACCTTTTTAATAATTTTTTATATATAAGAACTAAATGAAGAATCAATATCATCTAGAGGGATCAAATTATTACTTCAACCTTATGTTTATTTTGGTTTCACACATCTAACGATATTTACTGAGGTTGAAAAAAAAATAATTTACGTAAATGGTGGTCATATAAGAACAGTTGGGTCATCAAGTTTTGGACATTGTATGTGACACCGTATATATCTATCTCAATTTCTTATTTACTTTTTATCTTCTTTACATATACGTAATTCAAAAATAGAAAAAACTCCTCTAAAGTGAATTTCTCTCTAAAGTGAATAAGTAAGGATGTTTTCACCATTGATTTAATAAAGCGGGTTATGATCTATATGCACTTTATTAAATCAATAGTTGAAACATCCTTACTTATTTATTTTGGAGAGAAATTCCCTTTAAAGAAGTAATTCACTACACCATGTTGTTCTCACATTTTGTTGTACAAAATTCATTTGTAATGAATACACACAGTGCCTGCCTTTTTAAATTCATTCAGTTCCAACCTTTTTGTGAGGAGAGAGAGAGAGAGAGAGAGAGAGAGAGGTCTTCTGCTGTCAGAGTCGGAGGAAACTTCCCGCAGAAGGTTCTGTGTGGATTTTCCAACAAACAAGGGAATTTGCAATTCGGGTGAAGAAGGATATGCTTGTTTCAGTTGTTTGGAAAATAACGATGAGAGATAGAGAGAGAACACATTAGGATAAATAATTGTAGAGTCTATCACAAACCATTATCAAAAGGGTTTCGTCACAAACCTTGTGCTTCTCAAACCCAGATTCTGAAAACAAAAAAAAACAAAAAACCATTTTCTTCACGTAACCAACTCTAATTTACCTTCCTTCATCAAAACAACAACTCCGTGCTTTTGATTTCTCGAATGTTGTTGTGCTTCGTGGCTGCGCTTTCTCGTGTCGGATTCTGACGAAACGGGTCTTGGGTCCGTGCTTGATTCGGGCTCTGTTTGCTTTGTAATTTTTGGTCCCTTTTGACATTTTGATTGTTCATCGTCATTGTTGGTGGTTCGGTTTCTTTTCCTAGGATTTTGAGAGGATCCGAGGTTAACGTTGGTGTTTTTCATCCCTAATCTTTGTTGGTATATGGAGAGTTGAACCCTTATAAAGTCCTTCTTTGTTTTATTTTATTTTTTCCAAATTCTGGTTATATTTCCACTTGTTTTCTTGTTCAATAATTTGAAGAAAAAAAGGGGCTAAACTGAATTGATAGCTGACACTTTTATTTGGTTTTGGTTTTAGGTTTTGTCTTTTTGGATGAAGTAGGTTATGTTTGTGGCCTTGTTGTTTGGAACATTTGCGGTGGAGAGATCCTCCTTTTAAGGGGATAAGATGAGTTCCAGTGTAACTGGAAGCTTGATCCATGAGGGCAAGCTTTTGGTTCATATTGCTGAGAATGGACACTCATTTGAGTTGGTTTGTGATGAGAACACGCTTGTTGAGGCAGTTATGGGGTTTATTGAATCTGAAACCGGGATTAATTTTGGTGATCAGCTTGTTCTTTGTTCGGATATGAAACTCGATTCGCAGCGGCAGCTGTCTTCCTACAAGCTTCCGGACGATGATCAGGAAGTGTTCGTGTTCAATAAAGCGAGGCTTCAAAACAACTCTCCACCTCCACCACCAGAGCAAGTTGATGTTCCTGATAGTTTGGAGCCTCCATCACCATCCTCCTTCCATGATCCCCACCCTCTTGATGATGCATTGGACCCTGCTTTGAAGGCTTTGCCTTCTTATGAGCGGCAATTCAGGTACCATTACAATAGGGGGAATGCGATTTACAGTTGTACCGTGGTGAAATATGAGCATTGTCAGAGACTTTTGAGAGAACAGATGGTTCAAGAAAGAGCAGTGGAGGTTGCAAGGTGTAATTTGGATCAGTACTATCGAATGATTAACCAAAACTATGGGGACTTCATGAAACGTTATATGCAACAACAGCGGATGCATTCTGATCTTCTGGTGAATTTTGGGAGGGATGTTGAGAAACTAAGATCCATCAAGCTTCACCCTGCTTTACAAACTGCTAATCGCAAATGCTTACTGGATCTTGTGAAGGAAGAAAACTTGCGGAAGTCAGTGGAGAATTGCGCCAGCTCCCACAAGCAGTTTGAAAATAAAGTTTCACAATTTAAGCAGACTTTTGGTGAAGCGAAGAGTAGGGTTGAGGAACTGTTGTCTAGCAGGGCTTTCTTGTCCATCAAGAATTTAGAACAAACAATTAAAGAGCATCAAAGATATATAAACGAACAAAAGAGTATCACGCAATCTCTTCGGTTAGTATTGGTTTATTTTTCAATAGTTTCATTTTTATATTCTCGTTGTGTCACTCTTTATTCAGAGAAGAAGAGGAGAATTTAATTTTTTTTGTGATGTTTCTTCTGAAATTGTCAATTTTTCTATTTAACCTTAGGTTGTTTTGAACTTCAGCAAACCGATATCAATCTTCATTGCAAAAATTGTTTTGATATACGTGCATTAGGAAAAACTATAGGCGAAATCATTAGGAAAGATTTAGCTTTAACTAGTTTGTCAATAAACATGACTTATGATAGTACATTATAGCGTCATTTGATTCATGTAGCTGACCCCACCTAGTGGGAAAAGGCTCGATTGTTGTTGTTTTTGTATTTAGCATGAATCCACTTATAGGGGAAGAAACCTTTATTGGTAATATTTGGGAAACTAAGATCATGATAGAGAGCGGAAAGGAATGATTGAGGAGGATCCTTTAGTGGGACTTAAGGAGGTAGAGGAACTTTAAATATATTAAAAGTGAAAATATCTTTTTTATATCTTTGAATATTTTAGAGTATCATAGTTAGATTTCTTTCCTATTTATATTTTATGATTTGTTTCCTTATTTAATTAGGATTAGGATTCTCCATTTAGGATGTGTTTGGGTAAAAAACTTAATTAAGCGTTTCTTCAATAAGATTTTTTTGAAATAAGCTAAAAATAGCTTAAAGGAAGGTCATAAGCTATTTGCATTAGTTTATTTTCATAAGTCGTTCTTATAAGCCCAAATAAGTTCCAAAAGTCCCTTAGTATAAATAGGACTATTAGCATTAGGGTTGTCTTATGTAATTACTTCAACACATGACCATTACATTATCATCATATTAGTATCAATATGAATCTCATTATTCCGAGTCTCTATTATTTTTTCCCCTCCTTTCCTACCTAAAACCTTCAATTCAACATGATATCAGAGCGGTACCATCCTCCGTGACCTATTCTGCCACTATTCCATTGTCGTGTTCTCAAAGTCTACCTGATACTTGTCCAATCTTAGCCGCTGTCCATCACCGTTACCGTCAATGTTTTCCGGCAGCATCTTCGGCTAACCATCCCATCGGACCTTGCACTTGTCCGCATGACCCAACCTCGAAGGCACCGCCTCATTGCACTGTGAGTATTTGTTTGTAACCGTCAGTGCACTTTTCTGTTGTCATTTGTCACCTACCGCTGTTGTTTGACCATTTTACGACGACCTCTCCGACCGACGACCCCACCACTGGCTTCGTCTTCTCCAGATCGGTCTATCCCCCAAACTGCACCGTCATTGGAGCAGCAACATGCACACACACGCTGCCTCTTCCTCGCGGCTTCAGGTTCCATGTGTCGCCTTCCAGACACGTGTGGCAGCACGTCCAACGACTTCTTCGACTGCCATCGCACCTCTGAACTCACCTTGGTCTCCTTGGTTCGGATTTGGGCTCATCTTCTCCATTCATGACTTGAGTTAACGATGAGACCCAACCTCAATCGCCTCCATTTGCTACCTCAACGTGGCTGTTTGGCTCTCTTGACTTGTGTTTTGTTGTGTTCAATGCTCAGTTTTGATACTGTTTGGCTTTGTTGTACTACCTGCTTCTTCTCCAGTGTTTGTCTTGCCATTCTTTTCACACTAATGGATCATACTAGTGACTTCTCTTCCTACCGACGATCATTCCGATAGTGACTCCTTTCCCACGAATGAATCATATTAGTGCTGACTTTGGTTCTCGTCGATGATCATTCTGATGGTGACTTATGTTGGTGATGATCATTCTCTGTCCTAGATGCTCTGGCCTCGACTCTTTGTTTTAGATGCACTGGCCTTGACTCTTTGTCCGAGATGCACTGGTCTTGTCTCTATCCTAGAAGCACTTGCCTACCTTAGTTTCAATTTTAAATATTTTGAGTCTTTTATAATGTTGCTTCAAGTATCCAAATGCGGTTTTGAGAAGTTCAGACCTTGCTGTGCTTGATTCTGCTGATTATCATTTTAGTAGTCTTGTTGAGTTATCTCTACAGCGTCTCTAGCATCCCTGAGTTGCCTTACCAACCATTGTTTTCGTTTACCTCAGTATTTATGTTTTTGTTATTTTCATTTTGAAAGTTATAGTTTATAACAAGCTTAAAGCTTAATAAGCTTTAGCTTGAGGGGGAGTGTTAGAAAATCTGAAAAATATTTGATAATATCTCTGAGAATATTTCTGAGTATCCTAGATGTTCTCTTAGGATTTATTTCCTATTTATATTTTATGATTTCTTTCCTTATTTAATTAGGATTAGGATTCTACATTTAGTGTAAAAATGACTATTAGGGTTGTCTTTTGTGATCACCTCAACACATGACCACTACATTATCATCGTATTGGTGTCGATATTAATCCCCTTGTTCTGAGTCTCTATTATTTCTTTTCCTCCTTCTCCACCTAAAACCTTCGAATTCAAAAAAAAATGGAGAGAAAAGGAAGAGCTTATTCAGATACCGGATTAGATGTCCTGTGTAATTGTGCACAGATATCTGTCCATGTACAAATAGCTTCCTAATATCCTCATATACCTAATGAAAGCATGAAACTGCTTTGATAATGAGAAAGATGTTAATAGAAAAGATTAGTGAATTACGAATTTGTGGATGATATCTGATTCCTTTTTAGATACTGTTCAGTTGTGAGACCTTCTAGACCAGCTGATAATTTGTTCTACATATGTCAAAACATCATTAGATAGTTAATTTCATCTTTGAAAGTATTGCTGTAATGTGAAAGCTCTCGGATCTTTTCAGAAATTTGTTGAGCAGTAATGAAGAAGTTCATAGGTTATAGCATATTTCACAGGAAGCATCTAAGGTTAATACTGTGTTATCTCGACCTTGCAGTGGCATCCTGTTTTGTAATTCGATAATTAACTAGATGTGGGGGAATATGTACTAGTGCTTAGTTACAAATATCACGTTTTTACTTATATTAGTTGCTACAGAAGTTTCATTTTTCTTTTTGAAATGCATATATAGGGTAATATCACCATTTTGTTTTTGTAATCATGATAAATTTTATGCTATTATCTCATTGTTTGATACTCGAAAATGACCAGATATCACAGCATCCCCCCTTTTTTTTGTTGTATCAAGCTTTTTCCTTTATTGTTTTTTTGCTTCCGTTGACTATATAAAAAATTTCCCTTGTAGTGCTTGTTTCATATCTTACTTGCAGTATTTGTTTGACTTATATAAAAATTCTCAAGTTATTTTGGAGGTTGAAATTTTATCTTGAAAGATTTAATGATGAAAAAGAAAATTTGATACATCCGTTTAATTCTTTTAATAGAAAGATTTCTAAGCAAAAAAAGGGAAAGTTTACATATTTGAACATTCATTTTGGGCCCGCTAAATTTTTTATTGAAGCTCAGCCACTGATTCCATGTTTTTATACTTCTTTCATCTTCTGAGATACTTATCTCTATGTCAAGTGTTTTCAACATAGCTTATGTATTGCATTTTTATGGGGATTTCTGCAGCAAAGATGTTAACACTGTGAAGAAACTGGTGGATGATTGTTTGTCCTGTCAATTGTCCTCCTTGCTCCGTCCTCATGATGCAGTTTCAGCTTTGGGTCCTATGTATGATGTTCATGACAAAAATCACTTGCCTAAGATCCAGGCCTGTGATCGTGCTATTTCTAAGCTACTTGAATTTTGTAAGGACAAGAAGAATGAAATGAACATATGTGTGCACAATTACATGCAAGATGTAACTTATGTTTCTTATCTTATCAAAGATCAGAAGCTACAGTTCCCCGTCTTTAAAGAGGCAATGGCTCGTCAGGATGACTTATTTGTGGATTTAAAGTTGTTCCATGGTATTGGCCCTGCATACAGAGCTTGCCTTGCCGAAATAGTGAGGCGAAAGGCTTCTATGAAGCTGTACATGGGCATGGCTGGGCAACTAGCTGAAAGGCTTGCTACAAAGCGGGAGTTTGAGGTTAGGAGACGGGAGGAGTTTCTGAGAGCACATAGTTCTTGCATACCTAGAGATGTATTAGCTTCTATGGGATTGTTTGACACTCCTAATCAATTTGATGTCAATATAGCTCCCTTTGATGTTGGTTTGCTAAATATTGACATATCAGATGTGGACCGGTATGCTCCGGAGTATCTAGTAGGAGTAATGTCTAAGCTGGAGAAGCGTGGAAGCTTTAAAGGTTCGTCTGCTTTGTCTAGTGACAGCTCTCCCTCGGCTGAGACTGTAGATAGTACTGCTGACTCTGTTGAAAGATATGATTCTGAGGAGCTCCTTGATGGAAGTGAGTTGATCGAAATTGCTGGAACTAGTAAAATGGAAGTTGAGAATGCAAAACTGAAATCAGAGCTTGCTGCTAGAGTAGCTTTAATTTGTTCTCTCTGCCCTTTGGTTGAGTATGAGTCTCTGGATGATGAAAGGGTGGATAATATACTGAAGAATGTCACAGAGAAGACAGCTGAAGCATTGAATTTGAAAGATGAATACATCAAACATGTTCAATCCATGCTTAAGATGAAGCAGATGCAGTGTATCTCATTTGAGAAACGAATTCAAGAATTGGAGCAGAAATTGTCTGATCAGTATGTGCCGGGGCAGAAGATGTCCAGTGTAAATGATGCAGCTGACTTTCCCCTTCTGTCTGGGAAGACAGATAATTGCAAGCTAGAATTTGTGAGAGGTGAAGCTCACATGCCTTCTGCATCTACTACTGAGCCGATGGATGAGGTTTCATGCATCTCAAGTTCCTTGGATGCAAAACTTGGTTTACACACAGAGCATTCAGGTAAAGCTTTAGATGGGCTGGATGAGAACATGTTGGATTCCTCTGGAATACAGAACCTACAGTTGGATTCATCTATGGTGGAGCCTCATCGTGAAGAAGTGCAAAGTGGTGTTATATATCGAAAAGATAAGATAGTCAGCCAATTGGCTATGTCACTAACAAACAGTTCTACTGCCGAAAGTATGCCTCTACATCATGATCTTGTACCTTGTGACTCTGCAGTTCATCCACTCATGGATTCCAAAGTAAATGATAAGTTGTTGGAACTACAAAGCACACTTGCAGACAAGTCGAACCAATTGAAAGAAACTGAAACCAACCTTAAAGTTGTTCTAGAGGAGGTTGCTGTGCTCAGAAGGGAGTTGGATGCAAGTCTAAAACTACTTGATGAATCTCAGGTAACTGTGCATAAAATGCAAATTAGGGTTGTAATTGAATTTCCAAAACTGCGGTTGCTTCATTGTTCTAGACTGTTAAGTATTTCCTCTCTGTTTTCTAATTTAATCTCATTTGCCAACTTCTCTGTCTTTATTTTCTCCTTTCTCTTACACGTGTATTTGCTTTCTTACACTGACACTTTGTCTAGCCTCCACTATGTGCATGCTATATTAATAACAAGTTTTCCCAAGCTTCTCTGTTTTGATTCTGTTTCTCAATAAAACCATGCCAAGCAGACGTTTTGTCAACTTATAATAATCTTACCACTAGACAAGTCAAGCTCATAAGGGTGTAGTCTTCAGTAGACTACACATTTAAAATCTGTACGTTGAATAGAACATCTTGGTAAAATCCAACCAAATAGTGATTTAATTTAGTTTGAGGGAATTAAGCACAACAAAATTTGATTGTAATAAATAGAAGTTAATTCTTCTTTATAATTTTTTATTTTAGATGATATGAAGGTGAATTGATATGAGCCATACATGGACGATTTTATTTTTATTTTTTTCGGTACATTGAAGCAAACACTGGGTGGAGGATTGAACCTCCTAGATCATCATCACATCTAGGTCTTAAAGACTTGGGTCAGTGCCAATTGGCATATGTGAATTTACTCTTAAGGTCATCGGTTAATTAGTTTTCATGATTATTATTGGGGCATTTATTGGTTTGATTATATATAAATTATAATCTTACTTATCCCAACAGGGATCCATCTTCCAATTAAATGAGCCTTTTTATATTCTAATGTTATTTTTCCTTGTTCACTACAGATGAATTGTGCTCACCTGGAGAATTGTTTGCATGAGGCAAGAGAGGAAGCTCAAACCCAAAAAAGTTCAGCTGACAGGAGGGCCTCAGAGTACAGTTTACTACGTGCATCTGCTCTTAGAATGCGCAGCCTTTTTGAAAGACTCAAGACTTGTGTTTATTCTACCGGTGGTGTGGCTGGTTTTGCAGATTCTCTGCGTGCTTTGGCACAATCTTTAGCCAAGTAATTTGTTTATTTATTTATTTATTATTTTATATTTTGGGTTAGACCATGAGGTGTCCCTACACCCTTTAGGTGTGGGACTAATCCTTACTCAGGCATCAGTTTGGCCCTGGCAAGGTGCTTCCACTGGGTAAAGTCTGCCTACATGGGACTAAGTTTGCTAACTGAGCCACGTCTCAGTGGTTATCTTTTGCCAAGTAAATTACTTGCGTTATAATTACTTAGTTCATCATGGCCTCAATGTGAGAATTATGCCCTCCCCCTCAATGTAGCACCCAATTCTCTCGTAGAAAAGAAAATGGTTTATGGTGTTAGGGTATTAACTAAGTAATAAACTCACTTCATTTTGTGTTTTATTATTGTATAGTCAGTAATAAAAAAATTTAGGAAGTAAAATGGGATAAAGCTGGGGAAAAATCAAGAAAATGAAGAGAAGGATGACTGGGACTCTTCTCTCTTTATTTCTGATGTGCTTTGCATCAATATTTTCTGTTTTTGATATTTGACCAGAAGTATGACTGAAACTTTACTCTCTCTTCAGTTCTGCTAATGACGATGATGACATTGCTGAGTTCCGAAAATGTGTTCGTGTATTAGCTGATAAAGTTAGTTTCTTATCGAGGCACCGTGAAGAGCTGCTTGAGAAGTACCCAAGAATTGAAGCTGCTAACGAACAGCTTCGGAAGGAATTGGAAGAGAAAATAGATCAGGTCAAAACTTATTACAATAAGCATCAACTTGAGAAGCAGGTAAATATGTCCGTATGTTTATGTTTATTATGGTTCTAGGCTTGTATGTTTTTTTTAACAGCATACAACACAACAAATGATGTTTTCCTTTGAGATGAATGCCTGATGGCTACTTAATAGCATAAATGGTTTTTGTTGTGACTGCATATAAATGCTACTTTCATTTGTGGTTTTAGGCCAAAGTCTTCTGGCTTATTGGACACAACAAGTTCTGGATTGAGCTTTTTGTTGCTGAGAAATCAACTATAAAATAAAGTTCTTCTCTGATTGTGATTTTTTTACAGGCTAATAAAGAGAAGATTTCTTTTGGTCGCCTTGAAGTTCATGAGATTGCTGCCTTTGTGCTCACTTCAGCTGGGCATTATGAGGCAATTACTAGGAACTGCTCTAACTATTATTTGTCTACTGAATCTGTGGCCCTGTTTGTGGACCTTCTTCCTACCAGACCTAATTACATAATTGGACAAATTGTGCATATCGAACGCCAAATCGCGAAGGCACCGCCTCCTACTTCAACTCGGCCTGAGCATGGTAGGGCAGATCAACTGACCTCTGACATAGGGACTTACCAGTTGACCTTGAATTCAGGATCAACTCCAAACCCATACGGTCTCCCCGTTGGCTGTGAATATTTTGTTGTGACGGTAGCAATGTTACCTGATACCACCATTTCTTCACATTCTCCTTCCTGATCCTGCATCATCCTGGCAGACAAGATGTGTTGGAAGAATTTAATTGTACATAAACTCAACACTCAAAGTCTAATGGCTCTTTGTGGGAGTTAAACTAGTTAAGCATTTCTACAGCTGATGATCCAATTTGGTTTCAATCTCCCCTTTGTACATATTTCCAACCTTTGATGTGTATAGATTGTGAATATTCACTTTTTTGCTTATTTAGTCGTTCGGAGTTTTAAGTTCACGCATTTCTTTTGGTAAGCAATATCGTCCAAATCTCGTGATTAATCTTTGTTGTTTCGTGAAATTATAATGACTTTTTTTAATGTTTGATTTAAGAGTTTAATTGTTATGCATTGTCAGTGTAAAGTTTTTTATAATGTCAACTTATCACAAATCATGGTATGTGTGAATTTTAAGGTAATTAAGATAAAAGTTAAATATTTTCATTGATATAACAATTTATGTTTGGTTGATAATGTAAAATTTTACCGTGAAAGTGCATCCAATTAAATTCTTAATTTAATTATATCCAAAATTCTTAATTTTAAAGTTATTCTCATCTGATTATTATTTTAGTACATTCATGGGGATCATTGTATTCCATTTATCTTACATGGATGGACTACGGTTCAGAATTTGCACCTATACAGATTGCTTTTGACCATCAGAATTTAATGTTAAACTATCAATCTTCATATAAACATCTTACTTTGATTTTCTCTTTTTAAGGATTTCTGTAGTTACATGTTATGTAATAAAGTCTTCCGCATGGCATGACTATAGAATCTGCACCGTACAAAAATAGAGAAAACCATCTTCGGTTGAGAAATCTATCTAGATTCTGTTCCAATCCCCATCCAAGGATCTGAATGAAAGGCAAATATAGGTAGATTCATTGCCTGAAAAGACAGAAAACCCCTTAAAAAATCTAGCTGTCATTCTATGGACCTGAAACAAAATAGGAATTGAACTAGTAGTCAATGTCTTAGTTGGATTTTCATGGCTAAAATAGGTAACCAAAAGCGACTCTTCCCTTGAGAAAGCCATCCATTAATCCTTACCCATCCTTTCCTCCTTCCATACATAACCACCATCACTATCCTTCCTTCCCTATTCTTCTTCATCATCATCATATTACTTCTAGAAAATGATTTTTCCTCTCTTTCCTTTCATCGAGTATTTGATTCCATGTTCTTTTTATTGGATGATGATACATAAATGCCCACATGTAGGATCTATATGATCCAAACAAAAGTTTGATTGCCCAATAACAAAGAGAAAGAAAGATGGAGAATTCAATGAGTTTTGGGTTGGTGACTGTCTTTGCTGTATCCGGAAGCATGGTCCTTTTGGTTCATCAAGTCCATAAGCATTTGCTTAATAACTTCATGAAGAAATTTGAGTTTGAAGTTCGTGGTATCTTATATCCACATGACCAAAAAAGTTTTGTTGGTACCATGATTTTGATTCAATTCCTTTAGATTTTTTTTTCATACTTTATATACTTGCAAAAAACTAAAATCATATAATTTTGATTTGTGTTTACAAGGCTCTAAGAAACATCAAACAAAGAAGGTGCGGTTCGCGGAAGATGTATTGGAACTTCCAATGGAGAATAAGTGTGATCATATAAACGTGGCAAGGGCACAGCAGGTTGAGGATAAGAAGGTTTTGATTATGGAAGATGTTGAAAAACGGAAGCGTGGACAGAAATTGAATGATATGATGCCTCCTAATAGGGCAGTTCTATATAGGGGGATTATGAAATATAGGGCCCTCAAGGAGGGACTTGATCATTTTTGATTATTTTTCTTTCCTTTTTCAACTTAGCAAGTTACGGTTCCTACAATTTCAGAGGATCACATGAAAAGATCATTTAAAGAAAGAGTTAGACACATAAAAACATATATTATACAGGAATATTCCAAGTTTTCAATCTCTGTGTCCTTGCTTTAAATGATCTTACCATGTATGATATTCATGTGATGTGAAAGGGATCTCAATGCTAAGGAATTTTAATTTTTTTGTTTTGTTTTTCGTTTAATAATTTGGGTTAGGGTTGGGAATGAATTTTCAATACGAAGGTGTAACTAAGTCCTTAATTTTTGTATATTGTGAATAAAAACTAGTTTTTTTTTGTTACATAATAAAAACTAGTTTATTTCCCTTGGATGAAATTTTTGGAAGCTTGATATTCTTCCCAAAATTAAAGAAGGTCTTATGTGTAAGCTATTAAATATTCTTTCCACACTAGAGCTAATTTAAATAAAACGAAGATGTATATGATGCATGTTGAAGCTACTTGTCTGATTTGTGAATGGATCAAGAATCAAATGTGCATCTATTAAAAAAGTCTTCATGATGCTGCTATTTTGGATTTGGCTTAATTACAGTTTTGATCTATATAGCTTAACAAATGAATGATTTTGGTTCCTGTAATTTCAATTATTCAAATCAAGTTCCTCTAATTTCAAAATCGAACAAACTTTGATTGGATTAATTTAATTGTTCAAATCAATTAAGTTTCAATTAAATTAATTTTAAAAATAGTGTAACTTAATAAACCTATCCAAACCAACCCGAATTTAATTGGATTTGTTTGGTTTGGGTTGCACACCAAAAAATTACAAACTTTAATCCGATCAATATGGATTGGTTCGGACACTAGATTACTTCAAAATCAACCCAATTATAATCCAAAAAATTATATTCGTTTTAATCCTCTTTAGTAAGTCAAATTTAAAGAACTTAGTGACATCTTTGCCCCCATAAAAGTTTTTTATCATGTTCTGCACTCAACTTGGTAAGTTGGTAACTCTAGTAGCATTTTGTTTCCTTCTTTAAATTGGGCCGGACTTTACTAGAGATTAGAGATGGGTATGTGGACGGACACGATCCGTCCTGAATCGATCTACGATAGTCTACCAATAAAGTGATTGGTCCAGGTTGATGAACAAATTAAATATTAAATATACTATAGGGTGTTTGTAAAAGTAATCACTTAAACTTTATGAAATGCAAGCACTCAAATGGTAACTTATGAGTATGCTACAATTCATTAAAGGGTTAAAATCTAAGTAGCCTTGCTCTTTTTCTTTCATCCGAACTCCCTTACCTTATTTGTGTCCTTTTGCGTAAGATATCATCTTAGCATCTCTCCAGTTTTGAAAGTTTTGTAGAATTACAATATAAAACTTCACACACGACTAAGAAGCCCCTTGGGTAAAAAATATCAATTGAGAACATTAGGAGTATGATCTTTGGTTATCGGATAAGAAACAAAAAGGAGAAAAGGCAACAATAAAGCATGATCTTTGTTAGGTATACATTTACCTATATAGCTAGATAAACTGATACTGAGTCAAGAGAGTCATGTTTAATCCCTACGTTAAAAGCCCCCCTCACCTTACATGGGAATTGATACTTGTCATTAATTAATTTACACGTACATTTCTTCACAACCGTGTATTTTGAACAAATGGGCAAGGTGTGTGACTGTTATTGCCTTTGCTCTTTTCAGTAGCATATACTCTATGAAAAGTTTTAATTCACTTGGAATCCGAATTCGGCTCTTTTTGGCTTTTTCCATACACGGAATATGATATGATAATATATATGATGTGGACATTTAATATATAATTTGCGTGATGTAACTGCTCATATACCCATGCGTGTAACAACTTGCAGATATTAAATAAAAACACGAGTTGATTTATAATTTTTTAACATTGAGTTGAATTCATTTAATTGTTTCTTAAGAATTGAAGGCGATATTTTTGTGGGTTTCGTTCGTAACTTCCGTAGTTAAAAGTCCAATCATCCATCTCTATATATATCGTCAGTTTACTGTCTGTCTGGGTGTGTTCGAGACAGTTCGACAGTGTATATGTAACTTTCGTTTGGAAAATTTTAACATGTGAAATGAAATATTTATAGAAGAGATATGTTATTTGTACGGACATCAAAATTCCACAATATTTATGATTAATGTAGTTAAAAAACTTGACTAATAAAATGTTGAGTTTGATTAATAGATATACAAGATATCGCAACTCATTAACCATCACGTAAAATCATTTACCATATTTTTTAGCATTATTAACCATATTTTTTAAATATATTACTACATGTATATTTGATCACCTGAAAATCGTGGTTAATAACATTTAAAATTATGGTTAATGAAGTTCAGTGGATGGTTAGTGAATTATGACACCTTATACATTCATTAACCAAACTCAACGTTTCATTAACCGCGTTTTTGAATTACATTAATCACGAATTTTGTTATAGAATTTTACTGTCCCAAATTATTGTACAAATAACACATCGCTTTATAGAAATACTATAACTCTCATAAGGTTGGTCAATATCAAAATATTTCATATTTTTATGTAAAATAAGAGTTAAAGGAATATGTACTGATAATGTAAAAATCTTTTTTACATGATCGTCCAATCAGATTTCATAATATAGACGTTTGTTGAGATGTTCTAGGAAGTAATGTAACAAAGTGGCATAATGATGAAATCTGATTGGATAACTGTGTAAAAAAAAAATTACAGTGTAAAGTGTAATTTAGAAAGGCATACAAATGCTTTTGATTCCTGACTCTTGTGTATGAAAAAAATATGATTGAGAGGGGACAACCCTTAAATGTTACTCCCTCCGTCCCAATATATATGTCATTTTTGGCTAAATCACACAGTTTAAGAAAAAGCAATAAATGAAAGAACGAGAATGATAATTTTATCAAATTAACCTTATCAGTCATTGGTGTATTAACTATTGTCATAAATATAAAGTGGAGTATTTAAAGGTATAATTGATAGAAATCATTTAATATTATATTGAAAATATAAAATGACATATATTTTGGGATAATTTTTTTTTGTAAATGTGACATATATAATGGGACGGAGGGAGTATCTAAAGGTCCGTTTGGCTTAGATTTTGATAGAATTGATTTTGAAGGAATTGATTTTGAAAGAATTGATTTTAAAAAAAATTGAGTTTAAAAAAATTAATTTGTGTTTGGTAATGATATTTTAAAAGTCAGTTTAAAAGAATTGGTTTTGTTTGGATGATAAAGTAAAATCACTTTTGAGATATAAATATAAAGAATATTGTGGGTCTCACATATAGAATTAATTATTCTTGACGGAAAATGTAGAAATTTTTGCTTCTCTTAAAATCAATTCTATCAGATCCGAAATTGATTTTATTAAACGCTAAATTTAAAATAAACACATTCAAAATCTTAAAATCACTTTTATTAAAAACAAACATGATTTTGTATCACCCAAAATTTAAATCAAATCGATACTAATTGGTTCGACGGAAATTAATCACCATTTACCGCTTTGAATATATTATATCGATAATATGGTTATAAAAACAAATGGTTTTGAGCTGCTAATTGCGTATGTATTTTGGTTTCTTCAAGGGTATCTAATTTTAGATTGATACCTATTTACGTCATAGCAACCCCCTCGCACACCCAAATTCCACTAGCTCCAAAATAAACCAAAAAGTTGTTAAAAAAACTCTCTCTTTCGCAATATCCTTTCCCACATTTATAGGAAGCATTGAAGCAACACCGCCAGCACCTTCTCCATCCTCACTTTCTTTCTTCTCCTAAAATTAGTTGTTACCCTCAAAATCTTGTTCAACCTCCCCATTCCTTTTTCAGTTTTTTTTTTTTCCCTTCCAATCCTCAGAGACGATCTTTGCCTCCCTCCTTCTCTAACAAGGAGAGGAAGCTAAGACTTCGCTCTCATACAAACAAATCATTAAACAAACACATTTTGTGCAAAATCTCACATCCTTTTCCGTTACATCGTACGTACTTCACAAAAAATAAAATAAAATAAAAACGTTTCGTACGAGGTAGTTACGAGTTACAAATTAACCCATGTCGAAGAAAATTCTCCTCCGGCCAGGATCGTCGTGTCACCGCCGGCAACCGCTTCTTCAACAGAGCAATAGTTCCCGAAAGACACGGACGAGGCTCGGGGAGGCGGTGGGAGGAACCGCCGCCGTGTGCTGCTGCTGTCCCGCCGTCGTGGCCAACGTCATGTTCCTCGCCATCTACAAGTTCCCCGCCACCCTGTGCCGGCGTGTCCTCGAGAAGAACAAGAAGCTGAAGCAGAAGCGCCGCCGTAACCTCGCCGCCGCCAAGGAGGGGCTGCTGCCGACTAAACGAGGCTGCACGTGCGGATGCCGCGATGACGTCAGCGTCCGGGTTTACCCCACGTGTGGCGGTGATGATGACGTGGCGGATGTGAGGTCTTGCAATGTGGTGGAACAGGAAGGAGAAGGAGAAGGAGACAAGGAAGTGATGGTGGAGCTAGAGAAGGAGATGTGGGATAGGTTTCACACTACTGGGTTTTGGAGAAGTCCCTCTCTGACTCAGAGAGACTCCACCTGTTCATCACAATGGATCCCTAGCTCTGTTTCTGTTCCAAACCTTGAGGTTTCTGCTACTTCAAAGTTTTAGAGAAAAATTGGAGCTAGTGGGATATTAATTAAGTTATGGAATTTTGTCCTCAAATTTTTACAAAGCAACAAAGGTTGCTGAGTTTGAATGTATAGTTTCTTTAATTTCTACTCTATCAAATATATGCAATGCAACTAGTGGTTCTCACTTCTCAAGCATGGGGTTTTTTTTATTTAGTGAGGAAAAAATGGGGATCCGAAATGTCTACCTTTAGGGCTGGGAAATGTAGAACCGTTTTGCCCGGTTGAATTTCACCCGACCTGCTTTGGTAAGTCCCATGAAATGAAAGTTTATATAAGTGGAAAGTCACTTTACCTTTCATGTCTTAAAGGTAGAGAATCCGCATCCAAAATAGGATGATTGGTTAGTTGGTTAACTTTTTGCATACCGGATGCTTGTAACATTGCATACTTTGGATCATCCACTTATGGTTATAGAAATCTTGTTTGCCAAGATTTGTGTGGTGTTGTATTTCCTGGAAGAATTATAATATATTAGGGGCTTTGCACTTCCATATTATAAAACAAAATATTGTGGGCTCTAACCACAATTACAGTTGCATAAGATTTTTTCATAATTATCTATAATTGTGATAAATGCTTTATGTAATTCAAAATCATATCCTCAGGCATTGTCTAATTGGCATGAGGGTTGGGGATGTATGTGGTTGCCCCTTGATCATGGTGAATTGGCTTATATGGATTGTGCATGGTCTCTCTCTCTTAATTGGTTATAACCTCTCTTATATATGTTAGCAGTACTTCTTTTAAAAAAACATGAAGTGTGAAAGTATCTTTATTGGCAATTTGGGTCAACTCAAGCTAAGATGGCTATATTAGCTTGAGTGAAATTATCTTTTAGGTTATTTTAACGAGTGTTTTAAGGACATTCTTTAAAGAAATAAAAAAAAAAAAATTTATATTGAAAAATTAAATATACCACTTTTTCAAATATTAAATACATCAATTTTTAATAAAAAACACTTATTTTCTTGCTTCCTTAATCAGTGTCTTAAGAATACTCGTTAACATTCTTCTATCTTTTATATGCTTCCTGTTCAATGATTTTTTTGCAACATCAAATGAGTTTTCAAATGATCATGTACAATTCTTGTCATAACCTGAAATTAAAACCATTAAATCTAGAAAACACAGCATGAATTTTTTTATACATTTCAGATAAGAAGTGTGAATTTTTATACAATTTTGACGTTTTTTTTTAAAACATCAGATGTGTTTCTGCCTTACGTTTAAGTTCATATAAATTTCATCTTGCTTGTTTTTTCATTACTGGTCAGTTACATTAGCAGATCAGAAATTAGATGGCAAGTGGTTAGGTTGTAATTTGCACTCTACCAGATGATGATGTTGCTCAGCGGCTTAAATATCTTTCTTTGAATGAGTCTAGAAACCTTGCTAGTTGCTAGAAGTTTTAGCGGCTGATTCAGATGTTTTGAGAATTGAAATGCCTAAGACTGAGAGGACTAGCATTCTTTCATAATTTAATATAATTTTGCCATGAATGTTTCCCTAAGCTTTCCTTCTTTACACAATCCATTAATTAAAATACTGTAAGTGACCATGTTAGGCAAACGATGTTCTATTTCTACCGCACTTTAATTATTGCTACAAAGTTCTAGATACCCTCAGTAAAGGACAACTTGGCAGGTGGATGTAGTTCATCTTTTCTCTCCCTATTAAACACACTGATCAGCCAGCATTCATGTTCTATTTCTGACTTGCTTTTGTTCCGTTTAGTACCCTTTATTTCCTTTTACATAATGACTCCATAGGCACTTAGAAGTTATTTTTTAAAAATAATTATAAAAATATCACCTTATTTTGAGTGTTTCTTATTTTTAAAGATTTATACAATAAAGAGTAAAAGCCACAAAATATTGTTTTTATCATTTCATATACATATTTTCGAAAACCAAAAATAAAATGAAATAATATGACACTTTTATAATTATTAATTAAAACAAGAAAGTGAAAACAAAGCAAATAGACTCTTAAATTCTTTGAAATCTTGAGATACTCCATTCAAAAACAACTTTGAGAGTATTTTAGAATTTAGAATTTCACATTTGCATGAAATGGTTTCTACGAAATCTCTGTACGATCACATGACATGATTTTTGCTAGATACCCTTGATTTTGTTGAATTCACTCCATAATCATTTTTAATTTGATCCCTATACTTTAATTTCAACAAACGACGTTATAATACTAATAAATGGTAATAACCAAATAAAAAATAGTTATATATATAAGGATTGATTTAAATTTTTTTACGTAAAGAGATTAAATTGAAATCAATATCACGTATAGGGATCAAATAATTAGTTTAATCTTTTTTTTAATTATATTGTCTCACTTTTATATAAAGTAAATGCCCAATTTGATCCCTGAAATTATAGGATTATACCAACTTAGTCCTCTATATTATCAATATTTCAAAATGATCTTTAGAATTGCAAAATGTTAATCAGGTTTGTCCCTCCATTTGGATGAGTTAGAAAATGCATTCATGACATTATTAAGTTAGTTTCAAATGTATCCTTAACATTACCAACTTAATGTCATTATAGTCCATGTAAATATCAATATAGGGACGAACCTGATTAACATTTTACAATTTCAATGATCATTTTGAAATATCGATAATGTGGGAGACTAAATTGATATGATCATATAATTTCAGCGACCAAATTGGGTATCTCAACCTTTTATACATTATGGTGTTGGCACATCAATTCATTGCGATTTCGTATGAAATTCTTTCATATTGTTTAACAATGCTCTTTTGAAAAAAACAACTGGTGAGGAGCCTATGGCTTGGAGCATTTCCTATAAAGATCCAACTAAAGTTTTGAGTTTAATTGTTATGTATTATCAGTTTAAAATTTTTTATATTATTAATTAATCATAAATCATGATATAAGTGACTTATATGATAGTTGAGATAAGACTCAAATATTTTAGTTGATGTGACAAGTTATGATTGGTTGACATTGTATAAACTTATACTGCATACCAATTAAATCCTAAAGCTTTTTAAAAAGCTTATTTAATTAAAGGTTTAATTAATCTCCTTGTCCCTAAACTATTTGAGAATTTTTAAGCTTGTAATTGGGTCCCTACACTTTAAACATTTGTAATCAGGTCCTTAAATTTGTAAATAATTTACAATTAGGTCCTTGGGGTAGCAGAACAACATTAAAGTTAGAGTACCGTATAAATCTCCTTCCAGGATTCTTATTTATCTTGGAGGTTAATAGAACCACTAGACCACTCACAATAACAAAGTTTTTAAAATGTTTCCTATCCCAGAGATCTAATTACAAATTATTTACAAGTTCAGGGGGTCCAATTATAAAAGTTTAAAATGTATGGATTCAATTATAAAGTATTTAGAAGTTCGGGGACCCAATTAGAAAATCTTTTAATTCAGGGATCTATTTAAAAATTCTTAAATAGTTCGGGGACATCCAGACTAATTAAACCTTAATTAAGTGGAACAAAGTTTAGGTTCGTGGAAAAAATTATTAGACTTGATAAAGTAGCGTCTTTAATTATATAATATAATATCTAATAATATTTTAATTTTTAGGCAAAATAGATTGATTAGTGTGATATATTTATTTAAATTTTCACATCGGTCTCATAAGTTTTATTTTTTTCACATTGGTCCTACACGTTATGTTTCGTTTTCACGTTAGTCCTTTCCGTCAATTTCGACCTTACATCGTCAAATCAAAAGTCTCATGTAACACTAATATCATAATCAAGTCAGGTGACGACGTTATGTCGAAATTGATGAAAAAGACTAATTTGGAAACAAAATATAACGTGTAAGATCAATTTGAAAAAAATAAAACTTATGATACCTATATAAAAATTTAAATAAACGTATAAAATCAATCAACCTATTTTACCTAATATTTATATAACAATAGTAGATATATAAATAATATGATGTTTTTTCAGAAAAGATATGGTAAGCAATCCTAATCCCTAATCCGTAATCCCTAATCTGACTCACAAGGGGTTACGGTCCTATGCAATTTCCTTATCTCTGCCATCCAATCCAATCCAAAATAAATTTGTTTGCAATAAATTTACTAAATGTATTAATTTTGATTGTGAGATCACAAACTGCAGCTCCTACAGCGGAGGATCACAAGTCAGCAGCCACTGTCACCCTCACACGACAATCACCACCCACCGGCAGCGGCCAAGAAGACCCATCCTTCACAGGTTCCACTTCCACTTCCACCCCCTAACCTACCCACAACACGCTACCTAACTATAATTTCGTAGAGATAGGAGGCACATAGGTTATAAATGAAATTTTACAAACTTTGTCTGGGCTTATAATCCTGATAATCTCTTTGTGTCTATGTCTCTCCTTCACATGACCACACGAGAAAAAACAATGACATGAGATTGGAAGAGGGACTGAGACCTTGGTTGGTGCCTGTTTGTTGTAATTTTGATCTAAGGTACTTGTATGGCTGCTTTCAAGGTGTTTGACAAAACGCCTGAAATATGGGTTTTATTTGGAGAATGCTGGACTGTTTGTTTTGTGATTTCATGCTTTTAAGGTGTGCAAGCCTGCGGTATTGGAATGCCTAATAATAATGCATCAATCTTGCATAGAATTTGTGTTTAAGAGAAATGACAGCTACATACTCTTTATTACTGGGTGGACTTTCAGGTGCTTCACTCTCTACTTAGTGAGTCTTACATCACCCCTACCCAACACTAAAAACTGTGTTGGAAATAGTGTATTAATTGCTAGTATTGCCCTTGTGTGTAAATGAACTTTTCAGGAGTGTACATAGCCCTGCCCGGCCTGAAAACCCATTCCTGCTCCAGCTCTTTGGGGTGGGTCAGCCCCTGTCCTCCACCAAAAATAAGGGTCAAGACACCGATCATTTGAATGACCCAGGTCCGAATATGTATATAAATATAGAGAAAGGATAAACTTATACCGACATAAGACTCAACACTGTTACACCACCCAATAACTTTTCATATAGTATAATTTTTATCGATTCAACCGTTGAATTATAATTATCTATCATCTAGATCATTTGTCTCAAATTTTGAAAAAGTTGAACATCAATGAAAATGTAGTCAAATAGCTCTTATTTTCATATATTTTAAAAGTATGCCTTTGACTTACATCGATGTAAACGGATTCCTCATCACACAAACACACACATTTAAAGTAAATATACACTAAACCACTTTCTCTTCTCCTGTACTATTTTCCTAAATTCCCTTGAATTCCTAATCTTAGCCCTTCCTTTCTTCATTCATATCAGCAAGTGGAACTCCCGTTGAATTGGAAGCTGCAGTGCGAAGTGAAGGCTGCAACCATCTCTGTCAAAGTGAGGCATTTCTTATGTGTATTATTCTTTGTTCTCTGATATCTGAGGTTGTCCAATAAGTTCTCATCCCTGTCAAATTTGCCTTGAAATGCTTTTGCATGTTCTCTTGCTCATTTGGCCTCTTCTGCTGCCCAGCCCTGAATCCAAGAATTAACATACATTAAAAATTGTGGCTGAATGATGCAACATTTAACAATTATCTTTTGGACTCTAAATCACTAAACCTACTAGGTTCCTTCAAATTGAGATATCGTGAAGTCATATTATTTGCTATTGAAATTTGTTTCTTTGTCGGAGCTGTCACTTTATAGATTCTTAATTGGTTTTCTATGTAATGAGCCAATAAAAATTTGCACACTGATAAATACTTCCACTGCTTTGGCTCCATGCACCATCTAGGGGTCAAGTCCCTGTGCGAGTAACTCGCTCTGCTTCTGGTATCTCTAAAGCTTAGGCTTGCTATGTCTACTTCTAAAATAATTACTCTATTCAGTGTCTTGCTGAACAGAAAAATTGAAATATCGGAGCCTTTAACGTTTGAAAAATAAAAAACTTGTCCTTTCCTTTGCATTATCAAGTTCAATGCCGAACTTTCTTCAAGGTTGCATTAGGTGCACATAATCTTCAATTTATATCAAAATTGTCTGCAGCTAGGAAACTAGCAAACAGCACCCCCCCCAAACAACATAGGGGAAAACTTTAGGCCTACCAAGTTTTGTAACTGTCTTTTTGTCTTTTTTGCACTCAATCATTGTAAATTTGTAACTAAGTTAATGTAAATTTGTTCGTGGTACAAGGTGAGAAGAATAATTTGCAACAGCTATTGGATATTACCTATTGTGAGTCTGTTTAACTGTCCAGTTAGTGGGGTGAGGAGGCCCCTTCGATGTTTGTGTTTAAGGCACTAAATACATGGTTTTGTTTTTGAAATTAACGAGGATGCTCAGGGATTAGAATTGCTCTTTGAAAGCTGTGGTTTTGCTTTTAATACTTAGTCCTTAAATGCAATGATTTTCTTCATATTTTTCTTGTCTATTATTGGTCGAGTGCTTTAATAAAAGTACCGTTATGTCTTGCAAGTTTAAACTTCGTTGGAATTTAGTAATCTAATAAGGTGTTCTTTGTACATGATGCTATTCCAGATATTTTCTTCTGAAGCTTTTGTTCAATGGCAAAGGACCAACCAATTTTTGTCAAAGATGCTGTTTTCAAACTGCAAATGTTCCTCCTTGAAGGCATCCACAATGAAGACCAGCTGTTTGCAGCTGGATCTTTGATGTCAAGGAGTGATTATGAAGATGTTGTAACTGAACGATCCATTGCAAACATATGTGGTTATCCACTGTGCCGCAATGCTTTGCCATCTGATCGGCCTCGGAAGGGTAGATATCGAATTTCACTAAAGGAGCACAAGGTCTATGACCTTCATGAGACATTTATGTATTGTTCTTCTAGTTGTGTTGTTAACAGCAAAACTTTTGCTGGGAGCTTGCAAGATGAGAGATGCTCAGTTTTAGACCCAGAGAAACTAAACAATGTTCTTAGGTTGTTTAGGAATATGAACGGGGAACCGGTGGAGAATTTGGGAAAAGATGGAGATTTAGGTTTGTCTAACTTGAAAATCCAGGAGAAAACAGAAACCAGCACTGGGGAGGTGTCTTTGGAGCAGTGGGTTGGACCTTCAAATGCAATTGAAGGTTACGTACCGAAACAAAGAGACAGCCATTCCAAGGGTTCTTCTCTGAAAAATATTAAAAAAGGTGAGAATTTTATGGCATCTAGGTAATTGTGAGGCTCCCTAGATAATCAGATCGTATATGCCATTTCTTGCTTAAGAGTATCTTGTTTATTGTATCATGTTCATTGTTTGGCATACGGGTGATTATGATATGACTGTGAAGCTGAAGACCTATTTTCTGAGAAGTGGAATAGTGTGATTACGTATTCTTATCCCTTTTAACTTTCCACAAAGTGAGCTTTGATTTTGCATTTGCAGGGTCCCAAGCTACTCATGGCAAGTTGAATGGTGACAAAACTTTAATTCACAATGAGATGGACTTCATGAGTACTATAATTATGCAAGATGAGTATAGTGTTTCAAAAGTATCATCAGATCAAACAGAGACAACTGTCGATCATCAAATTAAACCAACAGCTGTAGTGGAGCTGCCAAAAAGGGTTGGCAGTAAAGTGGTCCGAAAAGATGATGATAGTATTCAAGAGCTGTCTTCATCTTTTAAGAGTGGTCTAAATTCAAGTACCTCTGTAAAAGAGAAGGAACGAAGGGTCAAGGAAGTAGCCAAGTCAGGTGAAGCTGAGCTCAAATCCTCTGTCAATCCTTCTGGTAAAAAGAAAGTTGTTCATTCCGTCTCCATATCAGAAAGACAGTGCAATGTAGAACAGAATGATTCTGAAAGGAAATCAATACGACTCAAAGGGGAAAAAAGTAGATTTGCTGCTAATGATGATGCTTCCACTTCCAATTTAGTTGCTATCAATGTTGAAGAGATAATTCAAATAGAAAAAGCAACTGGATCATGCAAGACTAAACCCAAGTCTTCTCTTAAATCCTTCGGTGAAAAGAAACTTAGTCGCTCTGTTACTTGGGCGGATGAGAAAATCAACAGCTCTGGGAGTAAAGATCTTTGTGAGGTTAAAGAATTTGCAGATATCAAAAAAGAATCCGACTTAGTTGGTAACATGGATGTTGCTGATGATGAAGATATATTACGTTGTGCATCAGCAGAAGCATGTGCAATTGCATTGGGCCAAGTGTCAGAAGCAGTTGCATCGGGAGACTCAGATGTCACTGATGCTGGTAATTTCTGTTTTATGGATTTTATATTTAAATGTTAAATGATTTGTGAAAGAATTTTTTGTATGTGAACAAATCTTGTGCAGTTTCTGAAGCTGGAATCATAATATTGCCACCTCCACATGATGCTGTTGAGGAAGAGACTGTGGAGGATGTTCATACACTACAAACAGATTCAGTTACTTTAAAATGGCGAAGAAAGCCTGGGATTTCTGATATTGATTTATTTGACTCTCAAGACTCATGGTATGATCCTCCACCAGAGGGTTTCAGTTTGACTGTAAGTCAATTGTGAATTTTTTTACAAATATCCAAAGCTGTACATGTTTTCATGATATACTCTAGGGCATACCCTGATGCTTGTTTCAACTTTCGATCAGTTGTCACCTTTTGCAACTATGTGGAATGCCCTCTTCTTGTGGATAACATCATCTTCTTTGGCATATATATATGGGAGGGATGAAAATTTTCATGAAGAATATATATCAATTAATGGAAGGGAATATCCTCGCAAAATTGTCTTGACAGATGGTCGATCATCTGAAATAAAGGAAACTTTAGCCAGTTGTCTTGCTCGAGCTTTACCTGCAGTTGTTGCCGATCTCAGGCTGCCAATACCAATATCTACCTTGGAGCAAGGGATGGTAGGATTTTGGAGTGATCTGTTTTGTTCTAGTTTATGATGTATTATAATTGTCATGAATTAAGTCATAACAGATTTATTATACTCTAGTTGGCACGCCCTAGTTCATTTTACGCTATATTTATTTGAACCTCTCTCATGCTTGTGAGCCTCCCCAAGCAAAAACATAATAAAGAAATCAACAAAATTTGAAGTTAAAGTGAAATTTGAAACGGTGGTAAAAGCAAAATCAATTCACTTAAGCATGCATGTTGATCTGGTCTTCATAGTTCGTACTATGTCTTCCCTGTATGGTTCAATTTAGGGATATCTGAAATACTTGTAAGATGCCAAGGTGCATTGGTCTAAGCGCCTAAATGCACTCAATGGTGTGTGCTCATTGTTGGAAGCAAGTACTAAAGTGATATCTCCAATTTGCATTGATTTAGTATCAACATATCTGTTAGTTTTGCAGAAAGACATACATGTTACCTAATGTAGGACATAGGAACTGGTTTAGATTGGCAATGTGGTGGGTTCTTCGGTTTTAAAGTAACGTTTTATTATTTAAAATGATGAAATATAATTTTAAGGATCAGTTTAGAAATTTGTGAGAGTCGATGGGTTGAAGCTGTGGGTTGCAGATAATTTTTTTTCTTGGTTGTTGACCAAGATATTCCCATAGAGACTGTTGTAAGACTAACCGTCAGGCCGGGGGTGGTGATTTTGTAAAGCCCTCCCTAAAATTGCAAATAGTTTAAGATATAATCTTCATATCTGTATTGAGAAAAGTCTTTCAAGAAATACAATTACTTGTTTGTACTTGGGTGGTTATATATAAGTTAGTTCTCATGACTTTCTCGTAGGTATGCTTGCTGGATACAATGTCATTTGTGGATCCACTTCCAGCATTCAGAACAAGACAATGGCAAGTGATCGTTCTTTTGTTCATTGATGCATTGTCTGTTTGTAGAATACCTGCCCTTATCTCATACATGGTGGATAGAAGGGTTTTGTTTCACAAGGTGAGACCCTTTTTATATTTCATATTGGTTTATTATCTAATATCCTGGCAAAGAAGCTTAAACCGTTGTATGACAATGATTTTTTGGTTGAGGTAGTCAGTTAACATCTAATATTTCCATGACTTAATTTGCCAGAATTTTGGTTACTTTTCATCTGTGTTTCCTTTATAAATGTTGTCTCCTCTGTTGATTGGTTCTAATAGGGACTTAACAATATAAGTACCACATGTCTTGGCAGCCTTGTGCTTAATTTGTTTTCCTTCTACTGCTTAATTTGATAGCCACGTTTATGATTCTATAATTCAGTTTATCTATTGTGGTTCTCCTCTCTTGGCCCATGGACTTGACATTCTTGTTCCAAACTTTGCCTTACAAAGGCAGTCCATCTTGTAATGCCATGCTTATTTTTTATTCAAGTCAGGTTGACCACAAGCTGTGGCAGCATAGATTGTCACAGGCACAAATTTATGGGATGCACATGTGACTTGAAAAATAAAACCCAACTTAGATTTTCTTTTTCCCCATTTTACTTTGACTCCCTCTGTGTGTGTTTGTTGGGGATGTGCTACACAATCAGTTGCTTTATGGAAAACAATGCTCAGCATGTAAATTTAGTTATCTGATGGCTTGCAAAAATTCCTATATGACAAAGCTGGAATATCGAAATTAATGTTATCTTATTATTTTGAAGTATTATCTCTTATATTATGTCACGTCTGATTTTGATGTAATAATTTTTTCACTCTACGCTTAATTTAGAATTTGTTAAACATTTTTCTGATGTTGGTTTGGTGAAACAGGTTTTCAGTGGTAGCCAAATAGGCCTGGAAGAGTATGAGGTTTTGAAGGATCTCGTAGTACCACTTGGCCGAGCACCTCAATTCTCTGCTCAAAGTGGAGCGTGACAACATGTAACTTCCATAGTTATGGGTCACAAGCTCGTAGTTCATCTAACGCATCTACGCCTTTTAATGATTTGAGTGCAATCTATTTGTTTTTTTTGGCTGGAATTACCTTTCAGGCATTGGAGTGCTAGGTAAAATCTGTTTATAGAGACCTCAAACATACTTGGAAATGGAACCAGATTTCTGTATATCAATGCTAGTGGTAGTAGTGATGATTGCAAAATTAATATTCAAATGGACAATGTTCTGAATTTTTGTCTTTGAATATATTGTTTAATGGCAGTTTGTATTTTTCTATGCCTTGCAGTTTACTGAATGTTCTGAACATGTCTCTTAGATTTTCTTCTTAACATACTCAATGCCATGTTGTGGAATAATGAACAAATATCTTCTCGCCGACTATATGAAAAACTTACAAAAATCCACTTTCTTTACTGAAGGAATGCCAATTTTCGCTCCTTTCTTCAGCAATATTCTTAGAAAAGTAACATGTTCTAAAGTCTCTGATGACCATTTTTCTTTTAATTTGTAAGGGATTCAAACTTTATCACAGTTGAGGGAATGCTTCAACATTGCCTTCAAAGCCAAATGTGTTCTAATTTCATTTACAGAATGGATATGGCTTATCTATACTACCATTACAATAATATATTTTGTACTATCAGATTTGACATCATATTTTTATGCGAGTGAGCCTAGATATTGTTGTATATTGTACGCGAAGCTGAAATGAATATCGTTACAAGTATAAGTAAGATGTCCGATTGGGTATGAAGTCTGGTGGTAGAAAAAAGCGGAATTCATACTAATTTAGAACTCGAAGAGGACGACGATCTTGCATGCTTTTCCTTAATGATAAGCTATGAAGAGCAACGGTGTTTTTTTATAGAGCAATTGTGGGGGCAAACCACATGAACGGAATTATGTTTTACTATACTTCACTCAGGGTAACAGTTCAATAGAAGAAACTATTATCGTTTATTGCAATACATGGTTATGATGAACAAGATGCAATCTCTATATTCACAATAATAATGAAATAACTGCAAACATGGAGACCTAAGGTTACATAAATACTAGGTCCGATTATACAAATTTACACTCCAACAGTAACCTCATATGATACATCCTCAGGTGTGGATGAATCTATGACTAGTGCGCTGTTCTGGGCATCATCATTTTCTGATTCTAGCTCCATGTCATTTTGGCACTCAGAATTGTTAACTGGTGGATCCTGGTATTCTTCATTGCTTCCTACACATGCTTTTGCATCTTGGTCTTGGCTGATTCCTAAGACCTTACTTGTAGTAGACATGACAGAGTCCCCTTCAGTTTTTCTGATTGCCATATCCTTAGGCTGTAGCTTGGTTTGAGTTTTCCTGATTGGTTTCTTTGAAATCACATCTTTATAACCCTTTATCTTTGCCTTGGCTGAATCATTCTGATGTTGTTTCTCACGTGTGCTAGAACAAGATTTATCTTCTGAACTGTTGTTGACAGCAGATCCTTTGTGCCTTCCAAGCTTTGGAGATATTGGGCGGGTTGTAGGTATCTAATTGGTAGATAAAGTACATCATAAAATTAATGATAAGTTTTTTGGATAACCAAAAGCAGGACACCTTTGTGGGATACTGCATGGTTTCCCAGTTTTGGTTGGTTGAAATGAATGGAAGAAAAATATAAACAATTGTGTTTGGGAATAAATCTTGTATGGGCATGTGTCCATTGGACACAACCAATCAAATTATTACTTTAGCGGCTATTGAGAATTTGATTGGTTATGCCCAATAGACAGTGTGTTCATGCAAGATCTTCTCGACTGTTAGGATATAAAAATACGATCATTTATGTGTTCAGATGAGTTGTACAAGTAACAGAACTAGATAAGGAAGACTTAATATAAAATGAGCTAGGCCTAGTCCCATGAAAGAAGTACTACAGAAGAAAGAGTAGGTTCTCTAAGAAACACTTCAGCAACATGAACCAGCTGGGTGAACACGTGATAGATGAGTTACCTTCTTCAGTTCAACTTTTGGAGGAGGTTCCTTATAGAAACTTGGCATTGGTGTGGCTTTGAATGTCATGCTCTTCCTCAATTGCTTGATCTCTGCCTCTTGGTTTTCCTGCCAAAAACCAGAAGAAACAATGGGGAGAATAAGCTAAAGCAGCAGATAAGCTGCTAGTAATAAAGACTCAAACCACATCACTGAACGGAATGTACTAAGTTCATTGAGTTGTTCAAGCTGATACCTTTGATTTCTCTTGCTGGTTAGTTTTCTCTACTTCCTTTTCCTGAAATTTCTCTTCTAACTTTGAGAAGAACTGAGGGAAAAAGTGAGAAAATAGGATTAATATCTGGCATTTACAACAACAACAACAACAACAACAACAATAATAATAATAATAATGCACTTAAATTGCAGTCTACAAATGCAATTGCGGTAACAATATTGCGGTTTTAGTGTTATCTAGGGCTGCATTTTTTTACATTTGTCAACAATTACCGTAAATGCAACATAACTGCAATTGCAACCATAGTTTAAAACCATGATAATAATATCAATAGGATGTAAGGTTGACGTAACAACCTCCCTCCTCTTTTCAGCTCGTTCTTCCAATCTGAAGGAAAATCCAGAACCACAGCTCATCCTACGAAGGGTAGCACTTCTGATAGCATATAAACAAAGTTTCATGAATATTTTAGCTAAAGATAAAAGAAGAAAGGAAGAAGATTCATCAAAAAATGACAATGCCACATATTCAAATCCTAATGATATAGACAAGCAAGAATAATGAAGTGATCTGAGAGTAAAAGAGTATAAATCATACGAAGTTGTGGAATGAGCATCATCGTCTTCTTTATTCGGCTTTTCAGTTTTTCCCGGGTTTGACATCTGATCAACAGGTCTGCAGTAATATCAAAATTCATAAGGTGATAATCCTTTCAGCAGAAAAATCAGAACAATCTCTTAAATATATATATATATATATAGTCTTCATTACAGTTGAGTTCACCTTATACCGAAAAATATTGATGTAGAACATTAAAACTGAGACAAAACTGTAAAGAAGGATTCAGAAAATCTTGAAAGGTTAGGACTTACAGGGATGCCTCATATGTAAGGCTCTTGGCAACTGCATTCACCTGAGTAGACCTTCCAAACTGGTACACAGAATAGAAGTCATGAACATGAGACCAATGAAAAAGTGCTATAAGCTACACAAAGAAAGGCACTGAGAAAATCAAATCTCTCTATACCACAGAACGTTTAAAGCTAGTCATGGATGTCAAAGAAGTCTTTTGGTTAGAATTTCTGGGATTTGTTTTTGCCTCCTTTGAGTTCACTTCAGAGTTTGTCAACCTGCTTGAGCGACGAATGGAAGCCTCAGCTCTAGCCCCATTACCTTGAACATGCTTAGCTTCTGTCTTTAGGAGAACCCCATCAATGCTTTTCTTCATACCATCTCCATGAGCTGATTTTGCTGGGAAAGAAAGGCTCTTAGAAAGGTTTGTCCTCTGTCTTGTGGATGATGAAGTTGGGGCCTTCGAATTGGGTTTTTCTTTGGTGGCAGATTTGTTGTTCTTTGAAGCAACACCACTTTTGCCACTAGGTTCCTAACCATGTTAATTTGAATTAGTAAAGGTACCCCATCGTCATGTACACTGTGTTCTAACTATAAATAGTCATTACAGAAGTAGTTTAGTCGAAGAAAAACATTTATGATACATAGTATATGGTACCTTTGCACATTTTGAGTTTTTACTTGCTTTAGAAGATGTTACATTGGCTTCAACTTCAACTCTAGCACCAGCAGAATTGGGGCCTTCAGCTTCTACCATGGGTTTAGATACTTCATTCTTGGTTTGAAGTTCAACATTATCACAATCATTTTCAACTTCTTTATTTATGTTCTCCTTAATTGTTACCCCAATAACATGTTTCTCGTCCTCCACAGCAACTTCATTTTCAGATTCCATTTTGCTATAAACAGTCACAAAAAATGAAGTCTGAGTTTCAAGATGATCAGTTGTAAACGAAAAGCCAAATATATTTTTTTCGGTTTCTGAATCAAATAACTGAATACAATGAGCATGGATAAAAAATCCAACACCATATGCTCATTTTTTCCTAGTTTCAGCCAAAGCTAACAGAAATTTTGCTGAAACATGTGTGGTTGAAGTGCATGCTAACTTTTAAGTCTATTGATATCAGACTCTCAATACCTTCATCAAATTGCATGATGGGACTCATTGGACAATGGACAGAAAAAGCTTTATGCCTTTGGATAGTGAAAAATGAAATATAAGCACTGCCAAATCTCACATCCTCTTTTATGTGACATTCTCCAGTTACTTCATTCATAATGTTTTAATTTACCTACTTATGCAACAAGTGGTAACTAATAGTCAGGAGAATACCATGCCATTGCAATTCAACAAAAGCTCATAAACACTATCAGATTATAGTTAATAATCAAAATTCTAGATCCTTCTTATTCTGTTAATTTGATAAATATTCTTAGGCAAACAGTTCTCTGAAAATGAAAGGATAAATTTAAGGTCAGATGTAAAAGATCTAAATTAAACAGTGTCCTCTGGTCCATCTTAATGTGCACTCTCTGAAAAAAAAAATCCTTTCTTGAAGCCCACCAATTCCAGCCCCTTAAATTTTCAAATTCTCAACTTCAATACATTCTTTATTAACGGACTTTATCAAGACTAGAATTCTTTTCCAACGTTTGAGACAAATCTAGACTAAGATTTATCAGCACCCCCTTTCTTTAGCTCTAAAATTGAATTATTTGTTTCAGAAACAAAAAAGATAAATAGAAAAGAAATGAAGCTAGATAGTAGCCTCAATTAACATTCCATATTTATTTTTTACTTCCTGAATTCAAATCCTTAGGTTCCAATGCTACATTTTCTTAGTAATAATAAAAACAAACAATAAAGAATGACATTGGTTCTTCATTCCCTGCAACAAACTCTTCACAAACTTAACAGTAGTTAACACAGACCCAGATAAGATGAGCATGATTTATACTGAAAATACACACAATCCAATAACAGAAGCTATGCAGTATCCAAATCAAAATAACAGAAAGACAAAAATGCATCTGAAAACAAACATAAATGTGGGAATTCAGAAGTCAAAGGTACCATATATGATATATAAAATATACACAAAGGGTACCTCAGAAACTTGGGTCCTTGAGTGCTGGGCTTGATTTATAAATAGGACTTGGATACACAAAGAAATGGAGATTAAGCAGTAACTTAACAAATTCAACGAGTGAATTATGCTAAAGATTGGTAGTGTAAAAGACAAAACAAAGTAGAATATGATGATCGATGGTGGTTTGGATTAGAAGCACTAGAGGAAGTGGAATTTTAAGTGGTTGTGGCGAGTGTGATAGTTGAAGCTGAAAGCTGGAGTTGGTGACACTGAGTTTTTCCTTGGAGATATGTTAGAGAGATTTTGTGGAATGAAATTAAGTTCAAGTGGGACGTGCTTTCAATGAACTGGAATAGATAGATTAATAGGAACTGCCACAATGACTTTTCTACCATTCCCTAAACATGTAACTCTCACAGGAATAAATTTTTGTTTTTGTTTTGGTTTCACTGTCACTGGCAAAGCACTTTGAGGTAAAACTACATGGGTGGAATCAAAAGTGAAAAAAACCAAACAAAACATGGTACGCTGTGTTGTCTACTGATAATCTTTGTGTTTCTGAGATTAATGATATTTTAGATGACTATTACTTATAAAAAAAAAAAATATGTGTAACAAAGTGTGTATATGTTCGTATGTCTGGTGAAATATTAATGTGTTTAGTTAATTAGTCAATTATTGATCCAAAAGTTTAATTAATCAATCATTGGATTCACATGACTTTAAATAATGTGTATCGATTCTTGAGACTAACTTCCGGGAAGAGGATATATGTCACTGCCAGCAAAATTTGTTATAAAAAAATTGGGAGAATAAGAGAGAAGGAAAAGCAGTTTGCTAAAGTGTTTCTTTACATAATAATAGAAACAAATAAAAAAGAAAAGGAAAAAGTTTACTTGTTTGTTTTTATATCATATTTTGGAGATTTTGGTAATAGACAAAGATGATTGACTAAATAAATAAGGATTGACAGGATCGTTCTAGCTTATTCGGAGTACTGAAGAGATCTGTCCATATCTGATGAATTATTTTTGGCTGAACATAAACATAGCCTCTCTAAATCTAATGTGTTACAAATCACTCTCATTTTTGAGTTGGTTCATGTAATTATAAATATTATCTTTTGTTTTTTCGGTTTTTCAGGTATCTTGCATGCAACTACGGAAACTAATCGCATAAGATACTGGACAATATTAAATGATTAACCTCTCATAATCAGATTTTTTTCATATACAAAAGAGTCTGGAATCGAATCTTTAATCACTTGTTCAAAGGGATCGAACCCGTTATTACTCGGATCAACCACGTGTTGGTATTATAAATATTATCTAAACAGCTGCTTCCATACCCATTTTCTTTTTAATCGCATCTAGACACTCATTCCTGTAGCTTTGGTTTAATGCTTATGCCTCCTCATTTAAGTTTGGGATCAACCCAAACATGCATTACATAAATTGTAATTACTCTTCTATTATGCGATTCCATTCAAGAAAATAAAGAGTACGATATTTGTACATTGTATTTAAGAAAAAAGTTACAATTCAATTGGTTGAACTATATATAATCTCGTAAGTATCTTTTATTATATATTACAAGGGAGGGCAAGAAAGTGAAGTGAGGAACAGACAAGGAATGAAGAGACAACATAACATGAGGCGCCGATTTTTATTGTAGGGGAGGGTGGGTTCGTTACATGACATAAGGGCCAGGCACCGTTTGAGAACGTGGGAGTGGGAATGGGAATGCGAGGAGTAAGTGTGGGGGCCAGACTCAGGCTGTTTGTCACAGCATAAGCCATCAAGAGCATCTTTCATAATGCAATTAATTGGAGGTGAATTCTCTGATACCCCACCATAATATTTATCGTATCTAGATGATTTAATAAGATGGTGAGAACTTAGTTTTATATGATATTGATATAACTCATTTAATTGAGGTGATATATTCTGGTTAAACACGATAACTTTTAGGATTTAATTGATATACACCAGAAGTGTAAAGTTTATTTACACTGTCAACCAATCATAAATCATCACATCAGTAAAAATGTTTGACTCTTATCCAAACTACCTTAAAAGTCACATATACCATGATTTCTGATTGGTTAACAGTGTAAAAAACTTGACACTGATCGTGTATAGTAAATTAATTAAACTCTAACTTTTAACCCAAAATTATGAAGGGTACCAGAGAATGCACATTTATTGGAATTACTTAACTCTCCTTCTTAGGGTCTCATCATATATCACTTTAAGTAACTCTTCACTTCACTGGTGCAACTTTAAAAATTTCATCAAATGGGTCCCACAAGTTACCCCACTTTTTCTCTAGCTCATTTTTTTGGGCAAAATTACTCTTTTGGTCCCTTATCTTAATTGTTTTTTTTTCCTTTTGGTCCTTTAACTTTTTATTGTGACAAATAAGTCCCTTATGTTTACAAATATTGACAACGTTGGCCTGTTTAGTAAACAGCGTCTCAAACGGTCCTACGCGTCCGTTAAGTATCCAACATGACGCTGACTTGGTGGCTTGGTCGTTTTGACGACTTCAGATCGATGTTTGAGTATGGTAGATGTAAACCAAGTTTTGTAGCCATGATTGTAGAGAAAAAGATTGAGAACCATGAACTGTAGGCTACCATTTAAGGGGGAGGAAGATAATCCATACACCCCCAATGGCAACAACTATGTCACCAATCACTTGATACGTCCAATTGTGTAGTTAACGGACACTGTTAACAAAGTTGAATGAAGAGTAACACTTAGTCCAATATTGTTAACGTTGACAAACATAAGGGATTAGTTTGTTACAAAAAAAAGTTAAGGGACCAAATTGAACAAAACAATTAACTTAAGGGACAAAAAATGTAATTTTGCCTTTTTTTCTTCTTTTCTATGATTTTTTTATCGGATTCTTATATAAGAACCAGTTGCTTATAGAAGCAATTGTTCTTACATGTAGATGTCATATCATCTTACTCTAATGGTACAACCTTGCAAAAATCGACTGTTATGTTTAAGAACTAGTTAAACAACTCTTATTAAAGTTACTTTGACGAGAGTTTAAACTTATGTGCGGTTATTTATTAAAAAATTAATATTTATATACGAGTAGATTGATATATTAAAAAAGTTAGACAGCACATAAAAAGAAAAAGAAAATTAGACAGAATTTTGTGCTTAATTCAGTTATTATTGTTAAATAAATAACGTGATTTGAATAATCATTATTTCAGAAGTTAGTAAGTATATTAACTCATTGGAACAAAGAATTTAATATTGATACACTTTTAGAGTGTGTTTGGGAAAGCTGAAAAAAAAATTATGCTGATAATCGTATAATTGATTATTGTGATAATCAATTATAATCAGAATCTATTTTTTTCGAGTATGTTTGTTGAAAAATGATTTTAAGATAATTTATTTCGTTTGAATGATATAAAAAAATCACTTTTATAATGTAAATTATGAAAAAAGGATATGAAATTATTTATTTATATTAAATAATTAATAATATTTGATATTTTTTTTAAGTTGAAACATTTATTTTTTTTTTATATTTTGTCATCAATTTTTTTATTATAAAAAAATTGAATACAGTTGTATATCAATTTACGTGGTCGTATATCATTTTTTTTTTCTCGTCTGAGCTCTTGTTTATGTGGCTATATATATTATTTTACGTTTTCTGTTTTGTGATTATCATAGTATGCGAGGGAAATATAATCATGGATCCATACCTTAGTTGAATAAGGAAAAGACCAAATGGGCCAAAAGCATTAGCAACTTCACGATGGGAAAGATGGCGATGAGCTGGGGGATAAGATGGGAACAACAGTGAATCAGTGATGACATACAAAAAATAATCTGAATGGGACAATCTAACAGTCCTTCGAAACAAATGGAGTGAAACAGCTTATTTTTTCAAAAAAAAAACTTTTTTAAAAATTTAACCTAAATATCAAACATATTAGATTATCTGTGAAATAATGTTTTAGATGAAAAAATAGCTGAAATGAAAATAATCTAGTTGTTCCAAACACACTTTAATATAAAGTTTTTTATAATGTTAACCAATAACATATCATTCCATGTGTGATTTTTAAGATAACTACTATAATATGAGAATATATATTTGATTCACAGTATAAAAAATATACATAAACACTGCATCCTAATTAAATCCATAAACAAAAAATTTCTTGGTCGGCTGAAACTTGGTATACTTCTTCGCTCTTACAACCCTTGAGAGAGTTCGTTGGCTCTCTAATTTGATATGCTGCACTAGAAATAGAATAGTGTTGAAAGTAAGGAAATCCCTTTAGACAAATTCATATAAAAGTTATTCTACACCTATATATGATTCATTCTAATGTTTGCTTATTGATAAAGACAAACCTATACTTCAACATTTGGGGTCTGTTTAATTTGTTTTCAATTTTCTATTTCTATTTTTGATTTTCATTAATAATTACAAAAACATCACTTATTTTAATTTGGCTTAATTGCACTTTTAGTCTTACAAATATCACGATTATACAATTTTAGTCCCTCGCATTTTAATTGTATAAATTGGATCCCTCAAGTATTACGATTGTGTACTTTTGGTCCCCGAGATTTCAATTGTGTCAATTGGATCCCTCAGGTATCATGATTGTGCAATTTTGGCCCCTAAGTATCACAATAGTGTAATTTTTAATGTCAATAGCCTACGAAACACATGTGAGACTGATTTGATACTTAATGAGACCAGTTTGGCAGCTTACGTGTCATTCTTATGTGACACTTAGTGATGTACAATTGACCATTAAAGTGTGTGAGATGTTAATGATGCCACATAAGAATGCTCTGCAAGCTACCAAATTGGCCTCACTAAGTGTCAAATCAATCTCACGTGGGACACGTAGGCTACTGGCACTAAAAATTGCACTATCGTGATACTTGGGGACTAAAATTGCACAATCGTGATACTTGGGGATCCAATTGGCGCAATTAAAATTCGGGGGACTAAAATTGCACAATCGTAATACCTGAGGGACAAAAAATACAATTAAGCCTTTTAATTTTGTTTCCTGCTTTTACAATGAAAACAATATAACATTTTTACAATTATTAATGAAAACATGAAATGAAAATGAGAAACTGGAAACAAAGCAAAGAAACCCGTAGTTTATTGGTTCCTCTCGGTGGAGTTTGTAAACTTCGATTGACAAGAATTCTTTGAGCAATCTCGAAGACACAAGTTAAGTTATGGTGGGCTATGGGTGATGAGAATGACCATTAGTTGATGGGGTTCATTGGTTCAATGGAACCTAGTAGCAAAACTCTTAGCACTATGTGAAGGTTAATTTGCTTATTGTTTAACATAACTGTTACAAGTTGCTTGTTTGTGAATCAGACTCCATGGATATCTTACACTTAGTGACAAAGCAGAATCTTTCCTTTTATCCTTATTTTGTCCTCATAACGATATCTTATACGTGCTTGAATTTAGGGTCTTCTTCTTCCCTCTCATTTTGCCAACCTCTTCTCTATTCTCACCGTTCAAGCACATCTTATGTCACGCGACTTTTCTGATTATCATTTTACAAGCTAGTTTTTTATTTATATTTTATTTATTGAAACTTTATGATTAAGTATGTCTAAGAATAAAGTGTTAGGTTTGTATCCATTCAAGAATTTTTCGATATGTAGTTTGTCTAACAAACTATCCAAGTGTTCATTTCTCTTCAATATTCGAGTGACGTGGCAGGACCATGCCACATGATTGTTAGCAGGTTAGATGAAGTTTGAAAAAATTGGAGTATTATTCTAAATAATAATAATAATATCATTATTATTATCTAAATTTAATTTAATAATATTTATCTAAAGACTGCATTATTAATATAAAATCCTTAAATGCCACCTTTTTTTACTGGAAAAAGTACTTGTCTTTTATATATATATATATATATATGTATGTAATGGATCTGATTCCTCTAAAGAGAATAATTCACTTTAGAGAGTAAAATAAGTAATATCAATCATTTTTTGAGAAAATCAAGATTTGATATTAAGTATACATGCATAACAAATTATAGATGTATTGGAATATATATCATTGATCCCTTCGTAAACGGTTGAAAATACTTACTTTACCGTAAAAGATTCAAATTAATAAATAATTTCTCCCAAGCTTGACATGTACCCCACCACCTAGCGCCAACTATGCGTGAGCTGTCAGAAAATCAATGATCGGACGATTGGCTGTGGTGAGGAGCAAAGATCTGCAACTTATGTGTTCAAAAACCAAATTATTCTCCACGTTTATGACCCAACTAGCATTAGGGCTGAGCAACGGTCAGTTTCGAGCCCAAAATGGCCAATTCGTAGCAAACTGTCGAGTGAAAAAATGGCCCATTTCTACCCAATTGAACTGGCGGGTTGGTCGGGTGGCGGGTTAGTCGGGTGGTGGGTTAATCGGGTGGGTTAGGATAGGTATAATACATCATTGGGCCACATTATTTTTTTGGGCCTAATAAAAAAAAATTAACCAGTTTCTGTTTTTTTTTTTTTTTGTTCACTTTTTAAGAGTTAAGACTTTAAGTTGAATACAAGTCTTGGTTTTTATATTGGCCTATTTTGCAATACTAATTGGTTCAGGCCCAGAAATAGGGAAACTATTGTAGTATTGTTTTTCAGCAGTGAGGGCCAATAGCCCAATATTGATATGATCATCTAAATTTCAAGTACTAAATATATGTAAACAGTACCAAAGATTACAAGGACTAAATAAATGAGATTTACAAACAATTTGGTAGCCCTGCTTATAATATGAAGTTAAAATATCTAATGAAACTGTGGCAGCAGACGGTTCAGTTAATAGCTCAATTCCCAGCAAGGCAGGGTGTCTTGGTTATCTGCAAATGAGAATCTCTGTTCAGTAAGCACAGGGAATAATTTTAAAGGAAGCTAAAAGCTGAATGATATTACTAGGCCATATATATTAAATTCAGGGTTTTAATGCTAAAAGTTGTTTCTCTTACTGCATAATAGTTATTTGGTACATTGTATGTCTAGAATTCAATATATTTACTGATCCGGACAAGTGTATTCAGCAGATAAAATAATGGCAAGTATTTATTCAATAATAAGAAAAATATCTCAAATTATATTTGAAGAATTAAAACATACCTAGAAATTAAAAATTCAATAACATACAATGACTGTGAAATATAATCTGGAGAAGTGGGCCAGCGTATAAATCCATCTCTGCAACATAATAATTAAGCATATAGTCAGAAGGAAAAACAAAGTTGCAATTATGTAAAAATCTTAAGATAATATAGTGAAAGTAAAACCTATTGAGCCCATTAAAAAGCATTATCTAGAGCTTCAAAACTTCCTCCAATAAATGGACCTGGAGGATCAAGATCAAAAGCAATCCACCACCCAACTGGAATCCTCACAGTGACAAAGCTATTTCTATGTCTCTGCAGTTACAGAAAGTTGAACAATCAAATAAAGAACAAAATATGCTATTTGTTATGTATGTTATAGCCAAAAAATAAAGTAGAAGGAACTCCTATTACCAAAACAGTCATAGTTGATATACCAAGTAGATTGTGAATGAATCATGTCTCGCAAATGACTCCAAAATGGCAAAAAGTGTTACAATTATCAAGAGATAATAAAACACAAAATTGGTACATAACATAAACATAATAAAGTAAAAAAACTTTGACAAGGCAGTCCAAGGAACAGCTCCAATTGCATTTGCAGTTCCAGTTCCAGTTGAATATGGACCAACTCATGGAATAGGTACCTTAATAACTTCTCAATCACAACCAATATCCTTGCAGCTTCATTTACAGCTGCTGGCTGGTTAGTGGGTTGAGTGGGTGTTGTTTCTTGTGTTAAATTAGGTGTAGGAGGCAAGTTCTGATTACAATGTTCCATTTCTGAAACATATGAAAGTGTGAAGTGTTTAAAGTCTTTCATTCGAGGTTAAATAGATTAATGTAGAGTTTATTATATACAGAGTTAAGCATAGACTTATCCAGCAAGTAAACCTAACAAGTAAACTGTAAAAAAGTATCATTTCAGTTAAGCATAGACTTAAAGGGTTGCTCAAAGTAAAATTCATCTCAATAAAGTAAACCTAACAAGTAAATTGTAGAAGAGTATCATTTCATGTACATAATACAAATAACACATATTAGCAAAATAAATAATAAAATATGAATAATATTCTGAACTGGAATGTCCATAAGTTTTCAGAAAAATAAATAACAAAATATCAACATCATAGAACAATATTGAAAGAATAACAACAAAATATCAACATCACATAGCTATATTGTCGAGCAGTGAACACAAGAGAAACAAAAAATGGGTAACAAACAAATTAAAATAGAGAAATATTGAAAGAATAACAAGAAAATTGAAAATTAAAACATAGAAATAATTATTTGGGAAATAGACTTCAAAAAGCAAACAAAAAAAATTGAAGAATGCCCTAGAAAATTGAAGACAGAGAAGAGATTGAATGGGTGTGAGAGATGACCTTGTTGATGCTCAGGAGTAAGCACTGGATTCAAAGAATCGGGGTGGTGCTTAACTTCAGAGTAATGCCTCAACTTCAATCTCAAACCCTAAGACAAAAATCAAACAAAACCTTAATAATCAAACCATAAGAAAAGAATCAATCAAACAAACAAAGGAAAACAAGGAGAGATGGAGGGAAGGTCGATCAAAACCTGGGTTTAATCGAACAACATAAAGTGATGGCTTTCGATTTTCGAAGAGGTTGGAGGCGAAAAAACGATCGAAGAAAAGAGAGAACGAAAGAGAGTCATCGTCGTTCTCGTCGGCGACGGTCTCGTCGGCGAGTTGCGAGATGGAGAGAGGCATAGAGCACTAAGCAGGACGATGCAAGATGGCTAGGGTTTTTGAGAGTTGAGAGAATGAGATGAGACGAAAGTCTCGAGTGAATGAGACGAGGGTCTTGAGTGAATGAGAGTGAATGAGAGTTGAAAGAAAGTTTTTAATTTTTTAGATGTAGGGTTGTTTGATGGGTTTTTTTAAAAGCGGTCGGTTCAGGTTGGGTTGGGTTAAAAAGTGACTAACCCGGACCCGACCAACCTTACCCATAACAACCCTATTTTTTAACCCGTTTAACAGGTAGCCCATTACAACCTGCTCATTTCACCAGAATAGGAAATGGGTAGTTCGGGTTCGGACGGGTCACAGGTTGGTGATCAGCCCTACCTAGCATGACCAAGAGAAATAAGAGATCGGATAGTGTGCTTTTTAGTACAGAAAAAGTTTATTAAGGCGGATACGAAATATTTTAATACTAGTAGCTAAATTAATTTCTTTATTTATAGGCTATTTATAGAGTTTAATTAATTTTAACACTTTTTTAATATAAAGTTTTTTACAACATTAATCAATCATAAATTATTATATTATGAGAATCAAATAATTTTAATAATGTGATAATCCATAATTAGATATTAACTGGTTCAAAGTAAATGTGGATGGCTCTTATTGAAGAAGTGAGGGCAGCTCAGCTTGTGGTGGTTTGATTAGAAATGCTATCAGATTTTATCAAAGGATTTCATTGCGATATGGGGATGTGCAATGCTGTGTGGGCTAAGTTGTGGACCTTATTTCCAGAAATCAAACTTGCTAGAAGTCTTTGACTTCCGTGATCTTGTTTGAAATGGATTCATAGGTTGTGGTAAACTTTGTTCACATGGATTTCACGGCAAACCAATTTCTGCAACCTCTTCTTGTTAAGCTCCTTTGCTATCTCCAGCTACCTGATTGGTTAGCTACAGTGGTCCATACATATCGAGAAGCAAATCATTGTGCGGATTTTCTTGCTAATTTAGGTCATTAATCAGATTATTATTGATAATGCTCCTCCTTTGCTAGATTTATGTATCCAGGAGGATGTCATGGGGGGTGTAACCCTCATATTATTCATTAGTTTTATTGTCTACCTTTTAATAAAAAAAATGTAAAAAACTTCTATGCCATTTGACGGACCCAAAAAAACGTTAGAGGGAGATGCCGAATATAAAAAAATTATATATTTGTATATCAAATATTTTTAGCAATGTATTTTTATTAAAAAATATTACATATATATAACTAATCCTAGAAAATATATAAAAAGGGAGGGACTAACGTAAATTAAATACTTTTTAATTAAAAAGTTTACTAAAATATCTTACTTGTCTTGACTTTGAAGGTAACCTCCCCTTCCCTAATTATTTTTTATAGAAGTTCATTGGCTTATGATTTTATCAGTTACTTATTCTTTTTCGGTTCGGTTATATTATCTGATCAGGATTTTCTGGATGGTACGTTGCATTCAAACAGCAAGGTGGCTGGTTGGGCGGTCTAATATCTATCTATGTTCAATCTTCTAAGCGATTTTACAGGCCAGATCAGTTGTTCCACACTCAAACCTCCCTGTATTTATGTATGGTTTGCAATTGCATGCCTCAACAAGGATAGGAGGGAGGACCATATCATTCCTTCTTCTACAAAATACAAATGTTATCAACAAAAATTCTTTTAATTACTAATTTTAAGTTTTAACACATTCATTTTTATTAAATTATATTTTTTTTATGAGAAAAAATTAAAGAAATTATAAAATTTGACACAAAATTGAGAAAATGCTAAAATAAATGTGTAAAAAAATATGAGTTTAACTGTTATGCACTGATAATATAAAGTTTTTTACATTGTCAACCAATCATCAATTATGATATGAATGATTTTTACGGTAGTTAGGATAAGAGTCAAAAAAATGTGCTGACGTTGTAATTTATGATTGGATGTATGAATAAAAAGGCTTTACACTGTTAGTATATAAAAATTAAACTCAAAAAATATATTGCTAATATTTATAATTATCTATTCTGCCCTGTAACACAAAATTATTGCTTCTCGAGTCTTCACAACGGAATGTCACACAATTATTTGATACACATAATCAGATTTCGCAAAAATGTATTATTCTTACTGTAGTCCTTAATTTGATTTTGTCGAAGATCTGTGTTATTCGGTTTTATGTTGAAGACCATAAAATCAAGAAATAAATCTATATGACTTATAATCGAAATCTTAATTATTTAGAAGAGCTAATTCCACAGCTTGAGAACAAAATAGTAAATTTTTTAGAATCACCCGAAATAGAATTGTTTTTTGTTGGGTCAGTCACTCAAACTCACTCTTAAACTGGTAAATCTACTTTTTCTCTCTACCCAATTTTTTTTTGTTATTTTGCTCCTCTTCTTTTCTTTTTCTTTTTTCTTTTTAAAAAATATTCATCCTTGCAAATAAATATTAGAATAGAATCACCTTTTCATACATCTAACGTAACATAATTATTTTGAATTATTTAGAAGCTAATGTGAACCTCTTGAGAACAAAATGGTACTACACAGTTTGTAAGAATAATCCGAACAAACTTTATCTTCTGTCTTTTCTTTTCTTTTATTTTATTTTGGAAAATGTTCTTTCTTACAAAATAACGAACAGAATATATATAAGGTTTAATGACACTTTTTATCCCTCAACTTTTTTAATTGTGCGATTTGGTCTCTCAAAATTTTTAATTACACTTTGCTTCCCTCAACTTTTTAAAATTATGCAATGAAAACCTTTATTTTGATCCCTAGAAGGATTAATTTTGCACAATTTCATAAAGTTGAGGGATGAAAGTGCAATTAAATTTTTGAGGGACCAAAATCGCACAATTAAAAAAGTTGAGGGATGAAAAGTGCAATTAAAATTTTTGAGGGACCAAAATCGCATAATTAAAAAAGTTGAGGGACTAAAAATACAATTAAACCTATATATAATTACCTTTTCATATACCCAGCCTAACATAAGCATTGTGAATTATTTAGAAGCTAATGTAAGCAATGTTCAACATACGTATTTAATGTCCTAACCTTAAGGCCCTCTCTTTTCTTCTTTTCATTGTAGATTTATTTTATCAAAGATAAGTGTAGTCGTTATTAATTAAAATGAGTAGAAAAAAAGATCCCTCACAAATAAATCATTAATGAGAGGTTTTCCAAAATCACATCCAAAATATATAAAAGGATGGATAAACAACATGAAAAACGCCCACAAGCAACATAGGCCTCATAACAAGCTTGCCATCTATCACCACTCCTCCTCCATCTTCTTCAATGTTGTGGCTTCATAAGCTTAATTCCTTGACCACCACCTCGCTCAATTGGTTCTCAGTATCCTATAAAAGTTTGTTTTAGCCTTTTAGGGATGTGCACACTTATGCGTGTAGTGATAAGAGGAATTGTTGACCACATAAATTATACATGCATGATCAAGATTAAAAATTACTTGACAGTCACATAATCACTTAACAAAGTAACATGCATTTATTTTTGGTGCATTCTCCGGTACCCCCGATAATTTTGGGGTAAAAGATACCCCGCACTACGCAACATTAGGGAATAATTGATGCTATCTTCACCAGCATTTGCCCGTGGAGGCGGAGAAGGATTGCCAGTGCTTATCCAAGGAAGCGCTAACAAAGGGTGGGGCTTTGCTAGCGCTTCCTTGAGTAAGCGCTAGCAATATTCTACGTTAGAGTATTACTAGCGCTTAGTCAAGGAAGCGCTAGTAAAGGACCCCCACCTTTGCTAGCGATTCCTTGGGTAAGCGTTAGCAATACTCCAACGTAAGGGTATTGCTAGCGCTTACCCAAGGAAGCGCTAGTAAAGGTGATGGTCCTTTACTAGCGCTTCCCTGGGAAAATGCTGACAATTTTCCATTCCTAATATTTGATTTCCCTCCCACATACTTCACTCTTCACACACTCTCGCGCGCCTAAGTCTTCACTATCTTCCCTCCCCCACAGCCTAAGCACCCACTGCGACCGTCAAACCCTCTCCTCCACAGCCGTTGTCCCCTTCCCCACTCACCGCGACCTAAGTCCATTGGTCGCGCGCGGCACCGCGACCCACGGGCGACCCTCAAAACCTCTCCTCCCTTCGCAAAACCTCACTGTTCTCTCCCTCTCAAACCCTCTTCTCAACAACGCGAGGACCATCATCCCCCCATTCTTTGTTACGTTTCGTTTTTGGTTAGAAAATTGATAAAATACGTACATATGTACATGAAAACTTAGTAGCATCCCAACCCTAAACCTCTAATCTTCCATTCGGGCTTTTTTTCTCTATAAAAACGCTAAAAATTTGATTTTTATTGTTTTAGGGTTACGCCATATCTCATGTTCCTCTGCTCATGTGGCTGCTTCAACTAGCAACAAAGATGAAGGGACGCCAAGGCGAACATGTTAGGTTTTCTTCCAACCCATCCAATTAAAAATTCCTCATAACATAAACTCTCTTATTTTCTTCCTGAGCTTGCTGATTATTTTGTTTATCAATGTGGTGGTTGTGGGGCTGTTCTTAGAGATAACCCTTTTCTTCATATTCTTCTCCTTCTTGCATTTAGTTTAAGGTCTATGCTTCATAAATTTTTATATGTGTTACTTTTAAGAATAAGTCAGTTTATGAGGCAAAATCATGGATCAAATTTTTTGTCTTTCCATTTCATTCACTTTTTATTTATTTATTTATTTTGATCAATTAATAAATAAAAAGGTATGGACTTGTTGCTAAATATAGTAATCATATTCATGCGGTTTAGTGAAGTTAGGATCTTTTGTACTTGAAGAACAAAGGCATGGAAAGTGGGTTTAGATATTCTGATTTCTTATTATTGTTGTTTCCAATTTGTTTACATTTGCAGCAAAGCATGAAGGTTATGGAAGTGGTAGCTTGTGGGAAACATCGGATGAGAGAGAGGGTGGAGGAGATCACGTTGTGTTTGTTAATTTTTATGGACTATTAACACTTTTTTCATTGTCACTGTTGCAACCGGTAATGATTTCAAGGATGCTTTCAGTGAAAGATATTTGATTTGGAGGAAGTACTTTACTGATCAATGACTACTTTTCAACTTTCAGTGAAAGATATTTGATTTGAAACTTTTTAGGATCAATTATTTTCCCCCAAGATATAGTTTTTGACTGAATATGTATGATGGTCTAATGCTATATTTTTTTTTCTTGACCAAGCTACTCATTTCTTGCATGATCTTTTGGTCTTAAATAAGCTAATACTATACTTTTTATGCTTTCATTTTAGACTCTACGTTAGAGGCACAATCCTTCGATACAAAAGGTAAAGGCTTCTTGCCCTGGGTAGTTTTACTAATCTTGTATTTACTTTATCTCATCTTGTGTTTGGTAGCCGGGAAATGAAAAGTAGAGTTTGATGAAGAGAAACATTTGGGATTATACTTTTTGTCTTGTTTTTTTTATAAGTCACAGCCACAAAGGCTTTGTCAGGTCATGTGGTTTATGATGAGGTGATGGTATTTTTTCATATCCAAATCAAACTGGTCATAGCTTAGATTTTGGTTTTTGCTTGTATATGTATGTACATGAACATAATTAAGTATCATATGTTGTTGTTGGTTTTGCTAATTGTACATGTACATGAACATATATTAACTTGGTAATTATATATATACATTGTTCTTTATACTGCCCATTGCTGGTTTTGCTGAGTGTAGGGGGAGAATTAGGTAAAACAAAAGTAAATATAAAAAAAAAGGAATTGCCAGCGCTCGCTTGGAAAAGCGCTGGCAATTGGTCACCTTTGCCAGCGCTTTTCCAAACGAGCGCTGGCAATTGGTCACCGTTGCCAACGGTTTCTGAAGCGAGCGCTGGCAAAGTTCACTTTTGCCAGCGCTTCTCCAATGCTAGCGAACTTTTCCCTCTTTTGCTAGCGGATAAATAGCTAGCGCTTAGAAGCACTAGCGAAGGCCTAAAAAAAGCGCTGGTAAAGCCCTTTTCTGTTGTAGTGTCGCCCAATCAGAATGCACCACCTCAATTAAATGAGTCATATTAGTGGGTTAAGTCAAATGGTTCTCAAGGCAGGATAAAGTTATCCTTGGGATACCATAGAATTCACCTTTACTTTTTAGTCTTGACCATTCAAATAAAATTCAATTAGGCATGACAATGAGATCCGAACCCGTCCCAATTTTGACGAGGAAAACCCATTTTGATTGGGTTCGGTTCAGGTTTGGGTTTTCTCCGCTTTGCAAAATTGGAGGTGGGGATGAGGATGCTAATATCCGCCCCGATCCAAACCCCAAACCTGCCCCGCGTATTAAATTACCAAACTGCCCTTCCATAAATATATATCCTTCCAAAGACATTAAGTTAGGCTTCACTCATCTCTCTAGTTTTGCAGAAAGTCAGAAACAAAACCACTGCTTCCAGAGGCGGCCATCGCGCACCACTGCGTCCAGAGGAGGCCATCGTTCCACCGCCTGCGTCCTGCGTCTTCCTCCGCCTGGATTCTCGTCTCCCTCTGTGTTTCACATATCTCATCATACAACAAAAAATCGTTGGCACCGCCCCTTAGATCTGCTTCCACGTGTTAGAACAACGCACCTGTCTATCGGGTCACACTTACACAGGATAGACGGGTTGCAGGGCATAGACGGGTTGCGCGAGGCACACACACAAAGTATAGACGAGTCGCACAAAGCACACACACACGCACGCGGGCATAGACGAGTCACGCAAGGCACACAGACAGGTCGCGATAAAATGCAGACGTGTTAAACACACACAATAGACTTATGAACAGTGTATAGACAGATTACGAAAATTGCTGAATAATTGCACACACATTTATTAATCCATTAGCAAGTATTTATACACACTTAGGAGTTAATCCCACACGGATTAACTGATTACAGTTACACTCTAACTGCCTAACTAACTCAAACTGAATTAACTAACTCAATACACTCCCTTTAATTCAGTTTACTCTGTCTTATGCATAGACACTTAACTGTGATATGCATAGACGCTTAACTGTGATATGCATAGACGCATCACTATGAAGTCTAACATCCCAACTAGGTTGGCACCCTAGACTTCACCATTCATTTGCAGCACATCACACACACTCTACTGGATATTTGACAAAGACACAATTCTCAGCTTATCTCTCAACAATTTGAATTTTTCTCCCTTTAATGCTTTAGTCAGTATATCTGCCCTTTGATCTTCAGTGCGGCAGTAAACTAAGCTCAACTTCTCCTTATTCACTTGATCTCGCAAAAAATGAAATCTAGTCTCAATGTGTTTACTTCTTCCATGTGCAACTGGATTTTTAGCAAGATTGATAGCTGATTTGTTGTCTACTAGAAGCTGCATCTGAACATCACTTTTCAAATGTATCTCTTCTAGTAATGATTCAAGCCACAAAGCCTGACATGCACCATAAGAGGCTGCAATGTACTCTGCCTCACAGGATGAGAGTGCAACAACAGGTTGCTTCTTTGAACTCCAGGAAATAGAGGCATTTCCCAACATGAATACATATCCTGTTGTGCTTCTTCTATCACTTTTATCTCCACACCAATCAGAGTCAGAATACCCTCTGAGTGCAATCTCTGAAATAGGCAAACTGTTAGAGTACAGTATACCATAATCAAGTGTACCTTTTACATACCTCAAAATTCTTTTTGCAGCCAGAAGATGTGAGGTTCTAGGACTTTCCATAAATCTGCTAACAAGACCAACACCATAGGTAATATCTGGCCTACTGTTGCACAGGTATCTAAGTGAACCAACAATCTGCTTGAAGAGAGTGGAATCAACAGCTTTCTCACTTTCACCTTTCTCAAGCATAAGGTTGTTTTCAACAGGAGTGTCAGCTTGATTGCAGTCAAACATATGAAATCTTCTCAACACGTCTGATGCATACTTTCTTTGATGCAGCAATATACCTTTTCTGGTAGTCACAAACTCCATTCCCAGAAAATATGAAAGTATGCCTAAGTCAGACATTTCAAACTCAGCCATCATTTTTCTCTTGAACTCTTCAATTTCTTCACTCTGATTTCCAGTCACAAGCAAATCATCTACATACAGACATACTAGTAGTAGATCTGATGTATTAGAGACTTTCACATACACTCCATATTTCACACTGCATTTGCTGAAGCCTAACAATAAGAGAAAATTATCTATTCTCTTGTTCCAAGCCCGAGGAGCTTGCTTCAATCCATATAAGGCTTTATACAGCTTATACACCTTTTCTTCACTGCCAGTTATCTCAAACCCGGGAGGTTGACACACATAGACCTCCTCATCAAGGGATCCATTTAGAAATGCTGACTTGACATCCAACTGATGTAAGGTCCACCTTTTTGCACTTGCAAAGGCTACAACAAGCCTTATTGTCTCAATTCTAGCCACAGGAGCAAACACATCTCCATAATCCAGCCCTTCCTTTTGTAGGAACCCTTTTGCCACCAACCTAGCCTTGTATTTGGCTACGGAACCATCAGGATTCATTTTGGTTTTGAAGACCCATTTCACTGCAATTGGCTTCTTTTGCTTGGGGAGGGCAACCAACTCCCAAGTGTCATTTTTATTAATAGATTGTAGTTCCTCCTGCATTGCTGCAACCCATTGAGGTTCCTTAACTGCCTACTCAAAAGTCACAGGTTCCACATCTGCATACAATGCTAACTGAACCAGATCACCTTCTCCTGCTATTGCACTATCAGGAAACATCACAAAGTCAGTCAATCTGGTTGATGGTTGCCTATTCCTCTGTGGTCTTGTAGTATGAGTTTCAGCAGGAGCAACATCTTGCAGTTGTGTAGCATTCTGATCAGGATCTGCCAAAGTGACAGGGACCCGTCTATCAGTTATGCCTCTCAGTGGGGTTTGGTTCCAATCCCAAGTATTGGACTCATCAAAAATAACATCCCTGCTAAAGATCACCTTCATGCTGACTGGATCATATAGCTTATAAGCCCCTGTAGGATGATAGCCAAGCATTACCATCTTCTCACTCTTGTTCTCCAGCTTGCTTCTCTTTTCATCTGGGACATGTCTATAGCAAAGAGAACCAAAAATTCTCAAATGGCCCACAGCTGGCTTCTTCCCTGTCCAAGCTTCCTCAGGAGTAGTGCAATTCAATCTCTTGGTGGGACACAAATTTAGGATGTATACTGCAGTTGCTACTGCTTCACCCCAGAAGCATCGTGGCATTTTCTTACTTCTCATCATGCTCCTTGCCATATTCAAAATAGTTCTATTTCTCCTCTCAGCAGTGCCATTATGCTGTGGAGTATAGGGAGCTGTCACTTCATGAATTATGCCCTCTTTTTCACAAAAATTCTCGAGCTCTCTTGATGTGAACTCACCTCCACCATCTGTTCTTAAAATCTTTAAGAACCTACCACTTTGTTTTTCAACAAGAACTTTAAATTTCTTAAAAACATCAAATACCTCAGATTTTCTTTTAATGAGAAACAACCATATTTTTCTTGTATAATCATCAATAAAAGAAACAAAATACTGGTTACCTCCAAGAGAGACTTCTTCAAATGGTCCACAAACATCTGAGAAAATGACTCCAAGAGGTTCAGTAGCTCGTGTAGCAACATGTGACTTGAAAGAGTTTCTCGGTTGTTTCCCTATCATGCACCCTTCACACACTTGTTCTGGTAGATGAATGGAGGGAAGATCATACACCATCTGACTATTTTTCAGCTGACACAGGCTTCTGAAGTTGAGATGGCCAAATCTCAGGTGCCACAGCCAGCTTTCATCTTGGACAGCTGCTGACAAGCTGAGTAATTCAGCCACCTGAATATCAATCTTAAAGGTCCTATTATTGGACAAAGGAGCCTTCAAGATCATCTTTCCCTTGCTGTCATAGACACTCATCTGATTATTTTTGAGATTCATAGAGAATCCCCTCTCTAGTAACTGCCCCATGCTTAGCAAATTATTTTGCATGGTTGGTACATAGAGAACATCAGCTATGTAGGCTGGTTTCCCATCTTTCCTCTTGATCAACACTTTCCCTTTTCCTTCTGATCTTATGGAACTGTTGTCAGCAAACCTCACATTGCTCTTGACTGCCTCATCAAGTTCTACAAACCAACCTTTATTCCCAGTCATGTGATTGGAGCACCCTATGTCTAGATACCAAGAACCAGAATTTGTGCCTTCTGTTCTAGTAGTAACCATCAGAAGAACTTGATCAGAGTCTGAGCTTTCACCATGGGCAGCATTTGCTTCTTGTTCATCTCTGCTGGTAGAAGCCTTATTGGTTCTGCACTCATCAGCAAAATGGCCATATCTTTGACAAGCATAACACTTTACCTTGCTTTTGTCAAATTTTCTCTGACCTTTCCACCCTTTGCCACCTCCTTGTTTGCTGAAACTTTCCCCTTGATCTTGACCAGAATTGGGATTCCCATCAGCTCTCCACTTGCTACTTTTAAACTTTCCTTTGCCCTTCCACTTCTTGCCAGTGTCCTTTCCTCTTTTCTTGCTGATCTGAGCTTGGAGTGCTTGCTCAGAATTTCGCTCAGCACTTCTTTCATTCAGCCTTTGTTCATGAGCCTCCAAGGACCCTTGTAACTCTTCCACCTTCAACTCCTCAAGATTCTTAGACTCTTCAATAGCAACCACAATATGATCGAATTTGGAAACCAAGGTTCTAAGAATCTTTTCTACTATCATTACATCAGTAAAAGTTTCACCACAAGCTTTCATCTGATTAGTGAGAGTCAGTACCATTGTGAAGTAATCAGCAACATTTTCTTGCCCCTCCATCTGCAACAATTCATACTGTCTTCGTAAAGTCTGGAGCCTCACTTTCTTGAGTCTATCACCACCCGCATGACTCCTCTCAAGAATATCCCAGGCTGCCTTAGAGGTCTTCGCAACAGAAATCCTCTCATAATTGGCTGAGTCCACACATTGATGAAGCAAGAACAGAGCTGTGTAATCCTTCTTCTTGGACTCCTTGAATGCCAATCGTTGCGCATCTGTGGGGTGTACCCCTAATTCTTAGAGGACAATTTTCACCACGTCAGACACATCTTTGAAGCCAAAGATTACCTCCATCTGGTTCTTCCATCGGTCCCAGTTCTTGGAATCAAGAACTGGTAGGTTGCCACCCATAATTCCATTTGATTTCTCCATTGCAAGAAAAACAAATCAATTTGCACACCACACTAATGACCAGAATCACACTCCTGATCCCAGGGCCGTAAAGCTCTTGATACCAAATGTTAGAACAACGCACCTGTCTATCGGGTCACACTTACACAGGATAGACGGGTTGCAGGGCATAAACGGGTTGCGCGAGGCACACACACAAAGTATAGACGAGTCGCGCAAAGCACACACACACGCATGCGGGCATAGACGAGTCACGCAAGGCACACAGACAGGTCGCGATAAAACGCAGACGTGTTAAACACACACAATAGACTTATGAACAGTGTATAGACAGATTACGAAAATTGCTGAATAATTGCACACACATTTATTAATCCATTAGCAAGTATTTATACACACTTAGGAGTTAATCCCACACGGATTAACTGATTACAGTTACACTCTAACTGCCTAACTAACTCAAACTGAATTAACTAACTCAATACCACGGCTTGTTGTGGTGGTCCTTGCGGTGGGCGACGTCAGTGGAGGAGGAGTGGTGAAGAGAGGCTAGAGGGGTAGAGTGGAAGGAGGCAGTGGTGAGGGTTTTCTCGCCGTTGTGCGAGTCCCTTGAAGGGCTCTGAACGAAGTAGAGGTGGCAGCGTGGTGGGGATCTTGTGGGGGATGATGCAGCTAAGGTGGTCACCTCCGAGTCTGTCTTGGCATGCATTTCCTGTGTTTTTGTTCTGTTCTCTGATTATGTTGTCTCTGATGCCTTAATGGATAAACAAAAACAATGGATTCACTTGTGTTGAGGTTTTTGCTTTTCACCAGTGATGAATGAAGTAGAAGATAGTTGGTTGAGTTTTTTTTTTAAGTTTTTTTTTTTTTTTTAAATAATTCCCACTGTGGAAGAATGTACACAATTGGAACTTGGAGTTTGATTGTGAAGAATAGCAAAGAGCCAACGATTACAATCATCAATTTAGATAACTTTTCTTAGATAGTTTTTGATCACCAAATAACACTACTAAAGGGTAACATCATCATCCCAAGGCAAATATAGATTGTCTTCCAATCTTTTCTTGAATAACTTTGTTACTAATTGCTCATCTGCATTTATCCCTTCAGAGGTGCTTGTAATTATGTTAGAGGCGCATAATTTATAAAACAAGCACTTCTTTGATTAGCCTTATTATTAATTTATTATTACTATTTTGCCATCTTCCCTAGTTCGTCAATACCCTTAAACATGATAAGAAATTTTCCCCTATCATCCCTCGTTAGATCCTACTGCTTTGATTTCTTCAGTTCCCATGCGACACTTGATACAGTTAATCTTCAGCCGGTGCTTTTGCTACCGCTATAATTGTATTTAAAAAAAATAAAAAAAAGTCTTGAGCAGGGGGGAAACCCGACCCCCAGCTCCCACCCCCAATCGGGATTAGGGGCGGGGATGGGAAGGCAACAACCGTCCCCGTCTTGTTCCGTTGTCATGCCTAAATTCAATGATCAAAATTTATTCCTTTCATTTTTTACAATAATATAAGATGTTCTCACTTGATATACCGATCATATGACATCCAAGTTTAGGAAGATTTAAATTCACAATATGTCAAAATGAAATTCAAGAGGAAGCGTAACCTATGGATGAGGATTAGAGGTTATTATATTGATATTGATGATATATTTGGTGATTTTTGTTCTCGTGAGCAGTCATACTAAAGAAAACATTATTTGGCTTGTAATATGTACTTTTTTTTTTTTTGTTTCCCATGATATTCTCCGCGCGCAAATTTCGAAGACTAATCCTTCGAGGTACTGGACGACATTTAAGGGTTGACCTCTCCCAACGAGGTTTTCTCCGTAAGCAAGAGGTAAGGATCGAACCCCTGACCACTTGATTAAGGGAGTCGAACTCGTTATCACTCGGACCAACTACAATTTGTAATATGTACTTGAAATATCAAATTATGGCTTCGCAGTGTTTTTCGGAAATGGATCCGCTGCAGTCACTTTTTGACTGTAGGGAGATCTTGACCATTGATTAAATTTTGTGTAGGATAAATATATTAATGTAAAAATAGGTGTATGAAACCTTGACCATAGATTAAGATGAATGCATGAATGCGTGAATTTTGTGATTGCAGAAGATCCGGGTCCGTGTTTTTCGTAGGCCATTCTATGCTTTCTTCAAAAGTTGGTATAAATGACCCTTTCAATGTCTGCCTTTTTAAAACATCCAAGTGATCCTTCTTTTCATGCATTTAGTGCCTCTTTGGAATCACGGTGGGAGCATGTTCCCACCATGAAAGCTACTAATAGTAGCTTCACTAAAAACTGCAGGGGATGTGATACCACCGTGCAACCAAACAGACTGATAATACCAAATAAATACATATACAAGACAAGGGTTCATTCTTATAGAACGTTAACTAGTGATGGAAATAACAATCTATATCTATATCTATATATAATACATTTGAGAATGTTCCTCAAAGATCATTTTCACACGTGTCAACTTCTTAGGCTATCCACATAAGCAATATTCCACGTGTTGTTCATACCTCAAAAGAAGGGATTGTTGGACACCTATTCAATTGGCCTACAAAGAAAATAATTTTCCTGCATTAATTGAAATGATTTTTCTCATTTCATATTAAATATGGGATTCTACTCTTGCAATGAAATTATTCGAATAATTTTCAATACAAATAAAGAAACAATTTTAATTGATTTCAAAACAACTTAATGCTTAAATAAATTAATACAAATTTCTAATTCAAATTCGTATAAGGAAATTATGAGAATTTATTTCAATGCATGTTTACTGATTTTTTATTTGAATTCGTATAATTTAGAATATTGGAATCAAATTTTTAAATGCTAGACATCACCAAAATATGATGAATCATAATTAAATTTTTAAATTGTCAGAATTTCATTAATTAAAAAAATAACGAATATAATTTGAATTTGGAAATTTCATAAATGTTTGAATGGTCAGATTTCCAATTTCCAATTTAGTATTAAAACAATTTAATGCTTGAACAAATTATACAATTGCAAATTAATATTAATTAAATCAAATATATTGATTGTCAATTTAGTTTCAAAACAAATTAATGCTTAAATAAATTAATAGAAATTTCTAATTCAAATTCGTATAAGGAAATTATGAGAATTTATTTGAATGCATGTTTACTGATTTTTTATTTGAATTCGTATAATTTAGAATATTGGAATCAAATTTTTAAATGCTAGACATCAGCAAAAAAATATGATGAATCATAATCAAATTTTAAATTGTCAGAATTTCATTAATTAAAAAAATAATGAATAATATTTGAATTTTGAAATTCCATAAATGTTTGAATAGTCATATTGCCAATTTCCTATTTAGTATTAAAATAATTTAATGCTTAAACAAATTATACAATTGCCAAATAATATTAATTAGAGTTTAATTGTTATGCACTGTCAGTGTAAAGTTTTTTACACCGTATTATGAGAATTTATCTGACGCTTGACACTAATAATTAGAATTTCTTTTCTTCTCTCCTCTGTTTAAGCTCTTTCATTACTCCTACATTGTTAATTCCAGGAGTGTTTATATTCCACGATGGTTAAAGTGACGACGTATTTCACAATGACACTGGGAGAGCGTTCGTGTTTTGGCAAACGATGGACAAGGTTCCTATTTGGATCGCTCTGTATTAGCACGAAAAGGTAACCCCTTCTTCTTTATCCTTTCTTTTCTCTTTATCTCTCAACTCCCAAACCCTGACATATTTTTGTTTTAGCAAGAGAGGTTGGAGAAGGAACCGGAGATCAAAAGGGTAAAAGAAGAGTTATGGAAGCGACAACAGGAAGCAAGCCAACCAGAACAATTCTACTTTTTGGTGAACAATTTTTTTATATATTTCTCTTCTGTCAAATTTATTATAATTTAATTTATTTCATTTATTTATATGTTTCTACTCTTTGGTTGTCATTTATATTAGTGCATATTTGTTGAGATAAATCTTTATTGTTTCGTTGTATTACTTGAAACATGATTTCCTGTTCATTTTAATCAGGTTACTGACACTCTTGGAACATTAGCTCTTAGACATTATCACGATGGAAAGGAAGGGATGAACAATTGTTGATGATGATCAAAGATGGTAAGGGATTTTTGATGGGGATGAATCTTATGCTGCAAATGAGTTGTCTTCATTGTTTGAGTTGTTTATTGTTGCCACTCACACTGGTAAGCTAGATGCTGACCATTCTGTCACTAACCGAACTGGTTGCCTCATGATATACACTCAACAATTGTTTGACGCACTCTCTTTATTTCATTGTAGGTGGATTTGATACAACACATGTTGCGGCAAGGTAATTTACTAATTTTCTTATTTGAGATTTAAACTGTCACAATATTGTTGATTTAATTAAGCTTATGTAAAGTTTCATAAGATTTGTTTCGTATTTTGGTCTGTAATATGTAATTTTCGATGACAAGCCATATTATCGACTTGCCGCACAAGTACTGACAGTTCTATATGCATCTAAGTTCATTTGATAACAACATGGACTAGATGGCACAATGTGTGCTACCTCTTGCTTAGGTAAACTTAAGGAAGAATCTGAAAAAGCTCATCGTAATTGGCTTATAACTGAGAAAATGGTGACTCTGTTTAATTTCCATCTAAAATAGGATGAGAGTTAGCTGTTAGTAATTTCAAGCAACAAACTTCCTTAATAATATATATTATGACATTTGATAATTTCGGAGTTAGAATGCTATTGTTTTTTTACTATAAATGTTTATTATGTGCTAAGCAGCATGGAACTATGACCATCATTCCTTACATTATGTTTGTTTCTTATATCTGTTCCGTTATAGTTTGATATATAAAAAAGTTCCCCTCCAATGTTTTTAAATTATTTTTTTTAATTTATGATTGAATCATAATATATTTGATTTGAAAAGTTGGAATTTATGAGAAAAACCTGTAATTGGAACAAATTATTCAAAGATTTAATACTACGCTTGCCTTTTACAGAAATATTGAGTCAAGCACACTGACTCCAACTCCTGCTCCTTCAAATATAGATGGTTGTGGAATTATTGTTGATAAATTTGGGTTAACTGGCTACGAAGGAGATGCTGGACCTCATGCTCAAAAGAATGTTGGAATTGTTACAAAATAGTTAGAAGTGTCTAAGGGAGATCATATTGTGTTTCCACTACAAGAAAATGTGTTTTTAGCGACCGAATTTGGCGACCGAAATAAATCGGTCGCCATTAGCTACCGAATTAGCTACCGATCCTGATTTATTAAAAAAATGGTTTCGGATTTCATTTAGCTACCGAATTAGAGACCGAAATTATTGGTAGCAACAAATCGGTAGCTATTCCCGTCGCTAAATACA